>CM074718.1:579399365-581815615 GCA_037306005.1 Rhinophrynus dorsalis
CATGGTGTTTCTTCCAGAGGACGTGGCTCACCAGATAGCTGTCAGAGTGGCTGGAATTCTGGACATGGACGAGATTCCAGTTCCGAAGTTGTCGTCCTTAGTGGGGAAGTTCATTTCCACAATCGAAGCAGTACCATTTGCCATGGCCCACTCCCGGGATCTTCAGAGGTTTGTGATCCAGACGTGCAAGAATCATCCAGATCATCAACATCTGTCTGTTTCTCTTCCTCCTCATGTCGAGTCGAGTCTGCACTGGTGGTTAGATCTCTCTCATCTCCTGAAAGGGAAATCCTTTCTAGTTCCTCCTTGGACCACAGTCACTACGGATGCCAGCCTTCGGGGGTGGGGTGCAGTCTGGGGTCGCTTCAGTGCTCAGGGGAAATGGGGTCTGGAGGAATCCATGCTCTCCATCAATGTTCTGGAACTTCGAGCTGTCCGGCTGGCCCTGAGGCACTGGGAGTCTCAATTGACCGGTCTTCCAGTCAGAGTGGAGTCCGACAACGCCACGGCGGTGGCTTACATCAACAGGCAAGGCGGCACAAGAAGCGGTTCCGCCTGGTGGGAGGTCAAGGATATTTTGTCTTGGGCAGAAGATCACGTGCCTGTCATCTCTGCGGTTCATATTCCAGGCGTGGACAACGTCATGGCAGACTTCCTCAGTCATCATACCGTCGACAGCGGAGAATGGGCTCTTCACCCAGAGGTGTTTCACATGCTCACTCAACGGTGGGGGATGCCTGTGGTGGATCTGATGGCTACCAGACACAACAGGAAGGTTCCGGTGTTTTGCTCCCGGTTGAGGGACTCCCTTGCTCTAGCAGTGGATGCCTTGTCGATCCCTTGGGACTTCCCCCTGGCTTACATCTTCCCTCCTCTTCCTCTATTGGTCAGAGTTATCCAGAAGTTGAAGAGGGAACGTTGTCCTGTCATCCTGATTGCTCCAAACTGGCCTCGCCAGTCCTGGTTTCCGGAATTGATGGCCATGTCAGTGAAGGATCCAATCCCACTTCCAGCCCGTCCGGACCTGCTTCTTCAGGGGTATCTGTGGAAAGAGGATGTTCACTCTCTCCATTTGATGGCATGGCGGTTGAATCCTCGATTCTAGCAAAGAAAGGCTTTTCTCCTTCTGTGGTATCGACGATGCTCAGTGCTCGTAAGCCTGTGTCTTCCAAGATCTATCATCGCATATGGTCAACTTTCGTGACATGGTGCTCTGACAAGAAGTTGTCACTTGACTTCCATCTTCCCACTGTCCTGGCCTTCTTGCAGGACGGTGTGGATAAGGGACTCAGTCTGAGTTCCCTCAAAGTTCAGACTTCTGCCTTGTCTGTGTTTTTCCAGGAACGGATTGCTGTCCTTCCTGATGTGAAAGTCTTCTTCCAGGGTGTGACTCATGTTCGACCTGCCTTTAAGAGTCCTGCTCCCCAGTGGGATCTCAATTTGGTGCTGGGAGTTCTTCAGCGACCACCGTTTGAATCCTTGGCTTCCATTCCGTTACGTCTTGTGACTTGGAAGATGGCCTTCCTCTTGGCTGTTGTGTCAGTGCGCCGGGTAGCAGAGTTACAGGCCTTGTCTTGTAAACCTCCTTACCTGGTGTTCCACAAGGATAAGGCTGTGCTTCGCACTACCAAGGAATTCTTACCCAAGGTTTTGTCTGAGTTTCACATCAATCAGGAGATTGTGGTTCCCTCTTTCTGCCCTAATCCTTCATCTGACAAAGAAAGAGATCTCCATCTGTTGGATGTGGTGCGTTGCCTCAAGTTTTATGTTCACCGCACCGAGTCTATCAGGAAGTCTGACGCTCTATTCATCATTCCTGAGGGGCCTAGGGCAGGAAGACCGGCTTCCAAAGTTACCATTGCCTCTTGGATTAAGGCTACCATCCGTGAAGCCTATAAATTGAGGAATAAGCATGTTCCCTTCCGGGTGACTGCCCATTCCACCAGATCTATTGGGGCCTCTTGGGCCTACAAGAATCAAGCTTCTGCTGATCAACTGTGCAGAGCGGCCACTTGGTCCTCTGTGCACACCTTTTCTAAGCACTATCGAGTTGATGTACTGGCTTCGGCTGATGCCAGTTTTGGAAGGAAGGTCCTGGAGGCAGTCTTGCCTGTGTAGGTCTTCCGCTCTGTGATCCTTAGTGCTTCTTTACTGTTGAGCCCGGTTGGCTCTAGTTCCGTGTGCTGTGTTAGTTCAGGGATTGTTCCCTTGGTTGGTGTCCGTTGACACTTACAGTTTGGGCTATGTTATCAACTGGTCATAACAGTTCTAGTGACTTGGGCCTTGCGCCTGGTCCTTGCCTTACTTCCCGCCTCTGGATCAGCTCAATGTTTGTACATCCCAGAGTACCAGTGACCTGTATTGGACGACAGTGAAAATAGGATTTTAGTCTTACCTGTTAAATCCTTTTCACTTAGTCCATACAGGTCACTGGTCTCCCACCCTGTCAAGGGACCAGTCTTGGCTCTCCTGTGGCATTCAGTGGGAGACCGTTCGGGCATGCTCACAGGAGTCTTTCTTTTTGCTTACCTGAGGTCAGTTTTAGGGTCTCAAATCAATCTAAAGTGGCTCTGGCCAGAAGGTGGCTTAAGTAAGAGGGGAGGCTCCGCCCCTTGCAAATTATTTGCATAATTGTTCCTGCCTATTAAAGGGGACTTACGCCTCCCAGAGTACCAGTGACCTGTATGGACTAAGTGAAAAGGATTTAACAGGTAAGACTAAAATCCTATTTTTATGGTGTCAACTGGTTAAAAGATAAAGCTAAATCAGTGGGCAGATTATTTTTGTCCCTGTACCTTCCTAATATATATTTCTTTGTCGTCCAGTATAGGTTACTGGTACATTGGGTAGGTGACTGCCCCTTTAAGTAGGCAGGAAAAATTCTTGAAGAGGATGCTGGGTGGAGCCTACCTCCTCTCCTTAGCTGCAGCTAGCCCCCCTCTCCAGAAAGATTTGTTCCTTGGTGAAGATACAGGCAAGAGAACAGTTCTGCAATAGTTTTAGTTTATTTTTTGTTTTCTGTTAGATATGGAATACCACCATTAGGCGAATTACCATTACTGACAATTCTCAGGTAGATAGCTCAGTTTCCGGTGCTATGGTGGACCTTTTAGCACGGGTGGGGGAAATCTTGTTCTTTCCTCATGAGTTGCCCACTGAGGCTTCTTCTTTACACATGGTAATCTGAAGACCGAAGACCTGCTGAAAAGGTGAGCAACCCTTTGAGTGCTGAGGTCCACATGCCCAATGTTCCCTCTCCTTGGAGTTCCTAATACATACTCCTGCACTCATTGCATTTATCTGTATGTCTGTTAGGGAGCTTGGAGCAGTGTTTCTGTGGTAAACCCTTTGGCTGCTAGTTGGCATCCTTATGGGTGCTTTGGGCACTTTTCCCCTTTGGGTACAGTGTTTATTTGAGTTTCAATGTGTTTTGTGGTGTTTTTACAACTTTTTTTACCTCAATGAAAAATATTGCAATTTTGGATGCATGCTTTACCACATAGACTCCATGCTTCATTCACCTCTCTGGGACTTTACAGTTTGGGACATATCTCTGCAACCGCTCAACGTAGCAACTTCAGAGATGGCTCATTTTGTTTGTCTGAACTTGCTCTATCATCCGGTTAACGTTTTGTGTGTGTTGGGGGTTGGGCTTCAGGCACTGTTGAGGTACTTTTATAGGGAAAACTACATTTTCCATGAGCGCTTGCTTCACATGCTAATTTCTGATTGGCTCCCGTTGTGTCAGCAATTTCGTGCTTTCCCTTCACAAGTATCCTATGCAGGGCTTGGACTCTCCTTCTCTCCTCAGCAGATTAACCCTTCCCCTGCAGGATAAGTGCATTTTAGTGATTTCTGGGGTGAAACTTTAATCATGCACACTGTATTTGGGTGATTCCTTATACTTCAAACGTTTTGACACTGTGAGAATTCTACTCTGTTGGAGCTTGGGGCTAGACCTAAGACTAACGATACTGGGGTGTCTGTGTCCCCCATTGCACACTGCTCCTCATGTCAATCATGGTTACCTAGAGAGTACTCAGATCATTTATGACCAGCATGCGCTGTTGCCCCTGCGCCCCCCCTCAGGGACTTCCAGCCATGCATTTAAGCCAGATTGGATGCAAGAGTTTAAAATCACTACCAGAGACCTGAGGTCTACCTTACAACTTCTTCCATCCCAGCACCATGGGGTCTTCCAGTCTTGGCAGCCCCCTACTCCCCTCAGGTCTTCCCTGCCGAAACCGCAGGGCGTACCTGATGTCTCTGATTCCTCTGATGAGTTACTGGTGGATTCTGACGAGGGGGAATGTTCTGCGGTGGTCTCTTCCCAATTCTTTGGGGACCCCTTTGAGGCTGACCCTGATCCTTCTGCTGAGCCTGATCAGGGCGGTGTTGAACACCCTAAACATTCCCTTGATTCCAGAGGCTCCTGTTGATCCCTCTGATGTGTTCCAGGAACCTAAGAAGCAGTCTACCTGTTTCCCTCCCAACCCCACTCTTGACCCGTTGTTCGCAGATGAGTGGAAAGCTTCTGACAGGAAGCCTTCTGTCTCTAAAAAAAGTTTGCTAATCTGTACCCCTTTTCTGATGCGGCGTTAGCTCAATGGGTTCATCCGCCCAAGGTCAATGCTCTGGTCTCTAGGCTTTCCAAGTCCACCTCCTTGTCTGTGGCAGATGCTTCTGCCCTCAAGGATTGGACTGACAGGAAGCTTGAGACATCCCTGAAGTCCATTTTTTTTTTTTTTTTTTTTTTAATTGCTTTTATTGAGAATATCAAGAAGTCATTACAACAAATAAGTAACAGAATGTAGACAATATGTGGTACAAAAGAGAAAAACAAAAAGACAATACATTCTGTTCTGTCATGAAACGTAAATCAGTAGGTACATACAATACTGAACTAAAGCCGTAAGGCTTCCCTTAAAAGTAATGGAAAAGCAAAGAGAAGAGAAAAGAAAAAGAAGATAAGATATACAGAAAAAAAAAGAAAAGTAGATAAGATGTAGTCCAGGGCTCTAAAACGCGGCCCACCCCCCCCCGGCCACCGCCACCACACCGATCCCACACTGCCCTGCCACTGTCTCCCCTCTTCCACTCCACCCACACACACTCAACTAACAAACGCTCTCCCAACACTCACACAGTATATACACTCGCACCTCTCACTTCACACCCCACCAGAGAAGGTAGACTGATCCCAATGAGACCAGATTTCACGGAACACTGTGCTACGGTTCAATCTAAAAGCATGAAGTTGTTCCATATCTCTGTATCTGTTGACCCTGGCTGACCAAGACGCCAGAGGGAGAAGATGAGGTGACCTCCAACATGTGGAGATCTCTAACCTAGCTGCTGAGAGTAGAAAATGAATTAATGGAAAAGCCAAGGGTGGAAACTGCAGATTGTAAGAAAAAAGACAGAGAAGCGGATCCATAGGTACAGGGAACCCACATATCACCTCCATTGCCCCAAATATCTCCGACCAGTACTCCCGGACCAGTCTACAAGTCCACCACATATGTGCCATTGAGCCAACAGATTCCTCACATCTCCAACATTTGTCCCCCCCCCCCCAGCAATTTTAGCCAATCGGACCGGAGTGAGGTACCATCAAGACAAGATTTTATATCTATTCTCTTGTGACACAGTATCTCCAGGCAATGCTTTCTGAGCTCTAAGTATCTTCCGCCATATGTCCCATTCACCCAATTCCGGAATCCCCAGATCCAGTGCCCAAGCACCAGCATATGCTGGGAGAGATGACACATCTTCTGACTTAAAAAATATATACAATTTCGAGAGTGCACGAGTCCTAAATCCATCTGAAGAGATTAGCTTTTCCATAGGTGTGAGTGGACGAATTATCGGACCCCGTTTAACTACCGCAGAAACATAATGACGCACTTGCAGGTAGCGCCAATTTTCCGATTTTGGCAACCGATGTGATGCCCCAAGCTCTGCCAAGGTAGGAAAACCAGATCTCCCCCCCCCCAGACCTGCAAACACTCAAGACCTGCCTTCCTCCATTCCCGGAACGTGACCTGATCCAAACCTGGTGGGAACTCTGGGTTCCCCAGCAATTGCAACATAGGTGATGGATAGGGCGACCACCCCCCACTCCGCCCCCTCTGTCTCCAAAGCCTCAGCATATACCCCAAAAGTGGGGAATCACTGACATTTCTCGGAATGGTCTTTTCCTCTGCAAAGAGGAGTTGACATGGAGAGACCGAAGTGCATGAGGAAAGTTCGATAGAAACCCAGTCCCGCAGCGGTGACTGATCAAAAAGGTCTGCTAATTTAGCAAGGACAGAAGCTACATGGTATGCCTGCAAGTCCGGGAGTCCAAGTCCTCCATGTGTCTTAGCACGCATCATAATCTGTAGGCTACATCACGGCCTGATGTCCCTCCAAACAAAACGACCCAAAGTTGATTGTAGTCTATTCAAATAAGACCTCGGGAGCTTAATAGGAAGCGTTTGGAGGAGGTACAAAATCTTGGGGATAGACACCATTTTAAGTATATTAATGCGGCCAAACCACGAGAGCTTCAGATCCTTCCATGCCTTCAAATCCACATTAATTCTATCCTCCAAAGGAAGGAAATTGAGTTTAAATATATCCGCTATTCAGGACGGTAATATAACCCCAAGATAGCTAAGTGAACCCCTAGCCCAAGTGAAGGGCATAGACCTCCGCATACGCTCCACCGAGGCCGAGTCCACTGTAAGATTTAAAAGTTCGGACTTCGAGAAATTAACACTCGCTCCCGAGAGGTCTCCGTAAGCTGATAACAAAGACATTAGGGGGGGAATGGAGGACTCCGGGTACGATAAGGAAAGCAAAATATCATCGGCGAAACCAGTCACCTTATATTCATTTCCCCCAATCCTGATCCCCTGAATCTCCCGACAAGAACGAACTGCGGATAACAGGGGCTGTAGGGACAAGATATAGAGCAGCGGAGGAAAAGGACATCCCTGCCTCGTCCCGTTTGAGATCGACAAGGCGCCCGACAGGGTCCCATTCACCCTCACTCTAGCAGTGGGGTGGGCATACAAGGCCTCCACACAACAGCTAAATCTAGGTCCCAAACCCACTGCTTCCAGTACACTGAATAGGTAATCCCAACGAACCCTGTCGAACGCCTTCTCCAAATCTATCGCCAAAAACACTGAAGGCACCCCCAAGGAAGGGACCCGTTGAAGGATAGCTACGACTCTGGCTATGTTGTCTTTAGCCTGTCGTCCCTTCACGAATCCCGCCTGATCCTGGTGGACAATTCCCGGCAAAAGTGGGCTAAGTCTAAGAGCCAAAAGTTTGGCAAACACCTTAACATCCACGTTTATTAGCGAAATAGGCCTATAGTTGGCACACAGGCTGGGGTCTTTGCCCCCCTTTGGTAAAACAACAATTTGTGCTTCCAGAGCCTGCTTCGCCAGACCTACATTCCCTGCAACAGCATTAAAGGATGCCACCATGGCTGGGAGCAGGACCTCCAGAAAAGATTTATAATACACTACAGAAAAGCCATCTGGCCCAGGGCTCTTACCTGGAGGCATACTCCGCAAAACCTGTCTAACTTCCGTCTCAGTGAACGCCTCCTCCAAGGGAGCCACCTTCTCCGCAGGTAAACGACACCTAAAATGTTTAGCCAAAAAGGAGCGAATCAGAAACCCCCGGTCGACTCGGGGATCGGCATTCGACTCCGAATGTAAGTTATAAAGTTTACCATAGAACTCCTTGAACGCTGCTGCAATCTCCTCATATTTTAAAAGCAGTTTCCCTGCACCATCTCTAATACCAGCCACATGAGTCTGCGCCCTTTTAATCCTAACCACCCTAGCGAGGAGCTTCCCCGATTTATTCCCCTTCAAATATTGTCTGTATTTGTACCACAAATAAGATCTATGGCATGCTTGTCGCTGGTGAGCAGCTATTGCAGATCTTAAGCTTCTCAGCTGTCTCCCCAAAGCTGGGTCCAGAGACCTTTTATGTTTTATCTCCAAATCCCTGAGGGAGGTCAGCATGTCATTCAATGACCGTACCTGTTCCCTCTTCTTATGTGATCCAATACGAATCAACTCCCCTCTAATAAAAGCCTTATGGGCCTCCCACCGAACAGGATCAGATGTATCTCCAGGGAGATTGAGATCAAAATATTCTTTTAATTTCCCACGCACCTGAGCCACTACCTTAGGATCCTCAAGAAGAAGCTCATTAAGCCTCCAAGTATGTAACCCACCTCTCCCATCTCCCAGTCTCAAGTCCACAAAAATGGGGGCATGATCCGACCATTTAATATGCCCAATACTAGAATTGCCCACAACCGGAAGGGAGTACTGATCGTAGATAAACAGGTCGATCCTTGAGTACTTACCATGAGGGTGTGAGAAAAAAGTGAAGTCCCTGTCCCCTGGATGCTCCAATCCCCATACATCAAACAGATTTTTAGAAGACAATAGTTTAGAGAACCTGAGGACAGTTGAGGACGCAAAGGAAGAAGAGGCAGGAGAACAGTCCAAGGAAGGATCTGGAGGAAAGTTGAAATCTCCCCCCAACAATAGCACCCCTTCACTGAATGTATCCAATTTGTCGAGAAGAGTGCGTAGGAATGCTAGTTGATTAGTGTTCGGGAAATGCACGTTAACTAAGGTCACTGTCCTAGAAAATAGCTTACCCTTAACAAACAAAAACCTACCCTCTGGGTCAACTAAGCTAGCCATAAATTCCCATTGTACGGAGCGGTGCAACAGCGTAGCCACCCCTTTACGCTTAGACTCTGATGAGGAGTTCCATTGGTGTGGGAAATAGGAGGCACTCAGCCTGGGGTGTCTATGAACCATTAACACACCTATACGTTCACATATAGCTTCTCTAACCAGCATGCTACGCTTCTCCGGTGTGTTAAGACCTCTAACATTTAGGGAACAGCAGTGGACAGTACCACGATCGGCCATGGCGCAACTACATCCAGAGCCCCAGAAAAGAAGGAAAAAAGAAAAAGAACAGAGAAAGAGAACATAAAAAGGAAAAATAAAGTAAGGAGAAAGAGGGAGAGCCATACATAAAATATGTAGCATACATAACATCAACTTAATAATAAAACTAGGCCCCCTATGCCTGGATCCCCAGGCATGTTCACCAAAGACTCTACCTGTGTGGGCCAGGGGGACGGTCCACACAGGTAGGGAGGAACAAAAGGCATTCCTCCAAAAGTATAACATATAGGCAAATGCCATCATAACCATGCAGAGAGAGATATAAAACATACTTTAAAATGAAGAATGGAGGGGAGGCCCAAAAACCCACTAGGGAGCGCCCAACCAGGACACCGCCGCGCGCAAGGAACCAAAAATCAGCTCCACCACACGCACCGGAGGCCCAGCAAAGCCCCCACCACCCTCATACTATATCACCCACCCACCCGAACACCAAATACCCAAGTTCAACAACAGGCCAACCCAGAACTGGATAAACATAACCCATTCAGTCTCACCAAGCCCACCCAAGGGATGCCCAAGGCGCCACATAGGCCTTCTGCCCCCCCCCGGCGCCCCGCACACCCCACGGGCACACCCATGGAACCAAATGTTCTCCCATCATGCTAGGGCTATCATAATCATCAACAACCCCCTCTTCTGTTAAAACCCATATAGGGTACGCTATTAGCCCCGACTGCTAATCCCAGGGACAATCTACCAGAGTCCCAAAGCACAATGGGCAAGAGGCCCCGTCCTAGTCCCAGGAACTCGGAGCCATCTTTGGCACTCTCCGCATCCCAAAAGGAGCGAATATACTCCATCCCCTAGTCACTGAATATGGAGACCAAGTCCAATAGGGCAAAATCTGGATATAAAGGGACTCCAATCACTGCTGACAGTAAATGTCCATCGTCTCCTAAGCAGATGAGGGGAAACTAAACCCCTTATAGACTGATCCATGTACCTAACTCCCAGTCAAAGATGATAGACGAGTAGATCAATCTCCCTCAGGCTTCAGTATCACAGGTTGTGTGAGAACAGCAAACAAATCGCCAACAATGGTACTTAGACCCTCCAACCAGGTACAGAAAGTCAGTCTGCTACCGGATCCACCTCTTTAGATTTCTTAGAGCGAGGCCCCGACCACCAGGGTCTCTGCTCCCGAGGTGGAAGGCTCACCTCCCGGTTCTGATCGTCATCCCGTGCAGAGCCATCCAATTTCTCCGGCGGAGGCGGAATCTGTAGCGCAGTACAAAAGGTCGCAGCCTCATCCAGTGTGCGAATATAGGCGGTAGTATTATTGTGCTGTGCTTGCAAGTTGAAAGGAAACCCCCAACGATACCTTATATTAAGAGCCGTCAGATGCTCCGTGAGAGGCCGGAGGGCCCTCCTCTGCTGAGGTGTATACGGTGATAGATCATTATAGATCTGAAATTTGGTATTTTCAAAATATAATGGGCCTTGCTCCCTGCTGCGCCTCAGGATGATCTCTTTCTCCCGATAATTATGTAACCGACAAATGATATCCCGGGGCTTTTGATTCGGGCCACCTCAAGGCCTTAAAGCTCTGTGGGCTCTATCAATCTTGACCGTTGCAGAATCGGAAACTTTCAAAAGAGGCCTGAACACAGATTGCAAAATGGAGTCCAGATCTTTATAAGTAGAGTCTTCTGGGATATTTTTAATACGGAGATTATTCCTCCTTCCCCGATTGTCCAAATCATCCAATCTATACTTCAAATTATCAATCATATCCTGTTGTTCAGACAACTTTGCTTCCATGGTAAGTAAGCGTTCATCTGTGTCCGCTCGCCCATCTTCCACCGTCCTGACCCGTTGTCCAAGCTGCGGCACCTCAGAGCGGATAGTCTGCAGGTCCCGCCGAAACAAGGCTTTCATGTCACCAAACATTTCAAGTAAGTCGGCTTTGGTAGGTAAAGCTGACATATCAGCATTAAGCGCTGTATCCGTCATGGTGCACTTATTAAAACACACTCCACTAGTGCCTGAGTCCCCAGCCGTCAGTAACTGCGTCGCGTCACAAGATGTATGAAGTGCCGGGACCTCCGCCGGAACACAGGCCGCACCGTCTGGACCACCCTGGATAACAGCTGCCGCTCGCGCACAGCCAGCACGGGTAAGCTTCTTCCGCCTATTTGTCATCTAGAGAGTCCGCAAACAATAAACACTGCAAACTTGAGGTGGAAACAGGCAGGTAAGGTGAATAAGTAAGTTATCTCCCCTGCATGGTCCGGAGCCAAACTAAAACGCCGCCATCTTGGAAGCGCATCAGCTCCGCCCCCCCCCCCGAAGTCCATTTTTGCTACAGCTGGCTCTTCATTCCACCTGACGTTTGCTGCTGCTTGGGTGACCGTGGCTGTCCGTCAGGGTGCACCTACTGCTGACATGTTGCACCTTCTCGCCAACATCTCTGAGACTCAGCATTATGTTTCTGCTGCCATATTTGATGCCATCCGCTTGGTGGGTAGGGTTTCTACCATGTCTGTGGTTGCTAGACGAGCTCTTTGGCTCAAGCTCTGGTCTGCTGACACTGCTTCTAAGAAAGCTTTGCTCTCGTTGCCTTTTCAAGGCACCTCTTTGTTTGGGCCAGATCTTAAGGATCTGATTAGTGTGGCCACAGGGGGCAAGAGTACCCTTCTGCCTGTGGTCCCCAGGAAGAAGACACCTATCAAGTGTAATCAGCTTTTTCGTTCCTTCCAGACTGAGACATGTCCGGCGAACCAGACGGTTTCCTCGGCTCCGCGTTCCTCATCCAAGCCCAAACAACAATGGAAGCCCAAGGTCTCCTCCAATCCCTAGGCTTGCAAGGTGCCTTCGGCATGACTCGCTGAACCCAGGTCCCCACTCGGCTGTGGGTGGCCATCTGCGTCACTCCCACAGAATCTGGGAGAATTCAGTAGCGGACCCGTGGGTTTTGCAGGTGGTGACGGAAGGGTACAGGATCCCTTTCATTTCTCTTCCTCCCTTTTGGTTTTTCCCCTCTCATACTCCCCAGGGCATAGAGAAACAACATTTGTTCGATGGTGCTATCCAGGCTCTTCTGGACAAGGATGTTCTGGAACCTGTTCCAGTTCAGGACAGAGGTATGGGATTTTACTCAAACCTCATTGTGGTCTACAAGAAGGAGGGCGGATGCCATCCCATTTTGGATTTGAAGGATCTCAATACCTTTGTGATCAAAACTCATTACCACCAGGAGTCCCTAAGGACAGTGATTGTTGCTATGTCCCCGGGGGAATTCCTTGCCTCTCTGGATCTTCAGGACGCGTATCTGCACATCACTATTCACCCAGAGAGCCGGCAGTATCTCAGATTTGCCTGCGACCAAGGGCACTTTCAGTTTTCTGCTCTTCCCTTTGGTCTGACTATAGCTCCTCAAATCTTGAATCATGTCCTGGGAGCCTTAGTATCAGTCCTCCATGGGCCGGCATCAGAGTCACTCCATGCATGGACAACCTGCTTCTGAAAGCCCCTTCTGTGGAACTTCTTCATCAGCAGGTTCAGGACTGCATTCATGCACTAACCCATCACAGGTGGATCCTCAACATGGACAAGTCGGATCTTCTCCCATCCCAGCGTCTGGTCTTCCAAGGCCTTCTCCGACACTCAGCACAGCATGGTGTTTCTCACGGACGAGGTGGCTCACCAGATCACCCACAGGGTCTTCGCTGTTCTGGCTCACAATCCATTTCCACCATAGAAGCGGTCCCACTTGCCATGGCTTACACCAGGGAACTCCAGAGGTTTGTGATCCAGATGTGCAGGGGTCAGCCGGACCTTCTGATGATGGCAGTGTCCCTCCCTCTTCATGTGGAACTGAGTTTGTTGTGGTGGCTCGACCTCTCCAGTCTGCTGAAGGTCAAGTCCTTCCTAGTATCCTTCTGGACCACGGTGATGACGGATAACAGCCTCTCTTGCTGGGGAGTGGTCCTGGGTCGCCTGAGTGCTCAAGGTAGGTGGTATCCGGAGGAATCTCTCCTTCCCATCAACGTGTTGGAGCTTCAAGCGATATTTCATGCCCTTCGCTATTGGACTCGTCAGCTGGAGGACTGCCCAGTCTGGATCCAGTCCGACAACGCCACAGCAGTATCCTACATCAACAAGCAGGGTGGAACAAGTAGTCTCACCGCTTGGTTAGAGGTCAAGGCTATTTTGTCCTGGGCAGAAGAACATGTTCCTGCCGTATCCGCAGCGTACATCCCCGGTGTAGACAAGGTCATAGCAGACTTCCTCAGTCGGCACACGGTGGACAGCGGAGAGTGGGAACTGCACTCAGAGGTGTTTTCCCTCATTGTTCAGAAGTGGGATGTTCCTTGCATCGACCTGAAGGTGACAAGACACAACCGGAAGGTTCCGATATTCTGCTCTTGCTGGATGGATCCTCTAGCTCTAGCGGTGGATGCCATGTCCATTCCTTGATTATTTCCTCTGGCTTACATCTTTCCTCCCATCCCCATGTTGCACAGGGTGTTAAGGAAACTGAGACTGGAGCACTGTCCAGTCATTCTGATTGCTCCGTACTGGCCTCGGAAGGCTTGGTTTCTAGAGCTTCTGGATCTGTCAGTGACGGAGCGATTCCAACTCCCTTGCCATCCTGATCTTCTTCTACAGGGGTACCTGTGGAAGGAGGATGTTCATCGTCTAGCGTTGACGGCTTGGAAATTGAATCCTCAATACTGAGGATGAAATGTTTTTCTTCTGGTGTGGTGGCTACTATGCTTAGTGCCCGTAAACCTGTTTCTTCTAAGGCCTACCATCATGTCTGGTCGACTTTTCTCTCTTGCTGTCTGACAGGGATCTGTCTCAGAATTTTGATCTTCCTCCAGAAGTCTCAGTATGAGTTCCCTTAAGGTTCAGACTTCTGCTCTCTCTCTGTTTTCTTTCAGAGGCGCATTGCTATTCTTCCTGATGTCAAGGTTTTCTTCCAGGGCGTTACTCACACTCGTCCTGTCTTTAAGTCTCCCGCTCCTCAGTGGGGTCTTAACTTGGTTTTGGGCACTCCCTTTGAGTCTTTGGCTACTATTCCTCTACGCCTGCTGACGTGGAAAATGGCCTTTCTACTGGTGATTGTGTCAGTTTGCCATATAGCGGAGTTGTAGATCACCCTTTTTGGTGTTTCACAAAGACAAGACAGTGTTTCGCACTTCTCAAGAGTTTCTCCCGAAGGTAGTTTCTGAGTTCCAGATTAATCAGGAGATTTTGATGCCTTCTTTCTGTCCTGACCCTACCTCTGACAAGGAGAGGGATCTCCACTTTTTAAACGTAATGCATTGTCTCTAGTTTTATGTACATTGCACTGAATTCATTAGACAATCTGACACGCTGTTCATCATTTCTGAGGGCCCCAGGGCAGGGAGACCTGCATTCAAAGTGACTATTGAGTCTTGGATTAAGACCACTGTTCATAAGGCTTACGAGCTAAGGAAGAAGCCTGTTCCCTTTCCGGTAATGGCTCATTCTACTAGATCTGTTGGGGCTTCTTAGGCTTACAAGAAGCAGGTCTCAGCTTATCAGTTGTGCAAGGCTGTGTCACAGTACCTTGTTTCCAGCCCTGCCGCTTCAGTGGCGCTTGGCGTCTTTCCAAGCGTCATCTGCAGGCAAGAGGCTTCAAGCATGCTGCAGGCCTCTGTTTTATGTGTATTTGTTTGCTGTAGTCTCCCTTACCCACTTCCTCCATCTATCTGCTCCTCCTACCTACTTCCTGTGGAGGGGTTTAAAGGTCCTGACTCAGTCACCCTTACGTTGTTGTTCTGAACAGTTCATTTTCTAGTATTCCTGATTCCTGTGTGTGATCCGGCTTGTCTGTCCATCCATTCTGGTGTTGACCTGTGGCTCTGTCTGACTATTCTCCTTGGCGTTCCGATTTGGCTCAGATATCCTTTCTGGTGCAAACCTGTGGCTCTGGCTGACTACCTGCTCCGTGTATGACCTAGGCTTGTCTGACTGCCCACTCTGGTGTTGACCTGGGGCTCTATCTACTGCGCATCCAGCATTCCATCGCTTCAGTGGATATCCTTTCTGGTGCAAACCTGTGGCTCTGGCTGACTGCCCGCTCCGTGTATGACTTTGGCTCGTCTGACTATCCTATCTGGTGCTTACTGGAAGGCTCTGTCTGTTCACTCAGTTTGTTGGTTCCGTTATTCAGACATCCTTCCTAGTACTGACCTGGCACTCTAGCAAACTCCTAGCTACTGACTGCAGGCTGAGTCAGTATCTCTTGGGCGTTACCTTACCACTAGACTCCAGTGGGCTGAGGCCTAGTCTTGGACAGTATGGTGCAGAGATTGAGAGACTGCTATTCCTGATACAGTGCTCGCCGTTTCAATCATCCACTGTGTGTTTATTTATATTTTGCATTATTCTCATAATAAAGGTTCTATTAACTATAACGACTGACTCCTGGTTTTGCTTGCCAACTGTAACAGACTGCCACTTGGTCATCTGTGCACACCTTTTTGAAGCACTACTGTGTTGATGTGCTGGCATCGGCTGACGCCAGCTTTGGGAGGAAGATCCTGGAGGCAGTCTTGCCTGTCTAGGATTTTCTTCGGTTCTTTGGTGCTTCCTTCACTTTTGAGCCCTGTTGGCTCTAGTTCAGTGTGCTGTGTGAAAGTTCCTGAGGTGGTGTTACCCCTGTTCGGTGTCCTTTGACACTTCATTTGTTTTTGTTGGGCTATCTCTAATCTGATGGTTCATATATGCTCTGGTGACTTTGGGGGCCTGGCGCCTGGTCCTTGCCTTACTTCCAGTCTCTGGGAAACTCAATGGTTGGACATCCCAAAGTTACCAGTAATCTTTATTGGATGACAGAGAAAAGAGGATTTTAGTCTTACCTGTTAAATCCTTTTCTCTTAGTCCACACAGGTTACTGGTCTCAAGGGACCATGCTTGGCTCTCCTGTGGCAGACCGTGGGGGTGCTTCGGGGTCATGCTCACAGTAGTTGATTGGCTAGCTACAGCCAAGGAGGGAAGGTAGGCTGCACCCCTGCATTCACTTCTAGAATTGTTCCTGCCTACTTAAAGGGGCGGATCGCCTACCCAAAGTTACCAGTAGCCTGTATGGACTAAGAGAAAAGGATTTAACAGGTAATATTAAAATCCGCTTTTTCTGCTCCACAGGTCTTCAATCGAGTGCTGGGGGTGTTAATAGCTGTACTCCACAGAGACAGCATCAGAGTCACTCCATACATAGACGACTTACTTCTGAAGGCCTCATCTCCGGATATACTTCAGCAGTATAAACAGGAGTGTATTCATGTGTTGACCCATCATGGCTGGATCCTCAACATGGACAAGTCGGATCTTGTACCATCCCAGAGACTAGTCTTCCTGAGGCTTCTTTGACACCCAACGGGGTATGTTGTATCTCACGGAAGAGGTAGCTCACTAGATCATCCGCAAGGTTTCGGCAGTTCTGGTTCTTGACCCAGTTCCATTCAAGAAGCTGACCTCCCTGGTGGGGAAGTTCATTTCTATCATGGAAGCTGTCCCATATACCATGGCTCACACCAGGGAACTCCAGAGGTTTGTGATCCAGGCGTGCAGGGGACATCCGGATTTACTGAGGATGTCAGTATCTCTCCCACTTCGTGTGGAGCTGAGTTTGTCATGGTGGCTACACCTTCCCAACCTGCTAAAGGCCAGGCCCTTCCTAGTCTCCATCTGGACTTCTGTGGAGACGGATGCCAGCCTCTCCGGCTGGGGAGCGGTCCTGGGTCACAGCAATGCCCAGGGCCGGTGGTCTCTGGAGGAATCTCTCCTTCCCATTAATGTATTGGAGCTTTGGGCAATATTTCATGCCCTTTGCCATTGGACATATCATCTACAAGACTGCCCGGTCAGAGTCCAGTCCGACAACGCCACGTCCGTGGCCTACATCAACAAGCAAAGCGGCACAAGAAGTCTTGCAGCTTGGTTGGAGGTCAAAGCAATTTTTAACCTGGGCAGAACAACATGTTCCTGCCATGTCCGAGGTTCATATTCCCGGCGTAGGCAATGTGCTGGCAGACTTTCTAAGTCGACACACAGTGGACAGCGGAGAGTGGGAACTGAATCAAGAAGTGTTCAACCTCATTGTTCAGAAGTGGGGACTTCCTTGCATCGATCTGATGGTAACAAGTCACAATTGGAAGGTTCTGTTCTGTTCATGCTGGGGGGAACCTCTCGCTCTGGCAGTGGATGCCATGTCGATACCTTGGCACTTCCCTCTGGCGTACATTTTTCCTCCCATTCCCATGCTACACAGGGTGTTGCTGAAGCTGTGTCTGTAGGGTTCTCCAGTCATTCTGATTGCTCTGTACTGGCCTCAGCAGGCTTGGTTTCCAGAGCTCCTTGATCTCTCAGTGGCAGAGCCCTTCCTGCTCCCCCCCCCCCCGTCCGGATCTCCTTCTTCGGGGGGGGGGGGGAGGTATCTGTGGAAGGAGAATGTGGACCATCTGGGTTTGACAGCATGGAAATTGAATCCTCAATACTGAAGAGGAAGGGTTTCTCTTCTGGCGTGGTGGCCACTATGCTTAGTGCCCGCTAGCCTGTTTCATCCAAGGCTTACCATAGAGTTTGCTCTACCTTTCTCTCTTGGTGTGCCGATAGGGATCTTTCAAAGGACTTTGATCTTCCTACGGTCTTGTTTTTTCTGCAGAATGGGATGGATAAGGGTCTCAGTCTGAGTTCCCTTTAGGTTCAGACTTCTCCTCTCTCTGTCTTCTTTCACAGACATATCACAATTCTTCCTGATTTCAAGGTTGTCTTTTAGTGTGTTGCTCACACTTGTCCTGCCTTTAAGAGCCCTACTCCTCAGTGGGATCTTAATTTAGTTTTGGGCGTCCTTCAGTGCCCTCACTTTGAGTCCTTGGCCACTGTTCCCTTGCGCATGTTAACCTGGAATATGGCTTTTCTCCTGGCGATTGTGTCTGTTCGCCGCATCATGGAGTTGCAGGTCCCAAAGGTTGTATCGACTTCCACATTAATCAGGAAATTTTGGTGCCCTCATTCTGTCCTGACTCTGCTTCTGACAAGGAAAGGGATCTTCACTTGTTGGATGTAGTGTGGTGTCTCAAGTTTTGAGTCTATTCGCCAGTCTGACACCTTGTTCATCATTCCTGAAGGGCCCAGGGCAGGGAGGCCGGCATCCAAGGTGACAATTGCATCTTTGATTAAGTCTAATATTCGTAAGGCTTATGTGTTACGGAACAAGCTGGTCCCCTTTCTGGTTTTGGCTCATTCCACCAGATCCATTGCGGCTTCTTGGGCGTACAAGAATCAAGCCCCAGCTGATCAGTTGTGCAAGGCTGCCACTTGGTCATCTGTGCACACTTTTTCTAAGCACTACTGCATTGACGTACTGCCGCTGGCCGATGCCAGTTTGGGACGGAAGATACTAAAGGCAGTTTTGCCTGTCTAGGTTCTCCTTTCTTCTCTTCAGTGCTCCTTCACTTTTGAGCCCAGTTGGCTTGAGTTCTGTGTGCTGTTCTATGTTCCTGGTGTGGTTCTGCACTGGTATTGTGTCCACTGACACTTCAGTGTTCTTGTTGAGCTGTTTATGATCTGATGGTTCATATAGGCTTTGATGACTTTGGGGCCCTGCTCCTGGTCCTTGCCTTACTTCCCACCCCTGGGAAACTCAATGGTTGGACATCCCAAAGTTACCAGTAACCTGTATTGGAAGACAGAGGAAAGAGGATTTTAGTCTTATCTGTTAAATCCTTTTCTCTTAGTCCATATAGGTTACTGGTCTTCCACCCTGTCAAGGGACCTGGCTTGGTTCTCACATGTCTTCTTCTCCCTTCTTGCTACCTAGTCACTAGTTAGTGTCGCAGATCTTTCTGGAGAGGGGGGCTAGCTGCAGCTAAGGAGAGGAGGTAGGCTCCACCCAGCATTCTCTTCAAGAATTGTTCCTGCCTACTTAAAACGGGTGGTCGTCTACCCAATGTGCCAGTAACCTAAATGGACTAAGAGAAAAGGATTTAACAGGTGAGACTAAAATCCTCTTTTAATAAGCTACACCAGAATTCCTCCATTCACACCACTTGCACCAAGGGAAGTGCAATGGGGCTGTCTTTGGGTGTTTTCTTTTTTTTCGGAGGTGGGACTGTGATTGTTTCTAGTTGTATATTAACAAGTTATAGAAGAAATGGTGTGAGGATACATCATTTTCCTGTTCATGTTCTGGGGCTGGCATACCAGGCTGGTGGCATAAAAGTCCTATTGATAGCAAAAGGTTTAGTATTGAAATCTCGCCCACTTTTGGGTGACCAACAAAATGATTTATTAAAAATGTCGTCTGGTTGAAAAGGGCGATATTCTCAGGCTTAACTGTGGAGACATCAGAATATCGCCCTCATAAGTGTAGCCTCTATTGTTTCAACACAGCTGTCGCTTTGAAAACATACAATACAAGTTTCAATAGTACCAGCAGGAATCAGTGTCCTTTGTAGTCTGCAAAAAATACTTGTGAGCCCCGATCATCAACCCTCCCTCCCATCAACATATCAGATGTTGACCCTTTGTGAAACCCCATGCCAAATCACTTACTGCAAAAACCTTCCCAATTGCCAACCTACCACTGGATCTATTGCGGCCATCTCCATGATAACCTCGGCTCTCCGGGCACCACGATCGCCTGCTTGTTCACCGAGTGCCATTGGCAGAAGATGCCAAAGTCATCAACAAGTGTTTTTTTGCAGGAAGGGAATAGGCATGCTGGCAGAGCAGGGGTTAATGTGCTTTCTCATTTATGGTCTCTGTCTCCGCTGGGTCACATCTTAACTGCCTGTGTCTGGCATTTGGTTACAGAATCATGACTGCAGCTTGGGTAAGGGACCAGGTGCAGGGGTGGTGGATCTGGGAGTGACAGTGAGGTGAGGAGGGAGCAAACAGGAGAGAAGATTGCAGAGTTCAGGTGAACTTGAGTGGAGACGTTTGAGTGGTGTGGTGAGGAATTCATTAGGACTATGCAGTAAAGGCTGATGACTGGGGCTGACACATTTTTTTTGCATACTAGAGTGGACACAAAGCAACAGCTGTCTTGCAACACTACAGGCTACTTGACACTTATGTGGGCAATACTCTGATGTCTCGACAGTTAATCCTGCGACATCAGAATATCACCCTTTTCAACCACACGCCATTTTTAGTGGGCAATATGTCAACAGGATACCAAAGCAGAGAATGTCCTCTGGTATGCCTTACAGCTCTCATACACTAATGCTAGTGTGGCTGCACTCCTTTATCTGTTTTAAAATGTATTGTTTTGTAGAATAAATAACATTCTGACATACAAAATTTATTTCAAGAATACATAATTGCTCTTTAAAGGATATTAATGTCTACAAATTAAATTAGGTTATATAACTTTAAATATCATGTATTTCCAGATAGCATCTGTGAAATGTTGTTATATTATGTTGATTTCCTAAAATCTAATGCCAAACTTTTTAATCCATGTATACTCTACTGTATAGACGCAATTTGGATAATTGTGTTTGTGCTGAGCTAATGCTGTTAATTTATTGAGAATAGTACTCCCTACTCTCTATTCAGAAAGGCTGATCCATTATCTCAGACCACTTCAAGAATAAAACATTATCAGTTCTGAGACACCTATCAGGATATTAATGGTAATGGGAGTCCTGGAAAAAGCAACAAGAGCGAACATTAAATACAAGAAAAATTGAGACATTATCTCAAGGTCTCAGCCTAAAATTGTTTCCTCATGCAGTACCCAGAATAAATATTCTACATTGTTTACTTCAGTCAGAGATTGTGTACCTGCACTGATTACTGGTCTTTATATAGACTTTTTTTTTGTAATGGAGTGTGTGCAAGCAAAATGGCTAAGCAACAGTGGTTGGCCTACTGCCTCCTCCTAAGCAAAGTGGCTAAGTTGTAGTTGGATGAGGATACTACACCCGCTTGACAGTGAACCAAAATCACTTAGAATGTTATATATATATATATATATATATATATATATATATATATATATATATATACACATACATTTTTGGATGGTATAGCAGTGACTATGAGCATTGCTGTTGGAAACCTCTTGTGTCCAGTGGTTTAAAGGGATAGTAATGTTTCACAATTAAAGCAGCTCCAATTAATCTTCTTAGTATTTGGTCAATGGAGAGTGTTATTTCAATACTGTCAGAGTTGTAGTTCAAGAGTAACTGAATGATAAAGTGTCCTCCTCCCACTCCTTTAACTGATGTAACACTGGTCTCCTCAGAGCAGTAAGACTGTCCGGATGGATCGCAGAGAGGGGACAATCTTCAGTAAGTATAAGGAAAAACCTGAAAAACCTGTCAAGGGGGTCAGGGTTTTCCTTATGCTCACAGTAAGAAGATTGTCACTTGCTGTGGGCTGTCTGGTCCCAGGACCAGAATCCACATCTGAGGGGAGGTGGCTTAGACTAGGTAAAAGGGGTGAGAGGGGGATACTTTATCATTCAATTACTCTTGAATTACAACTCCACTAGTACTGAAATAACACTATGATTAGCCCAAATACTATGAAGATTAATAGAAGCTGCTGTTTCTGTGAAACATTACTATCTCTTTAATTGCATTTTGAAGCCTTATAAAGAATGTAATAAAATCTGCAAACAATTAGGCTAGCTAAAATTGAAAATGACAGAAATATTGCAAATGAGAGCAAGAAAAATCGTAAACAATTCTACAAGTATATTAATAACAAAAAGGTTGTTTGATATTGGTGCTCTTAAGGCTGAGACAGGTGAATTGAATAGTGAGGATAAGGCTATGGCTGACACCTAAATACATTCTTTGCTTCAGTATATACAAAGGAAGCAACAATGACAGGCTATGGGCAAATAGACAAAACCACAGAATTTCCTCCATCATGTACCAGGCTTACTGAGGACAAAATCCAAAAGAGATTGGAAAATGTTTTGGTGAATAAAGCACCTGAACCTGATGGTATAAACCTAAGGGTACTCAAAGAACTTAGTTCAGCAAGACCATTATACTTAATATCTATTTATTTACTTTCATCATGCCTAGTGCCATGTGTTTGGAGGAAAGCTAATGTAGTTCCATTGTTCAAAAAGGGAGCAAGAGCCATACCAGGACATTATAGACCTGTGAGCTTGACTTCCATAGTGTTTAAGATATGAGAATGGTTACTAACTGACAGTATTCTGAACTATGTGAAGACAAACAATATTATTAGTAGGAGCCAGCATGGTTTTAAGAAGAATAGCTCAAGTTAGATTAATTTACTTGCATTTTACGAAAGGCTAAGTAGTAATTTGGACAAAGGATTTGCTGTAGATGTAGTATACTTGTATTTTGCAAAAGCCTTTGATACAATGCCTCCAACAGGTTTCTTCATAAATTAAAAGGCTTCGGTTTGGAAGGTGAAATCTGTATATGGATGGAGAACCGGTTAAATAATAGATGGCAGAGAGTTGTTGTAAATGGAACCTTTTCAAGTAAGTGAGGTGACACAGAATTAGGTCCTGGGCCCAATGCTTTTTAAATTGTTTATTAATGATCTAGAAGTGGGAATTGAAAGTAGCGTCTCAGTCTTCGGTGATGACATGTCATGGTTGAGTGGGTGATAGAAACGGCGAGTACTGTATCAGGAATAGCAGTCTCCCAATCTCTGTACCACACTGTCTGAGACTAGGCCTCAGCCCACTGGAGTCCCGTGGTAAGGTAACGCCCAAGAGATACTGACTCAGCCTGCAGTCAGTCTAGGAGCGGAGTCTCAATCTATGTAACCAAGGAAGCTGCTGACCCAAGCCTGCAATCAGTAGTTAGGAGTCTGCTAGAGCCCCAGGTCAGTACAAGGAAGGATGTCTGAATAACAAAACCAACAAACTGAGCGAACAGACAAAGCCTACTAGTAAGCACCAGATAGGATAGTCAGACGAGCCAAAGTCATACACTGAGCGGGTAGGCAGCCAGAGCCACAGGTTTGCACCAGGCAGGATATCCACTGAAGCAATATATGCTGGATGCACAGTGGATAGAGCCCTAGGTCAACACCAGAGTGGGTAGTCAGACAAGCCTAGGTCATACACGGAGCTGGTAGTCAGCCAGAGCCACAGGTTTGCACCAGAAAGGATATCTGAGCCAAATCGGACCGCACAAGGAGAATAATCAGACAGAGCCACAGGTCAACACTAGAATGGATGGACAGACAAGCTGGATCGTACACAGGAATCAGAAATACTAGAAAATAAACTGCTCAGAACAACAACGTAAGGGTGACTGAGTCAGGACTCAGTCTGCCCTTTAAACCCCTCCACAGGAAGTAGGTAGGAGAGGCAGCTTAGAGGGAGAAAGTAGGTAGGAGGAGACTGCAGGAAACAAACACACATAAAACAGAGGCCTGCAGCATGCTTGAAGCCTCGCGCCTGCAGATGACGCATCTGGCATTGATGAGTCCAGCCGCTTGTGGAAATGACGCCGGAGCATCATAGTGAGCATCGCCAGAAGCGGCAGCGCTACACGGTACTGTGACATGACCCTAATCTATGAAAGGAAATACATACAGAGCTGGATGTTTTTTCTCTGCAGAAGGATTTAGATAAACTGAGTGAATGGGCAGAAAAGTGGCAGATGACATTTCATGTAGCTAAATGTAAGGTTATGCACTTGGGCTGTATAAACAAAAATGCTACGTATACACTAAATGGGAAACAACATTGGGAAATCTCATTAGAAAAATATTTATAAATACTGATAGACCAGTGTTTCTCAACCCTTTTTTGCTCAAGGCACCCCTAACATAAATCTGGAACTTTTGGGGCACCCCTAGCAAGTTTAATGTAGTTTATCAA
This sequence comes from Rhinophrynus dorsalis, assembly GCA_037306005.1. Lineage (NCBI taxonomy): Eukaryota > Metazoa > Chordata > Amphibia > Anura > Rhinophrynidae > Rhinophrynus > Rhinophrynus dorsalis. The sequence goes on from CM074718.1 coordinate 579,423,180, forward strand.
GGGCATAATAAAAGGTACAGTATTTCCCTTTTCTTGTCAGTCTTCATAGAAAACGTGGGGCACCCTAATTTGATGTCTGCGGCACACCAAAGTGCCACGGCACCCTGGTTGAGAATCACTGTGATAGACGATGGACTTCACAGCAGTGTGCAGAGTCACTCAGCTGCTGCAAGAGCAAATTGGGTGCTAGCATGCATAAAAAGAAGTGTAGATGAAAGAGATGCTATTATTATCCTACCTATATATAAATCCTTGGTCAGGCCTCATCTAGAATATGGAGTACAGTTTTGGACACCAGTTCTTAAAAAAGACATTGTTGAACTGGAAAAAGTGCAGTGACGTGCAGTAAAACTGATGAAGGGACTGGATGATCTGAGTTATAGAGAGAGACTAGCCATTAAGATTAGAGGAAAGGAGCTTTTGACTAAAACAAAGGGAGGGATTTTTTTACAGTAAGGGTGGGAAAGCTATTGAATTCTTTGCCTCGGGATGTTGTGCTTGCACATACTGTAACTGCTTTAAAAAATGCAATGGATGTCTATCTAGCACAGAACAGTATTGTGAATTATGACAGATGGCTTCAATGTAGATAGATTGTTGATCCAGGGAACTATCTGACTGCCATTTAGAGGCAGGAAGGAATTTTTTACCCACTTGGGACATAACTGGAAATGGCTTCAGTTGTTTTTTTGCCTTTCTCCGAATCAACAGGGGTATTTAGGCATGGGCTGGACTTGATAGATGCATGTCTTTTTTTCAGACTCATCAGCTATGTTACTATGTCTGTTACTACGTTATGTATTAAAGCAAACTGGAGCACATCTGAGGTGAACCAACTGCGCTACAGGGGACAAATACAAATAATTCCTAAAATTACCATTGAATTAGTGGGACTTTTAATCAATTGAATGCTAGACAGGTCTCCAACACACTCCCACACGAGGGGTCACTTGCAATTTGACCCACAGGTTAGTGCGCGCAGACATTTTTAGAATGTGATGATGATGTATAAAATAAGCATATTTTTAGATTTCCACCACATCAAAAATACTAAAACCTCTGAAGACCATGGATTTTCCTATTGTATTCAGTAGATACTTTTATGTTATAACAAGCTGGAGCACCCCCTGTAAGCTGCTTGGTTCGAGGCTGCCTGGCGATGGCTGCTCTCTAGGATGCCTTGCTGCTGCCTAAACAAAGCCAGATTAGTGCCGGCCAGCACCCCAGATGGTAGCCAGATAACAGCTGCTACCCACTGATGTAGAAGGTACCTGTGTTCAGTATTGGATGTAAGAGAAAACAGTGATCTTACCTGTTAAATTTTTTTCTCTTCAGTCCATTTGGAACACACATATCCTTCCTGAAGAAAAAGCTCACTTGCATTGCTTACCCAGGCAGAAAAGTCCTCTTACGGTCTTAGTCTTGGGAGATTTTCTTTTCTTCTTACCACTTAGTTCTTTTGCTGTGGCTATTGTAACAAGAATTCTGGGAAGTAGGCTGGGGGTTGAGCTGGTGGGCGTCTCCACTCCAAAAACCCAGTCTGTTCTGATGTGTCCTGCCCTGCAGGAGGATGGACTCAACCACATAGTGCCTGTAGTATCTGCGTTTGCTATAGACTAAAGAAAAAAAGATTTAACAGGTAAGAACCCTAAAATCCTGTTTTAGTGCTTGTTACATCAGAGTACCAACAGGGCCGGCGCCACCTATAGACGAGGTAGGCGCCGGCCTAGGGTGCTCACCACTTCCTGCCCAAGTAAAAAGAAAGTAAGTTTCGGTGCCCTCCGTTGGCGGGCTATTTTTTTTTTTTAATGTAGCAAGCAATACCCGTTTCTCTCTTCCCCTCCGCTCCTTCAGTCATGGACCAGGATTGAAGGAGCGGAGGGGGAGAGAGAAACGGGCATCGCTGTGCTGCATTAAAAAAGTAGCCAGCCGGTGTATCTGTGGTCTCAGTACAGGCTCATGGATCTTGTGCGCGAGTGTGTAGTGAGCAGGCCTTTTTCTTCCAATCGCTTGCCTGTCACTTCACACAGCTCCACTGTAGCCATGTTGGGAGGCGCTCTATTCTGGCGCTGTGTCTCTACTGGACTCAGAACCCTTCCCCACAGCTGCCTGCAGCCCTCTTCCGCCAGCGCTCCTGTTGCAGTAGCTGCTCGCTGCTGTTCTCATGCCAAACAGGAGTCAGATGAGGAATTTGACGCTCGCTGGGTGACTTACTTCAATAAGCCAGACATTGATGCATGGGAGCTAAGAAAAGGCATGAACACACTTATCGGTTATGATCTGGTTCCAGAACCAAAAATCATTGATGCTGCATTGCAGGCGTGCAGGAGGTTAAATGACTTTGCAAGTGTAGTTCGCATTCTAGAAGCAGTTAAGGATTAAACTGGACCTCACAAGGAAATCTACCCCTATGTTATTCAAGAACTTAGACCAACTTTAGATGAGCTTGGCATCTCCACCCCAGAAGAACTGGGCTTGGATAAAGCATAAGCATTACAGGTTTTCCAGCCAGACATTTTATTGAACTTGCTGCTTGATTGTACACATCCATCCAGAAATGCAAAGACATTAATGTATTATCTTTATTTGAAGAAAATAAAATGCAACAAGTTGTTCTTTTATTGAGTCCTAATGTCTATAATAATGTTGGACCTAATAAAAGGACTTTGTTTAAACGTCAAAAAAAAAAAAATAGCCCTCACTGGGAGAGAGAGACATGCACCGGAGTAAGTGGAAGGGGGTTCAAGAGGGGATAAAGAGTCAGAGGAAGAAAGTGTCAGAGGAGGGAATAACAGTCAAGAGGGGGGATCAAGGGTCAGGCGGGGGAGAGAGAGAGTCAAAGGGGGGATCAACAGTCAAAAGGGGGATCAAGAGTCAGGCGGGGGAGAGAGAGAGAGTCAAAGGGGGGATCAACAGTCAAGAGGGGGAGAGAGTCAAGGGGGGGAGAGTCACATATAGAGAACATACACTCGGTCACACTGATAAGCATATAGAGAAGCACACACACATACTTACACACTGATATACTTACAGAGACTTACACACACTGACACACTTACATACATATAGGGAACACACAATGACACACTTATATACATACAAGAAACACATACTGACACACATACACATATAGAGAACACACACACAAACTAACACTTATACACACATAGGGAACACACAAACAAACACACTTAAACTCATATAGGGTGGGGCATTAAGGGGTGGGACAAAAGGGGTGGAGCCAAGGGGCGGCAAAATTAGGTTTCGCCTAGGGTGGCAAAAATCCTTGCACCAGCCCTGAGTGCCAAACTCATGTATTATAATCAACCTGATGCCTGCTAAGTGATGTAGCCTTTTGTGACATATAGAATATGTCTCACCCCTTTCTTCTTCTCTTCCTTCTACTGATTTTCTTCCCTTTTATCTCATTCCCTTCTGTTTTCTAATGAAAATGTGATACCTGAATTAAAAAAGAGGGCTAAATTCATAGTAACATAGTAAATTAGGTTGAATAAAGACACAAGTCCATCAAGTTCAACCTTCTTCTCATACCCCAGTAGTTAATTAGTTTTCCTGCTACAAAATAAGTTAGTATTTTTCAGACCTTCCTGATCTGCCTACTAATAAACAGTATAACTCTGTATGTTCCCTTTGGAAAGAAATGTATCTAATCTTTTCTTGAATGTATCCATTGTATCTGCCATAACCACCTCCTTGGGCAAAGAATTCCACAATTTAACAGACCTCATTTTAAAAAAACACCCTTCCTCTGCTGAAGTCTAAACCTCCTTTCCTCTAATCTCAAGGGGTGTCCTCTGGTCATCTGATCAGGCCTTGGAATAAATATCTCACCGCAGAGATCCTTGTATTGACCTCTCATATATTTGTACAATGTGATAAGATCTCCTCTTAGTCGTCTTTTGTCTAGAGTAAATAAACTGTTTGTCTAGTCGTTCCTCATATGTCAAGTCCTCCATTGCCTTAATTAATTTTGTTGCTCTTCGCTGTACCCTCTCTAGTTCTAGTATATCCTTTTTCAGAACTGTGCCCAAAACTGCACTGCATACTCGAGGTGAGGTCTTACCAATGTTTTGTACAATGGCAAAATAATGTTATCCACTCTTGCTTCAATACCTCTTTTTATGCAAGACAGGATTTTGTTTGCCTTTGCTACTGCTGTTTGACACTGGTCATACCAAGGTCTTTCTCTAGCAACAAGTCCCCTAAAATGATTCCATTAAGTTCATAAGTAGCCTTGGGATTATTTCCTCCCAAATGCATGACTTTACACTTCTCCACATTAAACTTCATATTCCATTTGTTTGCCCAATCTGCCATTTTATATAAATCCCTCTGTAGAGAGCAGTTATCCTGTTCTGAATTAATTACCCTGCATAATTTATTGTAATCTGCAAATACTGATAATTTGCTTCAGAAAAGTCTGTGTTTATATTTATAGTAAAGTTGTTTTCCATGTGTTTCTCAATGCATAATTATCTGAATATAGCAGAAATTATTAATTATAATTTTTTCTTTCAATGTTGAAGGCCTTTCTAGACTGACAGCTGAAGCTGTTTCTGTTGTGATCAGCAAGCTACCTACAGTAATTGCATGCCTGCCTCCCCCAATAAAGTACTTCTACTCATTCGCCGAGAAGAAGATATCAGAACAGTACTCCATATTAAAAGAGACCGGAATACTTGTTGGGAACTTAATTGGTATTATTTGTGAAGTACTACAAGATGGGAACACCATAGAACAGCTGACAAGTTCCTCACTGTCTAGATGGAGTAAAGAGAAGCTTGCCACAGTAAGCAGATGTTTGGAGAGAGCCCTTGGAAATAGGAACGATGATCACAAAGAGGTGGCTCAAAGGGTTTTGGAGAACATTGAGAAACAGCAACCAAAATGGATTGAGACTCAATTAAAGAAAGCCAAAATTCTGAGCATGAGTGGGTAAGATTCTTTTTTCTCCTAATAATAATAGTTATTTTTGTTGGTTTTCAAAATAATAAGGAGTTCAGACTGTAGACATAATTATGGATAATGGGCAATAAGGACAAAGTGAAAGTGGATGCATTCTGCTGCAAAGCTACTAATGAATAGGGAACAAAAAAAAATTCCCAAATTTCCCTCTGATTTGAATGGGGCTTTTGGCCCCCTGAATTCTAGAGAGGTCACAATACATTACTTTGCAACGTGTTGTAAACTTTCATTAAAATCAAAGAGGATTTTAATTTAATGGCACATTTGGTTTTGCCTCTGAATTGCTCTGCTTTTGTCTTTATGAGTATGGCAAAATATCACTTACAAGTATTAGGGAACATGAATGTTTATGAACCCTTTGAGTGCCAGAGGGCTTCGCAATGCATTGCAAACATACCACTCAGGCACTCAAAGGGTTAATCTGTAAAAAGTTTTCTTCTGTAGAAAAGCCCTGAATGATATAATGCAGAGGTTCTCAAACTATGTTCTATGTAACTCCATGATTCCTTGGGAAGTACAAGGCGTCCCATAGAATACATTTTTATAACCTTATTGAAAGCTCCAACACTATTCCTTGCAATGCACTGGAGACCTATTTATCATCCAGGGGTCTAATACAGTATCTATATGAAATTGGAATCCTAGTTTATTATAAAATTTACATTGAAAAATTATTAATAAACTAAACTTTCGGGTGACCAATACCATCATTTTCCATTCAGTCATAGAACTACATATAGTCTAAGGCTGATATACTAAGTAAATGTGGTACAAACCAACTGCTGCATATGGTGCAAATAAAAATGACAGAATTTCCTATCGATTTAATGGCACTTTTAGTTATTTGAATGCTAAAAAAAGATTTCCACGCATTGCTTTGCAGTTTGTTGATTAACGCTCCAGCATTCAAAGTGTTAAAAAACCCTAGTTAAATCAGTCGTTTATGATGCATTTGGTTTGCTCCACTATTTTCCTAGTACATCTGCCTCGTTGTGTACCACCCCAATCTGATTCCACTGTCCAAAAATGAAAAATTGTGTTCCATATATTCCTTCTTCTTCCGGGAACCCTGGAGTTCCATGGACACAGTTTGAGAACCAATGAAATGCATAATCAAATGTGGCAAATTGTTCACCATAAACGTTTCTTAAAAGAGCATTTCACTGTCGTCCAATACAGGTCACTGGTACTCTGGGAGGCGTAAGTCCCCTTTAATAGGCAGGAACAATTATGCAAATAATTTGCAAGGGGCGGAGCCTCCCCTCTTACTTAAGCCACCTTCTGGCCAGAGCCACTCATATTGATTTGTTCCTGGTGTGCTTCACACCAGGTAGAGAACATCTATGCATCTTAGTATTTTATTATTTTTTTATTCAAATATGGAATACCACCATTAGGAGGGTGACCATGGCTGTGAATTGCCCTCTTTAAAGTGGCTGGTGCAGCTTCCAGGGATTTCCTGTGGACCTATACCCTGAAGAGGGGACAGCTTGTGTTAAGCAGCTCCCCTGTTGGGGAGTTTACCTCTGGTTCTTTCCCTCCCTATCATGGTCACCTGAAGACAGAAGTCAGCAAGGAAGGTGAGTCACCCATTGAGTGCTGAAGGTCCACTTGTCCCCACAGTGTCCCTTTGATGGGCTTGTATTTGGGAGTTTTAATACACTCCAGCACTCATAGGGTGTTTTTATTGCATTATTACTGTTTATGCAATTTCTGTGTTATTCTCTGAGTTTTGGAGCATTGGGTATTCATTTATTTATGTTTCTCATGTGTTTCATGCTTGTTTGGGCACTTTTTAATGTTTTCTTAAACGTTATTAAAAATGGTGTTCCGCGCCTTTAAGCGCGGCTTTTTCCCGCTCAGACGCAAGGGCTCCTTTACTCTCTATGGGAATTCACAGTATGGGACATATCTCTGGAACCGCTTGTCACAGCAACTTCAGAGAGGGCTCATTTTAATTCTAGGCTCCTGCTCTATCATCCGGAATGTGTTTTATTTATGTGGGGTGTTCAGGGGGGCTTCGGGCACTGTTTGGGGTACTTGTCAGGAAAAACTACATTTCCCATGAGCGCTTGGTTCGCGCTCGTTTCTGATTGGCTGTCACGACGGCCGCCATTTTGTGGTACTTTTCCTAGGCGAGTACACTACGCAGGGACCGAGCCTTCTCTCTCCTCAACAGATTAACCCTTCGCTGGCCAGATAAGTCCGTTTTTAGAACATTTCTGGGGTGAAACTTTAATCTTAACACTTTTTCTGGGTGATAGTGTTATTAGTGGGGTATATTTGACGCTGTGAGCATGTCTACTTCACTGGAGCTAGGGGCTAGACCCAAGTCTAAGGAGGATGGGGGGTCCGCTACCCCCATGGCGTTTTGCTCCTCTTGCCACATTGGGCTGGATGGCGATAATGTGGGGGATCTATGCCCTAATTGTACTGGTCAAGATAGCAACCCTGGGCTTCCCAGCCACGCTATTGAGCCATCTTGGGTGAAGGAGTTTAAAGCTGCCACTAGGGATCTCAGATCCACACTTCAACTCTTTCCCTCTCAGGTACAGGGGGCTCTCCAGGTCTGGCAGACCCCCTCTACTATCAGGACCTCCCTGCCTAAGCCACAGGGAGCTCCTGATATCACTGATTCTTCTGAAGAAGAACTTTTACAGGATTCTGATGCTGAGGAACGTACTGTTATTGAATCTAACAGGTCCATTGGGGACCCCTATGAGTGTGACCCTGAAGTTTCGGCTGAGGGTCTGATCAGAGCGGTTCTGAATACGCTCAACCTTCCTCTGACTCAGGAATCCACTTATGATCCTACTGATGTTTTTCAGAAAAAGCCATCTAAGCCTGTTGTTTGTTTTCCAACTAACCCTACTCTTGCCCGTCTGGTCTCTGAGGCATGGAAGAATCCTGATAGATCTTCCTCTGTCTCCAAAAAGTTTGCCAAACTTTACCCTTTTCCTGAGGCGGAGCTGGCAAAATGGGTTCATCCTCCCAAAGTGGATGCTCCTGTGTCTAGACTATCCAAATCTACTGCTTTGGCTGTCTCAGATGCCTCTGCCTTGCAGGACTGGACGGATAAGAAACTAGAGCTCTCTCTTAAGTCTATTTTTGCCTCCATTGGCACAGCCATGCGCCCCACTTTTGCTGTGGCATGGGTTAATAGAGCTATTGCGGCCTGGACTGAACGACTGACTGAAGCGGTTCGCCAGGATGCGCCTGTATCTGAACAGTTGCAGCTTCTTGCTAATATCACTGAAGCTCAGAACTATGTTGCTGATGCTGCTTTTGATGCTGTGCGCATGATGGCGAGGGCCTCCACTTCTTCTGTGGTGGCTAGACGCGCTCTTTGGCTGAAAATTTGGTCTGCTGATACGGCCTCTAAGAAGGCTTTGCTTTCCTTGCCCTTTCAGGGGAATTTGCTTTTTGGGTCTGAACTCAAAGAAATGATCAGTGAGGCTACTGGCGGTAAAAGTACTCTTCTACCCTCAGTCTTTAAGAAAAAGTTTCCAGCCAAACGCAATCGGTCCTTTCGTTCCTTTCAGACTGAGACACGCTCCTCGGCCCAAACGGGTCCTCCCACTACGCGCTCCTCCTCCAAGCCCAAACAGTCCTGGAGGCCCAAAGTTGCCTCCAAGGCCAAGACCTCCAAGACTGCTTCGGCATGACTCGCCGAACCCGGGTCCGCATCCGGCTGTAGGCGGTCGTCTCCGCATCTTTCGCCGGACTTGGGAGGAGTCAGTGGCGGACCCATGGGTTCTTCAGGTGGTGTCAGAGGGATACAGGATCCCTTTCTCTTCCCTTCCTCCTTTTCGGTTCCATTTTACTCGTCCTTCTCAGGAACCCACAAAAAGGCGTCTGTTCGACGACGCTATTCAGGATCTCTTGGACAAAGAGGTCCTGGAGGCGGTTCCTCAGGGGGACACAGGTTCAGGATTTTATTCCAACCTGTTTGTGGTAGCCAAAAAGGACGGAGGAGCTCGTCCCATTTTGGATCTCAAAGATCTCAATGCCTATGTGGTGACTTCCCACTTCCGCCAGGAGTCCCTGCGCTCTGTGATTGCAGCAATGTCTCCAGGGGAGTTTCTTGCCTCCCTGGACCTTCAGGATGCTTATCTTCACATCCCTATTCATCCAGAGAGCAGGCGGTATCTCAGGATTGCCTGCCACAGGGGACACTTTCAGTTTGCAGCGCTCCCCTTTGGGCTGACTTCAGCCCCTCAGGTCTTCCAGAGGGTGTTGGGCTCCTTGATAGCGGTGCTCCATCAGGATGGGATCAGAGTGACCCCCTACATGGACGATCTCCTACTGAAGGCCTCCTCAGCGGAGCTTCTCCACCAGCAATTACAGATGTGCATGCACACCCTGAACCGTCATGGCTGGATCCTGAATCTGGACAAGTCGGACTTGATTCCATCTCAGAGGCTTCTGTTCCTGGGTCTCCTGTTCGACACTCGCCAATGCATGGTGTTTCTTCCAGAGGACGTGGCTCACCAGATAGCTGTCAGAGTGGCTGGAATCCTGGACCTGGACGTGATTCCAGTTCCGAAGTTGTCGTCCTTAGTGGGGAAGTTCATTTCCACAATCGAAGCAGTACCATTTGCCATGGCCCACTCCAGGGATCTTCAGAGATTCGTGATCCAGACGTGCAAGAATCATCCAGATCATCAACATCTGTCTGTTTCTCTTCCTCCTCATGTCGAGTCGAGTCTGCACTGGTGGTTAGATCTCTCTCATCTCCTGAAAGGGAAATCCTTTCTAGTTCCTCCTTGGACCACAGTCACTACGGATGCCAGCCTTCGGGGCTGGGGTGCAGTCTGGGGTCGCTTCAGTGCTCAGGGGAAATGGGGTCTGGAGGAATCCATGCTCTCCATCAATGTTCTGGAACTTCGAGCTGTCCGGCTGGCCCTGAGGCACTGGGAGTCTCAATTGACCGGTCTTCCAGTCAGAGTGGAGTCCGACAACGCCACGGCGGTGGCTTACATCAACAGGCAAGGCGGCACAAGAAGCGGTTCCGCCTGGTGGGAGGTCAAGGATATTTTGTCTTGGGCAGAAGATCACGTGCCTGTCATCTCTGCGGTTCATATTCCAGGCGTGGACAACGTCATGGCAGACTTCCTCAGTCGTCATACCGTCGACAGCGGAGAATGGGCTCTGCACCCAGAGGTGTTTCACATGCTCACTCAACGGTGGGGGATGCCTGTGGTGGATCTGATGGCTACCAGACACAACAGGAAGGTTCCGGTGTTTTGCTCCCGGTTGAGGGACTCCCTTGCTCTAGCAGTGGATGCCTTGTCGATCCCGTGGGACTTCTCCCTGGCTTACATCTTCCCTCCTCTTCCTCTATTGGTCAGAGTCATCCAGAAGTTGAAGAGGGAACGTTGTCCTGTCATCCTGATTGCTCCAAACTGGCCTCGCCAGTCCTGGTTTCCGGAATTGATGGCCATGTCAGTGAAGGATCCAATCCCACTTCCAGCCCGTCCGGACCTGCTTCTTCAGGGGTATCTGTGGAAAGAGGATGTTCACTCTCTCCGTTTGATGGCATGGCGGTTGAATCCTCGATTCTAGCAAAGAAAGGCTTTTCTCCTTCTGTGGTATCGACGATGCTCGGTGCTCGTAAGCCTGTGTCTTCCAAGATCTATCATCGCATATGGTCAACTTTCGTGACTTGGTGCGCTGACAAGAAGTTGTCACTTGACTTCCATCTTCCCACTGTCCTGGCCTTTTTGCAGGACGGTGTGGATAAGGGGCTCAGTCTGAGTTCCCTCAAAGTTCAGACTTCTGCCTTGTCTGTGTTTTTCCAGGAACGGATTGCTGTCCTTCCTGATGTGAAAGTCTTCTTCCAGGGTGTGACTCATGTTCGACCTGCCTTTAAGAGTCCTGCTCCCCAGTGGGATCTCAATTTGGTGCTGGGAGTTCTTCAGCGACCACCGTTTGAATCCTTGGCTTCCATTCCATTACGTCTTGTGACTTGGAAGATGGCCTTCCTCTTGGCTGTTGTGTCAGTGCGCCGGGTAGCAGAGTTACAGGCCTTGTCTTGTAAACCTCCTTACCTGGTGTTCCACAAGGATAAGGCTGTGCTTCGCACTACCAAGGAATTCTTACCCAAGGTTGTGTCTGAGTTTCACATCAATCAGGAGATTGTGGTTCCCTCTTTCTGCCCTAATCCTTCATCTGACAAGGAAAGAGATCTCCATCTGTTGGATGTGGTGCGTTGCCTCAAGTTTTATGTTCATCGCACCGAGTCTGTCAGGAAGTCTGACGCTCTATTCGTCATTCCTGAGGGGCCTAGGGCAGGAAGACCGGCTTCCAAAGTTACCATTGCCTCTTGGATTAAGGCTACCATCCGTGAAGCCTATAAGTTGCGGAATAAGCATGTTCCCTTCCGGGTGACTGCCCATTCCACCAGATCTATTGGGGCCTCTTGGGCCTACAAGAATCAAGCTTCTGCTGATCAACTGTGCAGAGCAGCCACTTGGTCCTCTGTGCACACCTTTTCTAAGCACTATCGAGTTGATGTACTGGCTTCGGCTGATGCCAGTTTTGGAAGGAAGGTCCTGGAGGCAGTCTTGCCTGTGTAGGTCTTCCGCTCTGTGATCCTTAGTGCTTCTTTACTGTTGAGCCCGGTTGGCTCTAGTTCCGTGTGCTGTGTTAGTTCAGGGATTGTTCCCTTGGTTGGTGTCCGTTGACACTTACAGTTTGGGCTATGTTATCAACTGGTCATATCAGTTCTAGTGACTTGGGCCTTGCGCCTGGTCCTTGCCTTACTTCCCGCCTCTGGATCAGCTCAATGTTTGTACATCCCAGAGTACCAGTGACCTGTATTGGACGACAGTGAAAATAGGATTTTAGTCTTACCTGTTAAATCCTTTTCACTTAGTCCATACAGGTCACTGGTCTCCCACCCTGTCAAGGGACCAGTCTTGGCTCTCCTGTGGCATTCAGTGGGAGACCGTTCGGGCATGCTCACAGGAGTCTTTCTTTTTGCTTACCTGAGGTCAGTTTTTGGGGTCTCAAATCAATATGAGTGGCTCTGGCCAGAAGGTGGCTTAAGTAAGAGGGGAGGCTCCGCCCCTTGCAAATTATTTGCATAATTGTTCCTGCCTATTAAAGGGGACTTACGCCTCCCAGAGTACCAGTGACCTGTATGGACTAAGTGAAAAGGATTTAACAGGTAAGACTAAAATCCTATTTTTTTAAGGCTCTCCTACCAAAGACAGAATTTAGACAAAGGTTGACTTAGTAAATATATGTAAATAGATATGAACCCTATCCATTTTAGGTGTTATAGTCCCTTGGGCCTCTTCAATGATACAATCTTTTGCAGGTTTCGTTATCACTAGTAATTTTGGAGTCATTCTGGGGTTTAGTCTTTTCTGAGTTTATTGCATTAGAGTTATATTTTGGTTCAATTTCCACCAAACTGGTTGAGTCATATGCCAAGGCACTTTAATTCTTTGAGTGCCACGGAGGTACGCAAAGCATTGCTTTCCAATGCGTTGCCTACCTCAACTTCAATTTCAAGTGATAAATGATACCAGTGCATTTATCATACATATTCTTATTTGTTTGTGGGGCGATTGGTAGATAAAACCAGTGATGAATGTATCACCTGTAATGGAATCCAGCCCTTTGTTAACACAACCAAACTCAGAGTGTTGGCAGGTTTTTAAAGATTTTGTGTTTATTAAAATAGGGTGATGCCCTAGGAATAAATATCTCTTAAATTGGTTAACCCCTTAAGGACCATTGACGTGGCAGGACCGTCACGCTGGTCCAGTGACGGTCCTGGCACGTCACGTACTTTTACTCACCGCGCTCCTGTAGGAGCGCGGTGAGTAATACCGGGCACTGAAGTTGATCGCTCCAAGACCGGAGCGATCTCTTCCAGTGCCCCGTTTGATGTGCCGCCCCACGTGATCAGTCACGTGGGACGGCACGTCAAAGTTTCCTATGTGGTCCTTAAGGGACGGCACGCCGCGGGATCGCTGGTCCTTAAGGGGTTAAACAAAATATTTCGGTATCCTTGATATATCTATATTCAATGTACACAAGTTTGGTTGTTGTGGCTGTCTATGCCAACAGATTCAGGGCTCGATTCAATTGTACCCATTAGGCCAAAAAAACACTCAATAGCATTATTCCAAGCACAGTAAGCGATTCAATTACGAAAAAAAAAAAACCCTGCCGAGTGATAAATTAACCCCTTAACGACCGGGGAATCCGGACCCGGACGCGACTGAATGACTACGGAGCATTTTTTTTTATTGCTCCGTTGCATTCCGGACTCCCCGAATGGCGCGCAGCCGCGGGGGGAGCCCGGAATTCGATGATGATCATAGTACGTCATCGGTCATTCAGTCAAATCGACTCTTGAAGTACTATGACCGTCAAGGGTCGTTAAGGGGTTAAAAGGCGTTTTGACCCATTGAAAAATAAAAACAAACAACACAAGTTGCAATTCAGTTGAATGCGTTAGTTCTTAACATCCGATAAGGCATTCACTTTAGCTCTGAAATTTAAGACCCTTTTTTTCGGAGTAAAGTACCTTATCGGATCTTTAGTCAGCCGACGCAACAATTGAAAGCAAAAAAAAGAGGATTTATTGATATGGGGCCCTAATAATGTAGATAATGCAGATAATGTAACTGCATTCAAAAAAGCAATGGATGCCTATCTAGCACAGAACAATATTGACAATTATGACAGATGGCTTCAAAGCAAATAGGATATTGATCTGGGGAACTATTTGACACACACACACACACACACACACACACACACACACACACACACACACACACACACACACACACACACACACACACACACACACACACACACACACACACACACACACACACACACACACACACACACACACACCTACACGCATACATTGGAAATTGCTCCAGAGGGCTTTTTTGTTGCCTTCCTCTGGATCAACAGGGGTGTTATTGGCATGGGCTGGACTTGATGGACGCATGTCTTTTTTCAGCCTTATCTACTATGTTACTAAGCCCCATATCAGTACATCCAAAGTACCTAAAAAGTGTTCAGTGTTAGTAGAATTAACCCTATGAGTGCCAGTGGGGTATAATTACCCCGTTGGCACTCATAGGGTTAACCCGACTAAGTAACAAAGCAACATCCCCTGCAAAGTAACACTTGCCATTTATCCCGATGTCCAGCTGGGGTCCAGTATCCTGGTCATCTACTGTCCTTTTTCTTTCTTCTCTTCTCTCTTGGATCTCTTGTATCTTCTTTCTTCTCTTCTCTCTCTTGTATCTTCTTTTCTTGTAGCTGTAAAAATAAAAAGAAGCATGAATAAATGTTTCCATAAAATAACCCACGCAATTATACATAGTTTAACCGCTTGCATGCCAGAGGGGTACGCAACACATCTCTGTGGCTCAAAGGGTTAAACCATGAATTAGTGTGTGGGTCCACATCACATAACATGCCCCACATTATAATAATCTTGTGCCAGTGTTGTATAAAAAAATCCTGCTAATATGTCTGAAAAAGAATATCATCCTTTTCTATTTCTCCTCTCCTCTGTGTGGCCGTGGAAGTGGAGGCGGAGAAACTGATCTGAAGCATAGCCTCCCCGCTATTACATCAATAAGGGAATTTGAACAGAGACTGCCTTTATATATGGGCAGTCTCTGTTCCAGTTCCCTCACAGCCATTGTATGGGATGTGCTTACACACCTCCCAGCCAATAAGCTTCAAGCACTTTTAGCCTTTGAAGAAGCAATACATGGCGAAATGCGAGTGTGGCTCTTTCTTACTTTGTGAGAGCACTGCTCTCCAAATGATACCTTGGTTCTATTCTAGCTCTTCAAGTATTATCTGCCTTAGTATGACAATGTAAGCTTCTGCTTCAAACCACCGGCCCTTGTAAGGGCTGGTAAGGTTATAAAAGCCCTTCCAAAGGTAATACGGGTGTGACCTGTGAGCAATACAAATTCTTAAGCCTGCAATCCTTTTGTGGCCCTTTCTACATTGTGTATGATGCTTATGATAAGTGTCACCCAATATTTTTATACTTAGAGTCAAACCAGTTTTGATTGCCACGGCAAGAGAACGATTATCTTTCTCATTCTATGACAGAGCTCTGCTCTGTATATGTACCATCACCCGGTGCTGTCCATTTAAGGATCACTTTGTAGTAAATAGCCCATTTTAGCTTACAAGCAGTTGCTCTAGCAAAGGCCCTTGTTAGGGTTGGTAATTAGGTCTGTAATAGCCCTGCATAGGACTAATTATTTTGTGTACTCTGGCAAGCCAGTTTTTCTTTTCTGCCCTGGCAATATACAACTTGAGCTTACTAGTAATATTTCCATTCCATCTTGGAACACAATTTGCATTAGTAACCCATACAAACTGTGCATGTAGGGCTATTTTGTTTGCAAACTCGGCAAGGCATTTTTTCTTTGGTGCCCTGGCAATATATTGTATGGATCACTATAGAGATTGGCACTCCATATCAGATCTCTGTCTCTATTAGTATCCTTGCAACCCTTTGTATATAATTATCACTATACTGGTCCTAAAAGTATAGCATCTGAGTTCACTGGTTCTCCACTTGTATCTGGTGATTCAGGAACATCCCCCACGTTTTCTGGGAATGCCGGATGCTGGCACGTGTCCATATCTGTTTTATGGAAATAGTTCATGGGTGGCAATTTCTCTACTACTTTGGAACCTCTTGATACAGTGATGTTATATAACCCTTCCTGCTTGCCTGCTTTGCAGTTGGATACATATGTTTATACTATTCTAAGTACATATTCTACTTTCAGTGGGGATGGGGTTGTTTTTGTTTTCTAAGTATGCTACTGGGGATCTCCTGAGTGTGTCAGTCCCCAGGGGAGATATGGGGGAATCTAAGGTTATAAAGGATTCAGGAACACTTCAGACCAGGTTGGGCTTCCTATGGAATTTCCTGGTTCCCTATGTGCCTCATGCTGTGTGGCCAGTGCTCATTCTTCAGGGCTAGCATCTGTTGAACAGGAAACTGCATGGATTAAGGCTCTCATTTCCTCAGTCCATCTCTACTTCTATCAAGGGGGTCTTAGATTCTTGGTCCAGGGGGCAAAATGTGCCCTGCCAAATGAAATTGCAGTGAGGAAGGGGAAATTGACATGGCTGACTTTGATTCATCCTTCTCTGTTGGGGACTTAAAAGGAAGACTCCTACTCTTCTCCTGGGGGTCTTTATAGGGCTGTATTTTAGACCCTAAACTAATAAGTGAGCCAAGCTACTAATTTATTGCCTTCCTAAGTATACACTTTTGCCTCTGGTGAATTCTGTGGATCTGAAGGATCAGGATGACAAATGTCTTGATTTCTTTTCAAAGACAAATTTTTGTGACCTTGGGTGCTGCCTTACACCCTACTTTTGCCATTACATGGGTGACTTGAGGTATGACTGTCTGGAGGGATCATCTTTTGCACGCTGTCCATGATGATAATTCTAATTAGGACCTTGGGTTAATTATATCCAAGATCCTTAAAGCAAGTGCTTGTCTCACTGAAGCAGCATTTGATGTCACTAAGCTTACTGGAAAGTCCTCACATTTCTCTGTGGCAGCATGTTGTACCTTGTGGCTTAAGATTTGGTCAGCTAACAGCTCTTCTGAGAAATCCTTGGTGTGTTTCCCTTTAGTGGCCAAACAGTTGTTTGGTTGGAACTGGACAAAGTTATCAGTCAAACTACTGGAGGCAAGAGTACTTTGTTTTCTCATTATGCCTAATTTTTTCATTACCCACGCCCATACTGCCTACCTCGGCAACCCAGGCACATTCCATCCCAAAATCCAAACAGGCTTGGCAGTTAAAAAGCCCATGCAGAAGCCCAAATCTGACAAACCTCCCTCAGCATGACTAGCAGGGGTCTGGTCTGTCACAGGCAATAGGAAGTTGTCTGTGCCTCTTCCATGGCATTGGGCCACATTTATGATGGATCAGTAGGTTTTGTGAGTCATTTCTGAAAGGTTATTTCATAGATGTCAAATCCCTTCTTCCATGTAGTTTGTTCATGTCCAGACATCCTTGTGATCCTGAGAGAAGCCATCTGTCTTGCACCTGGCATCCTGCCTGCTAGACATGCATGTGTTAGTGCCAGTTCCTTTTTAGCAAAGGTTCACAGGTTTCTATTCCAATCTTCTCATTGTCCCCAAGAAAGATGGTTGTTGTCATCCTATTCTGGATTTGAAACACCTCACCCGTTTTGTGCTCACTCCATGGTTCAAGATGACTTCTTTGTGATCTGTCATTGGCTCTTTGTTCCCAGGGCAATTTCTTGCTTTTCTAGATATAAAAGTTGCCCATCTACGGGAAAGTCATCAGGTCAACAAGAGTCAGTCCTTCTCTCTCCAGGTGTCTCCCGTGTACTCCTGCATTGTGTTTTCTCATCTCTACTCTGTATGCATTGGAAATGTTTAGAAATTGGTCCAGACAGTAATGTCATCCTTCCCACAGAATGTCCCTTTGGACACAACAGAAGAGGACCTTTTGCTGGTGGCTTCAGATTTCCCATCTGAACTTCGGATTACCTCTTGTCATCACAGCATAGGCCATAGTATTAGGGACCAGGAACCAGACAGACACAAAAATGTAAAGTGCAAAACAGCTTTATTAAAATAACAAAATCAAAAAAAGCAAAATCGTGATCCAGAAGCGTAAACCAAAAGACAAGCCGGGGTCAGGAACCAAGACAGGTGCTCAGCCAAGCTGGGGTCAGTATTACTGAGATCAGCAATGTCAGGAACAAGCCAGTAGTCAGGAACCAGAAGGGACGTCAGAGGAAGCCAGGTCATATACAGGAAATTGGGAAAGCAGTAGAACAGCCAGAAGCAAACTAGGTAGTGAGCCAAGCTGCTTTAAATACCCTTGGAGGGTTGGAGCAATCACAGAGAGATCAACTGATTAAGCCAGACTCAGGACAGGGAAGCCAGTAGCAATAGATAGCAGAGCACTAGATTAGCCCAAACAGCAGAATTGAGCAGCAGAGAAAGAGCAGCTCAGCCAAACCTTGACGCATAGCCACTAATGATGCCAGCCTAGTAAGTTGGGGCTCCATTCTGAATCACCATATGGCACAGGTTCCTTGGTCCAAGGCAGAGACTGTTCTGCCCATCAATGGTCCCCTTTCAAGCTTTTATCTGCAGTTTCTTTGTGTTTCTTAATGCTTAAGACTGCCTTTATCTCTGCTATCATTTCAATACTGCGGATGTCCGAACTTGAGGTCCTATTCTGTAAGTCTGGTTTCACTGTCGTCCAATACAGGTTACTGGTACAATGGGAGGCGATCCACCCCTTTAAGTAGGCAGGAACATTCATCTAAATGTATGCAGGGGGTGGAGCCTCCCCTCCCTCTTAAGCTGCCTTCAGCCAGAACCAGCCAGAATGATTTGTTCCTGCGTGCTGTGCATACCCGGTGGAAAACATCTCTCAATCAACTTTAGTTTTTTTATTGTTTTCTTCAAATATGGAATACCACCATTAGGCGGGTGACCATGGCTGACAATTGCCCTCTCCAAAGTGGCTAGTGCAGCTTCCAGGGATTTTATGGTGGACCTTATGCCCTGAAGAGGGAACAACTTGAGTCAAGTAGCTTCCCTGCTGGGGATTTTCCCTGTGGTTAATTCCCTTTTAACATGGTTACCTGAAGACAGAAGTCCTGCAGAAAGGTGAGCCACCCTTTGAGTGCTGAAGGTCCACTTGTCCCACAGTGTCCTTTCATTGGGCTTGTATTTGGGAGTTCTCATTATGCAATCCAGCACTCATAGGGTGTTTTTTTCTTCATATTGCCTGTATTTATGCAATGTCTGTGTGTATTCCCTGGGTTTTGGAGCAGTTTATGGGGGTTTTAACCTTTTCCCTGCTGTTTTCCTCATTGGGATATTGTTTTATCATGTTTCACATGTGTTTTGTGTGTGTTTGGTAACTTTTTTCTGTCAGGGTAAATTTATTAAAAGTTAATGTTCCGCGCCTTTAAGCGCGCTTTTCACGCATAGACGCCATTGCTCCTTTACTCTCTATGGGTTTACACAGTGTGGGACGTATCTCTGGAACCGCTTGTCACAGCGACTTCAGAGTGGGCTCATTTTGTTGGTCTTCCCTTGCTCTATCATCCGGTTGCATGATTCGGTGTGTTGGGGGTCTTGGGGGGCTTCGGGCACTGTTTTGGGGTACTTCTGAGAAAAACTACGTTTCCCATGAGCGCTGGTTTTGCGCCCGTTTTCTGATTGGCTACCGTCGCTGCAGCCATTTTGTGAGTTATTCTCAGCGAGTATACTACGCAGGGACCGAGCCTTCTCTCTCTCTCTCCTCCGCAAATTAACCCTTCGCTTGCCAGATAAGTTTAATTTTAAGCATTTCTAGGGTGAATTTTTAATCTTTCACACTTCAATTGGGTGATTCTTGTCAATGGAGTATATCTGACGCTGTGAGCATGTCTACTCCACTGGAGTCAGGGGCTAGACCCAAGACTAAGGAGGCTGGGGTGTCTGTTTCCCCCATTGCGTTTTGCTCCTCTTGTCACTCTGGGCTGCCTAGAGAATTTTCTGGTCATTTATGCCCAAAATGTGCAGAAAGCCATGACAGCAACCCAGGGCTTTCCAGTCACACCATTGAGCCAACTTGGGTGAAAGAGTTTAAGGCTGCCACTAGGGATCTCAGATCCACTCTTCAGCTCTTTCCCTCTCAGGTTCAGGGGGCTCTTCAGGTTTGGCAGACCCCCTCCACAGTCAGGACCTCCCTGCCCAAGCCACAGGGTGCTCCTGATATGTCTGATTCTTCTGAGGAAGAACTTTTACAGGATTCTGATGCTGAGGAAGGCACTGTTATTGAGTCTACCAGGTCCATTGGTGACCCTTTTGAATGTGACCCTGAACTCTCTGCTGAGGGTTTGATCAGGGCTGTGCTAACCACACTCAACCTTCCTTTGACTCAGGAATCTAGTCATGATCCAACTGACGTTTTTTAGAAACCGTCTAAAGCTGTTATATGTTTTCCTACTAATCCTACTCTTGCTCGTTTAGTCTCTGATGCGTGGAGAAATCCTGATAAATCCTCTTCTGTATCCAAAAAGTTTGCTAAACGTTACCCCTTTCCTGAGACTGAACTGGCTAAATGGGTTCATCCTCCTAAAGTGGATGCTCCAGTTTCTAGGTTATCTAAATCTACTGCCTTAGCTGTATCTGATGCTTCTGCCCTGCAAGATTGGACGGACAAAAAGTTAGAAACTTGTCTTAAGTCTATTTTTGCCTCTATTGGCACTGCCATGCGTCCAACCTTTGCAGTGGTGTGGGTTAACCGGGCCATTGCGGCCTGGACTGAACAGCTTACTGAGGCGGTTCGCCAGGATGCGCCAGTGTCTGAGCAGCTACAGCTTCTGGCTAATATATCAGAAGCTCAAAATTATGTTTCTGACGCTGCTTTTGATGCTGTGCGCATGATTACGAGGGCCTCCACTTCCTCTGTGGTGGCTAGACGTGCTCTTTGGCTGAAAATTTGGTCCGCTGACACAGCTTCTAAGAAAGCTTGCCCTTCCAAGGGACTTCACTGTTTGGATCTGAACTTAAGGAGATGATTAGTGAGGCTACTGGTGGTAAAAGTACTCTTTTACCATCAGTCTTCAAAAAGAAATTTCTTGCCAAATGCAATCGGTCCTTTCGTTCCTTCCAAACTGAGACGCGCTCTACGTCCCAGGCGGGTCCGTCCTCCAAGCCCAAACAGTCCTGGAAGCCCAAAGTTGCCCCTAAGGCCAAGACCTCCAAGACTGCTTCAGCATGACTCACCGAACCCGGGTCCGCATCCGGCTGTAGGTGGACGTCTCCACATCTTTCGCCGGATTTGGGAGGAGTCAGTTACGGACCCTTGGGTTATTCAGGTGGTATCAGAGGGGTACAGGATCCCTTTCTCTTCCCTTCCTCCCTTTCGGTTCCATTTTACTCGTCCTTCTCAGGAACCTACAAAAAGACGTCTGTTTGACGACGCTATTCAGGATCTTTTGGACAAAGAAGTCCTGGAATTGGTCCCTTCAGGGGACACAGGTTCAGGATTTTATTCCAACCTGTTCGTTGTGGCCAAAAAGGATGGAGGTGCTCATCCTATTTTGGGCCTCAAGGATCTCAATTCCTTTGTTGTGAGTTCCCACTATCGTCAAGAATCACTGCGTTCTGTGATAGCCGCAATGTCTCCAGGGGAGTTCCTTGCCTCCCTGGACCTTCAGGATGCATATCTTCACATCCCTATTCATCCAGAGAGCAGGTGGTATCTCAGGTTTGCCTGTCACAAAGGCCACTTTCAGTTTTCAGCTCTTCCCTTTGGACTGACTTCAGCTCCTCAGGTTTTTCAGAGAGTATTGGGAGCTTTGATAGCTGTGCTTCATCGAGATGGTGTCAGGGTGACTCCCTACATGGACGATCTGCTTCTGAAAGCTTCATCTGCGGAGATCCTTCACCAGCAGGTTCAGTTGTGCATCCAGACACTCAATCGCCACAGATTGATCGTGAATCTGGACAAGTCAGACTTGTTCCCATCTCAACAGATCCTTTTCTTGGGTCTCTTGTTTGACACTCAGCAGTGCATGGTGTTTTTACCGGAAGAAGTGGCTCATCAGATTGCTCTCCGTGTATCCAAGATCCTGGAGCTCGAACGGGTTCCAGTGCCGAAGTTGACTTCTCTGGTGGGGAAATTCATTTCCACAATAGAGGCAGTGCCATTTGCCATGGCGCACACCAGGGAACTTCAGAGGTTTGTGATTCAGACGTGCAGGAATCATCCAGATCATCAGCATCTGTCAGTCTCTCTGCCTCCTCATGTAGAGCTGAGCTTGGAATGGTGGTTGGACCTGTCTCATCTCCTGAAAGGGAGGTCCTTTCAGATTCCCTATTGGACCACAGTCACGACGGATGCTCATGTTCCCGTTATTTTAGCGGTACACATTCCAGGCGTAGAAAACGTCATGGCAGACTTTCTCAGTCGTCACACAGTCGACAGCGGAGAGTGGTCACTTCATCCAGAGGTGTTTCACCTTCTAACCCAGATGTGGGGGGTATCTGTGGTGGATCTGATGGCTGCCAGACACAACAGGAAGGTGCCAGTGTTTTGCTCTCGGTGGAGGGACCCTCTTGCTCTAGCAGTGGACGCTTTGTCAATCCCTTGGGAGTTCCCCCTAGCGTACATCTTCCCTCCTCTCCCTCTGTCGATCAGAGTCATCCAGAAGCTGAAGATGGAGCGTTGTCCTGTCATCCTAATCACCCCGAATTGACCTGTCAGTCCTGGTATCCGGAACTGCTGGCCATGTCAGTGGCGGATTCCTTCCCGCTCCCTGCCCGTCCAGATCTGCTTCTTCAAGGATATCTGTGGAAGGAGGATGTTCAGCATCTCCATTTGACGGCTTGGAGGTTGAATCCTCAATTTTGAGGAAGAAAGGGTTTTCCTCTTCTGTGGTGTCTACGATGCTTAGAGCTCGCAAGCCTGTGTCTTCCAAGATCTATCATCGCATATGGTCAACTTTTGTTGCATGGTGTGCTGATAAGGATCTATCACTTGATTTCCATCTTCCCACGGTCCTGGCCTTTTTGCAGGATGGGGTGGAAAAGGGACTCAGCCTGAGTTCTCTCAAAGTTCAGACTTCTGCTCTGTCTGTATTTTTCCAGGAACGCATTGCTATTCTTCCTGATGTTAAAGTTTTCTTCCAAGGTCTAGCTCACGTTCGGCCTGCCTTCAAGAGTCCAGCTCCCCAGTGGGACCTCAATTTGGTGCTGGGGGTTCTTCAGAGACCCCCGTTTGAATCCTTGGCTTCTATTCCTTTACGTCTCTTGACATTGAAAATGGCCTTTCTCTTGGCTATTGTTTCAGTTCGCCGGGTAGCAGAGTTACAAGCTCTGTCTTGTAAACCTCCTTACCTGGTGTTCCACAAGGATAAGGCTGTGCTCCGCACTTCCAAGGAGTTTTTACCCAAGGTTGTCTCCGAGTTTCACATCAATCAGGAGATTGTGGTGCCCTCTTTCTGTCCTTAACCCTTCCTCTGACAAGGAGAGGGATCTCCATTTGTTGGATGTTGTACGTTGTCTTAAATTTTATGTTCATCGCACTGAGTCTATCAGGAAATCTGACGCTCTGTTCGTCATTACTGAGGGGCCTAGGGCAGGGAGACCGGCATCCAAGGTGATTATTGCATCTTGGATAAAATCTACCATTCGTGAAGCCTGCAAGTTGCGGAATAAGCACGTTCCCTTCAGGGTTACTGCTCATTCCACCAGATCAATTGGGGCCTCTTGGGCCTATAAAAATCAGGCGTCTGCTGATCAACTGTGCCGAGCGGCCACTTGGTCCTCTGTGCACACTTTCTCTAAGCATTATCGTGTAGATGTACTGGCCTCGGCTGATGCCAGCTTTGGGAGGAAGGTCCTGGAGGCAGTCTTGCCTGTCTGGGATCTTCTACTTCTGTGGTTCTTAGTGCTTCCTTACTGTTGAGCCCTGTTGGCTCTAGTTCAGTGTGCTGTGATAGTTCGGGGGTTCGTTTTTACCCCTGGTTGGTGTCCGTTGACACTTCTGTTATTGGACTCTATGATTAATTGGTTCATAGCAGTTCTGGTGACTTTTCGGCCTTGTGCTTGGTCCTTGCCTTCTTCCCGCCTCTGGGAAAGCTCAATGTTTGTACATCCCATTGTACCAGTAACCTGTATTGGACGACAGTGAAAATTGGATTTTAGTCTTACCTGTTAAATCCTTTTCACTTAGTCCATACAGGTTACTGGTCTCCCAACTTGTCAAGGGACCATGCTTGGCTCTCCTGTGGCATTCAGTGGGAGACCTTAGGGGCATGCTCACAGGAGTCTTCCTTTTCCTTCTTATCTCTGGTCAGTATTAGTGTCTCAAATCATTCTGGCTGGTTCTGGCTGAAGGCAGCTTAAGAGGGAGGGGAGGCTCCACCCTCTGAATACATTTAGATGAATGTTCCTGCCTACTTAAAGAGGCGGATCGCCTCCCATTGTACCAGTAACCTGTATGGACTAAGTGAAAAGGATTTAACAGGTAAGACTAAAATCCTATTTTTCCAGCTTGACAAGGTGGTCCTAAGTAGGGGTGAGTGAAATTTTTCACCATAAACTGAAACAGGGAAATAATGCTGTTTCCCTCTGTGCGGGAAGTTTGCCACAAAAAGTGTCACTTTTTGGCTTTTTTCCACCTAGCTCATTGCATTGAAATCAGTGGTAATACTGAATGTCCCCACCACATGGCAAGTTTCCCTTCTTTTCCCACAGGGACAGTATAAAAAGAGTGTAAGTTTCCTGCAACATGTAATTCTGTTTTTTTTAGACAGAGAGAAAGCAGATTAGGATATATAGATAGATAGATATGTACTGTGCAAAAGTCTTACACAGGTGTGAAAAATGCTGTAAAGTAAGAATGCTTTCACAAATAGACATGTTCACAGTCTGAAGTACTTGCAGATGCTTATCCATCATGCAATACCAGCAAGGTGGCATCTGATTAGCCCGAAATGTATTCTGCAGCATGACAAGGACTCCAAACATACAACCAAAGTCATTAAGAACTATCTTCAGCGTAAAGAAGAACAAGGAGTCCTGGAAGTGATGGTATGGCCCACCACAGAGCCCTGATCTCAACATCATTGAGTCTGTCTGGGTTTACATGAAGAGAGAGAAGCAACTGAGGCTGCCTGAATCCACAGAAGAACTGTGGTTAGTTCTCCAAGATGTTTGGAACAACCTACCTGCCGAATTCCTTAAACTGTGTGCAAGTGTAACTAGAGGAATTGATGCTGTTTTGAAGGGAAAGGATGGTGACACCAAATATTGATTTGATGTAGATTCTTCTTCTGTTCACTCACTATGCATCGTGTTAATTGATAAAAATACACTATTAATATGTCTATTTTTGAAAGCATAATTACTTTTTCACGCCTGCCTAAGACTTTTGCACAATACTGTGTATATGTATTTGTGTATATATATATATATATATATATATATATATATATAAAATTAAAGAATGGGGTAGCACCCGTGGGACTTCTCAATAGCTGATTTATTAGAAATATAATAACAAACAGGTCAGGTCAACGTTTCGGTCACAAACAGACCTTTTTCAAGACAACCACTGTGGAGACTCACCTCCTTCTTTATGCTCCCGTGTACCCTGGAGTCGCTCGTGAAGATGATGACGTCATCACTCAGAAACTTCCCATAGGCTGGTGCTTCGAATGGATGTCTCCCATTGGTCACGAAGGAGTCAGATAGCTACAGAATTGGAGTGGCAATATTGTAATAACAGAACTCTTAATTCATAGCGAATTCCATGTAACTACATATATTGTGTAACATATTGAAACAATGTTCGCTGAGTATTGTTTAAAGTGCTGTTAATGCAAGTCAACGGAATGCCTCCCTGACTGAGGTCAGTGGAGGTCATGTTACTTATCCCGTCGTAACGGGTGTGCACACCATCACTTAGACTCACGGAGGTCCATGTTCTCCAGTGCATCGCACAGAGCATAAAGCTGACTACATCCTCCAACACTCTTAGTCCAAGCGTGCCATACGTACCGAAAGTGTATTTAAATTCATCCAAATTAATGTTAATCACTGTAACACCATGCCTTCCAAGTCCCAAAAGAAAGGAGAGAGATAATAGCACCCCCTATTTTTATATATACATGCAGTCTACGATTCTTTCATAATTGGTGGAAACATTTCTATCTACCCACGAGCAATGTTCAGGTTTGAAAAAATAAAGTGAAAAATAAAATGAAAAATAATGCAGTCTCCTTTAACTGATAAAAAAAAATGGATACAAGTTCACAAGAATTAGTTGTTAGTTAAACTCCTCGGACTTGTCAGGGATATTGGTATGACATATCAAAGAGCAGTGTATGTGACCCCTTTCTTTAGGGACATCTCTTAATCATCCTGAAACAGAAATGTCATATGTATATGGTGAGATGTTAAAAAACACGTCTCCGTTGTTGAGGAGTATGTTGGGTATAAGGTACCACCCCCTTGTCACTGATGATAAAAAAGGAATACTTTCAGAAGAACTATGTGGCAAATGAGTTCAGCACACTTAAAGGGGTCATCAGTATTTAATCTGATAGAGAACTGTATTTGACCAGCCCTACTAAAAATATGCAGTAAGCTACTAGATATATTCAATCTAGTGTCCAAGGCAAGACCACAATATAGTTATACCCCTTTCCTATAAGAGTCACCTAAAATGGGGTATACAAATAAGATGACCTGTTGTCAGAAGCCAGCTGGGTGTCAGACTTGTGGGACCTTGGTTCCTCCATGTTAAGAAATTATTGGCATCCTGTCAAGTCCCATATATGGGTCCACGTTTGGAATAGCAACGCCCCCTTTTTGAATCAGGGGTTCTATGCCGGTAGAGCCCTGGAGAGACAGTAGCCAAAAGTAGATACTCTAGGATTGGTGACAAAAGATTCAACTCACTCTCTTTCAGAGCGGTGGTTTACTATCACCCCCAGATAAAGAAGTTAAATGGCAATCTATCATTCAGACCTCTGGATGCAAGGGTATCCAGCCTGTAAATCCAACGTGCTTCCCGCTGGAGTAATACTCTGCCCCTGCCCCCTCCTCGAGGGAGTTCAGGTTGGAAGTCAATGGCCATATATCGAAGTTCTGCCAAGGAGTGTCTCATGTCCGCAAAGTGTCTGGCAACCGGTTTGTCACTATTCTTTCTGTTAATGGCTTCCCTTTTATTAGATCTGTGGTTAGCCATCCGTTCACGTAAACTAGTGGTGGTCTTACCTATATATATATATATATATAAGACTGCATGGACATCTGATAAAATAAACCACATGATGGCTGGTACAGGTTAATCTGTGTTTAATCTGAATGGAGTATCCCATATGTGGGTGTTTGAAGGAAGTGCCTGTAAGGAGATATTTACAAGTTGTACAACCAGTACATTTAAAACAACCCTTTTTCTGTGTCGAAAGCCTGTTGTGTAATGATCTTGATAACAGTGTCTGGGGTCAGTGTGCACCAATAAGTCTCGAAGGTTTTTTCCTCTTTTACAACTTACCCGTGGGGTCATTCTAAATGGTGTTGGAAGAGTTTTGTCTGATTCAAGTATTTCCCAATGTTTATTGATCGCAGATTGAACCTGCTTACTAGAAGTGGTGTATGTCATCCTATTGTCATCCTATTGTCAGAGTTTTTGGGGGAGAATGCCCCAACAGGTCGCATTGATTGTAGGTTTTAGCACGTTCTAGTGAGGTGTAAAGTAAATCCTCCTTGTATCCTCTCTGCAGAAATCACTGGTACAGTTTGTCCAATTGTCTGGCTGCTTGAGTCTTGTCAGAACTGTTTCTGATGATACGTAGGAACTGTGCATAAGGCACCCCTCTCTTTAGATGTGGCGGATGGAAACTGTTTTAATGCAGTAAAGTGTTCCTATCTGTGGGCTTTCTATAATTTGTAGTGCCCAAGTGGTCTTCTTGACGGAACACAGTGAGGTCTATGAAATCCACTTGGTTAGTATTGACACTAAAGGAAAACTTGATCGGAGTGTCCAGAGAATTCAAGTTATTTACAAATTGTGTGAATGTTTGTAAGTTACCATGCCAGATGAGGAATAAATCATCTATAAATCGACAGTAGAAAATGATCTGCTTGCTGAGCAGTGGTGAAATGTGCTGTGTTTCAAATTGTGCCATGTACAAATTTGCAAAAGTGGGTGCCACGTTTGACCCCATTGAGGTCCCAGAGATTTGGAGACAATAATTATGCTCAAATTTG
Organism: Rhinophrynus dorsalis; assembly: GCA_037306005.1. Lineage (NCBI taxonomy): Eukaryota > Metazoa > Chordata > Amphibia > Anura > Rhinophrynidae > Rhinophrynus > Rhinophrynus dorsalis. The sequence continues at coordinate 579,450,973 of CM074718.1, forward strand.
AAGTAATTCATGGTGAGACAGTACTCAAGGAGCTCAAGGAGGAATCCCATGGGTGGTTGATTGGGAACTTTTGGAGCTGTTATCAGTGCTTTTGCAAGTGCTCTGATGCCTTCAGTGATAGGAATGACCGTGTATAACGACTTAACATCCTAGGTGGCTAGGAGTACTTGTTCACCCAGGTCTCTAATGGTAAGAATATGGGCGATAAAGTGTCCTGCATCTTTAATGTAGGATGGTAATGATGGTACCAATGACTGAAGCCAGTTGTCCAGGAATTGGGCTAAATGTTGGCGCAAAGAGCCTCTAGCTGAGGCTGGTGGATTCGACTCATCCATATGAATTTTAGGTAATGTGTAAAATATAGGATAGACCGGATGATCAACCATTAGGAATCTGTGAGTCTGTTCATCCAGCCACCCATGGGTTAAGGCATTTGTGAGAAAGTTATCAATGATCCGCTTGTGGCGAGACATTGGGTCACCCTGGAGTTTGATATACACTTGTGTATCCTCCAGTTGTGATGAAATTTCAGATCTGTAGTATGAGTAATTTAAAACTACTACTGCTCCCCCTTTGTCTGCCGGTCGGATCACTATAGTGGGATTCTCAGACAAATTCTTTAATGCTGCATGTTCCAATTTCGTGAGATTGTGATGTGGGGTATACATAGGCTTAATCTTTTCCTCACCCTTCACTAGTCGAATAAAGGTTTTAATTGATGGGTGTGTACCAGGTTAATCAAACGTGCTTTTGGGTACAAACTTCTGTTCCTTCCTGTCGGTTTGATTTTGAAAATGATCCTTAAGTTTTAAAGTCCTTTACATAAATTTAAATAATTCTATAGTGGAGTCAAAGGAATTTGAGTGTGTGACTGGAGTAAAAGATAAACCCTTAGAAAGGACCGACATCTATGTGACCGACAGGGGGTGAGAGCTCCGGTTAAACACTATGTTTTCCTGGTTGGTGGTTTGAGTGACGTTTTTTTATTTATATATATATCCTATATAATAATTCGCTAGGATGTTTGTCACAATGCAGTCATGTGCAGTAGAGACTGCCCGAGACTCCCCTAATACAGAGAACAAATGTTGTACCTAAAACTAAGCTCTAACTCCACTTTACTGTTCTATCTTTGCTAGCTCAAAATGTGCTTCTCCCTATTCCTCTCACAAACACAGAATGACATTCTGTGAGAACCTCACACCCTTTTGTAGGGCTTTAAGAAAAGAAGAGAAAACAGACATGTGGTAGGGAGAAATTCAGTCTCCCGTTGATTTCAATGCAATGAAGGAGGAGAAAAAAGCGGGACAACTGCAGTTTTTGCTGGAAATTTCATCCAGGGGGAAGTGCCATTTTTTGCTGATTTTGGTGTGAGGCAAAAAAATATAATCTGTAATCTTCTGTCCTCTTCATCTGTGTTCTTCTTTTTATCTTCTTTCTTCTGCTCGTCCTTATTTTTAGTTTTTAAAAATACTGTTCCTCACTGTAAAAAAAATAAATCTGAACATTAGATATAGCCCATAAAGAATGCTGCACCATGAATGTACGCTACCGCCGATTCTGCCACTGGTGGCAGCAGCGCAGAAAAGCAGGTTACAAATCCCCTCCATAGACCTGTCGGGCCATTGCCCGAGCCACACTGAGGGACATTTTTAACAGAGACTGGCTTTTATATGTCCAGTCCCTGCTCAAATTGGGTACTATGCTTCCAGTGGCTGAGATGTGGGTTTACACACCTCCCAGCCAATCAGCTTCTAGTGGCTTTCATCATCCCTTCCACTAGAAGCTAACTGGCTGAGAGGTTTGTAACTCCCACATCCCAGCCAAGTGAAGCATGGGAACTATTTTCAACAGACACTGGCCATATAAATGCCAGTCTCTATTCAAATTTCCCTTAGTGTGACTTTGGCAATGGACTGAGAGGTATATGTTGGTGGGGGGAGGGGGTTTCACCTGCTTTTCTGGAGCCGCCGCCAGGGGCAGAAACAGCATCATACATTTATGGTGCAGAATTCTTTATGGGGCATATCTAATTTTCATTTTTTTTTTGTGTACAATAAGGAACAGTATTTTTGGAAAACTAAGTAGCCGGAAGATCAGAAGAAGAAAGAAGAACACTGTGCATCAGGATTACAGGTAGGTGTTTATTTTTATAGGATGTTGTCTGTTTTAGGGCGTTATGCCTTTGAGTGCAAGTGGGGTATGCAATGCATCTCATAGCCTACTGGCACTCAAATGATTACATTTTTTTACTATTTCACACATTTTTCAGTACTTTGGAGGCATTGATATGGGGATACAGCCACAGGTAGCAGCTTTTTTTTTTTTTTTTTTTGCTTTGCTTTTTTCAACTTCATTTCCAGAGTTGATGGATTAAAACGTGTTAGAGAAATCTACTTTTTGTAGGTGCAGATTTTTGGCGATAAAATGGGGTCCCTTAATGCATGTTACCACCCAACGAATGGAATTGAATCTGAAATTCTTTTTTTATTGCTTGCAATGGGTGCAGAATTTTTCTCCCAATGTTTTTTTTCCTTCTGTAGTTTGTCACAGCACAGGTAATTAGATGGCTTAATGTGCTTGAAAAACTACCGTCTGCTGTTTTGTTTTGTTTTTCTGTGGGAATTGAATCCAGCCCATAATGTGTTGGCTATGTTCTCTGATAGATTCATTCCAATTTTTAAACCTTGTGATGGTCTTCTTTACTGGAATTGACACTTCTTTGTACCTCATATTGAGGGACAATAGCAACAGACTCCAAATGAATTTGCCACACCTAGAATCACCTCTAGACCTTTTATTAGCTCTCTTGTGCATGAACTAATAATGCAACCACACACTAGGTCAGGAAGCAGCTGTACAGCCAATTATCCAGTTACTTTTTGTCTCCTTTGGATTTGCATACCTGATAGTCTTTACTTTATCCTCTTAGTCACTGTTTAATTTCAAATCCAATAGAGCCAAAGAGGACCGAGCCGAAATAACAAACCGTCCAAATACTTAGACTGTACTGTACCTCCTTAGGGCATTTTTCAGATTGATATGGGGGCTGTAGACCCCATGTCGATCTTTTTTGTTGAAAAGGTACTTTGTCGGTATATGATTCAGTATGGCCCCCAGAGCCCCATGTTCATTTTCGTTTGTTGTTTTAATGCATTCATATGGGGTAGGTATGCACCCATATTTATGTACCTCTTTGTATTGTAACTTAAAGGGGATCTGTCACCCGCTATTGACAATGTCTATGTATCATGTACCTTTAAAGGGTAATCGTGTTGTAATTTGTTTTTTAATCGTTCTAAATCCGAAGATATTTGAGTTAAAAACCGATGACATCCTTTGGTCACTCTGTGTGGCACTAGCCAAGTACTGTAGAATCCCTCATCAGAGTTAGATTAACACCTCCAAACATGCCTACCTCATTTTCATATCTGGTGCACGTGATTGGAAGAGTGCATATTGGGTGACTAACAGGAATGAGCTGAAAAAATACACCCCATTAAGAAGGGGCTGATAGTTCTGACAGGAAGTGACAGGCAGTTTATATCACACTAATGTAAAAGCCTGTGTACACGGGCCAAGGTCTGGGTAATGTTAACCCTTTGAGTGCCAGAGGGGTATGCAACGTATTGCTTTGCAATGCGTTGCGTACCCCTCTGACACTCAAAGGGTTAAGAGGCCGCTCCCTCACTGCTCCAGGAGATGCAGTCTTGCGTCGCCTCACATGCACAGTAGAGACCTCCCAAATGTGTGCAGTCTCTACTGCGCATGACTGTATCCTGAGAAACATCCTAGCGAATTATTATATAGGATTCTATGGAGAACTGTATGTCTCTGACTTTCCTGACTTTCCTCTCCATTGGAATCTAACAGAAAAACTAATTAGAATTTGACCACTAGAGGGCACTGCTAATGTAAAAAAAAACATGGGTTTAAACTGTAATAACACTGGAAATAAAAATCTCTCGGCAGTGGGAGTACTCTTATTTTACTCAATAGGAAAATCCCTACAATATATAGTTGTTATAATGAAAATGGACACCACTAACACTTTATTTAAAACTATTACAGTTCTTTGGGGGGGGACAAAACAATGTACATCAGTTATGGATACATGACCATTCCGCTTTAAATGTATCGTTAGAGTAATGGGGGTGTTGGAACAGTGTATGTTTAAGTTGTCAGTTAACCTCTCCAGTGCTAGACAGTTTACAATGCATTGCACAACAATTAGTTACAAGCTGCCTGATATTGGTGGGATTAAGGGGGATTTGTGTGAGTTTGGGAAGGATGGCTGCATGCACATGGGTACACTGGGAGGGGGAGAGTGGTGGTTGCAACCTTAGATTATTAGTAGGAGGTGTTACTTCTCCTTTAAGAGGAACTTAATCCATTAGGAACAATTCCCCTTTAATATCTGATATTCAGGTATGGCTCTCAATACCTTTAATGCTACAATTTGTATTCAGCTGCAGTAGTGTCTGGACAGTTATTTATTTTCTCTCCTTATAGTTATATGTGACTATTTATCATTTAGGCGGCGCCAACCAAATTTCCAGGCTTGTGGCAGTATAATCATTATAAGTATATCTGTGAATTTTTCTTGAATATCATTGCTGAGTGAATTGGTTTGAATAGACTATTAGTGATGAAGTTTCCGGTTTGGGTTGGATGTCAATGTGTAAATGCAACTCTACTTATCTCTCCTGGGCAACATGTTGTCTGAGCAGGAGTCAATATTTAAAACCAACAAATCAATGATGAGAATTGCTAACACTGTTAGAACTTCCATTAGCACATTCAGGAATGAGGATATATTTCTTCTTGTAAACCTATTTACAAGATATAGGGTATGTCGTTTTTTCACTTTGTAAGTATGAAATTCAAATTTACAATTATGCTAAAAATAGTCCTGGCATCTTTTCTAACTAGGTAAGAATAATAACTTTCAATCAATATAAAGAAGAAAATTGTAGTCAAAACATGAATTTAGGATTAAACAGATCTGAAACCTAATTTACACTTAAAGATACTCAAAATAGTTTGCATGATTTGGATCTACATTAGCAGTTTCCTATACGTACATTAGCCCAAATGATACCAAATGCGTGTGTTTAAAGCTATCTTCATGATTCCTTCACTACTTGTAATAACATCCCTTCCCTTGTATGTCACCCTGTTATTCAGAGTTCTAACCATTAAAGCATTGGAGGACAGCCTAAGGTTCACAAACTGGTTGAGCATGATGGAAATTATAGCCGTGAACAGCTGGAAGGCCTTACATGCCCAGCACTGAACTAGAGAGTGAACTGTCCATTGCTGTTTCAGAAGTGGAACCCAAGTGCTAGACTATGAGAAAGTGACTAGAAAGCCCTGAGAAATGTTGCATGGTTGTGTACATGTACAGAATAATATAAATATATAAAATCTGTCTGTATCCTATATAATAAATTCGCTAGGATGTTTGTCAGAAGCCGTCATGCGGCGCAGAGACTGCACGCATTCGGGCAGTCTCTACTGCACATGATTGCATTGCGTGAGTGAGGCGACGAAAGACTGCTTCGCATGGTGCAGTGTGGTAGCGGTCGCTTAAACCTTTGAGTGCCAGAGGGGTGTGCAACACATTGCAAAGCAATGCGTTGTGTACCCTACTGGCACTCAAAGGGTTAACATTACCCGGACCTTGGTCTCTGTACACTGGCTCTTACACTAGTATATTAATAAAAAAAAATAAGTCATACATTAGTAGTAAAAGGATACATAGTAACATAGTTGATGAGGCTGAAAAAAGATGTGTCCATCAAGTTCAGCCCACGCCAAAAACACCCCTGTTGATCCAGAGGAAGGCAAAAAAAAAAAAACCCTCTGGAGCAATTTCGAATTTCGCCCCAAGTGGGTAAAAAAAATCCTTCCTGACTCCAAATCGCAGTCAGATATTTCCCTGGATCAGCAGCCTATCTGCTTTGAAGCCATATGTCATAATTTTCAATATTGTTCTGTGCTAGATAGGCATCCATTGCTTTTTTGAAAGCAGTTGCATTATCTGCAAGTACAACATGCTGAGGCAAAGAATTCAATAGCTTTACTGCCCTTACTGTAAAGAATCCATGCCTTTGCTTTAGTCGAAAGCGTCTTCCTCAAGTCTTAATAGATGACCTCTTGTTCTTAGCTCAGCTCTTTGCATAAATAATTTGTTGGCTAGTTCTTTCTATTGACCTTGAATATATTTGTAAATGGTAATCATATCATGCCTTAGAAGTCTCTTCTCTAATGTAAACAAATCCAGTTTGGCTGTCTTTATAACTCAGATCCGCCAATCCCTTTATCAGTTTTGTTTCATGTCTTTGCACCTTTTTCAGTTTAGCAATGTCCTTTTTAAGAACTGCAGCCCAAAATTGTACTCCATAATCTAGATCTGTGGTTCTCAAGAGAATTTTTCCAGTGGCCACCAATGCGGCCACCACAATGTTCTGGTGGCCATCGCTGCGGCCTCAGCCATGTTGTGGTGGCCGCACCATGACATTACATGCGCAGATGGTATTCAGCAAGTGGTGTAATTCTGGAGCAAACCAATTACACAAAAGGACAAATGTACCTTTCCTTGGATCAAATGGTCATTTTAACCCCTTGAATGCTACAGCAGTCTATAATGCATTGTAGACCGCTCTAGCATTCAAGAGGTTAAAAAGCTCCATTTAAATTAATTCTATCCCCTGTGGTACAGAATGGTTTGCCCTTGAACTGCACCACTTTAACTTGCTGAATTAGGCCTTAAGTAACTTGCAATCCTCACCCCATTCATGTCCCCAGACCACCTCCCATCTGGGCCCTCAGCACCACGAATCCCATAGCTCCCTCAATAATACATCACAGCCCTCAGCCATCATAGCCATCAGTCACCACACTGTTTAGCTCCCGGTTATAACCCCTGTTATGGCAATCATCCCCATCCCTTATCAGACTCCTCCACTCAGTCTTCCTCAACCATAATCATCACTCTCTCCCCAGATGAGCTATCAGCCACTTTCCCTCCACAACAGCCCTCAAATACTACAATGCCCTCTGCAATACCAACCCCACCCAAACTTGCAATCAGTAATTGCCCCAATCAAGCCACATTTGCAGGGTCTATGTGGGTAACTCATTACACAAGACGTTTGCTTAACAAGCTTTACTGCTGCCTCCTTAGCCTTGTGATAGCTTATTATTTCTTGCAACAGGCTCAAAAACAGCACTCTCTCTTAATGTCCTTCAGTATGGAACAGTAATTCTTAGTTTTCTCCATAGCGTTTATTAAAGCACTTGTGTGCCAAATTCAGCTTTCACTGCATTATCCAAGCATTCCAGCTGCCCCAGTCAAAAGTTGCACCACACAATATCAGGTTGCCCCAAACAAGCCTTCAGATGTCCTAATTTAATCATGACATCCCCTCCCTCTATCAGATAATATTACACTGACAATATTTAGCCCCCTTCAAGCAGGAAGCCTCAGCCAGTCAAAAGTTACAAATACCAAATCTGCTAAGGAACTGCCCAGGCCCCAGCAACCGTGCAGGAATAGAGAAAAACAAACAAACACTTATGTGTCAAAAAAGAGAAAAATACTAAACACATATATGTCTCACGGTGGCTGCACCAAAACATCCTGGTGGCCTCATGCAGCCACGGTGGCCGCATTTGAGAACCACTGTTCTAGATGAGGCCTAACCAAGGATTTATATATAGGTAGGATAATATTAGCATTCCTTGCATCAACACCTCTTTTTATGCAAGCTAGTATTTGATCTATTTGATCTTGCTGCAGCTGAGTGACTGCACACTGCTGTGAAGTCTATCGTCTATCAGCACTCCTAAAACTTTCTCTAATGAGGATTTCCTAATACATAACCTTACATTTATCTACATTAAATGTCATCTGCCACTTTTCTGTCCATTCACTCAGTTTATCCAAATCCTTCAGCAGAGAAAAAACATCCAGCTCTGTATGTGTTTCCTTACATAGCATAGTGTCATCAGCAAAGATTGAGATGCTACTTTCAATTCCCATTTCTAGATCATTAATAAACAAGTTAAAAAGCATTGGGCCCAGGACTGAAATCTTAAGAACCGCACTTATAACTTTAGACCAATTTGAAAAGGTTCCATTTACAACAACTATCTGCCATCTATCATTTAACCCCTTAAAGACTATGTGACGTACTATGACCGGCACAGTTCTTAAATACTTAAGGACCTATGACGGTCATAGTATGTCAAGTACTTTTTACTTACAGTGCTCCACCGGGAGCGCTGTAAGTAAAAACAGGGCCTAAAATTGACCACTCCAAGAATGGAGCGATCTCTTTTAGGCCCCAAAGCGGCGTTCCAGCGACATCCCAGGACCGCTGGTAGTTAAGGGGTTAACCAGTTCTCAATCCATGTACAGATAACACCGCCCAATTTGAAGCCTTTTAATTTATGCAGTAACCTGTTGTGAGGCTCTGTATCAAAGGCTTTTACAAAATCCAAGTATACATCAGCAACAATTCCCTTGTCCAAATTACTACTTACTCTTTCATAAAATGCAAGTAAATTAGTCTGACATGATCTATTCTTGAAACCATGCTGATTCCTACTAATAATATTGTTTATCTTCACGTAGTTCTGAATAGTGTCAGTTAGTAACCCTTCTAGTGTCTTACCCACTATGGAAGTCAAGCTCACAGGTCTATAATTTCCTGGTTTAGATCTTGCTCCCTTTTTAAACAATGGAACTACATTAGCTTCCCTCCAATCACAAGGCACTATGCCTGATGAAAGTGAATCAATAAATATTAAGTATAATGGTCTTGCTATTACTGAACTAAGTTCCTTAATTACTCTTGGGTGTATACTGTCAGGTCCAGGTGCTTTATTCACCATAAGCCTCGCCAGTCTCTTTTTGACCTTGTCCTAGTAAGCCATGTAAATAATGGAGAAAATTCCATTGTTTTGTCAGTTTGCCCATAGCCCGTCATTGCTGCTTCCTTTGTATATACTGAACAATGTATTTAGTGTGTCAGCCATAGCCTTATCCTCAATTCACATGTCTCAGTCCTAAGCAGACCAATATCAACCTTAACTTTTTTGTTATTAACATACTTGTAGAATTGTTTTGGGGTTTTTTTCCTCTCATTAGCAATATTTCTCTAATTTTCAATTTTAGCTAGCTTAATTGCTTATTTGCAGATTTTATTACATTCGTTATATATTTTAAATGATGCATCTGATCTGTTTGACTTAAACACTTTAAAAGCCTGTTTTTTATTTCTCATTTCTCTGCAAACCTCATTATTAAGCCACACTGATTTCCCTTTACTCTACTTGTGCTTATTCCCCAATGGTATATATTGAAGTGTATATTTGTCTAAGAGCATTTTAAATACATTCCATGATTCTTGTGCATTTTTATCTTTGAAAATTACATCCCAGTGAATGTCCTTTAACCCTTTGAGTGCCAGAGGGATACGGAACGTATTGCTTTGCAATGCTTTCTGTACCCCCTGGCACTCAAAAGGTTAATACTTCTTTTCGTTTTGAAAAACTAGCCTTTTTAAAATTGACTGTTTTAGTTAAACCGTTGAATTGGGTTTCTCATAACATATTTCAAAGGATACCATATTGTGGTCACTGTTACCCGAATGTTCCCTTACTTGTACATTGTTTATTGTGTCGGAATTGTTTGACAGCACTAGGTCAAACAAGGCCTCTTTTCTAGTTGGCTTCTCTACTAGTTGGTACATAAAATTATCATTTATCATACTTAAAAAACGATTTTCCATTTGTTGTGCCAGAAATCATATTGCTCCAGTCAATTTCAGGATAGTTGAAATCTCCCATTATAATTACCTTTGCTGAAGTAGAAGCCTTTTCCATTTGCAGTAAAAGTTGGGCTTCCTCCAACTCCCCAATATTAGGTGGCTTGTAGTAAATCCCCACTAACATTTTTTATTATGTGTGCCCCCAGTGTGTATTTCAACCCACAAGGCCTCTACCTTTTCATTGGACCCTTCATTTATATCTTCCTTTAAACTAGGTTTTAAGGCATGCTTTACAAATAGACATACCCCTCCTCCCATTTTATTAACCGTATCTCTCATAAAACGAGAATAACCCTCTAGATTGACTGCTAAATCATATGTATCATGTAACCAGGTTTCAGACAGACTAAGAGCATTTGCATGCATGGATGTTATAATTTTGCCATTCTGAAGATTTCATTCTTTGTCAAATGTATCTGCTTTTTATCAGGCTGTTACAATGGCAGCTCCCTATTGGATGATCTAACCCATTCCCCCTCTCCATCCCCATTCTCTAATCCCATTTCCTCAATTATATTGCCTTCCCCATTCCCTGTTGAAGCATCCCCCCCCTTTCTAGTTTAAAGTCTCCTCCAGCCCTCAAACCATCGTAACGCCCAGCACCGTGGCCCCCCTTCTGCTAAGGTTCAATCCATCATGACTATAAAGATTGCCCCCAAGGGAAAAGGCTGCCCAGTGTTCTAGGAACCCAGACCCCTCTGTCACGGTTTGTTACTGTTTGTAAAAGAGACACTCAGACAGTTTTGTAAGGTTAAAAGCTTTATTGAAAATAATGTACAGTAACCCCACTCAGGTCCAGATAAGGTCCGTACCAAGTACTTTCCAGATCTGATGCAGGTCAGGGCGAAACTACAAACACTGTAATAGTCAGCAAACAAAAATAGTGATCTTGGACTTGTAGGCAGATTCTCAGCAAGGTACAGGAACAATAATATTCTCAACAGTCCCACATCGCAATAGGTGACACAGGCGATAGGTGACTGAAGGGCAATCCCTAGTGGACTAGGGTTCACGTAGGCAACACTGAGAAAACACTGGCAGAGAACTGACCCTAGGAGAGTAGGGTAGGCAGAGGCAACATGGGCAGGACTCTGGCAGTAACGGGACCTTAGATTGCTAGGGTTAGCTGAGGCAACACGGGTAGTGCTCTGGCAATGGCTGAACCCTAGGACACTAGGGTTAATGGAGGCAACACAGGCAGTACTCTGGCAACAACAGGGCCCTAGAACACTAGGGTTAATGGAGGCAACAAAGAATGGACTCAGGCAGCAACTAGGCCCTAGCACTCTAGGGTTAACGGAGGCAACACGGCTGTGGCACTTATAGTGACTGAACCCTAGAACGATAGGGTAAGTGGGGTAATTCAGACCGGACTCTGGCAGTGACGGTACCCTAGCACGCTAGGGTTAACTGAGACCACAGACACCAGATGCTGGCGATGTAATGACCCTAGGTCGGTAGCGTAAACTGAGGCAACACTGGCTTCAGTGTGGTATTGGCTTGACCCAGTTATTATAGGGTTACTCGAGTCAACACAGACAGTGGTGAGTGAAGGGACTCCCACAAGCTCCCGGAGACAGCAGGAGGGGCAAGCAAGCAGGAGATAGGCACGTAACGTAACCGGTCCTGGACCGGTGTCTCGCTGTATAGTATATGGAAGTAATAGGCTAGTCCAGTAAGCAATGGAACTAGCAGCACAACCAGGTCGGCACACACGAACTTCAAAGCCAGTCAGGAGGACCACCAACACTAGCCCAGCCAGATCAGTGTAACGGATAGTCAGCCAATCCTAGTCAGAAACGGAATCAGATACTCAGCCACGCCGGTTTGGTACACAAGGAGTTAGTCAGCCAGTCCAGTCAGTAACGGAATCAGATAGTCAGCCAAGCCAGTTCGGTACACAAGGAGTTAGTCAGCCAGTCCTAGTTGGTAACGGAATCAGATACTCAGCCAAGCCAGTTCGGTACACGAGGAGTTAGCCAGTCCAGGTCAGCAACGGGATCAGATCACAAGAGTGTCAGGCACAAGCGTAGTCAGGTGAGCCGGGTCATACACGGAAACAGGAAACAAGAACAACTAGTTGCTAGATACGGGTACAGCGCGAAAGGACACCGGTATAGTGACAGGAGGGCGTATTTAAAGGCAAGCCCTGGGAGGAGCAATAACCCAGAGCCAATAAGAACACAGCCATTGTAACCCAGGAAGTAACAATGTTGCTCAAGGATCACGGACACCGTGATACCCTCCTGCTTACACCAAGTCTTTAGCATTTAACTCCCTAATCTCCCGTTGCCTTTCTAATGTAGCGCATGGCACAGGTAGTATTTCAGAAAGTACTACCTTAGGGGTCCTCTGCTTAAGTATCACAGTCTCTCAGCCAGGCGAGGTATAGCTAGAGTACAGGATGATAATGCACTCAAGCTCCAGCACAGAGTCGGAGCCCTGCTGCAGAAGGCCGGGAGTCGACAAACAGAACAGGCGGATGTCTTTAAATTAGCCGACAGATATTCGGAGACTGCAAGTCGAGGAAATCTGGAGTCGCAGAATACAGGAGAGTCAAGGTCCACCAGGAGTCATACACAAATAGTCAAGTAATATAGTTGTCGACTACACGAGGTTGTGGACAAACGGGAGGTCGTAGGCAAGCCGGATTCGGTACACAGTGAGACGAGCAATTGGGCAGTAGGTACCTTGGGATTGTAGACAAGCGGAGAGTCGTAGACAAGCCGGATTTGGTACACAAAGAGTCGAGCAGACTGGCAGTGGTTAAAACAGAGTCAGAGTTATGCAGAGAGTGGTCAGGCAAGCCGGATTCGGTACACAGAGGGTCGAGCAGACGACTGGAGCAAAGAGACTAATCTCTGGAACAGGAAGGATGGTCGTAGACAAAACCGAGGTCAGGAAGACTGATAAACTGAGTTCAAGCAAAGGTCACAATGGGAATCAGGAATCGCGGGTAAACTGGAACACAGGTACTAGGATGCTGAGCACAGACCATCCAAGGGCTGGGAAAGGAGCAAAGTCCCGGCATAAGTAAGCCACAAACAGGTAAAAATAGTAGCAATTAGGATAGAATCTGCCTCTGGGGAGGGGGAACATGACGGGTTGTGACATGAAGCTTATATCCTAAGTCCCTGAAATCCTTCTTAACAGACCTCCATTTTCCACTGACTTTGTCATTAGTACCATGTACCATGACAGCAGGGTCATGCCCAGCCCCTCCCAACAATCTATCAACAGGATCAGCCAAATTTACGATTGTAGCGATCCTGGTGACAGATTACCCTAATAATAGAATCCCCTACCACCACCATCTGTCTAGGTCTGCCTGAGTCCCGGATCCCAACCATGCTAGAGGGGCTGTTCTCATGGCTGGTAGAGGGAACAGTCCTCTCCATTTGTTTTTAACCTTTCCCTTAGCACATTAACCACACAAAAAATGCTTATTCAATTTCTCCAGCAAATATCTCAAGCAGAGCTTTTCAGGTCAAAGGTCACTGATCAACTTACAGATCCCTCTCTCTTTAGATCATGAATAGCCATTTCAGTGTCAGCAGCAGTGTGTAAACTTCTTTTCTTTTACTTTCAATATGGAACACAGGTACCATGGGGTTGAATCCCTCCTTCTCAAATTAATCTTGTACATTGAGACTCTCAGCCACTCCTGCAGCTCAGCCCTTGCCCCACCTACCAGCCAGTATGAATGTGTCCTCTGAAGAGTATGGATAGATCAGAGACACTCCATTAATTTTTAGCTTTTTTTATTGTTTTTCTGATAGATATGGGGCTATTAAGATTCCCCCATTAGGCAGGTTACCACTGCTGGGCTTCCCCTGGAGTGGACTGACCAGTGTACAGGTACTGTGTGCACCCTTGCAGCCCTGTGGAGGGAATCTTGCAGGCTAAGTTTTCCCTCCCAGTAAAGTCTCTATGGAGCTCTGCTTACTTTCACAATGGTAACCTGAAGTCGGAAGACTGGTGAATAACCCTTTGAGTGCCTTGGTCCACATAGTCCCTACCTTGTACCTCCATACAGAGGCTTTCTCTGAGCCATTTGTCTCCTGCACTCATGTTGTGTCTTTTTATTATACTACTCTGTACTATTCCAGGGTTTTGGGGCAAAGATGATTGCAGCGTTCCAGGGTTAACCCTTTCCCTGCTAGATTAGTTTGGGGGTTGCCCTCACATGTTCCCTGGGGGTTTTGGGTGTTTGGGTATCTCACTTGGTGCTGATTGAAATTGTGTTGAGGCCCCCTTAAGAATGGGTGCCCACGCTGCCGCCATCTTTGCTCCATTGACTTCTATGTTGAACTTCTCTGGGTCATAACTCTGCACCTGTTTGACATACAGAAGTCCAAGTGGGCTCGTTATCCTTGTCTCCTCATGCCTTTTCATACGGTTCAAATCCTTAGCATCTTGGGGGCCTGTGGTGATCCACAGAGTTGTAGGCAACAGCAAGTGATAAGACTACTTTTCCTAGAATGCCTGTTTTGTGGGTTTTCTTTCAGTTGGCTGCCTGTTTTGCAGTCACAATTTTATTTCTCCCTTTCTTATCCTATGCAGAGGCTGATTCTTCTTGCTCTGCTTCTCCAGATTAACCCTTCGCCTGCCAGATAAGTACTTTTTCTCTTTTGTCCAATATGGACTACAGGTACCATGGGAGGGAGCCAGGGCCGGATTTACATCTCAGGAGCCTGTAGGCACAGAAAGCTGAAGCGCCCCCCCCCCCCCCCCGCCAAAAAAAAAAAAAAAGTTCAAAAAGTTTTGACTGAAATATTTTTCGATTAATCGATTAATCGGATAAAAAAAATGCTAATTTTTCATTATTTAAACTGATTTAATGAACAGTGTTAAAAACAAACAGCAGAATAAAAAACTTAACACATTAACATGTGTCATTGTTATTATTTTACTATGGGGTCTATGCACCTCTTTCTCCCCCCTTGTACTTCTCTCTCTCCCCCTTGTGCCTCTACTTCTCCCCCCTTGTACTTCTCTCCCCCCCTTGTGCCTCTATTTCTCCCCCCTTGTACTTCTCTACCCCCCTTGTGCCTCTCTCCTCCATGTACCTCTTTCTCCCCCATGTACTTCTCTCTCCCCCTTGTGCCTCTTTCACCCCATGTACTTCTCTCTCTCCCCCTTGTGCCTCTTTCACCCCCATGTACTTCTCTCTCTCCCCCTTGTGCCTCTTTCACCCCCATATACTTCTCTCTCTCCCCCTTGTGCCTCTTTCACCCCCATGTACTTCTCTCTCTCCCCCTTGTGCCTCTTTCACCCCCATATACTTCTCTCTCTCCCCCTTGTGCCTCTTTCACCCCCATATACTTCTCTCTCTCCCCCTTGTGCCTCTTTCACCCCATATACTTCTCTCTCTCCCCCTTGTGCCTCTTTCACCCCATATACTTCTCTCTCTCCCCCTTGTGCCTCTTTCACCCCCATATACTTCTCTCTCTCCCCCTTGTGCCTCTTTCACCCCATATACTTCTCTCTCTCCCCCTTGTGCCTCTTTCACCCCCATATACTTCTCTCTTTCTCTCCCCCTTGTGCCTCTCTCCCCCATGTACTTCTCTCTTTCGCTCCCCCTTGTGCCTCTCTCCCCCATGTACTTCTCTCTTTCGCTCCCCCTTGTGCCTCTCTCCCCCATGTACTTCTCTTTCGCTCCCCCTTGTGCCTCTCTCCCCCATGTACTTCTCTCTTTCGCTCCCCCTTGTGCCTCTCTCCCCCATGTACTTCTCTTTCTCTCCCCCTTGTGCCTCTATCTCTCCCCCGTACCTCTTTTTCACTTTCCTGCACTGATGACAGCCGGAGCGCAACCACTCCAAACGCGGAGACGCCGCATGGAGCGTGAAGGGGTTTTCTTCCTCTGTCTGGGCGCCAGTTTTAAACTGGCCTCAGAACAGAGGAAGAAAATACCTGCACACTCCACGCGGCGTCTCCGCGTTTGGAGTGGTTGCGCTCCGGATGTCATCAGTGCAGGAAGACAGCAGTATCCGGCGGCTGTGGGGCTGCTGGGCGGCACAAAAAAAAAAAGTGTAAAAAAACCAAAACGATCCCAATGACAGGCGCCCCTCTGTGGGGTGCGCCTGTAGGCAGATGCCTACTCTGCCTTATTATAAATCCGGCCCTGGAGGGAGCAGATCTTCCTTCCTTGGAAGGTGGAACATTTTTAGAAGACAAGGTCTTGAAAGTGAAGCCTTCCCCTTCCTTCATCAGGCTAGCCCTGCTCATCCAGTTTTGATTTGTTCATCATAGAGTGAAGTTTTTAGCTTGTTTTTTTTATTTTGTTATTAGATATGGGGCTATTACAATTCCCCCATTAGGTGGGTTACCATAACTGGCTTCCCCTGGAGGATTGATCAGAATTATGGGTGCTGTTGTGGACCCTTGTAGTCCTGTGGAGAGAATCTTGCAGGCCAAATCTATCTCTCCCAACATGGTCTCTGTGAGGCTCTGATTCTTGTTAACGGTAACCTGAAGACACAAATTGAAAATTGGTGAGTAACCCTTTGAGTGCCATGGTCCACTTGGCCCCCTTCCTACAGGGGTTGTTTAGGAGTCTTTGAACTCCTGCATTCATTATGGGTATTTTATTTCAAGTTTGTCCCTAATTTATGGAGTATGGATGACTGCTGTAGGGAAAACACACATGTCCCCTTGGGTCTTTTGGGTATATGGTGCCTTTAAGGCATGCTTCCCAATGCAGCCGCACTTGCTACATTGACTTATATGGGACAAACTTCTCAGGGACATGTCTTTGCAACTGTTTGTCAAATGAGGAGTCACTTGCCTTTCTATCCCTAACATTGTGTGCACAGAAGGTGGAGCTAAAGGAAAGAATTGCATTTTTTATATTTCTCTCCATCAAATATACTGAAATCTGTGAAAACTGTGGAATTTCCAGCTGTATTCACTAGCTACTGCTCTTATGAGAAAAAGGGCATCCCACTGGTATGAGTTGACATACTGTGTCAGAAGTACAAAACTACAATAACTACTATCTCTCATTTTCCTTACTATCTTTCCGTCATGACTTGCCTATACTAAAATGTAACTGCAGAAATTCAGAAAAGATACACAAAGCATGCCATTTTGAAACGATAAACCACCACATCAAATGAGTGGTCACTTGCATTTCTACCACTAACCTGGTATGTGCAAATGTTTGCAAACGTTGGAGCTAAAGGAAAAAATAAGCATTTTTTACTTTTCTACCCCTTCGAATACTGAAATCTGTGGAAACTATGGCATTTCCAACTGTATTCATTAGCTACTACGAGAAATATGGCACCACATTGATATGAGTTCACATACTATAAGGGGTGCCAAAAGCAAAAAACTACACTTTTTTTTTTTTTTTTTTTTTTTTTTAAATGACTGTTTGTACTAAAACTATTAGAGCTACGAAAGAAAGGTATGCAAGATATACCATTTTGGAAAGTAGACATTCACCCACATCAAATGAGTGGCCACTTGCCTGTCTAGCCCTAGGCTTGGAGTGCACAAATATTTCCATAATGTGGTGCTATGAGGACATTATATATATTTTTTTTACATTTCCACTACTTCAAAGATGCTAAAATCTATAGAAACTATAGAGTTTCCTACTGTAATCAGTACCTTCTTCCAGCCTAAGAAAAATGGTACCTCATTTGTGTGGGTTAACATACATTATGGGGTGCCAGGAATACAAACCTATCTCCTCTTTTCTTTGTTTTTTTAATTACCTACCTGCACGACAATGGTCATGACCTACATAGATATGCAGAAAAGGTAGGCAAGGTATATCATTTTGAAAAGTAGAACTAGGCTAGGGAAGGAGGGAGTTAGATAGTGTATATGGTTATGACTACCAGCGAGCAGCAGAAAAAAGCCCGCAAGGGTCTGATATTGCATATGGGGGATCTATGACTATCATTGTGCTTTGGAATCCGAATTGAAATCAGTGTATGTGACCCCCCCATACACCATTTGATTCCCAGCCTAATTCCAGTGCACACTGGTGGTCTGTGTTTACCAATGGTCAGTGGAAGCAGGGTGGGGGAATGTTACTGCTAGTGGACAGTGGAACCAGGCTGTGGGTTGACAGGGTATGTAGAGTCCAATGTGCTGTGTTTCCTTCCCCAGGCAGAGGAGTTCTCTTAGGGTCTTAGTCTTAGCAACTTCATTTCCTTCTTACCCGTTTAGGTTATTTTTACTGTGGCACTTGTCACACATGAAACTAGAGAAGGCAGAGGGTTGAGCATGAGGAAGAGGGGGAGTCTCCACCCCACTGACCCTGTCTTTTTGAAGTGCCCTGCCCTCCTGGAGGAGGGAGTGCAACCTCCATGGTCCCTGTGTTCCATATGGATTAAAGAGAAAAAGAATTAATCATAAGTTAAATAAAATCCTTTTTAAAATCCTTTTTTTTTTTTTTTAATTAAAAATCTACCAGCAGTGGGGGTACCCTTGTTTTACTTATCAGAAAAATCTCTAAAATGTATATTTGTTTAATTAATTTAAAAAAAAAAAAAAAAAAAAAAAAAAAAAAAAAAAAAAAAAAAGCTTTACTGCTACTATAACCTTTTCACTAACAGGGGTAATTGGGTGTTGCTTCATCAAGTGGACTTTCAGAATTTTGCTCGGTTTCGCAAGGTCTGTTTTGAATGACTTTCAACAAACTTATTTTAATTATATATAAACATTTGGTCTTATCATTAGTACCTTTCTAGAGTGGATTATTTATGATGTAACCATGATATGGTGTAATAAACATGAAAATATAAAAAATGTTCATGATGTTGTCTGCATTATCTCCTGAAAATGCATTATTCTATGAAAAATTATATTGCAATATATTGCCCTGTATCTTTAGAGTAAAATTAAATCTTCTGGTTTAAACCCTTTGTGTGCCAGAGGGGGTACGGAACGTATGCTTTTCAATGCTTTGCATACCACTCTGGCACTCAAAGGATTACAAAATATTTGTCTTTTGCAGGCTCTTAATTGTAATGAGTGTTCATATGTTACATTTTCAGAGCGAAAGAAATAGGTGTGTTCATTATTAGCAACACACAGAATCCATCAACTCTTACCTCCAATTCATGGACCATATCAGTTTAAACTGATTGCCAGAGTTAAACAGCAGACTTGATACAATATTGCAGCAGCGCTTATCATAGAATATAATAGTAGGACAGCAACGTAGGTGCGAGAAAATAGCTGAAAAATACCACCTTATGAACATAGAGTGTACCTCTGATATGAATATTTCACAATATCTTCCACCATATGGAGAGACTCAGATCTGGGGGCTGCACATCAGTAGACGCTGCTATGTGGCTTCACATCGATCAACGCGTTTTGCGCTATAGGCGCTTACTCATGATCAAAGAGTGACCCCCGTGGCTGACTCATTGATGTGAGTGCAGCGCTGCACTTTCTAAGAATGAACCCAGTGACAGGGTTCATTCAATCTACACAATCGCTTGATGCTGCAGTGGCTTATACAGCCGTCGTCAGCATCAAGAAGGTAGAAAATGCCTTTGGGGTCGCCCCATGGATCATCTATCCTTTTGGATAGATGATCCGTGGTAGGGGGCTATTAGGAGGGGTCCTGGTGCCCCCTTGCCTATAAACCCTTTGAGTACCAGAAGGGTAGGAAACACTTTGCTAAGCAATGCCTTCCTACCTCTCTGGTACTCAAAGGGTTAAGTGTTGAATGAAGGACAGGTTCTGTCAAATATATATATGGCAGTTCCTGTCCAATGAAGAGGTGAAAGTTGAATGGGGTTAGTATGTCGAATATATGCAATATATGTCGACATACTAAGGTGGGGATGTGTCGAAGCGGGGGACATTGTGTAGTGCTTGGTATGCTAGTTCTGTTTATATTAACCCTTTGAATGCCATAGGGGTGAGCAATGCTCATACCTACGGCATTCAATGCTGCCCTTGGTGCTGAAAGCCTTCTCTTTATTCCCCTACTGGCTAGGCAGGGAAGCACAGGAATGCTGTTCAGAATTGTCGTAGTGTTGGTGATGTGTGAGGGGAGGAGATCCCTTCCACACCGACAACACTTCGAAAATCATGTATGCTAATAGGGAACTTCTCCAACCCTCCCCTTCCATCCGACAATTTTGGTAAATATGTCGATGTGTGTGCAGATCGAATTTTCGGAGTGATTCGAACACATCAACAATATCATATCGACACTGCATCAACTTTAATGCACCTAGGCCTAGGTGTTTCAGCCACACCATTGCTAACAGGTGTATAAAATCAGTCATATAGGCATGCCACCTACATAGACAAACACTGGCAGTAGAGTGGGTCATAGTGAAAAGCTCAGTGACTTTAAACGTGGCACTGTCATAGGATGCCACTTGCCACAAGACAGTTTGTGAAATTTCTGCCCTGCTAGATCTGCCCTCTTCCCTGTAAGTACTATTATTGTGAGGATAAAGAGTTTAGGAGTAATAACAGCTCGGTCACAAAGAGGAGAGCCATAAAATGCATAAAAATCGCCTGTCCTCTGTAGCATCATTCACTACAGAGTTCCAATCTTCCTCTGGAAGAAACATCAGCACAAGTACTGTGCGTTAATAGCTTCATGAAATGATTTTCCATGGCTGAGCAGCTGCACACAAGCCTAAGATCACTATGTGCAATGTCAAGAGTCGGCTGTAGTGGTGTAAAACATACCGCCACTGGACTCTGGAACAGTGGAAACGTGTTCTCTGGAGGGATGAATCATGCTTCACTATCTGGCAGTCTGATCGAGGAATATGGGTTTGACGGATGCTAGGAGAACACTACGTACCAGAATGCATAGTGCCTTAAAGCTTGGTCTAGGAAGGATAATAGTCTGAGGCTGTTCTTCAGGGTTTGAGCTAGGCCCCTTAGTTCCAGTGAAGGGTAATGTTAATGCTACAGTATATAAAGACATTTTAGACAATTGTATGCTTCCAACTTTGTGGCAACAGTTTGGAGAATGCTCTTTCCTGTCCCAGCATGACTGTGCCCCTGTGCACAAAGCAAGGTCCATAAAGACATGGTTTGATGAGTGTGGTGAGGAGGAACTTGAGTGGCCTGCACAGAGCCCTGCCCTTAACCTTACTGAACACCTTTAGGATGAATTGGAATGCCAACTGTGAGACAGGCCTTCTCATCCAACATCGGTGCCTGACCTCATAAATTCTTTTTTGGCTGACACAGACACACTCAAATTTCTTGTGGAAAGCATTCCCAGAAGAGTGGAAGTTGTTATAGCCACAAAGGGGTGGCCAACTCCAGATTAATGCCCATGGTTTTGGAATGGGATGTCCAACTCATATAGGTGTGATGGTCAGGTGTCCACATAATTTTGGTCATATAGTGTATCTAACACAGCAGGTTTCATCAATCTATTTTGTATTCTAGATATTCTGAAACTTCAAATTAGCAGTCATTTAATTTGATACCCTCAGAATGGACTGCAGAAATGTTTCCAGAATGTGTGTGTGCTGTGGATTCTACTCAAACCTCAGTGTTGCAGTCTCTAGTCCCCGGCAGGGTCAAATATCTGCCAAACCTCACTGGGCCAGCATAGCAAAATTCTTCCACCACTTCAAAGATACGTGAGATACACACGGTACAATGTGACATTAGATTGACACTGGCCTCTTAAAAATAGCACCCCATTAGGGTGTATCGCTATATATCAGGGGATAGCAGAAGCATGAAAGGGCCCCAAAAACACTCACAGATTTTTTCTTTCACATGAAATGCTTGTGTTTAAGTGGCCATAACAGCTCCAAGCTTGTTAATACTGTAGATATGACATAGTTTTGAGGGGCCACTTGTGCTTCTTTACCATACATGGGGCACCTGTAGTGGTTCACTAATGGTGCAAGTTAGCTTTCGTGTGTGTATATGAGTTTATGTATGTATGCCTCTCTCAGGCACACTCACACATGATATAGAAGGACCTACACATAGTTTAAGTGAAAAAGTATATTATATAAAATTCAATAATCGATTATTTTATCAGAGATCCTGTTGATAAAGTTCCCAATTGAATCTAGAAGGTATGTATGCAGTGTTTGTTGTAGTAGCTATCCTTAACTGCCGTCTTTCAGAGTTAACCCATCTTGTCTGATAAGAAATTTCCATTGACTTGCATGGGGATCTTTGTTAACTTAACACAGGAAATTAGAGAGGAAAATTATTGACAATAAGAATGTTTTATATAATAAAAAAATGTAATTTCACTTTCTTCATGCAGACTAGAATCCGTACATATTTGTATAGTTTTGACAAGATCATTAGGTTTACAATATAGTTGGGAGTTTTTAGTTCAAGTTGTGGGCATTTATATATATGAAAATCATAAAAAAAACTTGCAGCTGGACACAGAGCCTGCCTGGTATACTACCTGAAAACATTGCTATCCATTAAAATAACCTTCACTTCAAAGTACTACCCTGGCTGTGAGCAGTCTGTTTGTGTTGTACAGAACATGTAGCCTAAAAAAGTAAAGAAATGTCTGTCTTTGCAAAGTAATTTGTAGCGTTGAAGATTATTGTTTTTCATCATGGTGACCCTGACTTGGCTGGCTGGGTGCATATACAGATTATGATGAATGCAGTTATTCCTTGGCTGAGGTCTGCCTCTTTCAGGGCATATTCTCCCTAATGACATGATTGATAGGCTGTCCCAAATCCAGAGAGGAACTCATTAATCATAGAGCTGACTGAATCCAATCATCTGCTTCACCTGCAAAGTGATGGACAAGAAAGGATACAATTCGGGTGATACACTCCTTTATCAGAGGGCCCTCAACTTTTTCAATGTCATCCTCACATAAAAAAAAACAACATAAAAATAAGAATGTGGTTTGAACCTTCCATAAAAAGGCCAGCTGTAAATTGTCCAGTTAATTCCATAGAAAAACCTGCATGTTTGCAGCCTCTAATTATATAGCACATCACATAATAGCACAGTAGTGGTTTCTAAAACTCAAATGGCATTGCTACAGCTCGTATTATTTTAAGCCATTAACTCCCTAGGATATTTTGAAAGTGTAGTTCCACTGTTTACCTGTTTCCCTTCAATCTATATTCTGTGTGACATTCCAGGTGGTCCTGACATTAGCTATGTCTTTAGAATAAGAGATAATTGTCATTTTAGGGATGTTTTACTTATTGCAATTTCATAACTTTGACAGTAACAAAATCCAAGTATAGACAGCATAAACATTATGTTTTATACCCATTCTTTTTCACTAACCCCTTGGATGCTAGGCATATCTTTATTGCATTGTGAAGCAAAGCTTTGGAGATGTCTCTCACATCCAGGGGTTTAATAATCCATTAGATTTAGAACATTTTTAGTAATAATGACTACAGTAGTTTGTCATCCCATTATGAATACTGTAACCGTGACATTATTTTATATTTGCATGTGTGTTATATAATATAAATATAGCATTTTACGAGATACAGGGTTTAAAATCCTTCATTCAATAACTACCAATGTCACTGCACACAGCTGCCCTGCTACTGGTATGTGCCATGCCAGTGGGGGCTCTCCATTGACCTTGGAGTGGTGAGCAAAAATAATGGCAGAGGAACATGGATCCAGCTATGAACTTAAGTAATGTATTGTGACCTGTCTAGCATTCAAGCAGCTAAAAACCCCAGTTAAATAAGTGGAACTATTGATTTCCCTCTTTTGGTGCATTTGATTTTCTCCAAAATTGCACCTGTTTGGGTTGATGACTGAGGCCCTATATGCTTTGAAGAATCAGTAATGATGTTATTGAGAAGATAAAACAGATTCTATCCATATGCTGCCATGACAAAAGTTATAAACATATACATTGCACATTATTTAGTAAAGATTTAATTATTCCTTCATACTCTGGATATTTACCATTTTCCATTGCTCATTTCACACCTCCAGTTTATCTATTGGATCCTATCCCTACTTCTATTTGCTATATTCTCTATACAGAGGCAAAGTTGGTGGGGTTTAGGCCGGATTGCCCCACCCACGTCTGCTGCCTAAGTTTTTATATACAGTGTATCAATCTCAGCCAAACATGTAATCCCATTGGAATAAATGGAAAAGGTGTATGTCAGACTTGGCAGTAATTTGGTGCTTTTACTACTTATTGAAACTATTCACGCCAGGTCTCCCATTCATTGTTTTTCCAATAAAATTGTACACGTTGGATTGTGTAACCACATAATCGTCTTCCCATAGTGATTTCAGTATTATGTAAAGTCCATTCATATGCGCCTTCTTGTCCAGGCTGTGTTCCCACTCACCTCTTTATCATACCTTTATGCATCTCCCTTCCAAGTCAATTAAAGAAAGAACAGAGACCCGAGAGTCCCTTCTGATGACACAAATTTGCACAAAATGTTTCAAAAACTTCCCCCTTAGGAAAGATAAGTGTTGAGGAGAAGGTACAGAGAAAATTCCTAATCTGTAAAAAAAGGTATGTAAGCTCACTGGACTTTGGAGGATTGTCAATAAGCAGCAGATCCTCAACTAATATTTCAAATTAATAAATATGTAATATTTAAAGTGATAATGCCAGATGTAAAACCTGGATAATGCCCTGTGGAAAACATGAATAGTGTCTGGTGGAAAAGGGGGAAGTCTTAATGGTTGTAGAAACTTTAAGTGTAACTATTGCTGGGAACTTTTTCTTCTGGAGTCCCTGGAGCAGACTCCTGTGGTGTGGCCGGGGGAGTAAATGCTTTAAGTGGGACGGGGCTTAACAGACATGTCACCCAAGTGGGCTGAAAGTGGGAGGAACTAGGTGGAAAGGAGAAGAAGAGAGTGGAAAATGGGAGGAACAGGGTGGAAAGGAGCAGAAGTGGGCAGAGTTTCTTATGAAACTCCTCACCATAGGAGAATTAGTGTCTGTCCCTGGAGGCTTGGTAATCAGCTGCAAAAACCGGAGTCTACAGGGCAGATCCAGAGAGTTCCCAGGTATGAGTGTAACAGATTGCTGCTGTTACCTACTATGTTCATGTGAAAGATACGCTAGTGTTTTTGCAATTAAACCCTCTTGCAAGTTAAAGAGGTTGCCAACACATTGCAAAGCAACGTGTGGAGATATCTCTCGCAACCATGTGGGTTAACCTGCAAAGAAATGAATATGCTTAGTCTAACAAAAATATCGAAAAAATATTTTTTTCAGATCGCCACGACTCTTGCTTTTGAAAATCTAATTATGCATATCCATTCTCTGAATATCTAGTTTTCCAGGACTGGCTGGTCATCTCCTTTGTAATAGTCTGTACACTAAAAAGTGTATTTACTGTGATCACAGGTCTGCTTAACTGGCAACACACCTTTCTCCAAGTGAAATCATGAGCTAATAGCAAAATGCTTTTAATGTAACCTGCACTTGGGATAATAGCTACCCTTTTGATAGTAATATGCTTTTCTGATAGTATAAGACAGATATTCTTAAACACACGAAAGAGAGAATTTAACCACTGGTGAAACACACTATTTTTCTAATGACCAAAGTCTAAATTATTACCTTTTAGCTAGTCTCTAAATATTGGACTAAGCAGAATATTATGCTTTTTCTCATAATAATAGTAATTTCACCAATCCTAGGAACATGCACACACTTTTCCATTTTTCAAGAAAAAAGTAAATGATTAGGGAATTGGGGGAAATCATTAAGGTTGCATGTTGCAAAATGTATAAAATAACACCATCATTTTATTTCCTAGAAGCCTCCTGCCTTATGATTAAGGACTGTTTGCACGTAAGTGGAGTGAACAATCAGAACATCTTAAAATACATTATTGAACTGCAAAACGTACAGAGATGTGAGACAAAACTGATACAGGCATTGGAAAATCAGAGTTATAAAGAGAGACTAGCCAAACTGGCCTTGTTTATATCGGAGAAGAGACATCTAAGGGGTGATATCATTAGCATTTACAAATATATTCAAGGTCAATCCAAAAAACTTTCTAAGGAACTATGTACTAAAAAAGCCGAGCAAAAAACAAGGTCATCCAATAAGACTATAGGAAAGGAGCTTTTGATTAAAAAAGGCAGGTGTTTTTTGCAGTAAGGACAGTAAAGTTATAGAATGTTTTGCCTCAGGATACTGTGCATGCAGATACTATAATTGCTCAGAACAATATTGAGATTTATGAGAATTTGTTTGGAAGCAAATAGGATGCTTGTCCAGGAGAATATCCAACTGCCATATGTAGTCAGGAATGAATTTTTTACCCACTTGGGGCTTAATTGGAAATGGATTCAATTTTTTCATTTTTGCTTTCCTGTGGATGAACAGGAATGATTTGGCATGGGCTGACCTTGATGGACATGTCTTTTTTTCCATCAACTATATTACTATATTATTTATTTGGGGCTTTCTAAACTCTTTGAATTCTACAGGGATTTTCATCAAATTGCTTTGAAATGCATTGGAGTACTTTCTAGCATTTAAAAATTCCATTTAATTAAATTGACATTTTGCAAGTTTTTTGGACTGCCTGATAACACAGGAGCTTTATGGACATCTTTCCTGTGGAGGTTGACTTTATGGTAAGTCTGTTCCTTATGGCTGAATCTCTTAGATATACTGCCTAATTAGATGGGAGCCTGAAGACAGAAAAGCAGTGAGTAGCCATTTCAGTACCATGGTCCATCTTTATGTCAATTCTGAGATATTACACACTCTGTGTGTTATTTAGTCACTCATTCATATATTTTTCCATTCCTCTTATGTCTTGTTTCATAGATGGCTGTATTAGTCTTTTATTCCTTAACCCTTGCACTACTAGGATCACTGTTATGGGCCATTCACTGGAATATTGGGACTTGTAGATTCATTCACCGACTTCCACCCCCTGTTGTGGCATAGGTTTCTGTGGGAGAGATATCTCTGGAACATATCTCTGCACATTTTTATGCTAGGAGGGTCAGAGGGGACTCTTTCGTCTTCTTCTCTGATCATGCTCTGTTGCATGAATTTGTATGTCCATGTGTCTCTATTGACAGAATTTGTGTGCCCATGTGTCTCCACAGCTGGAGAGCCACACATTTCTAGGCAACAGTAATGGAGAGAGACTGCATTGCCCAGAATTCCATGATTCCTGGGCTTTTTCTGATTGTTGGGGGACATTGTTAGCTTCTTCACTTATCCTAGGCAGAGGCTGACTCTCTTGCTCTTTGTCCAGTTTAACCCTTTGCATATTAGATAAGTACTTTTTGGGTCTTTCTGGGGGCTTTGCATTTAACTGGGGCTACTTTATTAGTTATGACTAGTTTTATATTCTTTCTCTGGACGTCTGACCCTAAGGAAGATATGGGGAAAACCAAACCTAAGGTTTCAGAGGCTTCTCTTACCCTCCTAACACACCGTTCCTCATGCCATGCTGGGTTTCCAAGGGAACATTCTGGGTCCCTCATGTTCTGTGGCCACTATTACTCCAGAGCCATCCAACGCTGATCAAGTGCCTGCTTGGGTTAAAACTTTGATGACCTCTGAAGCATTTACTCCCTTTTCCATTCAGGGGGTTTTCCATTCTTGGAAACCCTTACCTGCCATCAACCAGGTTAATCCTGT
This sequence comes from Rhinophrynus dorsalis, assembly GCA_037306005.1. Classification (NCBI taxonomy): domain Eukaryota; kingdom Metazoa; phylum Chordata; class Amphibia; order Anura; family Rhinophrynidae; genus Rhinophrynus; species Rhinophrynus dorsalis. The sequence goes on from CM074718.1 coordinate 579,478,387, forward strand.
CTTTAAGGGACATACTCAGGTGATTGGGGCATTTTCTGATGAGGAATTGGACGAAGAAGAAGAATATATGGACTCTTCCTTCTTCTTTGGGGATTCCTGTCCCTGCAGTTGAGGGTCTCATCAGAGAGGTGTTGTAGACCCTACAGGTACATATACCTCTCCTGATATTTTCCAGAGACACAAGAAAGACTCCCCCGTCTTTCCTCCCAACAACACTCTTGATCAAATTACCCTGGAAAATTGGAAAACTCCAGATAAGAGGCTTTTCCTTAATAAACGTGTCTCTAAATTATTCCTTTTCACAGCCAAGGCACTAGCACAGTGGGCTTCTCCCCCCAACAGAACGCATTTCATTCCGTACCCCCCTGGCACTCAAAGGGTTAAAAGGTTTGATGGGGCTGTTAACCACTTACACTCGAAAGGGATTCAACAAATTGATCTTGAGATTTCTCCAGTATTTAAGGTGTTAAAAGACAATTATAAATCATCTGAAAGTTTTTGTTGTCCCCTGTGGTGCACTTGATTTGCCCCAGAATTGCTATTTTTTACTCTGAGCATATTCCCTAAGATTACAGGTATACTTTACGAGGGACACTAAATTGATTTATTGCTCATTGATGGAAATTAAATGTATACAATCTCACATTTTCTCTTTTTCTAGTGACTCTGCAATGCAAGACGACAGCTCAGTATTAAAAGACCAAGACAGCAGGCTTGAATTGACTGAGCAGAGAATAAACATGATGGTCCTGGATATCTGCCACAGACCAGGTGGCAGCGACTACCTGAGGCAAATTTATCACATCATCCAGCTCAATGAGGTAGGGAAACTGCCTTTTTTGCCGAGCAATTAGGTGTGTATTGGGTTGAGGCAGCCAGAGCTGGCAGCTAAGCATTCGTCATGGAGGTGGGTAATACTTTCTAAAGTCGATAACAGGTTCAGCATTGAACTATAATCCCATCATTTCAGTTTTATCTGTTCTACATATGTCTTGGGTTATTATGCGCAATGCAAAGACTAGCATTTCAGTGACTGTTCCTAACTAATGCATTAACCCCTTAAGGTCCAGCTGTGTGCGCAGAGCTTTTCAAACCAATTCCTTAAATAGAAAATACTCAGTCATCATCCTAAAGACATTTCAGTTCTGGGTTTGTTCTGTATAACCACTGTGATATTCTGCAAATAAAACACACACACACGTACTAAGAGACAGTGGTGCAATACTTGGGCAAACCAGCTGCAGTATCATGAACAAACTCCCTTTGATTTAAGTGGTGCTTTTAAAAGTCCATTTTAAATCAACAGCAATTTAACATTTTATTTATTTTTATTTATGCCCTTTGTTTACATCAGTATTGCATTGTTCTCTTTGTACAGCTTTGTATAGCCTGTATTCCCAAAGAAAAATATTAGCAATTTTGGAGCAAACCAAATGCACCATGGGGGGAAGGGTTAAGTAAAAATTGCACCCTTAAGAGATAGTAATGCTTAATATGGAAAATAATGTATGTATCAGAGAGTATAATTCTTTGTAAAACGAGATTACTACCACTGTTGAGAGATGATCCATTCAAAAGTCAGTAGAGCTCAAACTTGCAATTTTTTTTTGGGGGTGGGGGTCCAGTACCTCAGTGGCCTGACATTTTTACAGTGGTGCTTTTCCTATAGCATCCTACTGACCATAGCTCTCCATAGACCGCTGCAGCAACAGCACCACCATTACATTTCAGGCTTGCGTTGCTTAGCAATGCGTTGGAGACTTCTCTAGCATTCAGAGGATTAAAAGTCCCATTTAAATCAAGAGGACATTTGGGAAGCTGTATTTCTCACCTGTGGCATACCTACCAACGTTTCAAATGATTTAGGTGGTGTTGCTGAGGGTCTGACTGGTGGGCGGGACTTTACCAAAAACAGCTTTTTATGCTATTGAATGCATTATTTAGAAGAAGGCCAATTTATTTTATTAAATAGACTAAGTTTTAACCCCTTAAGGACCCTTGACGTTCTTGGCACGTTATGGGTTGGGGAGCGATAAGGACCCATGACGTGCCAGGACCGTCATGGAATTCAGGGCTCCCTGCACGGCTGCATGCTGTTTGAGGAGCCCTGAAGCCGAGGCATGAAAAAAAATGGTCCGTGGTCCTTAACTGGCGACGATCGGCCGATCCTTAACCCCTTAACTACCCATGATGTACATCTACGTCACGGGGTAGAGGGCCCTAAAGGACCAAGGATGTACATGTACATCATGGAATTCAGGGCTCCCCGCGCCGCTGCACGCCTTTAGGGGAGCCATGAACCCAGTAGCAAAAAAAAAAAAAAAAAAAAAAAAAAAAAAAAAGGTCTGTGGTCCTGTGCTGGCCGCGTGCGTGTGCTGTTGGTCCTTAAGGGGTTAAACACACTAAAATTAAAAAAAACAAACAAAAAAAAAAAAAACCTTAATCTGTTAAAGTGTTAGTAATGTCTGAAAAAAACTTTTTTTTGCATTTAGAAGAGCTTAAAAAGCTGATCTAAATGCAAAAAAAGGTATCTTTCAAACCGCTATGGTTTGAGATACGGGCGTTTAAAGTTTGATTTCTCCTACTGACAGCTGTAAAGCTGTCAGCAGGAGATCCGTGTCGGTCGACACGCTGGCGCTTGAGAAGTGCTGAGTTCTCTTTACGTACATGGAATCCCTTCATTGGAATAGTCTAAAACGTGTGCCTGAACACCAGGTACACGTTTTAGACCATTACAATGAAGGGATTCCGTGTAAGTAACGAGATCCCGGCACTTCTCAAGCGCCAGCGTGTCCACTGACACGGATCTCCTGCTGACAGCTTTACAGCTGTCAGTAGGAGAAATCAAACTTTAAATGCCCATATCTCTTAAACCATAGCGGTTTGAGAGATACGGTTTTTTGCATTTAGATCAGCTTTTTAAGCTCTTATAAATGCAAAAAAGTTTTTTTCAGACATTACTAACACTTTAAGGACCATGCACTGAAATGGTTAAGTGTCAGTTAATGTAGGGCAGGAAGTACCTGCATGGCATGCCTTAACTCTCTGAGTGGCATCTAATGCATTGTGTTACATACCTCTCTCTGGCACTCAGAGGGTTAATTATAATTTCTACATCTAAATAACGCGATAACTTTTTCTGGAAGAAAAAAAAAAAAAAAAAACTGACACAACATGTAAGTGGTTTTTAACCCTTTGATCTCCAGAGGGGTATCCAACGCAATGTGTTGGATACCCCTCTGGCACTCAAGAGGTTAAAGCTCTTTCAAAATCACCATTGTTGTTTTTAACTGAAATACTGAAATAGTCCCTTTAACTTTTGTACTGATACATAATTACCTATTATCTCAGCTGTTCCCTCAGGCAATAATGATACCATACTTAGTTCATTGTATTTTTTTAAGAACATATCTTAATATGAATAATTTTGTTATAAAGAATACAGCTTATATTAAATGTACAAATATTTAAGCTTTAACATTTAAAGAGTGTGTTATGATCCAAGCTGTAATTTCCAGCATAAAGTTGAATCACATATGCAAATAATTTCAGTGATTTTTTTAAATGCATAAGACCAAAGTGATACATTACTGAAACAGAGACCTTGCAGTCAGGGCTGGATTACCCAATAGGCAGAGTAGGCAACTGCATAGAGCGCCACATTCTGAGGAATGGCTCAGCTGTTCTGGCCACACCCACATTCTGAATTGTGTTTACGGCTAGAGCAATCTCAATGCCATTGCAGCAGTTGTATGACCTTTTACAGGCTATTATTTAACCCCCTGGATGCTAGTAAGATCTCCAAAGCATTGCAGAGCAATGCAGTGTAGATCTTTCTAGCAATCAAGGTGTTAAAGCTTCTTTCTTTCCTTGCTTGCTATAGGTCATACAGTCCTTGCAAAAGTATTCACCCCCCCCCCCTTGCCATTTTTCCTATTTTGTTGCATTACAACCCGGAATTAAAATGTATTTTTCAGGATTTGTATTATTTGATTTACACAACATGCCTACCACTTTGAAGATGTAAAATATTTTTTATTGTGAAACAAACAAGAAATAAGGTAACTATTCACCCCCCCCCCAAGTCAATACTTTGTAGAGCCACCTTTTTGCAGCAATTACAGTTGCACGTCTCTTGGGGTATGTCTCTATAAGCTTGGCACATCTAGCCATTGGGATGTTTTCCCATTCTTCAAGGCAAAACTGCTCCAGCTCCTTCATTTGGATGGGTTCCGCTGGTGTACAGCAATCTTTAAGTCATACCTCAGATTCTCAGTTGGATTGAGGTCTGGGCTTTGACTAGGCCATTCCAAGACATTTAAATGTTTCCCCTTAAACCACTCAAGTGTTGCTTTAGCATTATGCTTAGGGTCATTGTCCTGCTGGAAGGTGAACCTCTGTTCCAGTCTCAAATCTCTGGAAGACTGAAACAGGCTTCCCTCAAGAATTTCCCAGTATTTAGTGCTATCCATCATTCCTTCATTTCTGACCAGTTTCCCAGTCCCTGCTGATGAAAAACATCCCACAGCATGATGCTGCCACCACCATGCATCACTGCGGGGATGGTGTTCTCGGGGTGATGAGAGGTGTTGGGTTTGCGCCAGACATACCGTTTTCCTTGATGGCCAAAAAGCTGAAATGTATTCTTATCTGACCAGAGTACATTCTTCCATATGTTTGGGGAGTCTCCCACATGCCTTTTGGCGAACAGCAAACGTGTTTGCTTAATTTTTTCTTTAAGCAATGGCTTTCTTCTGGCCACTGTTCCGTGAAGCCCAGCTCTGTGGAGTGTACGGCTTAAATCGGTCCTATGGACAGATACTCCAATCTCCGCTGTGGATCTTTGCAATTTCTTCAGGGTTATCTTTGATCACTTTGTTGCCTCTCTGATTAATGCCCTCCTTGGCTGGTCCATGAGTTTTCGTGGGCGGCCCTCTCTTGGCAGGTTTGTTGTGGTGCTATACTCTTTCCATTTTTTTAATAATGGATTAAATGGTGCTTCGCAGGATGTTCAAAGTTTGGGATATTTTTTTTATAACCCCACCCTGATCTGTACTTCTCCACAACTTTGTCCCTGACCTGTTTGGAGAGCTCCTTGGTCTTCATTGTGCTGCTTGCTTGGTGGTGTTGCAGGCTCTGGGGCCTTTCAGAACAGGTGTATATATAATGAGTTCATGTGACAGATCATGTTACACTTAGATTGTGCACAGGTGCACTTTATTTAACTAATTATGTGACTTCTGAAGGTAATTGGTTGCACCAGATCTTACAGTATTTAGGGGCTTCATAGCAAAGAGGGTGAATACATATACGCGCACCACTTTTTTATTTTTTAGAATTTTTTTAAAACACGTTATTTTCTTCATTTCACTTCATCAATTTGCACTATTTTGTGTATGTCCATTACATGGAATACAAATTAAAATCCATTTTAATTCCAGGTTGTAATGCAACAAAATAAGAAAAATGCCAAGGGGCGGGGTGAATACGTTTGCAAGGAATTGTAGGTATTTTCTATGCCAGGAAACAGTGGATTGGACTGGGGCAGGGTCAATGGAGGAGTAAGGGAGGTGGCCATGGGCAGAGCTAAAGGCACCTAGACTGCCTTGCCCAGAGCAGTCTAGCCGTACTTGCAATCACACCAGACAAAAGAAATCGTACTATAAGTGTTATAATCAATGAAATTATTGAGAGATTAGTGAGGAATATCTCCAGTGCTTCAAGTATTGGCTGGCCTTTGCCTTTACTAACTGGCCAAATCATATTTGTAATGACTGAGGCATAAAATATGGCATGTAGGTAAGTTGTGTGTGTAAACGTGCATATTCGGAACTGAGAGGAAAATAGTGAATGATAACTATCACCAACATGTTATACTGTTCTCATACAAATAGGGCAATTCAGTAAACTAAAAAAGTGCAATTCTGGAGCAACTAGGTGCACCATAGAAGAAAATCGAAATGTTTAAACCCTTGAATGCTAGAGAGGTTTCCACACATTGCAAGGCTATGTGTTAGAGCATTTTCTGGCTTCAAAGGGTTAAAAGATCCAGTTAAGTCATTGAGAATTTGGGGATTTCTATTTGTTGTATATGGTTCAGTTGGTTTGCTCCAGAATTGAACCTCTGTAGCTTATTGAATTGCACCTCATGGGTGAAATACATTGTTTAACCCTTTGAGCGCCAGAGGGGTAACCCTCTGGCACTCAAAAGGGAAATAGAGACTTATGCCGAAAACTATGAGTAATTCTGGAGCAAACCAACTGCAGCTGGCACTATGGAGGATAAGCCATTTCTGTTGATTTAATATTGGCATTAACCCATTTATTCCTGAAAAGGTGTTGAACAATTATGAAGTAATGCGTTGTTGACCTTTGTGGCATTCTAAAGGTTCAAAGTCCCTTTTAAATCACTGGGAATTTTTTTGTTAAATGTCTCCCGTGGTGCAGATGTTTTGTACCAGAACTGCATATCTTTTATTTTCCACATAAGATCCTTAGATGCTAACAAGAATATTTTGACAGGTTAATGTGAAAACTTGGCTTATAATTATATATTTAGGCTGATCATGGCAACAGCTAAGAACCTGGCACATTCCAGAAGATGTATTGTGACTCTCCATATACAGTAAATCACTCTTATGAATATGTAATTAGCTCATTTATTATAATTTGCTTGATCGCTTGCAAGATGTAGCTATAGCTTTGCAAGTACACTAACAGATTGTGGAGATACAAGACCAATTGACATTTAGGACAAGCAACAATTAAAAAAGCCAATTTTCACTCAGAACTAGTGTGCTCTTAAAAGATCTAATGGCCTCTGCTTGTACTGTGTCTTGCTTTCTGGATTAAGTGAACATATTTCACCCACCACCCTAGTTTAAGAAGCGATTACAAAACTATGCAGAACTCTGACCACTTATTTATTTACACCTGATCACTGATGACAGTTACTCACTGTATACTGAGCTCTGTGGGAGGAGCTGTCACCACTATTGGATGGCTGTGGCTGGATGAGGCTGTGAAAATGTTCTGCCTGTTGCATAAAATGAATACACTGGACATGGTAATCTGATAAGCTAGGGAGGAAAAAGTAATTTAAAATGTATTTTATACATTTTTCATCATAGAAGATAGAGGTTAAAAATATCCATATCCCCCCAAAAAAAATCCATATCCCAGTTAAACCAAGTCTGTTGTGTTTATTTAACCCTTTAAAACCAGTGAGGTGAGCAACACATTCTTCTTTCTCTCCTCAGCTCCTGTCTCTCTCCTCAGCCCTAGTGTCTCAGCTGCCCTTCTGTCTCTTCATACCTCAGCTCCTCTCTCTCTCTCTCTCTCTCTCTCTCTCCCCACTTTTAAGCTTCTGTCTCTCTCCTCTGCTCCTGTCTCTCTACTCTGCACCTGTCTCTGTCCTCAGCTCCTGGATCGCTTTTGGCTCCTGTCTCTCTGCTCACTCCTCAACTCCTGTTTCTCTCCAAACTCCTCTGATCCTGGTTTTTCTCCACAGATCCTGTCTTTCTCTTCTCGGCTCCTGTCTCTCTCCTCAGCTCCTATCTATCACTCCTGTATCTCTCCTCGGCTCTTATTTGTCTCTCCTCTGCTCTTATCTGTCTCTCCTCTGCTCTTGTTTATTTCCTCAGTTCCTATCCTCATCTCAATTCTCATCTCCTGTCTCTCTCCTCAGCTCCTATCTATCACTCCTGTATCTCTCCTCTGCTCTTATCTGTCTCTCCTCTGCTCTTGTTTATTTCCTCAGTTCCTATCCTCATCTCAATTCTCATCTCCTGTCTCTCTCCTCAGCTCCTATCTATCACTCCTGTATCTCTCCTCTGCTCTTATCTGTCTCTCCTCTGCTCTTGTTTATTTCCTCAGTTCCTATCCTCATCTCAATTCTCATCTCCTGTCTCTCTCCTCATGTCTTAGTTCCTTCCTCTCTCCTCATCCCCAGCTCCTGTCTGTTTCAGATCCTTTTCTCTCCTTAGCTCCTGTCTCTTTCTCAAATACTGTTCTCTCTCTCTCCTCAATCCGCAGCTTCTATCACTCTCCTCACCTCCTGACTCTCTTGCTCCTGAGTCTCTCCTCATTAATCATCTCCTGTCTTTCTCCTCTACTATGATCTTCTTCATCTCCTGTCTCTCTCCATGGTTTCTGTCAGTTTCTTTGGTTCCTCTCACCTTAGCTTCTGTCTCTTTCCTCAGCACCTGTCTCTCTCCTCAGCTCAGTCTCTCATCTACTCTTCTCTCTCCTCATTCCTCAGCACCTGTCTCTCTCCTTGGTTCTTGTCTGTCTCCTCGGTTCTTGTCTCTCCTCTGTTCCCATCTCTTTCTTCAGTTCCTGTCTCTCTTCTGAGCTCACTTCTCTTTCTTCAGCTCTTTTCACTGTCGTCCAATACAGGTCACTGGTACAATGGGAGGCGATCCACCCCTTTAATAGGCAGGAACATTCATTCAAATGTATGCAGGGGGTGGAGCCTCCCCTCCTACTTAAGCTGCCTTCAGGCCAGAGCCAAGCTAGATTGATTTGTTCCTGTGTGCTGTGCACACCAGGTGGAGAACATCTATCATTCAGCTTTAGTTTTTTATTGTTTTCTTCAAATATGGAATACTACCATTAGGAGGGTGACCATGGCTGTGAATTGCCCTCTCCAAAGTGGCTAGTGCAGCTTCCAGGGATTTTCTGTGGACCTTATGCCCTGAAGAGGGAACAGCTTGGGTCAAGTAGCTTCCCTGCTGGGGAATTTGCCTCTGGTTAATTCCTATTTCAACATGGTCACCTGAAGACAGAAGTCCTGCAGAAAGGTGAGCCACCCTTTGAGTGCTGAAGGTCCACTTGTCCCCACAGTGTCCCTTACTTGGGCTTGTATTTGGGAGTTTGCATTTTGCACTCCAGCACTCATAGGGTGTTTTTATTTCTATTGCTTGTATTTATGCAATTTCTGTGGTATTCCCTGGGTTTTGGAGCTTTGGAATATTATTTTCTCATGTTTCTCATGTGTTAAATGTATGTTTGGTGTACTTTCTATTTTAGAAATACTTTATTAATATTTGATGTTCCGCGCCTTTAAGCGCGCCTTTTACCGCATAGACGCCATTGCTCCTTTACTCTCTATAGGTTTGCACAGTGTGGGACGTATCTCTGGAACCGCTTATCACAGCAACTTCAGAGAGGGCTCATTTTGTTGGTCTTCCCCTGCTCTATCATCCGGTGGCTAGTTTCGTTGTGTGGGGAGTTTGGGGTACTTCTGAGAGAAAACTACATTTCCCATGAGCGCCCGTTTCGCGCTCGTTTTCTGATTGGCTGCAGTCGCGGCAGCCATTTTGTGGTGTTATTCTCAGCGAGTATACTACGCAGGGACCGAGCCTTCTCTCCTCTCAGCAGATTAACCCTTCGCTGGCCAGATAAGTCAGATTTTAGACATTTCTGGGGTGAAACTTTAATCTTTCACACTTCTACTGGGTCATTTTTCTTAGTGGTGTATATCTGACGCTGTGAACATGTCTACTCCACTGGAGTCAGGGGCTAGACCCAAGACTAAGGAGGCTGGGGTATCTGTTTCCCCCATTGCGTTTTGCTCCTCTTGTCACTCTGGGCTGCCTAGAGAATTTTCAGGTCATTTATGCCTAAAATATACAGATAGTCATGATAGCAACCCTGGGCTTCCCAGCCACGCTATTGAGCCAACTTGGGTGAAAGAGTTCAAAGCTGCCACTAAGGATCTCAGATCCACTCTCCAACTCTTTCCCTCTCAGGTTCAGGGAGCTCTTCAAGTCTGGCAGACCCCCTCCTCAATCAGGACCTCCCTGCCTAAGCCACAGGGAGCTCCTGATGTGTCTGATTCTTCTGAGGAAGAACTTTTACAAGATTCTGATGCTGAGGAAGGCACTGTTATTGAATCTAATAGGTCCATTGGGGACCCTTATGAATGTGACCCTGAGGTTTCTGCTGAGGGTTTGATTAGAGCGGTGTTAACCATGCTCAACCTTCCTCTGACTCAGGAATCTACTCATGATCCAACTGATGTTTTTCAGAAACCATCTAAGGCGGTTATATGTTTTCCAACTAACCCTACTCTTGCCCGTCTAGTCTCTGATGCGTGGAGGAATCCTGAAAAATCCTCTTCTGTGTCCAAAAAGTTTGCTAAACTTTACCCTTTTCCTGAGACTGAACTGGCAAAATGGGTTCATCCTCCTAAAATGGATGCTCCTGTTTCTAGATGATCCAAATCTACTGCTTTAGCTGTATCTGATGCCTCTGCCCTGCAGGACTGGACAGACAAAAAGTTAGAGATTTCTCTTAAATCCATTTTTGCCTCCATTGGCACTGCCATGCGTCCAACCTTTGCAGTGGCGTGGGTTAATAGAGCTATCGCAGCCTGGACTGAACGACTGACTGAGGCGGTTCGCCAGGATGCGCCAGTGTCTGAGCAGTTACAACTTCTTGCTAATATAGCAGAAGCCCAGAATTATGTTTCTGACGCTGGCTTTGATGCTGTGCGCATGATGGCAAGGGCCTCTACTTCATCTGTGGTGGCTAGACGTGCTCTTTGGCTGAAAATTTGGTCTGCTGATACTGCCTCTAAGAAAGCCTTACTTTCTTTGCCCTTTCAGGGGAACTTGTTGTTCCGTTCTGAACTTAAGGAGATGATTAGTGAGGCTACTGGTGGTAAAAGTACTCTTCTACCTTCAGTCTTCAAGAAGAAGTTTCCAGCCAAACGCAATCGGTCCTTTCGTTCCTTCCAGACTGAGACACGCTCCACGTCCCAGACAGGTCCGTCCTCCACGCGCTCCTCCTCCAAGCCCAAACAGTCCTGGAAGCCCAAAGTTGCCCCTAAGGCCAAGACCTCCAAGACTGCTTCGGCATGACTCACCGAACCCGGGTCCGCATCCGGCTGTAGGTGGACGTCTCCACATCTTTCGCCGGATTTGGGAGGAGTCAGTGACGGACCCATGGGTAATTCAGGTGGTATCAGAGGGGTACAGGATCCCTTTCTCTTCCCTTCTTCCTTTCCGGTTCCATTTTACTCGTCCTTCTCAGGAACCTACAAAGAGACGTCTCTTCGACGACGCTATTCAGGATCTTTTGGACAAAGAGGTCCTGGAATTGGTTCCACCAGAGGACACAGGTTCTGGATTTTATTCCAACCTGTTCGTTGTGGCCAAAAAGGACGGAGGCGCTCGTCCTATCTTGGATCTCAAGGATCTCAATTCCTTTGTTGTGAGTTCCCACTTTCGCCAGGAATCCCTGCGCTCTGTGATAGCCGCAATGTCTCCAGGGGAGTTCCTTGCCTCCCTGGACCTTCAGGATGCATACCTTCACATCCCTATTCATCCAGAGAGCAGACGGTATCTCAGATTTGCCTGTCACAAAGGCCACTTTCAGTTTTCAGCTCTTCCCTTTGGTCTGACTTCAGCTCCTCAGGTCTTTCAGAGGGTATTGGGAGCTTTGATAGCTGTGCTTCATCGAGATGGAGTCAGGGTGACTCCCTACATGGACGATCTGCTCCTGAAAGCGTCATCTGCGGAGATTCTCCACCAGCAGCTGCAGCTGTGTATACACACACTGAATCGCCACGGCTGGATTGTGAATCTGGACAAGTCAGACTTGGTCCCATCTCAACGGCTCCTCTTCTTGGGTCTCCTGTTCGACACTCAGCAGTGCATGGTGTTTCTTCCAGAGGAAGTTGCTCATCAGATTGCTATCCGAGTAGCCAAGATCCTGGAATTCGACAGGGTTCCAGTGCCGAAGTTGACCTCTCTGGTGGGGAAATTCATTTCCACAATAGAGGCGGTGCCATTTGCTATGGCACACACCAGGGAACTTCAGAGGTTTGTGATCCAGACGTGCAAGAATCATCCAGATCATCAGCATCTGTCAGTCTCTCTGCCTCCTCATGTCGAGTTGAGCCTGCAGTGGTGGTTTGACTTGTCTCATCTCCTGAAAGGGAGATCCTTTCGGGTTCCCTATTGGACCACAGTCATGACGGATGCCAGCCTCCGGGGAAGGGGAGCTGTGTTGGGTCGTTTCAGTGCTCAGGGGAAATGGGGACTGGAGGAATCTCTTCTCTCCATCAATGTTCTGGAACTTCGTGCCATACTTCTTGCCCTAAGGCACTGGGAATCTCAGCTGGAAGGCTGTCCAGTCAGAGTGGAGTCCGACAACGCCACCGCAGTGGCTTACATCAACAGACAAGGTAGCACAAAAAGTCTCACTGCTTTGTTAGAGGTCAAAGCCATTTTATCCTGGGCAGAAGATCATGTGCCAGTCATCTCAGCAGTACACATTCCAGGCGTAGACAACGTCATGGCAGACTTTCTCAGTCATCACACAGTCGACAGCAGAGAATGTGCACTTCATCCAGAGGTGTTTCTCCTTCTCACCCAGAGGTGGGGGGTGCCTGTAGTGGATCTGATGGCTACCAGACACAACAGGAAGTTGTCGGTGTTTTGCTCTCGGTGGAGGGACCCCCTCGCTCTAGCAGTGGATGCCTTGTCGATCCCTTGGAACTTTCCTCTGGCTTACATCTTTCCTCCTCTTCCTCTGTTGATCAGAGTCATGCAGAAGCTGAAGTTGGAGCATTGTCCTGTCATTCTGATCACTCCAAATTGGCCTCGTCAGTCCTGGTATCCGGAGCTGCTAGCCATGTCTGTGTCGGATCCTGTTCCGCTTCCTGCCCGTCCAGATCTACTTCTTCAGGGTTATCTGTGGAAGGAGGATGTCCAACATCTCCATTTGATGGCTTGGAGGTTGAATCCTCGATTCTAAAGAAGGAAGGGTTTTCCTCTTCTGTGGTGTCTACGATGCTTAGAGCTTGCAAGCCTGTGTCTTCCAAGATTTATCATCGCATATGGTCAACCTTCGTTGCATGGTGTGCTGATAAGGATCTGTCACTTGATTTCCATCTTCCCACGGTCCTGGCCTTTTTGCAGGATGGGGTTGAGAAGGGACTCAGCCTGAGTTCTCTCAAGGTTCAGACTTCAGCTCTGTCGGTATTTTTCCAGGAACGGATTGCTATTCTTCCTGATAAAGTTTTCTTTCAAGGTGTGGCTCATGTTCGGCCTGCCTTCAAGAGTCCAGCCCCCCAGTGGGACCTCAATTTGGTGCTGGGGGTTCTCCAGAAACCCCCGTTTGAATCCTTGGCTTCTATTCCTTTACGTCTCTTGACCTGGAAAATGGCCTTCCTTTTGGCTATTGTCTCAGTTCGCCGGGTAGCAGAGTTACAAGCTCTGTCTTGTAAACCTCCTTACTTGGTGTTTCACAAGGATAAGGCAGTGCTTCGCACTTCCAAGGTGTTTTTACCCAAGGTTGTCTCCGGGTTTCATATCAATCAGGAGATTGTGGTTCCCTCTTTCTGCCCTAACCCTTCCTCTGACAAGGAAAGAGATCTCCATTTATTGGATGTTGTGCGTTGTCTTAAATTTTATGTTCATCGCACTGAGTCTATCAGGAAGTCTGAGGCCTTGTTCGTCATTCCTGAGGGGCCTAGGGCAGGGAGACCGGCATCAAAGGTAACTATTGCCTCTTGGATTAAATCTACCATCCGTGAAGCCTACAAATTGCGGAATAAGCACGTTCCCTTCAGGGTTACTGCTCATTCCACCAGATCTATTGGGGCCTCTTGGGCCTACAAGAATCAGGCATCTGCTGATCAACTGTGCAAAGCGGCCACTTGGTCCTCTGTGCACACATTCTCGAAGCACTATTGCGTTGATGTACTGGCCTCGGGTGATGCCAGCTTTGGAAGGAAGGTCCTGGAGGCAGTTTTGCCTGTTTAGGACTTCTATTCTGTGATCCTTAGTGCTTCTTTACTGTTGAGCCCTGCTGGTTCTAGTTCAGTGTGCTGTGTTAGTGTGGGGGTTGTTTTTTCCCCTGGTTGGTGTCCGTTGACACTTCTGTTACTGGGCTATATGATTAATTGGTTCATAGCAGTTCTAGTGACTTGGGCCTTGCGCCTGGTCCTTGCCTTACTTCCCGCCTCAGGGACAGCTCAATGTTTGTACATCCCATTGTACCAGTGACCTGTATTGGACGACAGTGAAAATAGGATTTTAGTCTTACCTGTTAAATCCTTTTCACTTAGTCCATACAGGTCACTGGTCTCCCACCCTGTCAAGGCACCATACTTGGCTCTCCTGTGGCATTCAGTGGGAGACCTTCGGGGCATGCTCACAGGAGTCTTGCTTTTCTTGCTTACCTCTGGTCAGTTTAAGTGTCTCAAATCAATCTAGCTTGGCTCTGGCCTGAAGGCAGCTTAAGTAGGAGGGGAAGCTCCACCCCCTGCATACATTTGAATGAATGTTCCTGCCTATTAAAGGGGCAAATCGCCTCCCATTGTACCAGTGACCTGTATGGACTAAGTGAAAAGGATTTAACAGGTAAGACTAAAATCCTATTTTCTCTCTCCTCAACCACAGTATCTCTCCTCACTCTTCATCTCCCTTCTCTCTACTCACTCCTCATTCCTTTCTCTCTCGTCACTTCCCAGCTCCTATCTGTCTCTCCTCAGCTCTTGGCTCTCTACTCGAGTTCTGTGTCTCTTTACTCAGCCCTTGCTCCTGTGTCTCTACTCACTAATCAGCTCCTGTCTTTCTTCTCGACTATGGTCAGTTTCCTTGGCTCCTCATGCCTCAGCTTCTGTCTCTCTAATCAGCTCATGTCTTTGTCCTCAGCACCTGTCTCCCTCCTCAGCTCCTGACTCTCAACTACTTTTCTCTCTCCTCATTCCTCAGCCTCTCTCTCTCTCCTTGGTTCGTGCCTCTCTCCTTGGTTCGTGCCTCTCTCCTCGGTTCCTGTCTCTCTCCTCGGTTCTTGTCTCTCTTCTCAGTTCTGGTCTCTCTCCTCGGTTCTTGTCTACCTCTTTGATTCCTGTCTCTTTCTTCAGTTCCTGCCTCTCTTCTCAGCTCACTTCTCTCTCCTCAGCTTTTTTCTCTCTCCTCAGCTTCTTTCTCCCTCCTCAACCACAGTGTCTCTCCTAACTCTTCATCTCCTATCTCTCTGCGCCATTCTCAGTTACTTTCTCTCTCTTGTCACTTCCCAGCTCCTGTCTGTCTGTCTCTCTCCTCAGCTCATGTCTCTCTCCTTGAGTTCTGTCTCTCTTTACTCAACCCTTGTATTGCTATATAAATTATTTGTAGAGAAATTCTGGTGAAAACATTTTACTTCATTTCTGGCAATTTATACTTTTTCCTGAGATAAACAAGAGCTGAAAGTCTGCTCCAGAGAAAATATGATTTCATTGTTGTACTTTTCTATCCTTGACTGCTGTCTTTTTACCTATTGTATGTCCCATGTGGCATAGTACACATCCTAAGGACTGGCATGTTGTTTCAGCTTATGATATACACTGTATTACACTGTGGAAGATTTGCTTGTGTTTATGGGTAGTCAAAGCTGCAGCTCTCAAGGCAATAGTGATGATCCAAATGGAAGAGAATTACTTTCTGTGCAATTCTGATGCCAAACAAAAGATCAAGACCTAGATTTATGAATGCCCTAGTAAGAAGAACTTTACAAATCCCACATTGTTCTATAGATTCTAGTTTATTGAGCAAATTTTTTTAGATACTGTTTAACCTTGTGGATGCAAAACGTGTCTCCAATGCATTGTGAAGCAATGCGTTGGTGACATCTCCAGCATCCATGGGGTTAAAATAACATGACAATTTTCTGATTTTTTTTTTTTTAACTCTACTGATTGATAATTGGGGAATCAAATAGTGTATACATCTAAGTAAAAAAATAAATAATAAGCTATATCCTAGAGGTTAAAGATTTGAGTGCCAGAAGGTCCTCTAGAGGTCATGTGTTACGGATCATACTTCTTAAACATAGATGAGACCATCAAAATAATTGAAGCACTGATAGAGCTAAATGTCTTCAGTAAGGAGGATTTCATCTCAATCCTGACTGCTGTATGATCCTGTAGAACCTGATCTAGCTATGAGCCATGGCTTTGTCATTGTAAAATAATCATTTCAAACGTTACTAATTTAATACTTATAGCTTTTCATATAGACATCCTTTATCCTCTGGGTGCAAGAGAGGTCTCCAACACATTGAAAAACCACACACCAGAGACCTATCTTGCAAAAAAGGGTTAAAGGTATAATAACCCTTTATTTTGACCTGGATCTCTGATCAGGCAACCTTCAAAGCAGAATACTGATGGAATGTAACAATGGCCCTTATTCATCAAGCTAACTCTGAAGAAAAGCAACTGCGCCACAGGGGAAAATATTAAAATTGCATAAATTCTCTTTAATGTAAATGGAGCTTCTAAACCCTTGAACACTGGAGAGGTTTCCAGTGTATGGTGAAGCATTCAAGGGGTTAAACACCCAATTTAAATCAATGGACATTTTCATTTCCCAGCTATGGTGAAGCTGATTTGCTGCATAATTGCACCTCTTTTATACAAAAGACCCTTGGGGTGTAATGCAAGAAAGTGGAGAATTAGCTATTTTTTAGAATACCATTAATTTATGTGCTATTTGCAATTGCTCATGTTTTGGTGCAAAAAAAATATACGGTCTCCTTGATGCTGAATAGCCACACCTGGGAACTTTTTCTTGTGGACTCCCCAGATGGGAGTCCTGTGGTGGAGCTGAGGGTAGAAAAATTACGTGATCCACAGCAAGAAGGGGTGGGGATTAATCATGAGTGGCGTGCGGGGCATAAAATAGTGGCCAAAGTAGGAGGAATAGACTGGGGAAGGAGGAGAAATAGGCGGGGAGTGGGAGGAACACACTGGGAAGGGGGAGTATTTGGCAGAGTTTGCATAAAAACTCCCCACATCAGGAGAATCAGCCTTTGCCCCGGATGCCTGGTAGTTAGCAGCCAAAACCGTAGTCTCCGGAGAGAATCCGGAAAGTTCCCAGCTATGTTAATAGCACATGCTCCTACATTAATGGCACAGTCAGCCAAATATATGAAAGTGAGTGTTAAAAGCTTTGTTTAATTAGGCGTAATCACAAATCCTCCTAACAAACGGTGGAAATTTAGCCACTCCTGCTTTTTTGGTAAATGCAGTTGCTAAAAAAGCTCACATGTTCAAAATTAAATGATGCACTAGAATTGCCAATTGTGGCTTAGCATTGTATGTTTGTCCACTTGCCATTGAAAAATAAGTTTCAATGATATATTAATATACTAACATCCAAGTCTGCCTGCTATTCATTACTTTGTCTTTCTATGAATGCAGGAAGAATTAGACTCCTACGATGACAATAAGTTAAAATAAATATGTTTTAAATTTGCAGCACAAAACAAATCATGATTATGATTCCATGTTAAATATTTAATACAGAAAAAAAACTTCACATTTCATTTCAGTTGCAATAATAAAACAAAAGTCCCAATGCCCCTGCAGCTCCATATAGTTTTATTTGTGACTTTTTAGGAGTATTTCAGTTTTTGTGGGCCTGCAAACGTCAGCTTTATTTTATGGCATTGCCTGTGAAAATGACCTTGTAAAAGTCTTATTTTTAAAGAGGGACTACCACCCCTTACAAACATGGCCCCAAATAATTACCCATCTGGCGACTAGCTGCTTAGTAGCGCAAGCTGCCAGAATTATTATCGCGTTAATGAGAATTATACTATGCTCCCGGACTGACAGGCAGGGAACAGAGCAAACATCCTTCCATAGTGACGCCTGCGCGCCTGCGCTGTCAGTCCCAGCCTGCCCTAGGAGGCATTGCTAGGAGACGTTTGGCTCCAAAAGGGACTGACAGCTCAGGCACGCAACATCACTTTGGAAAGATGTCAGTGCTGTTTACTGCCTGTCAGTCCGGGAGCAGTGTATAATTCTCATTAATGCTGTAATAATTCTGGCGACTAGCGTTACTATGCAGCTAGTCAACAGATGGGTAATTATCTGGGGCCATGTTTGTAAGGGTGGTAGTTTCTCTTTAATAAGAAGTAAATATTTAATTTTATGTCATTGTCATCACATAGAAAACTGAATGACTGATCCACTCTAAGTTGGACAAATTTTGCTCAGAGCAAAAAAATTGCTCTTCGATTGACCAGTTTGTTATCTACAAGGTTTAGATGTGTATATGTAAGCATGTTTCAGACTTTGCGGTGAATCTTAGTGCAGGGTGAGGTGATCTACAATCCTCCTGCTATTGTTAAACTACAACTCTCATCATCAGATGATGAGAGTTGAAGTCGAGTAACAGCTGGAGGACTGCCTGCCTGCCTTAGTGAATAGGTTGAATCTGTCACTAAATGCTTGAATAAATTAAACAAATTAATCCCATTATATTTGCCCTCCAATTCTAAAGCTCAATTATATTAACCCTTTGAGTTTAAATTTTAACCATATTGTTATTTCTCTGTCGTCCAATACAGGTTGCTGGTAACTTTGGGTAGGCGATCAGCCCCTTTAATAGGCTGGAACAATTCTGAGAAGTGACTGCTGGGTGGAGCCTACCTCCTCTCCTTTGCTTGCAGCTAGCCAATCCCAACCAGTAAGATTTGTTCTTTGGTCAAGACACAAGGCAAGAGAACAGTTCTGCTATAGTTTTAGCTTTTTTATTATTTTTCTGTTAAATATGGAATACCACCATTAGGCGGATTATCATCACTGACAATTCCCATCACCCAAATGTGGATAGCTCAGTTTACCAGGTGCTTTTGTGGACCTAAGCCCTGGGGGGAAAATCTTGGCTGTAAGGTCTTTCCCCAGGAGTTGCCCACTGAGGCTTCTTCTTGATATATGGTAATCTGAAGACAGAAGACCTGCTGAAAAAGGTGAACACCCTTTGAGTGCTGAGGTCTACATGTCCCATGCTTACCCTCCGCACAGGGGTCTCATTTCGAGTTCCTGTTATATACTCATGCACTCATTGGGTTTATCTGTATGTCTGGAGCAAAACCCTTTTGCTGCTGGTTAGCACCTTTTGGGGGGGTTTTGGGCACTTTCCCTACTGGGACCAGTGTTTACTGGGTCTACTGGGTCTAGAATAAACCCTAGTGGGCTTTTGAGTGGTTTATGTTTGGTATTCACCTCGTTAACTTTATGTTCCGTGCCTTTATGGTGCGCATTTACCGCATAGACACCATTGCTCCATTCACTTCTATGGGACTCTACAGTTTGGTACATATCACTGCAATTGCTCCATGTAGCGTAGTCAGAGATGGCTCATTTTGTGGATTTTCCTTTGCTTTGTCATCCGGTCAATGTTCTGGGGATGTTGGGGCTTTAGGAGGCTTCGGGCACTGTTGGGGTACTCTGTCAGCGAAACAACGTTTCCCATGAGCACCCTCTTCGTGCGCTCGTTTCCGATTGGCTCCCGTCACAGCAGCCATTTTGTGTATTTGTAGATTGAGTATCCTACGCAGGGCTTGGACTCTCCTTCTCTCCGCCACAGTTTATCCCTTCGCCTACCAGGTAAGTCTTGTTTCAGTGTTTCTGGGGCGCATTAAATATCATACACACTTTATTGTGGGTGTTTTGATACTTTGACCGTTTTTACTTTGTGAGAATGTCTACTCCGTTGGACCTTGGGGATAAACCTAAGACTAAGGATAGTGGGGTGTCTTTGTCCCCCATTGCTCATTGCTCCTCATGTCAATCAGGGTTACCTAGAGAATACTCAGGTCATATTTGCCCAGCATGCGCTGCTGCCCCTGAATCCCCTGCTGGGGCCTCCAGCCATGCACTAAAGCCAATATGGATGCAAGATTTTAAGACTTCTTCCAGGGACCTCCGGTCCACCTTACAATTCTTTCCACCTTGCAGGGGGTCTTCAACTCGTTGCAGACCCCCGCCCCTATCAGATCTTCCCTGCCTAAACCGCCGGGTGTACCTGATTCCTGTGAGGAGGAATTGTTGGTGGACTCTGATGATGATGATGATGATGATGATGATGACTGTTCAGCTGTTCCTTCATCTCAATTTTTTGGGAACCCCTTTGAGGCGGACCCCATTCCCTTGGCTGAGGGCCTGATCAGGGCTGTTGTCCACCCTGAACATTCCCTTGGTGCAGGAGGCGTTTTCTGACCCCTCTGATGTTTTCCAGGAGCCTGTTAGGCCCCATGCTTGTTTTCCACCTAATCCCACCCTCGACCGCTTGGTGTCAGAGGAGTGGAAATTTCCAGACATGAAACCTTCTGTGTCTAAGAAGTTTGCTAAACTTTACCCGTTTTTCTGAAACGACCCTCACTCAGTGGGTTCATCCCCCCACAGTGGATGCCCCAGTTTCCAGGCTTTCTAAATCAACTGCCTTGCCAGTGGCTGATGCCTCTGCTCTTAAAGACTGGACTGACAAGAAGCTTGAGACTTCTCTCTGTCAGAGAGCCCCTACATCTGACATGTTGCGACTTCTTGCTAACATTGCTGAGGCTCCGCATTATGTCTCGGCCGCTCTGTTTGACGCTGTGCGTATGGTAGCAAGGACATCTACCATGTCTGTGGTAGCCAGAAGGGCTCTTTGGCTTAAGAGCTGGTCGGCTGACACGGCCTGTAAGAAGGCTCTTCTGTCTTTGCCTTTCCAGGGATCCTTCCTGTTCGGGCCTGAGCTCAAGGACCTCATCAACGAGGCCACTGGAGGGAAAAGTTCTCCTCTGCCAGTGGTCCTGAGGAAGAAGGCGTCTGTGAAAAGGAATTGGCTTTTTCGTACCTTTCAGGCAGACTTGCGCCAAGCAACCCAGACAGTCCCTCAGGCTCCGCGTTCCTCATCCAAGCCTAAGCAGCTAAGGAGGTTCAAGTCCTCCACTAAGCCCAAGGCTTCCAAAACTACTTCTGCATGACTCACTGAACCCGGGTCCCCACCCACAGGTAGGTGGCCACCTACGCCACTACCTTTCAGCCTGGCAGGCCTCTGTGGTGGACCCATGGGTTTTACTAGTGGTGGCTTTAGTATACAGGATTCCCTTCACCTCTATTCCTCCTCCAAGGACCTTTGTTTCTTGTTCTCTCTTGGGAGCAGAAAAGAGATGCCTTTTTGAGGATGCTATTCAGCCCCTGCTAGATAAAGCGGTCCTGGAGCCAGTTTCCCCTCAGGAGAGGGGCTTGGGATTCTACTCCAACCTCTTTGTAGTTTCTGCGAAGGATGGGGGCTGTCTCCCCATTTTGGATCTGAAGAATCTCAACTCCTTTGTGGTCAGGTCCCAGTACCGCCAGGAGTCTCTACGCTCAGTGATAGCGGCCATGTCTCCTGGGGAATTTCTGGCCTCTTTGGATCTTCAAGATGCCTATCTGCACATCACCATTCATCCAGAGAGTTGGCAGTATCTCCGCTTTGCCTGCGACCGAGGGCATTTCCAGTTCTCTGCCCTCCCCTTTGGACTGACCACGGCTCCTCAAGTCTTCAACAGAGTCCTAGGAGCTTTGATCTCTGTCCTACACTGGAACAGCATCAGGATGACTCCATACATGGACGACCTCCTACTAAAGGCCTCGTCTCTGGAACTCCTTCACCAGTAGGTGCAGGACTGCATTCATGCCCTCTCCCATCACTGGTGGATCATCAGCTTGGACAAGTCAGACCTTGTTCCTTCTCAGAAGATGGTCTTTCTGGGCCTCCTCTTCCACACTCAGAGGGGGATGATGTTTGACGGATGAAGCGGCTCATCAGATAGCACTACAGGTCCAAGCTATCCTGTCTCAGGATCCGGTTCCAGCCAAGAAGTTGTCTTCCTTGGTGGGGAAGTTCATTTCCACCATAGAAGCAGTTCCGTTTGCCATGGCTCACACCAGGGAACTTCAGAGGTTTCTGATCCTGGCCTGCAAGGGCCGTCCAGATCTCCTGGAAAGATCCCTGTCTCTCGTGGTGGCTCAACCTGAACGGCAGACCCTTCCTGGTGCCCTTCTGGACCACAGTGAGGACGGATACCAGCCTCTCCAGATGGGGAGAGGTTCAGGGCAGGTGGTCTCAGGAGGAATCTCTCCTTCCCATCAATGTCTTGGAGCTTCGGGCGATATTTCATGCCCTACATCACTGGACACGGCAACTGGAGGATTGCCCAGTCAGGGAACAGTAGGACAATGCCACAGAGGTAGCCTACATCAACAAGCAAGGCGGCACAAGAAGTCTTGCAACTTGGCTAGAGGTCAAGGCTATTTTATCTTGGTATCACGGTGCCCGTGCTTCTGTTGCTGAGCGGCGACATTGTTATTCTCTGCTGCCTTCTAATTGGCTGGGCTTAATTGCATACACTGGGCTTGCCTTTATATACCCTGGGATGTCCACCCTTAGGCGCCCTTTCGTGGTGTACGAGTTCCTGAGTCTATTCTGCGCTTTGCTGTTTTGTGTATGATCTGGCCTGCCTGACTATGAGTTTTGTTCCTGAGTTCCTGTTCTACGCTCCGTTGCTGACCGTATTCTGGCTGAGAACCCGCTCCATTGCTGACTGTATCCTGGCTGAGAACCCGCTCCATTGCTGACTGTATTCTGGCTGAAGAACCCGCTGCGTTGCTGACGGTATCCTGGCTGAGAACCGCTCCGTTGCTGAATACTTCTGGTGGTGATCTTCTCCGTGTCTGACCACATCAGACTGTGACCCGCTCCGTTGAAGACTGTATCTGGCCTTTGGACCCTCTCCAGGGCTGACCAATGGTAGCGCTATTCCATTCCGTTACTGTCTCCGGTTCTGCTAACGGGCTCCGGTACCAACCCTGTCCGTTTGTATCTGAGCGACCCCTGGTGGTCATTGTTATACTGGGCTTTACATTGTATGTAGTGGTGTGCCGCATGGCGCTATTTCTTGTTGACCAAAGGCTAAGCTTCGGCTTAAGCTGCTCCTTAACCGCTGCTAGCGGTGTGCACATTCGAAGTACCAGTACAGGTGTTCTAACACTGACTGTGTTATCTCTCTCTCTGTGGCCTTCCTACCTGTTACGGTGTGCTCACTCCCTCTGGGAGTTATTCAGTAAGTCGCTGGGCATTTACTGTTAACCCTGCGGATACCTGGAGAGTCCAGGAAAGGGCTTACACTGCAGTACCTTGAGCTAGAGCCAGCGTTGCACATTCCATCCTGCAGGTTACGTGGTCACTGGCTGTGTTACAGCTGCCTATTGTCGCCTCGATCCACCCCTAGCGTTCTAGGGTCTATATCTAACAGCTACCTTGGTCTCAGTTACCCTTCCAGAGGGTAGTGCTGCCATTCCACGGTTGCCCGGTATTTGGAGACAGTATCTGGTTCTAGTTGCCTCGTTGCCATACCATACAGTCTGGGTCAGAATTGCCTCGTTGCCACTCCATACAGTCTGGGTCAGAGCTACCTTGTTCCACAGGGTTTGGTGACCAGGCGTCTGGGCACTGCCAGTTCCGTTTGACATGCTCCTTCTGACAAAGAGAGGGATCTTCATCTGTTGGGTGTTGTGCATTGTCTCAAGTTCCATATGCATCGCACTGAGTCCTTGAGGCAGTCTGACACTCTGTTTGTCATTCCTGAGGGTCCTAGGGCAGGGAAGCCTGCTTCCAAGTTAACCATAGCTTTTTGGATGAAGTCCACGATTTGTAAGGTTTATGAACTTCAGAATAAACCTGTTCCCTTCAGGGTCACGGCACATTCTGCGAGATCTATTGGGGCTTCTTGGGCCTACAAGAACCAGGCCTCTGCTGATCAGTTGTGCAAGGCGGCCACTTGGTCATATGTGCATACTTTTACTAAACACTATCGTGTGGATGTGCTGGCATTGGCCGATGCCAGTTTTGGGAGGAAGATCCTGGAGGCAGCCTTGCTTGTCTAGGATCTCTTTAGTCTCTCAGTTCTCCTTCACTTTTGAGCCCTGTTGGCTTTGGTTCAGTTCCTGGGGTCTGTTTTACCCCTGTTTAGTGTCCGTTGACACTTTGCGGTTATTGTTTAGCTATTCATGATCTGTAGGTTCATTGGTGCTCTGGTGAATTTGGGGGCCTGCGTCTGGTCCTTGCCTTTCTTCTCGTCCTGGGGAACTTAATGGTTGGACATCCCAAAGTTACCAGTAACATGTATTGGACGACATAGAAAATAGGACTTTAGTCTTACCTGTTAAATCCTTTTTTCTTAGTCCATACAGGTTACTGGTCTCCCACCCTGTCAAGGGACCATGCTTGGCTATCCTGTGGCAGAACATGGGGGGGTCCTTTCAGGTTCATGCTCACAGGAGTCTTCCTTTACCTTCTTACTACCTAGTCAATAGTTAGTCTGCAAATCTTACTGGTTGGGGATTGGCTAGCTGCAAGCTAAGGAGAGGAGGTAGGCTGTACCCAGCAGTCACTTCTTAGAATTATTCCTGCCTATTAAAGGGGCTGATCACCTACCCAATGTTACCAGTAACCTGTATGGACTAAGAGAAAAGGATTTAACAGGTAAGACTGAAATCCTATTTTCTCCTTTAAATTTTTCCAAGCTTTACAAGATGATTTTATCTTTACATACTGAACTAATTTTGAAGAACTCTTATTATTTCTCTAGAAAAATCATGTTTAAAGCTTGTATTCAGAAAGGTGTTACTTATCTACAGATATCACATGTTGTATTTTTTCCCATTAGGAGTACCTGAATGAGTCACTGTCTATCCAGCATTCTGACATGGTTTCAGCACCATCAAGAGCTTTCCAGTTGACCTTCACCAATGCAGAAGACCATCTTCCATGTTTTAACCCTCTGCGCGCCTTCACCCTTCCCAGATCAGATGTACTCAGTGAGGTAATAAAAGAAAATGACTAAGACACACAAACACACACACACACACACACACACACACACACACTTTTTTAGAGAGATTCTCTACTCTGTGTGTGTTTTCCTCTCTCAAAAATAAATCAATAAATAATAATAAAAATATAATATAGATATATATATTGTCACGGTTTACCAATAACGTTCAGGAGTCAGTATGGTATAGTGAAATGCAAAATTTATTAATAATAGAAAAGCAGAGCACACTATATACACAAGTAGCAAGCAGAGAGTTACAAGCCAGCGAGCACTGCTATCAGGTGCCAAGCTTGACCACTCTGCTGGAGACTAGGCCTCAGCCACTGGTAGTCTCTGCAGGAACCAGGAGCAGGAACAGGAACACTGGATCTTGATCCGACGAAGCAAGAGTACTGACTCACGCCTGCAGTAAGTGTAAGGAAAGGTATACCTGACTCACACCTGCAGTCAGTATCGGAGCTAGTCTACCAGAGCCCCAGGTCCGCACTAGATTGGGTGTCTGCTAGGTACAAGGAACAAACGTAATAATAGCCAGACAGAGCCATAAGTCAGCACTAGGTTGGGTGTCCACTATAGGGATAGACAAAAGAATAGTCAGACAGAGCCATTGGTCAGCACCAGGTTGGATGGAAGACTAGCCAGGTCATACACAGAGCCCAAGGTAATAGAACTGCTATGAACAATAATGCAAGGGCAACTGAGTCAGAACTCAGACTGCCCTTTAAACCCCTCCTCAGGAAGTAGGTAGGAGGAGCAGCTCAGAGTAAGGAAGTAGGTAGGAGGGGACTACAGGAAGCATGGCACATAAAACAGAGGCCTGCTGCATGCTTGAAGCCTTACTCCTGCAGATGATGCTGAAAACAAGGTAAGCTGTAACAGTACCCCCCCCCAAAGCCCCCCCCCCTCCGCCGAGCCAGCCGGGGTTTGTCAGGGAATCACGCATAAAACCTGCGTACCAATACAGGAGCCTGGACATCACTGGCAGGTATCCAGGAGCGCTCCTCAGGACCATAGCCCTTCCAATGAATAAGGTACTGTAGGCACCCTCGAACCAAACAGGAGTCCAGAATATTTTGTACTTCATACTCCTCGTGATCTGCAACTCTCACGGGAGCAGGACGGATTGGAGCTGAGGTATACTGGTTGCAGATAAAGAGCTTTAACAGGAGAACATGGAAGACATTATGAATGCGCATATTGGCAGGAAGTTCCAAGGTATAGGCCACTGGCTTAATTTTGCACAACACACGGAAAGGACAAATGAATCGAGGAGCCAATTTGTTACAAGGGACCTGGAGGTGCAAGTTGCGGGAAGACAACCACACTCTCCTACTTGGAAGGTAGGTGCCGGCAGACAGCTAAGGTCAGCCTGCCTTTTCTGTTGCTGCACAGAATCACGTAGGGTATGCTGTACAAGTACCCACGAGGAACGGAGCTCCCTTAAATGCTCGTCCAAAGCCGGAATTTCTTGTGCTTGGAAGGTCTCGGGGAAAGCCAAGGGTTGGAACCCATAATTGACCAAGAATGGGGAACTCAGTGGATAAGTTAACAGCACGTTTCATGGCAAACTCCGCCCAAGGTAACAGGGTAGCCCAGTTATCGTGATGGTCAGAGATATAGCAGCGGAGAAACTGTTCCAAGGCTTGATTAGACCTCTCTGCCACACCGTTGGACTGCTGATGATATGAGGAGGAGAATGCCAATTGAATACCCATTTGCATACAGAACGGGACACAAACTGGCTTCCTGTATCGGACACAATTACTTTAACAATGCCATGGAGACGGAAGAGATGGAAGACCTCTCTAGCAAATACCACCACCTATTCCTGCGTGGATGGTAACCCTTTCAGTGGCACAAAGTGGGCCCTCTTAGAAAACTTGTCTACAATCATTAGGATGACTGTATAACCCATGGAGCTTGGAAGTTCAACCATAAAGTCAATGGATAGATGTGACCAGGGGCGATCCCCATTGGCCACTGGCTGAAGCAAGCCCACTGGCAGGTGTCTAGGAGACTTGGTTTGAGCACAAGTCGTACATGTAGCCGTGAAGACTAGGCCACCAAAATACTTGTGACATGGACCATATCAATTGGTCTCGACCAATGTGACCTGCAACTTTAGAAGCATGATATGTCTCCAACAACTTGATGTGCAACAAAGCAAGGACCATTAGGTTTATCAGGAAGAGCAGAGTCTTGGGCTGTTAGAATCTCTTCTCCTAGAGGAGAAGTAATACAGGTACGAATCGTAGAGAGAATATGATCAGCCGGAATGATCGGAGAAGGTGGAACCTCTTCTCTGGATGGGCTACAAAACTAGCGGGATAATGCATCTGCCAGTACGTTTTTAGAGCCAGGCAGATAGGAAACCACAAAATTAAAGCGGGACAGAAACAGTGCCCATCTGGCCTGCCTGGAAGACAAGCGTTTGGCTTCAGAGAGGCAAATTAGGTTTTTGTTGTCGGTTAAAATCAAGATAGGAGCTTTAGTACTTTCAAGCAGATGCCTTCATTCTATCAAGGCCAGGGCAATAGCCAGTAATTCTCTGTACCCAATCTGGTAAAGCATTTCCACTTTGGACAGTTTCTTAGAAAAGAACCCACATGGACTTAGGGCCTCACCAGGAGCTGAGCGCTGGAACAGCAAAGCGCCCACTCCGACTTCCGATGCATCCACCTCCAGGGTAAAGGGCAGGGAGGGATTGTGATGCACCAATATGGGACCTGCCGCAAAGGCTGCTTTGAGCTTTTCAAAAGCCAGAATAGCCGGTTGTGACCACTCCAAAGTTTTTTCCCCTTTACAAGTCATGTCCGTCAGGGGTTTTACAATGGTAGAGAAATTCTTAATTAATTTTTGGGAATTTGCGAAACCCAGAAACCTTTGGATCACTTTGAGTCCCTTAGGACGTGGCCAATTCACAACAGTGGACAGTTTCTGAGGGTCCATGGCGAACCCGGCAGTGGAAATTATATAGCCCAGGAATGTGACTTGAGGTCTGTGGAATTCACATTTTTCAAGTTTACAAAACAACTTGTTCTTGCGTAATAGGCTCAGGACTCTGGATACATCAGGCTGATGAGTCTCCAATGTAGGAGAGTGAATTAAGATGTCATCCAAATATACAACCATGCAAAGGAGTTCTCGTAACACATCATTTATGAACTCCTGGAAGACAGATGGGGCATTACACAATCCAAAGGGCATGACCAAGTACTCAAAGTGCCCACTCCGGGTATTGAACGCTGTCTTCCATTCATGCCCTTCTTTAATTCATACCAAGTTGTATGTGGCTCTCAGATCGAGTTTCGTAAATATCTTTGACCCTTTGACAAGGTCAAAGAGTTCAGTGATCAGGGGAATAGGATATGCATTCTTTACCAATATCTTGTTTAGACCACGAAAGTCAATGCATGGATGTAAAACTCTGTCCTTCTTTTTGACAAAAAAAAATCCAGCACCAGCAGGAGATGTGGATTTACGAATGATGCCTCTGGCCAGCGCATCAGACACGTATTCCTCCATGGCCTTATCCTCCTCCACAGACAAGGGGTAAGTATGGCCCCTTGGAGGTGTAGTACCAGGCAACAATTCCAGCACTCAATCATATGGTCTGTGAGGAGGAAGGACCTCAGCCTGACTTTCGCTGAAAACGTCTATAAATCACGTATACTCCTCAGGAAGTCGAGGCTTGAGTGACTCTCACGGACACGATAAACAAGCCTTTTCACATTGTGGGGACCAGGCCACCACAACACAAGTGTGCCAGTTTATCCTGGGGTTGTGTTTTTGTACCCAAGGAAACCCCAGGACCATGGCATGGTGTGGAGAATTAATCACCTGAAACTTCAGGATTTCCGTATGCAGGGCTCCCACCCTCAGTGTTAACAGAGCGGTCTCATGAGTAATATGTGAAGGCTGTAATGGTCTGCCATCAATGGCTTCTACAGTCAACGGGGAAGCAAGAGGCAACAATGGAATATTCTTACTGGCTGCAAGTTCCGCATCTATAAAGCAGCCGGCAGCCCCTGTGTCCAGCAACGCTGGAACTAAGGTGGATTTGTTTGCCCAGTAAATACAGGCCCTTAGCAAAGGCTTAGCCAATAAATTTTCTGGACACAATGAAATGCCTCCTATCATCTGTCTCCGACCACCCTTCGCATTCATGCGTCACTCAGGACGAATTGGACATGACCGCAACAAATGACCGGCCCTCCCACAGTAAAGACACAGGCCTTCCCTTCTCAGAAAGGCTCTCTCCTCCCTGGAAAGCCAGGTGACACCCAACATCCTAGGTTCCCCACTGTTAGAAACTAGATCAGGAGGCATGGGAGGAGAGGGAGGATAGGGAGGGTCAGGAAAATGGGAAGACATCTCCCCTTGAGGCCTCCGCAGACTCTCAGTTACCGAGGTTCTCCCCCTGACTATGGCATCCACCTGCATAGGTTCGGCATCGTCCGAAACAAGTCTGAGATGCGAGGGGCGATAGGGTGGGCCAGAATAATGAGCAGGTACTTTACTTGAGGACCACCTCAAGTACTCCTTAAAAGAGGGTCGTTCTCTGATTCTGGTGTCCATTAGAATACAAAAGTCTATCAGCCTCTCCAAATCGTTAGGTAGATCATAAGCCGAGATCTCATCTTACATAGTGTCACTGAGCCCTTGAAAACAAATGGCCATCAGGGCCTCGTTATTCCAGTCTACTTCGGCTGCCTGGATATGAAACTCTATCGCATAGTCGCCCACAGTGCGATTACCCTGCCGCAGGCTCATAAGGTGCTTGGATGCCAGGACCAAGCGGCCTGGCCTATCAAAGACTTGTTTAAATGATTTCACAAATTCCGAGAAATTGTGAAAAAATGGATTTATTAGTCTCCCATAGCGGATTGGCCCATGCCAGCTCCCTGCCCGTGAGGAGGAAACCATCTTTACTGCTCTCAGTAGGAAAGGCATCCGGTACTAACTCAAAATATATACCCAGCTGGTTAAGGAAGCCACGGCAACTATCAGGATCCCCACCATAATGTTGTTGGAGCTGAGCAGAACCCGTCAACCTCTTGACCATGCCTGCGTCAGGAGAGGTTGGAACCACTGGTACCCGGGAGGTCTCTGGGGGGGCAACATCCTTTCAGCTCCCTTTTGTGGTGTACCTAGCATTTGAGTTGCTGCTTGTTACTGCTCCGTGTATGACCCTGCTTGTCTGACCACGCTCCTGTCGCTCCTGTGTTTCACTTCCGTTGCTGACTAGGACTGGCTGACTACCTCATTGTGTACTGACCTGGCTTTGGCTGACTATCAGATTCCATTGCTAACTAGGACTGGCTGACTACCTCCGTGTGTACCAACCTGGCTTGGCTGAGTATCCGATTCTGTTACTGGCTAGGACTGGCTACTACCTCTGTGTGTACCGATTTGGCAGTTCTGGCTTCAGACCCATCAGGGTGTGTACTCTGTGCTCCGTTCCGCCTACTCTCACTTGCAGTAATACCTCTACAGCGCCTGCTTGGCCTGTCACTCCTGAGGTCATCTGGGAGACTGTGTTACGAGTAGCTCCGGTCGCTTACCAGTATCCATTGAGCTGCCTCCGCTATCCTTAGCGTTCTAGGGATTTGGTCACTCGCTAGAGTCCTATCTGTGTTGCCTCCACTATCCCTAGCGTTCTAGGGACTTGGTTATTTGTCAGTGTCCTATCTGTGCTGCCTCCACTATCCCTAGCGTTCTAGGGACTTGGTCACTTGCCAGTGTCCTATCTGTGTTGCCTCTGCTATCCCTAATGTTCTAGGGACTTGGTCACTCACCAGTGTCCTATCTGTGTTGTGTCCGCTATCCGTAGCATTCTAGGGACTTGGTCACTTGCCAGTGTCCTATATGGGTTGCCTCCGCTATCCCTAGCATACTAGGGACCCTGTCACTTTCCAGTGATCATTCTGCATTGCCTCCACTATCCCTAGTCTTCTTGGGAATTGCCCTGCAGTTACCTACCGCTATAGTAAGTCCTTTCCTTGGAGTGGTGCTGTTGCGGTTTACCTTGTTCCAGTGACCTGTCGATGGATCAAGCCAGCATAGTCCTACTGTATATTATTGCCTACTGATATTTCTGTCCATCCTGACCTGCGTCAGATTTGGGAAGTACCACGGTACTGACCTCATCTGGACCTGTGTAGGGTGATTGCTCTTGTTATTATTTTTCAATAAAGCTGATTTTAATCTTACCTAACTGCCTGAGTGTTCTTACAAAACCGTGACACTATGTTCTTGCCTCCCTAGACCTACAGGATGCTTATATCCATGTCCTGATCCATCTGGATCATCTACGATTCCTGTGCTTTGCTTTTCAGGATAGTCATTTTCAGTTCATTGCCCTTCCTTTTGATCTAGCATCTGTTTCAAAAGTCTTGGCACAGATTATGTCTGCCTTTGCAGCTCACATATGTTCTCAAGTTATCTCGTTGACTCCTCATCTAGATAGACTTTGTGTCAAGGCTTCGTCAGAGGTGCCTCTGTGCACTCAGATTCAAGAGTGCATCTAGAACAGCATGGTTGGTTGCTCAACATCCAAAATCCTCTTTATTTTCTTCACAGGTCCAGGCATGAGGTTCGATTCATGACAAGGAAACGTGTTTCTTCAAAACGACAAGATTCAGTCCTTGTCTCTTCAGGTCTCTCAGGTTATATCCCAGCAGTCAGAGATGGTGCAGGAGTACATGAAGGTACTGGGTTACCTACTTTCTGCCTTGGAAGCAGTCCCATTTGCACAATTCTACACAAGGGAATTGCAGCTGGAAATTTTCAGGTCTTGGTTCAAACATCTATCTCATGTGATGTCACTGTCTGTGAGGACAAATTAAACCTTTCCTGGTGGCTCCAGAGGTCCAGTCTGTCTCTGGTATGTTTGATTGTCATTCCTTAGTGGCTTGGGTCACCACAGATGTCAGCCTGTTTGGCTGGGGTGCCACTCTAGGTCCTATAACAGTCCAGCTCAAGTATTTGTGAGCTGTTCTCCTCTGTGGGCCAATACTGTTAAGATTCTCCAGTGGGCAGAGAACCACATGCCATCCACCTCCACCATTCACATTCTGGGTATTGAAAACATAGTGGCAGACTTCCTGAGTTGCCAACACCTGAATCCAAACATTATTCAGGGAAAATTGGGAGCTCAATCAGAACATATTCTATTTGATTGTCCTCTATTGGTGGGATTACCAAGGGTGGTTCTCATGGCTTCTTGTCTAAACCACAAGTTTCCTCAGTTCTGTACCAGGACATGGGATTCTCTTACTTTCGCAGTAGATATGGTGATCATCTCATAGAATCCACCCTCCCCCACCCTGTGATTTTCAGGGTGCTGAGAAAGGAAAGGATGGAGTGAGCTCACTTCACCCAGATTGCTTTGTTCTGGCCCTGATTTTCGGACCTTCTTAATCTGTCAATAGAGGAGCCTTTTCATCTCCTATTGAGAACCGACCTTGTGACCCAAGGGCCGGTATGGCATCCTCAGATGGAAAAGTTGGCTTTGATTGCTTGACTGTTGATGCCAGCATATTTAAGTAAAATAGCGTATGGTTTGGTCCCTTTCAACCAGTGTTGTGCTGATGGTGTTTCACAACTGTTGTCTTTTCTGCTTCCAGTAGTCTTGGCTTTTCTTCAAGATGGTGTCCAGAAAGGGCTTAGTGTTAAGTAAGTTAAGGTTCAGATTTCAGCTCTTTCTCTTCTTTTCCAGTAGTGCATTGCTTTGCTCCCTGATGTGAAGAATTTTGTTTAAAGGGTAGCTCAAACTGGGTGGGGTACACAAACTTTTGCATAAAACTGTATATAACATCTAGCTGCTAAGTTATTAAATTATATTAACCCCATACATATTCATCTCGTACTGTATATTATATTGAGTCACAGTCGACTCCATTCATAGCATGTATTGCCTAATCTGCTTAGAAACAAACACCTACACACAACAAATTTTATTTTAAAAAATAAAATAAGTGCATAAAGAAAAAAGAAAAACTTTATTGTGCCTAATTTGGAATGCAGATAAAACTCCTATCCTTTCACCTGCATATCTGCATTTCATTTATCATTATTGTTTGAGGATTTTCAAAAATTGCAGAGAGAGAGAATTCTTTAGCACGTTCTTTCTGAACTATTAATCAGAAGGTGACAGAAAGGAGTTATATATTTAGATTGCTTTGGATTCTAACATTGCAGAGAAAACAATGAATGATATTTCTTTGAAATTTGGCATGTATCTCGCTGAGCAGTTAACCTTCAAAGGACTGATTGGGAAAACGTTGTAATGTCACAAATTAATTTTGTTGAGCTATCTACATGTAGGAATAAGCTGTTTTTATTTATGATTATTTTCTTTTATATATTGCTAACTTAATCCACAGCGCTATACACTAAGGAACAAACATACAGAGGCCTAAAACAATACTGACAGAACATAGAATTAGATGTCTCTGCTCTTGAGCGTTTACGGTCTAAAGAATAGTAGGTGCCTTCTGCCAGTAGGTGGGAGATTTAAGGTGCTCTGCTTCATTTAAGAGGAGAACATAGGTAGAAGTTCTTTATTCTACAGTCCCATGTATATATTTCTTGGTTATTTTTCATTGTATCTGGAGTTTCCTGAATTTAATGAGCTCCATTTTAGTATGCTTTTAGTACAGGGGTTCTCAACTCATGCCCTCAGTGGCCACTAACAGGCCAGGACTTAGGAATTCCCCTGCTAGAGCACAAGTGTGTTGATCAGAGGCTCATTCACATTGATTAACTCACCTGTGCTTTCACAAGGAAATCCTCAAATCCTGGCCTGTTAGTGGCCACTGAGGGCACGGGTTGAGAACCTCTGTTTTAGTAAATGTTTATAATGGAAAACCTATAGTGATTACCCAATCCATGGTTTTTGAGAGCCCATATTTAAAAGGTTACATTTATATAATGAAGATGTCCAGCTGTAGACAATGTAATGTCTAGATAAATATTCCTAATTAGGTAAAGGAGTTTAAGAATTAAATAGCCATTTAGTTTTTACTTGCCCAATATTACTGTGTTAAATGCTGATTCTATCTTAACAGCACTACTAGCTGCTGTATGATCACTGCATTCATCTGTTGGTCTTCCTGAAAAATAATTTACTTGTTTTTTTACATCTTCAGTTGGAGCATTTTCATACTATAGATACCAGAACCTTTTTACTTCTTAATACTAGATAATACTAGATAGTCTCAGATACATTGTGAAGCATATGTATAAATGTAGCCTATCTGAGCCCAGTGGGTGGCCCTCCTAAGATTTTTATAAACTTAATTAGCTAGCACATATAAACTAATAGTCTAGTGAGGCCTAACCACTTGCCTGCTGACACTGCCACCTGATGGCTGCTGACATCGCCACTTGATGGCCGCAGACACTGTACAATTCTCAACAATATTCATCTTGGCTCTTGAGAGGGTCGAAACGTTGACAATAAATGCACTCTGCAAGCAAGACCTGTGAGTGCTTTTTTCAGCATGGACATTGTTCCATTTCTTGTTTTATATTTGACACGGTTAAGTGTCAGTGTGTTGGGAAGGTAATGTAGGGCTAAAACAGGAAGTGCCTGTTCAGCATGTCTTAATTAGTATAATCTGTATATCTAAATATCTCAAAAACATATTTTCTAAATCAAAAATGGCTACTATAGCTTAGGTGATTTTGAAAGCTCTTTCAGAATCACCTAAATTCTTTTATGTGATAGAGTCCATTTAACTCGTATTCTATAGAGTTCTCCACCAGACTGAGAAATGTCTCTATTATTGAAGGGGTTAAAAACCCCATTTTAATCAATGCGAATTTTGCTAAAGTTTTTTTTTGCTGCCAAATGATGCAGTTGGTTTTCCCCAAAATGTGTATTCTTTGTGCATACACTGCATGTATCTGAATGCTTTAAATGCACCAAATATGTAGCACAAAAGTGACATACATTTACATTAAAAGAGAAGTAACGTCTCCTAATAACCATCCTCACTCCTAACTATGGTAAACAAATATTAATGATCCCTATGCCCTTGTGCCCTGGTTCAGGAGATTACATTTGTAATCAGTTGTGGATGTCATGTTCACTGAGGTAGACATGACAGTTGCTAGCAGGACCACCAGTGGCAGTCTCCATCCAGTGCACATGGCAGTCATCACCCTTTAAGCACCAGTGCGGTGTGCAGCTCATTGCTTCACAAAGCTTTGCACAACCCTCTTGTTCTTAAAAGTTTAAAGCAATAGTAATAATTCACAATAAACGGCACTCCTATTAAACTCCCTAGTTTGTAGTCCATGTAGAGCCATGTATCAATACTATCTGATTTTTATTTCTTGAGTAATTTAATTATAAAAGATCCCACCTCCTGCCCCTTTTTCCCACGTCATGTTGCCTCTCTTGCGGGTCCGGGTAGAGTGCAGCTAATGACCCCACCTTCAGTACGCACAGGGAAAATCCTGCCCTCCTTCATCAAGAGAGGCAGGGTTTTCCTTATACTTATTGTGTGAAGATTGTCCCTCACTGCCCCCTTTCCGGTCCCAGGACCGGATTCCACAACCAAGGGGAGGCGGCTATGGGTGGGTAAAAGGGGCTGGAGGGGGATAGTTTATGATTAAATTACTCAAGAACTACAAATCAGATAGTACTGATACACAGCTCTACTTGGACTACAAACTAGGCAGATTAATCAGAGCACCGCTTATTGGGATCTACTACTATCTGTTTAACCCCTTGAGGGCCAGAGGGGTACGCAATGCATTGCAGAGCAATGCATTTAGTACCTCTCTGGCACTCACAGGGTTACATAGGCTTAAGCACTCTACCTGCTTCAGTTTAAAAAACTTCCAGCAACTGTCATGTCTGCCTACATGGACATGACATCGAGGACTGATTGAAGCTGTTCGCTCTTAAAAAAGGCACACTGTCAGAATTCTTAGGGGCCATTAGTATTTTATGGCCATAGTAAGGTACTTTTGAGGTTAGTAGGAGGTGATTAGTTTGATTTGTTTATTTTTCCTGTTTTCTTATCAGCGGGAGTCCTGTTTTTGTCCTAACACAAATTTCACTTTTTTTTTCACTTGCAATTATTTCATAACTAAAAGTTTAATTTGTATTCTAACCATTGTTCAGAAGGAGATTGTATTTATTGTAATACATAACAAGGGTTTGTCATTGTCTTGATTACCAATTTGTATATCTACCATCTGTTTATTTATTTATTTTTGCTTCAATTTCAGATAAGAACTGTTAAAAAAAAATTAAAAAACCTCATAATTAAGATACTCCATGTAATATAAACCCTAGCTACCCTCCTGTTTATTTCCTGGTAAAAGTCTTGCTGACAGTAGGAAATGCAAATTGTTACTACACATTCAAAGAAGCCATTTATTTTTCCTTTCAAACAAAGGATTCTGCTCAAAGTAGTTGGGCAGGATGCCATTAACAGTTGGAATAATAGTGGTAGGAAAATTGATTTATCTTTTAATAAATAATGACTACATCACTAAGTGGATTTGTAAATTAATTGTTGTCTTATTGAAATAAAAAACCTGTTCTTCTAGATTTGATTTATATGATCAGGCTAAGCTTTTTATATATATATATATATATATATATATATATATATATATATATATATATATATATATATATATATTATTAGGTAGTCTATCGCAGATGAAGCTTAAAATTACTGATCACATTAGCTGTGAATAAACACTAACAAAGCTTTGTTCACATTTATCAACAGTCTTCCACTGCTGGAGGGTGCTGTGAATGGGCAAAGTTACTTCCACCTTGTTTGAGGGTAAATCCAGTGACCTTCAGGGCACTGCTGGAGCACAGGTACATTACTGGTATACAGTAACAACAAAAAAACTTTAATAATGGAATGTGTTAAAATTTTGAGTGTTTTTAATGTAAACATAGGAGACTTTTGCTATGTTGTGAAGATTGTTTTCTAATCTAAAAGTTCTACATTTTCAACTTTTATTTTGCGTGCCACAGCATATTTTCTAGTGCATACCTCTCCTACTCTTAAAGTCATAATTTATAAAAATATATGTACACTATTTTAAGTCTTTGGGTGTCACAGTGTGTTTTGGACATTCCTCTGAGGTTAAAGAGAAGCTATTAAGTGGTAACAAGCATGCGTTGATAGGTGGGACTGTGAAGTTCAGTCCAGCTGATTAGCAAAACAACTCTTTCCAGAAGCTTCAATTGCAGCTCTTCAGGTGATCCCAATTTAAAACTGGACTCTGATACTTTGACGTCAGAGGTCAGGTTCAGAGGCTAAGCGAGAATCCTCCAAAGTCATCTTAACATTTGTTTTTAATGGGGATAACATGTGAGTCAATGGTTTAAGTCATGGGCTTCAGCTTGTGTGCTCCCCTTCCATCCACAGGGTTGAGTTTTAATGACCCCCAAATCATCTCATAATTAGGGCATTTAAAGAGTGAAGTTATCAGTGCAGCACATTGAAATGTGTTATATTTGAACTTGAAGGCCATAATATTACAGCATGTGGCAAGCAAGGTATCGGTGGCCATATGCTAGTACCTAGACATTCAACATCTGAGCCCAAGGTACAGCCAACCTAAGATTTTTAACAAAAAGGTTTTTTTTTTATCTAATAAGTATGAAGTAATAGGCCAATAGAGGACCTAACCACCAATTATTATTAACGTTGTGTAACAGACACCCTACAATTCTCCAAAATAGCTCAGGCTGTTAAAACACAGTATTCTCATTGACTTGACAACACTTGAACAGTAACTAAGAATAAGTATGCATCTGTGCACTTTTGAATGAATAAAATGCATTAGACGTTTTTGTACCACTTTCGTATTACTGCTAAATTAGTCATATTTTTAAATCGCTTAAAGGGTCTAAGGCTTTCAGATATATACATTTCTAATGATGTGGCTCACGGATGAAAAAACTTGGGCATCTCTCTGCTAGAAGAACCAAAAACAAAGAAATGTATGGTCTTACAGTACTCCTGCTGCTTTTTCCAGGCTGACTTCCACACTTCAGATCCTTAGCGCATATCTCCTTGCAGTATGTTCAGTATATACTGTCATCTTTGTGTTTTGTTTTTGGTCTTAACATGTCTACTTGAGCTGTTTTAAGCCTCATTGGTGAAATAAACATAGCTTCATCATTAGGGAAGAGAGTCCCTGCTTTCTTTTCTTTTCTCTTTTGTTTGTTTCACCTATATGCTGCAAAGGTCTCATGAACCTCTGCGTCACTTGAAATGCTTCTTGTCACTGCACCCATACTGGTCTGTGGGCCTCAGTGTTTTTGCACCAGCTGAATTAACACCTCTTGTTGACAGGAACTGCACAACTCCACCTAAAGCATTTTCAAAGTGTACCCCATAAGAGAAGATATAATTAAATACTATAGTTCAATATATATATATATATATATATATTATATGCGTTGTGTGTGTGTGTGTGTGTGTGTGTGTGTGTGTGTGTGTGTATAAACACGTTCATGTCTTGATAGAGATTAAACTATATCAAAATTGTGTGTGCTGCTTTTTAGCAGGATTGGGGAACCATTCCATCTGCACTCATTTCTTCCTGTCTCATCAGTGACAGAGCAAGCACAATAGGCCTTATGTATAAAAGCGGAGTAGTAGAATTCTGGTGCAAACCAACTTTACCACAGGGAACACATAAAAATTTCCCAGAGTGCTCATTATTTAAATTAGGTTTTTTTAATTAATTGAATGCTTTGCAATGCATTGAAAAACTCTCTAGCGTTCAAAAGGTTAAAAGTTCCACTTATATTAATTGGAAGTTTTATTTGTTTCCCATGGTGAAGTTGGTTTGCCCCAGAATTCCACTACTCCACTGTTCAAAATAAAAGTGTAGTAATTCTGGAGCAAAGCAATTGTATCATAGGGTAGAAATAAAAACTTCTACTCTACCCACTGGATTAAATGGGAGTTTAACCTTGAATGCTAGAGAGGTCCCCAATACATTGTTTTGTAATGCATGGAGACCTTGCTAGCATTCAGGGTATTAAAAGCCTCATTTAAACCGCTGGGAATTTTTATTCAACCTTTATGGCACATTTGGTTTAACCCAGGGTTATTCCACTTTTCTCTTGAATAGAAGATCCATAGTGACAATGTTACATAGAGTCAGTGGAAAATGTTTCTTTCCTCATGGTCGGTGACACAGTAAAGAACAGTAACGTTTGACATTATGAAAAAACGAAGAAAAAAAAAGCAACTTACTTTTCTTTGCAATCATCTTGTAACAGTCACACATTAACATTGTAATTTTCCACTGACTATGCAGGAAATAAGAAATGATTGAACAAATATGTTTAATTATATGCCCTGCTCTAAATATATTTTCACTTGAGTAAGGGTTTTCACTGGTTGCATTTCAATAGTCTTGCACCAAGATTTATTCAGGAACATTTTAAACATCGCAGTGGGGAATTTACAAATATATAAAATAGATTTTATAACCCTACTCCTGCCTAATGCCAATTTACTAAGGTACATCCCTCCTTAAAGCAGCTTGCTTCAAGGGGAGGGCTATGAGGCCTCTATGGGAATTTTAGGGTGTTCCTTATATAATACCATGTGTTAAACAAGGAGCAGAGGAAATGGTGTAATTTTACATAATTTTCCTGCAAATGCTACAAGGCGGATGTAATGAACTTGCTAACTACTGTGGAGTGTTTCCACTGGTGTGCACTACAGCAATCCTATTCTGGAATATCTACCCTGAAGTGCAACCACTGGCCTTGGAGGTTTTTAGTCTCTTACTCCAGATTGCTTCTTTTTGCCAAAGGTTCCTCGGGACCCAGGGTGAGAGTGTCTCTTTAGAGAGGTGTCTCCTTTTTTCTGGGCAAGCAGGTCCTGGCTCCTGTCCTAGCCTAAGAGCTCCTTTTAGGTTTTTATTCCAACCTTTTTTTTAGTTTCAAAGAAGGACAATGCCTACTTCAATATGGAATAGTTGCTCTCTGTCATCTCAATGATGTGTCTAGACGAGTTTCTGCCTCTGGATCTTCAGGATGCTTCCCTGCATGCCCCATTTCATCCAGACCACCAACATTTCCTTTGTTTTGCTTTTGAATGCATTCTTTACCAGTTCACTGTACCGCTCGGCTCCAAGAATCTTCACAAAGATTATAGTGGCTTTGGCAGCATCCATCAACTTACAGGGTATCTCACTGACATATTTATCTAGACGATCTTCTGATTAATGCTCCTTCAGAAGAAATTTGGGAAACCCATATCCAAGAGTGTGCCCACATTCTGGTGCACCATGGTTGGTTTCTCATTAAGAGATTACATGAGGAACCAGAGTCGACTTGTGTCTGACCATGAAGCGGTTCCTTACACTCATTTCCACATAAGGAACTTCAACTGGACATTCTCAGAAACTGGTCTCGACTGCGTTCTAACCTATCTCAATCCATGACCCTGTCTTCTTGAATGAGGGAGGATCTTTGCTGGTGGCTGCATCACCCTCATCTAATTCTAGAGTGGAATAATAAAAATGAAGCTTATGCATGAAGAGACCTAAGTTGTCATGAAAACTTGCATCCTAGAGCTATTCAGTTAACCAATAAAGGTATCATTTTTACTCTACCAGCCTCCAGATTTTATTAGTAAATGGAACTTAAAGCGGAACTTTCACCTGTTAGTCAGTATGCATTAATTAAGCATATGGCAACTAGCTTGAAAATACATATATTAACTATAAAAAGTGCCACATTCTAAAGAAATCTTTACCGCTTAGACACAGGAAGCCAGGTAACAGCGCAGACATCTTGTCTGAGTACCTGCGCCTTGAGTCCCGGTCTCCTGTAAAGCATTGCAGAGTGCCACATGGTAACCAGAAGGGACTGACAGTGCAGGCGCGCAGACTGCACTAACCTGCCTGTCTTTCTACAAACTGTAAAGATTTTTTAGAATGTGGCACTTTTTATAGGTAAGATGTATTTTCAAGATAGTTGCCATATGGTTAATGAATGCATGACAACTTATTAAAAGTTGAAAGTCCTGCTTTAAAGGGATAGTAATACCTAAAATGTAAAAAAAAATATGTTGTAAGGTTTATCCCCCTGAGTAAAACAAGAGTACTCCCACTGCTGAAAGATGTTTCATTCAAAAGTTATTAATTTTCAAAGTTGAATTTTTTAGGTGCAATATCACAGTGGCCTGAAATTGTACAGTGGCGCTGTTGCTACACGATCCTATGGACAGCTCTGGTCTCAGGACCATAAATCTCCATAGGATGGTGTAGCAACAGCGCCACTGTACAATTTCAGGCCACTGTGATATTGCACCTAAAAAATTCAACTTTGAAAATTAATAACTTTTGAATGAAACATCTTTCAGCAGTGGGAGTACTCTTGTTTTACTCAGGGGGATAAACCCTACAACATATTTTTTTTTACATTTTAGGTATTACTATCCCTTTAAGCAAAACAATATGTATCCCTTCTAAATATTTTAGCCTTTTGTGATTTATCTCAGATGCTCTAGGAAGCTTCCTCTTCTTTCATGCTCAAATCAGCTACTGACCCAGTTCTCATGGGTGGGGACATTTACTTCACTTTGTGTCCTACTCATTTTTTGTGCCAAATCATAAAATTTGTTCTTCAGAATAAGTATTTCTTATTTGAGGAACAGTTTTATGGTCAAACTACAGGTATAGCAGTGGGGTATACATTTGCTCCCTCTTTTGCTAACCTATGTATGGGAAAATGGGAGTTAGCACATATATGGAAAAATAACCCATTTAAAGATAATCTGATATACTATAAAAGGTATATTGATGATAGTCTAATAATATGGGGGGGATACACTTATCAATTAGATCCATTTTTCAAGTTCTTAAACAACAAATATTTGAATCTCAAGTTTACTAGTCAATCAGATTGAGTTCCTTGATCTAATATTTTACCACAAAGGAAGATCAATGCTCACAAAAAATGTCAGAAAAACCGTGGACAGTAATGGATACTTGCATTTTCAAAGTAGGCAGCATAAGACCTGGAAAGAAAACATCCCATATGATCAAATGCAACAAATAAAAAGAAACTGTAGCAAGCAAGAGGAATTCGATTTAGAAGCTGAAGTCATAAGAGATACATTTCTAGAGAAAGGATATAAAGTAGAAACGATTGATGAAGCATATGAGAAAGTAAACAAGATCCCTAGGGAAGATCTGATTCGATATACATCAAAAAAGAAAAGGGAAAAAGAACAAGTACCCTATTTTACAACTAAGTTTAACATAGGATGGCTATCTATACAGAAGATCTTGGGAAGGCATTGGCACATCCTCAAGTGGGATCCGGTATTAGGACCTATTCTGGGGCTCGGCCAAAGGTTTCTTTTAGAAAAAATAGATATATAAAAGAAATTGTAGTCCCACGTGATATAATTTAGAAAAGTAGGAATGCTAAACAAAATGAAAATAACTTTTTGAGTCAGGCAAAAGGGATGTATAAATATGGGAAGAAGAACTGCTCCGCTTGTTTACATTATGGTATATCTTTTGACATGTGGATGCGGCCTACAAGATGTAGGCGGCATGATCAGAACACTTGAGAAACATTGAGAATGAAGTAGAGAATCAGTGTCCCCAAGCACTGTATTTAAGAATGTTCTAAGGTCTGGGGTCTGTTTTAATAATTATATATATATATATATGTGTGTGTGTGTGTATATATATATATATATGTATGTGTATTTTTTAGACTCAAAAACTGGTATATTATAATAATTAAACAGTGGATTTCTTTTGAGAGATCATCAGCATGAAAAGAGGGAAATAGTACTGTAAAATGAGGCACAGATAAGTAGCAATAATATAAGTAGGATACAAAGTATTTGGGTTTAAGATCTGGGATACTGGATTATCCAAGCAATATTCGTTTATTATTTAATTATCCATTACATCTTTGGCTCATAATATTGTTGAAAATGGATTACTTGTGAAGCAAGAAGTAGTAATATTTTAAGCTGGAGAAAAGTAGGAAATCATATGGGTCCTTTGATAACAGTAATAGCTAATTTTTAAATGGCTACATGTAGTAACATTGTATGATTTTTAGAGAAACTAAGATTGCATATATAGGAGTAGTCAACAGAGGGCTCCAGTTTCAACTCTTGAGAAAGCAGACAGAGTGGCCCATGATACACATGGGGAGAGTATCGAACAGGAGACAGATACCGCCTTTGGACCCTCTGTTATGGGTTCCACCGTCCTGTGAGCTCCCGCGTCCAGAAAGACACCCCCCTGAGCCGGCCATGTAGTGTTTATCATTTTGGTGGACGTAAAAGAAATAAAGAGCACATCTGGCAAAGGTGGGAATCAGCGGGAACTAGCGTGGTAAACCTGCTGGAATCCTGTAGAGGAACAGCTTCAAGGGATGGAGATAACCTGAGAGGGTTAAAACGTGAGTTTGCTGTACAAAGTCTGTAAGTGCAATCAGCAGCTGTTTTTGCTGTAAACCAAATAAAACACTGATTTTAGATTCTGTTATTTTGCATACTTGTTTTAGATTGATTCTGTGTTATGGAAAAGACCATATGTTAGAAGGTGCATTGTGAAAAATCGAAAGTGAAAGGAGAATATATTCCATCTGGTTAACAAAAGAAGTATTATCATTATCATCTCAATCTTCATCTGTGCTTGCTTCATCGGTACATTGTCATCCATTTCATGTCCATCTATTCCTCTATTCGTGTTTCATTTCATTAATGGTTCATCCTACAGCTACTGACTTAGGTACAGGACAGTTAAGTACTTTTCTGTTTTTTTCCCTTGGGAATAATCTTGTTGTCTTTTATATACACACTAGTTGAACAGCCCGTTACACGGGCCACAGTGTCACTGCCATCCGGTCGAGGGGCAGTCACGCGCAGTCTGCTATAGTTTTAGCTATTTTTTTATTTTTCTGTTAGATATGGAATAGCACCATTAGGCGGATTACCATAACTGACAATCCCCTTAGATGTGGCTATCTCAGTATCCAGGTGCTTTTTGTAGACCTTAATCCCTGGGGGGAAAATCTTGGGTTCAGATTCTTTCCTCAGGAGTTGCCCACTGAGGCTTCTTCTTAATACATGGTAGTCTGAAGACAGAAGATCTGCAGGAAAGGTGTTCCACAGAGCCCCTCCGCACAGGGGTTTTCCTTTGGAGTTCCTATTGCACACTCCTGCACTCATTGGGTTTATCTGTATGTCCGTTGGGTGTTTTGGAGCAAGTGTCTGTGGTAACTTAACCCTTTAGCTGCTGGTTTTGCATCTTTTGGGGGTTTATTGGCACTTTCCCTACTGGGTCCAGTGTTTTAGGGTCTGCTAACATGTTCTAGTAATGTTTCATGTAATTTTAATTCACAGTT
Organism: Rhinophrynus dorsalis; assembly: GCA_037306005.1. Classification (NCBI taxonomy): domain Eukaryota; kingdom Metazoa; phylum Chordata; class Amphibia; order Anura; family Rhinophrynidae; genus Rhinophrynus; species Rhinophrynus dorsalis. The sequence continues at coordinate 579,522,437 of CM074718.1, forward strand.
TCAACTTTGCAAAATTTGTGTAAAGGCGCACTTTACAGCATAGATGCCATTGCTTCATTCACTTCTATGGGACTGTACAGTTTGGGACATATCTCTGCAGCCGCTCAACGTAGCGACTTCAGAGATGGCTATTTTAATTGTCTGCCCTTGCTCTGTCATCCGGTTAACGTTTTAAGTGTGTTGGGGGGCTCAGGGGGCTTCGGGCACTGTTGGGGTACTTTTTCTGGGAAAATTACATTTCCCATGAGTGCTTGCTTCGTGCTCGTCTCTGATTGGCTCCCGCCGTGGCAACCATTTTGTGCCTTTTCTGAACAGTTATCCTACGCAGGGCTTGGACACTCCTTCTCACCTCTGCAGATTAACCCTTCGCCTGCCAGATAAGTGCATTTAGAGATTTCTGGGGTGAACTTTTGACTTTACACACTGTATTTGGGTGATTCCTTATACTTTAAATGTTTTTGACACTGTGAGAATATCCATTAGAGCTTGGGGCCAGGCCTAAGACTAAGGACGCTGGGGTCTCTGTGTCCCCTATTGCGCATTGCTTCTCATGTCATTCAGGGTTACCTAGAGAATTTTCAGGTCATTTATGCCCAGCATGTTCTGATGTCCCTGAGTCTCTCCCAGGGACCTCCAGCCATGCATTAGAGCCAGTTTGTGTGCAAGAGTTCAAGGCTGCTACTAGAGACCTCCGGTCTACATTGCAACTCTTTCCATCCCAGTTACAGGGGGTCTTCCACTCCTGGCAGACCTTTTCTTCCGTCAGATCTTCCCTGCCAAAACCGCAGGGAGTACCTGACGTATCAGATTCCTCTGAGGAGGAACTGCTGGTGGATTCGGATGTTGAGGAGTGTTCTGCTATGGGTTCCTCTCAGTTTTTGGGGACCCCTTTGAGGCTGATCCTGCTCCGTCTGCTGAGGGCTTAATTAGAGCCGTCTTAACTACCCTAAACATTCCCTTACTTCAGGAGGTTTCTTCGGATCCCTCTGATGTATTTCAGGAGCCTAAAAGGACCTATACTTGTTTTCCATTTAACCCCACTCTTGACCGCCTTGTGTCTGATGAGTGGAAGTCTCCAGACAGGAAACCTTCTGTTTCCAAGAAATTTGCCAAGCTTTTCCCCTTCTCTGAGGTGGTGCTTGCTCAGTGGGTTCATCCCCCCAAAGTGGATGCTCCTGTCTCCAGGCTATCTAAGTCCACTGCCTTGCCAGTTGCTGATGCGTCCGCTCTGAAAGACTGAACTGAAAAGAAACTTGAGGTCTCTCTCAAGTCCTTTTTTGCCACTGCTGGTACTGCCATGCGTCCAGCGTTCACTGCGGCATGGTGAACCGGACCATTGCGGTCTGGACTGAACAGCTCACCCTAGCTGTCCGTCAGGGTGCTCCTACTTTGAATAAGTTGCAGCTTCTTGCTAACATTTCTGAGGCCCAGCACTATGTTTCTGCTGCCTTATTTGATGCCATATGTTGGGTGGCTAGGGTTTCCACCATGTCTGTGGTTGCCAGATGAGCTCTTTGGCTCAAGATCTGGTCTGCTGACATTGCTTCCAAGAAAGCTTTGCTCTCATTGCCTTTTCAAGGCACCTCTTTGTTTGGGCCAGATCTTAAGGATCTGATTAGTGAGGCCACAGGGGACAAGAGTACCCTTCTGCCTATGGTCCCCAGGAAGAAGACGCCTCTCAAGCGTAATCTGCTTTTTTGTTCCTTCCAGACTGAGACACGTACGGCGAACCAGGCGGTTCCCTCAGCTCCGTGTTACTCCTCCAAGCAGAAACAGCAATGGAAGCCCAAGGTCTCCTCCAAGCCTTCTTTGGCATGACTTGCCGAACCCAGGTCCCCTCTCGGCTTTTGGTGGCCGTCTGCATCACTACCACAGCGTCTGGGAGGATTCAGTGGCGGACCCGTGTGTTTTACAGGTGGTGGTTGAAGGGTACAGGATCCCTTTCGTCTCTCTTCCTCCCTTTCGGTTTTTCCCCTCTCATATGCCCCAGGGAGCAGAGAAATGCCATCTGTTCAATGTCGCTATCCAGGCCCTTCCGGTCAAGGATGTTCTGGAGCCTGTTCCAGTTCGGGACAGAGGTATGGGCTTTTACTCAAACCTCTTTGTGGTCTCCAAGAAGGATGGCGGCAGTCTTCCCGTTTTGGAATTGAAGGATCTCAGTTCCTTTATGACCAAGACTCATTATCACCAGGAGTCCCCTTAGAACAGTGATTGCTGCTGTGTTCCCAGGGGAATTCCTTGCCTTTCTGGATCTTCAGGACGCATATCTACACATCGTGATTCAACCAGAGAGTCGGCAGTATCTTAGATTTGCCTGCGACCAAGGGCACTTATAGTTTTCAGCTCTTCCCTTTGGTCTGACTACAGCTCCTCAAGTCTTCAACCGTGTCCTGGGAGATTTAGTTTCTGTCCTCCATCAGGATGGCATCAGAGTTACTCCATACATGGACGACCTGCTTCTGAAAGCCCCTTCTGCGGAACTTCTTCATCAGCAGGTTCAGGACTGCATTCATGCTCTCTCCCATCACTGGTGGATCATCAACATGGACAAGTCAGATCTTGTCCCATTCCAGCGTCTGGTCTTCCTGAGCCTTCTCTTCGACACTCAGCAGAGCAAGGTGTTTGTCACGGACTAGGTGGCTCACCAGATCGCCCACAGGGTTTCTGCTGTTCTGGCTCAGGATCCAGTTCCAGCCAAGAAGCTGTCCTCTCTAGTGGGGAAATTAATCTTCACCATAGAAGCAGTCCCATTTGCCAATGGCTCACACCAGGGAACTCCAGAGGTTTGTGATCCAGGCATGCAGGGGTCAGACGAACCTTCTGAAGACGTCAGTATCCCTCCCTCTTCATGTGGAACTGAGTTTGTTGTGGTGGCTCGACCTCTCCAATCTACTGACGGGGAAGGCCTTCCTGGTATCCTTCTGGACCGTGGGGACGACGGATGCCAGCCTTTCCGGCTGGGGAGCGGTCCTGGGTCGCCTGGGTGCTCAGGGTCGGTGGTCTCCGGAGGAATCTCTCCTTCCCATCAATGTGTTGGAGCTCGGGCGATATTTCATGCCCTTCTCCATTGGACACCCCAGCTGGAAGAATGCCTAGTCCGGGTCCAGTCCGACAACTCCATGGCTGTGGCTTACAGCAGCAAGCAGGGCGGAACAAGAAGTCTCGCTGCTTGGTTAGAGGTCAAGGCTATTTTGTCCTGTGCAGAAGGACATTCTTGCCATATCCGAAGTGCACGTTCCTGGCGTAGACAACGTCATGGCAGACTTCCTCAGTCGACACACGGTGGACAGCGGAGAGTGGGAAATGCACCTAGAGGTGTTCACCCTCATTGTTCAGCAGTGGGGTCTTCCTTACATCGACCTGATGGCTATAAGACACAACCGGAAGGTTCTGAGGTTCTGCTCTCGCTGGAGGGATCCTCTAGCTCTAGCAGTGGTTGCCATGTCCATTCCTTGGTTATTTCCTCTGGCTTACATCTTTCCTCCCATTCCCATGTTGCACAGGGTGTTACGGAAATTGAGACTGGAACGCTGTCCAGTCATTCTGATTGCTCCATACTGGCCTTGACAGGCTTGGTTTCCAGAGCTTCTGGATCTGTCAGTGGCGGAGCCATTCCGGCTCCCTTGCTGTCTGGATCTTCTTCTACAGGGTTACCTGTGGAAGGAGGATGTTCATAGTCTAGCTTTGACGGCTTGGAAATTAAATCTTCAATATTGAAGAAGAAAGTTTTTTCTTCTGGTGTGGTGGCTTCTATGCTCAGGCCTACCATCGTGTCTGGTCAACCTTTCTATTTTGGTGTGTTGATAGGGACCTGTCTCAGGAATTTGATCTGCCTACGGTTCCTGGCCTTCTTGCAGGACGGCATGGATAAGGGCCTCAGTTTGAGTTCCTTAAGGTTCAGACTTCTGCTCTCTCTGTTTTCTTTCAGAGGCGCATTGCTGTTCTTCCTGATGTCAAGGTTTTTTTCCAGGGCGTTGCTCATACTCGTCCTGTTTTCAAGACTCCCGCTCCTCAGTGGGATCTTAACTTGGTTTTGGGCGTCCTTCAGCACCCTCCCTTTGAGTCCTTGGCTACTATTCCTCTACCCCTGCTGACGTGGAGAATGGCCTTTCTCCTGGCGATTTTGTCTGTTCGCCGTGTCGCAGAGTTACATGCTCTGTCTTGTAGACCACCCTTTTTGGTGTTGCACAAAGAGAAGGCGGTGCTTTGTACTTTGTAGGAGTTTCTCCCAAAGGTGGTCTCTGACCAGGAGATTGTGGTGCTTTCTTTCTGCCCTGACCCTACCTCTGACAAGGAAAGAGATCTCCATTTGTTAGATGTGGTGCGTTGTCTCAAGTTTTCTGTACATCACACTGAATCCATTAGACGATCTGACACGCTGTTCGTCATTCCTGAGGGCCCCAGGGCAGGGAGACCTGCATCCAAGTGACTATTGCGTCTTGGATCAAGTTAACTATTCGTAAGGCTTACGAGCTAAGGAAGAAGCCTGTTCCCTTTCAGGTCATGGCTCATTCTTCTAGATCTATTGGGGCTTCTTGGGTTTACAAGAATCAGGCCTCCACTTATCAGTTGTGCAAGTCTGCCACTTGGTCATCTGTGCACACCTTTTCGAAGCACTACCGTGTTGATGAGCTGGCATCGGTTGATGCCAGTTTTGGGATGAAAATCCTGGAGGCAGTCTTGTCTGTCTAGGATCTTCTTCAGTTTCTTAGTGCTTCATTCACTTTTGAGCACTGTTGGCTCTAGTTCAGTGTGCTGTTTTACAGTTCCTGGGGTGTTGCTACCCCTTTTCAGTCTCCGTTGACACTAGATTGTTTTGTTGGGCTATCTCTGATCTGATGGTCCATATCTGCTCTGGTGATTTTGGGGGCCTTGCGCCTGGTCCTCGCCTTCCAGTCTCTGGGAAACGCAATGGTTGGACATCCCAAAGTTACCTGTAACCTGTATTGGCAACAGAGAAAAGAGGATGTTAGTCTTACCTGTTAAATCCTTTTCTCTTACTCCATACAGGTTACTGGTCTCCCACCCTGTCAAGGGACCATGCTTGGCTCTCCTGTGGCAGACCGTGGAGGTCCTTCGGAGTCATGCTCACATGAGTCTTCTTTCCCTTCTACTATGTAGTCAATAGTTAGTGTCTCAAATCTTTCTGGAGCTGATTGGCTAGCTGCAGCCAAGGAGGGAAGGTAGGCTCCGTCACCTGCATTCACTTCTAGAATTGTTCCTACCTAGTTAAAGGGGCAGATCGCCTATCCAAAGTTACCAGTAACCTGTATTGGACTAAGAGAAAATGATTTAACAGGTTAGACTAAAATCCTCTTATCCAGAAGTGTATCAGAGCACTATACAATGTAAACTACAGATCATTAAATATGTGCTTCAGATACCTACTGGAAGATGAATACAATGAAATATATTGAAACAGTGTAGGCACCTAAAAGTATACTAGGTAACACAGTTCAGATGTTTTGAATTCCCAGAAACAATAATAAATTACAATACAAAAACGATAATTGAGTATTTATGAAACACGCTGATAGCTGCTAAATACATGTAAATATATGTAATATAGTCTCTCCGCTGATTAATACTGCAAATATGATACATCACCTGTAGCTGTGCAGCACCGTTTGGGGCTAGGCATTTGTCTGACTGGGACAAACACCTAGCCCCGGACTTTTTGCACAGCTACAGGTGATATATCATATTTGCAGTATTAATCAGAGGATAAACTATATTAGTCATCATAGCCTACCTCTAGTTTGCTAGGGCGTTCACCATTTCTTTAAATAGTGACTTTTTATAGTTACAGAGTGTTTCATATATATACGTATATATATCGTCCTGTTTTATATATATTCAATTATCATTTTTGTATTGTATTTTATTGTTGTTTCTGGGTATACAGAGCAGCTGTACTGTGTTACCTAGTATACTTTTAGGTGCCTAATCTGTTTCAATATATCTCATTGTATTCACCTTCCAGTAGGTATCTGAAGCACATATTTTTGGTGATCTGTAATGTTCATTGTATAGTGCTCTGATACACTTCTGGATAGGTGTTTTTTCATTATTATTTATTTCCTTTATTTTCTGTTTTTATGTGTCTCACATAATAAATTTTATCTTTTATAGTACTACAGAGCGCTTTTTCATTGATTGTGTTTTCTTGTTGTTTTTGGTGTTCTTTCCACTATTAGGACACTGCAAAGATAGCAAACTGGTACTATATTATATATTATCTATAGTCTTAGAGGAGTTATTCCCTCCTAGCGCCACTCTGCATTATTGTTCTTCTACCTTTTATATATACCTTCTTCCACCTCCCTATTTCATTAGTAAACTTCAGTTACAAAAAGGCCCTACTTAAATCAATGGGAATTTGGGGATTTTCTTTTTTTTTTATTTGTCCCCTATTTTACATTTGATTTGCTCCAGACACGCCTGTTTATCTTCTAGAACAAGGCCCTTAATTTCTGACACAGTCTAAAATGAATAAGGGAAGCATATGGAATGTAAACAGCGTAGACAAGTCCAAAAAAACATACACACTTGAATGTTAAAAGACAGAGCCGTAACTAGAAGCCACGGGGCCCTGGTGCAGAAACTGGCATGCCCTCCCCAACCACATTGCCCTCAGTCACCACATTTCACTGCCACCACATCTCCACGTTGCCCCCAATCTCCACATTGCCACCACATCTCCACGTTGCCACCACATTGTCCCTCAATCTCCACATTGCCCCTACTGACCCAACCCCCCCCCAACCCATTGTCCATCTCCTCCCTCCCTTGTGGTCTAGCATTATGGCATGAGAGGGTAGACCTGGAGCTCCCCCGCGGTTCAGTAATGCAGAGCTGTGGGAGATTATGTAATCTCCCGGCGCTCTGCATTACTAGTGCGCTGGAGAGGGAAAAGGCACAGACCTACTTGCTGCAGGCGACAGGCAAGGGGGTCTCAGGGGGTGGTCGGACCCCTGGAGTTATGGACCCAGTTACAGGTGAGAACCCTATTGTTACGCCAGTGTCAACAAATTACCTCTCCTTTAACCCCTTAAGGACCCATGATGTGCCAGGACTTTCATGGGAAAACTTCCCTAAAGGACCAGTGACGGTCCTGGCTCGTCATGGATTTCAGGGTCCCCTTTATGGCTGCACACTGTTCGGGGAGCCCTGAATTGGACTGCATATAAAAAAAGCTGTGTGGTCCTTAATTGCCGGTCCTTAAGGGGTTAACCCATTTCGATGCTAAAGAAGGCGGTGAATTATAATATGTTTGTTAATGAACACTATAAGGATCAATGTAAGTTTGAAAGATTGATTCAGCTAGGCATTTTTCCATTGTTTTAAATAACAGAATGATGGTGTGTCCTGAGCTTTATGCTAAGCCTCTTCCAAACACATAAGGATGTAGCTCTGTACTGTTCCGGTATCATGGTGAAGGGTAAATGCACTTGCAATGAATCCTGACAAGCTTGCCTGCATTAAATCATAACATTGAAAAACTGCAATACTAGTGGGGAGACCTTAACTGTTTGAGTGCCACAGACGTGACCATTGAATTTAAATTACGAGCCCCATGTAACATCAAAGTGGAGTGAGCCATCTGCACTGTAGGTTCTGTTACATTTTAGGAGGATGCAGGGGGCGAAACAAAATAAAAAGTCATATCTCAAGGTGGGGCATCAAGACCCATCCTGATGCCCCCCAGCAACTGATCTCCCAGCTGATTCTGCTGGGAGATCAATAGAGGCAATGCATGGGAGCAACAGAGCTCGTTGACGTGAGCCTCCCACATTGATGTGAGAGGGATTCCTTATCCCACCCACTCCCACCCAGTAGTAAGGGTACAATGGATGCAGGGTAGATCTCTTGTTCCCCTGGGTCACCACTGTTGATCTCCCAACTGAATTCGCTATGTGATCAGTAGCTTGGAAGCAGCACGAGGGGTCCTGATGCCCCACCACGAGGTCTGCCTTTTAATACAAGTTAACTTTCAGTGCCACAGAGGTATTCAAATCATTGCAACGCAATACTTTGGCTACCTCTCTGGCACTCATAGGGTTTTAATAAAAAAAAGGTTCACCAAATGGGCAAAACTGTGCCAGGTGCCTACTTGTTAATATATAATCATATATTGCCCTCATCACTTACTAAGGAGAGCCTGCTTAAGCAAACAAGAGTTAGATGATCATGCAATAAAGACCACATGGCTTCACAATGCATTATAAGCCCTCTGATCTTTAAAAGGGTTAAAAACATATAAACATTTTGATGTTTTTGCAGATTAAAAAAAAATTATTTTTGGAACCGCAGGTTAGAAATGCAGATTTATATGGACAAGATACCTTTGCATTTTTAGATGATTGATTGTTTATTTTATGTTGGTACACTACATGCTGTTACCTCCTGGACGAGAAGTTTGTGGAATCCATGTTTGTGAAAAATTATTAATTTACAAAGCATCCTTATGGGTGCATGTGGGGTGCTGATAAAGGTGTGTATTAAGATAAAAGAAAACAGAATGTAGGAAAGATATTCAAACAATATAGGGGCCTTCATAAGATTTTATCTTTTATACACCGGTCAGATATGTTTGGATGAGGGACACCGACATGAATTATTGCTTCTGTTAAAATTCTTTTATAGTTCCCATTCAAACAATTCAATATATGTATGTTGGCAGGATGGGCTTCACTTGAGTAAGACACTAACTTTATTTTACTAATTTACCTTAGTCAGAAACTATTATTTTAAGCTTACATATCACACCCACATTTCCTGCAGCCATCGAGATCTCACTAGCTAATGCTTCTTAAATCAAGCAATTCCATCTCCTCTTCTTTGCGTATCTACCGCTAGACATTAGTAGCAAAATGTCAGCAACTTTCTCTTCCAAGTACTGCAATGTTAATTTTTACAGTACGTACATACTTTCAGTGTAGACCTGTTAGCTTCAGAATTAGCAGCTTGCAATAAAGGATAAAGTGCACATCAGTCATGAAACATCACCACCACACCTTAGTTTTTGCTTTTTCCTCTTGTTCTTGCAGATGTAGGAGTGAGTGTGTGTGACTAACACAGTATGCCAAGTTTTACCTGTATGTTTTTCTTGTATGTATGATATAATTGGCTGTCTGCAAAGCCACTCATGTCAATAGAGTCTTAGGCTCAGCCTTTCAGCTCACGTAGCAAGAATCACTTCAACAACTTGTCTGACTATTGTTGATCAGTTTAATTTTTTTAACTCTCCTTTACATCAACCACCAGAGAACAACTGGTAGCAGCTACAGCCAATATTGCTATCAAGCAACTTGAGCTCCCTCTTTTTCCTGTTTGTCTACACTAGCTAGCATCAAAATCCAGCTGCTTTCTCTGTATCTCTCTCTCTCAAGCACATACTGAAAACATGCAGTAAACTGACACCCTCTTTTATACCGTAGCACGCCAGGAACACATGGGAGAAAATCTACATATGGGAGGGGAATATGTTATTTATTTCAATGCAGTGAAAAAAAAGAAAATAAGTAGAAGAATGGCAATTTCTTCAGGAATTTTAATTTTGAGTTGAAAAGTTTTGTCCACCTCTATCAGAGCTCATAGCAGATCAATGAATTAAAAGACCGCTATCACCAAGCCAGTGCTTCATTGGGAGCAGACTGTCAATGAAACATTTGTTGCAGTATAAGGCCTGGAGGACATATGGGAGTCTGAAAGAGACCCCTGGCTTACAATTGTTAGTCATGCAAGAAGAGACTGAACTGCAAGACTGAAGTTTCATAGTTGTTTCCTGTCCTACATTATGTTGCCCATGTAGATACTATGCTTTGGGCTTGAATGGATTTGAACCATGGGAGGAAGAGGGACAGTTTTCTGACCCTCCCCCCGAATAGCTGATAGGAGCCATTTTGGGGCTTTTTAATAAAACTGGTCCCATGATAACTACCCTTTAACCACCACTTAAACGGCACTTTCACCTAAAAAGAAAACCAGTTTTTTGAACTATTTAGATTTACATATTATGCTAATTAAGGCATTCCATGTAGGTACTTTCTATTTTTAACCATATATTACATCCCCATTCACTGACCCCTAACCCTTTCTGTACTAGTAGAGGTGGGCAATTACAAATGTTATGTCATTGAGTGGGGAAGGTAGTACAGGGCTATGACAGGAAGTTCCTACATGGCACATGCATAATCTATAAATCGAACTTACTCAAAAAATTGTTTTCTTAATAAAAAAATGTCTATCACAATATGTAGGTGATTTTGGAAGAGTTTTCAAAGTCGCAAAAGTTGTTTTTGGTGTTAGAGTAACTTTGGAAAAAGATAAAGGTACTATAAGATTCAAAGTCTTTGTTTTTGCTTTGTTTTTTACTATTGAAGACATTAAGAAACAGGATTTATTGAAATATAAAAAAGGGCAACGTGTATAACTATCAGTCTTATAGAGCTCATAACCGAGAGAACACGTTTATTTGTGAGGAAGTACTGGAAGGAAGGGAAATTATAGTTTTGGTCATAAAGCTGAGTTTCAGCTAATGATTGGTCATTCAAAAGGAGCAGAGTTCCTAATAATGATCCGATCTTTGAAGGATGGAAAGAGAGCACGAGAGAGTGCAGTGGAAGAGAATTACATTTGGGTGGATCAACATAGAAATGAAGATGATGACAACAATGTCAAAAACAACAAAGGAACACATTAATTTACTAACAGAGATAGTGTTTAGGGCAGTGGTATCAGTCTGTAAACCTCTAACTGTTAGAGACTAAAACTCCTGCCATCCCCCAAGGGCTATTTGAGGGTGATGTTAGTTGTAGTTCCCAGCAGCAGGAGGTCCACAGATTGACTATACATGATGAAGAGAGAAAAGTTGAGTACAGAGTCCCAATTGGCAAGTTGGATTTCCAAGCAACATTTACCACAATAAATAATAGAAAATACAGTTTAATAAGTATTATTTGAACCACTAGGGACCTATATGACAAGTATTGGTGGAACATAGTGTCTTTGAGACGCTGCTGTTTAACCATGTTAAAAGCATCAGCAGTGTCCAGGAGGGTTGGAAGGAAAAAGGAGCCTTAATCTTGACATGTTTGACATAAACAGGGGCGTCCAAGTTTTTTTTATTAGTGTGAGGGCCACATTATTTTTTATTTGTAATAATGGTGAATTATAACTGGTCAGCTATTCAAAATATGGATGATTTATTTACTGATTGATTTATTTATTGATCAAATCAGTAGGGGATTAGGTTTTACTCACCTAGTTCCTGTGTACTAGTGTGTACCTGTGTACTAGTTAATAGGTAAAGACATTGTTTTTTACAAATCTCAGCAGGCCACAAATTGGACACCAATGTCCTAGAATTTATGGGACAAAAGCTAGTACATAGAGAGCCAAGTTAGACGTTTTGCAAGTTACAATGTAGAGAGATATGTATTTCTAGTTTATTCTACATCAGGTTTTGATTTTTTTCTAAAATGCACCTTATTCTTTAGTTTCTAAAAAGGACTTATCACCTTTCCAAGGCCTCCCTTCTTTATGAACGCCATCTTGAAACAATTTATTCCACTCATCTGGTTTTTGCAGCCTAAGAAGGTGGAGAGAAGTGATAGATTTTCTGGACAGTTTTATCTTACTAAGTCATTAAACTAAAATCCATTGAGATTTCCTAACTACTTATACATTTTTTTTTTTTTAAACTCTAAAACTATTGATTTGTTTGAGAAACAAATATCACATATTAGAGACCGTTTAAATAATGAGACTAAACATTTTGTTGGTAACAGGTCCACTATAAGACTCTGCATATATTTTAATGTAGAACACAAACATATTAATTGATACGATCGAAAAAACAGTTGCAAGGATTAGAGGTGGGAAGAGACCTGCTCAGTCATAGGTCAGAAATGACAAACAGCATACCATATCCATTTTCTTGTGATAGTAACAATCTTCCGTCTTGACTTCAGGACTTAAAGTATTCTGATGGAATGTTAAATAGTAAGCTTTGAATAAAGCAGGTATCCGGAATATTGAAATTTTCAGATAAAGAGTTTTTCTTCTGTGTCCCTATCCATGGCGATAGAGACTAATGGGATTATATCAGCACCCCCCAGCTGGTGTAGGACCAAACTTAAATATAAAAGGAAGCTTCCTGCTTCCTCCGGCAGTCATTTTGGTCCTACATCAGCTGGAGTAGGACGCAGGGAAGTCTGCTCCCTACCTTTTTTCTTTGGAGAATTTATCTGCTCGGCAGCATTGATTGCCGCCCAGGCCAGGGGAAGGAACCCCAAAGCCCTTGCTCCGCTTCGGGCCGGCAAGGGAAGGAGCATCAGTTTGGTGCTTGGAATCTCCGTCTCTGTAGGTTGAGATTTAGCGCCGGAAACATCCTCCTACATCATCAGCAGGTGTCCGGGGGAGACTGTGGACGGATGTCACAGAAAGAGAGCACCGGGCAGCAGAAATTCCGTTATCCTGCTCCTTCAGGTCAGCAGGCCAGTATGTGGAAAAGGTAAGGGCAGTTTGCAAAACCTTTTTTATCAGCTGGGTTTGATCCAATTGGCGGGCCTATGCGTTCCTCATTGAAATGCACGCCCAGTGCCTTAGCTATTAAACCAGCCTCATGCCCCTTGAAGGGGATCAGAGTTATAGTGTATTTTAAAAGCTAATATTATTAAAAGTTAAATTTTAATTGCTTGTATTCAAATGTCCTCCTCTGCTAAGAATGTTCCTATCAAGGAGAAAGATAAAGAGAATGATAAGGGAAGCACTCATAAGGAGGATAAAAATACTCAGAAAGCATATATGGGTTGTGATAATGTACTGTCAGTATCTGATCCTGCCGAGCTCTGTCCAATTTGCCTTAAGAAAGCAGCTAATACTGAGGTACCATCTCAGTTCCAAAATTTTTTATCTTGGATGAAGAGTTCCATGCAAGAGACCTTTACCTCTCTCCAAGCATCCTCAAGCTCAAGGAAAATACCCAGACTTGAGGACCCTGAGGAAGGCTCATCCTCCAGACACCGGGAAGCGAACAAGGATAGCTTGTTTGATAATATCTCTGATTACTCATCTGAGGAAGAAGGTGAAATACTGGAGGAGGATGAAGGTACTTTCAACATTGAAAAGATGGAACCTTTTCTCAAGGGTCTGCGGAAGACCTTAAGATTAACAGAAGAAACAAAGGAACAGGGAATATTAGATGTAGCCTTCCTGGGCAAAAAGAAAGTCCAGTCTTTCCTGTCCATCATGTGGTATCTGACCTAGTAAAAACAGAATGGAAAAAGGGTGATAAAAGGGTTTCATAATCAAGAAGATTTCATAAAATGTATCCCTTTAAGGAAGAAAACTCTGCAGTTTGGACTACACCCCCAAGAGTGGATGCTCCCATTGCACAGTTGACCAAAAAAAACACTCTCCCCATGGAAAATGGTTCTTCACTAAGAGACCCCATGGACAGGAGATTAGAAGACAGCCTAAATAAACCGTTCACGGTCCTGGGCCAAAATATAAAGACAGCAACAGCCTTGGCATGCGTCTCAAGAACTAACAGGATCTGGTTGTCTGAACTCAAAGAGAAAATTGAATCTTCGGTATCCAGAACAAAGTTAATAAAAGCAGTGGCCTTTTTAAAGGAAGCATTTGGATACTCATGTGACGCATCATGGGACATGATCAGGTTGGCAGCCAGATCTTCCTCCCTGCCAGTCACAGCTAGAAGAGCTCTGTGGCTAAGGTCATGGGGAGCTGTTCCTTCCTCAAAAAACAAACTAGTTTCTCTACCTTTTTCAGGATCCACTTTGTTCGGTGACCAGTTGGAAGAAATTATTAAAAAAGTTACTGGCAGCAAAAGTTCCTTTCTCCCACAGGACCGAAAATGGCAAACTTCCCCATCAAGAACATCATACAGGAACCGTAGGTCCTATCATGACACAAGATGTTTTCAATCATCAAGGTCATATGATCAGAGAAAAAAAAGCTTTGGTCAGTCCTCAAAGGGTCCATTCAGGAGACCTGGACCTAAGGGCAACCAGTTTTAGAAGGAAACCTCATGAAGGGCCACAGACCCTACCTCTAATTCCGGTTGACGGTCGCCTAGGAAAATTCCTACAGGCCTGGAGGAACTTAGCCACTCCAGACAGGTGGATTATTCAAATATTAGAGGCAGGATGTCCTTTATATTTCGACCGCATTCCCCAAAGGAATATCTTCAAAACCTCAAAAATTCCAAAGGATCCTATAAAGGCCAGGGAATTGAAGGACTCAATACAGAACCTTGCCCTCAGCAGAGTAATAGAGCCAGTGCCTCTACAAAGCAGGGATGGTTTTTATTCGGTAATTTTAAAGTTCCCAAGATGACAGGGGGCTTCAGAACTATCCTGGATTTGAAATCCCTGAATCTGACCATAAAAGCAAAACACTTAAAGATGGAGACGGTTTCATCAGTGATCCAGGTGGTCCGCCCAGCAACTTTCCTCACAACAGTGGATCTCAAAGATGCATACTACCGTATAAAGATAGCTCCAGCTCATCACAGATTCCTGTGGTCCTGCTACATGGAACAACTCTGGCAGTTCAGAGTACTTCCATTCAGGCTGTCATCAGCCCCGAGGATTTTTTTCAAAGATACTGGCAGCTGCTCTGGAAGCCCTGAGGTGGAAGGGGATAACAATTCTCCCCTATCTGGACGATCTCCTCATTGTGTCAGAATCCAAGACCAAGTCAGTATACAATACCATGACAACCCTACAACATCTGGAGCAGTTGGGATGGTTTGTGAATTACCAAAAAAGTCAGTTAGAGCTCACACATCATCTGGACTTCCTGCGCATGGCCTTCAACACCAGCATAAGCACAGTAACACTTTCCTCCACAAGAAGGAAGGGTATAATCAACAGAGTAAAGAGATTCAGAGGACAACAGAATCACACAGTCCGTGAATACATGAAGATATTAGGAGTAATGAACTCCTCTGTTCACATTGTACCATGGGCCAGGATTCATACAAGATCTCTACAAAGCCTATTTCTATCCCACTGGAACAGAAATCCAGTCAACACCTCTCAGAAGATAAATCTTTCCTCTCGAGTGAAGTCGGAGTTGAGATGGTGGACGAATGCAAAAAAATTAGCAAAAAGGGACCCCACTTCAGGATCTCCAATGGCAGAAAATTTCAACAGATGCGAGTCTGGACAGGATGGGGGGCGCTGTGGAACACCGTCTCCCTACAAGGAAAATGGTCTCAGAAGGAAAGGAACCTCCACATACACATCTTGGAACTCAGAGCCATATACCTCTCTCTCAGAGGTCTGATAAAGTTTATAAGAAACCTACCAGTGCAAGTCATATCTGACAGCATGGTAGCAGTACTCTACATAAAGGAGGAACAAAGTGGGCAGAGAAAAATCTAGTGACAATATCAGCCATTCACATAGCGGGAAATCTAAACCTCCAGGCAGACTATCTAAGTCAAAACAGAGTGGACCCGGGGGAGTGGTAACTCAACAAGGAGGTCTGTGATCAGATCATTGAAAGATGGGGGAGGCCAGTAATAGACTTGATGGCAACATGGGAGAACAGGAAATACGACATTTTCTTCTCCAGGACAGAACACCCAAGAGCTCAAGGGGCGGATGCCATGACACAATCATGAAACTTTCCTCTGGCATATATATTTCCTCTGATTCCAATGATCCCTAGGGTATTAAGGAATATGAGGAAAGTGGAAGTGAATATAATCATGCTCCTGAATGGCCGAGTAGAATATGGTTCTCAGAGCTGATCAACCTGGCCATAGAGGATCCTTGGCCCCTTCCGATCAGGTCGGGCCTTCTATACCAGGTCCCAGTTCTGAATTAGAATCCAGCCTTTTTGAGATTAATAGCTTGGAGGCTGAAAGGAACTCCTTAAGATCAAGAGGCCTCTCAGACTCCGTCATAACTACAATTATTTCAGGCAGAAAGGCTTCCACCTCCTAAATTTAATGCAGAACATGGAAAATCTTTCTCAGGGTGGTGCAAGGCACAGAATATAGAAAGATCATCCATCAAGACCACTCATATTTTGAGTTTTCATCAAGGATTTGAGAAGGGACTTCGTCCATCATCCCTAAAGGTGCAACTTTCAGCACTATCTGCATTTTTGCAAAACAATTTGCAGAGGAGGATTTGGTAAAAAGATATCTAAAAGCTATAACTAAAGTGAGACCAAGAATCAAAAGAGTTATTCCTCCTTGGGACCTGATTATGCTGCTGGATCAATTATCTTCATCCTACAGGTTTGAACCATTGGAGGAAACTCAATTCAAAATGTTGACCTTAAAGACCGCTTTCATCACTGCAGTAACTTCCGCTAGAAGAGTATCTGAGATTCAGGCTCTATCAGCTAAACCACCTTATACAGTTTTCCACCAAGATAAGATAGTACTAAGAACCAGACCCTCATTAGATCAAAGGTGGTGTCTGATTTCCATCTTAATCAGGACATCATTCTGCCATTGTTTTGTCCAAATCCTAAGGGAGACAAGGATGAAAAACTACACAAACTGGATCTAGTAAGATGTGTTTCTATCTATCTTAACAGAACCCAGAGTTTTAGGAAAGCAGACTCTGTTCGTGCATTTCCAGGGAAAATACAAAGGCTCATCAGCCTCAAAATCTTCTCTGGAGAGATGGATAACCCAGTACATAAGGATGGCCTACCTAGAAGCAGGAAAAGACCCTACGAAAATCCTAAAAGCCTATTCGACCAGAGCGATTGCTGTTCTTGGGCCTCAAGGGCCTCTGCATCTCTAGAAGAAATCTGCAGAGCAGCCACATGGTCAACAATATCCACATTCATTAAACATTATCAAATTGATATACATGCCTCAGGAGGAAGGTCCTGGAGGCTGCAGTCCACTCAGGATTGATGAGACTTTTTCTCTATGTCCTTTGTTTTATGTTCTTTCATGTAAATAATCATGTGAAGGGGCAGGCACATGGTGTATATATATATATATATATATATATATATATATATATATATATATATATATATACATTTTTTTTTTTTTTTTTTTTTTTTTTTTTTTTTTAATAGATCTACTTATTACCTTTTCAATGGACACCTTATTTATTTCCACCCATATTTTCTACTGCTTGGGTATGTCCCATTAGTCTCTATCGCCATGGATAGGGACACAGAAGAAAGGGAGAAATTTTTCTTACCGATATTTCCTTTTCTTCTGTGTCCCTCCATGGCATTCCCTGCCCATTAACCTTCTTCTATATTATATTTTTCATCTATGACAACAGATGACTGCTGGAGGGAGCAGGAAGCTTCCTTTTATATTTAAGTTTGGTCCTACACCAGCTGGGGAGCGCTGATATAATCCCATTAATCTCTATCACCATGGAGGGACACAGAAGAAAAGGAAATATCGGTAAGAAAAATTTCTCCCTTTTTTTATTCAATGGTACAGTTTTTGTATGGAGATCTGCAAGATTGCCATTATGCACTTTTTCATTATTCACGTTCATAACTTTCTCTTCTTAATGTTGTTGAATTTTAAATTGGATATTCTATTTGTGAATACATTATATATTGGAGACAATGGGGCAGATGTTTAACTGTGTAAAAAGTGCCACAAAGTTACCTACGTAATGATTAGACTGCGACAGTATGACTATATAAATGTAACTGCTTCCTTAAGTTCAATTTGCACAATTATTTTTCATTGCATCACTTGCACCTTCTTAAGATTTGATATTTTTTTCAAACTTTTAAAATTATGTCAAATATTGCACACTATGTGAAAAAAAATACATGGAGAGTTCAAACTATGCACAGCTTACATTTGCACCATTTATGTGTTAACATTGGCCTACCACCACTTTTATACATATCCTACAATTTATTTAGTGCAGTTCTTAATATGTATTTCATTTTTATAGGAGCAGTAAAGGGGTCAGGAGAAAGAGGGGTCAGTAGGAAGTGATCTGACAGCTATGGGAATTGAGTTTTCGCAGCTTAATTTTGTCTTCATCTGAATGTTCATGCGCTCAGTCCTTTATAAAAAGTGGCAATCCGCTTTCCTCTGTTGCTATTTTTAGTTAGCTGCTGCTATGCACTATCTCCTGGTCAGGTAGGTTGATGGACTCTGCTCTGTCAGTCTGCAAGCAGAGGGAGAGAAGGGCTGGAGCAGCGCTGGATGAGAAATATATAAATATATTATTGATTAATGAACCCTGTTCATAACTGGAGATCCCTCAGTCGTAACCTAGATACTTAAAAGTGTATATTTATTTATTAAGATGGAGGGAGAGCTCAGAGCAGCGCTGGATAAGAAATAAATCTCTGAGGAGGCTGGGTAAATTATCTGAAGAACTAGAGTATAGCTCCAATACAGATTAGAGCTGAGACTGAGGATACTCAGAATATTTAGAATAATCATTTTTGTTACAGAAATCCTACCTAACCAGGAGATGGTGCATAGTTAGCAGGTAACGTTTATAATCGGACTGTTCTGTTCGGACAGGTTCTCGGCTGTGGCAGCTGCAGATGAGCTAGACTGCAACATTTCATAGCGAGACCTGAGAATCTTGTGCTTTCATGCAGTGTGAGATTCTCAGGTAGCCATTTTTATCATGGCAACACGGTAAATGCGCAAAGTGGTTGCACGCTTTTTTGGGTGCAACCTCTTAAAAGTGAACCTTTGGCATTGGTGGGAGCTGAAATCTTTGATAGCTGTTTAGCAAAAGGTTGCATAAACTTTCAGCATTTGCTAACCGAGAGTGTTGGGTCAAGTCAGTACTGTATGCCAAAAAGGAAGGTTGTGGAGATATGAAGTCACCCCAGCCAAGGGTTGAAAAGCCTGTTTTTTTTTTGTTTTAAGATCTTAGTCATATATATGTGTATGCGTATTAAAAGATGTTTATATTGTAATTATTAATTATTTCATTGATTTATTTTCCTTTTTTAAAATGGACCTATCATGTTGAATTTTCTTTACATATTTGAAAACTTCATTCAAAACTGCCCATGTGTAATGTTAAAGTGGAACTTTCACCTTAATTCAAGTCTGCATATTTGAAAGCTGCATTAAAAACTGCCTGTGTGTCATGTTAATCAAATTCCAGCAGCTGTATAGCTTAAGTGATAGTCACACTTATTTCTGGGCAAAGTGAAACCAAACATTTCCTGGTACTGCACAAAGCTGCATTAGCATATGAAATGTATTTAAAACCTTAATTAGCATGTGACATATCACGGAACATGCTTCATTAGCGTATGAAATGTCACCGATAAGCGTAATTAGTATATGAAAACTTCACTGTTATTGCACGGGTGTCACAATTAGCATACGTTAGCATATGTAAGAAGTGTGAATATCTCCTGAACTGTTCATTTACTGGTCTTCTGGATAACATGACAAATAGGCAGTTTTTAAATGCAATTTTCAAATATGCTAATTTGAATTAATGTTTCATTATGCTTCATTAGCATATGAAATATCACTAAAACTTTCATTAGCATATGGCACAACACTGAAAGGGCTTAATTAGCACACAAAATTACAAAACAGGCTACTGGGTATGGAGATAGGGACAGGGGTCATGGGAGAAGTAAAGTTGAAGCCATGGGTTTGGCTAATGTACCCAGGATGCCTTGCCTAGGGGCAACTGAGATGTAAATCCGTACCGGCCATAAAGGTAAATAGGACTGTAACTTTTTATTGGTAATTACCATTTAACTAAGAATTTTTTTTGTAAGATCGTCTTTATTAAGAAATACATTTTTTTAAGAATAGTTACAGAAAACAGACATCGTGGAAGCAGAGACAAAGTATGAAGGTACAACAATGGAACATTAAAAATGTCCAAACAAACATACACATTAAGAACTGTACCAAAAGGCATAATAGGGACAAAAGCTTATATGAGCCCCGCACCCACGATGTAGGAATAGAAGAGAAAGAAAAATTAGCGAAAAGGGGACAGAGTAGAGGGCAGCAGAAATTCAGGGAAGGGAAAGGACCAGGGAAAAAACATTAGGGAGACATCAAGACACAGGACGGGTAAGGGGAACGTCACTTCTGTATGGGTCAAACCACCAGTTAGTTGTCACACAAACCAGGCCGTTTGCCAAGCTCCCACGTAGACCAAATAGTTATACAGGTCCATTTGAAAAGTCGAGGAATAATGCAGTTGTTCCAGTCGTAAGTTATGCGTGATCAATTGGCACAAAGCGTCATAAGACGGAATATCAGGAGACTTCCAGGAGCGTGCTAAGAGAGACTTTGCCGCTAGCAAAATTTGACCGGACAAAATCCGCAAGTGGAGTGGAAGTTGTATTGGGAAAACATGAAACAACCCCAGCTCTGGGGAAATTGGCAAGAGAACCATAGTGATATCTATCAGCAACTTGAAAACCATTTCCCAACATGGCCACAACCTCTGACACGACCACCAAACGTGTACCATGGTACCCTCTCCAGAGGAACATCTCCAACATAAGTTGGAAGAAGCGGGATAAATACGAGCTAAACGTGAGGGCACCAAGTACCATCGATATAAGATTTTCCTGGAAAGTTCCAGGTGGTTAGCCATTTAACTAAGAATTTAAGGTGGATGTAGATTTAATTGAAGCTAGTAAAGTGATATGCTAGTAAGCCTGACATCAGTAAATTATAAATGTAAATGTAGCAGTGTCCTCCACTGGGTACATCTGGGATCCTGCTACACAATTCTTATTATCATTTCTCTTTTCATACTGGGAAAGTAGAAATCCCAGTTTAACATTTATAGCGGATTTAAAGAGGAGCTTTACATGATGGAGCAAATCTGTGGAGCAGAATTGGCATTTTCACCTTTGCTGTTTAAGCAATAATATGCAATATTGATCAGTAATTTTAAAAACCTCTTCATGGCTACTGCCAAATGAAGGACGCTCCTGAGCTTTATATTGCTGGCTGTAGTGCCCATAGAATGTTAGTGAGATCACTGGTGCACAGTGAAGCAATTTATTGGTGGCATTTCTAGTATGCAAGATATAATTTACAATTTTGGTATAATTAATTTGCCAAAAAGTTCTACACTTTTGCCATTATAAATTACCCAAATATTTCACATCAGTCTCACACATTACATTGGGTAATAAGAATAAGTCAGACCTGTACATAGGGAAGTTTGTCTATAAGAAACACTTTTTTCTTGTAGAAATTGCTCCATTTAGAACAGTAAGGCTGGGTATACATGGCAACTTGGCAGTATTGCATTGTTGCTCATTTATTAAGAAAAAGTGATGGAGTTCTGGGGCAAATTAACTGGGCCACAAGGAACAAATATAGACATTTCTATTAATTTAAATGTGGCTTTCAAACGGAAACTATTCCCTAAAAATAAGTGTCTCTTAATTTATCAGAAGGACTTATATAGATAGGTATCTTTCTTACAACCGTCAGTTATGTCTGTTTACAGTTTTATTTATTTTATTTTATTTCCGTCTTATATTTTTTTTAATATATATTTTTATATATATTGTTTTCCTTTTTTAGGTTTTTATAATTTATGATTATTTTTTCATATTTTATATGTATGTAGCTTGTCCCTATTTACATTTGAATGTATTATTATTATAACTTCTCTCTTAGTTTAATTTGTATATTTTGCATTTTGTGAATTTTTTATATTTTGTGTATTGTAATTTCATGTTATGTTTGATAACGAACCTCTCTTGTTTTTTCCCTGGTCTGTCTTCTTCTCG
The DNA here is from genome assembly GCA_037306005.1 of Rhinophrynus dorsalis. NCBI lineage: Eukaryota > Metazoa > Chordata > Amphibia > Anura > Rhinophrynidae > Rhinophrynus > Rhinophrynus dorsalis. The sequence continues at coordinate 579,544,187 of CM074718.1, forward strand.
TCTGTTCATAGTGGGAACATTGATACATACTTTTTTATATTCTTTTTATATCAGTTTGGAGAGCACTTTCTTGTGGCTACTTTATAATATTTATTGTGATGTGATGTCTGACTCGATACGTATCCTTTATACATTTAGTATTTGGTATGCGCCTTGTAGCCTTTGTTACAGCTAGTATGCCCATCAGGTGACTCTCCATGTGATAAGAAGGGGCGATGCCTTTACTGTCTTTCTTTCTTTTGCATGGTTGTTTGTGTTTGCAATCCATTATTGGAATGCATTACGTGCATGTACTTCCTCCCACATGATTTCTGTTTTTTGGCACCGTTTTCTCTGAAAGACGCCGAAAGGACCACTATAAGAGAGACTAGTGAACCAGGGTTAAGTGGTTGATGATTGTTATCTTGTATTTTTATTGTGACATTGAACATAAAGGTTGTTCTTTTTGTCCTCATTTTTTTGCTACAGAGGAAGAAGCGTTTCCTTTGAAACGCGTCAAGCATTTGGGCTTTATCACTTCAGGTCACATTTTATTTTATTAGCTGATTTGAATACATTTTATTTTGATACATTGAATGGGCTCCAGCATATTCTCTACTTAAGAGTTCAGTGATCCAGAGATAAGTTTATCCGTAGCAGGGCTTGTTGAACCGGTTGTTATTGAGACCAACCAGGAATTCTTCTGATTGTGAGTATCAGTCCTATTTTATGAGTACTACCATCATATTATTAGAGTGGTTTTGCTCCCCTTCTGGCTTTGTTCTGTTTATACGTGAGGAAGTGTGACCTACAGGCAAACTACCTGCAGGGAAATGCAGTTTGAAGGACTTCTACTTAGTAATATTTCACAATAAAAGCAGTTCCAATTAATATTCATAGTAATTGGGCAATGGAGAATGTTATTTTAGTACTGTCAGAGTTGTAGTTCAAGAGTAATTGAATGATAAAGTATCCCCCTCTCGCCCTTTTACTGATGTAACACTGCTCACCTCAGAGCAGCAAGACTGTCCGGATGAATCACATAGAGGGACAATCTTCAGTGAGCATAAGGAAAGTCCTGAAAAACCTGTCAAAGGGTGCAGGATTTTCCTTATGCTCACAGTAAGAAGATTGTCCCTTGCTGCAGCTTACACAGCTTACACTAGGTAAAAGGGGCGGGAGGGGGATACTTTATCATTCAATTACATTTGATCTACAACTCTGACAGTATTGAAATAACACTCTCCATGCCCAAATACTATGAAGATTAATTGGAGCTACTGTTTTTGTGAAACATTACTATCCCTTTAAACAAATTAAGATGCTTTGCTTTTCTTAGTAAATCATATCAGTGTGTTCAAAGAGAGCATATGTATGGCAGTGTATAAATAAAATACACATTTTCCTGGGCTGTTAATGATATTGTATGATATGAACATGATCCCATCACACTTGTGTCAAACTTATTGGATAGTCATGAAATGGTAAATATTTTTGCTAGTGGTAGAGAATTTTAACTATTTTCAAAACCGAACAAAGACCCTTGAGTCTGAAAGACAAGTGCATGTATCAAGGACAGAAGGAAAAAGAGGAAGCGTGTTCTGTCCTCCAACAAAGAATGATTGCATTGGAGAAGTACAAAAATAATAGGCAGATGTGCTCTGTCTCCTTTGAGCTTGTCACTCTGCAAGGTGACACAGTGCTGTATGTAATGGGGGATGAATTTTTATGATAGTCTTTAGATTGACGGGTTATGACAAAACTGAATTCATGGTGCTTTAATAAGTCTTTTGTCTACTTTTACATACATTGTGACTTGTCTAGGAAATGACATATTGAGCCTGTGCACTGTCTGTAAATCCATTGGTGCTAAAGGGCTCACAATGTATTGTCAGCTTCTGCCTTGCCAGTGATGTAAGGCAGGTGTCATTTTTTTTCTTTCACGCAGCTTACCTTGAGTAGGGGCTACACTTTAGGGTGAACAAACTAGTGAAGCTCAGAAAAAGGCCAAGCAAGATTTTGAAGGAGTCATTAATCAGTGCCAGTCACAGGTGTGGTGACTTCCTCACAGACTGCCAACAGACTGTGAAAGTCACATCCAAAGCACGGCCTGTCAGCCTAGCAAAACTGACAAAATACTTATGAAAACGTCTTAACCCCCTATGTCTTTTTGAGAGTAAGAGGGGTGAACAAAGCAATGCAATGCACACCCCATCTGTTGTTCATTGGGTTTAACCACTCATAATAACTCACTTAACACCTTGGATGCATAACAATGCCTTGGAGACATTGCTACTATTCACTGGGTCACAGTATGACTCAGAACAATAAAATAGTTCACTTGTAAATATATATTAACCCCTTAAGGACCCATGACGTGCCAGAACCATCATGGGAAAACTTCCCTAAAGGACCAGTGACGGTCCTGATACGTCATGGATTTCAGGGCTCCCCATTCGGCTGCATGCTGTCCGGGGGCCCTGGATCCAATTGAGTGTGTGGTCCAGGCCACACATGCGCACGGCCTGTCCTTAAGGGGATAAAGAAATAGTATCACATAATATGGAATATATACACATATATTCATTATATATTATAAATGTAAATATCTGTTGACCAGTGAGGAACACAGGAACCAGTATGTGAAGTCTCCAAATACAGGGGGCAGGACCCTTAACCCATTGAGTGCCAGACAAGTACAAAACGCACTGCAAAGCAATGCGTTGCGTACCCCTCTGGCACTAAGAGGGTTAAAAACAGGTCTCTGAGGTGGAACTTCCTCCCATCCACTTTACCCTTACCTGTTAAGCTCAGTTTTAACCTTTTGAATGCCAGAGGGATATGCAACGCATTGGGAAGCAATGTGCTGCTCACCCCTCTGACAATAAGTGGTTCAAATGAGCTTGTTATCAGAAGGTAGCATGGGCACAGCTCTCTTAGTGTTTTTTTTGTTTGTTTGTTTTTTTGAGCACATAGGTCTGTGTACTCTCCTATTATGACTGGCTTCTTAATTCATGTATTGTCCAGGGCACAGGTTTATTATACGGGACTGCAGACCTGTGGAGGTTGACTTGTCTTATCAAGCTTTGCCTCAATATAGCTTCTTGGAAGCTTATTCTTTTCATTATAATGGGAGCCTGAAGATTGAGGCAGGAGACTGGTAGAGTGAAAGTGGTATTTGTATTGGCTAAGTGGCTCTAGAATGCAAGCTTTCAAGACAACTTAGATCACTTCTACAGGCATATTTAGAATGAAGGCTGAATACAAAATACATGATAGATTATACACTCATGCAACTGTATTTACATTTTTTACAATCAAATATTTATAGTAAATTAATCTCCTGAGGACTGCTGGTTTGCCTGACTTGCACTCTCCTTTCCGTTCATTATATTATACTGTTTGCCTGTGTATGTTGTGGCTGCCCTCAAATGGTATTATGTTCAGCATTTTCTGTGACTTACAAGGGATTTTAACCCCTGGATTACCTTCCGCTTACTGGGGTGATTTTCCCTCACTTGGGTACTGTGTCTTTCTTGCAGTAAACTTTCCTATTGATCCGCTAACTTTTCTTAATTTATTTAAGCTTTTTTAAACTTATACAGTATATTTGCAAAATTTAGATGTGTCCCCTTTAAGACCGGATGCCCTTACAGTGGGCAGTTTTGGACTCATACACTGAACTTCTCTGGGACCTCTCTGTTTGCATCTAGGAAGCTACTGATGGTCTCTTAGTGCCCCTTGTAAGGTGTGATATCTTCAGACTTCCAGTGGCATCCACTCTGTTTTTAAACAGCTCAAGAGCCACCCTGCCATTTTGAGGGAAAAATACTACATTTCCCAGAAACTCTTGCTTCCCAGACTTTCTTGTATGGGAAGAAGTGGTCTCAGGATAATCTTCTTCCTTTTTGGATTCTGCATGCTGCACAGAGGCTGGACTTTCATCCTGCTTGCCAAATTAATCCCTTGCAGTGAGATAAGTACTTTTGCATAATTTTAAGTACTTTTTCCCTCGCTTTTTATATTTTTGAATGTCTTTTACACTACTTTGTGGGGTCTTCTGATTATATCATAATCTAATGGAAACATGGGCAAGTCCAAGCCTAAAGATTCCGGCTTCCCTCCTTTAACCCATCGTTCCTCATGGCAGACTGAGCAACCTAGAGAGTGTTCTGGTACTTTATGTTCCTCTTGCACGGTGGCCTCTACCCTACCTCTGGGGTCTTTATCTGCTGGCCAGGAACCAGTATGGGTTAAGGCTTTTATTTCTTCTTTCTTATTTCCCTGTACCCTCATCTATTCAAGGGGTTCTCAACTCTTGATCTGTGGGACAACCTGCACTAGGGTTGCCATCTTTTCCTCAAAAAAATACCGGCCATAGTTATAGGTCAGTGAGGGCGGAGTCACAAAAGGAAGGAACCACAAAAGGGGCAGAACCACTCAATGTTGGGTTAAAACATTCCTGCTGAATGGATACATGGAACCCATTGTAGCTACATAGCAAATGCAGCTTTAAGGTGCTGATCTGGAAACCCTGTCTGTCCCAGGCAGTTTTATTTGAAAGATCTGAATATGACAGGGGTGGCAATTTTCACATGAGTGGGCGGAGGATGAAATAATAATAATAAAAGAAAGAATAAAGATAAATAAATCGCTACATCGGTGAGGACACAGACCTACCACATCAAAGAAAAATATCAATTCATTCCTATGGAAAGGAGTCTTCTGTATGTAAGAAGAAATTGCTTTAATTCAGATTTACAGCAAAAAAACATAACACAATATTGTTGGACACCTGCACAGTCATGTGTAGTAAGGGCGCATACTGTTAGTGATAAGGGTTCCTCCGCACCATGTGTAAATTGCATGGCAGTAAAAGGAACTCAGGCAAAGTAAGAAGTTTATAGTGATGGGCATTAAGAGCCATTTATGTACAACGATTGCCAATGAGTACTGATGGGCAGAACAGGGTGTACAAGATACTTCAATCTTTCATTTGCAATCTAAGCACAGCCTGTGGATGCACAGACAGATAATAGGCATCTTGCACTTACAGGTTAACTCATGAATACTAGTCAACCAAATAATATAAATAACTAGTCATCCTATATGCAGTGACACTAGTGAAAAGGCAGACTGTGTACAGTGACTGTCTCCCAGACATTCTGATATCCTGTGCTATGTTACTGAGTAATTTGCACTTACGGTGGTCATCCTTTTGCCATGCTCTTTGCATCCTCTGTGAAGATACAGAGTCCCCCACTCAACTGCATTCTCTACATTAACTCCCACCACAGCCAAAAAAGAGCAGCCGTTGCAGCCTCCTGTTGCTTGTGTCGACATGATGCAAGCCCTATGCTTTTTCCTCCTTGCAAGCCAGGGCGGTATCACGGTGCCCGTGCTTCATTGTTGTTGTTTAGCTGTCAGATATCCTGTGTCATGCTCTCATTGTTTGCCCTGTGTTGAGCCCACCCAGTATGGCCTTTATATACTGGGCTCCTGCACCCACCCAGTGCCCTTTCGTGGTGTTCCTGTACCAGTGCTAACTGCTGCTTAGAGTTCCCAGTGTACCGACTTCGCCTGTCTGACTACTCTTCAGTTCCTTCTCCTGTGTACCGACCCACATTGCCTGACTACTTTTCAGTTTCAGCTCCTGTGTACCGACCCGGATTGCCTGACTACTGTTCTGGATCTGCTCCTGTGTTTTGACCCAGCCTGGCTGGCCTTCCTGCTCCTGTGTACCGACCCGGTCCGACTGACGTTCTTGCTCCTGTGTTTTGACCCAGCCTGGCTGACGTTCCTGTTCCTGTGCACCGACCCAGCTTGATCTACGTTCCTGCTTCTTTGTCCTTGTCGCCTTGGCGACATTCTTACATCCGGCTACCATTGGCTTGTCCTCCGCTACTGCTCCGGCAGGTTGTCAAGTGTTGTCTCACTTACTGCTCCGACAGAGCGCCTCTGGCTGAGTCCTCCGCTACTGTCATACCGGTTGCAAGTGTTGCCTCCGTGATTGCTCCGGTAAAGTGCCATTGGCTTGTCCTGCACTACTGCTCCAGCAGGTTGCCAAGTGTTGTCTCAGTTACTGCTCCGGCAGAGCGCCTCTGGCCTAGTCCTCCGCTACTGTCATACCGGTTGCAAGTGTTGCCTCCGTGATTGCTCCGGTAAAGCGCCATTGGCTTGTCCTCTGCCACTGCTCCGGCAGGTTGCCAATTGTTGTCTCAGTTACTGCTCCGGCAGAGCACCTCTGGTTGAGTCCTCCGTTACTGTCATACCGGTTGCAAGTGTTGCCTCCGTGATTGCTCTGGTAAAGTACCATTGGCTTGTTAAAGTATCTATCCAGTACCTTCACACATTGGACTGTTTACCATCATTGATGAACTTTAACTCCTGCAGTGCTAGAATCCTGGGAACCTACTTCTCTTGCCTGACTTGTGTCAGTATATACTGTCTATACATTCATGTTATGCTGGACCCGTGTGGGCATTGAATACATTACCTATTGTGTGTCTGTACTATACTGTTGTATACTACAGGACCTGTGAGGGTTCTTACCGTATTGTTTTATTCAATAAAACTGTGTTTTTATCCTAACCACTGTGTCTGTGAGTCAAACAAACCGTTACAGTACGAAAGGGCCATGACCTCAGACAATAAAGGTGAAGGTAATACACAGAACATCCACTGGAGGATGGATGTGCATGAGCAGCGTTTGGACCAGTTGGCATTGGCCATACAAACTATTCTTGAGCGTACGGTACACCTAGATAAGCCTGTTCCTATTCCGGTGGTCTCCCCATTTTCGACACCGGAAAGTCAGCCTGTGACTTTGGTTGCCTCAGTCAAAAGGTTAACCGCTTCTGCTCCATTGCCTCTCAGATACGATGGTGAACCCAACTTATGCAGAGAGTTTATTAACCAACTTGAGATATTTTTGGAGTTAACTCCTCATGCCTTTCCCAATGACCGTAGTAAAGTCAGGTTTATGATATCCTTACTGACCGGCAGAGCCCTGGCATGGGCCAATCCCTTATGGGAGAATGCTAAACCGTGCACCAGGAATTTCAGGGAATTTGTGCAAACATTTCGGAGAGTATTTGAAGTTCCTGGTAGAACCGCCTCTGCTGCTAAACGTTTGATGGAGATACAACAGGGCAATCGTACGGTGGGCAACTACGCCATAGAATTTCGTACACTAGCAGCAGAGGTAGGTTGGAATAACGAGGCATTGGTGGCAGCATTTGCCCAAGGTCTGGCTGACCATATCAAAGATGAGACCGCAGCAAGAGAATTGCCTAGTGATTTGGATGAATATATTGACTATGCCATTTTGATTGACTCTCTGATCCGTGAGAGACTTGTGGCTAAAGACCGTAGGCTATGGCCTAAAAGCAGCGGGCATAGCAGTCTTTTGAGCCCACCCACCCCTCCCTCTTTGCCTAAATCTCTTGACCTTAAACAAGAATCGTGTGAACCTAGGTTTTACCAGATTAACCAGGGAGGAACAGGCACTCCGCAGGAGGCAGGGGTTATGTTTGTACTGTGGTAATGCTGGGCATATGCCCGCCCAGTATGGCCTTTATATACTGGGCTCCTGCACCCACACTGTGCCCTTTAGTGGTGTTCCTGTACCAGTGCTAACTGAGTCTCAGAGTTTCCAGTTGTAACGGTTTTCTGACACTCAGACCAGGGTGTAAAGTAAAAACACAGTTTATTGAATCAAGGAGTAATACAATGCCCCTAGGGGCCAGTACAGGGATAGCAGAAATAGCAAACACGAACAGGGTGAATGCAATACAGCAAATAATACTGGACAATGGGTAGATAGTAAATGACCCCAAAGGGTTAACAAGTGCAAGAGGAGAACTCAGTCCTAGTTTGGCCAACGCCCAGGATATATGGTAGTCTCTGGGTAATAGTTCTTGAGTCACAAAGCTGGAACTAAGTAGCAGTCTCTGGAACACAGTTCTTGAATCACAAGGCTGGAGCAAGGTGTCTGTACTGAATTCACTCTCAAATAGAAACGGAAGGCACAAGTGCCAGAGCTGAGTAAATACCACCACCGTGGGATATGAATAAATGCTATTGCCAAACTGAAGTACAAGAACCTGAGCCGCCCTTAACTGAGACTGGAAGTTAACTCTGCATGTACCCAATGGATAGTGCCCTGACACCTCTTGGATGTCAAATAGTGGTATCGAATGCACAAGCACTGAGAGCCAAGCACTAGATAGTGCAGATGGATAGCGTAACCTCTGTATGTCAGTAGGCCGGAGCCATGACACCCTTCCGGTGCCGTACGGAACTTTCCCAGCAAGAGCGAACGGATAGCAATGCCCACAGGCGCGGTCACGGTGCACACCGAACACCGGACCGGCAATGCTCTGCAGAAGGTAGTGAAGCGTTACAGAGGTACAGAAGGAGTGGCTCTTAACTGATAAGTGTATGCTTGGCAAGAACTGAGGCACAAGACTGAGGCTACGAAGCACTGCAGGAGTTAACAGGTTCTGTACCGGAACACAGCAACGTACTAGGAATGGCAAAGCAACCTTAATCTCAGCTAGAGTAGTGAGAGGAATAGCGAGACACCAAGTGATCAGAATGTCGCGGACGCGACCAGGCCGTGCAGGTACACCGGAACAGCAGACTGGAACAGGCGATAACTGGAACCGGAGCACATCAGGAACAACAGCCGAAGGGAAGGATCAGTCACGGAGCTAGATCGTCTACCGGAGCCGGGTCGTACACGGAGCAGGATCATCAGCCAGAATCGGATCAATCACGGAGCAGGGTCGTCAGCCAGAGCCGGGTTATACACGGAGCAGGATCATCAGCCAGAACCGGATCAATCACGGAGCAAGGTCGTCAGCCAGAACCGGGTCATACACGGAGCAGGATCAACAGCAGAGTCAGACAAGCCGGGTCGGTACACTGGAGAACTGGAACACAGCAACAAGGCGCAGATACTGGAACACCACGAAAGGGCAACTCACAAGTGCCCAAGCCCCAGAGTATAAAGGCACATCCTGGGCGGGCCAATCAGCATCCTCCAATGCACAGATAGCACAACCCTGATTGACAGTGTAGCACGGGAACCGTGATACCAGTGTACTGACTTGGCCTGCCTGACTACTCTTCAGTTCCTGCTCCTGTGTACCAACCCAGATTGCCTGACTACTCTTCAGTTCTAGCTCCTGTGTACCGACCCGGATTGCCTGACTACTCTTCTGGATCTGCTCCTGTGTTTCGACCCGGCCTGGCTGACGTTCCTGCTCCTGTGTACTGACCCGGACCGGCTGACGTTCCTGCTGCTGTGTTTTGACCCAGCCTGGCTGACGTTCCTGTTCCTGTGCACCGGCCTAGCTTGATCTACGTTCCTCCGCTACTGTCATACCGGTTGCAAGTGTTGCCTCCGTGATTGCTCCGGTAAAGCGCCATTGGCTTGTCCTCCGCTACCACTCAGGCAGGTTGCCAAGTGTTGTCTCAGTTACTGCTCCGGCAGAGCGCCTCTGGCCTAGTCCTCCGCTGCTGTCATACCGGTTGCAAGTGTTGCCTCCGTGATTGCTCCGGTAAAGCGCCATTGGCTTGTCCTCCGCCACTGCTCTGGCAGGTTGCCAAGTGTTGTCTCAGTTACTGCTCCGGCAGAGCGCCTCTGGCCTAGTCCTCCGCTACTGTCATACCGGTTGCAAGTGTTGCCTCCGTGATTGCTCCGGTAAAGCGCCATTGGCTTGTCCTCCGCCACTGCTCTGGCAGGTTGCCAAGTGTTGTCTCAGTTACTGCTCCGGCAGAGCACCTCTGGCTGAGTCCTCCGTCACTGTCATACCGGTTGCAAGTGTTTCTTCCGTGATTGCTCCGATAAAGTTCCATTGGCTTGTTAAAGTATCTATCCAGTACCTTCACACATGGGACTGTTTACCATCACTGATGAACTTTAACTCCTGCAGTGCCAGAATCCTGGGAACCTACTTCTTTTGCCTGACCTGTGTCAGTATATACTGTCTATACATTCATGTTATGCTGGACCCGTGTGGGCATTGAATAAATTACCTGTCTTGTGTCTGTACTATACTGTTGTATACTACAGGACCTGTGAGGGTTCTTACTGTATTCTTTTATTCAATAAAAATGTGTTTTTATCCTAACCGCTGTGTCTGTGAGTCAAACAAACAGTTACAGGCGGGCTGCCAGTCACCTGATGTACTCACCGTTAACCATTTTCTTACCAATTGTACAGCATATTCGAGGATATTATTTTGTTTAGTGGCTGTCTCATGCATTCGATGTATAGCTAGGGTCAGACATCCGCTAATGTATGCAGAAGTCTTTAGAAGCAGAGCTGCCAATTATTTTGTCCTTTCATATAGCAGGGAGTAACAGCCCTGCCCCAGACGCACACACATACCAGCTTTTCAATTGCCGGTATAGTAGTTATACCGGCACCGGCTCAAGTGCGCTAATTACCGTCTGTGTCGGTAAAATACCGGCCGGGTGGCAACCCTAACCTGCACCCACCAGCAGCCGCTTGAGCCCAATATTTCAGGGTTACACTGCTGAGGAAGGGAGAGGGGGCTGAAAATGATGACTTACACTCGCCTCTTTCCCTAGTGGACTATTATTAGGATAACTGTAGCCCCTAGGCTGAGGAGCTTATTAGGGTGGTCATGGAAATGTTTCGTTTCTCGGAGGCCTCATTCCAGTTCCTTTTCCCCTGAAGAGATGCAAGAAGGTGGTTCTTATCTTTCCTCCTCCTCCTCATTCCTTGGACAAGGTAATCCTGGAGGAATGGAAGTTCCCTGATAGACTATTCCTTAATTGGTGCATTGCTAATCTGTATCCTTTTGAGGCTCACGCCTAAGCACAGTGGGCTACCCCTCTTGTGGTTGATTCACAGATTTCTCGTCTTGCCAAAAATATAATGCTTCTGCTGGTGGATGCATCAGCCATTAAAGGGATAGTAATACTTCGTTTTAACTTTATTTTATTTTGTAGGCATTAAAAAAACATGAAGAATGATATAAGTCTTATCTCTCAAACCTTTATGGTTTATGAGATATTCACAAGCAAAGTTCCCCTCCCGCCCCTTTTACCTAGTGTAACCCATCTCTTCTCAGATGTGAATCTGGTTGTATGACCAGACAGATAACAGAAGGGGACATTCTTCTTTGTATGAAAACAATGAAAGCCCTTCCCCCCTTGACAAGTTTTTCAGCTTTTTCCCTTATGTTAATTGAAGATTGTCCCTCTCTGCAGTCTACCTGGGCACCTCCCTTCTGATCTGGTTGAACGGGGGGGGGGATACTTTGTTTGTGAATATCTCTTAAACCATAAAGGTTTGAGAGATAAGACTTATATCATTCTTCATGTTTTTTTAATGCCTACAAAATAAAATAATGTTAAAACGAACTATTACTATCCCTTTAATGATCAGGAGGATAAACACCTAGGCTCATTTTTAAAGCAAATTTTGCAGCCTCTGTCACCACCTAATGCCCTTTCTTTGTCATTATCTGGGTGACTAGGACCGTGGCTATTTGGTGTGTTCCAGAGAAACAACAGACAAAAGAGAACATTAACCTCTTAAGGACCAGTAGTCCAGAGAAGTTACCTTCCCTTAAGGACCGCTTTGATCCTTCCTGACTGTCTGGTACACGTGATATGTTACATGTACCAGCACGTTGACTCCCACAGGAGCTCTGTAAGTAAGAAGTATGTGACGTGCCAGGACCGTCACTGGTCCTTAAGGCAAAAAATGTGTGACTGTCATAGCACATCACTTGGTCCTTAAGGGGTTAGTGTACTTATTCTTAAATTCTTTTCCCTTAATCCATATAGTATACAGGATTCACTGTAGGAGAAAAATAACAATGGGTTGATCTAAAATCAGGGGATCCTCTTTGATTCTCTGTTCAGGGGATTCCCTTTTTTTCTTTAGCTTCTGTTTAGCGTTTCTCTTGGCTTTGCTATATGTTACAGCTGAGCTTAGCAGACAGAGGTAGAGTGGAAGGGAGCAAGGGGTCTTTACATCAGAGACCTTGTTTGAAGTGCCCTGCTCTCCTGGAGGAGGGGACTTTACCCCCTGGTCCCTATATTCCACATGGACTAAGAGAAAAGGATTTAACTGTTAGTACACTAAAATCCTCTTTTCTCTGTCATCCAATATAGGTTACTGGTAACTTTTGGGAAGGTGACTGCCGATTTAATAGGCAGGAACAATTCTTGAAAAGAAGTGCAGGATGGAGCCTTCCTCCTCTCCTAGCTGGTCCCCAGCCAATCCCTTCCAGTAAGATTTGTTCCTTGACCAAGCAAGGCATTAGAATAGTTCTGCTATAGTTTGTTATATTTATTGTTTTCTGTTAGATATGGAATACCAACCATTAGGCGGACTGACATTCCCAAGTTGCATAGCTCAGTTTCCAGGTGCTGTTGTGGACCAGTCAGCTATGAAGGGGAAAATCTTGTGCAGCATGTTTTTTTCCCTAGGAGTTGCCCACTGAGGCTTCTTCTTTACCAATGGTAATCTGAAGACAGAAGACCTGTTAAAGAGGTGAGCAACCCTTTGAATGCTGAGGTCCACATGTCTCACGCTTCCCTTCAGCACAGGGGTCTCCTTGGGAGTTCCTAATACATACTTCTGCACTCAGTGGGTTTATCTGTATGTCTGTTGAGGTTTGGAGCCATTGGGTTTCTGTGGTAAATTTACCCTTTATCTGCCATTTTGGGCACTTTTGGTGGGTTTAATACACTTTCCCTACTGGGTCTAGTGTTTGTTCCTTTTTTCTAGTGCTCTCTGATATGTTTTATTCTGTTCAGACACTTTTTCACATTTTCACTAAAGGCACGCTTTACCGCATAGACGCCATTGCTCCATTCACCTCTATGGGACTTTACAGTTTGGGACATATCTCTGCAATCGCTCAACATAGCGACTTCAGAGACTGCTCATTTTGTTTGTCTGCCCTTATTCTATCATCTGGTTCATGTTCTGAGTGTATTGGGGGCTTAGGGGCACCAAACTCTGATTTTGGGGTACTTTAAGGGAAACTACATTTCCTGTGAGCACCCGTTTTGCGCACTAGTTTCTGATTGGCTCCCATCGCAGAAGTCATTTTCTTCTTTCCCTTCACGAGTATCCTAAGCAGGGCTTGGACTCTCCTTCTCTCCTCAGCAGATTAACTCTTCGCCTGCCAGTGAAGTGCATTTTCGCCATTTCTAGGGTGAAATACTTAATCATACAAAATGTATTAGGGTTTTCCCTTATACTTTCATATGTTTGTACCCTGTGAGGATGTCAACTCTGTTGGAACTTGGGACAATACCTAAGACTAAGGATACTGGGGTGTCTGTGACCCCCATTGCGCACTGCTCCTCATGTCAATCAGGGCTTCCTACATAATACTTAGGTCATTTATGCCCTTCATGCGCTGCTGCCCCTGATGCAAGAGTGTAAGGCCACTACTAGAGACTTAAAGTCTACCTTACAACTACTTCCATCCCAATTACAGGGGGTCTTCCAATCCTGGCAGCCCCCTACTCTCAGGTCTTCCCTACCCAAAACTCAGGGTGTACCTGATGTATCCGATTCCTCTGAGGGGAACTGTCGGTGGAATCAGATGAGGGTGAATGTTCTGCGGTGGTGTCCTCCCAATTTTTGGGGGACCCCTTTGAAGCTGACCCTGATCCCTCAGCTGAGGGCCTGATCAGGGCTGTCCTCACTACTTTGAACATCCCCCTGGTTTCTGAGGCTCCTAAGGATCCTTCTGATGTGTTTCATGAACCTAAAAAGCAGCCTACCTGCTTCCCACCTAATCCCACTCTTGATCACCTTGTGTTAGATGAGTGGACGAACCCTGATAAGAAATCTTCTGTGTCTAGGAAGTTTGTTAAGTTGTATCCCTTCTCTGAAGTGGCCTTAGCTCAGTGGGATCAGCCCCCTAAGATGGACGCCCCAGTTTCCAGACTCTCTAAGTCCACTGCTTTGCCTGTGGTGGACGCGTCTGTCCTTAAGGATTGGTGTAACGGTTTTCTGACACTCAGACCAGGGTGTAAAGTAAAAACACAGTTTATTGAATCAAGGAGTAATACAATGCCCCTAGGGGCCAGTACAGGAATAGCAGAAATAGCAAACACGAACAGGGTGAATGCAATACAGCAAATAATACTGGACAATGGATAGATAGTAAATGACCCCAAAGGGTTAACAAGTGCAAGAGGGGAACTCAGTCCTAGTTTGGCCAACGCCCAGGATATATAGTAGTCTCTGGGTAATAGTTCTTGAGTCACAAAGCTGGAACTAAGTAGCAGTCTCTGGAACACAGTTCTTGAATCACAAGGCTGGAGCAAGGTGTCTGTATTGAATTCACTCTCAAATAGAAACGGAAGGCACAAGTGCCAGAGCTAAGTAAATACCACCACCGTGGGATATGAATAAGTGCTATTGCCAAACTGAAGTACAAGAACCTGAGCCGCCCTTAACTGAGACTGGAAGTTAACTCTGCATGTACCCAATGGATAGTGCCCTGACACCTCTTGGATGTCAAATAGTGGTATCGAATGCACAAGCACTGAGAGCCAAGCACTGGATAGTGCAGATGGATAGCATAACCTCTGTATGTCAGTAGGCCGGAGCCAGGACACCCTTCCGGTGCCATACGGAACTTTCCCAGCAAGAGCGAACGGATCGCAATGCCCACAGGCGCGGTCACGGTGCACACGGAACACCGGACCGGCAATGCTCTGCAGAAGGTAGTGAAGCGTTACAGAGGTACAGAAGGAGTGGCTCTTAACTGATAAGTGTATGCTTGGCAAGAACTGAGGCACAAGACTGAGGCTACGAAGCACTGCAGGAGTTAACAGGTTCTGTACCGGAACACAGCAACGTACTAGGAATGGCAAAGCAACCTTAATCTCAGCTAGAGTAGTGAGAGGAATAGCGAGACACCAAGTGATCAGAATGTCGCGGACGCGACCGGGCCGTGCAGGTACACCGGAACAGCAGACTGGAACAGGCGATAACTGGAACCGGAGCACAGCAGGAACAACAGCCGAAGAACAGGATCAGTCACGGAGCTAGGTCGTCTACCGGAGCCGGGTCGTACACGGAGCAGGATCATCAGCCAGAATCAGATCAATCACGGAGCAGGGTCGTCAGCCAGAGCCGGGTCATACACGGAGCAGGATCATCAGCCAGAACCGGATCAATTACGGAGCAAGGTCGTTAGCCAGAACCGGGTCATACACGGAGCAGGATCAACAGCAGAGTCAGACAAGCCGGGTCGGTACACTGGAGAACTGGAACACAGCAACAAGGCGCAGATACTGGAACACCACGAAAGGGCAAATCACAAGTGCCCAAGCCCCAGAGTATGAAGGCACATCCTGGGCAGGCCAGTCAGCATCCTCCAATGCACAGATAGTACAACCCTGATTGACAGTGTAGCACGGGAACCGTGATAATTGGACTGACAGGAAATTTTAGGCCTTTCTAAAGGCCATCTTTGCTACTGCAGGCATGTCATTGCGTTCCTCATTTGAAGCTGCATGGGTGAACAGGGCCATTGCAGTTTGGACTGAACAGCTGACTGCATCTGTCCGTCAGGGCGCTCCTGCTTCGGACTTGTCTCGGCTTCTGACCAACATTTCTGAAGCTCAGCATTATGTTTCTGCAGCTATCTTTGATGCCATCCGGTTGGTGGCTAGGGTTTCTACCATGACTGTGGTTTCCAGTTGTGCTCTTTGGCTCAAGATCTGGTGGGCAGTCACTACCACTAAGAAAGCATTACTTGTGTTGCCTTTCTTTGGAACGTTCTTATTTGGGCCAGAGCTTAAAGACCTCATCAGTGAGGCCACTGGGGGTAAGAGCAGCCTCTTGCCATTAGTCTCCAAGAAGAAGCCTGAAGCCAAATGGAATCGGCTTTTTCGTCCCTTTCAGGCTGAGGCGCTCCACTAACCCGGTTGTTACCCAGGGTCCGCTTTCCTCCTCCAAGCCCAAACAACAATGGAGGTCCAAGCAGTCCTCCATCAAGCCCAAGACCTCCAAACCTCCTTTGGCATGACTCGCAGAACCCTGGACCCCACGCTGTAGTGGGTGGCCTACTGAGCCATTTCCTCAATGTCTGGACAGACACCGTGGTGAATCCATGGGTTTTGCAGGTCATTTCAGAGGGGTACAGGATCCCTTTCTCTTCCTCCGCTCAGGTTCTTTCCTTCTCGCACTTCTCAGGGACTAGAGAAACTGCGTCTTTTCATTGGTGCCATGCAGACCCTTTTAGACAAGGAGGTCCTGGAACCAGTTCCCGAGCTGGAAATAGGTTTGGGTTTCTACTCCAACTTGTTTGTGGTTTCCAAGAAAGACGCTGGCTGTTGTCTAATTATGGACCTCAAGGATCTCAATTCCTTTGTGGTCAAAACTCATTATCACCAGGAGTCCTTAAGGACGGTGATTGCAGCCATGTGTCTTAGGGAATTTCTTGCTTCTCTGGACCTTCAGGATGCCTACCTTCATATAACCATCCATCCAGAGAGCCGCCAGTACCTCAGGCTTGCCTGTGACCAAGGGCATTTTCAGTTTTCTGCTCTCCCCTTTGGTCTGACTATAGCCCCACAGGTTTTCAATCGTGTCGTGGGTGCTTTAGTGTCCGTCCTACACAGGGATGGCATCAAGGTCACTCCATACATGTACGATTTGCTTTAGAAGGCCCCCTCTCCAGAACTCTTTCATCAACAGGTCCAAGGTTGCATTCACGCTCTCACCCATCATGGGTGGATCCTGAACATAGACAAGTCGGATTTGATTCCATCCCAACGGCTGGTCTTTCTGGGTCTTCTCTTAGACACCATAAAGGGTATGGTGTTTCTCACGGACAACGTGGCTCACCAAATCACCCACAAGGTGTCTGCTGTCCTGGCTTCTGATCCAGTCCCAGCCAAGAAGTTGACCTCTATAGCGGGGAAGTTCATATCCACCATAGAGGCAGCTCCGTTTGCCATGGCTCACAGGAGGGAATTTCAAAGGTTCGTGATCCAGGTCTGCAAGGGCAAGATGGATTTCCTGAAGATGTCAGTTTCTCTACTTCTTCATGTGGAGCTGAGTCTGTCATGGTGACTCAACCTCTCGAATCTCCTGGAGGGCAGGCCCTTCCTGGTGTCCTCCTGGATGACTGTGACGATGGATGCCAGCCTCTCAAGCTGGGGGGCGGTCGTGGGTCACATGAATGCCCATGGTCGGTGGTCCATGGCGGAGTCTCTCCTTCCCATCAACGTGCTGCAGCTTCCAGCAATATTTCATTCTCTCAGGTACTGAAAGTTCAAGCTGGGGGGCTGTCCAGATTGAGTCCAGTCCGACAATGCCACAGCCATGGCTTACATCAACAAGAAAGGCAGCACCAGTCTCGCAGCTTGGTTAGAGGCCAAAGCTATCTTGTCCTGGGCAGAAGAACATGTTCCTGCCATATCAGCCATTCACATTCCCTGCATTCTAGCAGACTTCCTAAGTCAATACACTATGGACAGTGGAGAGTGGGAACTGCATGAAGATGTATTCAACCTCGTTGTCCAGAAATAAGGACTTCCTTGTATCAACCTGATGGCAACAAGGCACAACAGGAACGTCTCATTGTTCTGCTCCGTCTGGAGGGATCATCCATCTCTGGCAGTGGATGCCATGTCGATCCCATGGCGCTTTCCTCTGGCGTACATCTTTCCTCCCATTCCTATGTTTCCTGAGTATTGAGGAAACTGCATCTGGAGGGTTCTCCAGTCATTCTGATTGCTCCGTACTGGCCTCATCAGGCCTGGTTTCCGGAGCTTCTGGACCTCTCTGTGGCAGAGCCCTTTCAGCTTCCCTGCCGTCCGGACCTACATCCTCCTCCTACAGGGGTACCTGTGGAAGGAGGATGTAGGTGTCTGGGTTTGACGGCATGGAAATTGAATCCTCAGTATTGAAGAAGAAGGGTTTTTCTTCAGGTGTGGTGGCCACTATGCTTAGTGCCTGGAAGCCTGTTTCATCCAAAGCATACCACAGAGTCTGGTCCACCTTTCTCTCTTGGTGCGCTGATAGGGATCTTTCCCATGACATTGACCTTCCTAGAGTCCTGTCTATTTTGCATGACAGGGGTTGATAAAGGTCTCACCTTGACTTCCTGTCACAGCTTACCTTGACTCCAGCATGATTACAGGCGCGAGGCTTCAAGCAGGCTGCAGACCTCTGTTTTATCTGTTTGCTTACTGTAGTCTTCTCCTACCTACTTCCTACTTCCTCCCTCTGAGCTGCTCCTCTTACTTCCTGTGGAGGGGTTTATAAGGCAGACTGAGGCCTGACTCAGATGCCCTTGCGTTGTTGTTCTTAGGTGAAGTACTTGGGCTCTGTGTGTGACCTGGCTATCTACGAAAACCCACTCTGTGTATGACCTGGCTATTTAAGAGAACCCGTACTGTGTATGACCCGGCTAAGTAAGAGAACCCTCTCTGCGTATGACCCAGATACGTATGAGAACACTCTCTCTGTGTATGACCCAGCTAAGTACGAGAACCCTTGCTGTGTGTGACCCAGTGATCACGAGTACCCCTTACTGTGATCAGTTTGTACTATTGGCCTAAGACAGACCACTGTTGTGGACAGAGAATCTGATTGGTGACTGCAGGCATGAGTCACAGGCTCTCGATATAGTGACTGCAGGCGTGAGTCACAGGCTCTCGATATAGTGACTGCAGGCGTGAGTCACAGGGTCTCGATATAGTGACTGCAGGCGTGAGTCACAGGGTCTCGATATAGTGGCTGCAGGTGTGAGTCACAGGGTCTCTTAGCGGTGATTGTAGGCGTGGGTCAGTTCTCCAGTCCAGCAGTCCTTGTGTTCCTGTTCATCGGATCAAGATTACTGTTCCAGTGTTCCAGTCGACGGATCAAGAGCTAGTGTTTCTGTTTCCTGCTGAGACTCACAGGGGCTTCGGCCCAGTCTCCAGCATTGTGGTCTAGCGTGAGGCCTACTATTTCTGGTAGTAGTGTCGCCAGCTAGTAACCTTTGCTTGTTGTACTACATATTTTTTGCTGTGATTTATTTTAATAAATATTTTGCATTACATTACCGTACTGAGTTCTGAGCTTTCCTGGGTGCCTGTGACACTTCCTTGAAGGTCCATACTTCTGTGCTCTCTGTTTTCTTTCAAAAACGTCTTGCCATCCTTCCAGATGCCAAGGTTTTCTTTCAGGGCGTTGCCCATTCTCATTCTGCCTTTAAGAGCCCTGCTCCTCAGTGGTATCTTAACCTGGTTTTGGGCATCCTTCAGCACCACCCATTTGAGTCCTTGGCTACTATTCCTCTACATCTTTTGACTTGGAGGATGGCTTTTCTCCTGGCGATAGTGTCTGTTTGCCGTGTTACTGAGTTGCATGCCTTGTCTTGCAAACCACCCTTTTTGGTGTTTCACAAGGACAAGGTGGTTCTTCGCACTTCTCAGGAATTCCTCCCTAAGGTGGTTTCTGAATTCCACATTAATCAGGAAATATTGGTGCCCTCTTTCTGTCCTTACCCTACATCTGACAAGGAAAGGAATCTTCACTTGTTGGATATGGTACGAAGCTCTGTGTGCACCGTCAGTCTGGCACGCTCTTCGTCATTTCTGAGGGTCCCAGGGCTGGTAGACCAGTGTCCAAGGTTTCCATATCTTCCTGGATTAAGTCTACTATTCGTAAGGCCTCCGAACTGAGGAAGAAGTTTGTACCATTTCGGGTCACTGCTCATTCCACCAGGTCTATTGGGGCCTCTTGGGCCTATAAGAATCAGGCCTCGGCTGATCAGTTGTGCAAGGTGGCTACCTGGTTGTCTGTGTGCACCTTTTCTAAACACTACCATGTTGATGTTATGGCATAGGCCAATGCCAGCTTTGGTAATAAGATCCTAGAGGCTGTCTTGCCTGTCTAGGGTCTACTTCAGTACCTTTAGTACTCCTTAACTGTTGAGCCCAGTTGGCTCTAGTTCTGTGTGCTGTGTTACAGTTCCTGGTGTGTTATACTCCAGTTTTGTGTCCGTTGACACTTTGTTCACTATAGGGCTGTTTTATGATCTGTTTAGCTCATATATGCTCTGGGGACCTGCGCCTGGTCCTTGCCTTCATTCCTACCTCCGGGAAACAATGTTTGGACATCCTAAAGATACCGGTAACCTATATTGGATGACACAGAAAAGAGGATTTTAGTCTTTCCTGTTAAATCCTTTTCTCTTAGTCCACTTCTTTTCAAGAATTGTTCCTGCCTATTAAAGGGGCGGTCACCTTACCAAACGTTACCAGTAATCTATATGGACTAAGAGAAAAGGATTTAACAGGTAAGACTAAAATCCTCTTTTTGCTGGGTTTATCCACCCACAGCTGAGCAATGTTTTTCTTATTCCAAATTTATTACAGTTCAACTTACATCTTTTGGATAGGTACCTCTATGTCCTGAAATTTTACAGGAGCTCCATTGCTGCAGAATCTTGTGTAGGATTATAAAGCTGAAAATAGCTGTCCATATACCACTGTAGCAAGAGTACCACTAAAACGTTTCAGGCCATGCGAGTACCACACCCAGCTTTGGGCCATATTCCATAAACGGAAGGAGTGGAATTTTGCAGTAAACTGTACCATGAGGAGAACTTAAAATTCCTATTAGTTTCAATGGGGCCTCTAACTCCTTGAATGCTAGAAAAGTCTCCGCCGTGTTGCTTCTCAGTGCTTGGAGACTTTCAACATTCAGGGGGTTAAATATTCTGTTGAAATCAATGGGATTTGGGTAACATTTATGAAACCTATAGAGCAGTTGTTGCAACATAATTTGACTAGGTTTTTGAATGTGGCACATTCATTCATGAATATTGTAAATAAACCTGTGATTTTTAGCTTGTTTTGGGTTCACAGAAGTGGAATATGCCCAAGGAGACTGCTTAAAAATTTCTAGTTCCTTTATTTTATCTGTTCCATTTCTTATCCTGCTGTCTTCCCTACATGCCACCATATCTTGTTTTATTAAAAAAGTGTCTTATTATTTATTAAAAAAGTTTTTTTTTTATCTAGCAAGTTTTAAACATATCTACAAATATGATGAAAAAAACATATAAAAAAAGATGACAAAACATTGGTGGTTTGAGAAGTGATTTTCTTCCCCTGGTAGGAAAAGTTAGTAGGTTGTACTGGGTTAAATTTGTAACAGCAGCTAGTTTTTATTCCCTGCAGGTAAGACCCATGCTTATATGTTGCATCACCTTCTACGTCATCAAACAGTGAAGGGACGTAGGGTCAAGTAAAAGTACAACGCTATTAAGCCAAGCCCACTATCACTGCTTTAATTAAACCTTGATAGTCACTGTCACATTACTAGTAGGGTTGTATTCTCTGTCCATTTAGAGAAGATGACCAGTGGTCATGCGAGGATGGTGGGAGTTGAAGTACAATAATAGATGGAGAGCTATAGACTGCACCCTCTCCTTGACCATTATCTGATGTGTTTTGTGGTATCTTCCATGAAAATAAAGCATCTAACAGAGGAGGTAAACATTTAGAAATCAATCAGGAGGGCTGCAATGAGCAATCAGGTGTCCACTCTGAAGCTAACCTATGATGCCGATACCATGTGCAGATGCTAGCGAGTGCTTCTACGGATTATTGCATTGGAGTGGTGACAACCTCTGGCATACCCTTGCTGCATTATTTAACCAAGATAAAGATGGAGGCTGCAAGGCTGTATATCTGTCCTCAGTTGAGCCGAGGACAGATTAGGAGGAGTATGCCAGTAGTTGTTTAGCAGGGTCAGACAGCAGAATAAAGCAGTCCCTTACAGATGAAAGTATCTATGTAAAAGAAATTAGGAATCCTCTGTTATTCCACCAAGCTCCAGTGAGTGGCATGTGGAATATGCCCGTGAAGGAGGCAAGCTGAATGAAGTGAATCTTCCAGCTGATTTCAGGACCAGTGTAGAGCACAACTGATAGGTGAACTGGAAGCAGGAAACCTGCTTAGTGGAACAGGAGAGTAAGGTGCTAAGGAAAATACAGACTAGCAGCAGAAGAGCAAGTTTAGCCAGAGATTGAACCCTCTACAATGACAAGGCTAAAGTTATCAGCCACAGCTGTTAACTGTGGCAAGATCAGACCTAAGATGTTGATGACTGACTGCTCAGGAAGGAAGGAAGAAGGTCCTGTGAGACAAACTGAAGCAAGCAGAGAGGCAAAACCAGATCAGATTAGCCAATCGGGATTCAGGTGGGAGGTCTGTTGAGCAAGCCAAGATCTAAGACTGAAGACGAGCAGAACAGTCTGTCAAATAGCTGAGGTTAGAAACCAAATAACACAGAGAGCTTAAGCAATGTAACAAGCAGGTTATCTCAAACATCGGGCACAGGTTAGAAAGAACAAATGTGTCTTATACCTGCATATACCCAGTAGGAGTAAGGAAATGCAGGAAATGGCTAAACAGACAGATCAGATTGTCAAAAGTATACAGACTGTGACACAGATCAGACTGTAAAATGGACACAAATCATTACTCCTACATTGCCTTGTGAAGCCTTTGCTTCAAAATGAAACTAAATATAGGAGAAAGGTTTATTTCTCAGTCTTCTTACATGGTTCTGCCGAATGTGGGTGGAGTGTGAGTAAGTAATAAATATAATTATAGATCTCCGTTTGAAGTCTTCATTTAATTCAATTGCAGATACAATGGTTAGGAAAGTCCTTTTGCTAAACAAATGAATAGATGCTCATTCTCATACAGTTTCATTTAATTCTAGGTTTGCAGAGATAGTTCATGGAATCGGAATTCTGTATGACTATGCCTTCGGGATACAAGCTATTCCTAGATGTGCAGTTATATTCAAAGTTGACTAACTGGGATTAAATTTAGGAAAATTCTTACCATTAAAGACCTAATCAAATTAGCTATAAAGGAGACATAATGATTTCTCTAGAGATAATTATATGGGCAATTTAACAGTAAATTGGAAAAAATTGAAAGAATTAATATAACGTTCAGCTAAACTTGTTGCTTGTAGAAAGAATTCATACAAAATACAGATTGTAATTTTATATTAGGTAAGGTTTTCTCCCAAATAAATAATGTAAACTAAATGTAACCCTTTGAGTGCAAGAGTACCACTCTGGCACTCAAAGGGTTAACATAATATAGGAGAGGGCAACATATGGCTCTCCATCTAACACTGGACATCCTCTTTTCTCAAACCCAGCCAGTGGTCTGCTGGCGATGACGGCAGTTGTAGTCCACTAGTAGCTGGAGAACCACAGGCTGTCCATTCTGGTTAACCCTTTGAGTGCTTTGCGATGCTTTCTGTAACACTCTAGTACTCAAAGGGTTAAAACATTTTGTCTTATCCCTTTAAGGACCATGTAATGTGTTGCATTCTCCTCTGTCCTTAAAGTCTTAAAAAGGATAGCAAAATGAGAAGTCATCTAAAAGTAATGTATTTTTAACACTGACTAAAAAATGCAGTGACAGACTCCACAGACCAAATGCATTTATCTCCATCCCAGTCATTTGAGCCTTGTAGTCCATCCAGCAGGTTCCCTATGTCCTTCCACTTCTGCAGCGTATACGGTGTCCTCTTACTTTGGTGCCCTTGAGATCCAACTGAAATATACAAATGTTTAAGTGCTGTGGTATAATGCTATGGGACCAACTGAATCCTAGTGTGCTAGACAATATGCTGATGAAGCTAATTGCACTCTGTCTGTCTGTCTCTCTCTTTCATTCTCATTCAGTGGCCACACAATGTCAGGTGGAATGGAGAAGTATGATTCAGTACAAAACATGGTTCTGGCATTGGGGGCAGTCTGAAGGCATTTCTGGGTATTCCTTTCCGTTTCCCCTTGTTCAACAGTATGTTTTAAATGAGGAGTAGAAGAAATTATGTAACTTGACACCATTTTCCTGTGGATGGTGTTATTATTCTTTATTTATATAGCACCAACTAATTTCACAGTGCTGTACAATAGGGAATAGATATACAGAGATATTAAATAGTACAAATGGAACATGGAAAACAAAAGGATCAGAGGGCCCTGCTCCTGAGAGCTTACAGTCTAGAGGATGGTAGGCTGGACACATAAGGAGTAAGTGCTATGGCATGTAAGTGCCTCTTGCCACATGAACTGTCTGTCAGTGGGTGGGAGAAAGAAGTGCTATTGAGTATAGTGTTCCAGGGAAATGGTGGTTCTGTTTGGGAGAAAAGATTGTGAACAATGAGGTTGTGATGGGGTTGTAGGTAGGAGGGTGATTTTAGAAAGGAATGAGAGTAAGCAGAAGCTGGACAGACTCTTTGTCTGACCTTACTCATAACAGTTATGGAGGTATTTGATAGGCTTCCCTGAAGAGGCAGGGAAGCCTATCCCTGAAAAGGCAGGGAAGACTGTTGGGCAGGCATAAGGGACTTGCTGACAATAACATCTTAACAACGGTGGAGTGTGTCTGCTGGTATTTACTAGAGTGATCATACACTCTAGTGTATACCCTGAGAGTCAGCAACAGGCATTCAGGGCGAACACCAATGGATCTGTGCTGGTGGATACATACATTTATCCCACTGTCTCTCACTC
The DNA here is from genome assembly GCA_037306005.1 of Rhinophrynus dorsalis. Taxonomy (NCBI): domain Eukaryota; kingdom Metazoa; phylum Chordata; class Amphibia; order Anura; family Rhinophrynidae; genus Rhinophrynus; species Rhinophrynus dorsalis. The sequence continues at coordinate 579,568,738 of CM074718.1, forward strand.
TGTCATTTTTGCTCTCTTTCTCCATATCACTTTCTCATTGCCTTTCTCTGTTGCCATCTAGTTGCCTCAGTATATCCCTCTTGTACTTCTCTTGCTCTCGCATTCTGTTGTTCTCATACTAAAACATCACTATTCATTAACATCTTCATCATGACTTAGTGCTGTACATACACATGGGCTTGGTACCACAGATAATGTGGGAGCTGTTAAAATATGAAGGAGTAGTAAAATTTTTAATGAATATCCGTATGTTCTAGGGCTTTCCTGTTGAGTATAACAAGGGCACACCCACTGTTGTTTTAATCAAACATTTCAGATTGTCGGGAAGTGAATTAAAGTGTGATTGCTTCCTGAAAGTTCAAACTGACAACATGACTCATTAGTTTATATTACATTCTATGGGGAACTGTGTCAGTTACTCATCTCACCCTAAATATTCAACAGAATAACTATTCTGACCATTAGAGGGCACTTTTAATGTAAAAAAAGTTTTAACTGTAATAACTCTGGAAATATGCTTCTCTCAGCAGTACATTTGTTTTAATCATCAGGAAACACTACAATATATAGATCATCATAAAAATGTACTGCTACTTTTAAAGGATTATTATTAAGTCCAAATGTTCTGGTCTCCTTGTGTAGAACAAAAGCAATATTCCAGTGGGTCATCTTACCTTGCCCCATTTTCTCCTTTGAAACATAAAACATTTGTCTTGCACATGTCACCTTCTATATGTCGCCTGCGTCAAAATGTCGATCACATCTTCAAGGATGCAATTTGGGAGCATTAAGAGCAAACTAAGGGCACAATAAGGATGCATTAGGATGCAGTAAGGGCATAATAGGGACGCATTAAGAACGAAATGCATTAAGAGTGAAATAAGGGTGCAATAAGGACACATTAGGGTGCATTAAGAGCCCAATAAGAGAGCAATAAGTACAAATAACAAAAACTAGTAATGTTATGTAACAATCTTTATTGGTAACAAAAAGCATTAACAATAAAATGCAAATGCTTTACAATAAACTACAAAAATTATTAAAGGTTTGAACTGTGTAGCAATCTTTATTGGAAAGAAAATTTTCGTACAACATAACAAATGACAGTGGATATGTATGTTTAACAAAATAACCAGACATTTATTGTAGCAGTCTTTATTGAAATCTATTTTTATACAGCATAACATAACAAACATAGCATAACAATTTAAGTTAGGAATAACCACACATTTATTGTAGCAATCTTTATTGAAAACAAACTACTTTCAATACAGCATAACATAACACAACAAACATAGCATAACAATTTAAGTTATGAAGTCTATGTATTAAAATGCAAATTTTCTGACACAGCTGTAAGGTAGTTGGACAACTGTGTGCTACCATAGTTTGTAACAATTACTTTCAATCTTCATGCATTTTCCCTATGCACTTTTTTTTAGCTTGTGGTGGCTCCTGTCCTGCAGCATATTGTTCCAATTTTAATTCCGCCAAACTTTGTTCCTTTTTTAATCCATTAATAAAGTTCCAAATACTTGGGTGGCATGTCCCTAGAAGATGTCTGTATCCTCTGTCACCCTTCTACAGAGTTATTTGTTTTAGGCAGGTCATTTAAAACTGAATGGAAACAGTTCCAGAGGTCAACGTCAAACAGTGCTTTGATTCTATTATTTCTTCTTCCAGGTCTGCTGATCCAAGTGTCCTCAAAATAATTCAGAAGCAATTGTAGTTCATCCACATTTTCAATAAAAAAGCTAGAGTCCTTTAGGGTTTCAAAAGTATCTACCACATCCTGTGGTGGTACAAAAGCCAGTGCAAGCAGGTTCCTTACTTGCAGTGCATACTCAGCATTCTTCATGTATTTTTTGGCCACATCCAGTAATTGTTGCATTTTTCACCAAACACACTGGCTGAAATGGAGCAGGGATCCTTGCTGTGTGTCATCCGGAAATACCCTTTTAAATGCAGCTTTGCATGCACTTTCAAAGTCTGTCATCACAGTCTGAGGGTTGAACAAAGCTTCTTGAACTCAGCACACGTGTGTACATGTTTGTTGTCCTCTCACTCATGAGGACAAACACAAGTGGGATAACAGTCCCGAACTGTACAGCATGTATGGTGTATATTTGCTGAAATAGCACTGGACAGCATTTAAAAGTTCCATCAGCATAATAATTGGCCAGGGTGGAAAAAATTACAAATCGTAGTAATCCAGGTCCGCTGTCATGAAGCATAAAGTTCTCACCCTTTGCAGTCTTTACATATTCCCCACCAATCCTCAGCTCTTCCAAATTGGTTGGGTTTGGAATTGGAGCCATGGCACCTCTCCTCACTCTTCTGATGACCTGCTTTAAGTTAGTTGTTGTAGGCAATTGTGCAGCAACTGTAGCTGTTTGTGGAGTCACAACCACCAGTTCATGTGTGCTATATTGTGTATTAGCTGCCATTTCTATTAGATCTCCAACTAATCTCTTTGCCTCAACTTTGCCAATGTCTGGTACATGGTTGTGTTCGCCTGGGCCTTTGCAAATTATGCCATCCTTGGTATGGCATCCTGAACTGCAATGTCCACTGTTATACTCAGTGCATTTCCATTGATGATTTTCTCTTGGCAGAAGGTGCATCCTTCCACCACCAGCAGTTTGGTTCCCTAATTGCTTTTAATAAATTCCAAAGGCATTGTGATGTTGCAGGATTGACGCTTGCAGTGCAAACAAGTAGACTTCCAGGTTCCAAATAGGCAATAGAGCTTCACTCAATAGCAGGAGAATTTATATACAGTGATGCAGCTGCAATATGAAATGCCGCCCATGTGACGCCCACCACAGGCGACACTGTTATGTAGATTTTGACATGGCTGTGACAATTTCTTCTTTTAATCCTTTCTTCTTTTAATCCATTGTTAAGATATTTTTTACCTTTTTTTTGTACATAAGATAAGAAATTACATTGATCTACAACAGTAAATCTGACATTGTTTGTTTAAAGTTCGCTAGATATATGTCTGCATTAGTGTGTTCAAATAAAATAGTTTGCTCTTGTTCTACATTGTTACTGGATTAAAAAAATAAAAAAAAGAAAGGTATACCAAAGCTGCTGTTGTAGTCTAATGTTAATATATGTTTACCTACTTTTTTCTACATAAAATAAGATAGTACATTGATCTACAGCAGTAAAGCTTATATTAATGTTTGTTGAAACTTCACTAGATGTACGTCTACATTAGTGTTTGCAAATAATATACTTTGCTCTTCTTCTACATTGTTACTGGATTAAAAAAAAAAAAGAAAAGAAAAAAGAAAGGTATCCCAAAGACCTCACTAAAATCCAAATAACCTACATTCATTGCCCCATCTTTCTCTATCACTTGAGTAACACAGTCAGATGATTCAACCAGGTAGTTTGGCTAGATCCTCCTTTTGTAAAGTCATGCTGTCATGGATCTTGCAACTCATTAAACTTCAGATAGCCACTACAACAGATTAGCAGTGCATTCCTCTATTACATCAGAGTAGCAGTGTATCTCACTATTACATCAGGCTAGCAGTGCATCCTATCATTATATCAGAAAAACAATACATTCCACCATTCTAACAGACAAGCTGTGCATCTCACCATGACATCATATTAGCAATTCATCTCACCGTTACATCATAATAACAGTGCGTCTTGCCATTACATCATGATAGCAATGTATCACACCATTGTCTTACATTAACAGTGCATAAACCATTATTTTAGATTAGCAGTGCATCCCACAATTATATCAATATAGCAGGGAATCACACCATTACATCAGATTAGCAGCACATCTCATCATTACATTAAATTAGCAGTGTATCTCTCACCATTATATCAGAATAGCAGCACATCTCACCAATACACATTAGTAGTGTTTCACACCATTACATCATTTTTGCAGTTCATCACCCCATTACATCATGTTGTACATTGTACAATTATTCTAGGTCATCTGAATATGTACCATTCCATGAGACCAGTGGAGCTTGAGCTATTTTGGGGAAACCAACTGAACCTTACATGACAAATAAACATTCCCCAAATGTCCATTGATTTAAATGAGGCTTTCTAAAAGACTCATTTATGTCTGAGGGGATTTTTTTGCACCCAATGCTGTAGTTGGATCTCCACCGAATTACTACAGTAGTTCTTCTTACTGCATCAGCCTGAAAGTTGCCAAATGTCCTAAAATGGCAGCATGCATAATGATTTTGGATTGTGCCCATGTAATAAATGCCTCCCATTTATTGTTTATCCATATCATTCTTTGATACATGCATCCAGCCCAGTGTATCACAGAATTAAGTGGGATCCAGATTAAATGTTACGTCTTTACTAACAGGTTATGAATGACATTCTGGACTTTCCCCAAAACTGTAACTTGACATTCATACAAAAGGGGAGATGGTTGGTTCTATTTACGTGCTTATTAGTTACAAAACTACTGCAGTGTGTCTTTCTAACATGTATTTTATGCATTTGAATGCCATTGGGCACAATGGAATGTGACAGGCTAGTGACAGAACACACTGACAGAATGGTTGTTTAACCAGTGCTTAACACTAAAAGCATTGCCAAACTATGTACAAGAAGTATTTGTCTGTGTGTCTATTATGGATGATAGTAAATACAGTGGGAGATTAATCCACTTGGCGCTATAACTAAGAGAAATGAACAGTTAGAGTATTTAATCTCATAAATCAAGTCTGAAGTCACCTCCAGTTCTTTTATATAAGCTGCAAATATGTATAAGTTGTTAAAGGAATTAGCACAATAAAATGAAATAGGTTTATGTATCTTTAATTATCACACTTTGACAACTAGCATATGTAAAAAATAAAGGGATAGCAACACTTAATATGTAGAAAAATTTATATTGTAGGGGTCACCCTCCTGAGTAAAACAAGTATACTTCCACTACTGAGAGGTCTTTTATTCAAAAGTTATTGCAGCTCAAACATTCATTTGTGTAGGTTTAATATTTCAGTGGCCTGAAATTGTACAGTGGCACTGTTGCTACACCACTCTATGACAACTCTGGTCAGTTGACCATAAATTTCCATAGTATGGTATAGCAACAGCACCACTGTAACATTTCAGGCCATTGAAACATTTCACCTAAAAAAATTCAAGTTTCAGCTGCAATAACTTTTCAGTAAAAGACCTCTCAGCAGTGGGAGTACCCTTGTTTTACTCAGGAGTGGATAAACAATATTAGAAACATAGAATTTGACGACAGATAAAAACCATTTCAGCTCATCTAGTCTGCCCATTTTCCTACAGTAAAAACCTCAAACCTTTTTTGGTCCTTGGTCTTTTCTTAAGTTAAGGACAGCCTTATGCCTATCCCATGCATGCTTAAATTCTGTCACTGTATTAACTTCTACCACTTCTGCTGGTAGGCTATTCCACTTATCTACTACCCTCTCAGTTGAGTAAAATGTTATTACATTGCATCTAAACCTGTGTCCCTCTATTTTTAGACTATGGCCTCTTGTCCTAACATTTTTACTCCTTTGAAATATACATCCATCCTGCACTTTGTTGAATCCCTTCATGTATCTGAATGTTTCAATCATATCCCCTCTCTCGCTTCTCTACTCCAAGCTATACATGTTCAGATCCTTTAGTCTATCATGATATTTATTTTCCTGTAAACCAGTCACCATTTTAGTAGCCCTTCTTTGAATTTTCTCTAGAGTATCTGTATCACTCTGGAGATAGGGTCTCCAGTACTGTACACATTACTCTAGGTGAGGTCTAACTAGAGATCTGTAGAGTGGCATGACCACTTCCCTTTTTCTGCTACTAATGCCCCTAGCTTTACAACCTATTACCCTGTTTGCATTCCCCACCGCTTTATTACATTACCTGACTACCTTTAAGTCATTAGAGATAATTACTCCCAAATCTCTTTCCTCTATTGTCTCTGACAGTACAGTACCCTTAATAGTATATTTTTCCTTTGTATTTTTATGTCCCAAGTGCATTATTTTACATTTATCAACATTAAACTGGATCTTCCACACTCTTGACCATTCTTCTAATTTACCTAAATCATTTGTCATTTGGCTTATTCCCCCTGGAATGTCTACCCTATTGCAGATCTTGGTATCATCTGCCAAAAGGAATACCTTACCTTAAAGACCTTTTGCAGTATCACTAATAAAAATATTAAATAGAATGGGTCCCGGTACAGATCCCTGAAGTACTTCACTAGTAACACTCCTTTTGTCCGAATATTCTCCATTGACTACCACCCTCTGTCTCCTGTCACTCAGCCATTGCCTTATCCATTTAACTATTTTTGCATCCAGACCCAAACACTGCGTTTATTTATGAGACTTCTATGAGGGACAGTGTAAAATGCTTTACTGAAATCTAGATAAGCTATATCTAATGCTCCCCCTTGGTCTATTATTTTAGTTACCCAGTCAAAAAAATCTATGAGGTTAGTTTGACAAGATCTCCCTGCTGTAAACCCATGCTGTTTGGTATCTTGCAAGACATTTAAATTCAGATATTCAACAATTCTTTCCTTTAACATAGTCTCCATTAATTTTCCCACTACTGATGTAAGACTTACTGGTCTGTAGTTACCAGACTCTTCCCTGCTACCTTTTTTGTGAAGAGGTACTACATTTCCTAACTTCCAGTCTTCTGGAACTATTCCTGTCATTAGTGACTGATTGAATAATTCTGTTAAAGTTTTTACCAGAACACACTTAAGTTCTTTTAATAACCTTGGGTGTATCCCATCTGGTCCCATTGATTTATCTGTTTTAACCTTAGAAAGTTGAAGTAGAACTTCTTCCTCTGTAGAAACATGCATGTTTCCCATGTCTTGCCATTTTGTTTTTCTAACAGAGGTCCCTTCCCTTCATCTTCCTCTGTAAAAACTGAACAGAAATATTCATTGAGACAGTCAGCTAGCCCCTTATTCTCATTTACATAGTTTCCATTTTTTGTTTTCAGTCTAACTATTCCTTGTTTCATTTTCCTCCTTTCACTTATATATCTAAAAAATGTTTTATCCCCCTTTTTTATTTACTGAGCAATTTTTTCCTCTGTCTGTGCTTTGGCACAACTAATAATGCATTTGGCTTCCTTCAGCCTAGTCTTGTACCGATACCTATCTTCTTCCTTCTGCGTCTGCTTATATTTCTTAAATGCTTCTCTTTCTTCTTTACCATATTTGCCAATTCTGCTGAGTACCACAGTGGTTTTCTTTTTCTTTTACCCTTGCTGGCATGTCTAATGCAATACTCTGTTGCATTTAGTAAAACACATTTCAGATAATCCCATTTCTCCTGGACACCATCTAAAGATCTCCAGGTTGTTAAAGACTGACATAAAAATGTTTCCATTTTAGAAAAATCAGCCTTTCTAAAGTCTAGAACCTTTGTTTTTGTGTGGTGCAACTCAGCCTCTGTCTTCATATTAAACCATACAGATTGATGATCACTGGAGCCCAAACACTCTCCTACAGCTACATCTGATACCAAGTCTCCATTAGTAAATAATAAATCTAATGTGGCTTCCTTCCTAGTCGGATGTTCTACTAATTGACTAAGAGCTAATCCTTGTAAAGAATTTAGGATATCTCTACTCCTGGCTGAACCTGCTGCTTAGTTTTTCCAGTCCACATCAGGAAGATTAAAGTCCCCCATAATTATAACCTCACCTTTCACAGTCATCTTAGTTACTTCCTTGACCAGCAGTTGATCCAACTCCTCTGTTTGTCCTCCTCTATAGATCACACCTATACAAGTGAACATCTTATTCCCGTATTCTAAAGTTATCCAAACAGTCTCTGTGTTCTCCTCCATACCCTGTAAGATTAACCTTTAAACTGTTTTTGACATAAATGGCAAGCCCTCCTCCTTTTCTGCCTTTCCTGTCTTTTCTAAATAGCGAGTACCCTGGTATTTCTACATCCCAGTCATTTTTTTCATTGTACCAGGTCTCGGTAATTCCCACTAAGTCCACATCTTCACTAGTTATTATTGCAATGTGTTCAGGGATCTTATTCCCTAAACTGCGGGCATTTGTACACATGGCTCGAGGTCTGCTGGTTTTTGACCTATGTGCCACAGACATACCTTGATCAAATTCATCTGTGCAATGCTGTGGGGGGCAATTGGTTTTATCCTGTATCATTCCGTTTCCCCCTATACTAGTTTAAATACCTGTTAACAAAACTTTTGAATTGCTTGCTGAGAACCCCTGTTCCCTTTTGAGAAAGATGCAAACCATCCTTTTTGTACAATTCCTTGTTACACCAAATAGGGTTGGTGTGAGAAACAAAGCCAAATCCATATTTTTGGCCCCACTTCCCTATCCATGAATTAAAATGACTAATTTGCTGCATCCTACCATCATCTTCCTTATACACTGGTAGAACCTCTGAAACAGATACAGTGGAAGCAACTTGCTGCAGATCCTTACATAGCTTCTTAAAAACATCTTTTACCACACTCATCTCATTGCAAGCCAAATCATTTGTCCCTAAAGGTACTATGACATCCAACCCTCCATTTTGTCTTGCTTCCTTAACAACATCTGACTTGTTTGCAACCACCATGACATTCCTCCAGAGTCACGCCTCTTAATATAGAATCCCCCAATAATAGTTGCTTCCTCTCAAAGTAGTTTTCACTTCTTTCCTTTGTCAGTCTATCAGTGGTTGCAGTCTGATTTACCTGTGGATTACAGACTGGTGAACCAGTAGTCTCTGCTTCTGGAGTTGTTCCAATATTAAGGAAGTGTTCTGAAAGTGCAGCAAAAGAATTATGAAGAGGTACACACTGTGGGACATGCCTCTTGTCCACAACTCTTACCCTTCCAGAACCAACTGTAGTCCATCTGCCATTTCTTGGAAGTCTCTGAGGCAGTGGCACTTGTTTCTTTTGTATTTGTGTGGAGCTCACAGACATCTTGTAGATTTCAGCCTTCAAATTATCAATTAACTTACCCGTGCTTAATCAGGGAAAGCCTTAAATCCTGGCCTGTTGGTGGCCCATGAGGATTGAACTTGGGCATCCCTGATATAGACTATGGAATGTCTTAAAAGAACCTCTAAGTGAGCAGTCCGTTCACAAGAAGCAGATGATGCAGACAAAAAAAGACCATTAGAAGAGATGCCTAATATATGGCAATGCACGCATAGAGACCTGAATTAGAAATCCTTCGTATATACCAATGCACACCTAGAGACTAAACTAGAGATCCTAATATATTCCAATATATAATAAACAAATAAAGTCACAACATGCATATAAATATACAATAACTAAATGCAGATCTGTATTAAAAAATGGCCAAAAAATATATTAGGGCATAGAAAAAAATGTTAATAAAAAACAGATCATAACCATCTATCCGTAAATGGTGTTTATCATATGAAGTATGTTCACGTCCACTTGTATGTAAATATATGTAGGAGAGTATGCAAGCAGGACTGCACACAGGTCATTTTAATGTGAATAGGTTTGACCAGGTGTTCCAATTACACAAGACTTATAGGCATGGGAAATAGCAAGTATATGTAGCTTCATGAAACATTTCCACCTAGTTAGTTCATAAGCATGTATATTGGTATACTTTGGTACAAACTATGTCAATATAAATGTTATCTCTAGTGATGAGCGAGCACCCCAATGCTCGGATGTTCGGGTGCTCTGACCGAGCACCCCCTGAGGCTCGAGTGCTCGGCCGAGCACCCGAGCCCCATTGAAGTCAATGGGAGGACTCGAGCATTACACCAGGCACCCCCTGCTCTGATGAGGGGAGGGTGCCTGGTCCATAGGAAAAGGGCAGAAAAAGATGGAAACACTACAGAAATGGTTCAGGGACAGCATAGGGAGGATGTCTGGATGCACCTTGGACTCCAACATCGCTGCTGGGAACGATCTTTCGCCCGTAGTACGCCATTTTTACAGACTGACCGTAAAACACACAAAAAGGAAAATAAAAACGACTTTAGGCGAAAAATTGTTACCAAACAGTATTTGCTGTATATTTACTTGTATATCATCTGCAAATTCTCCCAAAAATTTCATCGATTTTCTGAAGTGAGGCCATGATTAAGAGGGAAACGTGCGCAGAGGCAAATTATCCCAAAAATTTCCTTGATTTTCAGAACTGAGGCCATGATTAAGAGGGAAACGTGCGCAGAGGCAAATTCTCCCAAAAATTTCCTTGATTTTCAGAACTGAGGCCATGATTAAGAGGGAAACGTGCGCTGAGCTGACCATCTAAAACATTATGGGTGAGGGTCTGCTGCAGAGCTGACCATCCTAAACATTATATGCGAAGGCCCGCTAGTGAGCTGACGCTATAAAACATTATATGAGAGGGCCCGCTAGAGAGCTGACCCAATAAAACATTATATGAGAAGGCCCGCTGGTGAGCTGACCTATATAAAAATTGGCAAACAGGGCCCGCTGGTGAGCTGGCCCTATATAAAAATTATATCACAGGGCCCGCTGGTGAGCTGGCCCTATATAAAAATTATATCCCAGGGCACGCTGGTGAGCTGGCCCTATATAAAAATTATATCCCAGGGCATATGGAAGAGGAGGAGGAGGATGAGAACATTAAGAGTCAACCATATACTCGTTTTTGGGGTGGAAGGGGTGAATGGGAATACAGAGTATTCCCATCATTGTAAATAACATATATAAAGTGAGTTTATGTTCCCCCGGGGCTTTCCTCCAGTGGAGTGGAGAAGTCAGGGGAAATCCAGGCCTTGTTCATTTTTATAAGTGTCAACCTATCAGCATTGTCGGTGGAAAGGCGGATACGCTTATCTGTTATGATGCCACCAGCAGCACTAAATACCCGCTCAGACAGAACGCTGGCGGCAGGGCAGGCCAGCACCTCCAAGGCGTAGAGTGCCAGTTCATACCACGTGTCCAGCTTGGACACCCAGTAGTTGTAAGGCACAGAGGGATCATTGAGGACGCTGACACGGTCTGCTACGTACTCCTTCACCATCTTCCAAAACTTTTCCCTCCTTGTGACACTAGGCTGCGCATCAGGGTGAGGGTGCTGGCGGGGTGTCATGAAGGTGTCCCACGCCTTGGAGAGTGTTGCCCTGCCTTTCTCAGAACTGCTGTGTGCTCCCCTTTTCTCCCCTTCTCGGTTGGCCAAGGTAGCACGTACTCTGCCGCCAGCGTTGTCAGATGGAAAATTTTGGAGCAATTTTTCAACAAGAACCTTCTGGTATTGCACCATTTTGCTTGTCCTCTCCACCGGAGGAATGAGAGATGAGAAATTCTCTTTGTAGCGGGGGTCCAGAAGGGTGAACACCCAGTAATCCGTGTTGTCTAAAATGCGTACAACGCGTGGGTCACGGGAAAGGCAGCCTAACATAAAGTCAGCCATGTGTGCCAGAGTACCAACAGTCAAGATTTCGCTGTCCTCACCAGGAGGCTGACTCTCAATATCCTCATCCTCTTCCTCCTCTTCTGCCCACCCACGCTGAAGAGATGGAACTAAAGTTCCATGGCTACCCTCTGTAGCGGAGGCAACCGTGTCTTCCTCCTCCTCCTCCTCCTCCGCCTCCTCCAATTGTCGCTGAGAAGACGAAGTGAGGGTGCTCTGGCTATCACCTTGTGTAAGCTCTTCCTCCCCCATTTCCACCTCTTCCACATGCAAAGCGTCGGTTTTAATTGTGAGCAGCGAGCGTTTCAGTAGACACAGAAGTGGGATGGTTACACTGATAATAGCGTTATCGCCGCTCACCATCTGTGTCGATTCCTCAAAATTGCGTAAAACCTCGCAGAGGTCTGACATCCATTCCCACTCCTCACTTCTGATTACAGGAAGTTGAACGGAGAGGCGACGACCGTGTAACAGCTGGTACTCCACTACTGCCCTCTGCTGCTCACAAAGCCGGGCCAACATGTGGAAGGTGGAGTTCCAGCGCGTGCTCACGTCACACAGCAGCCGGTGAGCTGGCAATTGTAAGCGCTGCTGCAGCTTCAACAGGCCGGCCGAAGCTGTAGATGACTTACGGAAATGTGCACACACGCGGCGCACCTTGGTCAAGAGATCATGCACATTGGGGTAGGTTTTTAGAAATCGCTGCACCACTAAATTAAATACATGCGCTAGGCATGGTACGTGTGTGAGCTTGCCGAGCTCCAAAGCCGCCACCAAGTTACGCCCATTATCACACACAACCATGCCTGCTTGCAGGTTGAGTGGCGAGAGCCACTGCTCGGTCTGGTGACTAATCCCCTGCAACAGCTCTGAGGCCGTGTGCTGTTTGTCCCCAAGGCAGATCAGCTTCAGCACGGCCTGTTGACGCTTCCCCACTGCAGTGCTACACTGCTTCCAGCTACTGGCTGATGGGGGAGTGGCGGTGTGTGTAGAGAATTCGGAGGTGGAAACGGAGGAGGAGGAGCCAATAACGTAGGTGCTGGTGGAAACCCTGATGGAGGTAGGGCCCGCAATCCTCGGCGTGGGTAGCACCCGTGCCATCCCAGGGTCCGAGTCGCTCCCAGCCTCCACGACATTCACCCAGTGTGCCGTCAGGGAAATGTAGCGTCCCTGGCCACAAGCACTTGTCCATGTGTCAGTCGTTAAGTGGACCTTCCCAGTAACTGCGTTGGTCAGGGCACGGGTGATGTTACGGGACACATGGTGGTGTAATGCGGGGATGGCACACCGGGAAAAGTAGTGGCGGCTGGGGACCGCGTACCGAGGGACAGCTGCTGCCATCAGGCTGCGGAAGGACTCAGTGTCCACAAGCCTAAATGGCAGCATTTCGATGGCCAGTAATTTTGAAAGGTGTGAGGTTAGTGCTATGGCCTGTGGGTGGGTGGCTGGGTATTTTCTCTTGCGCTCAAATGCCTGGGGTAACGACATTTGGACGCTGTGCTGGGACAGGGAAGTGGATGTGGTCGCTGATGGTGCTTCAGATGCTACAGGTGCAGGGCGGGAGGTATGCGGGCCTGCGCCTTCGACAGGCGATTGGCCGGCACCGAAAACAGGGGAAGAGGAGGCAGTGGTGTGGCCTGCAGACACAGATGGGCGATCCAGGCGTTCCTCCCACTTACTACGGTGCTTGGATGCCATGTGTCGGATCATGCTGGTGGTGGTGAGGTTTCTAGTGTTCATGCCTCGGCTCATTCTGGTGTGGCACAGGTTGCAAACTACAAATCTTTTGTCGTCCGCACTTTCCTTAAAAAAACGCCATACCGCGGAACACCTACCCCTTGGCAAGGTAGATTTACGCAAGGGGGTGCTCCGTGGAACATTTGCGGGCCGGTTTGGTGCGGTCCGCCTTCTTTCTGTAGCCACACCACTGCCTCTTCCAGCCTGTTGCGGTGCTGCAGATGGCTCACCCTCAGGACTGCTGTCATCGCTCGGCTCTACACCTTCCCAGGTGGGGTCAGTCACCTCATCGTCCACCAAGTCCTCCTCCACTTCCTCACTCTGATCATCCTCCTCAAGTCTTGATCCCACCACATACTCGGTCATTGACAACTGTATAACATTCTCCTCAACAAGGTCTTGAGAAGGAAATAGTGGTTGATTTAATGGCAACTGTGTCTCATCATCATCATCATCATCCACTACTTCCTTTGACCTTAAATGCCGTTCACATCTGTCATCTTCTTGTGATTGGGTAGCCTCTAGAGGTTGTGAATCAGGGCACAAGATGTCATGTTCCTCTGCAAGCGTGCTTGGAGAGAGGGTCAAATGAAGGATTGGTGATGAGACGAGCTCCTCACTATATCCCAGTGTGGGATCACTTCTTTGACCAGACCGTGTATGGTGGGAGGAAGGATGATCAGAGTGAGGATTATGTTGACCAGACTCTTGGCTACTGAGAGTGGACTTGGTGGAAGACAGGGTGGTGCTTAACCGACTGGAAGCAGTATCAGCTGTCATCCAACCGACCACCTGTTCGCACTGGTCGGACCTCGAGAGTGATGTCCTGCGACGCCCTGTGAAATCAGACATGAAGCTAGGTATGGTGGATGTCTTTCTTTCTTGTGCTCTGGCACCAGGCACAGTTTCTCCGCGTCCTGACCCGCGCCCTGAACTTTCAGGATCACGTCCACTTCCCCGTCCCTTTTTACCCGCCTTCTTCATCTTACACGATATATATGACTTTAATATATATGAGTTTGAAAACTTAACAGTATTTCTTACTATTCTGCAACTCTGCAGAGTACACAGAATAGGCTGCTAAACGGCGGTGAAACACACTGAATGGAATATGTGACTTTAATATTTGAGTTTGAAAACTTAACAGTATTTCTTACTATTCTGCAACTGTTCAGAGTACACAGAATAGGCTGCTAAACGGCGGTGATACACACTGAATGGAATATGTGACTTTAATATTTGAGTTTGAAAACTTAACAGTATTTCTTATAATTCTGGAACTGTACAGAGTACACAGAATAGGCTGTTAAACGGCGGTGAAAGACACTGAATGGAATATGTGACTTTAATATTTGAGTTTGAAAAATTAACAGTATTTCTTACTATTCTGCAACTCTGCAGAGTACACAGAATAGGCTGTTAAACGGCGTTGAAACACACTGAATGGAATATGTGACTTTAATATTTGAGTTTGAAAACTTAACAGTATTTCTTATAATTCTGGAACTGTACAGAGTACACAGAATAGGCTGTTAAACGGCGGTGAAAGACACTGAATGGAATATGTGACTTTAATATTTGAGTTTGAAAACTTAACAGTATTTCTTATAATTCTGCAACTGTACAGAGTACACAGAATAGGCTGTTAAACGGCGGTGAAAGACACTGAATGGAATATGTGACTTTAATATTTGAGTTTGAAAACTTAACAGTATTTCTTATAATTCTGCAACTGTACAGAGTACACAGAATAGGCTGTTAAACGGCGGTGAAAGACACTGAATGGAATATGTGACTTTAATATTTGAGTTTGAAAACTTAACAGTATTTCTTATAATTCTGGAACTGTACAGAGTACACAGAATAGGCTGTTAAACGGCGGTGAAAGACACTGAATGGAATATGTGACTTTAATATTTGAGTTTGAAAAATTAACAGTATTTCTTACTATTCTGCAACTCTGCAGAGTACACAGAATAGGCTGTTAAACGGCGTTGAAACACACTGAATGGAATATGTGACTTTAATATTTGAGTTTGAAAACTTAACAGTATTTCTTATAATTCTGGAACTGTACAGAGTACACAGAATAGGCTGTTAAACGGCGGTGAAAGACACTGAATGGAATATGTGACTTTAATATTTGAGTTTGAAAACTTAACAGTATTTCTTATAATTCTGCAACTGTACAGAGTACACAGAATAGGCTGTTAAACGGCGGTGAAAGACACTGAATGGAATATGTGACTTTGATATTTGAGTTTGAAAAATTAACAGTATTTCTTACTATTCTGCAACTCTGTAGAGTACACAGAATAGGCTGTTAAACGGCGTTGAAACACACTGAATGGAATATGTGACTTTAATATTTGAGTTTGAAAACTTAACAGTATTTCTTCCTATTCTGCAACTCTGCACAGTACACAGAATGTGCTGCTAAACTGCGGCGAAGCACACTGAATGGAATATGTGACTTTGATATTTGAGTTTGAAGACTTAACAGTATTTCTTCCTATTCTGCAACTCTGCACAGTACACAGAATGTGCTGCTACACTGCGGCGAAGCACACTGAATGGAATATGTGACTTTGATATTTTAGTTTGAAGACTTAACAGTATTTCTTCCTATTCTGCAACTCTGCACAGTACACAGAATGTGCTGCTAAACTGCGGCGAAGCACACTGAATGGAATATGTGACTTTGATATTTGAGTTTGAAGACTTAACAGTATTTCTTCCTATTCTGCAACTCTGCACAGTACACAGAATGTGCTGCTACACTGCGGCGAAGCACACTGAATGGAATATGTGACTTTGATATTTTAGTTTGAAGACTTAACAGTATTTCTTCCTATTCTGCAACTCTGCACAGTACACAGAATGTGCTGCTAAACTGCGGCGAAGCACACTGAATGGAATATGTGACTTTGATATTTGAGTTTGAAGACTTAACAGTATTTCTTCCTATTCTGCAACTCTGCACAGTACACAGAATGTGCTGCTAAACTGCGGCGAAGCACACTGAATGGAATATGTGACTTTGATATTTTAGTTTGAAGACTTAACAGTATTTCTTCCTATTCTGCAACTCTGCACAGTACTCAGAATGTGCTGCTAAACTGCGGCGACGCACACTGAATGGAATACGTGACTTTGATATTTTAGTTTGAAGACTTAACAGAATGTGCTCTAATCTGCAACTTTGCACACTAAACAGAATGTGCTCTAATCTGCAACTTTGCACACTAAACAGAATGTGCTCTAATCTGCAACTTTGCACACTAAACAGAATGTGCTCTAATCTGCAACTGTGCACACTAAACAGAATGTGCTCTAATCTGCAACTTTGCACACTAAACAGAATATATATATTTTTTTTTTTTTTTTTTTGTTTTTTTCCCCCCACACCAAATAACCTGCTGCCCCCACACACAGTAGTCCTAAAAAGGACTTTTGGTTCTTTTTTTTTCACAATTTTTGTTTTTTTCCTCCCTACACTGCCTTTCCCTTCCTATCCTCAGCTCTCCCTGGCTCAGACTGAGCCGAACTCGCTGGTCAGGTGCTATACAGCACCTGACCACGGGTTCTGGCCAGCCAATCAGTGTAATGCCAGCAGCCAACATGGCTGCTGGCATTACACCGATGTCAGAGCCTCCCTGCACGTTTATTGGCTGCGCAGCAGCCGCAAAACGTGCGGGGAGGAGACCCGAACATGGCGGGCGAGCACATGCGGTACTCGTACGAGTACCGCCATGTGCCGAGCAGAGCGATGCTCGAGCCGATCCGAGCATCGGCCGAGCATGCTCGCTCAACACTAGTTATCTCTAGTAACAACTCACCACTGCCTTCTTCACTTGGTACTGAAATGTTCAAAAGCCAGCATATTTAGCATCCACTTAATCTAATCATCCATCATGAGAATGTGTGTCTTGTGGACATAGATCCATTGCAAACGCTGAACATTTCAATACCAATTGAAGACAGTACCCAAAGACTCACCATCAGTTCAGTCCACAGCAGCAGCCACATTTGAAGGTCTCAGCTTATCCCCAGGCTTCCCTATCCCCATCCCAACAGGAATTGGGGTGTCCAGTCTTGGGAAAGGGAAGGGCTCACTCCCAGGGAAGAGGGGTAGGGAAGAACAATCCCAGTAGGAAGAGTTTTAGGTGGCATGCTGATTCCCACTGGAAAAGCGGCTGAGTTCTGCAGGGTAAGAGGAACCGATATCCTACTGAAATGTCGCCCTCTATTTGGTGACCATCAAAAAGGCAAGATCTTAATGTCGAGTGCATCAAAATGAAGACATCCCTAGGATACATATTAATTCAGCAGCTGTCTCCACCAAAGTTATGCAGTATGGCATTCAGCTTATCCACCTACTACCCTCTCCCTCTTCTACATCTCCTTGCCTGCCTCTCGGTCTTCTCTCTGGTATGCTTGTCTTGCTCTTTCACCTCTCAGTTCCGCCTCTCAGGAGGCAAAGTCGAAAAGCAAGTGGACCTGAGAGAAGACTGAGAGCCATACAGAGAGACGGAGTAAGGAAGAGTAGATGAAGTGAAAGAGCAAGACAAGCAGTCCAGAGAGAAGACTGCAAGGTAGGCAAAGAGACGTAGTAGAGGGAGAGGATAGGAGGTGGATGAGCTGAATGCCATACTGCATACTGTCGGCGGAGGCAGCTGCTGAATTAACATGTATCCTATTGAAATGTTGCCCTTAAGAATCCCCTTTTGATAGACGCGACATTCTTATGGCACCCTTTTGATGAAAGCAACATTACGATCTTGCCTTCTTGATGGTCGCCAAATGGAGGCCGAAATTTCAGTAGTAAACCAGAGGGACCAGGAGAAGGGGGTACACTTCCCTACTGAGGTAGAGGACAGCAACATTTCTGAAGAAAGCTTTGAAGGGCTTGAATCAGAGGCTGGCACTAGTACAAGAAAATGGAAAAAGGATTCAGGCTCTACCTGACAGTGGTAGTAGCTTGACTCTAGTCTATGGCACAAGGCCCCACAGAACCAAATACTTGGCCATGGGGCTAACTTATGCTAATGGCAGCGAGTAGGTAATGTTCCTGGCCAAGGTTTACCTTCAGTGGGAAGGCGAGGAGGGAATGAAGGTGGTCCTCAGAAAGGGGGATGGGGGGGTGAAAAACGCTGCAAAAGCCATGCAGAGCGAGGCCCTCAGGTGGAGGGTGCCAGAGGAGTTGGACTGCCTGGCCATTTGGACTCCAACTCCAGGCTCTTTGGAGCTTCATGACCCACAGGCCAATGCAGATGGCCTTTCCATGATAACAGTTGTTGAGGGTGATTAGGGCTCAGGCCTAAGTAGACTGGCCCCTTTTTAAAATCTTCAGTCTGGGGGAGGTGAGATAACAGGCCAAGAAGAAAAAGGTCAGGGGGGAACTGAACTTTTAATGTGTAGGGTAAAAGTGTTCAAGGTTTTAAAGAGTGATGTCATGCCAAGTGTGGCTTCAGAGAAATGAGACAGGGAAGATGTGTTTAGCAGAGTGAGGGTGGGAATTTTGAGTCTGTTTAGGATTTGCCAAGTTGAGAGAGAGACTTTAGGGCCTGCTGGAAAGGACAACAAGGCCCAACTCCTGAAATACTATGCTGTGCACTGCTGGCTGAGTCTTCCCACAATAAGGTACTATTCAGGTCTGAATGCTAAAGAAGTGTCTTGAGTTCTGCCCGAATAACTGTTTATATTTTATTTGTTAGTCTGTGTAGCTGCTAAACTTTCCTTGACCCAGTTTAGAAGGTGCATCCAGGGGTTTTATGATTATAGGTAAACTTTCCTTGACCCAGTTTAGAAGCTACTTCTAGGGCTCTTAGGGTTAAAGGAGCCTCTCAGAGGTGTTGTTGATAGGTGAGACACCCCTCTACCAGGTATCTCCCCATCACACACTGAATTATTTTCTAGGATGGTTTATAACAGAATTAAGAAGCAATGTTTTGGATACTTCTCCAGGAAAAGTATTGCAATGCAATAGAATACTTCACAGAATAATATGGGCTAGACAATAGGTTGAAACTATCCTAAAGCCCCCCATCTTCCCATAGAAGAGAATTCCAGGATCTCCACATCACACGTGTTGAGGGTACGGCTGTCGAAATGAGAAGTTTTACTTTTTATTATACTGTAAAACTTTGTGGAATGAACAGAAAACATGTAGAGTGGAGTTGACTTCTCCAGTCATATTACTTCTCCAGTTCCTATGATATTCTATAGATCCCCAAAGTTAGAGAAATCTTAGTGCCTTGGCTCCATAGAATAACATAGGAGTTGGAGAAGGGATATCACTGCAAATGTCATCTCCAGTTTATCACCTTCCTATCACACATTAGTGCATCTTCCCCCATGGAATACCTGTGGAACAAACGAACTGCACCATTGATGGCATATACAAATGTGCAAGATGACCACTGATTTATATTAGGGTTTTAAACCCATGAATATTAGAGAAGTCTCTAATGCTTTGTTTCATAGTGTGTTAGAGGCCTCCCTATCAGGCCATTTTTACGAGTGGTATGCCTTGGTTGTCTCTCCTAGAGACAGATTGTTATGCAAGCAACAAATCAAATGGTTTGGGTCGATTGCTATTGCAATGGCAGTCTCAGAAGTTGTGAATCCTCATGAGTTGTGGTCTGGCATTGTGAGCCAGTCCCTGACGACAGAATGTTTGTTGTTCCCAAAACCAAAGGCATCAACTTGTACAATTCCATCATTATGTCCAACTAGTTCAGCATTGCCTAGCATGGACAGTCCAACTTGCCAAAGCTTGATGATCCTGTCCCTCTTGTATTTACCATTTGACGATATTCAAAATGTTGTCCTACCCTCAGTATGTCATGAAGCATTCCACAACCAAAAACTCAGTGTTAAATGACTTGACAATTAACCAAAACAGAGGGAGTTTATCTTTAGTTGTTCATTCTTAATGGCAGACTTAATTAATCTGAGTGCTAGAGATGTCGCCAACACATCCAAGGGATAGTGCTCTAGGTGCAATACAAACAAGTTGATTTTGTATTAACTCTTTTGTAATTGTGTACCAAAGTCACAAACATTTGTCCATCCTTCGGGGGGGGGGGGATAGAGTACATATAATTAATTAGTACATATAATTAATTAGCATACTGTAGTGAATGATCAGGATTGGGCATGTGTGGAAAAGAAAAATAGTCTTAAGCTCATGTTTTAAGTACATGCAAAGTTAAAATGAGCAGGCTAGTCATTCCTATTAGTTTATGCAAAAAAGCAGTAGGAGAATGAGGCATAACAGAAGAAGGAACACTCAGCACCCACTATAGCTGTACATGCTTTCCTCTTACATTCATTTAAATTGGAAGTGTGTGCACACACACACACACATGCTCACTCTCTGAGGAACTGGCTAACTGTAAACACTTGAAAACCTAAAATAAATAAAGGCAGTAAGAAAGAAAAGAGAGTTGTTTTCTTGCCAGTACAGGTAGGAATTAAATGGCAGAACTAAAATAATGACTATATAAAGTACGAAAGGGTATTCAGTAAATTTAGAACTTGTCTAATGGGATAAGACCAGTCATTTATGGCAGCACATGGGGTGAGCAAAACTCACTCGAAGTTAAGCTAATGGTACCATTACTGTTTTCTTTGGAAACAGGTTCCATGAAGACATAGAAGGATTTCCATGGAACAGAGGAACAAGACTGAAAGGGATAGTAATGTCGAAATATAAACGTACATAGGATTGTTCAGTTTAATTTTTTATAATGCATAGTATCTTTTTCCAGTCTTTTTACCTTCGTATTCTTCTTGACAATTGAGTTAAAAGTTTCCCCTCCCAACTCTTCCATCGCATCATGCACTGAGATCCAGAAAACGGATCACAATGAGGGACAATCTTATGTCAGTATAAGGAAAACCCTGACCCTCTTCATCAAGGAGAGCATTGTTTTCCTTATACTAACGTACACAATATTGTCCCTCTTTGCAATCCCTCCAGTCAAGCAGCTGGCTTTTGGATCCCAGGGAACTTTGTATGACGTGATGAAAGGGGCAGGAGTGGGAAACTTTTAACCCCTTAAGGACCCATGATGGTCCTGGCACGTCATGGGTTGGCAAACCATAAGGACCCATGACATGCCAGGACCATCATGGATTTCAGGGCTCCCCACGCAGCTGCACACTGTTCGGGGAGCCCTGAACTGGGATTGCAAAAAAAACGGTCCGTGGTCCTTAACCCCTTAAGGACCCTTGACGGTCCTGGCACGTCATGCCTGGATTTGAGTTAAGGACCAATGACGTACCAGGACCGTCATGGATAAAATGATAGCAGCGTGCCTCTGTGTACGCTGCTATCATTAATGCCAGGCTGAGACTGAGCGCCTCGAGACTGGGGCGTTCAGTCTCAGCCCTTCTTGCCCTTGCCAGTTCATGTGATCACAGTAGCAGCGATCACATGTACCGGCATAGTGACAGACAGAGGCAGCAGAGAAAGCATGCCTGTCACGTCTTCCTCTGTCTCCGTTGCTATGAAAGTAAGGGAGAAAGAAGTAGACAGGAGACACCTAGTGGTGAAAGAAAATACAGCAGCTAGGGGTATTAACCCCTACACTGCTGGTGCCAAAGGCTTGCTAAATGCAGGTCAATTTCTGACCTGCAATAATACTTTTTTTTAAAAAAAAACACAACACACTTTTTTTTTTTACAAAAATATTTTATTAAAAAACAAAAAAATCTAATTAAACAAAAGTGGAAGTGTGATTGTTGTGGAGCTATGTAATACACTTACATACACCACCAAATGCCAGGGATAAAAAAAAGTGTCAAAATAGGGTGAGAAAAAGGGACATGGGGATTTTCACCCAGGGGGGACAGTGGCCACTTTAAACTACGTATTTTGTAGGTATGACTGACCGGTCATACCTTTCATGCAGTCTCCATAAAAATTTAACCCTTTGTGCCCAATTGATCCCAAGAGAAAAAACAAGAATTGTGGGTTTTTTTACCTTTTTTTTAATTTTAATAAAGTAAATGGTGGGTTATCCATATACGTAGGGTATCAAATGAAAACCCTATTTGTGCTTAAAAAAACAGTATATAATTTATGGGGGTGGAATAAAAGAATTAGAGGGAAAACACTGTTGAACAAAGACATAGTCAAAAAGGTCAGAATTGCTCCGGTCCTTAAGTGAAATCCACCTCAGATTTTCCCGGCCCTTAAGGGGTTAAAGTGGATGTATCACCTTATAAAAATGTTTAACTATAGCTTTTGTTAATACAGCAGTCATAGGAAAGCTGTTTTTTTTTTTTTAAATTAAGTACTTTGAAAGATATACTATGTTCTGTGCACTTCCGCATAATGTGCACAGTACAGCTCGTCTTCTCCTCACTCTTCCCTTCGGTGTGCTGTGAATGGCTTCTATTGTCATATCAAGCTCCAGTTAGCATTCTACTGAGGTTGCAACCTCAGTAGAATGCTAACTGGAGCTTGATATAACGACAGAAGCCGTTCCCAGCACATCAAAGGGAAGCGTGAACGTGCTTCCTGGGGCAGCTGGGAGGGAAGTGAATTAGAAATTCGTTATGTTGATCGGCACAGCTTGAAGATAGTATATGTTTTAAACGACTTACATTAAAAAAACAAACAAAAAAACCCAACTTTCGTGACTACTGTATTAACAAAAGCTGTGGTAAAAATATGTTATCAGGTGATACATCCCCTTTAAGTACCGGCAGACTGCAAGAGCAGCCAGTCCTTAAGAAGTTAAATCGAGTTTCAAGAAGAATATGAAGGCAAAGAGATTTCAAAATTATGTATTATAATAATTAAACTGAACAATCCTGTATAGGTTTATATTTTGACATTACTGTCTCTTGAAGTTGCAGTGAGTTTGAGGCTCTTTTTTGGCTACCAGTGAACTTGTATAAAATACAATCATTTCAAATAGTGCAGTTTTGTTTTCTGTTAGATTTCTCTTGTAATTGGCATTGAAACCTTGCCCCCTTTAGTCAATAAAAATATATATATCCAGTAACATGGTAAATATTAGTCTAATGCGTTGCATACCTCTCTGGCACTGAAAGGGATAAAGTAGACCTGCCACCATAATACAAGTTTAGTTTAGTTTCCAAAAATTAAAATCTATTTATTTTTCTGTAAAATTGTTTTTGGAAAATTAAGTGTGTCACTTTATGCTAATGTTCTGCATAGCATGCTAATTAGTTATGTTCAAGGCCAGACTTATGTTCTAGTAGCAAAATGACCTATAAGTTGACCTTGAACAGAGATAATTATCATACCGTGCCAGTGACACACTGTGCCACAAAATTGTAAAGATTAATTTCCCAAAAATTAGTTATTTTACAGACAAATGGCAAGTGTAGGTGCATTTTAACCCTTTGCGTGTCAATGCATTGTGTACCTTACTGGGACTCAAAGGGTTAATGAACTTAAACAAACTATACTTGCCATAATGGGACAGGTCTACGGTGTGCTGCACACCCCTCTGGTCCTTAAAGGGTAAATAAGTAGAGCTAGGGTAATCCTAGAGCAAACCAACCACACCATAAATTCTCAATGATATAAATGGTGTTTTAACCCCTTGAATGGTAGTGAGATTCAAACTCATTGCTCGGAGTCCTCTCTGGTATTCAAGGGTGTAAAATCCCTGTTAAATCACTTGTAGTTTTCATTTCCCCCTATGTTGCAGTTGGTTTGCTCCATATTTTTAACTCTTTAGCTTACTAAATAGGGTCTTTGTTAAGTACGCCCGTCTATTAAAGAAATTTTAGTTTAGTTCCCCTTTAACACCGGTCCCTTTCTGTGAACAACTGAATTCTTCCCAGCTGCAGTTTTGTGGAATGAGCGCTACAAGACATCTACAGATTCTGCACATTTCATTTCACTAGGCATGCTAAATAATATTCCCATATTGTCCTCAATAGTATGTATCATTAACCTATAATAATTTAAGGTCCTGCTTAATAAGGATTTATGCCATAGGCTTATTATTGAAGGAATCCCTTGTTGTACAGATCCCTTATGAAATAAAAATCAGATGGAAAACGGCAGCATACTTGAGATAATGTGTGCTAATAATGTGCATTCATGGGAGAGCTTCCTCAGAATATTGATGATTTTAGATGGAACTTATTGTTTCATCTTGGATTAGAATATAACAAAAAAAAGTAACTCTATCAATGCAAATAGGGGTCAAGCGTATTCTGCATTGCAAAGCAACAGAGCGGTTAGCCATATTCACCATTTAAAGAGTAAATAAGAGGCAGAAAATAATATTACATCCACAGCAGGATTTGGTTTAAGATCTAGCTCAAGACGGCAGTACCATCTGAAAGAGATGTTACAGGCATCATGTAAAATGGAATGATTATGGTTTCATACTGAGAACAATACATAGCCCTGCTGTTTCCTAGTAGGGTCAGTTTGTGTTGAATCTGCGTGGAACAACGTATACTCATTATATTAAACCTCCATGGCTGTTGTACCAAGAAAAAAATGCAAAGATTGGGGGACAAACCGACTGCACCATAGGGGCAAATAAACATTCCCATTGTTTTAACCCATTGAGTGCCAGAGGGGTACTCAACGCATTGCGCCTCTGCCATTCAAAGGGTTAAACAGGGCTAATAACTTCTTCAGTGCTACAGAGGTCTCCAATGCATTACGAAGCTTTCAAGTAGTTACAGGCTCTGTTTAAATCAGTGGGAATTTTTATTTGCCCCCCATTTGCTCCGCTTCTCCTTAGTACATAAGCAGTGGAGGTTGAGTGTGAAGCTTAACCCTTTACATGCCTGAGAGGTGTGCAGTGCAAGGCATTGGGGAGCCCTCTGGCAATCAGAGTGTTAATGAATAGGACCGAGAAGTTAAATCACAAAAAGTATATTATTTTTTTCCGTTACATTTTGAATTGAATGTCTTATATGTAAATGCATTGGTATGATTTATTGTCTGCAGCTGGTCTTAATGCTTTGCAAGCTATAATAATTTGTAATCCTCAACCGCAGTTGTGGATCGTAAAGAATTTGTATGTTGAGGGTTAACTTCCAGGAATAGGCAACAGAACTGAATGCTCTGAATGATGCTTTATATCTATAGTATTAAATGTGCGGGAACATTTGACCATGGTGCTTTTTATATTCAAACCGGGTCAGCTTCTGTCTGGGAAGTGTCCTTTTGTCACCTTGTCATTCCATCTCAAGATGTGTGACCTTTGCACCATTGGATTCATGGCAGTCCTAGTTCTGTTTCTACAGACCGGGCTGCTTTTGTCCTCCCGCTAGGTGGTACCAAAGCCTTTTAGACTAAATTTACAAGTATGGATAGGTTTAAAGATACACAACATTTTTTTTTTTTTTTTTTGCTTTGATTTAATAAATGCCATGGACCGCCAGATGTCGCAAACCAGTCACTGATAAAGCTTTTCACATACGAAATGTGGCACTTATATGAGTAATACCAGTATTGTGTTTGAAGGGCCGTAACAGGTCAGTGAAACGTCCTTCAAACATTCGATTTGTGCATTCTAGAATGGGTAAGATGAAAAGATAAACACATATCTGGCATTGACATCACTGCCATTTAGACAACCGATACAATTGCCTTAGTCAGTGGAATCAATCATATCTCTAATGCTGTACAAATAAGAGTCTTACCTTGTTCTTTACTTAAAAGCTATAATTGAACATAGAAACACTTAATGAAAAATAGTAGAGTACATTTTTGATTAACCTTAGATATGTTTCTAATTTATTTAATCTATTTATTGTTACCAGCTAAAATAGTCAGCCAATATTATGTCAAATAAACAATTATTTGAATGAAAATTGTAAATCATTTGGCAGCATGATAAATCCTGTCAACATTCTGTTTGCGATTTTTTACTAAGAAATTGGAGCGGCGCACCTAGTTCCAGCGCCACTGCTTCTAGCAACGCTGCACAGCTCTAAATGACGCTGCAGCGTCATCCCAAGAGGCGCGTCTGGCATCTGTTCTGGGAAGGTCTGGTGGCATTAGCGGCTGTCCATGGCCGTGTGCTAGGAGAAGGGGCCGCTCAGTGTGACGCAGGATTGGCGCAGGAAGCGGACGCATCAAGCTATGTCGTCATCTTCAGGTCCGGACTTGCAGAATGTCACAGGGTCCTGTTTTATGCTATAGCCTCCTGTAAGCCTCCTCTTACCTACTTCCTGTGAAGGGGTTATAGGGCTAACTGAGTTCTAACTCAGTTGCCCTTGCGTTGTTATTCATTAGAGTTCTATTTACTTGGGCTCCATGTATGACCTGACTTGTCTATCCATCCAACCTGGTGCTGACCTGCGGCTCTGTTCGACTATTCTCCTGCCTACTCCCTTTATATAGCGGACACCCAATCTGGTGCAGACCTGTGGCTCTGGCTGACTACCTGAAATGTGTATGACCCGGTTTGTCTGACCATCCATCCTGGTGCTCACCTATGTCTCTGTCTGACTATTCTCCTACGTGAGTCAGGTAGTCTCTTGCTGAGTTTCCTGCTTGCATTCCCGTATTCAGAGACTACAGGGGCGGGTGCCTGTCTCTGGTAGAGGCTCTCTCATTTAGGCAGACTCCTATTCCTGATAAAGTTGCTGACCTCTAGTGGGACCTCTATTGCTTCTCCGTGTCACTGCTTGATTGTTATTACTATGTACTGTGATTTCTCTTATTGTATTTATTTAATAAATTGTTACTTTTTACTATACAGTTCTGACTCCTGAGTTGTTCTTGGGAAACCGTGACAGAAATAAGCAAGATGATGAAAAACATACAGAAAGAAAGTGCCATGTTTTCCAAAATGTCTGATGTTTTAAGAGTAGATTTGTTAAAATGTTAAGAAATATATATTTTGGAAAAGTTTAACTCAACTAAATTACTTAATTTAAGGATCGTATTAAAATTGTTATCCTTGAGCAAACTTTCTACTTAATATATTGGGTTTTCTTTCATGTTTGTTGCAATTATATCTAGATACAGCAGAAGGTACATTTTGTATTAGATTGAAAATAGCTTTAGTTCTTTCCCTGGAGGATCTGTGTACTATACTGTACCGCAGGCCTTTGAAACAACAAAAAAGGGTTAAGCTACAAAAAAAAAAAAAATACCTTCGAGTGCAGAACTTGGCAAATTCTTGGTAATTTTAAGTAGTCGAAATGTATTATTCAACAAGTAACCTGCTGTACATTTGTGTTTAATAGGCATGACTTGAAAATACAGGAACTGTCAAGATTAAACATGGAAACATGCATCATTCTGATTAAATTATGTTTCATATTGAAACCCAAACCTGATGAATTTTTGATGAAATGTTTTATATCATATATGTATATAAATGTATATGTATATATATTTATAGAGAAAGAGAGAGAGAGCAATAGTACCAAAATATATAAAAAAATGAGGGATGACACAGCTCTAAGGATGTCCCTTTTAAAACCAATATTGGTGACAATCCATGTCATTTTATTTAACTATTTTTCTACTCAGCAGGGGCAGAACTAAGAACTAAAGACAGAATTCAGTATTTTGTATGTGTATCTCCAAACATGTTTGGTCCCTTCTTGTACCATAATCAGAGTTACTGACTTAAAGGGGACAAAAAACAGCTCTAATACATATATTAAGTAGGTTTACATGTGAGTATATGTTTTCTTTGCCAGAAACAGTGGAAAAACATTTGGTGATGACAATGAATTCTGGTAGAGAAACAAAAACAAATCGTAGTGAAGTGTGTGAAATGAGGTAGACACAGGTTTGGTGAACCTTCTTTCACTACCAGTCAAAAAAAATAGGAACTGGTAAATGGCAAGTAAAACAAGTTTAACCCCTTAAGGTGTGGCCAGCACTTAAGGACCACGGACCATTTTTAATTTTTTTTTTTTAAGGCATCTGGTTCCGGGCTCCCTAAATGGCGTGCAGCTGCGCAGGGAGCCCGGAATTCCATGACAATCCTGGCACGTCATGGGTCCTTAACACAAAACAACCCACAACGTGCCAGGACCATCAAGGGTCGTTAAGGGGCTAAAAAAAGAAAAGAAAGACACAGAATTATTGAATAACATGTTCTTTACTCACCAAAAAAATTAAATTGGGTTATATAATTTTAAATAGCATGTACTTCCAGTTAGGATCTGTAACATCTGTAAATGATTACAACAGTGAATAAAAAGTTAATATAGTGAATATATTGTAAAAACAAAAGTGCAGAGAGATACCACATGCAGAAGAGATGTAATGAAACATGGTCCTTGTAGTAAGACAATGTGGTTAAAAGGGAACAAATCATAAACTTAGCATACAGGTACGTCATACCTATATAATAAGCACAACTTGCCTGGATGAATACCGATGAATGAAAGGTGAAAGGCCGCCTCAGCATTTTGTATATATGACTAAATCCTCATCTTTAATATAGTAGTGATATGCAGGCACAATGCCGCAGAGTAAAGGGTTAACGGTGATGACAATTTGGATCTGCACCAGTATTTTGTGTATTATGCTTTTAGCTATTTTGCTAAAAATGGTTGCACTCCAGCGATATTAAATGTGTTTTTTTTCTTTGGGTTTGCTTACCAAAACCTGGACTGGAATTATATAAACAAACTTGCTGATGAGGCCATCATCCTATAGTGGATCAACAATGGTTGAAGATGATTATACATATAGAACATTCATGGTTCTTCCTCCAGGCAAGTTGTGTTTATTATATAGGTATGGTATACCTGTATGCTAATGTTAACAGGCAAGGCTATATATATACATATATATATATATATATATATATATATATATATATATATATATATATATATATATATATATACACACACACACACACACACACACACACACACACACACACACACACACACACACACACACACACACACACACACACACACACACACAGCATATATGATTTAAAACCCTCTGAGTGCCGGAAATTGTGCAACTCATTGTTTCTCATTGGCTTTGCATACCTCTCTGACATTCAAAGGGTTTTAAATCATATACTCTGAAGTAATCATTTATACTTTATGTATATATACATATATTTACTAATTTTATCATATACATATTACACAAGGCCTTGATTGCCAAGGTTATGTCCATGAAGAAATGTACCGATACTGGCCAGATGTAAGCCTCTGTAAAAAAAAAAAAAAAAAAAAAAAAAAATAGCAAATCCAAAAAGAATTCAGTCCATTCAGTAGTCTAATAAAATTCAAATTTACTAAACTTTTAAACTATACATCCATTTTAATTTTTGTGAAGGTGAAAGTGTAACATGACATCTAAAGGCAATATATGCTGTTAACTTTTGTATTGTAAGATTTTATGTCTATTTAACCTTTATTTTAAGTACCAGATTGCATGATTAACATAAAAACAGATCTGCCTGAAACTCTGTAAATGGTATTGGTATAACGCCATCAATCACTTTTAAATGTTAATGGTGTTAAAGAGCACTGAGAGCATATGTTTGATATTTTTAATACTGTATGACTGTAAGGAGGAATTATAACAAGGTTAAGCATTTTTTTTGCTGTTAATTATAATTTATCTACAGTACCTTACAAAATGGTTTCTTACTTTTTAAAAACTGTTCTGTAAGCTTGTTCGAGTAGCACAGTTATAAATAGTTTACAGAACTAAGCACAGGGGACGAGTATAGTTTCTCGTCTTAAAATGCCCAAACAAATGTTGGCCGTTAATTCCCTGTGCCATTCTCGCCTTAATTCTCGGCCTGGAGCAGTACAGCAGGATACCAGCTTCTTGTTAGCCTGTTCAAGATGAGAAGAACTTTTTTTCTTGTGCTGAAGTAAAGATTCTTAAAAGTGATTTACCCAGTGACACCATAGAAAACTAGTAAAAACATAAGGCTTTTTTTTTAATAAATGTTAACATTTATTATGCATTAATGTCTGAGCTACAATTTATATTTTTTATGTTTGTAATACAAAATACCTATTTATTTTGCTCCAGATTTGAACTTGCTTTGTAGCTCTCATTATAAAGTAAGTTATTTTTACAATCTTGACTGTACATTTCTCAAACACATTGGGGGTTATGCACATGATAAAGAGGTGATAATGTGGAGATAACTTCTCCAGTGATATCATGTCTCCAGTTCCTATGTTAGTCTATAGAGCAGTGGTTCTCAACCCATGTCCTCAGTGGCTACTAACAGGCCAGGACTTAGGAATTCCCCTGCTAGAACACAAGTGTGGTGATCTGAGGCTCATTCACACTGATTAACCTGTGCTCTTACAAGGAAATTCTCAAATCCTGGCCTGTTAGTAGCCACTGAGGGCACGGGTTGAGAACCACTGCTATAGAGCCTATGCACTAAGATCTCCAAAGTTGGAGAAATCTTAGAGCTTTGGCTCCATAGAAAAACATAGGAAGTAATGAAGTGATATCACCAGAGAAGGCATCTCCAGGTTATCACGCCTTAGTTCATTGTTTCTACTGCTGCATTAAACCTTCACAGTGTTTTTGAGACAGTTCTAGCACACAAAGAGAGAGAAAGTTATTACATCTCAAGTCAGGCCAATATACATATTTTTTATCAGACCAAAATACATATTTTCTATTTCTGTCTATGAAGAGCTTTTTCTCTCTACTGGAAGCTTTACATAGAAGGCAATGGCAACCGTTCCACTTGGTGATGATCATTCCTAAAATTTCATTTTTATCTATTCTCTCATCCACAAGTGAGTTAGAAAATCCTGTAATATATAATAAATGTGCCATTTGTATTACTAACACACGCTGCTCAGTTCTAGACGCCTGGAATAAGTTGTATTCTGCTTGAATAAAAATGAAGAAAAGAAGAATTTGAGCAAGTCTAGGGCAAACCAAATCACCACAGGGGGCCAATAAAAGTTTCCAAATTGTCCACCAATTTACAGGAAAAGTAACAGCATAAGACAATTTAGGTTCATTTGACAGAACTTTCCAAATCACATAGATCTTATGTTAGCCAACTTCCATTCAAAGGGCTAAAATACATTTAGCCACATTGTTTTTATTATTGTAGAGAGGTGTCTATCACCTTTCTGCAGTTTCTAAAATAAGTAGGAGAGAAGAAGGAAGATCATGAGGGAGTGGCAGTTGGGAGGGAGGGCAATTTAGAATGTTAGTATTTGGCACATGGCTGTTCATGCCAGTAGTACCGTAAGTTGAGTAAACTGACATATAAAGCTTATTATTATTTGGAGTAAAAAGATGGGTATCATAAAATGTAGGTGATTTTAAAATGGGTTTTAAATTGACCTATGTTGTGATATCCCCATGAATAGAAGTCTATAATGAACTGGGAAGCAAGGCTGTGGAGATCTCTTTGGTATTCAAGCCTTTCAAAGTTTTGCTTAAATCAATTGTCATTTTTATATTTACTTTTTGGAGCTGCTGGTTTGCCCAAGAATTACTCCAGCTTTCTTAGTACATCAGACGCTGCAAATATAATTACAATTTGTTAAAGCAGAACTGTCACCTAAGGACAAGTTTCCTCTTATCCACTTATTATACTGATTGTAACTGTGCTGGGTTTTGTTTAAAAAAAAAAAAGCGATAGAAATGAAATTTGAGGGTTTACCTTTTCCCTCTTGATGTCTTCTCGTTCAGATCGGCACAATTTGTGCCAATGTGAATACAGGAGAGCTCTTCCTCCCCGCTGGTCTGTCAGTAAGCTGGAGAACTCTCATTGGCAGTGATCGATATCTAGCCAATGAGAGTATTCCAGCTTACTGACACACCAGCGGGGAGGAGGATCTCCTGTATTTTCATCGGCAAGATGGTGCCGATCAGAATGAGGAGAAGAGGGAAAAAGTTAACCCTCAAAGTTCATTTCTATCGCGTTTTTTAAACAAAACCCAGCACAGTTAGAATCGGTATAATAAGTGGATTAACCCTTTGAGTGCCAGAGGGGTATGCAACGCATTGCAAAGCAATGCGTTGCGTACCCCTCTGGCACTGAAAGGGTTAAAGCAGACTTGTGCTTAGCTGAAAGTTCTGCTTTAAAAGAAAAGTAAAGCCTAATATGCTAAGCGGAATAAAATGCAGTCTATGTGCCCCTGATTACTGCTAATATGCTCCGGTAGATCAGGGTTTAATAGTGAGTGACATGGCCTATCCCGAGCCATTTGCTTAAGACTAGGGAGAAGGTGCCCCGAGTTCCTGTGACTTATGGTGAATGTCTCTGTGGGAGCGGAGATTAACATCACAACCCCTCGTAGAACCAGTCTGCTCTCAAGTGAAATGACATGAGAACTGCCAAATGACTCTATAAGCTACCGGAGCAAGTTACCTTATCCATAATCAGGGGCATATAGCATAAGCTTTTTTGTTACCTTAAAGGGATAGTAATGTTTCAT
The DNA here is from genome assembly GCA_037306005.1 of Rhinophrynus dorsalis. Classification (NCBI taxonomy): domain Eukaryota; kingdom Metazoa; phylum Chordata; class Amphibia; order Anura; family Rhinophrynidae; genus Rhinophrynus; species Rhinophrynus dorsalis. The sequence goes on from CM074718.1 coordinate 579,601,279, forward strand.
AATAAAAGCAGCTCTAATTAATCATCATAGTATTTGGACTTTGGAGAGTGTTATTTCAATTCTGTCATAGTTGTAGTTCCAGAGTAATTCAATGACAAATTGTCCCCCTCCTGCCCCTTTTACTGATGTAACACTGTTCAGCCACAGCAGAAGGGAGGTGCCCAGGTAGACTGCAAAGAGGGACAATCTTCAATTAAGATAAGGGAAACACCTGAAAAGCTTGTCAAGGGGGACAGGGATTTCATTGTTTTCATAGGAAGAAGATTGTCCCCTGCTGTTATCTGTCTGGTCTATGGACTGTATTCCACATCTGAGAAGAGATGGCTTACACTACGTAAAAGGGGCGGGAGGGGAAAACTTTGCTTGTGAATATCTCTCAAACCATAAAGGTTTGAGAGATAAGACTTATATCATTCTTCATGTTTTTTTAATGCCTACAAAATAAAATAAAGATAAAATGAAGTATTACTATCCCTTTAACATATTAGGGTTTACTTTTTCTTTAACAGGTTGCTCTTATATTCACAGTGGCTGGGTTTAATGTTCCTTTAATTAGCCTAATTACAGCAAGTATCAGTCAGCTCTGAAGCTGTTAAAACAAACAAACACATTGTATTGTAGAAGAAGAGAACAATACATCCAGCTAATGCCACATTGTATAAACAGTAGTTTGCAAAGTACTTACACTTCATAACTTTCTCTGGTTTTATGTACGGATTTTCCCATAGGCTTTAATTAGAATCTCTGAGATAAAACCAGTGATAACACTTTTCTCTTGCAATGAAATCTAGGCTTTTGTTCATCGCCTTTTGGGCATTTTCATTTACTTGGACTGTCCATCCCAGCTTGATAAAAAAAAAAAAAAAAAAAAAAAAAAAAAAAAAAAACCACAAGGCCTTTGAATAGGATCACAATGTCAATTCTGATTTTTTTTTTTTTTCTTCACGTTTTTGCCTATCCAGGTCCTATTTGCATATTGCAGTAAGTCCATGTGTAGTTTATCGACTTTTACTTATCTTGGAACCATCTTTTTTGTGCTTCGATTATATTATCTTAAACAGCTTGTAAGTTGTTGATTTATTAAGACCTTTATTTCCTTTCTCTGGTCTGAATGCAAAAAGAAAACAATTGTGTTTAGTATTATTATTTGTATTTGATTTGACTCAGCAGTATGGCAGCATAATCCAAGGTGTCTGCTTCATCTATATGTCCTGTGGCAAATCTGTTTTTGTGGTATTGGTTGTTATTTTTCTGTACTTTGTTTTGTTTTGTTTTTAATAATCCTTTTCGACTCTTACTTTTCTCTTTGAATTCTTCAGACATCTCCATTGCTTCACTATTCTTTTGAGACCTTTATTGATTAATATTCACTTAATGTATAAGTTCCATAGATCAATTATTTTTTTTTTCATTTCTATTGATTTTCAACAAATTAAAAACATTTGTGAATGGGTATCTTGTGTTATCCCCAGACTGTGCAGTGTTTTTAGATCTTTTCACTGTACTGGGTAGTGCTACATAGTTTGTTGGGTCTTCACAAATATAAGATAATAAGAAATGTCTTTCTGTTCATGACCTATTTTATCATATGAAATATGTTCCAATTAATATTCTTAGGTGTGTATGGAAGAAAACATAGCCAAAGGCTTTTACATTTACAGCATTTGTTATCTAGTGAGATGACTATTTCAATTACCATACTGCATCTTTTAACGTCCAGAGGCTTGAGAAAAGTTTTAAGCCTCCATCCCTCCTTATTGAATCTGTGTCAGACAGGGAAATAAACAATGGATTTTGACTGACTCATGTCATAACTAACTGCATTATGCATTGCATGATATGGGCCTGAGGACCATCTAACCTCTGGCATAGAACTCTTTGGATAAGGATTTGATTGACATTAACAGAGATGAACTTGTCACTGCCATTCTCATTTCCAGAAACATAATTGTGTATATATATATATATATATATATATATATATATATATATATATATATATATACACCATGTGTATATCCATACTTTTTTAAAATAAATTGTATCCACTAAAGCTCTGGCAATTGGGCTACATATGGTCTTGTAATATTTGTGGTTTATATAGTTATGACCGTCATGTGTTGTGGAATATGATTGTCCTTTATAAAAAAAAAAAAAAATGCCCCGTCACGTGATTGGTAGAAAAAATAGAAAATAGACCAGTACGCTGTGAAATTTGTTTACAGTTAATTTGTTTTGGTACTGAAGGCTAGATAAAGAATCAATGAAGGTCCAGCAGGTTCCCTTCTGAATACCCTTTGAGACCAAAAGAAAAAACTGTGAGCAGATTGCACATAGTTCTGGTCTATTTTTTAAGTGGTTCCCAAGCCTCCCCAACACTGCTGGTTCTCAGGACCTTCCTTCAAGCTCATAGGAGGGTCAGTCAGTTGCTCAGTCATTCTTTATTAACCTGAAGATATCTGGAAACATGCATTATTGGTGGTTTTGAGGACACGTTTTGGAAACACTGATCTGTGCATAAATTATTTCATAAGTAAACCAAGTAAAATAGGGTGTCAGCTATGGCTAGTTCATAGCATGGCATGGTTTTTTAAATGGAATATTTTGAATCATTTCATAACCATAAATATTTAATTAGCAGCTTGTTTATTACTGTTAAATAAGTGAACATGTATAGCTTACTAGCTGTATATTTCAGTGTTTCCACTGCAGAGTAAGAATTTCATATGATAAGAACAAGTAATATGTCTGTTGTGTTTTTGTAGTTTTTCAGTGGGAAATCACAGTTATCAAGGAAATTGCTTACTCTTTATCTCACAAAAAGCTGTGCCACATCATAGCATATTTGGTTATCGAGATTATGACATTGTTACCTTGCTCAAAACACATGGTTGTTCTTGATATACAGGGAGAGAACTGAATCAATTTCAATAAATTAATAGGGATGAGAATCCCAATCCAACCTCCTTTTGAGTGGTTCACATACATTGTAATGAAATGCATTAGGAGTTTTCTTCTCTTGAAATCCAAATGAGAACCATTTTGGCTCACAGCCTTGACAGTCCTTTTCATAAGCAATGCTGTCTTCTGTTCATGTGTGGGCCTTATAAAATGCCTCCTTTGTGAGCTGCAGAAAGAAGATATAATGCCACGAAAGACGGAGGTGTCAAAACATAAAGTTAGAGGCAATCTAATCAGTGCCTCCTGATTTAGCCTTTGAAGGCAGTGTTCATTAACACCCTTTAATTGTGAAGCTTATCTCAGAGTAAAGTGTTTGCTTCTTATGTGCCAGCATTACTCACTGGACCAATGTACTTTTCATATAAATAGTTTAATAAACTGGACTCTTGTTAGGATGATATTGGCACACATATCTAGGTGCAGAAATGATGAAACATGAGTGAAAACGATTTGGCCTAACCACCCCCAATGCCACTCGTGTGTAGGTCTTTATCGGAGTGTTTGTAAATGTTTGTATATTAACCAGCTTAAGCACCAGAGGGTGCACAATGCATTGCTTTGAAATGCGTTGTATACCCCTTTGGTCATTACAGGGTTAAATATTTTAGTGTTGGACAGGTATCCAACGCATTACTTTGCAATGCTATGGATATCTCTCTGACATTCCGAGAATGAGCCCTTTGAGTGCCAGTGCAATGCATTGCGTACCCCTCTGGCACTCAAAGGAATGAAATCTAGGGCTGAATGCCCAAATCATCTGCACCATAGGGGACCCACAGAAATGTACCCTGATTTAAATGGGGCTCTTAAGCCCTTTACTGATAGAGAGTTCTCTAAAGCATTACAAAACAATATATTTGAGACCTTTCTGGCATTCAAGGGGTTAAACACCCAATTTAAATCAATGGGAATTTTGTGAATTTTTATTTGTCCACTTTGATGCAGATGGTTTGCTCCAGAATCGATCATCATTTTTCTCCTGTTTCCTTTCTTTTCTACTCTGCATATTATCTTTATTATTTTCTTTCAAAAACATGCATGGATAATCTCTTTTTTTATTGTCTTTCTCCACCAATCAGAAAGGCAAACTAATTTCTAGTGTGCAAAGCATGTAATGTGTGCACATATGCTTTGCTAGTAAACAAGTGAGGTGTCACCCAGCATGTGTATGAAATAGCAGTATGGATAAGTTCACACACAGTTAACTTTATTGTACGATTCTGAGTGCATCATGAAAACAAATGCGTTTGGATACATAGGGTATTGAATGCTAGAAAGGTCTCCAATTAATTAAAATCCCCATTTAACCAACTGAGTGCCAGAGAATATACTGCTATGACACGGCAATGGTGTGATTTTTTTTTTTTTTTTTTTGTATCTCTGTGGTGCAGTTGGTTTACTCCAAAATAAGGCCCTTTGTATATTATAAGGCTATTTACATGGGTGATTTACTGTACACATGTCAACACATCTTTCTGCTTCTATGATCTGATAGTGTGGCATTACATTTCTACTGTTGGTTTCAAATGGATCTCATTGGAATCACAATAGAAACACAGGTAGCTGTATTTTCAGTGTGTTTTTGATCAGCTGTATATACAGAGTTGTTGGGAGAAAAAATAAATAAGAGCCTTAACCCCTTAAGGACCAGTGGTCCCGGGGTGTGTGGTCCTTTAAGGACCAGATAGAAAAGTTTGACGTGGCAGCCCAAGTGACTGGCACACCAAACGGGGGTCTGTAAGAAATTGCTCTGGTCCTGAAGCGATCAATTTCAGTGCCCGCTATTACAGCACTCCTGCAGGAACGCTGTGAGTATAAAGTACGTGATGTTCTAGGACCATCACTGGTCCTTAAGTGCCGGACAGCCATGATTGTCCTAGCATGTCAGTGAACGTGAAGGGGTTAATATTCATCACATCTACACAGGGCCGGATTTGCATCTCAGGTGCCCCTGGGCACAACACCTTCCGGTGTCCCATAGCGACACCCCTTCATTTAACCACTCCCCTTCACTTAGCCACACCCTCAACTGATATATTTATCAATAAAACTGACAACAACCTATAGAAGAACCTATAAAATGGTAGAATGTTTATGGTATTATTACCTCTTCTGTTGCCACTGTGTAATCAGATAAAGTGCTTGAGTGGGTTATTTGGGATGGGGAAAACATTTATTATTTTTCATAAAATTCTGATCTGAAGGAGGCAATACGCATATAGTATAAACATGTCTGGCTATTGAGGGGCTGCTGCTGGCCTGCCTGCTAATGACATTTGCTGGTGTGGTCTGGTCTCTTTCACTGCTATCCTCCCTGTGCACAGTTTCTCCAGCTAAGCACAGCAAAATCCATGTGTATAGCTGGTTTCTGTGCTATATATGCAGCCCTTGCAAGCCAAATGCCCTCAAAGGTATATGTATTTAATTAAATTTATGGGCATCTAAAGTGGGCAGGCTAGTGGGTGTGACAGGATAATTGCTAGGCGCCCCTGAAAATCAGACGCCCTAGGCCAGTGCCTAATTGGTCTATTGACAAATTTGGCCCTTCATCTACATTACAACATGTAAAACATGAAAAAATTATAATTATAATTTCAATGCTACAAATCAATTGCCTATGTAAAAATAAACAATGGCTAAAGAGAATCTTTCTTAGTTTTAACCCACTGAATGCTGTAGCAATCTGCAGTGTATTCTTTGAGGACATCTCACATCCGAGGGCCATATGTTCAAAATAAAAGTTGAGGAATTCTGAGGAAAACCAAGTGCATTGTAGGGGAGAGCTAAAAATCCCCATTGATTTAACCCTTTGAGTGCCAGAGGGGTACGCAACGCATTGCAAAGCAATGCGTTACATACCCTTCTGGCACTCAAAGGGTTAAATGAGGGGTTTAACTCCTTAAATGATAGAGAGGCATTGGTGACCTCTCTAGCATTCAAGGGGTTAAAACTCCAATTTAAATCAATGTCCATTTTATTTAAGGCACTTGGTTTGCCCAGAATTCCTCCACTTTCTTTTGACCATGCAGCTTCAAGCAGTTAACTCTCTGATTGCCAGAGGGGTAGCTGACTCATTGCTTAGCAGTGTGTTGCGTACCTCACTGGCACTCAAAGGGTTAATCTCATAAACTCTGCTCTAGGGATGGCTGCATCAGTGTCGCTTCTTTGTGGACTTTGTTTTTTCTCAACGTCTACCTCTTAAGTAGTAATTGGTATACTCTTTTGAGTGTTATAGCACTGAAAGGGTTACAATATTTTAATATTGGTTAATGTGTTTCAGAAAATGGGATCAAAACCAGTAAAAAATTCACAATTACACATTCAATAACATGAAGAATAACCATTTCATTGTATTTAATTCAGGAGCAAACCATCTGTACCTTAGGGGAGAAATTAAGTCACAATGAGTTAGAATGAGCTTTTAACCACTTGAATGCTAAATAGGTCTCAAAAACATTGTGAAGCAATCCTTTGGAGACATGTCTAGCATTCAAGGGGGTTACAAAGCCCCATTTAAGTCAATGGGTATTTGGGGAATTTCTCCCTTATGAAGTAGACTGTTTGTTCCAGAATTACACATCAGTTTACTTACTACTGCACATTTTGTTATTTTAACCCATCAAGGACCAAAAGGAGTGTGCAACACAATGCTTTACAATATGTTGCACGCCTCTCTTAAGGAGTTAAGGAAGAAAGTGTGTGTGTGTATGTAAGTATGTATGTGTATATAAAAATATATATAAAATATATATAAACAGGAACATAATTTGTTTTATTTCTTTAACAGTTCATTTGAGTGCGACTCTTGCTTTGTCTATATTCATCACAATGAACAGCAACAGCCGGGTGGGCTCAACCATAATTAGTAATTTAGTTTTTTGCCTTGTGGTTATTTGAGGACCACATTGTAAATTAATAAAGGTCACAAGGGCTCATTTGTAATAGCAATAACTATGCACATAAAAATTAGGAGCAATATATGTTTTTCTATTACATACCTTTTTTTTTTTTTTTTTTAAAGAGATGTCAACACAAAAAAAAAAATAATCCTATTAAATATCAAATATTTTTCATTTCTTGTCTGTTTTACAACAATAACAACAATTTACTTGTTACCGTGAACAGGTAACTATTTCACTATATTCAAGGTCTTTAAATAATTATCGTTAATAATGACTGATAATTGTCACTTTTCATCAAGATAAAAGATTTAGAACAGAAAACAAACCACGCAGTATGCATCAATACTGCATAGAACCTTGAAATTGAGAAGAATTCTACCAACTTTGACCTGCTTTTCTAAATGACGAGTGTGGTGACTACAGCTGCTCCAGCTTAGTAATTATTTGTGATAGGTTACTTTGAGTCCCATATGTATAGGAGCTCCAGGCCCAACTACCTCATTTGCTGGCACATAAACAGATTCTTCCAGGTGCTGAAAATTAAATTTTAATACATTATTTAAATATTAAGAGAATTAGAGTTTCAGCAATTTTACAGCTACAGCTGTATTGGTTTGGTTGTGCACAAACCAGCTGATACAAAATATAACAAGAATATAATTTTCTTTTGCAGAATTCAGTGAAACTGATGTATTAACCCTTTGAGTGCAGAGCAATGCGGTGCATACCGGTCTGGCACTCAAAGGGTTAAGAACTGGAACAGTTCTGGGGCAAACCAGCTGCTTTATAGAGGGCAGATAAAAATTGTTGTGGGGTTACATACACTTAAATACCCTGCACTTCATGCTACAATGTGTAAAATGGTTATATTTGCTTTCTGAGGTCTAAAACCTAGTCTTACATATGCTGTGGGGGAAGCAGCCTTTGCCGCCTTATACAGGGCGAGAGTTATAAAAGTGGAGTTGATGGGAAAGAAGCATTAAAATGGCTGTAAGATTATCACTGGCAGTATATATATATATATATATATATATATATATATATATATATATATATATATATATATATATATATATATATATTTATATTTAAAGATTAGGTTTAGGCACTCCTAATGTAGAAAAAGTACAACCACTGCCTGGGTGCTACTAGGTCAATATATTAATACAAAACGAAATGGTATATAACCATGGAACCAGTGCACACACAGGACTGGAGGGGGGGGGGGGTCTTGATAAAGGCCTTCCAGGGGGCCGAAACATTGACACAATAAATTAACACTTTTTTGCACAAGTCCTGTGTGTGCACTGGTTTCATGGTTATATACCATTTCGTTTTGTGTGTGTGTATATATATATAATAAATAAAATAAGGATAGTTTAAGAGAACATTGGAGGAGATTTATAAAAAATTTGCTTGTTCATTTTTCTGAACGGATCCTTAAAATGTCCTAATTCCTTATTATGAGTGTTGATATTTATAAAGTATTCTAGTTATGTTTATAAAGATGGGGAGCGCAAAAACAAGAACAGTTCAGACATGGCCTTAAATATGTAGAGAAAATTCTGTCTCAAAATTGTGGCAAATAGTGACATTTCTTTATAAATTAACTGCGCCACTTTTTAGAAACTTAACTACACAACATTATGTCCTTCTAAACTGTTGTTAATACTTTTATAACTACCAGCGACAATCTTACAGCCATTTTAACACTTCTTTTCAATTAACTCCACTTTTGTAAATCTCCCCATAATGTTGTGTAATACGTTATGTTTTTTTAATATGAAATAGCATAAGGAAGTTTAAAAAAAAAAGGGTTCAGTGAATTTATAAAGAAATGCCGCTATTTGCAACATTTTTGCAACAGCGTTTTCTCCAAATATTTAAGGCCATATCTGACCTATTCTTATACTTTACGTTCACCACATTTATTAATATACTTAGAATACACTATAAATACTTACAGTCATAATAAGGAAAAAGGACATTTTAAGGATCCGTTATAAAAATACATAGAACATTTTATATAAATCACCCCCATGTACCTCAGCAATCTTGAAGTAATTGTGCAGGATTGTCTGTAAATGGGTTGACATAAGATAACAACATTTCTGAATACAACCGTAGTGGACACAAATCAATTGAAATTCTATGTATCTTCTAAATACATAATTTTTAAAGTTAAGTCACCCTGTTCCATATTTAGTTGTTAGTGTTATTTTAGATGGGACTTGTAACCCCTTGAATGCCAGCGAGAGCTCCAGCCCACTGCAAGTGCATTAAAGACCTCTCTAATATAGAACGGCATAACCCCAATTAAATCGGTAGAGCTTTTGGAAATGTTTATTTCCCCTATGGTGCAGATGGTATGCTGCAGAATTGCTCCACTTCCTCATAGTACATCAATCTCAGGGAGTTCTTTTCTTAAAGGGATAGCAATACTTTTAAAAAAAATGCAGCTCTGATTGATCCTTCTATAACACGGGCCATGTAATGCAGTGTTTCAATATTTTCCTTATAGTAGTTCAACAGTAATTCATTGCTAAAATATCCCCCTCCTGCCACTTTTACCTGTATGCCTGGGAGCAGACAGCACACAGCGAGGGACAATCTTCATCTGCTGATGAAGGAGGACTGGATTTTCCTTATGCTCAGTGACGATTGTCCCTCGCTGCGTTCCATCCAGCCTGCTGAGAGAGGCAACGTGACACCGTTGAAAGGGTAGGGAGGGGGATCCGTTAGCATTGAATCACTCTTAAACTACTAAACGGAAAATACTGAACCACAGTGTTACATGGACCACGTTCGGAGGGTGAATCGGAGCTGCATTTTTTTACAGTATTACTGTCCCTTTAACTGATATCTTTTGGTTCTCTTAATGTTGTTTTGATAGATCCTAGGTGTAGATTTTAAGCTACTTTAGTTTTATTATAGTGTATTATTATGATTATTGTTAGTAGTATTTTTTTTATAAGGCACCAACATATTTATTGACTTTACAAGAGAATTATGGCTCTTCCTACATATGGATTGACTAGTTTGTGCTAATAGGTAAGAAAGTAAGTGGGTGAAGAAAAAGATCTTGCAGTAATATTGTGTATTCCTGTTGAAGGCATTATCTAAAATACATTCAAACACAGGCGATGCACTATTTCTGACACAGTCTTGTTAGTGTTCCTCCTGTGTAGGCAGTTATGTGAATGGATCAGTACCCAAGGGATCTCTGCTGCTTTGCCAACCATCTGCATTATCACTGTAGCTTGATTCCCGTGGTCAACCTTGTGTTATATGTAGAAAAGCTAGAAAGATGTGAAAATCCTTCTCTTGGCAAGAATAAGAAAAGATTTTAATGAGCAGTAGCAGAATGCAAGTCAACTGTACAGGTCACTAAACTAAAAGGATGAATGAGAATATAAACCAGTAAAATGTTAACAATAACAAGTACAAGTATCAATAAGTTAGGTGAATAACAAAAACGCCAGTTATATTCTATAAAATAGAAATCATTTTACTCACCTGAAAAATATATACTTTTTCATATAGCTGTCATTTAAAGCAGAGATACAGACTTTATTGCTGCATGCAGTAATAATGTACATACCTTACACAAGGCTGGACTTTCCATGAGAAGTCAGCTAGGATCTTCATCCAATGGGTGACATGCTTCCATTTGCTGCTCTCTTCCTTGGCTGCTCTTCCTTTATTTGAGGACCTCTGACAATTGAAAAATTAGTTAGTGCCCTGTCAGGATCTGAAATCCTGACAGAGCACTACCGTTGCTTCAATCGGGGTTGAGGGGAGACCAGCATTTTAATTTTTTTTTACACTCCATGTAAGATGAAATGGTGTAAAAAGAATTTCATTATCCCTGATATTTTATGGTATCCCTGCACTTCTGACATGATGGGTAACATCATAAGTAACCTAAGGTCTCCTCCAATAAGGTGTTTGATTTAACTGTGTTTGTATTAAAATATATATTATGAATCTGATTGTCAGCAAATTATTTATTCAGCTGGTAATATTTTTTTTTTTAAAATAATTTTTATTGATTTTCAATATTTTCAAATACAACAGAGCATTCAAACAGACTTAAAATAACAGCATGTAACATCAAACTGTAGCAAAGCTCAGCTATGCTAACGTACATTAGAAAGGGTACAATCATAAGTCGGTAGCAAGCTAAGTCGTGTAAGCCACATATACAGACAAGTCAATATACACACACAGACCAAAAAAAAGAGGGAAATGGGGGTTGCAATATGGTTATTGAGTTTTGATTCCACACTACAGGATATGGTTGCCATCCAAGACTCTGAAAGGTGGCCAAAGGCCAGAATCATCCTATAAAGGGGCACTCCCAGTTAGAAATCAGATAGAGCAGATGATTCCAATGCCAGATCCCAGATGCTCCAAATCGACAGGTACTTATCTAGGGAACCTCTGAGTTAAGCAGTCAGATGATCTATTGATTTGAGGTGTGATACACGAGCCAAACGTTGTGATAGGCTTGGAAGAGTTGCAGTCTTCCAAGCCGGTGCAATCAGGCATCTGGTAGCAGTGAGGATATGAGCTATTAACACAGAAGTAGGTTGGGACAAGCCAGCAGGAGAGGCTCCCAATATCTATTTAATCGGATCTAGGGATATCATAACTGAGAGAAGTTGGTGGACAAGTTGTACAGTCCTGTTCCAAAAAGTCTGAATTAGTGGGCAGGACCACCAGATGTGGTAAGTATCACCCCTGCTACCATAGCCCCTCCAGCAAAGGCCTGAGAAAGTAGGATTAATGGAATGTAGCCAAACAGGAGTGTAGTACCAATGGAGAAATATTTTGTAAGCATTTTCTTTAGTTACTGTACAGATGGAGGTTTTGGAAGCATTTCACCAAATTTGAGACCACTTGGTCTCGGGAATCTCCAGGCCCAAGTCTTGTTCCCAATCCAGATTTTATTTATATTTAAGGGATGGAGTAGAAGAGTCCAGTATTTTATTTAGCGTTGAGATAAGCAGTTTGTGGGTGGCTTGGCCGGTGCAATATTTTTCGAAGAGGGTCAGGGATGGAAAGGTAGGAGTGGGGGATAGAGTGACAGAAAAATTTCTTATTTGTAGGTATTGATAAAATACTAACTGTGGGATAAAGTGTGTATTGCTAATGCGAGCAAAGGAGGTGAAGTGTGTTTCGTCCCAGAAATCGTTGAGCAAGTGGAGGCCTGCAGTCCTCCAAACAGTAAACGATCCACGGTTCATGCCTGGGGGAGAAGTCCGGGTTACCAAGAACTGGTATAAGTCTCAATGGGGAAGAGAAAAGTGAAGGGTTAAGCGTCTTTGCCGCCCACAGGAAGCTGGTAATATTTTAACACCCATGTCAAAAAGAAGACTGAGGAAAAAAAAGAGTACTATTTTAAAAAAAATTAATTTTTAATTTGGATTATTTGGACTAAGATAAGGGTGGAAATCTTTTTTTTAGGTATCACTCATGAATTGTATATTACAAGCTAACTAAATAAGGCCTGAAAGCTTGGAATGTCTTTATTCTCAGTTAGCCTTTAGTACTTTATATTGTTCTATATAATTGTACTTTATATTGAAATATTTACATGTTTAATCTCAAATTACAAAATGTGTGAACAGTTCAGAGTTATTTGTACTCATACAGTATTACAGGTTTTAAAAAATAATTTTTTTATTCCATTATGTGTGATTCCTGCATATGTGAGACACGATTCTATTAGGGCTGCAAAAATAGATGTTAATGCTAAAAGAAGAACCAACCGGAAAACATACCCATTTTCTGGAAATATTCTGCCCATCTGAATCAGCAACTAGCATAGGCCACGCAAATCCGATTTGCAGCCTACTGCATCCCGTTAACACCTATCAACAGCCACCGCATACAACTAAATCACAAATGATATGGGCTTTTCCATTGTTTTCTTTGGGAGCTAATGTAGTGACCATCGTGTATTTTTTAACTCTCAGAAGTTGGTCACAGCACAAATACTAGAATAGTAAACTGTGATTTAAAACTGCCATCACCATTTTTGTCTGCCGGCCCCGATATAATTGAGACTTTGGTTGTCGATAGAATGTAAATTTTCACATATCCAATATATTAAACTACTTGGAGCACTATACTCTTAAAAATGAAACCTGACAGAGATGTCCCTTTTCTACTCTACTATTTGCCTTTGTATTTTAAACAGAAGTCTCTACATTATGAAATAAATTTGAAACACTGGATTAAAAATTGTATTTGGAAAAGAATATTCAATTAGAGACAAAAGAAAATGTGGAAAACTTCTGGGGAAAACCAGTTCTAACAAAGGAGACAAAAATATCCACTAATTTAAATGGGAATTTTAATGCCTTGAATGCTAGAGAGGTCTTAAGAGTATTTTGAAACTATGCATTAGAGATGTCTGTAACATTTTAGGGGGGGGGTTAAGAGTCCCATTTACATTAATGAGAATGTTTTGTACCTCCCTGTAGTGAAGATGGTATGCTCGAGAATGGCTCCACTTTTCTTTTGAAACAATGGCCCCAAATGTAATTATTAAAATGAAAGAGGCTATTTCCCAGAGATTCTCCAGCAGGGCACTTTTAAGAATACTCCTGATGTCCCAAGTGGAATTGTAAATTGAGGCTTCCATTTCTAGGTAAACATTTAGGATCAATTTAATTTATTGATAACCTTCCTTTCCTGTTTATGGGGAAAGCAGACATATTTTTGTTTTATGCACTCAGAGCAGTCTAACACCTCACTGACCAACAGACCACAGCATTAAATAGGTTCCTGTGTGTAAATATGGGGTGTCAGTGAGTGGACACCTGAACCTGAGGCCTGGTATCCTCATTCATTTAAATACCCATGTTTCCTACAATAAATATATAGAATGAAAATCCTTGTGGGAAAATGCCCTCTGTGTGGGTCTTGTGAAAGAGAATCTTTAAAATGATCTTGAGGAGAGTTGATGTAAAGGGATAGTAATACTTTGTTTTATCTTTATTTTATTTTGTAGGCATTAAAAAACATGAAGAATGATATAAGTCTTATCTCTCAAACCTTTATGGTTTGAGAGATATTCACAAGCAAGGTTTCCCCTCCTGCCCTCTCTTCTCAGATGTGGAATCTGGTTATAGGATCAGACAGATAACAGGAGGGGACAATCTTCTTTCTATGAAAACAATGAAAACCCTGCCCCCCTTGACAAGTGTTTCAGATTTTTCCCTTATCTTAATTGAAGATTGTCCCTCTCTGCAGTCTACCTGGGCACCTCCCTTCTGATCTGGCTGAACAGGGTTATATCAGTAAAATGAGCGGGAGGGGGAGACTTTGTCATTGAATTACTCCTGGACTACAACTCTGACAGAATTGAAATAACACTCTCCAAAGTCCAAATACTATGATGATTAATTAGAGCTGCTTTTATTATGAAACATTACTATCCCTTTAATTCCCATTAAATATAAAATATAATCTTAAAAGTCTGCTTTCTGTTTTTACCATTGCCATTAAAATATATTTAATAATTCAAGTAATAATATCTCAAAAATATAACAAATCTTGAAGCCTTAATTTCTCTCAACTCCCATGTCATGGCTTTTGGCACTTAATACATCCAAAAATTATTTTTATTTACAGCCGTTTAACTTTACATATGTGACAACCTGTTCTGGCACAAGTCTGTGTAATAAACATATCTTACAGCCAGATATAGAGGGTTAAATATTTAAAGACACAAGCAATTCTGGCAAAGTCAGTTGTACCATATAAACATTCTTATTAATTGAAGTGGAGCGTTGGATACATTGGATGCTAGAGAGGGCTCCAGTACATTGGGAGGAGCATCATTGTATTGTGCAGAAAAGTAGTGACCGTAAAGGTAAAGTATTGTGTGATCATCAGCAAATTATGACAAAATGCAATTAGTCAAAGTCAATTAAAGGTAACTAAATAATTATAAAAAGTAAAACATTTAAAATATTAAGATAGTGTTTATGATTTCTTAGGACAAATTAAAACTATAAAGAAAGTATGAGATGGGTTTCTCTTCAAGTCATGAATTACTATATATATATATATATATATATATATATATATATATATCCACTTTAGTTGAAGATGTATTATCTGTAAGTACAAAAATACATTTGCTGGAATTTTTATAATATTCAACCTTTGTGTTTAATCACATTGAGTCTACAGATATCTCTAACACAATATTATTATTATCCATTATTTATAAAACTCCAACTACTTACACAGCTCTGTACAACAGGGCAGAAACATAGTAAGACTTATAACTGTACAATTAAAATGTGCAATTCAAAGCAAGACAAACAATCTGTTAGTAAAAGTGAGAAAATTGGTCTCAGTCAGAAGCACCATAACTTGTAATTTCAGGTTAATTATAATTGACTAATGTTCTTTTCCTTGAAATGCTGGAAAATAGCTATCCAATCAGACTTGTTGCATGTGTCATATAAATGTCAGCTGCATTTGCTGTATCATTGCGTATGTATTTTAAATTCAAATTTCAATGAAAAAGCTTAAAAAAAACAACATGTACTATACAAAAGCATCAAAGGCATCTGCTAGCATGAGCTTATAGTCTAGTGAATGGCAGGATAGGACACATAAGGAGTAAATGATTCCTGCCATACCTGGTTAGTTGATGGACGATAGAAGTGCTTCTAATTGCTTTGGTCCAGGTATGCTGCAGGTCTGTTACAGAAGGAAAAAGGTGCTTTGAGGTAATGATATCAGTCATGTTGCGTTCCTCATAGGGTTGTACGTGATAGAGTGGTGTAGAACATGAGTCAAATACAAATTTCCCAAATAGGCCTACTCTTGAATGTTAGAGTTTTTTGGCATTCATGTTGTTAAAAGGCACATTTAAATCAGTGGAAAATGTTATTTTCCCCTGCGGTAAAGTTGATTTTCTCCAGAATAGACCCAGTTCTTTTGGAACATCAGCCTCAGTAGGCAGTGAAATAAACTACATCCTTTACATTAGTATATATTAATTAATGCCAAAAAGAATTCTAATGGATAGAATTGGCCCTCTGCAATTGATAATAAATGATGAAATAAACTATAAATATAACTTTCAGGGGACACATTCATGTGCAGTAGGTCCAAAAGTTATCAGCCCGTTAAAATCCCAAGACAAGTGTGCTAAACCTATGTAAAAACAAACAAAGGGAAAGCACTGTGTATATGCATATCCAACTAAGTAACATCCCCCAAGGTGGAAAAACTGCTCTTTACTTCAAAATTGTATCAGATGGAATCCCATACTTTTGTCCTCAAAGCACCTCTCATGGCCATCTCTGGTATAAGCTGCACAATCAACAGATATTTGGGATTCCCCCCTCTAAATAAGGCCTCAGCTTGATCAAGGCTGTATAAATACTGAATTGGGGGCTGAGGCCCATGGGCAGAGTGGAAAATGCAGGATTCTTTGACGCTGTATATAAGAGTTGTCCAAGCGGGCAGAGGACTCTTGTATTCCAAGTTAAAGATTCAGCAGGTGTATATTAAAAGTCAGAGATGCTCAACTATGAACGAACCTGCAATACAAATTTGCAGGCTCTATAGGAATGGTGTCCTACCCAGGGTGCAATCTCTTTTAGCCCACTAGTGCCTTTCATAGAGAGGAAATATCATAAAGCATATCATATTGGTTCTGCCATTACAGCACTCCAACCACAAAACGCTAGATAATTTCTGAACAAAAGAAACAGCCAACCCCAGATGTACATTTTGACCT
This sequence comes from Rhinophrynus dorsalis, assembly GCA_037306005.1. NCBI lineage: Eukaryota > Metazoa > Chordata > Amphibia > Anura > Rhinophrynidae > Rhinophrynus > Rhinophrynus dorsalis. The sequence continues at coordinate 579,617,917 of CM074718.1, forward strand.
TGTTGGGCCTCGTCAGTGAGGTGTAGCTGATCTCTCTAAGCACTGCGAACAAGGGGTCCAATGCTGGATTCCCCCTATTACCCTTGATTCAGCAGGGTATTGTAGCTGTATTCACAGCTGCACAGCAGCGGGCTACACACACATATAAAAACAGAAACATAGCTCTTCAACGCTTTTCGTGTCTCACTGACATTTTGGCACAGACTGTACAGGACATTTTATTTATTATATTTATGTACATGTCATTATATATCATGTAATCATATTCAATTTATTTTAGTAAAGCATTTCTTAAGCAATTTTGACCTTTTTATCATGCCTTTGTTCAACAGTGATTTTTCTCCAATTTAGTCTACCCACATAAGTAGGGCATTATTGTGATATTGCGTTTATATGCATAACCCATCATTTAATTTGATAAAAATAAAAAGAAATATAAGGACAAATGTTTAAAAAAAAACATTTTTATAGGTTTTCCTATCATAACCTGCCATAATTTGCCTAATTTTAATAGGGAACAGTATGAACATCATGCATACCTTCAAAAATCTGCCATTTTATAGGGGTACTATCCCTTTGAGGCGATCAGACTATGTGGTATTTATATGTGTTCCACAGTAATAAAACTTACATTAATGTTTGTTTAACTTAAATTAGGCTGTGTAAATAAGATACTTTGGCTTTCTCTAAATCATTTATTCAGTTACACAAAGAGTTGGCAGTAGGTCATCAAGTGACCAATCCTGCACTACCTTTAGTTCTGCCTCCATTACCTGAAATGTAATTGAAAGTGTGCCCCCCCCATTGTGGCCATTTTCCCTGTGAGGATGTATGTTCTTTACTTTTCTCTTCCTTACAATGACTGTGTGGAAGAGAGAGGCAGAGAACACTGATAAAGTAATGTAAACTATACATTGTCTTTGTCATTGGCTCAGCCAGCACATATAATCATTGTAGCAGCAAATCATATTTACTGAGCTGCCAGGGAAAGGCAGAAACTGACTGCTCTGATTCTCAAGCAGTCAGTTACTGTCCTCCCCGCCTTGATCACAGTGCTCCCGGAGGATCACTGAGATTATGAAATCTTTGACTTGCCAGGACCATCACCAGTTCTTAAAGGACAGAAATGTGTGATGGTCCGGGCACAACACTCCTCATGAAGGGGTTATTCCATGATTTTCATAAAATATAATCAAATATAATATTAAAAACATCTTATTTAGTGGAATATAGTTCAAATGGGAACAAAAGGCTAAAACAAAAAAGAGGCCGCATTATTACATATTTATATTCCCCCAAAAAAATATAGCATTCAAAATTGTTAACCATTCTGTCTCATTTACTTACAGTTGTACCCTGCCTTTATACATGTGTTATGCTTTATTAGTCTAAACTCTGTGTCTTGTTACTTGCTTCATGTAGAACCACTAGTCCCTCAAAATTGAAAGGGAGTTTATCCCATTTGGCTCTGTGCCCAGATTCCCCAGACTAGCTGCAGCTACAGCTATAATGTGTACAGACCAAAGCAGTTATGGACAACATATCTGACTATCCAGATGCTGGAATTCTACTGTTATCATCCTCCGATTGAAAGCGACAAATATACACACACACACACACACACGGACAGACAGAGAGAGACACACACACACACACACACACACACACACACACACACACACAGACATAGCTTGCATATAAAATAGAGCTGGTGCACAACACACACACATCAATAAAACAAAATAATTTGAAACAGTGAGTTCAGGAGTAAGATACAGCAAAAGCATGAAAAACAGACTTGACACTGTGACAGGATGGTAAAGCGATATATAGACTTGGGCAAACACAGTAGGAGAGACAGTGAGTGTTACACTCTCCAAGCAGCACCGGACCATATTATTATACTTCTAATATTTTGTTTATTAAAAATTGCTGAGCATGTGTGGATATTTTACTCTATGATAATTTTAGTTTGTTTTAAATAGACTTAAAACTATAATATGCTATACTAGCCACGTGTTTGTAATATAAATAGTTTTAGAGAACTTAACCTTTATTCTTTGATGGCACTGTGTGGCACTTTATACAGATTTGTTTGTGTGACAGTCCAATATTACCAAAACACATAGTGCTATGATTGCACCTAGACCAGTGGTTTCAGCAGGCATGTCAATACACATTTTTCTGTCTCGGGACCAAGTGTGTCATACCTTCTCAAAAATGGTTTAAAATGAATTTGCTCATTCTACACAAATGTGTCACAGAAATTGTATTTCTGTAGTTAATGTGTCAAAACTGCAAAAAGGATGTGCTGTGATTTAAAAAATGTTTGGGAACAACTGATCCACATACTGGTGTAATTTCTACAAGTGTAAGCTTGGCCTAGAACAGAACTAATTATCAAATTGCAAAAGGAATTAATATTAAGCGCCACAGACAAATCAAAGTTAAAGTCTCAAAAATTATTTATTTTAACCCCTTCGTGTCCACTGATGTGCCAGGGCCATCATGGCGGTCCGGCACTTAAGGAGCAGTGAAGGTCCTGGCACGTCATGGAGTTCAGCCCTGAATCGGTAGTACATAAAAAAAAAAAAAAAGCCCTGTGGTCATCAAGTGCCGACTGCACGTGCGCACTGGTCCTTAACCCCTTAACGACCCTTGACGGTGTTAGTACGTTGATCCGAGTTAACGACCCATGACGTACTATGACCGTCATGGAATTCTGGGCTCCCCCTGCGGCTGCACACCGTTCGGGGAGTCCGGAATCTAAATAAAAAAAAAAAGTTCTGTGGTCCTTTAGTGACCGCCTGCACACCTGGTTGTTAAGGAGTTAAAGAACAATGGGATGAATGTAAGGCAGTGGAATATATCTGAATATATCTTAAGTTTCTGCACCTGCCTTAAACCAAATTACTAAGCTATTGTAAAAATCCTTACCATAATGCCACTTACACCAAGGTGAGGGGAATGGAGCAGTCTGTATTAACATGGACTAGAAAACATTGTTGCCATCATTGTGAATTTTCTTGCTCATGCTTTGGGGCTGCCATAAAGAGATTACTGGAACTTACGTTTTAATGATGGTGGAGATTTCTGCTGATATGCATTACAGTGCTTATACTCTGTAGTACAAACCCCTGAGTGCAGCCACTTGCTTTAGATGCCAGTTCTAGCAGGGCTTCACTGTGAATTCATACATTCGCTTCCATCAATGGTGCAGCACAATGGCAGATTTTAATCTCCTACATCTTGATTAGTGGTTATATACACCAGCATCTTTGGATGCATAAAGCAGTGAGAAAGTATGAAAGGTGAATCACTGGGACCCTGATCTTGATAACTAACTTGGAATTACAAGTCAAAAAACACAAACAGCGTTTCAGAGCTTGTATGCAATTAATGAAGAACTGTTACCTGTCCAAATCCTCCCTTCAGTGAGAGCATTCACCTTGACAGAATATGTATGATTTTTTCCTCCCCATTAATTTAATTCATCCCTTTGGTGTAAGCTGATATGTTCTGTCAGACTCTGAAGGAGGCATGAAGAGGAACGAGGCAGTTTCAGCAGAGGTGAGTAATTAATTATGCCTGTCTAAAATGTGTGGTTACTGAGTTAAGTTCTTTCAATCTACCTACAACTAAAATTTCCAGAAATGTTCCTGTTAACACCCAATAACACAATGAACCTGCTTCAAATGATGACTTGAAATTTTTTGCTTAGGTATGTTATAGAAATGAATCCTGATGTGTGTAAATCGTGAGATCTTGTCCTGGGGACCACCAATATGAACTTCTCTGTGTGTGACTTAAAAGACTCTATGGGACATATGCAGTAAGAAAAACACACAATTATGAGGCAAACCAGCCGCACTATAGGGGGCAAAGAAAAATGCCCAGGGAATGAGTTAGAGGCCTCTTTAGCATTCAAAGGTTTAAAAGCACCACTTATATGCATAGATATGTTGGGGAGTTTTTTTTTTTGTTCCTATTGTGTAGTTGGTTTGCCTTAGAATTTGTTTTTAATACAGCCCTACATTTTTAAAGGGATAGTAATACTTCATTTTAACTTTATTTTATTTTGTATGCATTAAAAAAACATGAATAATGATATGTCTTATCTCTCAACCCTTCATGGTTTAAGAGAGATTCACAAGCAAAGTGTCCCCCTCCCGCCCCTTTTACTGTTCAGCCAAAACAGAAGGAAGGTGCCCAGGTAGATTGCAGAGAGGGACAATCTTCAATTAAGATAATGGAAAAACCTGAAAAGCTTGTCGAGGGGGGGAAGGGCTTTCATTGTTTTCATAGGAATAAGAGTGTCCCCTGCTGTTATCTGTCCAGTCTATGGACTCCATTCCACATCTGAGAAGAGACTGTTTACAGTAGGTAAAAGGGGCGGGAGGAGGAAACTTTGCTTGTGAATATCTCATAAACCATAAATGTTTGAGATATAAGACTTATATCATTCTTCATGTTTTCTTAATGCCTACAAAATAAAATAAAGTTAAAACGAAGTATTACTATCCCTTTAAATGGTCATTTGTCCAGGTGAAACTGTATTGGTGTTTGTACAAGTTTATGAAAAGTGATTCTGTTCTGTAAAGTAAAGTTGTGCATAAGAGGTGAGCTACCTCCTGCACCCACAACCAAAGCTTTTAGACTACAATTCTCCTAATCCTCACCTGGCCAATGTAAACTGGAGCCCAACAACAACCGGAAAACCACAGGTTGCACTTAGAAACGTAGAAACATAGAATTTGACGGCAGATAAGAACCAATCGGCCCATCTAGTCTGCCCAATTTCCTACTGTGTTAAAAAACAAACCTCAAACCTTTTTTGGTCCTTGGTCTTTTCTTATGTTAAGGACCGCCTTATGCCTATCCCATGCATGCTTAAATTCTGTCACTGTATTGACAGCTACCACTTCTGCTGGTAGGCTATTCCACTTGTCTACTACCCTCTCAGTGAAGTAAAACTTTCTTACATTACATCTAAACCTGTGTCCCTCTAGTTTTAGACTATGGCCTCTTGTCCTAATGTTTTTACTCTTTTGAAATATACTTCCATCCTGTACTTTGTTGAATCCCTTCATGTATTTGAATGTTTCTATCATATCCCCTCTCTCTCTTCTCTCCTCCAAGCTATACATATTCAGATCCTTTAGTCTATCCTGATATTTCTTTTCCTGTAGACCAGTCACCATTTTAGTAGCCCTTCTTTGAATTTTCTCTAGAGTATCAATATCCTTCTGGAGATGGGGTCTCCAGTACTGTACACAATATTCTAGGTGAGGTCTAACTAGAGATCTGTACAGTGGCATGACTACTTCCCTTTTTCTGCTACTAATGCCCCTAGCTATACAACCCAGTGCCCTGCTTGCATTCCCCATCGCTTTATTACATTGCCTGCTTACCTTTAAGTCATTAGAAATAATTACTCCCAAATCCCTTTCCTCTGTTGTCTCTGACAGCACAGTACCCTTAATGGTATATTTTTCCTTTGGATTTTTATGTCCCAAGTGCATTATTTTACATTTATCAACGTTAAAGTGCATCTGCCACACTCTTGACCATTCTTCTAATTTACCTAAATCATGCGCCATTTGGCTTTTTCCCCCTGGAATGTCTACCCTATTGCAGATCTTTGCATCATCTGTTGGTGTGTACCATAGAAAATGGTGCACAGAGAAGTACTTTTTGACATAAGATATCTTGAAAAGTTTGCAGTTGGTAATTTTTCTAATAGCTAGTTACAAGTTTTGTGCAGCCATTTATAATTTCCTTCAGGAAAAATGTCTTAAACAATCAGAACTGTATTTAATGAACAGTTTTTGTTTTGTCTTGCTGTTATAGTGATCACTTTTTTTAAATTCTCTTCAGAAGGGCAAGGCATAGAATGTAACAATAGATTTTAGGCCTCAAAAACAAATGAAGACTATTTACAGATGCTAGCATGAAGTATAGGGTTTTTATGTTTATATAAACCCAGTTCAGTTTAGGTGTTTGAGTCCCTTTAACTTAAACTACCAAATATACAGGTTTCTTGTATAATAATTTTTTAAAGGTGTGTCTCCCTAAAACTGAAATTCTTTTATTATACTTGACTGCAAAAAACTCTGCAACATGTTAATTTTTCAGAATATGTGTTAAGTTTATGCTCCCTCACATTGATACATTGATCGTCAGAGAGATAGCTCAGTTGGTTAACCCCTTAAGGACCAGCGGTCCTGGGGTGTGTGGTCCTTTAAGGACCAGATAGGGAAGTTCGACGTGCCTCCCCACGTGAGTGATCACGTGTGCCAGCACGCCGAACGGGGGACTGAAAGAGATCGCTCCGGTCTTGGAGCGATCAACTTCAGTCCCCGGTATTACGCACCGCGCTCCTGCAGGAGAGTGGTGAGTAAAAGTATGTGTCGTGCCAGGACCATCACTGGTCCTTAAGTGCCGGACCAGCTTGACGGTCCGGGTACGTCATTGGACGCGAAGGGGTTAAGGCACCAGCTGTAGAATCTGCTCAGACCGTGAGGTTGCAGGTTCTAGTCCCGGCAAGGTCAGCTCAGCCTTTCACATTTCTAAGGTAGCTAAAATGAGTCCAGGACATACTTGAAAATGAGAAACAATCTCAATGTATTCTTCCTGGTAAAATACTTTCACAAAACAAAAAGCTATTTTTATGGCAGACCACAAAGGACAGGTATTTCTCCGTCATCCAATATAGGTTACTGAGAACTTTGGGTAGACGACCTCCCCTTTAAGTAGGCAGGAACAATTCTTGAAGAGAATGCTGGGTGGAGACTTCCTTAGTTGCATCTAGCCATTTCCTCTCCAGAAAAATGTGTTCCTTGGTGAAGATATGGACAAGAGAACATTTCTACTAAAGTTTTAGCTTATTTTTTGATTTCTGTTTGATATGGAATACCACCATCAGGCGGATTACAATTACTGACATTTGCTAATGGATAGCTCAGTTTCCAGGTTCTGTGGTGGACCTGTTAGCCCTAGGTTGAAAAGCTTGTTTGGCAAGTTCTTTCCCTAGGAGTTCTTCTTTACACATGGTAATCTGAAGACAGAAGACCTCCTGAAAAGGTGAGCGACCCTTTGAGTGCTGAGGTCTACTTGTCCCAAGCTTCCTCTCCGCACAGAGGTCTCCTTTGGAGTTCCTAATACATACTCCTGCACTCATTGGATTTGTCTGTATGTCTGTTGGGGGTTTAGAGCAGTGTTTCTGTGGTAAATTTAACCCTTTGTCTGCCATATGGCATCTTTTAGGGTGTTTTAGCACTTTTCCCTTCAGGGTATAGTATTTATTTGACTCTTAACATGTTTTGTGGTGTTTTTACAAATTTTTTTACTTCACTGTAAAATTTTGTAAGTTTTAGTAAAGGCGCGCTTTACTGCATAGACGCCATGCTCCATTCACCTGTATGGGACTTTACAGTTTGGGACATATCTCTGCAACAGCTCAATGTAGCGACTTCAGAGACAGCTCATTTTGTTTGTCTGCCCTTGCTCTATCATCCAATCAATAGTCTGTGTATTTTGGGGGGCTCAAGGGGCTTCCAGCACTGTTGGGGTACTTCTTTAGGGAGAACTATATTTCCAATGAGCACTTGCTTCGCGTGCTCATTTATGATTGGCTCCTGTCGCGGCAGCCATTTTCTCTTTCCCTTCACGAGTATCCTACACAGGGCTTGGACTCTCCTTAGCAGATTATTGTATTGTGTTGTTTCCTTATACTTGGGATGTTTTGACACTGTGAGGATGTCAACTCTGGTGGAGCTTGGGGCTAGACCTAACATTAAGGATACTGGGGTGTCTGTGTACCCCATTGTGCGCTGCTCCTCATGTCAATCAGGGTTACCTAGAGAGTACTCAGGTCATTTATGCCCAGCATGTGCTGTTGCCCCTATGTCTTCTCCAGGGACCTCCAGCCATGCACAAGAGCCACTTTGGATGCAAGAGTTTAAGGCCACTACTAGAGACCTAAGGTCTACCTTTCAGCTCCTTCCATCCCAATTACAGGGGGTCTTCCAGTCTTGGCAACCCCCTACTCCTATCAGGTCTTCCCTACCTAAACCACAGGGTGTACCTGATGTCTCTGATTCCTCTGAAGAGGAACTTCTGGTGGATTCTGATGATCGGGAATGTTCTGCGGTGGTCTCTTCCCAATTCTTTGGGGACCCCTTTGAGGCTGACCCTGATCCCTCTGGTGAGGGCCTGATCAGGGTGGTGTTAAACACGCTAATCATTCCCTTGGTTTCAGAGGGTCCTGTGGACCCCTCTGATGTGTTCCAGGAGCCTAAGAAGCAGTCTACTTGTTTTCCACCTAACCCCACTCTTGACCGTCTGGTGTCTGACGAGTGGAAAGCTCCTGACAAGAAGCCTTCTGTAACTAAGAAGTTTGCTGAGTTGTACCCTTTTTCTGAAGCGTCAGTATTTATTGCCTTGTCTGTTCTTTTTGACATCTGTATGTTGTGTTACAATAAGCTATAAGAATAGCAAGGCATAAGGGTTGGCCATTCACCTCTTCCACCTCCTACTTCCCCCCTCCCCTCACACTTGCCTCTTTTTTCTGTCTGCTCTCTACAGCTCATTTCTACTCCATGCTGTGTTATTATCCTTTATCTGCTACAGTTTCTAATACTTTGATTTGCTACTCTTTATGTTGCATGTATGCCCAAATGTTACAAGCAGATAAATTAAATTCTCTTTACTATTCTATTTCTATATCACTAATATGCTCATGTACAGTGATACTCAGATGTATGTCTACTGGCTTTTGTTGGCTACTTTATCTGTTAATGATTACGCAATAAAGGTTTTTTTGGGGAGAAATAAAAGAATAGCAAGATAATATTTATGACATGGTATTTTATTTCTCTCTATATATGTGCATCAGTGTTTTTTTAATGTGGGTTGTTATTATGCTTTTGAGTTTTGTTTTTTTGGAGTATGGGACTCACCGTAGCTTTACAGACACCAAATAGAGATGCGTATGATTGCAATTTAAAGTTCATGCTTATCATCCGATTGAAATCCGGAGAGCACACACACATGGTGCATATTTAATGAAAGATTCTGAGTGTTTAATTGGTTCATGAAATCTTGACATGACCTGACTGGGACTATTTAACACTTGTGTCTTTGTTTGCAATCTGACCTATGATTAAGTGTAGCAGTCATGAAACTCTTTAGGCAGATCATGAGTTTTTATTTTTGTCCACTTGTGTCTGTAGCACTGTATCCTATCATGGATTTGCTTTTAAATATTTTCAATAAACACTGAATTTTACAAAGATGATGGTGTGTGACTCGGCTATCAGCAATGAGTGAGTCTGTTGGGCACTCTCTTCCAGTGTTGTCTTCTTTGGGGTGGTCTTTGGTAGTAGCTCTGTATCAGCAGTTGCCTTTGGGCTCGGGTGATTGCTTATATTTGAAAGCAAGTGGCAATTGTAGCAGTAACAGTTAAAGGGGAACATTCACTTAAGAAAAAAAATTGTTTAGTGGTTTTAACCACTACAATAAGATTAGGAGGTTTTTTTTTTTTATTATTTTAATGACCTACTTTGTAAGATCTTAAGGGTTACAATGTGGCACTTCCAGGTTCCGCAGCACACTGTAAGTGCAGGACACAGCCGCGGGACTTCCCACCTCCCTCCCACCTACCCCAGGAAGCACGTTCATGCTTCCCTCCATGAGTACATTTATGTGGGCTATCGTTACAACAAGCTCTGTTTACCATGCTACTAAGGTTGCAACCTCATGTTGGGGCAAGTGTATATAGTAGAGGAATTCTAATGCTAGCTCCAGTGTGCCAAGTCTATACACCTACCTGTTGAAATATAAAGAACCGGTAACATGTGATTAGCCTTTAGATTGAGAGAGACAGGTATGTGTGTGAAACACACCTTGAAAGAGGGGATGATATTGCATCGGAATCTGAGAAGAAAACGCAAGTTCAGTGCAGAGACAGAGTACTTCATAGAGTTAGGTGGCAGTGAGAGATGCTACACATCCAAAGGAGTGAGCAGCTAAGTGCGGGTGAGAGCCTTGTATCTAGCAGCACAAAAGAATCCACAGGAGGGACATGGGAGGGGTAAGAGATGCTAAGCCAGTTACCTATTATCATTGAGATCAATTGGCTATACAATTAAGATGGGAATCAGTAGGACTAATTTGTTCACCAGTAGAGGGTGGCAGAAGGAGGTTACCACGGTAATAGAGAATATTAGCATTACATCTTTCCTCATCATTCACTATTACAATTTCATAATTTGCCTTACATTTTCATCTTTTCAGACCATTTGAAAACCATATTGGAGCCATATTTGGAATAATTTATCATGTACATCATTTATTAATGTGACTCTTTTTACACTGTCATCTTGTCATGGGAGGACAATAACAAACTAGCCATCATATATTGGAGGACAGTATTAATCAGGGGGGATAGGTAATAATTATGACATTCTTGTGTGTGTTTTGATCATCACTATGTGGGGTCCCATTCTAAGTTTAAATAAATTATGTTTTTAAAAACTGTTCACTCATTTAGTATTATCAGCGGTAGGGGGATCTTGGACCCACTGGCTAGTGAACAAGTTGTGGTGGATCACAGTGCCTCCTAGTGTTGGATCAATGTATTACTTGTGGTTAAAATGGATATATTGAACAACTATATTACTATTGGTGTAGGGGATTCTGTGACAGCTCCACATTGTTCTTATAGCTGAAATTTGAATTAGTTGCCCATAACACAGATGAGCTATTAATAAAGTAGTATGATGTATATAATTAATAATCATGAGTTGCTCAGGGCAATAAATAGTAACATGGTATTAACAGCTGAGAATGTGTAACAAAACAATTGGAAAGCTACATGCCATGTATATGACCCATAGAAACAGACTATCCCATTTGTTTTACTATATATCCACATGTATAAATATTTATATTCATTTTATTAAACACAGATTTCTGCTTTGCCATTTCTCAGCATAAATCTGCAAATTCTGCAACATGGTTAATTTTAATCTAATAATAATAATGTGTCTCTGTCACTACTTAGATTGTAAGCTCTATGGAGCAGGGACCTCATTCTAAAATATACTGGCGTAGTGTTCCCCTTATGATAACTGTCTGTATAAATACTTAATTGCTACTCTTATTGTATCCCCTCTATTCTAAATGTAAACTGTAAAGTGCTAAGTACACCTGTTGGCACTATATTAAAATTTATATATGAAGTTTAAAAAAATAAATAGTGTTTTTTTACTATGAATAAAAAATTTACAATATTATTTCTTAGAAAACAATGAGAATGTTGGGAAAAGGGAGCAAGCAGCAGATGGTCTGAATACCTTTATAAATGGATCTGTTGCCTATTTTGCCTAATGGTTGCATGACCCTGACTACAGCACTAACATATCATATCTATATTTTGGCACTGTTCTATGGACACAGACTAATCTAGAAACCATAGTTACTATTTATAATAATATAAAAGTATTTTACCAGGAAAGGTACATTGAGGTTAAATCCCATTTTCAATGATGTTATTATTACCCAATTTACTAGAAATCATTTTATCTATCTCTGAAAGATGAAAGGCTGAGTTGATCCTGGTGGGATGAAAACCTGCGACCCTGAGGTTTGAGCAAATTCTACAGCTGGTGCAGTAACCAGCTGAGCTCTCTCACTGGCATTTCACAGACAGTGTCCCATTATACATTTCATTCATATTACTGTGGTATATTTTTGAATTGCACATACATTTTTGATATACATTTAAATTTCATATTTAGCTGTTGAAACAATCAGCATAACCTTGTATATAGAATTTACTTGAGTATCATACTTTGTGAGAGCATAGAAATCTGCCCTATTCTGACCTTAAAACAGTTATTTTACTAGAATAGTCAAGCGGTTTTGTCAGGATTTTCACAGGAAGATAACACAAAATAGCAATTCTCTTGAAGAATGAAGTTGAAGAACAAATGCAGCTAGATGAGAAGAAAATGAAAGTTTACCAAAACATGTGAATTTGTATATATGTATTTTTGCAGTTTTAAGCAAGTTTCCTAACTGACACATTTCATGTCTAATAGGTTGCAATATTCAGATTTTTAGATATTCCTTTATATGAGTGATTCTCAAATTTGTTGCTGGTGTAGAACCCTTTAATTACAAGAGAAATACAAGGCAGTGGGTTGACATAATATCATTAAGTGTATTTGATTGCTAGTTGGTACAGGTAGCTTAAGACTACAGTATTAGGCTAAAATTTATCAGGTAACCATTGCGAGGTAATTATATCAAATAATTATTTTTGTGTTTTGGAAATGGCTAGATTACTGTGCTTATTATAAGAGAACAAACAGAAAACAAAATTGCATTGAAGGAAAATGTTCAGTCTTCTGCGTATTCACCGATAGTCACAGAAAAATATATACAAAGACTGGTGTGCAACACCATTTAATTCTTCCAGGATCCTATTTTACATGGATCCCAGTTGGAGAACCACTGGTTTATATAATATACATACTATGAAAAGAAATTAAATTAACCTGTGTATGTATGTATGTCTGTATGTACTGTATGTATGTCTTTATTAATATGGCACCACACAGAGTAGACAGAGCCTTACAATAGTAGTATGTTGCGATAAATAAATGGGGAGCTTACAGTCTAAATATCAACTCTCTCATCCAAGTCTGCATTCTAAATCTGCTGTAGAGTTGACCAGAGAGGGTTATATTATACTGTTACTTTATAAAAGTACTAGTATGAAAGCCTGTGTACACGGGCTAAAGTGCCACCCAGCTGCCCCGGGGCAGGGAGCAGAGACAGGCAATAAGCCATTTGGTGCGCCCCGCTCCGGAACAGCACGTTCAGCCAGTCTCTACTGCACATGACTGCGTTGTTCCGGCAGTCTCTACTGCGCATGCGCTGTTACGCACACAGGGACCTCCGCGGGCTAGTAGTTTATATTATACAGATAATGAGTATTATACTATTATAATATGACTATTACAGTATGTGTCAAAATGGTAGTGAAAAAGAAGCTAGCCTCCATACCTTTAAAGGGGAAGTGACACCTCTGAATATAACCTCACACATACCTTTTAACCCTTTCATTACCAGAGGAGTACACCACGCATTGCTTTGCAATATGTTGCATACCCCTCTGGCACTGAAAGGGTTAATGGCCTGAAAATCCTAAAGGACCTTCTGAATTTTTTCCTTGCTCCTAGATTCATCAGTCCTTAGACCATGTCCATGAAGGCAGATGTAACAATTGCTAGCAGGACCACAGGAGACAAATTCCTCCCATTAACCCCTTAACGACCGGCGCGAGCATGCACAGCCGGCACTTGGTGACCACAAGGCTTTTTTTTAATATTATCACTTCCGGTTCAGGGCTCCCTGAACTCCATGACGTGCCAGGACCGTCACTGGTCCTTAAGTGCCAGACCAGCATGATGGTCCGGGTACGTCATCAGACGCGAAGGGGTTAAACACGGTAATCTTAAAACTTTAAGTACCAGGGATGTGCAACACATTGCTTTTCAGTACGTCGTACACCCCTCTGGTCCTTAAACATTAAAAAAAAAAAATGCCAGCATCTGTCATGTCCGCATCCATGAACTGACTGTAGATGGCATAGAGGCCGTAATAAGTAAAGTGGTTATTATTATTAGGTTTTACTCACCCCTTTAACACCAACAAGAAGTTTGAAAAATCTGACATAGGTGTATATATTTGGTGGGTTTTGTTACATTTGCTGCAAGTATTAATTTTTGATTCATGAAAAATTTTGTTTTAACACTTTGAGTTCCAGAGACGTTTCCAATGCATTGGATACTCTGACACTCAAAAGGTTAAAGCATGTAATAGTAATATGAATGGGGATATTAAGATCGGGGGAGGGTTCAAAGTGCTGCAAATGAAGAGGCTAGGATTTTTTGGACGGGGAAATATACTGTTGCAACACATATTTATATTAAAAGAAATGTTCTAACTTTTTAATGTCCCTTAACCCTTTGCAGACCAGATGGTTCTTAACTCATTGCACAGCTAGTCTGAACTCTGCCTGAGATATTTTCATAATTAAAGCCTGTATTCAGTTGCAGGTGAAAACGTTATCACTCATAGGGCTAGATTCTATTGCAGGTGCTAAATGTTAACACCCATTTTTTCAAACAATTTCCTATTGAAGTCTATGGGGAAACCTGCAGATAAAAGCAGTGATAAAATTAGCACCTGTATTAGAATTCAGCCCATATTATCTAGAAATATTTCCATAGATTTCAGTAGAAATATGTAAGATAAAACTAGTGCAAAAGTAACCTAGGCCTCTATTTGAGTTATCATACTAAATAATAAACTGAGTCCACAATACAAGAATTATTACAAGAGATCTATTTACAAAACGCTGATCTTGAATGCTTTTTTAGAATTTCCATTGATAGTATAACTGTATTTATTTCGTAAAAAGATTACCATATTGTAGGCAAAAGTTAATTTATATTAATGTGTTTTTTATGTTTAATAAATCTTTCAGATGATCAGTATAATTTTTCACGTATTTCACTTAACCCCTTAAGTCCCGCGTGCTGTGCTCTGACCGTCACGCGGTTTTCCCCTAAGGACCGGTGATGGGCATAGCACATCACATATATTTTACTTATAGTGCTCCTCCAGGAGAGATGCAAGTAAAAACGGGGACTGAAATTGACCGCTCCAAGACTGGAGCGGTCTCTCTCAGTCCCCAGTGCAGCACTGCGTGTCGGAAACACCAAAGTGGTCCTTAAGGGAACGTTGCTTCCCAGGACCCTGTACATTAAAGGGTTTAAGTTTAATATGGGAAATAAGCAAAAAATAACTAAAATATGTTGTTTGAGAGGCTGATTTAATAGGAATAACCTGAGCAATTCTGGAGAAAACCAACGGTATTGTATACAACAAATACAAATGTCCTAAACTCCCTTTGGTTTAAAAGGGGGTTTTAACCCCTTAAATGAGAGAGAGGTCTCCAACACACTGCTTCACAATAGTTTGCATACCTCTCTAGTATTTGAGTCATTAATAATACATTTTGACTGAATAGAAAGTTTAATTTGATCCCTAAGCTGCAGTCGTGGTTTACTCTAGAATTGATCCAGTTCTTATTAACTAAGCATCTAAAACGCATCACAATTTTTGGTATTCAGAAATTTGTGCATCTACTTTGTGATCATCTTGACTGGTGTACAAACAAGCAAAAGTAAAAATATACAAAATCAAACTTATTTTTACTAAACCTATATAATTTTGCTGATGAAGGAAGGATTGTAACAAATGTCTGAGTGTCTCGAAATCAAAGGGTTACTTGTAAACACAGACAGACCAGCAATCAAAGTGTTAGGCAGTTTACTAATGTTTTCTTTCACAGGTTTAACATTATGCACTGGAGTGAATGAGCAGGATGGTTGTAACAAAATATTTTTTAAAGCCCAAAGTTTTCACATTACCGAATCAGTGTTACTTTAGACGTCTAGTTTCACTAACACTGCTGAATTTGCAACTTCTCCCATTTAACTGCCAGATGTACCAACAATTAACAAGATTAATGTGACTAGTAAAGCTTTTTTTTTTGTTGCAAATCAATGTACTTTATGCACCTTGCATACCCCTCTGCACTCAAAGGGTTAAAAGGCTAACAGCAAATTTGTTTTTGTTTTTTTGTTTTTTCAAATTTCAGTGCCTAAAACTTATGTTTAACATCAAGTCACTTTCGAGCTCAGTAATTAAAAATTGCTATAGGCACTATTTTATCCTGTGAGATTGACTCACTGGTATAGCTTTCAACATCTAGGTTGATCTCTACACCTGCTTTTAAAGGGAATTACCAAGTACCAGAGCAGCTTGAAGTATTAAAAATGTGATTACCTCAAGTCGAGTGGTTTTAACACTTGAGCAGGTTGTATTGCCTTGTTACAGATTTTTTTTTTTTAAATAATTCTGAAGAACAAGTCTTTAAAAAGTTCATTGTCATGGATAAAAAAAGGCTTTTTAGTATTTGTATGCCATCAAGAAAGGTCTAGAAAATTAGCCTAATTTATTATTTAAAACACAAGTGAGAGTTCTAATTGCATTAATCATTAGATATGACATCTTGAAAACCCAGCATCATATCCAGTGAGAATTTTCCAGTTTGAATTTTGAAATAAAACTATTTTTCGAGAGATCCCTTGCTATTGCTTGTTACCACGGCAACAGTCCTATTTGTCTTGAGCTTCGGCCGCTGCCAATGAGAAGACAGCAACGTCGACTAAACACACGAATACATCAAAGACAAATTCATATGCTCAATCTGATCAGCTCAATTAATGGAAGAACAGAAGCTGAAGGGGGTTAAAAGAGGGCACCCATTCAAGAAAGATGAAGCCCCTTTTAACAGAATATCTATGCTGGCCTTTTGGGGGGAGGAATTTAGCACACTGTCAAAAACATTATCAGAAAAGGAAAGTACTAGGCCTCCCACACCTAACAGATATGAAGCTGTCAGGCAAAGAATAGCACTATTCATTAAATGACACATATTTTCTCCCACTTTACAAGAATACAGGGAACAAAACAAGCAAGGGAACAGCTGAGAAAGACACTTTTTTTTCTTTTGCTAGTGATGACAGACATGCAGCAATTATGGTGATAACTAAGGAATACTAAACAAGAAGTCAGGCTCTTTTCTGTTTATCACCTTACATTTTTACTGTTAGCAAAATCTGTATGCAATACCTCTCTTTTGTCATTATTTAAGACCAGTGAAAATCAGAGCTCTTTGTTGTAAAGATACTTCTTTAAATTGTTTAATTGAGTTTCTCTCAACAATGCAACATTTTTGGGTTCTTTCGCTTACCAGATCAAGTCAAAGCATGTTTGAGTTTACGTTCTTGCAGATAATGTACTGATGCATCTACATTTTTATATTACATGAACAATACTAAAGACTGAAAAACAAATTCAGCTGCATTGCAAAAAATTATGAAAAATAAGCATTAAGAATTTTTATCTGTGTGTAGTATTTCTGAAATGTTTCAATATATTTTCATGTTAAAATGTAAACATAATGAATAGCAGAACATTTAACTCGTTTGATATTTGTAGTTTGACTGAAGTATCATTGGATTTTACAATAGAAGGTTTAATAGTGAGAGCACCAAATATTATCTTCAACATTAAAAACATTAACATCCTCAAGAATATCGTTATTATAATTAACATTTATCAACATTTATCATTTTACTTAACACTGGATCAAAGGGGTAAGGTTCACTAGGTCAGTTTTGTTATACTAAAGTTTCAGAGTGAATTGGGGAATATATAATGGAAGGTAGAGGAGACGCAACATATTATGTTGCTGTTTGGAAAAAAAAATAAAATGGTGGTAGTAGTAATTAATCAGTTATTAATCATTAGTGTTGTATACTAAAGTATACTTGTTTAAGAACACTGATATGACAGGAAATTAAGACCATGATAGCCGATAGTCTACAGGAGATAGAAAAATAGCACTGGTTTTATTGATTTAATGCTTAGAAAAAGCAAATTTACTTTATAGGGATATAAATTTTATATGAAAGTGTATGTTGTATTAGTCACATATATATGTAAAATTTTCCATACTTTCAGTACTTGAGAATCCAAAAGGTGTGCTGTGCATCGCATCCCTCTGATCCTCATGATGTTAGAACTTGAGCAATAGTAATGGCTCATTATAACCGCAGCTACGATCGTTCCATATAGTGCGTACTATTGTTCTCCAACATTGGCAATGTTGACATCGCTCTAGTTTCTATTAAACTATATTATAAACTGTTCCCCTCTCTCCCTTTCTCAATATTTTAAGCAGCCTCCCCTCAGATCTGAAATTCAGTCACCGGGCAGACAGATCGTTAAGAGGGACAATCTTCCTTCTATCAGTATAAGAAAAACCCTGCCCCCTTGTCCGTTCGGCCGAATTTCAGCTCCAAAGACAGAAGACTGACGTAAGGAAAAGGGGTGGGAGGGGGACATTTTATAATATAATTTCATAGTCAACAGTGCCAACGATGAAGAGCAATAGTATTCACTATAAGGAATGATTGTAGCTGAGGTTATAATGAGCCATTACTATCCCTTTAGGATTTTCATTGCTTGAGCTGTTTTCACTTCTCACCTCCCGCTTAATTATGTACTATAAAGTACAACCTCATCATGACAAACAAGTGAGGAAGCAAAGGCACTTCTCCCAGGTTCCCAAAAACAATATATTTAATACCTAGGGTCAGATTTCCCAATAGGGAGAGTAGGCAGCTGCCTAGAGCTCAAAATTTTGAGGGGTGTCAGCTGTGCTGAACACGTCCACATTCTGAATTGCGCATGTGGCCGGAGCAATCTTGATGTTCCTGTACAAGCTATTATTTAACCTCGCGGAAGCTAGAGAGATCTCAAACACATTGCAAAGCAATACATTGCATCTCTCTAACAGCCAAGGGGTTAAAGCATTTTTTTGTTTTTTCTTGTTATAGGCAAAGTATATTCTTTGTACCAGGAAACAGTGGATGGGATTGGGTTGGAGTCATGTGAGGAGCAGGGGTGTGGTCATGGGCAGAGCTAAGGGTGTCGAGTGCATTGCCTAGGGTGTCTGGGATGTATATCCGGCCCTGCTTAAGCCATATAGTTAAACTTTTACATATATATTTGTATTACACTGTTTTGTGGACAAGCAAATTGTACTTCAGCATTGGGTTTTCTTTAATCTTTGATGAAATAATGTTTTTCTCAACCTTTCTGTGAAACGCTATGCATTTGTCTGTGAGTAGGACATAGCATAAATGAGATCAATCCCTTACAACTCCAGTGCACTGCTGGGTTTCTTACTTTGTGTCTGCAAGCAGTTTTAGTCTTCCGTAAAGTATATGAGTTCAATTGCGAAGGCTGTGTCGTGTGATGTTACATATAAAACTAAGTATAGATTCCCGGAGGGCTATTTTTTTTAGGAGTCCTGCACTTAAGCTACGATGATCTGATTTAGGATCCATTATCAATAGTCTGTTACTTATATCTGCATGGCTGTAGACTGATTGATACTGACTGTGTAGCCATGTGCTCTGTAATGCACTGTCAGGAGATGCTGACAGATGCAATGAAAGAACAATAAATGCAGGGCAGCAGTAATGTAAAAGGTCCGTCCGGGCCGTATGAAAACTGATAGCTGGGATATTGGTTTCTATGTTGCTATATTCGGTGAAATTATTAAGTGAGTGAATTAAAATGGTCTCTTGGTACTGTTGCAAGGTAGGGGAAAAGATCTTTATTTAACCTCGTGGATGCTAGAGAGGTCTCCAATGCATTCGTTTTCACTAAAGTACTGCATCTAGGCACTATGGCCCTTCCTCATCAAGCTAAAGAGACGCAGTTCTGGAGTAAAACAACAATACCACAGGTGGAATGAAAATTCACATTGATTTAAATGGGTTTTTAACCCCTGGATTTCTAGAGAGGTCTCTAATGCACAGTTTTGCAATTCGTTGGAGACCTTTCCAGCATTCAAGGGGTGTAAAGCCTCATTTTCAGCAATGGGAATTTAGGAATATGTATTTTCCTCTGTGGTGCATTTGGGTTTCCTGTGGAATTGCACCTATGTAATTTGTTGAATTATGTCCATGGAAGTGAATGCTTAACAAAATAAAATAAAGAGTTCAGTTAGATTTACAAAGCTGTGCTATACTAGAACATGCAATTGCAGTTTCATATTTCTACCCAAAGCTATTTGTTATACCTGACTGGTATCGTGCCAGCTAGAATCACAGGCATATTCACAATATATACCTGACTGTTTGGTAGTTGTTTCTTTCTTGTTTCACATTAAAGTCTGTAGGAATGCACACTGATAAAATTAACCCCTCACCCGGCAGTTAAGGACAACAAAGCATTCTTTTTTCTTATATTTTCAGCTCAGGGGTCCCCGTGTAGCATGCAGCCACATGGGACCCCTGAATTCAATGACGTGTCTCCACCGTCACTAGGCCTTAAAAACGAAATCATTACTTTTACTTATTTTAATTGAATACATTTAAAAAAATGCTTACTGTAAATATTTGTTCCAGTGATATAATGCAGGTTATGGGTTGCAGTTTCACCTTATTGATTAAAATAATAAGTACTACTTTTCTCATCTTTAACATTTTATTCTAAAATATTCATTTAAATATGAATTTTGGAATCACTCATCAATGGAAAATGTAGCCTTTGTCTGTTCCTATATCTTCTTTATCCTATCCACCATTTCAAACATTGATAGTAATATCTCCCCTTAATAAATTAGTACTTTTCTCTGAAATAATCAGTTTTTACACAGTTACAAAATGCTGTTCTCTGAATACAATTAATAGTCATCATGTTGTTGACAACTTAAAATAATGACTTAATATGTAGGAGACAACCTGTGAATCTGAGGATTCATTATAGAGTAGATCTACAATAACAATAGCATTTGTATCCTTCTCAATTTTGCTCAAGTACTGGCTTTTCTCAGAAACAAAAGTTTCTTGTATTTTTTTTTTATCTGCCAGTCTGGAAATTTCTGTTTGAAAGGCTCTTGATGACTAATTGTTAGCTGTCAAGACAATATCTGATTAATTCACTTCTATTATTGATGTAAAACTGTGACGCCATTTACAACTAATGTCTCATTTTGTGAGGTGTCCGCTCTGTCAGGTGCTAAAAAAAAAGAAAAAACCCAAGAATTCCAGAATGAACTTAATTTTATAATAATAGCTAAACTGCTGATTCATTGGCCTTTTTATGAGCTAATTTCTATTCATATGTGAATATATTAATTATATTTTATTTAAAGTTGTTGATTTCATTCCCGCTCTCTAGTATGTGATGTAATAAGTAAAACTTAATCACAAAAGTATTTAAAAAATGTCTGGAATGATATATACATTTTTTTCAACTAAATTGTATAATTATAACATTATTTAAGATTAAAGCCAAATCTAAAATATTCCTCTTTCTTTTCGTTATTTATTAAAGTACAGATGCAATTCTATAAACAAAGTGCACACTGGAGGTCACCCTTGCTATTTCTAAATTAATAAGGTATTTAACAATAATATAGTCAGCCTATTTATCTAATGCACTGTGACTTCTTAGAACATTTCTTAGAATAAGCTTAATTCAAGGAACCTACCAGCACTGAGTGGTGTTGGAACCCTTCGTGTAAAATATAAAAGATCCATAATCTACTCGGGCTTCAGTAGCAGGCTGCTACAGGATGGCAGTGAGCCGCCTTGTCAACAGATACAACAGTGCTGAGTCTTCATGCCCTGTCCTACATGGCTGTGTTCCTTTGAAGAGTGAAGGGGCTCTAAGAAATGTATTCTGTTGCATGTGCTTTGACATATTGCTGTAGAAGTCTGCTGGTGCCTATTCAATTCTGCTCAGATATAGATGCTTCCTTGTACCCCTTCTTATGTTTCTTCTTTGATTTCTCCTGCTCTTTATTGAAGTTATTCTTGGGATTAAGAATTGTAGGGCCTTATGTATACAGACATATGTAGAACAATATTGGAGCAAACCAAGTGCACTATAGGGAAGAAATAAAACTTCACATTGAATGGGGTTTTAACCCCTTGATATTAGAGAGGTCTCCACAATGTATTGAAGTCCTTTTTAGCATTCAAGGGGTTACAGGCATCCCATTCTAATCTATGGGAATTTGGAGAATTGTTATGTTCCATGCTCAATTGTGCCTTTATGCATAAATCCCATAGTGCATTATGTATGATTTATGATGATTTCTTATATGTGCTGAAGTGCCTGTAGAGTTCACACCTAATTCTTAAAAAACATCTAGGAGTATAAACATCTTTGTAGCAGGTTGTTGCTTTAAGACATGAAAAAATTGCTTTACTACAGAAAAGAATTGTAGCCAGGAGTCTTCCATTCATGTGTACACATAATGCCCTGGACAGAAATCATTGCACAAGGGCATGCTTTGTGCACAGCCCTTTTAAAGTCCAAATATTTGATTTGGCAACAAAATATGTATAAAAGAATGTAAGAACTCCGAGGCAAGAATTTGCTTACAAATTGTGTGCTTTTGTGCTTGCTGAACATATCATGATGACTCCCTTTATTCTTATCTAACGTTCAGAAGTGTATGTATTCATAGTTGACTCTATACCAATGCAAGTATGAATGCATATTGATGAAAAAACCTTTCTTACATTTATTATTTGAAGTGATTGTCTGGTACCAGTAATTAACTTTTTTAATGCAGAAAACAATCTCAAAGGAGTACTGACTAGAGAATTCTAAAAGCAAATTAGTTTAGGTTGTTTTTAAAATAACACATTTCTGGTAATTATCAACAAGAACATACATGAGTAACAGAACAAGACATTTTTAAATGTATGTTAAGTAATTGATTGTTGCATACATGTTTAGCAACCAAGTGGTTACATTTACAGCCTTAAACCTTAAAAAACTGTGTTAGAAGTGGTTTAATGCTGTGAGCTAGCAGTTCTTTTTTGCTGTTGTGTCATCTGCATCAATCCAGCAACTTCATTGGCCCTGCAAATGGTTATACAGACCACAGTTGTACAAAGGATGCTTGTTAATTTACTAAGTCATAACTATAAAGGATTATTCTATTCTTCAAAAATGTCAACATTTTTTAAAACATTTATTGTATCTTTAGTGTATTAAAAAGTTTGCTGTTTAAATTTAGTAAGCTAAGTTTTAGGGATATTGCATATTGATCATAAGTGGGACAATCAGAATGAGAAGCTCAGTTTAATTCACCTGTGCATAATTTGACAGACATGGGAAAAGGTCAATGGCATTGCCTCTTTGTGGACAGCTAGATCAAAGGTGTCAAGGAACAGTAAAGCCCACAAAAATACTTGAACAGCCCTGTTATAGATTACAGTTTTTAATTTGATCTTCCTTTCATATTTTTAATACTGCACAATTTACTCACCTTCTCACCATAGTGCACACTTACCGTATGTGTTCTAATATTGGGACTAATGCTGTGCGTTACACATGGTATTTTTAGGCACAGAGCTACAATGGGTGCGATTTCTACTGAGTTGCCACCTGCATGCTACCTGAAAAACTGTTCTGTTCTTGCAGTATAGTACAAGTCTTCAATGCGCTACACTAGTTGCCTCTAAAATTAAGCATCTACTTAAATACATCTAAAGATACAAAACACTGAGTTATCGGTGACCTGTAGCTAATGATCGGTTAACAGCCCTTGATTACTGATCTTACTATAAAAAAAATCCCTATCTTTGTTTTAGTTGAAACTCTCATCCATTTAATCTTACTGGATGACCTTTTGTTTTTTGCTTTTAAATATGTATTTGCTTTTCTCTGTCGTCCAATACAGGTTACTGGTAACTTTGGGTAGGCGATCCGCCCCTTTAATTAGGCAGGAACAATTCTAGAATTGAATGCAAGGGGGTGGAGCCTACCTTCCCTCCTTGGCTACAGCTAGCCAACCAGCTCCAATAAGATTTGTTCCTTTGTGAAGACACAGGCAAGAGAACAGTTCTGCTATAGTTTTAGAAAAATCTTTGTTTTTCTGTTAGAAATGGAATACCACCATTAGGCGGATTACCATAACTGACAGAGCCCTTAAATATGGCTAGCTCAGTAACCAGGTGCTTTTTGTGGACCTTAAGCCTTGGGGGGGGGGGAATCTTGAGTACTAGTTCTTTCCTCAGGAGTTGCCCACCGAGGCTTCTTCTTAATTCATGGTAGTCTGAAGACAGAAGATCTGCAGGAAAGGTGAGCAACCCTTTGAGTGCTGCAGGTCCACATGTCCCACAGTGCCCCTCCGTACAGGGGTTTTTCCCTTGAAATTCCTATTGCACACTCCTGCACTCATTGGGTTTATCTGTATGTCTGTTGGGTGTTTTGGTGCAGGTTTATGTGGTAACTTAACCCTTTACTTTCTTGTTTTGGCACTTTCCCTACTGGATTCAGTGTTTTTTGAGTCTTCTAACATGTTCTAGTGATGTTTCATATACTTTTATTTTACTGATTCAACTTTGCCAAAATTTGAGTTCCCCATTGCGCCATTCACTTCTATGGGACTGTACAGTTTGGGACATATCTCAGCAACCGCTTAACATAGCAATTTCAGAGATGGCTCATTTTAATTGTCTGCCCTTGCTCTATCAGCCAGTTAATGTTTCAAGTGTGTTAGGGAGCTCAGGGGGCTTCGGCCGCTGTTGGGGTACTTTTTCTGGGAAAACTACATTTCCCATGTGAGCTTGCTTCGCACGCTCGTTTCTGATTGACTCCCGCCGTGGCAGCCATTTTGTGCCTTTTACAGAATGAGTATCCTACGCAGAGCTTGGACTCTCCTTCTCTCCTCTGCAGATTAACCCTTTGCCTGCCAGATAAGTGTATTTTAGCAATTTCTGGGGTGAAATTTTAATCTAACACACTGTATTTGGGTGATTCCTTATACTTTAAACGTCATGACACTGTGCAAATGTGTAATCCGTTGGACTAAGGACACTGGGGTCTCTGTGTCCCCTATTGCGCATTTTTCCTCATGTCATTAAGGTTGCCTAAAGAATTCTCAGGTCATTTATGCCCAGCATGTTCTGATGTCCCTAGACCTCTCCCAGGGACCTCCAGCCATGCATTAGAGCCAGTTTGGGTACAAGAGTTCAAGGCTGCTACAAGGGACCTTAGGTCTACATTCCAACTCTTTCCATCCCAGTTACAGGGGGTCTTCCATTCATGGCAGAACCCTTCTTCAGTCAAATCTTCCCTGCCAGAACCGCTGGGAGTACCTGACGTATCAGATTCCTCTGAGGAGGAACTGTTGTTGGATTCAGATGTTGAGGCATGTTCTGCTGTGGGCTCCTCTCAATTTTCTGGGGACCCCTTTGAGGCTGATCTTGAGCCCTTGGCTGAGGGCCTGATCAAGGCTGTCTTGACTACCCTAAACATTCCCTTAGATCAGGAGGTTTCTTCAGATTCCTCTGATGTGATTCAGGAGCCTTACTTGTTTTCCACCTAACCCCACTTTTGACCACCTTGTGTCTGATGAGTGGAAATCCCCAGACAGGAAACCTTCTGTTTCCAAGATATTTGCCAAGCTTTACCCCTTCTCTGAGGCGACGCTTGCTCAGTGGGTTCATCCCCCCAAAGTGGATGCTCCTACCTCCAGGCTATCTAAGTCTACTGCCTTGCCAGTTTCTGATGTGTCCGCTCTGAAAGACTGGACTGACAAGAAACTTGAGGTTTCCCTCAAGTCCATTTTTGCCACTGCTGGTACTGCCATGTGTCTGGACTGAACAGCTCACTCTGGCTGTCCGTCAGGGTGCTCCTACTTCGGATATGTTGAGGCTTCTTTCCAACATTTCTTAGGCCGAGCACTATGTTTCTTCTGCCTTATTTGATGCCGTCCATTGGTGACTAGGGTTTCCACCATGTCTGTGGTTGCCAGATGGCCTCTTTCACTCAAGATCTGGTCTGCTGACACTGTTTCCAAGAAAGCCTTGCTCTCCTTGCCTTTTCAAGGCACTTCATTGTTTGGGCCAGATCTCCAGGATCTGATTAGTGAGGCCACAGGGGGTAAAATTACCCTTCTGCCCTTTGTCCCCAGGAAGAAAACACCTCACAAGCGTAATCTGTTTTTTGTTCCTTCCAGACTGAGACACGTCTGGTGAACCAGCTGGTTCCCTCAGCTCTGAGTGCCTCCTCCAAGCCCAAACAGCAATGGAAGCCCAAGGTCTCCTCTAGGCTTCCAAGCCTTCTTCGGCATGACTTGCCGAACCCAGGTCCCCACTCTGCTATGGGTGGCCATCTGCGTCACTACCACAGCATCTGGGAGGATTCATTGGCGGACCGTGGGTTTCACAGGTGATGGTGGAAGGGTACAGGATCCCTTTCGTCTCTCTTCCTCCTTTTCACTTTTTTCCTTCTCATACGCCCCAGGGCACAGAGAAACGCCGTCTTTCAATAGCGCTATCCAGGCCCTTCTGGACAAGGATGTTCTAGAACCTGTTCCAGTTCTAGACAGAGGTATGGGTTTTTACTCATACTTCTTTGTGGTCTCCAAGAAGGACGGTGGCTGTCATCCCATTTTGGATTTGAAGGATCTCAATTCCTTTGTGATCAAGACTCATTATCACCAGGAGTCCCTAAGGACTCTGCTGCCATGTCCCCGGGGGAATTCCTTGCCTCTCTGGAGCTTTAGGACTCGTATCTACACATTGCCATTCATCCAGAGAGCCGGCAGTATCTCAGATTTGCCTGTGACTAAGGGCACTTTCAGTTTTCAGCTTCTGATTACAGCTCCTCAAGTTTTCAACCGTGTCCTGGGAGCTTTAGTGTCTGTCCTCCACCAGGATAGCATCAGAGTTACTCCATACATGGACAACCTGCTCCTGAAAGCCCCCTCTGTGGAACTTCTTCATCAGCAAGTTCAGGACTGCATTCATGCTCTCAACCATCACGGGTGGTTCATCAACATGGACAAGTCGGATCTTGTCCCATCCCAGCGTCTGATCTTCCTGGGCCTTCTCTTCGACACTCAGCAGAGCATGGTGTTTCTCACAGACAAGGTAGCTCACCAGATCGCCCACAGGGTTTCTGCTGTTCTGGCTCACAATCCAGTTCCAACCAAGAAGCTGTCCTCTCTAGTGAACTTCATCTGCACCATAGAAGCGGTCCCATTTGCCATGGCTCACACCAGGGAACTCCAGAGGTTTGTGATCCAGGTGTGCAAGGGTCAGTCAGACCTTCTAAAGACGTCAGTATCCCTTCCTCTTGGAACTGAACTTGTCATGGTGGCTTGACCTCTCCAATCTGTTGAAGGGCAAGTCCTTCCTGGTATCCTTCTGGATCACGGTGACGACGGATGCTAGCCTCTCTGGCTGGGGAGCGGTCCTGGGTCACCTGAGTGCTCAGGGTCGGTGGTCTCCAGAGGAATCTCTCCTTCCCATCAAAGTGTTAGAGCTTCAGGAGATATTTCATGCCCTTCATCATTGTATACCTCAGCTGGAAGGCTGCCCAGTCCGGGTATAATCCGACAACGCCACGGCCATGGCTTACATCAGCAAGCAAGGCGGAACAAGAAGTCTCGCCGCTGTCACAAACCCATCCGCTCCCCCTCCCTCAAGGCAGTCTCACTCGTGATTACAGAACTCATACACCTGTCCATAGCCTACTCATGCCTGGGCCTTTCCTACTCTCCCCGCTCTCGGATGGTCTGTGCTCAGCATCCTAGTACCTGAGTAGCAAGCTTACCTGTGTTCCTGATTCCTGTTGTGACCCTTGCCTGAACTCCGTGTATCTGAATATCTGGCTTCCTGACCTTGGCTTTGTCTGCAACCTCCCTTCTTGTTCCTGCGATCTGACTGTTTGCTCCAGTCTTTTGTTCGTCTACCTGTGTACCGGACCCAGCTGTCCTTCGACTCCCCATCTGTCTACGACCCTGTGTAGTCTACATCAATTCTGTTCGACTCCTAGTTGACTCCAGTTTATCTTCAACTCTCCAGTATCTGCCTCTGCAGCTTTTAGTCGACTTGCAGCATAACATTACTGTCAGCTAACGTAGACTCCTGCTGTCTGCGCTCTGATTCCCAGCCTTCTGCTGTAGGGTTCCGTCTCTGCCTTGTAGCCTGTAGGTTATCATCCTCATTCACCCGTTCCTTGCCTGGCTGAGAGAACTGTGACAGTTGCTTGGTTAGAGGTCAAGGCTATTTTGTCCTGGGCAGCAGAACACATTCCAGTCGACACACAGTGGACAGTGGTGAGTGGGAACTGCACCCAGAGGTCTTCCCCCTCATCATTCAGAAGTGGGGTCTTCCTTGCATCGACCTGATGGCGACAAGACACAACCGGAAGATTCCGAGGTTCTGCTCTCGCTGGAGGGATCCTCTAGCTATAGTGGTGGATGCCATGTCCATTCCTTGGTTATTTCCTCTGGATTACATTTTTCCTCCCCTCTCCATGTTGCACAGGGTGTTGTGGAAATTGAGACTGGAGCGCTGTCCAGTCATTCTGATTGCTGCGTACTGGCCTTGACAGGCTTGGTTTCTGAAGCTTCTGGATCTGTCAGTGGTGGAGCCATTCCAGCTCCCTTGCCGTCCAGATCTTTGGCTAGCTTTGACAGCTTGGAAATTGAATCCTCAATATTGAAGAAGAAAAGGTTTTCTTCTGGTGTGGTGGCTACTATGCTCAGTGCCCGCAAACCTATTTCTTCTAAGGCATACCATCGTGTCTGGTCGACCTTTCTATCTTGGTGTGCTGACAGGGTCCTGTCTCAGGAATTTGATCTGCCTACAGTCCTGGCCTTTTTGCAGGACGGTGTGGACGAGGGCCTCAGTTTGAGTTCCCTTAAGGTTCAGACTTCTGCTCTCTCTGTTTTCTTTCAGAGGCGCATTGCCATTCTTCCTGATGGAAGGTTTTCTTTTGGGGCATTGCTCATACTCGTCCTGTCTTTAAGATTCCCGCTCCTCCGTGGGATCTTAACTTGGTTTTGGGCGTTCTTCAGCACCCTCCCTTTGAGTCCTTGGCTACTATTCCTCTACGCCTGTTGACGTGGAAAATGGCCTTTCTCCTGGCGATTGTGTCCGTTCGCCGTGTCGTGGAGTTACATGCTCTGTCCTGTAAACCACCTATTTTGGTGTTTCACAAGGACAAGACGGTGCTTCGCACTTCTCAGGAGTTTCTTCCGAAAGTGGTTTCAGAGTTCCACATCAATCAGGAGATTGTGGTGCCTTCTTTCTGCCCTGACCCTACCTCTGACAAGGAGAGGAATCTCCACTTGTTAGATGTGGTGCGTTGTCTCAAGTTTTATGTCCATCGCACTGAGTCTGTCAGGCAATCTGATGCTCTGTTTGTCATTCCTGAGGGTTCCAGGGCATGTAGACCTGCATCCAAAGTGACTATTGTATCCTGGATCAAGTGCACTATTCGTAAGGCTTACAAGCTCAGTGAGACGCCTGTTCCCTTTCAGGTCACAGCTCATTTTACTAGATCTATTGGGGCTTCTTGGGCTTCCAAGAATCAGGCCTCCACTGATCAGTCGTGCAAGGCTGCCACTTGGTTGTCTGTGCACACCTTTTCAAAGCATTACCGTGTTTATGTCCTGGCATCGACTGACGCCAGCTTTGGGAGGAAGATCCTGGAGGCAGCCTTGTCTGTCTAGGATATTCTTCGGTTCTTGGTGCTTCCTTCACTTTTGAGCCCTGTTGGCTCTAGCTCAGTGTGCTGTGTAACAGTTCCTGGGGTGTTGTTACCCCTGTTCAGTGTCTGTTGACACTTCATTGTTTTGTTGGGCTATATCTGATCTGATGGTTCATATCTGTTCTGGTGACTTTGGGGGCCTTGCTCCTGGTCCTTGCCTTACTTCCCGCCTCTGGAAAACTCAATGGTTGGACATCCCAAAGTTACCAGTAACCTGTATTGGACAACAGAGAAAAGAGGATTTTAGTCTTAGTCCATACAGGTTACTGGTCTCCCACCCTGTCAAGGGACCATGTTTGGCTCTCCTGTGACAGACTGTGGGGGTCCTTTGGAGTCATGCTCACAGGAATCTTCTTTCCCTTCTACTATCTAGTCAATAGTTAGTGTCTCAAATCTTACTGGAGCTGGTTGGCTAGCTGCAGCCAAAGAGGGAAGGTAGGCTCCTTCCCCTGCATACAATTCTAGAATTGTTTCTGCCTAATTAAAGGGGTGGATCACCTACCCAAAGTTACCAATAACCTGTATGGACTAAGAGAAAAGGATTTAACAGGTAAGACTAAAATCCTCTTTTATCAGGCTATAACATAGGTACCTGTAACTATCCTATCCCTGTCTCCACCCACATACCATTTACATTTCTATACTGTGTACCCCATCCTGTGTGGTTTCACCCTCCCTTTCCTAATTTATACTTCCAACCCTCTAACCATCCTTACCCCTAGCACAATAGTCTCCCTTTCCAAAAAGATGCAATTTATCTGTACTCAAAAGATTGCCCCAAGGGAAATAATATAGCACAGTGCTCTAGAAATTCATCATCACTCCTGCTTACAGCAACTCCTTAGCCACTCATTTAACTATCTAATCCTCCATTGCCTTTCTGTTTGAAGCACATGGAACAGGTATTTCAGAAAATACCACCTTAGAGGTTCTTTGATTAAGCTTATGACCTAAATCAATGAAATAATTTTAATGGATCCCCATCTCCCATAGATTTTGTCATTGGTACCAGTATGGCAGCAAATTGTTCAACTATTGTGATCCAGGTAACATATTAGCTTATCTGTCTTCCTAATTATGGGATCTCCTACCACATCAACTGTCTAGGTCTGTTTCTGGATCTCATCAGACAGTTCTTTGTACTGACCTTGAATATATTTGTAACTCAGATAGTATAATAGCTTTATCAGTTTTGCTGGATATTTCTGCACTTTTTCCAGTTCAACCATGTATTTTATAAGAACTGGTGTCCAAAACTGTACATACACAAATGGAACTGACAAGACTTTGTGACATTTTGAATGTGAGTTGTGAAAAAGAAAGGGGATTAAAAATTGACTCCAAGGCAGTAGATCTGTGTATTAGACTCCAGTGATGGCTTATACAGTTGTGAAAGAGATAAGAGGAAGAGATAATAATACCTTTCAATTTTCTACATTGGGAATTTTGTTACATTTAAAATGAAATGTCAAAGGGACTGGTTATGACACGAGAGAGGTTAGGCATATGGTATATTTGTGTGTTGTTAATGTAGCCATACTAAGATTGAAATCATTGGATTTGTTTCTTCAGTGTAGAGGTTTAAAGGGATAGTAATACTTCGTTTTATCTTTATTTTATTTTGTAGGCATTAAAAAAACATGAAGAACGATATAAGTCTTATCTCTCAAACCTTTATGGTTTGAGAGATATTCACAAGCAAAGTTTCCCCTCCCGCCCCTTTTACCTAGTGTAAGTCATCTCTTCTCAGATGTGGAATCTGGTTGTAAGACTAGACAGATAACAGAAGGGGACAATCTTCTTTTGTGAGAACAATGAAATCCCTACCCCCTTGACAAGTGTTTCAGGTTTTTCCCTTATCTTAATTGAAGATTGTCCCTCTCTGCAGTCTACCTGGGCTCCCTTCTGATCTGGCTGAACAGTGTTACATCAGTAAAAGGGGCGGGAGGGGGATACTTTGTCATTGTATTACTCTTGAACTACAACTCTGACCGAAATGAAATAACACTCTCCAAAGTCCAAATACTATGATGATTAATTAGAGCTGCTTTTATTCTGAAACATTACTATCCCTTTAAGGAGAGGAGAGCACCCAGGATACAGACATATAGACATCCACACTAACAAGAGAGGAAGAGGAACCAGAGAAGTAGACTTTGAAGACGTAATCGGTATGATGGAAACTTCAAGAGGTCAAGGTCCTGGAGAGCAATAAAATAAAACATAGGCAGGAGGAGAGGGGAATAAACAGCGTCAAAGCCAATAGAGGGATCTAGGAAAAGCTGTGAGATGTGACTTTTAGTCCTGGCTATAAATTGTTAATTAGTCACCATATATCAATCTTTATGGAATGCAAAGGGAGAAACCCAGATTACAGAGATGAACAGGGAGTTGAGTGGACAGCACTCAAGTTTCTCTCAGTTAAAGGGGAATTGTCACCTCATTTAAAGTCCTTCTTATTAGAATATTGCTTCTCTATAAATGTTAAATCTTGTATTTTTTTAGCAGTGTTTTCAGAGACATATACACTTCAAAATGTTAGCGCATTACCTCTCTTCAGTACAGTCTGTGGCACCGGTCTGTACCACAGCCTGCTTAGCCTCTTCCCCTCCCCAGTTGTTCCCCTTTACTTCATCTAACAGAGGAATCCAGCATGTAAGCTGAAGCACTCTTATTGGCAAGAGATCACTCCAGCTCACATGCTGAATTCCTCCGTCAGAGGAGGAGGTGGTAATGGGGAACAACTGGGGAGGGGAAAAGGAGAAGATTGACAGGCTGTGGTACAGAGCAGTGCCACAGTCTGTACTAAAGTTACATCATGGGCTAACTTTTTAAAGAGTATATCTCTGTTAAAACATTGTACATGAAAAAAAAATATTACCGGATTTAACATTTATAGAGAAGCAAGATTCTAATAAGAAGGACTTTAAATAATGTGTTAGTTCCCCTGTAAATGGACAAAGCATATAGTAATCAAATAGTCACCAAAAGTTGGTTTATTTACAGTGGTGTAAAAAGGTCAACATTGATGTTCTAAAAGAATACCGGAGGAATTCTGGGACAAATTAAGTACACTGTAGGGGAGAAATGAAGATTCCCCAAATTCCACAAGCAACCCACAGGCCAACAGTGTGAGGCCCTCCATAGAGAGAAACTTTTTATGTACCCTGCAGTACTCCTACCTGAGAATTTTGTCTTCTAGATTACCCGGAGGCAGCTCATGTGCTGGGTATAAATTACACAATTTGCTTCACAAAGGTGTGGGCCTTAATAGCTGGTGGAGGTGGGGCTTGATGGACTGCAACATAAAGTGGGCAGTAAGTGGGTGGAAACTGGGCAGAACAGGGTGGGAAGGAGGGGTAGTGGACAGGAAGTGGGAGGAACATGGTTGTAAGGTGAATCAATCTCTGTCCCAGGAGACCCAGTATTTAACTGTAAAAACTGGAGTTTCTGGGGCAGATCCACGGAGTTCCCAAGTATGATGTATAACGGTTGGGTGTTACTATTGGCCATAAGTAAATAAAGTGTCAGTACTTAGTATTTGTGATTATTTCACTTTTTATTGTTTGATGCTTTATGCACTAATTTGCTTTTCCTAAGGTTCTTTAGGTAAGTATTAGTATACTGTGATACTGTGGCTTTATTTTTTTTATTACTTTGTGTTAACACTTTTTGATGGATTTTATTTTCTAGCAATGGGAATTTTATTTTCTCTTACATCATATGTGGAAAACTGGAACCATGGGTTAAAGGATCCTCTTTCAGGAGGCCAGGGCAATTGACTAAAGAGGCCTTCTGAAGGGGAGACTTCCTCCTAATCCACTTTACCCCTGCCTGGGCATGCCCAGTTATAAAAGTGATCTCACATAGGATGAAAGCAGGGCAAATATTCTTTCATAGCTAGCCTTCTTTTTTGTTTTATTCGGATAGGCATAGGACTGTTTAGCCCCCATTTGGTGGGTTTCCTATCTCTGACCTCCAATGTGGTTTTGAACCAGAACACAATCTTCAGGGACCTGGGACTGATGGAGAATGGCTTGTATTATCAACCCTATCCTCATAACTTTCTCTGAGTAGCATACTTGCTTTCTATATAGGAGACTGAATACTGAAGAGAATGGATTATCTTCCACACAGTGCGCAGGTCATGTTAGTATGTCCCTATTTTCTTGTCTGGCAGCCACATTTCTCACTGTGGGGTTGGAGTCTGTCTACCACTCTCTTGGGTTGCTTTGGCAACACATATACTAGATTTGTAAAGAGATGTTTCTATGTTAGTATCCTTCTTTATTCCAAACAGTAAGATTTATGTTTAACACATGCACTGCCTCTCTGGCAAGGCATTCCTTACCTTTTACTTTGCATCTTAATTTACCTGGACTTTTTCTTTAATTTGAACACATACCTCTTTTTTCAGTGGGTCTTTATACCTCTTTATTTACTTTTATGTACTTTATATACTTTTATAAATGTTTACTTTTTGAGGTTGTGATACCCATATTGGACGTAACATAGATGTAAACACATGTTATAGGAGGGTGTGGTTTTTTGCAGGCTTTTTGGGAGCGGAAGAGGTAGCCCAATGCTGACCGTCTTCCCTATGGTTTCTCACTCTTTGTTTGTTACATTAACCCATTGCATTCAGATAAGTATTTTACATATTATTTAAGTACTTTCGCTCCTTTAAGCCATTGCACCTTATCCCAGATTGGTCTTCCTAGGAAATTTTATGGTACTGTATTTTACACTTGTTTTGTGGCCCCCACAACTCCAGGGCTCTCCTATGCAAACAGAAGCCTGCATGGGTTCAGGCTTTTAATTGTATCCCTTTCTCT
This sequence comes from Rhinophrynus dorsalis, assembly GCA_037306005.1. Taxonomy (NCBI): domain Eukaryota; kingdom Metazoa; phylum Chordata; class Amphibia; order Anura; family Rhinophrynidae; genus Rhinophrynus; species Rhinophrynus dorsalis. The sequence goes on from CM074718.1 coordinate 579,652,005, forward strand.
ATTCAAGGAGTCTTAGGTTTGTGGTCCCTGGGCTATTCTGCACCCCCCAGAAGGCACGTTAGCCATCTTACCGACAGTGATGACCCAATTATTAGGGATTTCTCCACTGAGGAAGAGGAAACTGATACGGATGACCTGGATTCATCCTTCTCTGTAGGGGAATCTTGAGAAGAAGAACCTGGTTCGGGCCATCCTTGAGACACGTAAGGACTTAAAGACCTCAGACTTTAGTTCCTCTTCCCCTGAGATGCAAAAAGGAGGTTGCCATTTTTCCTCCTCACCATTCCTTCAACCAAGTACTCCTGGAAGAATGGAGGATGCCTGACTCAAGATTATTACCACCTTTGCTTATCTCGCTCCTGTATCCTTTTTCTTCGGAGGCATTAGTGCAGTGAGCTTACCCCCCCCCCCCCGTGGTAGATACCCAATGTTCAGCTTGTTAATAATGCAGCTTTTGCTGCTGGTTGATAATGTGTCTCTTAAGGATTAGGAGAATAAACATATGGATTATTTTTAAAGCAAATTTTGTGGTATCTGGTGCAGCTTTATGCTCTACCTTTGTCATTGTGAGGGTAATTTGGGCTATGGCTGTTTGGGTGGATCAGCTTTTGGATGTTGTCCAAACATATAGTAAGAAGGAGGATCTGGTGGTTATTATATCCAAGATTCACTGGAAAAGCCTCTGCTTTGTCTGTGGCTTCCTTTTGTTTCCTGTGGCTTAAGATGTGAGTTTGGTGTATCTTCCATTTGTGGGCAAACATATTGGAATTGGAGAAGGTTATCTTCAATGCCACTGGAGGCAAAAGTACATTGTTGCCTAAGGTTATTCCAAAATGTTCCTTTTTTTCCATGGAAGATGCATGGTTTTCATTACCCCTAGTATGGGTACAACCCTAGGGCATTGATTCCCTCGAAGAAAATTAATATAAAACAAACACTACAATACAAATACTGTACAGTATATAATAAGAAATATATTTACATTTATTTGTATTACAACCAATTTTGTACCAGATCTTGACTGGACATCAGGCAGCAAAAGGATTAACCGCAGAGGGCAAAAATAGAAAACTTATATTTTAATAAATATAAAATTGATTACTAACCAAGGCAGAGACATACAGGAAAAATTTGCTAACACCGGCATATGTATTACAAGTTAATTTGATGCTGGAACTTGCAGCTATGGATACCAGATACATTTTTGCTTGGGTTTTTCTCTCAAATGGATGCTTTATGCTGTCCATCCAACAGGTGCATCTCTCTTATGACGTAGTGGCTAACCAGCTGTGGTAAGGTTTCTGTCAAGGTTCACAGCAATAGCTCATGTGTTAAAGGATGGAAAAATACCAGATGTGAAGGAGAGGTTAAAAAGGTGAGTTAAAAGTCTCAAAAGACTAGCATACAATGGTGATGCATGTTGCAGATGTTTATAACTGCCATGAAGGAGGCTTTATTTTATCTCCTTCAGCACTTCCCAATCTCATGTTCTCATTGCAGGATTTTTACACACCTGCATTGGAGGGTTTCTGCAGGGATGGAAATTTTCTCTTGTGATAACTTGTTAACTATATAATTAAGCATGCTAAACACATTAGGGGCTGAATTCAATTCCCACTGGGAAAATAAACAGCCAATGTTAGTTTTTCAAGCACAGTAAGCCATCCAAATAGCTGTGCTGTATCAAAACACATTGGGCGCTACATTTTGCACCTATTGGAAGCTATGAAAAAAGAATGTTGAATTTCAGATTCAATTCCAAGAGTTGGGCGGTAACGAGTAAAGGGACCACACTTTATCGCCCAAAATGTGCACCTAAAAAAATCCCCTAACGCATGTTAAGTTAAAGGGATAGTATCGCTTCACAATTAAAGTAAAGTTGAGTTGTCTTCATACTTTTTATAAAGATATGCATCAGTAAAACGTTATTAAACTTTGCCATTTTACATCTATACTCTAATAAAGTTTCCCCCTCCCACCCCTTTAACTTACTTCAACAGCCTCCCCTCAGATGTGGAATTCAGTCCTGGGACCGGATGAATTGCAACGAGGGACTCTTTCAGTATAAGGGAAAGCCTGCTCCCTTGACGAAGGAGTTCAGGTTTTTTCTTATGCTGGAAGAAGATGGTCTCTTATCTCATTTTGTCTGGACTGGCTTGCTGAGGAGGTAAGTAAAAGGGACGGGGGGGGACTTTATTAGAGTATAAATGTAAAACAGCAAATTTAAAAACATTTTACTGATACATATCATTATAAAAAAGTATGAAGATTTAATGATTTAATGAAACAATACTATCCCTTTAACAGTGAATATATTGATATGGGGCCCTAAGCCCCATATCAATACATCTAAAGTACTGAAAAAATGTGTGAAATGCTTGAAAAAATTAACCCTTTGAGTGCCAGTAGGGTATGCAACTCATCGCAGAGCGTTGCATACCTCAGTGGCACTCAGAGGATTAATCCCCTTAAAACGAACACCATCCCATGAAAATGAACACCTATCTGTAATCCTGATGTCCCGCGTGGTCTTCAGCATCCTTGTCATGCACACCAATTCTTCATCTGTAATCATCTGTCCTCTTCATCTGTGTTCTTCTTTATTCTGATCTTCCTTCTTCTTTTAAAAAAAATACTGTTCCTTACAGTAAAAAATAATAATAATAATAATAATGTGGTTAACAAAATATCAAACTCACAGTTTAACAGATATATATTCAGCTAATAGATGGGCTGTAGAGGGTTCAGTGAGAAGATGTTGAATAAACAGCAAGCTAATTTTTACCAACACATTTGACATGCTTATACGAAAGATTAAAATGCTTTACAATGACGGAATTAATGAATATGTTTATTTATATAGCGCCAAAAGTGTTTGCAGCACTTTACAATTCAAGGGTTTAGACAATAGTTACAAATGTTTTGTAAAATGAAATACTGGAAGTAAGGTCCCTGCTTGAAAGCTTACAACCTTAAGTGGTAAAGGGAGACATACATAAGGGTCAAGTACAGAATACAGTGCTAGAGTTCTGGTTGGCATAAGGGACACGTTAATAAAGTAAGTCAATTATAGGAGCCTTGGATGTACAAAGTCAGTGCCTTCTAAATGTAAACCAGGCTTGAAGGCCACAAGAGAGATACAATGGCGCAGACTGGGAGGTAGAACATTCCACATATAAGGAGCAATGAGAAAAAAAAGGTGAGAGGGCTGATCATAAGTGGCAACATGCGGTACAGCAGAGATCAGTGTGTAAATGTGTGAAGGGGCATAGGAGAGAAGAATCTTGAATGAGAGAAGCAGTATTTTGTAAGATATCTGGTGCTTGATAGGCAGCCATTTGAGAGAATTGAGGGCAGGGACAATCCGAGGTGACATTAAGGTAACTCGTGCTGCAGCATTCTGATAATACACACACAGTGGCGTAACAATAGGGGTCGCACCTGCGACCGGGCACGTCACTCCTGGGTCCCTGCCGCCCCCTGCGCCCCCCTTGCCCACAGCAGTCGCTTAGCTGATCTCCCACTCGGCGCGCCACTCTAGTAATACAGAGCGCTGGGAGATCTCCCAGCCTCTGCATTACTAGAGCGGCATGCGGGAGCTTCAGTTCTAGAGATCTGTGCCGAAGGAGGCACAGATCTGTCAAGCCACGCCGCTAGACCACCAGGGACTGGAGGTAGGGCCAGGGGTATTGTGGAAGGGGAAATGTGGAGATGAAGAGGCAATGCGAAGATGGGGGCATTGTGGAAAGGGAAATGTGGAGATGAATTGGTGATGGGGGCATTGTGGAAGGGGCAATGTGGAGATGAAGTGGAGATGGGGCATTGCGGAAGGGGCATTGTGGCGGTGAAGGGGGGGCATTGTGGAGATGAAGGGGGCATTGTGGAAGGGGCAATGTGGAGATGAAGGGGGGGCATTGTGGAGATGAAGGGGCATTGTGCAAGGTGCAATGTGGAGATGATGGGGGCATTGTGGAGATGAAGGGGCAATGTGGAGATTGGGGGGGCAATGTGGAGGTGGCCAATGTGGATGAGGGGGCCAATGTGGTCGGGGGGCCCATGGCAATTCTTGCACCAGGGCCTGGTGGCTTCTAGTTACTCCTCTGTACACACATAAGAATCACATTTTAGATTTGAGTAGTATAATTACATATTTATCCTTAATTAGCCCTACCAATTTGTAGTGCTGTACTTATAATTTTTAAGATACTCTAAGAGTCTCTGCCACACAGATCTTAAAATCTATGTTTTAGATGCCTGAGTGACAGGAAGATAAAGTAATTTGCCTAAAGTCACAAGGAGCTGAAATTGTGAATTGAACCAGGTTTTCATAGCATCAAAGCCAGTGTTTTGGTTTCAGTCAGTCAATTAACTGAGCCACTCCTGCTTAACCCTTTGAGTGCCAGAGGGGTACGCAACGCATTGCAAAGCAATGCATTGCGTACCCCTCTGGCACTCAAAGGTTTAATAGAATACACTATTTGTTAAAAGTATGGGTATGTATTTTAAAGTGTTAGTAATGTCTAAAAAAAAACTTTTTTTGCATTTAGAACAGCTTAAAAAGCTGATCTAAATGCAAAAAAACGTATCTCTTAAACCGCAATTTTTTTCACTGAAATGGTCTTCTACGTGTGCTTGCAAACCAAGCACATGTAGAAGACCGTTTCAGTGAAATAATTCTTTGTCACTAATGGGATCTCGGCTCAGCTGCAGAGCCGCAAACCTGTCGTACGACAGACTTCCCCTGCAGTCAATATAACGCTGACTTCAGGGAAGGGGGAGGGAGGGGGGAACTTTGCCTTCGGTTATCTCTCAAACCATAAAGGTTTGAGAGCTGAACCTGGGGGCTATTAAATTATTTTACAAATACCTACAATATGGGGGATAGTAATAATAAAGTATTACTATCTCTTTAAAGTTAAGCAGCATGCAAACAAAACATATGTGCATGGGTTATACAGTAGTTATTATGTAACTCAAACTGATGTTCAAGGATTGAACTTCATTATTTCCCTTACAATGCTATTCCATAGATTTCACAGACATATAGTATGGACAGTCTTTCTTCCAAAAAGCAGGTAAAATGCTCTTCTGCAGTTTTTGTCTATGTTGTGTTAGTCATGTATTTAGTACTTAGATAACGTGGTTCTTATTAGGTTCATTTTTTCTCTTCCTAGATTATGTGCTGAAGGTATTCGTGGCCAAAATGCCATACAAAAGTATATCTGTACATTTTAGAGGTCGTTTATCTATAGTTAAATACCACCCATTCAGGCTTTCATATATATTTTTTAATTCTTGTTTATTCATGGGCTGAAGGACTTAAATTTAGTATTTGACCATGACTAGAAGTTATTCTGTGTCATCTTTTTCAGCGTTCCCTAGTTAATACGAAAGTACGTTGTTAACAGTTACTTCAGTATACTTAAATAACTTGGATTGAAATAATTACTGAAAACGTGCAGTGGATGAATAAATACTAACAACTGCATATTTAAATGGATAGTAATGTTTCATAATAAAAGCCGATCTAATTAACTATCATAGTATTTGGGCCTTGGAGAGTTATTTTAATTCTGTCAGAGTTGTAGTTCGAGTAATTGAATGATAAAGTATCACTAGGTAAAAGGGACGGGAGGGGAAAACTTTATCATTCAATTACTCTTGAACTACAACTCTGACAGTATTGAAATAACACTCTGTATGGCTCAAATACCATGGAGATTAATTGGAGCTGCTGTTTTTGTGAAACATTACTATCCCTTTAATATTAGGGTACGGTTATATCAGTGTCTGAGAGAGGAAGACTGGACTAGCAATAATCGGAAATGCAAAAGAGTCGAAGTAGGAAGAACAGTGAATGAAAGGCTGGGTAGTCGGAGACTTGACTGGTTGGTCGGAGACACAAGAGTTTAGTCTTAGGATAGTTGTCGACTAGACTGGTTGGTCGGAGACGCAGGAAACTTATGACTCCAGGAGAGTTTTCGACTAGACTGGTTGGTTGGAGACATGGGAAACTTATGACTCTAGGAGAGTTGTCAACTGGACTGGTTGGTCTGAGACAAAGGAAACCTTCGACTACACTACCCTCAACTAGTCGGACATTAGGAGGTGTTGACAGGATGCCGAACACGACACCCTCGACTAGTTAGACAGGCAAGAGGTAGGGAGCAGTCCAGCATCCACACCCTCAACTGGCCAGGGCAGTCGCCGGCAGAACCGGCAATGGCACCCCACACAATCAGAGAGTCTGGAGTGTGGAGTCGAGCAATGGAGGATCAGACTGTCAAGGAAATAGGACTCACTGCAAGGAAGAGTCAAAGTCGAAGGTCTCAGAAGCAGCTAATGCCTAGTCGAGTAATGGCTGCAGGGACTCCTGCTGCGCAGAAGTGCGGGATGAAGCGTGGCCAGGAAAGCCAGAGTCAAAGCCAAACCAGAGGCGAGGTACCAGAGGAACAAACAAAGTTGTAGTAAAAAGGAAGCCGAGTTGAGATTCAAGGAGTTGGAAGCAAATTCTGGAGACTGGAAACGTGGTCAAGAAACAAGGCAAGGTCGGTACATGGATATCACAAACTCTGGAACTCTGAAACAAGAATCTCTCAGGATCTTGGAGTGAAAATCGAGCAAGCCTAGGAGGTTGGCCCAGGTAGATAAAGGCCAAGTAGCCAATCGAGATGGTGGCAGGAGCGTGACAGTGCTCCCTCCTCAAAGGCCAGCCTCAAGACGGCCTGGAGCATCAGGATGAAGGTGATGGAAGCCACGTACCCTAGCAGGAGTATGTACTTCCGTGGGAGGCACCCAAGAGCGATCAGCAGGACTGTAGCCTTTCCAGTCGACTAAGTACTGTAACTGGCCACGAATCAATCGTGAGTCCAAAATCCAGCTAACCTCATATTCTGACTGACCATCCACCGAAACAGGAGCAGGCGGTCAAGATGGTTGGTAGAATCAGTTCTTTACTAAGGGTCGTGGCAGAGACACATGGAAGGAGTTGGCTACTTTCATGGTAGGAAGAAGATCGAGAGCATAGGTAACCGGTGTTATCCATTTATTGACTGTAAAAGGACCCACAACTTTGGGACCTAATTTACCTGATTGTTGTTTCAAATGGAGGTGTTGAATAGACAGCCAGACCTGCATCATTATGGTAAAAAGGGGCTGGACGTTTTCTCTTATCAGCTGTGGATTTAAATCTGGAAGAGGTGGCTTGCAAGGAATGGCGAACAGAAGACCAATGAAGATGAAGGTCTTGTACTCTAGAATCCGCTCCGGGAATATCCGTGGCAGAGAGTTTAGGGAACATCTGAGGGTGATAACACCAAAGCGGCATAGAAGGGAGAACGTTTCAAAGAAGAGTTATACTGATTATTAAATGCAAACTCAGCCAGGGGAAGCAGTGATGCCCAGTTATTGTGATGGACATTGACATAATGGAGATTAAAGATTTCTATAGTTTGGTTGGTTCTTTCAGTTTGGCCATTGGCTTGAGGATGGTACAAGGAAGAGAAATTCAAATGAATCCCTAGGCGAGCACAGAAGGCCTTCCAAAACTTAGCGGTAAATTGGGTACCTCTGTCAGAAACAACCTGAAGAGGGACTCCATGAAGGCAAAACATTTCTTTGAAGAAAACGTCTGCTAGAGTTTGTGAATTCAGTAGTCATCGGAGAGAAATAAAGTGCGCCTGCTTCGAAAATTGATCAACCACCACCAAAATTACACTACAGTGGTCTGAAGGTGGCAAATCAGTAATGAAGTCCATAGCCAAGTGAGTCCATGGAGAATTGGGCACTGGTAGTGGTTGAAGTAATCCAGTGGGTTTCTGATGGGATGGCTTATTTTGAGCATAAAGCGTACAGGCTTTGATGTAATCCTCCACGTCCTGTTTTAAGGAAGGCCACCAGAAGCGTTGAAGGAGAAGCTCCACATTTGTGATTGTACCCGGGTGCCCAGACATAGCGGAGCGATGCAACCAATTCAGGAGTGATGAATGATAGCATTTAGGAACATAAAGAAGATGTCTGGGTTTCCCTTGAACCCGACCACTGAAATGGTGTTGAAGAGACTTGATCCTCTGAAATGTGGACAGCGATAGACTGGCTAGAAAATGTTTGGAAGGATTTATAGGTTCAGGAGATTATTCTGATTCAGGGACAAAAAGCTGAGATAAGGCATCAGCCTTCAAATTCTTGGATCCAGGAATATACGTAATGACAAAATTAAAACAAGTAAAGAAAAGGGCCCACTGGACCTTCCTTGGATTCAGGCATCGGGCTTGTTCTAGAAACTGAAGGTTGTTATGGTAGGTTTGTATAATGACTGGAACTTGAGAACCTTCCAGCACGTGACACCATTCTTCTAAGGCCATTTTTATGGCTAACAACTCCCTGTTGCCAGCATCATAGTTCTTCTCAGAGGAGCTAAACTGCTTTGAGAAGTATGAACAGGGGTGAAGACAGTTAGTGACCTCATCTCTCTGTGAAAGAATGGCTCCTGCTGCTAATTTGCAGGCATCAACCTCAATGAGAAAGGGTTTAGTGAGGTCTGGATATCGTAGCAGAGGTGCAGAAACGAATAACTGCTTTAATCGTTCAAAAACATCAACGGCCTTGGAAGACCAAACCATGGGATTGGCATTCTTCTTAGTAAAAGCAACCAGGGGAGCCACGGTAGAAGAGAAGTTCTTAATAAATCATCTATAATAGTTTTTGAATCCCAGGAAATGCTGCACGGCTCTCAGAGTGGTGGGTCGCGGCCAATCAGAGACAGCCTCCACTTTAGCAGGGTCCTAAAAAAGGAAGTCTGGAAGTCTCGAAAAATAAATTTTTCTGCCTTAGCAAAGAGCTTGATCTTCCGAAGGCGAAGTAGAACGGAACGAACATGTTCCCTATGCTCAGGTAGTGATGAGGAAAAAATTAATATGTAATCAAGGTAGACCACAACATAAGAAAGTAGGATGTCCCTGAAGAGCTCATTGACAAAGTGTTGAAATGCTGCAGGAGCATTACACAAGCCAAATGGCATCACTAGATACTCCTAGTGGCCATATTGGGTATTGAAGGCGGTTTTCCATTACTTGCCTTCTCTAATGCGAATAAAATTATACGCCCCTTGCAGGTCCAACTTGGTGAAGACTTTGGCTCCCTTGAGGGCATCAAATAGTTCTGGTATCAAAGGGAATAATGGATACCTGTTCTTAATGGTCACCTTGTTCAGACCTCTATAATCGATGCAGGGTCTCAGGGATCTGTCTTTCTTAGAGATGAAAAAGAATCCCACACCGGCAGGAGAAGTGGAGTGTCTAATAAAGCCTTTAGCTAGATTCTCATTTATATATTCTAGAAGGGGCTTGATTCTCAGACTCAGAGAGGAGAAAAGTTCTTTCCCTTGGGGGAATAGCGCTGGGCAACAAGTCAATCGGACAGTCAATATCTCTGTGAGGTGGCAATTCTGCAGCTGCCTGTTTGGAAAAGACATCCAGGAAGTCTCTGTAAGGCTCTGGAATTATGTCCATGGGAGCAATGATGTTGCCAATGAGTCCAGGTGCATTGTCCTTGGCCAAACAAGTGGAATGACAGCCTGAACTCCAAGCTGTTATTTGGTCTGATTTCCAGTCGATCACAGGATTATGAAGGTGCAGCCATGGCAGACCCAATATGACAGGAATCGAAGGACAATTGATAATATCGAATTGAATGGTCTCTGAGTGAAGGATTCCTGTCTTGAGAAGGCTCTTTTGGGTCTCTATAGTTATCAGGCCAGAACCTAAAGAGCCTCCATCTACAGTGGAAACATGTATAGGTCTGTTCTTCTGGGTGAGGGGTATAGAGTGTTTGATAGCAAATTCAGAGTCCATGAATACTCCGGCCACACCAGAACCCTCAGACGGTTAGGACAGTTCTCCTGGTTTTGGCTTAAGGAGGTGTCTACGGGATTCCTTAAGCCCGGGAGTTTCCCGGTCTTGTTGGGCACTGTCATAGGAGGTGACCCTTATGGCCACAGTACAGACATAGGCCTAGACTCCGTTGTCAACTCTTCTCTTCATCAGTAAGCTTAGTAACCGACCCTATGTCCATGGGTTCTGCATGGGTCTGAGGGGTCTCTGTAGAAGGAGTAGCACGTGAAGACGATACAGGTTTGTATCGATGGGAACTATCCCTTTCAAGTTGATGTTCCTGTTGATGTCTATTGGGCTCTAAACAGAGAGTAATGAAACCTTCAAGGTCATCAGGTATCTCCTGGTTGATCAAAGCATCTTTGATCCGCTCACTCAATCCTCTGCGAAACGTTGCTTTCAACACCCTGGAATTCCAGTCAGTACGTGACGTACCAAGACAGTCACTGGTCCTTAACTGCCGGACCAGTATGATGGTCCTACCACGTCAGTGGTCCTTAACGTGTTAAACTTATCTGCCTCATCACAGCAACTCAAATGAGGCAAGTCTCTATCTGCCTCAAATCTGAGGTGAAAATGTATATAGTATAATTAAATTAAAAAGTCATGATACAATCTTAACTCTGCTGTGACCAAACTCTTGTGAGAGAAGTATAGGAGGTATTTATACTGTCCCTAATTGCAGCTAGCACCTGTATACTGGGAGCTACCAACCAAGAAGGAAGCAGCCAAAACCTCCCAAAATACATACAAAACAAATACATAGATTCTTGGTGAGCTCAAGCTAGCTTATCAATAGTATTCAAATAGTTATAGTTAGGAGAGCCGCATGTGGCAGGGCATGCTCATTATTTGCTAAGACTTGCTCCAGGGGTGGCATAACTGAAATATGCAGCTAGATGGTCTTCTGCAAGTGTATATGTACATCTGAGCACAACTGTGTGTGCATGAGCCATAGGTGTAGCACACATATTGCATACTACAAGGTCACACCATATGGCAGAGTTCTTATGATCCCTGGCAAACACTGCATCTTATAAACATACCTGGGAATTCTCTGGATTAGCCACTGAGACTCCGTTTTTTTGTGTTGAAGGGGGAAGCAGAGTTTTCCGTATATAGACAGGCACAATATTGCCCCTCGTCACAATCTGTCCTGTCAAGTGACTATGATTCATATCTGAAAGGAAGAAGAGAGACGCAGGGCGGGAGAGGGACACTTTACTATAAAATTACCATCAAACTACACCGATATGGATGTTTAGACTGCTACGAAGCATTATAAAAAAGGTAGAATGAATAATCATAACTGCCTTTATATCGTTATATAACTATCAAAAGCCCCATTTTTATATCGGTGTGAATTTTCATTTTCATTTGTCCCCCATGGTGCAATTTGTTTCCTCCAGAATTGCACCAGTTTAGTAAAAACAACTTGCATATTACACTAATATGGTTTTTTGTCTGTCGTCCAATACAGGTTACTGTTAACTCTGGGTAGGCAGTACGCCCCTTTAACTAGGCAGGAACAATTCTAGAATTGTATGTAGGGGTGGAGCCTACCTTTCCTCCTTGGCTGCAGCTAGCCACAGGCAAGAGAACAGTTCTGCTATAGTTTTAGAAATGTTTTTATTTTTCTGTTAGAAATGGAATACCACCATTAGGTGGATTACCATAACTGGCAATGCCCTTAGATGTGGCTAGCTCAGTAACCAGGTGCTTTTTGTGGCCCTTAAGCCCTCGGGGGAAAATCTTGGGTTCAAGTTCTCTCCTCAGGAGCTGTCCACCGAGGCATCTTCTTAACACATGGTAGTCTGAAGACAGAAGATCTGCAGGAAAGGTGAGCAACCATTTGAGTGCTGCAGGTCCACATGTCCCACAGTGCCCCTCTGCACAGGGGTTTTTCCTTTGGAGTTATTATTACACACTCCTGCACTCATTGGGGTTATCTGTATGTCTGTTGGGTGTTTTGGAGCAGGTTTATGTGGTAACTTAACCCTTTAGCTGCTGGTTTTGCATCTTTGGGGGGTTATTGACACTTTCCGTACTGGGTTCAGTGTTTTCTGGGTCTCCTAACATGTTCTAGTGATGTTTCATGTACTTTTATTTTTTAATTTTCAACTTTGCAAAATGTAAGTTCCGGCACGCTTTACTGCATAGACGCCATTGCGCCATTTACTTCTATGAGACTGCACAGTCTGGGACATATCTCAACGTCGCGACTTCAGAGATGGCTCATTTTAATTGTCTGCCCCGGTTCATGTTTCAAGTATGTTGGGGGGCTCAGGGGGCTTTGGGCACTGTTGGGGTACTTTTTCTAAGGAAACTACATTTCCCATGAGCGCTTGGTTAGTGTGCTCGTTCCTGATTGGCTCCCGCTGCGGCAGCCATTTTTTGCCTTTTCTAGAATTAGTATCCTACGCAGGGCTTGGACTCTCCTTCTCTCCTGAGGGTCCCAGGGCAGGAAAACCTGCATCTGAAGTGACTATTGCATCTTGGATCAAGTCCACTATTTGTAAGGCCTACGAGCTAAGGAAGAAGCCTGCTCCCTTTCGAGTCACGGCTCATTCTACTAGATGTATTGGGGCTTCTTGGGCTTACAAGAATCAGGCCTCCTCTGACAGTTGTGCAAGGCTGCCACTTGGTTGTCTGTACACACCTTTTCGAAGCATTACCGTGTTGATGTGCTGGCATTGACTAACGCCAGCTTTGGGAGGAAGATCCTGGAGGCAGTCTTGCCTGTCTAGGATCTTCTTCGATTCTTGGTGCGTCCTTCACTTTTGAGCCCTGTTGACTCTAGTTCAGTGTGCTGTGTAACAGTTCAGGTGTTGTACCCCTGTTCAGTGTCTGTTGACACTCACTTGTTGTTGGGCTATCTCTGATATGATGGTTCATATCTGCTCTGGTAACCTTGGGGGCCTTGCGCCTGGTCCTAGCGTTACTTCCGGCCTCTTGGAAACTCAATGGTTGGACATCCCAGAGTTACCAGTAACCTGTATTGGACGACAGAGAAAAGAGAATTTTAGTCTTACCTGTTAAATCCTTTTCTCTTAGCCCATACAGGTTACTGATCTCCCACCCTGTCAAGGGACCATGCTTGGCTCTCCTGTGGCAGACCGTGGGGGCCATTTGGGGTCATGCTCACAGGAGTCTTCTTTCCCTTCTACTATCTAGTTAATAGTTAATGTCTCAAATCTTATTGGAGCTGATTGGCTCGCTGCAGCCAAGGAGGGAAGGTAGGCTGCACCCCCTGCATACAATTCTAGAATTGTTTCTACCTACTTAAAGGGGCGGATCACCTACCCAGAGTTACCAGTAACCTGTATGGACTAAGATTAACAGGTAAGACTAAAATCACTGCTCAGTAACTTTCTTGGAATGTACTCTGCATTCAATTGCAATCCTATTGCACTGGGTTGTAATCTCCATTTCCCATGCAAGAATCTAAGCATAATCACTAGATCGCTTACTTGTCTATAAAAGCTGTGAGGTCAGTGCCATGCTTGTGTACAATTGGAGGGTTTTAGTGGTGATGCCTAGGGCCATATGTTCAAAACTAAAGTGAAGGAGTTCTGGCACAAACCATTTGCACTATGGGGAGAACTAAAAAGTTCAAAAATTCTTATTGATTTAAATGGTGCTTTTAACCCCTTGAATATGAATGTTTATTTATATAGCACCACAAGTGTACACAGCACTTTAGAGTTTAAGGCTTTAGACAATACAGGCTTTGTAGAGTGAAATATTGGGTGCAAGGTCCCTGTCCGAAAGCTTACAATCTAAAGTGGTAATGGACACATACAGAGTACATAAGGGTCAAGTGCTAAATACAGTATTAGTTCTGATGATGATAGGGGACACAAGTAAAGTAAATAATTTATAAGAGTGTTCATTGTACAACATCAGTGACTTCTAGCATGTTGCTTAGCAAAGAGCTGGAGACCTCTCTAGCATTCAAGGGACTAAAAACAGCATTTTTAGTTTTCCCCTATAGAGCAAATTGTTTGCCCCAGAACTCTTTAATTTTAAACATACGGCCCTTGCTAGGGTGCCGCCTCCATAACTGGTTGACCTTATTACCTGTGAGGCATCACACATTTTAAATTAAATAATGAAGTGATGAGGTAATAAAAAGATTTTAGAGTGACAGTCAACCTTAGTTTTTACTTTACATATTGTACAAGTGCATAATATATAGTCAAATTGCCTATACTTTCTGTCAGGACTGTGAAAAGTGGCATAGAGATACAATATTATGCCTTTGCAGAATAAGTCAAATGGAGGTTGCCTGTCACTTTCCTCAGGCTAATGAGGTGCAATTGTGGCACAAACTAACTGCATCATAGAGAGTAAATGAAAATTCCTGTGAATTTCTGTAGGAATTGTACATCCTTCAATGGTAAAGATATCTCCATCCAATTGCTTTGCATTGTGTTGTTGACCTCTCTAGTATTCAATAGATTAAAAGCCCCCTTTAAATCAAGATTAATTTCCAGAATTTGTATTTTCCACTGTGGTATAGTTGGTTTGCTCTTTAAATGCACCTCTTGATGACTAAAGACCCAGGTTTTGTAATCATGTACACATTTTTTCAGTGATTCCCTTTTAAAATAGCATTTTTAATTAATAAAAAAATGAGTCCACTTTAAAGGGATAGTAATGTTTCACAATAAAAGCAGCTCCAATTACTCTTCATAGTATATGGGCCATGGATAGCATTATTTCAGTACAGTCAGAATTGTAGTTCAAGACTAATTGAATGATCAAGTATCTTCCTCCCGCCCCTTTTACTGATGTATCTGCTTACCTCAGAGCAGCAAGACTGTCTGAATGGATCACAGAGAGGCATAAACTTCAGTGACATAAGGAAAAACCTGTCAGGGTTTTCCTTCTGCTCACAATAAGAAGATTGTCCCTTGCTGCAACCTGTATGGTCCCAGGACCAGATGCCACATCTGAGTAGAGGTGTCTTACCCTAGGTAAAAGGGGCAGGAGGGGATACTTTATCATTCAATTACTCTTGAACTACAACTGACAGTATTCAAATAACACTCTCCGTGGCCCAGATACTATGAAGATTAACTGGAGCACTGTTTTTGTGAAACATTACTATCCCAAGTCTTTTAAGATTTTATAAGTAATAATAATAAGGGATAGAGTTATAGAGCTGGTACAAGCAATAGGCCAGCGGTAGGCAACCTTTAGTTCTTCAGCTGTTGGTGATTAGAACTCCCATTATACTGGGAATTATGGGAGTTGTAGTTTCCAGCAGCTGCAGAGCCAGTTGTCCCTACCTCTGAACTAGGCATACTAGGTAGAAACCTATATTGTCAGCCTGGCTGTTTCCGAAGCCGGGTACACCCCCTTCTTTGTACTCCATTTTTTCCCTATTCTCATCTTAACAAATAAAGGTAATTATAATTGTAGATTTTTTTCATTGTAAAACACTATTTTTTTCTGAAAACTTGTTAACCCTTTGAATGTCAGAGGGGTGTTGTGTTGGACTACCTACTGGGTTTACAGGTGGCAAGTAGTAACGGGAAGAAAGTTGAAGGCTTTCCTAGGAAGCCTGACCCTGATCAGAAATACCATTTAATGTGCAAAATAAAGGAACAACCTTCTGAAATGTTTATTAAACCTCCTTCAATACTGTCATTTCTAACACATTGTTTTACAGCGCATTGGAGAGATTTCTAGCATCCATGCGATTAATAAAGTACAGTTAAAGACAGAAAGTAGAAAGACACTTCACCTTTAAAGATCCAAATGAGAAACAGAATTTATTCAGTCAAATCCTTTTAGTCAGTGACACAGCATTTTCATGCATACTGCGCTCCAGTGATAATTAATATAGTCTAATTCACAACATGATGCTTGAATTGATGTACTGTCATCCATGCCCCATGTTCAAATCAAAGCTTGACAGGGGTTTAACACCCTGGAACAGGTCATCATATGATAATACTCTTTTGCCTTTCATTATTTGTCTTCAGCGAAGCAATGTATTTTACTAGAAGGGACTCTAAAAAAAAAAAGAAGGGAAATAATTACAAATGAAGAGTGACGCGGGCTGCGAATAGAACATATGTTAGGCTAGGCAGAGGCATCAGTGAATTATATCATTTCATGATGAAGCGGCACTGGGGCTGAACGGACCTATTTCAAACCTTGATATATTTTATCTCTACTGTATTTGGACTGTCATCTTTTGAGAAAGACTTTATGTAATTGAGAGTCAACTCCAATCTGCATGACTTGAGGATGAAGTGTAGACCAGATGAACAGACGTGTGGAAGAAAGGGAAGCGTATAATATGGTGTAAATGAGCAATAACCTCATACGCTTTACAGTGGCGAATATTTGCAGAGAAATAATAGCTTCCCTCAGTTTTCTTTGCCAAGAATTAATTAATGTCAAGGTAGAGTTTGCACTTGAGTCTTTATAGGTAAAATAGTATGTCCTCTTTATCTGTCATTGAGGCCGATGCTTTAAGATGAAGTGGAAGAATTCTGGGACATTATATGAATGGGGTTTTAACCCTGAGATTGCTAGAGGAGTGCACTACCCTCTGGTACTCAAAGGATTTAAGATGACATACTATTTTGCCTATAAAGGCTAAAATGCAAATACTAGAATCTCCAATGTCTGCTTTGACATTTATTACTATTATTTCTCAGCACATACAGTGCCTTGCTAAAGTATTCAGACCCCTGAATAATCTTCTCATATTACTGAATTACAAATAGTACATTGTCTTTATGTTCTGTATTATTTGAAAACACTGAAACCCAAAATCAATTCTTGTAAGGAAACATTTTTTTTTATGGGGAAATGTTAAGAAAAATAAAATACTGCGATATGTTGCCTTCATTAACTATTCAACCCCTGTGCTGTTGAAGCTCCCCAATGAAATACATTGCCCTAATGAGGACACAGTTACCTACCATTGGACACCATCTGTAAACCATTAAAGTTGCTGTCACATTTTCTGGATAAAACCCCCACTATTGAAGGATTATTGGTCATTTTGTGAATATGAAGGAAAATGAAGACCAAAGAGCATTCTACAAAAGGTAGAGATAAAGTAATACAAATACACAGAATAGGAAAACTGAGTACAAAATAATATCCAAGTTCTTGGATATCTCAATGAGCACAGTTGGATCAATAATCAAGATGTGGAAGCTGTATCACACAACCCACACTACCAAGAAAAGTCCGTCCCTCTAAAACTCAAACAGGAAGGAGACTTGTGAGAGAAGCCACTGAGAGGCCAGCAATAATTTTGAAGGAGATACAGAGTTTAGTGACTGGGAGTGAATTAATGGTGACCAGTCAACTATATCAAGAGCACTGCATAACACTAACATGTATTAGAGGGTGGCAAGAAAGAGGCTATTGCTCAAAAATTGCCATCTGAAACTGCATCTGGAATTTGCAGAAAGCATGCAACAGCTGTAATGTGGGAAAAGGTTTTATGGTCCGATGAGACCACTACAGAATTGTTTTTGGCTAACTCAATGCGCTACATTTGGCACAAACTTGACACTGCCCATTCCTCAAAACGCGGCATTCGAATGGTGAAGTATACTGGTGGAAGCATCATGATTTGGGGATTTTTCTCATCAGCAGGGACTGGGCATCTTGTTAAAACTAAAGTAAGAATGGCTGGAGCAAAATACAGGGAAATACTGTAAAAGAACCTGCTTCAGCCCAATAAGAAACTGAAACTTGGGAGGAAATTCACCTGTCAGCAGTTCAGTGATCCCAAGCAAAAGGCCGAAACAACATTGGAGTGGCTCATGAACAAAAAGTTGGAATGTCCCAGATTGGCCCAGTCAAAGGCCTGACCTCAGTGCCATTAAGAATCTGTGCCTCTGTTTGAAAATTGCTGTCCACAGGCGACATCCAACCAACCTGAACAACCTGGATTCAATCTGCCAAGAGTAATGGTCCAGAAACATGTGTGCAAAGCTGGTACATACTTAACTTAAATTAAAAAATGTAAGCCGTTAATGCAGCGAAAGGTAGCTCTACCAAATATTAATCTGTGGGGTTGAACAGTTATGCAAGCAACATAGTTCAGCTTTTTTATTTTTATTAAAAAAGTTTCCCAACACAAAACTAATACCACCTTACAATAATTAATTTAGAGTTTCCATGTTTTAAAGGGAAGTATCAAACAGAAAGGAATTACAATGTACCATGTGTAATTCAGATTTATGAGGTTATAGCTCATTCATACCATATGATATGCACAATGCATTGTGCACCCCTCTGGCGCTCAAAGGGTTAAAACCCTTGAACGTTAGAGAGGTATCCAGTGTATAGCTTTGAAATACATGGGACCTCTCTAACATTCAAGGGGTTAAACTCTCCATTTAAATCAATGGCAAGTTTGGTAATTGTTCCCACTGTACAGTTCGCTTGCGCCGGAATTGATGCATTTTCCTCAAACATCAGGATCGGTGGCATTCTTAGTGGATAAAACTAAGTTTAAGTTGTTACCACCATCTTCCTGAATAGCAGTGGAAAAGGGGAGGCCATGCTGCATGAATATATTCATTTGTGACAATTAACTAAATAACACCATTAAAGTGTTAGTAATGTCCCATAAAACTTGTTATAGTTTTGCAGAGGACGAAAAAATAAGCTTAACAGCGCAAACCCTATCTCTCAAACCACTATGGTTTGAGAGATGTAAACATTGAAATTCCCCCCTCTCTCCCCTGCTCCTGATGTGAGCTGTAAAGCTGACAGCAGGAGATTTGAGTCGGCCGACACGACGAGGCTCTGCAGCAGAGCCAAAATAGCGTTATTGCAAAAGAATTACTTAATTGAAAAGGTCTACAAAGTGTGCTTGCAACCCAGGCACACTTTATAGACCTTTACAATGAAGTAATTATTTTGCAATAACGTGATTTGGGGCTCTGCTGCAGAGCCGCAGGCTGATCCCCAGACCCGGATCTCCTGCTGTCACCTAGATGTTGGCGTCAGGAGAAGGGGAGGGAGGGGGGGGGAATTTTCAATGCTTATATCTTTCAAACATAGAGGTTTGAGAGACAGTGTTTGTGCCATTAAGCTTATTTTTTTGTCCTCTATAAAACTATAACACGTTTTTATGGGTCATTACTAACACTTTAATTTAGAACTACCTATAAAGGGTGTGATCAGTGTTCAATTGAACTGACATGCAATAATTCAGTGAGGCTAATGTACTAAGAGAATTGGAGAAAACCAGCTGTGCCACAGGGAACAAATACAAACTCCCACTGATTTAAATGAAAAAACATTAGTAACTTGATATTGGCAGTTCATTTTTTATGTGGACTAACAGTTTATATGTTAACCCTTTGAGTGCAGAGCAATGCATTGCACTCTAACGGTTAAGACAAGCTTTAGAGAGATCCTATCTCTTTCTCAGGTCAGGTGCAACCACTAAAAAACCAGGAGAACTTAGGATAAGATGACTTCTTCCACCAGATGAAATAGCAGGTAACACCAGAAAGCTCTGCCATGCAGCCAAATGAGGAGAAAACCAACTAAACCAAACTAAATGGGTCTTTTAACCCCTGGAATGCTACAGAGGTCTCCAAAGCATTCCTTCACAATGCCTCAGAAACCTATTAGCATTCTGACACCCCCTCTGGCACTCAAATGTTTAAAAGACACATTTAAATAAATATAAATTACAAAACATAAATAAAAAGGATGTTTAAAGACTAGTATTACTAACCCAAAAGTTGTTTGAAATTTCCACACAAGTCTAAAAACAATTTCAAATGAAGATGCTATTTCGTGAGATCGTGAAATGCAGTGACTACTATCACCTTGTAAGCTGGAAATGGCTTTAGGTATCTAATGGACAAAGAAGCTGACTTTTCTTTCAAGAAGGCTCTTAAATTCTCCTTTGATATCTTCAGACCAAATATATCTTTAATACACGTAATGTATTAATTATTTGACTTTGAAAAATAGAAGATCTGGGGGAGTTATGCACTAAGACATGATAAAGAGGTGATAAAGCAGAGAATACTTCTCCAGTGATATCCCAGTTCCTATGTTATTCTATAGAGCCTACGCACTAAGATAGCCAAAGGTAGCAGATCTCCATAGAATAACATAGGACTTGGAGAAGTGATATTGCTGGAGAAGTCATCTCCATTTTATCATCTCTTTGTCATGTCTTAATGCATAACCCCCCAGATCGTCTGTTTGTCAAAGTCAAATAATGAATGCATAATATGTATTAAAGATAAATTTGGTCTGAAGACATCAAAGGAGAGCTTAAGAGCCTTCTTGAAAGAAAAGGACTAGATTCTTAGCACTTAAAAATGTTTACTTTGCTACAAATTATTTACCCTGATTTCCACGATGTGCCAGGACCATCACTGGTCCTTAAGTGCCAGACAGCTGTGACAATCCTGGCACATCATTGGTCCTTAAGGGGTCACCTATACATTAGTATGGCTCATACCCTTTTAAGTATAACATACTCGTATGAGGCTTTCTTATATTTTTTTTTGTGCCTAAGCGGCAAAATACATCCTGAACTTGCTTTTCCTAACAAAATAACTGCAAAGTATGATATAACAGAGGTAAGCAAACAGTAGATAATAGTTTGTATGAAATGCAAAGGGTGGGATGTCATCTCAAGCTAATTATCTTTAGATAAGGTTTTACTTATTTAATTATTTTTTTGAAAGCCTGATAACAAGTACAGTCAAACGGTAGCTGATTAGCTACTGTCCATATTTTTTTTTTAAGATTTTTCCACCAAAGAGAAAAAAGCTGACTGTGAGTACTATAGTTAAACTGAAATGAGCTCTTCTTGTTTTTGTTGATTATATCCCTTTAAATAGCTGTCAGATTAGCTTCTATAGCGTCAGACACAAGGAGGATATTGTAGCTTAAAAATCTAGATGTCAAACACAGCCTTTAAAAAAAATCAAAAATGGACAGTATGCACCTTGAATGGTCATACTTTACCTAGCGTACAACTATTGTAAGAGGGGAAAAAATGTTACCTTGATATAAAAGCAGATGAAGTAAAAGACAGAGCATTTTTTCATTGCCATAGATTCCCTCAGGGAACACACAGACCATCCTGAAAGAAACTGAAACAGACCACAAGGGAGAAACAGACATATCATCTATTGGGAAGATATCTAAAGTAAGAAAGTAGTCCATGTTCTGTAGTTATTCAAGACTTATTACTGATGCCAAACCTAGCAAGCCAGTGCTTCACTGGGGGATAAGTTGGTGTGGTTCCATCAGTCTTGGAGTATAATAATCTCAGACAGTAGGGTTCTAAAAATAGTTTTCAATGTTACAAGTGAGATAAGGTTACCAAAGAACAAATACAAAATAAAAGAGGTGTTGATGTTGGTCATCCATAAAGTCATTTGCAAACAGATTTCTCCAATTCTGGGACAGTAAAAAAAACAAAACTATATATTCCAATCTGTTTTTGGTACCAAAGAGCATAGGATATTTCAGGCTAGTTTTCAGCATAAAAGTTCAAGACAAAAATGCTCAGTAAGAAATCTGTTTTCACTTCTGAAGATTCTCAACCCAAGTGCTTTTAAGATGCATATCTCTGCATTTCCATTCATTTTTAGATTTTCCTGAATTCAGTTTAGATCTTCACCTATTCGTCAGGATATTTCAGTTGAGTAAGATTTGTAGAACTGTGGTACTTAACTAGACTACAAAAATTGGGTTACAGTAAGAGTTGCAAGGAAGATACAATAACCTTGAAATGGCTTGCTTGCACTGCATATATTGTACCAGATCCACATCAGGAATCATTCATAATCTTTCTAGGCCAAAGGTCCAAAGACGAGCTAGGCAAAGTGTCTCAAATGGAGAAAAATACATAGATGATTCATTATTGAGTAAAGTGAACTTAAGCTTGGTGATGAAAATATTCAGTCTTCTGTTAGCACCATAAAAATAGTTTTAGGAGAAAATCATATGTGATAACTCCACAAAATTAACATGGTATAGACTGAAATTCTTCCAGCAGAAAACTAGAAAATAATCTGTTGAAATCAGACCATGCCACTGTGATGGCAAACAACAATCAAGTATATGTAACAAAGATAATCTTCAGTAAATATTTCTAGTAATATTCCTTACATGTGTAAACAGCCCATTCAGAAAGGGATATCTGCCATACAGCGTTCCCGAACCCTAAAGTAGTTAAAGTCACTAAACAGGGAGTTGTTCTACCAAATAGACAAAAACGTATATATTTCCTTGTCAAGATACCCAATAACCTCAAGTGCCAACCAAAAAGTGGACCCTTATTTTTTTGTTACCCTGAGGAAAAACCATTGTTAATGCATACATATTCCTGCCAATGCTACTTTTTATAAAAAAAAATTACATATGTCATAAGTAATCCTAATTTCTCCATGTTGAGCCAGAAGATCATGCTTCAGAGACCTGAGGAATCTCTCTCTCTTCTTTTGAGAACCAATTTATTTCCCTCCAATTTTGGATTTCATTTTGTCATGGAGACAGAAAAGGGAAGGTCTTCAAGGGGTGACTTCTTCAGTAATATATCTTGCCGTACAGTCAAAAGAAGACCACATTAAAGATTTTCAACAAATGTTTGGAGTATCCTCGGCAAATGTATATGATAAAAGGAAGCCTTTGTATCCAAGGCCTTATCATTTGTTTAACAGGGCTTTGATAAGATAGTAAAGCAAAGAATATTTCAAGTTCACTTGTTGGTTTCTGTAGGATATGCTCCTTGTGGGAAAAAAGGTGACGAGCAAACACAGTTGAGGCCAGAATAAAGAACATGATTTCCTTATAGAACATTAATATAATTATTTAATGAATCTCACATCCTCTAATTAAACGGATTAAAACAGTTGCTGCTCTTTAGCTTATTGGATCCAGTTCTGCAAGGCTTAATGTCTCTTCCAGTGTATGCTAGGTTATGTTCATGTGAGCAAGCTGCAACAGTTGAAACAGTAGTTGAATAGATGGGGCAGTATGGACTAATGCTATATTAGTAGACCATGGCATCAGGGTAAGTAGCTTGGGGTAGGAAGTGACTTTATGACCCTCTTTTTTTTATTTATAATGTTTCAGATGAGTTGCTGACAGGAATAAAGTGTTGGAAACCTATACAGCTTTCATGAGTTTATATTTCTGTGAGATTTTAGTATTTTTTATATTCCTTATGGTGCAGTTGGGTTACCCTAGAATTCCAACAGTTTTCTTTATGCTTTATTCATTTTCCAAGTAGTAAACTGTTAGACACAGAATGTTATACACTTTTACCTTCAATTTATTTGCTGTTCTTCGATTAGGGGCTGAATCTTTAAATATGAGACCATTATTTGTTACTTTATACACCCAGAGAAGCACTACATTTGTACTAGTCTTTATTAAATCAAAACTAAATTGCCCCCCCCCACAATCCTTATTAGCATAGAGATATGCGTAGACATACTTTTGTTATGCTGAATAAGCCTGGCATTATTGAGAAATACAACTCGTTCAGCAGGCATAAGCAGGCAACAGTGCAGACATCTTGCAGAAAAGGCATCTGTGAGTCTGCAATGTCCGTCCCATTCAACTTCAGGATTGGATTGAAGTGGAGTTCCTTTGTATCTTAAGGTACCGGAAGGGACTGGCGGCACAGACGCACAGAGCTTCTATAGCAAGATCCCTTCCACTGATGCTTGCTGAACGAGTTGTATTTCTCAATAATGCTGGACTTATTCAGCATAATAAAAGTATGTATATACCTATCGCTATGTTAATAAGGATTTGGGGGGCAATTTCATTTTGATGAAAGTTCCATCTATGCACTAAGATCTCCAGGTTTGGAGATATCGTAGTGTATTGGCTGTATAAAATAATACAGGAATTGGAAAAGTGATATCACTGGGGAAGTCATCTCCACTTTATCACTTTCTTATCTCACCTTAATGCATCTTCCCCTTTGAATGCTAGAAAGGTCTTTGTGACCCCTGTTGCATTCAAGGAGATAAAAAGCCCCAATTTTAATTTGTCTTGTATGGTGCAGTTGGTTTGCACAGCAATTGAACTAATTCTTATTAAGTCGGCCTTTGGGTGCCAGAGGTGCACATCTCAATGTGTTAAGCACAAATTCTATACCATGTTGAAACTAATCAGTTTATGATTTAGATCTCAACAGTTTAACCACTTGCACTTGTTTTTTGTAGACTGGCAGTTATTATATAACCCTTCCTGCTTTATATCATATTTTTACTCATGAACAGTTAATTATAATTGTTCTGTAGATGAAGCTACTTTTGGCCTTTCTTTGACCTCTTCCGACTGATACACCAGACAGTTTTAATCTTCTGTTTACTTTTGATCTGGGTACAGCTAATGGTTTGTTATCGATTGCTGCTTCTGCTTCATTACTATGCAGCTTGTTATTCCATATTTTTTTTACTACTTCCTTTGAAGTGAACTGTGTTGTCTTCAAGTTTTACAGCTGACCTGTCATTTTATTTCTTTGAATTTTGGTAATATCTTGATATTCTGGTAATGCACAATTTAAAGGGATAATAAACCATTAGTTTGACTTTACATATTCTGCAAGTAAATAAAAAGTATAGGCAATTTGACTTTACATAGTATTATTTTGTTTCCATCGCTTTTTTTTTTTTTTTTTTTTATACTTTTATTTCTTTGGCATAATATGAACATGAAAATAGGTCTAGTGAAACAATGGAAAAAAAGATAGCACAAAGAACATTCAGTGCTGCAGGGAGGCATTACATATTTTGTTGATTTTGTAACTGAAAATAAGTTAATACAACCTCTGCAGAGAACAAACCTAAACTTGACATATTCCTGCGAAATGTACAGTTACAATTTATTTGCTGAATTTAACAGATTGAAAAAATATGTGGCATGTGCAAAAGTTAGGGTACCCTTCCAGTTGATCTACTAGTGTTATTTTTTGTAAGGTCACAGATCTTAATTGACATCTAATTAGACCTTAATCTAAATTAGGTGATAATTCCAGAGTTTATTCAATTCCTTGTCTCTTCGAACCTCTCAGTGTGTTTTGCTTATACTCAACAACCATTGGCTTCTCTAAGCAGCTGACTAAGGATGAGAAAATAAAGATAACTGACTCATACAAAGCAGAGAACATCATGATGGGTATAGCTTCACTGTTCTAATATGTGGGGATCCCAGAAATGCTATATATTGAATACTGTTATGCTATATTGAATACTGTTAAATTCAGCAAATAAAATTAAATGCTATATTGAATACTGTTATGCTTTATCCTTGCATTGAATACATTTGCTACACTTTTTTTGTTTCTCTGTTTTTGTGCTTGTATTGTATTGTATTTTGTATTGCTTGTATTTCCCATAACAAACTGAATGCAAGTGGAACTATTAACGTCAAGACAAGATCTAAAAGACCAAGAAAAATCTTTGATAGTATTTCTCATAGGCTGGTCAGGAATTCAAAGCAAAACCCCATATCATTGCAAGTGCCCTGCAAGAAAGTATAGTTGGCATGGGAACAGTGATGCACGAGTCCACTTTGCAGCATTGGTTAATCTGATCAGAGTCCTCAGAAGAAAAACATATCTGTGGTCTCATCACAAATGTTAAAGTCTTAAGTATTCAACACAATATTTAGGAAAGCCAGAGGTGTATTGTGATGAAGTTAAAATTTAACTCCATGACTACAATCACCAAAGGTAGGTGTGAAGAAAAAAGGAGAAGCATTTGAAGAAAAGAGCACCATGCTGGCTATTAAGTATGGGGGTGGATCTATTATGCTTTGGGGTTGTGCGGTAGACAGTGACACAGGAGGCATCGGTCATTTAATGGGAAGATTTGTATCAACAATCCTAAAAGCTAATGTCCCACAGTAAGTGAAGAAACTGAAGCTGAAAAGAAGTTGGATATTACAAGACAATGCTCCAAAACATTACTCAAATTCAGTCATGAACTGCTTCAAGGAACAAAAGCTCAAAGTTTTGCAATGGCCTTCACAAAACCTTGAGCTTTTGTTTCTTGGATATTATTTAAAATATGTGGGTAGATCTCAAACACGCAGTGTGTACAAGACGACCTATTTTGGAACGAGTAGCATTCTGCACGGAAGAATGGGAAAAAATTCCTAAAGAAAGAATAGAATGACTGTTAGCTGGCTACAAGAAATGTTTGGAGGCTGCGATTTCTGCCAAAAGGGGTATTAATAAGCACTGACTGATATGCTGCCCAAACTTTTGCACTTGCCACATTTTCTTCTTTATCTTTTTTCCATTTGTTAAATTCAGCAAATAAATAATAAATTAAATGTGTATTACAATCTATACAAATATGTCACATTTCAATTTATCACTGAGGTTTTGTTAACTTCTTTTCAATTATAAAATTAATACAATATTTAAGTTGGTGAGGGGTGCCCAAATTTTTGCACACAACTATATAAAGTGTAACTATTCCTGTTCTGTGATTACATTTTGCTCTTTTTATCTTCTAATTGCAATTAGTCTTCACCTTGTCCTTTTAAAACCATTCACTTTTGAAAGATGCATACTATGACACTGTGCAAGGACTGGAATGATCATAACTCTCATAGTCTTCAGCTATCCCATGGCAGTCCAGCTGTCGGTCTACAGTTCACTTCGTCCTTAGCTGGCCAAGGATGATGTGAGTGGTAGCCCAACAGTGGAAGAGTCCTCATTTGTTCTCCCTTTCTGTAGATCTGCAATATAGCTGTTAAGTTTGCATCTTTTATAAGCCACCAGTTTTAAAGGGATAGTAATGTTTCATAATAAAAGCAGCTCTAATTAATCATCATTGTATTTCAACTTTGGAGAGTGCTATTTCAATTCTGTCAGAGTTGTAGTTCAAGAGTAATTCAATGACAAAGTCTCCCCCTCCCGCCCCTTTTACTGATGTAACACTGTTCAGCCAGAGCAGAAGGGAGGTGCCCAGGTAGACTGCAGAGAGGGACAATCTTCAATTAGGATAAGGGAAAAACCTGAAAAACTTGTCAAGGGGGAGAGGGCTTTCATTGTTCTCATAGGAGGAAGATTGTCCCCTGCCGTTATCTGTCTGGTCTATGAACTGCATTCCACATCTGAGAAGAGATGGCTTACACAAGATAAAAGGGGCGGGAGGGGAAACTTTGCTTGTGAACATCTCTCAAACCATTAAGGTTTGAGAGATAAGACTTATATCGTTCTTCATGTTTTTTTAATGCCTACAAAATAAAATAAAGATAAAACGAAGTATTACTATCCCTTTAAATATAAACACAGAGCCTTATTCAGAAGTGAGGAGCATTTATGTTACAAACCAGCCTTATGATAAGGGATGAATAAAAATTCCAAAGATGCACTTTGATTTAAAATGCATTTTTAATTCCTTAATTGTTTTGAAGGTCTCTAGATATAAAGTGTGCATTTGGTTTTTCCTGATAGGTTCCTCTTTTACTTTGTTTATATAGTGTATAGTGTTTGAAAGCAGAACCAGTTGGCAAGTGTAGCCTGCCCAGTTCCCTATCTATTTAAAAAGCTTAAAGTGATGAGGTGATAACCCTTATTACCATAACATTATGTTAATTGTTTTTTTTTCTTTTTTGTATTGAATCTAAATATATAATCTAGGCCACTCAGGATTGAATATTCATCATGCACCATTTGCTAGCTGTCAGTTTGTTGTTACATCAGTTTTGCTGACCTCTGTGGCATTTACATAAGATTCTATGATTAGGGAGGGGGTGGAATATCAAGGTGTTTGCCTTTTAGCCTTAGTGCTGGCCAAGCTTTAAGATATAGGAAAGCATAGGGCTGTGAGAGGCAAAGTGCTATAAAAGTCTTATTATTGCCATGAAGGGGCTGATCAAATTGGAGAGCTGCTAAAAAGACAGAAGAAAAATGAGATTTTACATAAAAATTTACTTCTCTCTGAGTTTCATATCCATGATGGTGCTGCTACATATAGAATGGAACCCTGGAAACACAGGGAACCATTAAGCTGGAAGATCTTGACCAGAGCTGGAAGTGAGTGGGTGGCAGGATATGATGATGAGCTGTTTACTGGCCAGCTATTGGTTGGATCTCCAGGAAATCATCATTGGGATCAAGATGAGCTGCAGGGATTTCACCACAGCCATTTTAAGTAACAATGTGTAGTGAAGAGCTTCCTCTATCTCTGTACTGCATCATGCCCCCAGACTTTGCTCCTACTTTATTCTCCTACCTACATCAGGTTGGGTCACTGCTTTTCCTAGCTGCATCACTTGTGTTACTCTCTCAGATCCTGCATGCCCACTCACTGGCCTAATCCTTCTGCCCTCTCATCAACCTGATCTCATCTCTACATTGGAGCACTTTACATATCTATATTTTTGCTTCCCACCCTAACACCTGTATTTCTCTGTTGCCTCCTGGCCATCATGTACAGGGCAGTGGAGAACAATATAGAGCACCAGCTGACATAAGTAAGACAGGACCCTATCTCCTGGGGTGCAGTGTGGCTGCAGCAAAGATTGCTGGACACCTGCAATAGCTCCCGTGTTTTATATGTGTGGTCAGTGTGCACACCTAGGGTGCCAGACCACTTTAACCTTTGCACATTTGAGGAGAGGAGAAGACCACACAGGCAATCACCAACCCACAGAGAAAACTCCTTAGTACACAAACAGCCCCTGACACACATGCTGGTGAGGGTGGTCACAGGGTGCAGGACCAGATTGATTGCTGCACAGCCAATGCAGTCAGGGACAGTAAGAGCAGACTGATGGCCACACATCCACTGCAGCTGCTCTGAAGAGAGTGCAGTGTTCAAGGACATTCAAATGATGGTGAGCAGCCTTATCCTACAGGTGGTAAGTGGGAGCCTGCAGATAGTCCTTAAGAGCAGTCAGCATTTCTGACACTCAGAAACCCCCAAGGAAGGGACTTCAGCTGATGGAGTGCACCTGACCTTGGAGATGGCCAAGTGCTATAAAGTCCCAGGTCAGAACTGGATGTCTGTCCTGTGGAATTGGAGCCTTGTTAAGGTGACAGGGTCCCTTGGCTAAGCCACCTTCTGGAAGTCACGCTAACTTTTTTTGCCTTTCATTTGGATTATTTTGTTGGTATTTGTACAAGGTTTCTGGTGGTCTACTTTACCAGTATGTGGTAATTGGTGAGGCCAGTATTTGTATTCGCCTGAGTAAATCAAAGTCTGATCATACTGGTAGAGGGGTAATTTCTTCCTTATATTCAAGGGGGCTGGATGAATGCCACATGGCTAACTGTTAGGTCTGCCTGGCAATTCACACAGAGGATGAGTGTTCGTTATTGCTACATGCTGATTTGTCTTTTGATATTCCAGTATGTCAAAGTTTTCAAACTGGGTGTTGAGGTTTTGGGACTGGCCACCTCGGAATTCAGTTCACATTTCTTTCATATGGGACAGCAAAAGAGGTAGTTAGGTGAGGACTTGTCACTGAAGTGGTGAAGTGCATTGGTAGGTGGGAGTCTGGTTTAGGACCTATGCATGCACCAGTTTGCTAGTTTATTAGTTAGTTATATTTTGCAGGGTTCTGAAAGGTAATCGCCTGATTGGTGGGCCATTTGTGTATCTACTAGGCACAAAGAGAGTTGGAACATAACTGGGCATTCCATCAAGTCGGGGGATATAAGATGGTTGGGTTTGCATGAAATGCTTTAGAAATGGCATTGTTGCTGTTTGTTAAGCTGGTTATTAGTAGAAGAATAGATAATGTCAATCTGATTTACTTGCATTCCATAAAAGTGTAAGTAGTAACTCTGGTTGTAATATACTTGGATATTGCAAAATAGTTTAATTATGTGCCTCACAACAGATTTGGAAGGTGATATCTGTGCACTGATAGAGACCCTGGCTAAATTATAGATTGCAGAGATTTGTTGTAAATGGGACCTTTTCAGGTTGATCTAATGTTTTAAGCGGAGTGCCACAGGGTTCAATCATGGACCCAATACTGTTTTCTAATTATCATGAAGTGGGTATTAAAGGGGTAGTAATACTTCGTTTTATCTTTATTTTATTTTGCAGGGATTAAAAAAATGAAGATATAAGTCTTATCTCTCAACCTTTACTGTTTGAGAGATATTCACAAGCAAAGTTTCCCCTCACTGACCAAAACAGTTAAGTCTGCCATGTAGCTGTCAGATTTGGAATCCGGTCCGTGGGCCGGCTGTGGCTCTACAGCAGAGCCGAGATTGCGAGAGATCAGAAGCACTACTTCATTTGAATAGTCTACAAAGTGTGCCTGGTTTGCAAGCACACTTTTTAGACCCTTCCTCGGACCGGATTCCAAATCTGACAGCTAGATGGCAGACTTAACTGTTTTGGTCAGTGAGGGGAAACTTTGCTTGTGAATATCTCTCAAACAGTAAAGGTTTAAGAGATAAGACTTATATGATTCTTCATGTTTTTTTAATGCCTACAAAATAAAATAAAGATAAAATGAAGTATTACTATCCCTTTAACAGTAATGCCTCAGTCTTTGTTGATGGCACCAAGCTTTGTAAGGAAGTACATACAAAGCAGGATGTTTGCAGTAAGAATTGCAAAAACTAGTGAATGGGCAGAAAAATGGCAGATGATGAGGTTTACTACAAATGAATGTTAGGTTATATATTTGGCTTGCAGAATCAAACAAGTTACATATACGCTAAATAGGAAACTATTTCAGGAATCCATGTTAGAGAAAAAATAGACGTTCTGACACAGCAGTGTTAAGTGCCAATAGCCACAGCAAGTCAATAGGGTATTATCATGTATAAAAAGGGGTATAGGTGCACAAGATAGGAATATGAATCTGCATCTAAATAAATCCTTTGTAAGTTCTCCTCCTATATAATAATTTGCTAAAATATGTTTGTCAGAAGCTGTCATGCACAGTACAGATGGCTGTGCGCGCTGCAGGCATGCGCAGTACAGACTGCCCATGCAGCGGCTGATAACGGAATGGGGCACTCCAAATTCAGACCGTAGTTTTCTCTGCGTACCTCCTATGCACAGAGCAGACTACGGTCTGAATTTGGAGCTCCCGCTCCGTTATCAGCTGCGGCGCAGGCAGTCTCTACTGTGCATGACTGCACAGTGGCCGTTGCTGCCTGGCACTGTGGCCTGTGTACATGGCCTGTGCAACTAGTCTAGAATATAGAGTACAGTTTTGAAAAACAATTATTAAAAAAAGGGATTTTTTTTCAGTTATTGAACTGAAAAATGTGTATGATCTGAGTTATAGAGAGAGACTAGCCAAATTGAGTTTGTTTACATTAGAGAAGAGATGTCTAAAGGGATTTTATGATTACATTTTACAAGTATATTTTTGTGCATACAAAGTACTCTCTAAGGAACTACTTATTGAAAGTAAAAGATTAGAAGGGAAGTTGCATTTGACTAAAACTAAGGTCAGATTTTTGGATAACTTTCTAGTTCAGAACAATATTGAGAAATATGATCGTTGGTTTTACAGCAGATATGATGTTGATCCAGGGAAATATCAAACTGCCTTTTGGAGTCAGGAAAAATAGGGATCTATGTGTCAAGCACATGAAGGGCAAGGCCAATGTATCCAGCTTTGGTCTTAATTGGAAATTGCATCAATAGGGTGCTTTTTGGGGGGGGAAGTTTTGCCTTCCTCTGAATCAACGATGGGTGATATGGCCTGGACTGTACTTGATGGACACGTCTGGGCTATTAAGGTGAGTATGAAAAAGTAAATAATAAACAGGTAGCTCTGCTTATTTTCCATGTTTTTTCTCTTAACTGTAAATTTCTGTGTTAAGCAACTGTACGCTAAATAGATGGGATCAAGTGCACTTAACAGATATTGGATTTTACATGTTATTAACTGGTATAGTTTATGGGATAAAGAGGGCCATGGAGTTAGTGGTTGGCTGGGCATGTTCAGCTTAAAGGGATAGTAATGTTTCATAATAAAAACAGCTCTAATTAATCATCATAGTATTTGGACTTTGGAGAGTGTTATTTCAATTCTGTCAGAGTTGTAGTTCCAGAGTAATTCAATGACAAAGTATCCCCCTCCCGCCCCTTTTACTGATGTCACACTGTTCAGCTTGAGCAGAAGGGAGGTGCCCAGGAAGACTTCAGAGAGGGACAATCTTCAATTAAGATAAGGGAAAAACCTGAAAAGCTTGTCAAGGGGGGCAGAGATTTCATTGTTTTCATAGGAATAAGAGTGTCCCCTTCTGTTATCTGTCCAGTCTATGGACTGCATTCCACATCTGAGAAGAGATTGTTTACACTAGGTAAAAGGGGCGGGAGGGGAAACTTTGCTTGTGAATATCTCATAAACCATAAAGGTTTGAGAGATAAGACTTATATCATTCTTCATGTTTTTTTAATGCCTACAAAATAAAATAAAGTTAAAACAAAGTATTACTGTCCCTTTAAGGAGTCCTATGTCCACTCTGTAGAAGAGTTGCTTCCTGGTATGGAAGCAAGGCCTTCATTTCTCATCTGGAATTCCTACTCAAGCTTAGCTTGGATGGTTTTATTCACAACTATTTGGCTAGCACTTACCTCATCCAACTAAGGAGGTTAGATGGCTGTATAGCTTTCAGTCAATAACAGAAAAATAAAAGTTAGATAAAGTTAGCATTAGAGCTGCTAAATAATTTAGTTTTAGATTACAGGATTATGAGCTGTGATTATGCCTAGCAACCTCTTAGGCCAGGATAATATTTAGTGTGTGTTAGATTGTATCTAGGCTTGTAATATATAATATCCTTGGGGAGGATCACTAATCTGTGATAAAAATGTGATAAAGTGGAGATGACATCTCCAGTTTATCACTTCTTCAGTTCATATGTTATTCTATGAAGCCTATTCACTAAGATCTCCAAAGTTGAAGAAATCTTGGTGCATAGACTACATAGAATAACATAGAAACTGGAGAAGTGATAAACTGGAGAAGACATCTCCACTTTATCACCAGTTAGTGAATCTCCCCCATTGTGTTCATAATGTGCAAAATGTGTTTCTCATGTGCTGTGTAAAATGAATGCTGTGGGTAGCAGACTTTGGGAGGCCCATCCATTGCCTCCCAGAGTCTGCTAGTCTAGATTTAGGCAGAAGGAAGGTGTATATAAAAAAAACAAATACCTTCCTGTTTAATTTACTAGATGGAAGGTTGACATTACTAGCATTCATGACCCCCTTCATTTAGATGTTGATTGGCTGGTGAGATTACTCCACATTGTATGCCCTGCTTAACCCCAACTCCCAGCCATTGGCAGCATGGGAAAGTATTTGGTTGTTCATATAAAAGAAGCCAGTCCCTGTTTGTATGTTTTTTTCCACACAGCGGCTCAGCAACAGTTCAAGCAGGGTAGTGGCAGGAATGTTTTTTGTTTTAAATTGTTAATGGCAGCTGAGAAGAAAACAGTAGTGGCATGTTGATAGGGTTTCCTGCAGTGGAGGATGAAGGTGTCAAGGAGACAGCTGGGCCTCCAACATTAAAGGGATAGTAATACTTAAATATTACTAATCCCCATATTGTAGCTATGGTAAAAATATTTGATTTGTCCCCAGGTTCATCTCTCAAACCTTTATGGTTTGAGAGTTAACCAAATACAAAGTTCCCCCCCTCCCTCCCCCTTCTCTGAAATCAGCGTTGTACTGACTGCAGGGGAAGTCTGTCGTATGACAGGCTTGCGGCTCTGCAGCTGAGCCGAGATCGCATTAGTAAAAAATTATTATTTCACTGAATCGGTCTTCTACATGTGCTTGGTTTGCAAGCACACGTAGAAGACCGTTTCAGTGAAATAATTATTTTTTACTAACGTATCGCAGCTCTGCTACAGAGCTGCTTGATGCAAATAAGACCCAATATCCCTGCAGTCAGTACAACGCTGACTTCAGGAAGGGGGATGGAGGGGAGAACTTTGTGTTTGGTTATCTTTCAAACCATAAAGTTTGAGAGATGAACCTGGGGACAAATCAAATCCTTTTACCATAGCTACAATATGGGTATTAGTAATATTTAAGTATTACTATTCTTTTAAGGTAACTACTTCATGTGGAAAACACATGGACATGGGGCCTAGTTTGTTAGTGTTGGGTCTAGAGGGGGTTGTACTTTATTGTTAGTTTTAGGACTGTTGGGGAGGAGAATTAGTTAGTGCTTGTAGTGTTTGGGAGGGTGGGGGAGGGTGATTGTTGGTAGCCAATTGAATTGTTGCCCTCTATTTGGAGACCATCAGAAGGGAGAGATCGTATTGTCGCCCAAATCAAAAGGGTGGCATCAGAATGTCGCCCGCATCAAAAGGGCAACATTCTGATGTTGCGCTCTTAAGAGTCGTCAAATAGAGGGAGACATTTATATATCTAATGAGCAATGCTGAAGATGCCTATATACTATAAGTGGATCATAGTTGCTCCCATATCTCCCTGTGGCTTTTCATCTCAGACTGCCTGTTGCCTACCATGTTCATTCTGTGTTCTCAAGCCAGTTACCCCTATCTGCTCTCTGTGTAGAGGGCAACATTTCAATAGTAAACTAGCTCGTATTTGGCATTTGACACTGTGTCAAACATAGAGCATTTGCTAGTTTTCTTTGATATTCCTACTTTTCGTGCTATTTAGCATGAGTTGAAGGAACAGAAATTTGCAACCAGTATTAGTCCTCAAGTGCCTGCACTCATAGCTTATTCTACCGGACAACAAATAGTATACCTCCAGAAAAGGGTATATTTTCTATTCAGTATATATTGTGGCAGTAAAGTTTGTTTTACCAGACCTAATAGAAGCAAGTCCATAGTTGACTCCTAAATATTCTGTCTGGCTCCTAAGTGTGTTATATTTTGTCTACTCCTTTATCTCAGCCTTGGCTCACCTTATTGACTCCATATATGAGTAACTTAATTTATATGAACCATTGCATATGATAACTTTCACTTGTGTCTCTAAATTCCCTTCTAGGTTTCAATATGCATCAGAAATAACACTTATTTCACATTCAGTGGAATCCAGAACAATCTCTCTCTGTCTAGATCTGGCAGCTTTATAACTGAGGGGAAGTGCAGATTAATTTTTCTGGCCCAGATATCGTCCATCGTTGTTCATTACATTATTGCTATAATAGGTAAAGGCACAGTCATTACCTTTTTCAAATGAGTCCAACCTATTTTTCAGTTTAAAATAAAGACAACTTAAACTTGAAAATGAAGAAAAACAAGTTTTAACCCTTTAAGGACCTAAGTGCTGTGCAACGCATTGCGTCACAATGTGTTCCTCGGCCCTTGGATCCTTAAAGGGTTAAGCAGCAGTCTGCACAGGCAGCTGCTTCAAGGTCTGTTTAAAAGAGTTTTCATTTTCATGGAAATCTCATGTATATTTGATTTTCCATGGATTTTTATACTTTATAGAGAGAGCCAATATTTATTGAGGCACTTGTAAACTTTCAGCATACAGTCCGTTTTCCTAGTTGGTGTACGGTGCAGCAGATGCCATTCCATTTGCCTAAGTCTTGCTGACATTTGGAGATGGGGATTAATTGAGCTGCAGAATGAAATTTAATTAAAATTAAATACAGGCTTTGGCCATTGTATCTGTTCATTTCCCGCACTCTGGTGTGTACATTTGCAGTCAATATCACAGTTAATTTGTTTAATCAGGAGGATATGTGAGGGAATCTGCATGTTGTTTTAAGCTGAAAGACTACAATAATGGTAGCTGTCAGGCTGAATATCATTGTTTGTGATGTACACTGTGCAAATTTATGCTATGGATATAATTCCTGAAGTTACTTCAAGGGCAGGAACTTAGAACCATATGTATGAATTCAAAAATGTTACAAAAGACATATGAAGAATCAACAATACTAGTGCAGATTTTTATGGATTTTTATTTGTAGTGAAAGCAATGATTGGGGCAAACAACTGCACCACATTAGAGAGAGAAAAAGGTATCAATGCATTGGATACCGGCCTGGCACAATGTGTTGGGTTCCTTGGGTAGCCTTCTGACACTCTAAGATATAACCCTGTTCAGTGTGTACTAACACCCCCTACGTCTTTACCGCATTGCGATGTTTCAAGTGGGAGGGAGGAAGGAGAAGAGGAGAGTGGGGTTGGAGGAAGGATATGGAAGATGGGAGGGATGAAAGAAGACAGGATGTAGAGGTGAGGCAAACTCGGAGGGAAATCTGATACAAAGGGTTTTTATACATGTGGAGGATATTTGGCCTGCAAATATGCTGAAATATGTAAAATTTTTAAGAGTAACCAAACAAATAAGGAATATGTGATCAGGTAATGTGTTAACTGTAAGACATCTGGTGCATCTACTTATTGTCATACCAATGTGGCAAGCAATATACAGGAAAAACTAACATGAAATAAGACGGATGACCTTAGATAAGTGACATACAAAATGGTAGAGAAAATGCAGTCGCTATACATATTAATGAGGTCCACAAAGAAGATATAAAATTATTAAAGTTTAAATTCATTGTGAAACTGACACTAAGTCAAAGGAAAGGGGATCTGAATCAAAGGCTTTTGAAATGTGAAGCTAAATGGATATATATATATTTAAGGCCCTTTCTCTGTTGGGACTTAAAGAAGGTTTCACTTTTAGCTCCTTCAACAATGATTACAATTAGGCATATTATTTTTTGACAGTAGTATCTGTCATTAATTTATATGTTCTGAGAT
Source organism: Rhinophrynus dorsalis (assembly GCA_037306005.1). Classification (NCBI taxonomy): domain Eukaryota; kingdom Metazoa; phylum Chordata; class Amphibia; order Anura; family Rhinophrynidae; genus Rhinophrynus; species Rhinophrynus dorsalis. Next base: position 579,688,596 of record CM074718.1, read on the forward strand.
CCTGTTTGTTCCTATGAATACATACAATCTTATTTAGCCTTCTGGTTCAATATATTAATACTGTACTGATGGAGGCTGAACTATCATTTTTCTTCTCTCCATTGTCCTGAGATGTTATATTTAAGCAAAACTGTTTAAAATGTTTTTGATATGTAGACAGTACATCACAATTAATATCTATTTTCCAGTTCAAGTGATTTTTTTCTAGTAATATTTAACTTTAGTGACTTTTTTTTAACTTTCTACTCTTTCTACCTGCTCTATTTAGGGTACATTATACACAACTGAAACATTGTATGCATTTGTTTATTATAGGATTGAAAGTATATCTCACTGTTTTATGATGTATTAATGATACTAGCAAAAGGGATACTCTGTCTTCAAAGCCATATTTATCAGGTAAATTTATACTTGCCCTTGATATCTATATCTCTTAATATCGAACTATGTGCCTTAGCATTTGTATTACTAATGAATATAGACTAAACAGATAATTGGTTAATGGTGCCAAGCTGTTCATATAAATTAAGTATATCTAAACATGCCCCTTTTTATATTGTTGTAACATTACACTGTTCATAGAGACAACTATGTCTTTAAATTGACTTTGTATCTGAGGTGAATACTCTGTGATGGATCGGCAAGTTGTGCCGTGTCGTTTACATGCCTTACATCATATTCACATGAACCTACAGATACTTGGGGGTTCACCTCATAGCAACGCCATGACAAATGATGGACTTCAGACACTCTCCGGATGTAGTGTATAAATATTTACTGTTTGATCTTAGTCTGTAACTTTGTAGCCTCTGGTAAAGCCTTTGGTGTGAACGGAAAAATGCGTTGGGCCTGCTGGAGGTGTACTTGAGTCCAGAATGTGAGCACATGTTTACTCTGTGATTGTATGGGATACATTATTATCCATACTAGGCCTGTAGTTCTTTGTCAACATTTGACATTGGCCTATTTACTTTTTTACTATTTATATTGCTATTGCCACTTTTGGAGGAATCACCTTAGGTGAAAGCTGCTTATAACAACGTTGTCCTTGTAGTTATACAACTTGGGTAATTGTGATAGTGATTATATGAAATACACATTTATCCATACTAGGTTTGAAGCTCTTTGATAAAATGTACATATCATTTCTCCTACCCAAACTATAGTAGAAACCACCTTCAGTTCCTTTGGGTGCTACGCAGTTAACTGGTTTAAGTAGACACTGGTAACAATAACGTTGTTGTTGCAACTACAGAATTGCAATTTGTCCATAATTTTCAACCAGGTTTTAACCTATATAGGCTTCGATATGTTGTCCATTCCTGACACCCCTCATTAATGATTTTTCTTGTTTAAGAAAAACGTCAGTGATCTGCTGTGCAACATGCAAAATTGTAATGTGCTCTTCAGCTACCTGATGTTAAAGACATCTCCAATGCATTTTAAAGCAATGTGTTGGTGATGTCGTTGGCATCCCTGTTCCTGGAAAATAAAGCAGAGCATAGCACATCACAAGAACAAGCACAGTGAGGGGTTCACATTGTGTAACACAGTTGTTATTTTCTTTGAGCATCGTGCAGCATTTTTGTGAATCATCTGATTAAGCTGTTAGAAACTTGTGGTCAATAAAACAGAGGAATAAACATAGCAACACATGGAGAACATTTGCATGTCTTGTCCCAGCTACATACATTCTGGACTATTTTCCAATGACAAACCGATCAGGGGTTTCCAGACTCCCAAAACCCCCCTCCTGACTTTGTTGCATCAGACTACACAATTCAGGATTTAGGACTCCAATAATGTCAAATATTTGCTGATGTCATGCATATATGCATGGTCTAATACTCCCATCATCCTCAGATGGCCATTGACCATACTGTTAAGTGCAGTCCATCTACAAGTGAAGACCATCAGGTTGTTCACTATGATCATGTATGTGCAATGGATTTCCCTTACAGAATTACACAGAAATCATTTGCAGTATTGTTATTGCATGCTTATTTTAATTTTTGGAAACCACTCTGCAAATCTTCAGTGTGCCCCTGCATACAGTTCACTACAATGTGATGCCTGCATTATGTTGTCTGTAAATGGTTTTCCTTGTAATAATGCTAGGACTGAGAATAAAGTAGTAAATCTCTCCCACCCTGCTAGACTGGTATGGTAGTAGTTTGGTTACCTGTACTTATAGACATTCCTAGTATTTATTATATTTTTTTTCTTTAGATTTTGTATTGCTTTTTATACTAACCAGACATTAATCCCTGCTAGAGAACCATATATAGGAATCAGACTATAAATACTTGTTAGCAATGCAGTTCAACCAGTAACTTTATACTTTCTCAGGGAGGTACCAATGAGGTTTATTCTTATTAATTTGAAATGTTGCGGGGGGGGGGGGTATTGCATTTTGTCTATTGTATTATCTCTTTTATTTGGAAATATTAAGGACCAGTAATATTTTGTGCCTTAAGGTCCATGTCATATTTAAGGTCCATGTCATATTTTTCTGTGCTACCAGATATTTTCTTACACGTACTTAACCCAGCAAGCAGCACTGGCTTAAATGGTGCTATCTCTGTTGTGCCCTTTATCTTAACTTTCTTCTCTCTCTTTGACTGTTCTCTCTCCCTGTTTTCCTTTTCTCTCCCCCCCCCTTTGTTTTCATCTTTTGTTTTTGCCATCTCTTACCCTACTTGAAATATAGCTACACTAGTGATGCCACAAAGCTTGCAATGCTATGACTGCCCTAGAGTCTGTGGTATTAGTAGTGTAGCTACATTTCAATTGTAAGCTCTGTGGTATCATCAGTGGAGCTTCATTTCAGTTGTAAGCTCTATGGTATCACCAGGGTAGCACCATTTAAATTACATGCTAGGTGATATTGCTAGTGTAGCTCCATTTCAATTGCAACCTCCATGCTATCTCTGGTGTAGCTACATTTTAGTTGTAAGCTCCATATCAATTAGAAGCTCTCTGGTATAAATAGAGTAGCTCAATTTCAATTGTAAGCTATGTAGTATCACTTGTCTTACTCCACAACACAAATGCCAGTTCAAAGAAGTTTGTTTCATGTTTGTTTATACTTATAAGAAAGTGTGACTTATTATGTTAACACAGAGTATTGTTAACCCGTGGGCTTAATGTCTATGCTATAATTTATTGAGACCATATCTACGTTAAGTTTTAGTAAGTAGCCCCAGATCAGGAGTTTAAAGGAGGATAGTGTTGTAAGGCTATACTTAGAGGTGCACTGTGTTTTTCCTTTCATTCTTTCACTGAGAGTAAAGACCAACTTGTTGACGACTGTATGATGACCAGAGATTATTGTAAAATATACCATGAGTGCCCAGACTCCTAGTGTGAACTAAGTGCATACTACAAGTGAACATGTGGGGTTCGATTTATTGCCATGTCTTTAGGGTTCGCCTCTTCATCATCAATAGGCTTACTCATTATGGTGAGTCTATAGGCACTCCTGATGAGCTACAGAAAATTTCAAATAAAAGTGGCATTCACAATAAACACTGTATGGGTGAATTTCTGTGGTATACAATCAAAGGTTCCAGCCTCTTATATGAGACCGTGGTTTGAAGTTCATATAAACTTCCTACAGTCACTCCATCTAACCTGTCCTGGCTCCTCCCACCCAATGTTTTTGGTCACTTCCAGGCTTTGTCATGGGTCTTATTTCATCTAAACGTGTGCAAATTTGTTTTGCTTTTTAATAAGTTAATAAGTTTCCACTAATGTATGGTTGTAAGGATTATGTACCATTGTAAATGGTTACTGTGAGGTAATATTTTTCTTTTATACTATGAAAGAGATCCTTGAGGACATTTATTGACATTATTGGATTTCCTAAGTGCCAAATGAAAACTGTGGGCATTCAGATACTTATATTATATTGTAAATGCAAGATGTTTGGCTATGCAACCTGTACAAGGGGGGTAGAATGAAAATAGCATGCAGTTACAAAGTCTTAGACCAGTGATGGCCAATGTTTTTGGGCCCGAGTGCCCAATTTTCTGCAGGGAGACTAGATCTGAGATATGAAAGTGTGTAGCACTGAAAATTTACCATGGAAAAGAGGTCTCTTTGGTGAATAAATATGTGAAAATATAGCTATATACAATTATGTGCTCCCTTATGGTATCAGTCAGATGCAATCTGTGCTTTCTTCTAAGTCAAAAATCACATGAAATAAACTTCTTTGAACTGACATTTGTATTGTGAAGTAAGACAAGTGATACAACAGAGCTTACAACTAATATTGAGCTACTCAATTGATACCAGAGAGCTTATAATTGATATGGAGCTTACAATTCAAATGTAGCTACACCACGTAACTTGCAATTGAAATGGAGCTACACTAACCATACCTCCTAGCTTACAATTTAAATGGTGCTATACTGGTGATACCACAGAGTTGACAACTGAAATGAAGCTCCACTAGTGATACCACAGAGCTTAAAGCTGAAATGTAGCTACACGACTAATACCACAGAGTTTACAAGTCTGACTTACAATGCGTAGTCCTAGAACTGCAATATCTGTGGTTTCACTAGTGTAGCTATATTTCAATTTAGGGCAAGAGAGATGGCAAAAGTTAAAGTTGAGGACAAAGGGGATAATGGAAGAGAAAAAGGGGGAGAGAGAACAGTCAAAGAGGGAGAAGAAAGTTAAGATGAAGGGCACAATAGAGATAATAGCTTTTAACCCAGTGCTGCTTTCTAGGTTAAAGGGACGGTAATGTCCCAAAAAATATTTATAGTTTTGTAGAGCTGAAACTAATAAACTAAGTGCAACAAACCCTATCTCTCAAACCGCTGTGATTTGAGAGATATAGGGATTCAAAGTCCCCCCCTCTCTCTCTTCCTGATGTCAGCTGTAAAGCTGACAGCAGGAGAATCGGGTCATACGACTCGAGGAGGCTCTGCAGCAGAGTCGAAAGCGCGTTATTGCTAAAGAATTAATTCATTGGAAAGATCTAAAAGATGTGCCTGGTTTGCAAGCACATTTGTGGACCTTTCCAATCAATTAATTCTTTTTAAGTATCGTTATTCGGACTCTGCTGCAGAGTTGTATTGCGTGAGGTTTTTTTTTAACTTTTCATAAATATGCAGCAGTAAACATTTTGCTCTTCACAGTGTTGAAGGCCTGTGAAAGTCTCTGCAAGTATCACACCGATTTCCAATAACGTCTCTACATGGATCTTACAGCTCCTCTTGTACACACTGCAGCCGTATGTGTCCGCACACAGAAGTTGCTCTACTCTCACTATTGCTTTTCTGCAGGAACTTCGCATGCCCTCACTATTGCCTGTTCAACTAAATAATCACAAAGTGATGAAGGTTTGCCGCTTCAGTATTTGTACCTTCCCCTCTATTCACATTTTGATCTCATGCCTGCCTTCACTGTTTGTACTGTCCCCTGTACCCAGTATGCCTTCATCTTATTCCTTCATTCTCTTTTTCACATTGTCTTACATTCTCAAACACACTGCAATTAAACTTTACTATGAATTTACTGTACACACTTATGCAATGCGTTGCCTACTCCTCTGCCACTCAAAGGGTTAATCTGTAGGATATCATGGGATTCATGTTCCAGTGTAATAGCGGGAACCACATCCGTTACTCAGGCTGGAATGCAGAATCAGGACAACGTTTAGCACCACACAGCCCTGCACAGACAATTAATCCTTTGAATGCCAGAGGGGGTGCTACACTTTGCTTTGCAATACATTGCCAACCCCTCTGGCACTCAAAGGGTTAAAGTAGCTGTAAAAACCACCAAGGACAAACAGGTATTTGCTGTGCTGGAACACAGTACTATTACAGAGGTAGATGACAGTGTTGTTAACACTGGCTCACTTATATCCCAGATTCATGGATAACATGCTCGAAATTTGCTTCACACACATCAAGATGTCCAAACCCAACCTCTCTGCCCCAGCCTAATTTCATGACTGCAAGGGCTGACATACTGCCACCTCGGCCCTTGCCACCGGAGAACACAATATTGTCCCACTTCCTTTCGGCACTTCAATCTCACTCATGTTAGTTTCACATTAATCAGACATTTATATCCAGGCACTGAAACACCTAACATTTTGAGTGGCACAAGGGTACGCAAGGCATTGCTTTTGCAATGCATTCTGTACCCCTCTGCCAATTAAATGGTTAAGTGTTTCAATTCCCTCAAAGTATGTTTTTTTCTTTTCTTTCAATGAAGACGACTCACCCACAGCAAAACATGCTCTCTGATGCAATACAGCAGCCCAATCAATGCAAGTCCACAGACCAAGATCACAGGAGTAAAATTAGTCATGTCTTTACTTTATTATGCCACTTACATCACATATGTACTCTATGCTGCATTCTATTTTTCTTAATTATTTGGTGTGTCATGGCAGACAACAGTAAAAGGTGCACAACCATAAATAACTTTTTTTGCTTCACTTAAATACACTGCTCACTGTTAATGTATGTGTCTCCACCTTGTGCCTTGCATCTGTTTGTCACTCTTTCTGTATGTCAGTGCATGTGTGTGTGTCTCTCCCGCTTATGTGTGTTGCATGAGTCTCTGTATATCACTCTGTGTGTGTATGTATGTTTGTTGCAAGTGTGCCTTTCCCGTGTGTGTGTATATATGTGTTGCATCTCTGTGTCTCGCTGTGTGTATGTCTGTGCCTGTGTGTTGCATATGTCTCTGTGTATCAGTACATTTGTCACACCTACACGGAACGGTACACTTTCTACATTCCCTTCTTTACATGATGGGCAACGCCGTACCACATTGCTATTAGTTATTATGAAAACACATATGTTTCAGGAACTTGCCTGCTACATTGTATTGATCCACACCCTGTCAGTTCAATGCTATGCCTCAGGCATTTAAATGTTCTTAGTTGAGTCACTTGCTGGATGTTACCAAAATTCTTTGAATCTACCCATTCCCCTCCCATGCTTCCTAGATCAGCCTAGTTTCAATCTGTCCCACAATTCATTTCAGTGATCAGGGCACAACCATCTGTAAGTCTGCACATGTGTGCGCGTGCACACACACAAGCACAATCTCTCTCTCTCTCTCCCAGCACTGAAAGGGTTAAGATGTAATTTGTTTTATGAATTTTACAGGTATGTATTTCTGTGGGGAGAGCCATGGACAAATGGTGTATAAAGTAACAAAGGATATTTTCAGTTTTTCTGTTCTTACAAAGGGCTTTACAGAAAGAAAGTTTCCAGACATGGAATAGTTAATAAGTTCAGCAGGTCAGTGGTGATCTTACTCCTGGCAGTGAAGCTGAAAAAGGTAACATAACCTGAGCTGCCCAAACCAGGGTTGCCTGAGAGAGAATAAAAAAATACCCGAGTATGCCTAGGGGTGGATAAGGGAGGAAGCCCAGCCCAAAATGTCCCCTGGAGAAAGGGGAAAAGCAAAGGTGGTATTTACATCGCCTGGTTTTATTTATTGCAGAAAAATAGCACTGATTGTGTTTAATAGGCTGGAAGAGTTTAGGTCAGACTGTGGTTGTCCATAGTAAATGATAAACACATCCCCACATGGTGACCACAACTTGAAATTGCAGTTTAATGTAAAAAAAAAGTTTGAGCTGTAATCAGTTTTAAATGTATTATCTTTCATCATCTTAATCATCAAGAAAAAAAAAACGTAACATAAGGGGAAAAAATCTATTGTTCCTTTAATTTAGTAAAGTTTTTTAATAAAAAAAAATATTGGGCTTTTCCTGCTGAGTAAAATAATGGTACTCCCTCTACTGGTAGTTATTTTATTCAAATGTTTTAATCCTTCAAGCGGTTAGAAAGTGAATAACAGCTTAATTACTTCTGGTGTGAAAACTGGCAACTAAAGGGCACAGATAATGTAAAAAACACAACAGGTTAAACTGTAATAATGCTGGAAGGATGTGTCTTTCATCCATGCAAATACCCTTGTTTTAATCAGCAGGAAAATCCTTACAATAAATTATTTTTTTTCTTTAGAATAGTGTACTGCTTCTTTAAGCATTTCTAATTAATATTTGTAATGATTGCATATGTATCTTTTTTAAGTTGTAGAATTCCCTGTGGTAACAGATACTATATTTTTGAAACCCTTGAGGACCAGTGTTCAACGCATTGTTTTTCGATACTTTCCACACCTTTCTGTCCTCCAAGGGGTTAACTGTAATCAGTTGTTCTTTATATAATTCAGTACACAGCAGAACCTGCTTTTTTGAGAAACATGCTTAACCCTTTGAGTTCCAGAGTGTCGCAATGCGTTGCGTAACCCTCTGGCACTCCAAGGGTTAAAGTGATAATTTTTCGGGAATTTCTTTTTTCTATTTTTTTTTTTTTTTTGCACCACAATGCGCAAAGTGCGGCTAATAATTGATTTAAATTTGCTAAGTGCATTTACTCTTTTGTGCCACCATAAAGAGAATCTATTACTGTAAAATTGAGACTTGGTTTCAAATTGCACCATTATGAAGTTTTCTTCCAGCAATGTTTTGTCTCTAATACACTTCCCTCATTGTAATTCTGTTACAAACCTGATGTCTAGCATCAAGTCTCACAATAATTATTTTAAATTGCTACTAGGAACAGTAGTCCTGGTGGGATATATTACTACCATTTCTAACAAGATGAATTTCAATGCACTTGTAACCATATTATAGTGGATTATGAAAGAAAGAACATCTTTGAGTTTTTGGCATTCAAGTATACATGTAACCTTCAAATATTATTCCGCTCTGAACTTAAGCCTTCATCATATACTTTAGGCCATTAAAATAAAGCCGGGGTTACAGAAAAAAAAAGCCAGGGCTAGTTCAGAAATCATAGCAAGAGAAGTTAGTTTAAATATCATATTTTATTCATATAGTTCCCAGTTTTAGATTATTTTTCAGCATCCTCTAGGAGATGGTACCACTGTTAGTTTCCTTAACCCCGTGAGTGTTAAATATACCCTCTAGCATAACTAGAAGAATTTGTATTGTTATGAGTAGGCTGTCAGGATGACATATGGAAAGGTAGCTACTCGGCTCATGATTTCTTTCTAATATTACTTTGCTATATTCATTTTCATATTTTCTCTCATTCTTCCAAATCAGTTGTAAGCAATTTAAGCTAATCAGAAGACCACAGATTCAAATACCCCTAAGGGCCCAAAGAGACCCTTTTACAGGAGTCGGAAGTCAGAAAGTTTTATCTGAATTGGAAAAACTCAATATGCAGTTAAGAAGAAATTCTTGTGTATCCTATTTCTAGAGAGAAGGTGATGCCTTTAGTTTTTTTTCCTTAGATAAATCTTGATAAAGAGTCTATCTGATACCTGAAATTGTTCACTTTCCTAAATAAAGGATATTTTTGATGTTTCCAGGGGCTGTATTCAGTAAACCAAAGTGATGCCGTTCTGGAGCCAATGAATTGTACAGGAAAGAAAAGAATACTCCTGGAGAATTAAATGTGGACTTAACTCCTTGATTGCTAGAGAGATCTTTTCAGTACTCTGTTGACCTCTCTAGCACGGGGTTCAAAGACTAATTTAAATCAATGGAAATTTAGGGGAATTTTTATTCTCTGTCTGTCCTCTCAATGTGTCTATTCTATCCTTTCCCTGTCACTATCTATCTATGTATCTATCTATCTATCTATCTATCTTATGTGTAATCTGTCTTGCTATGTTTCATCTGAGCCCTACAATTCAGTGTCAATTTGAGTATTCCAGTTCTTTTACTTTGTGGTGATTCAATGGCCAATGGAGGACACTGGAATTTTCTAGTAAAGCAATAGCTGGCAGACTGCTGTCAACCACCTTTCAAAGGGTAGAAGGGAGCTGTGGAGACTGTTGTTAAAAAAAAAAAAAAAAAAAAAAAAAACAAAAACAACTATCCATCCTGTTCCCCTAGATTCCAATGTTTGTTCCGTGAAAGTTAAATGATTGTGGGTCAGTCCCTGTATGTGAGAGATGAGACTATAACGTCTCAGCCTAGACCAGCACATTATCTCTGGGATTGAAAAGGGCTACATGATGCTGCTTAACATTTCCTTACAAGCATACATCCTTTTACTTTAAATGGTTATCTTACGGGACTCTTCAATGCATTGTTTTGTGATGCATTTAGAGAAGAGTAAAAGTAACAATTTAATGAATCGAAATGGAAATGCTCTATTTGTCCCTGTGGTACACTTGGTTTACCCTATAATTATTCCATTTCATCTTGGTACATCATCCTCTGTATCTTTTGGTGGTATTTTTGCAGACTATTTGACCTTCCAGTGCTATCAGTTCTGAGAAAAAGGGAATTAATAAAAAAAGAAAAAAAAAGTTGTTAAAGAATAGTCCATTTAAATGCAACAAAAGACCTGGTTTTGAAAGTTAGCGTTACAGGCAAAGGATTTTGTGATGTCATCATCATTAATACTATTTACAACAATATCAAATTGTTTACAGGTAAGATCACAAAGAACTATACTACTAACATAACAAAACATTTTCTATGATACTGTTGATGAAAATAGTCATACCAGTGCTATTTCAGGGAGATGTTTGTATATATATACGCTATATATGGAGATGCTTGTACCAATATCCTATATTATAATTCGCTAAAAAGTTTGTCAAGATGCAGTTATGCGCAGTACAGACTGCCCGTGATGTGGCTGATATGGTGTGGGGAGCTCCGAAGTCAGACAGTGCTCCCCGCTCCGTATCTGCCGCAGGATGGGCAGTGTCTACTGTGCATGACTGTACCGCGACCAGCTGACACGCTCTTCAATTAGATTTGGAATAATACATTTGTGTGGCATCATCCATTATGACATAACTGATCAGAACATTCCTACTACCTTTAATATATATGGAAGAATATTATTCGAGTCATAAAAAGTAGCCCAGAAATTAACACATCAAATTTAGCAATTCCATAACAATATCATTATCCCTATGCTTATCTATCCATTATTCATTTGCTACCAATTGACTTGTCACCAGCATTCACATACAGATGAGTGAATATCTTAATTCACTCATAGTCATTTAGAGTATGGCATTGTCATAAATGTTGCTGGTGCGTGGTATAAGTGATATCTATATAAGGTGAGAACTAAGGGTACACAGTGTTATTTTGTTAAAAAAAAATTAAAATGCAATAATCTGTACCACAAAAGAATGCTATTAGCAGTGAACTAAATGAACATAACTTTACACGATAGCATATTTTATAGTGTGTAAATGGCTTTGGTTTCAATAATAAAATAATTTCAGTTTGAGGATTTTTATTGGTTGGCAGGGTAGGTTTTTGTATGGATGAGTAACCTCTTGGATAGCAGAGAATGCTGTACTGTATTGTCTTGCAATGTGCTAGAAATGGCGCTAGCATCCAAAGGGGTCTGGCACTCAAAGGGTTAAATAAGATTAGGAAGTAGACATTGTTAAGCTAAATAGTGATACTCATTTACGGTTTTGATTGCCTGTGAGTATAGAGAAGTGAATGAGCATTGTAAAATGATGGTAGTTTATGATAACTTTACTTGTGTAATTTTAACATTATGGAACTTCAGGCCTCATTTATTTATGATTTCAACCAGGGAATAGTCATTATGGATGTTACATAGTAAATTAGCTTTAAAAAAACATGTCCATCAAGTTCAACCTTTGTCATAGCAAATCGCATGAATGAGAGCTACATAATACTTCACAACCTCAAGACAGGTGTTGCTATATTCACCAGAACTTTCTGTTTAATCTACTTATACGTAGTATTACTCTGTATGTCAATTTCTGCTAGAAATATGTCTAATAAGAAAGAGAGATAAAGGAGGCATTTCTTGTGTAGTATCGTTGATATTTCTTTAAGTCACCACCACCAGTTGAATACTACCCACATAATATGTTGCTGCAACTACACATACGTATACACCAGCTCAAAGATCCAAATGAATTTTTAACTGCTTTCTTGAAACAGCATGCGCAAATCTTCCTTTAAATGGACTAAAAAGGCTGTTCACCCAAAATCTCCTCTCACGGTGCAAAGCATAGAAGACAAAAAAGAAGAACACGGGGGGGGGGGGTGCCAATAGTGCCTTATCACGCAAAATAGATTAAACAGTATACATATATAAATTGCACTCACATTTAGACACAGCTGTGATATAGACAGATAAGAAGTTTTTCTTTAATAAACATATTTCCAATGTATGTACTTGTTCAGCTGAGTTGACTGTAGTTGATTCCCCCTTATATCTTGCCTATCTATCTAAAAACAATACACTGGCAGATGCTACAACCCTTAAAGGAGCAGTAACCTTTTATATGAAAAAATATATATTGTAGGGCTTTTCCTGTTGAGTAAAATAAGGGTGCACCCACTGCTGAGAGATGCATATTTCTAGCGGTACTACAGTTTAAAACTGTGTTTTTTATATTACCAATGCCCTCTAGTGGTCAAATTCCATTTAGTAATTCTGCTACATTCAAATGGAGAGAAAAGTCAGTGACTTACAGTTTTTCATTGAATGTGGTAGAAACTGATAAGTCGTGCTATCAGTTAGAACTTCCAGGAAGTAAACATACAGTAAATTTGCTTCCTGATTATTTGAACTGTTATAAATGTTGAATAAAACAACTAACAGCAGTTAGAGTGCCAGTGTTTTACTCAGCAGAAAAAGCTCTATAACAAATGTTTTCATTAAAAATGTTTACTGCTCCTTTAAGGACCAGGCTGATAATTACCTAGATTCTTTATTAAAGGCGAACTTTGCTGGCACTGGGGCCAGTCAGAGACCTGCCCTTGCTTCGGCTTGGTTCACCAGAGTGATAGCTGTCTGCTGTGAGCAACTTTCAGAGGCTATCTCTGGGTATGTGCCTAAAGAAGAAACCTATTGTTATGCTGGCCATCATATTGGAGACCAATGCATATCTAACTGAAGTGCTGCCAGATTCTCTGGTAAATCCTCAGCTCTATCTGTTGTGACTTTTTGCGCTCTGTGGCTCAAGATTTGGCTCAGTTGACCAATCTTCAAAGAGACGCTTGGTGTCCCTTGTTTTTGTGGGCAAGCATCTCTTTGGACCTGACCTGGGTAAGGTCATCAGTGATGCCATAGGAAGCAAGAGCACACTTCTGGCTCAAATTTCTACAAAACATGTGGTTTTTCCCAGGAAGAAGTGTGGATTTCATTCTCCCCTGCCAGTTTGGGTGCATAAGCTTCAACTTGCTCAGGCCTGCCTGGCCCGAACCCCAAACAGGCTTGGCAGAACAAGAAGTCTGCTCAGAAGCCTAAGGCTGACAAGTCCACCTGTGCATGACTTGCAGGTTTCTGGCCCATCCCTGCCCATAGTGGGTTGACTCCATCTATTTGAAGACATTTTGGAGTCTTCTATGACGGACCAGTGGGTTTTGAGGGTCATTTCAGAAGGGTAATGCATAGACTTCAAGTCCCTTCCACTTCACCATTTCTTTTTGTCCAGAGTTCCTTGGAATCCGGATCTGGGGCATCTGTTCATAGATGTTGTGTCATCCCTGTTGGAAAAATAGGTGTTCGGTTGTCTGCCCAGGAATATTTTTTCAGGATTTTACTCCAGTCTTTATGTGGTCCCCAAGAAAGATGGTGGCTGTTGTTCTATCCTGGATCTGAAATGTCTCAACCAGCATATGGAAGTACTGCGATTCAAGTGTTATCTCTGAGGTCTGTCATTGCCTCAATGTTCTCAGAAGAGTACTTAGCTTCTCTAGATCTTCAGGATGCTTTCCTCCACATTCTGATTCATCAGGACAATCAGCACTTCCTTCTTCTTCTTCAAATGCAGCAACTACCAGTTCACTGCCCTTCTTTTTGGGCTAGCAGCACTCCTAGGATAGTCATGAAGGTCATGACCTCCTAGCACCTATGTTCCTTCTCAAGGATTTTTCTTAACCTTTTCCTTAGACCTTTTGATCAAGGATCCTTCAGAGGCTACTCTGACCTCACACGTTCAAGAATGTGTTCATCCTCGAGCATCATGTTTGTGTTCTCAATTTCAAGGTGTCCTCTCCAGTGTACTTCTTAGGAGTGAGATTTGATACCCTCCAAGGAAGAGCGTTTCTGCCTGAGATGTGTCTCAAGCACTGTCCTGGCTGTCAGTGATGATAAGGGACTACATGAGAGTCCTGGGATGTCAATATAGATCTCAGCACTTTTGGTTCCCTTTCAGAAGTGAATTGCCTTTCTACCTGATTTTAAGACCCCACTCCTCTCTGGGGCCTTAACCTGGTGTTGGGTGTTCTTCAAAGACCTCCTTTCGAACCTCTGTTATTAGATTCCTTGCATTTTTTTTGATGCTCAAGGTAGCTTTCTTTTTAGTCATTGCTTCTGTGAGAAGAGTTACTGAGCTACAAGCCTTGTCTTGTAAACACACTTTCCAGGACAAGGCAGTCCTTCGTGTTCGTAGAGGCTTCTTACCAAAAGTTTTTCACAGTAACCAGAAAATTATCTATCCTTCCTTTTGCTCTGATCCTTCTACCAAGCAGGTGCAAGATCTTCACTTATTGGATTGGGTTTGATGTTTTAAGTACTATGTGCATTGCATTCAGCCTTTTAGAAGGGCAGATTCTGTCTGTCATTCCTAAGGCCCTAGAGCAGGTCAGGCTGCGTCCAAAGTCACTATTGCTTTGGGAATCAAGCATTCTACTCAACAAATGTATGTGGTCAGAAAGAACCTTTTTCCTTTCCAGATTCAAGCTGTTAACAGTTTAAAGGTAGCCTATTTAAAATTAAGAGTCTTGGTTATACCTACAGCCTTACTGTATTTCCATGATTTTCCTCTCAGCAGTTAAAGGGATAGTAATGTTTCATAATAAAAGAAGATCTAATTAATCATCATAGTATTTGGGCCTTGGAGAGTGTTATTTCTGAAAACAGAGTGTAACTGTATATAATTTTAATATTCCATATGTATGTATATTCATATGTGTATGTATGTATCTATAATAACATGTAATATATAATGTTTCTCAGTTTGTGTAAATATGTAACCCTTTAGTGAAAACTATCCAGGACATACTTGAAAACAATGTATTCTTCCTGGTAAAACATTTTCTAAATAAATAAAAAACTACATTTTAATTCTGTCAGAGCTGTAGTTCAAGAGTAATTGGAGGTTAAAGTATCCCCTTCCCGCCCCTTTTACTGATGTAACTGCTCAGCTCAGAGCAGCAGGGCGGTGCCCAGGTAGATTGCAGAGAGGGACAATTCTCAATTAAGATAAGGGGAAAAAGCTGAAAAACCTGTCGGGGGGGGAGAGTTTTCATTGTTCTCACATTTAGAACATTGTCCAGTGCTGTTATCTGTCTGGTCAATCTGTCTGGGGCGGGGAGGGGATAATTTGTCATTCAATTACTCTTGAAATACAACTCTGACAGTATTGAAATAACACTCTCTATGGCTCAGATGCTATGAAGATTAATTGCTGCTGCTGCTTTTGTGAAACATTACTATCCTTTTAAAGATGGCCACATCTGTATAAAGTTTTGTTTTGTCAACCTAATCTCAATTGAAACCATTTTGTGATCACTGTTTCCCAAACGTTCACCTACTTGAATATTGAACGCCATGTCTATTATTTGTTATCACTCAGTCTGATAAAATATTTCTTTTTGGTTTTACTTAAAATGTAAAAAAATATATGTTGTAGGGTTTATCTCCCTGAGTAAAACAAGGGAACTCCCACTGCTGAGAGATATTTTATTAAAAAATTATAACAGCTCAAAATTGAATTTTTTACGTGCAATATCACAGTGGCCTGAAAATTTACAGTAGCGCTGTTGCTACACCATCCTATGGAGATTTATGGTCTACAGACCAGAGCTGTCCATAGGATGGTGTAGCAACAACGCCACTGTAAATTTTCAGGCCACTGTGATATTGCACCTAAAAAATTCAATTTTGAGCTGTTATAATTTTTTAATAAAATTTCTCTCAGCAGTGGGATTACCCTTGTTTTACTCAGGGAGATAAACCCTAAAACATATATTTTTTTTACATTTTAAGTATTACTATCCCTTTAAGCATGCTCTCAAACTTTCTGCCCTTAGCTAATGGATAGGTCTTATTACTCCAGTTTATGTCTGGATAATTAAAATATTCTATAATTAGAGTATGTAAAGATGTGTAGCTTTTTCAATTTGAAATAATAGTTGGGCCATATTTTTCTCATCAGTATTTAGTGGTTTGTAACATATATCCACTATGAGTTTTTTTTGTTTCTTTTAACCTTTTATGCCACTGCTAACTTCAATATCTACAAGGTTTCCACATTATCACCAGTTTCCTCACAAATATGAATAGATGAATGAATGAAAGAATATGTTTATCTATATAGCACCACAAGTGTAAGCTATGCTTTACAGTTTAAGGATTTAGAAAATATATGGTTACAAGGGGTTTACCAAGTGAAACACGAAAGTGGGGTCCCTGCCCAAAAGTTTACAATCTAAATATCTTCCCTTAAACCTGGCTTTAGATCTAGTCTCATGTATAGACATATGCCTCCCCATCCTATTAAAGGGATAGTAATGTCTATAATAAAGTTTAGCTCAGAGTCTTCTATATTGGTTTTATAATATGCAGAGCTAAGTTTAATAACTTACTGTTCTGTAGTTCAAAAGATATTGAAGTTTAAATGATCCCCCTCCTGCCCCTTCAGGCCACGTCATGCTGCCTGTAAGCGTGGTCCGGATGGTGAGCAGCAAGGGACAATCTTCAATAAGCAAAAGGAAAATCCTGCCCTCCTTCATCAAGGTGGGGGGGTAGGTTTTCCTTACAATTACTGTGTGAAGATTGTCCCTCACTGCATCCGTCTGGTCCCACGACAGGATTCCAGATTCAGCGGTAGGCAGCCAGAAGGGGCGGGAGGGGGACCATGTAAGCTTCAATATCTTTTTGAACTACAGAGCAGTAAGTTATGAAACTTAGCTCTGCATGTTATAAAACCAGTATAGCTAAACTTTATTATAGACATTACTATCCCTTTAATCATATCACTCCTAAACTGGAAATAGCCCTCAATATTTACAATATTTATGTCAAAATGCTAATTTACTGCTAGTATTTTCTTGCATGTATAAGTCATTTTTGGTCACTTTATATTTTACCAACCACATAACTTTTTTCTATGGCTGACTTTCATAGTGGTTCCTCCCTGTCAGCTGCATGTGTCCATTCCCACTTCACCATATACATGACCTCAACATGTATCCAGTTCCTAGCTACACTACCTACCCCATTGTTTCCTAACTGTAGCCTTCCCCTCCATTTCTAGTTTAGAAAATCCTCCAGCCTTCTCAACACTTTATCCCATAGCACAGCAGCTCTCTTTCCATTTACGTACAATCCATTAATTCAGTAAAGGTTGTACCCATGAGCATAATCACCTCAGTGCTATAAAAATTCCAAATTCTGTTTCTTACACTAACATTTAATCCATTAATTAAACTCCCTGAGCTCCCTCTGCCTTCTTGTACTAGTGCATGACCCTGGAAGTGTTTCAGAAAATAATGCATTGCTTTGAGCTTTCACCACTCCTAGAGAGCCTGCAAATTTGTATTGCAAGCTCATTCATAGTTGAGTGTCTCTGACTCCCTGTATACATATGCAAATTATCCTTGGTATTAGAATCCAGCATTGGACCCCTTGCTCGTAATGTCTAGGGAGATCAACTGCAGCTCACTGACAATGCCCAACAAGGCCGAAAATGTAAGTCTGGTGTTGGCTGCTTCACTTGTTCAGATAGGAATTGCCTGGCATTTCGTGGTTGGACTGCTGTTATGGTAGGACCGGCATGATATGCTTTATGATATTTCCTCTCTGTGAAAGGCACTAGTGGGCTAAAAAAGACTGCAGTATGCGATGGGTGCGGGAGCACTCACTGCTGGTGCCCAACACACTCAACAGATGAATTCAGTGAGTCAAGTCCATACTGGCTGGTATAAAATAAAATAGAAAATAGAATTGGTGCTACACGATGTTAATATCAAAGCTGTATTCCATAAACAAGAGGACCACTGTATGGGAGCGCTCACGGAACCACCTCAGCACAACGACCACTCTTTTATAATTAAAATCTTTCATTTATTAGCACCATTAAAATCATCCATATTCATTTGCAGACAGGAATTAAAAGTTCATAGAAATACGCCTAACGTGTTTTGTGCAAAGCAACACAATATACACACTTAATCATAGGCATATCACCTTATAGACCAAGGAACTATATATACTAAACACCACTACCAAACTAACCAATCACCTACATCATTAATTAAACCTACATGTAGTTCATTAGTTTCATACTAAACACCTACATCAAAGCACACCCCTAGTGTTCCACACCAGAATCTAACAGCGAACACCAGAGGTGAACTATTTACCACAATCAAATGGTTCCTAAACACATCTATCGGGATACAAATGCATTACAATATATTATCAAACTCATTCATTAAAAACATATTATTAATGTCAAAAGACTACAAAACATTACCCATATAAGCAATGTATAAACTCATAAGTTAACCCTTGATACACCACTCTAAATATAAGAATACAGACTCAAATCTCAACTTACATAAATATTCATCACATTTATAGTGCATCATTGGTAAACTTATTTCAACGGTGTATAAACAATGCTACATCATGATTAGAATTTATTACATATGGAAATCTAGTATTCATGCGATAGATCCACTTCACTTCACTCCGGTCCAGCAATGAGTCAAGGTCCCCTCCTCTTTCAGAAAGATACACTCTTTCAATCCCTTGAAAAGTAAATTTTGTCAGATCCGCGCCCGTACAATTAACAAAGTGTCTGGCTACCGGTTTTGTGAGATCCTCATTAACTATTGATCTAATGTGTTCTCGAATTCTTTCTTTAAGTGTTCGGCATGTACGTCCTGCATATTGTGAACCACATGTTGCACAACTAATCAGATATACAACATTAGTGGTTCTACAATTAATGTACTGTTTGATTTGATGCATTTTCTTAGTGGTATAACTAGAAAAAGTCTCTCCTACCACTACATATCCACAGGTAATACATTTTCTTGCCCCACATTTGAACATACCCACAGTGGAGAGCCAAGTTGGAACCATCGGCTCCCCACTATGAAACAAACTTGGAGAGAGTTTTGCTCCTAAAGTTGAGGCCCTTCTCGCTACAAAAGAGAATCCCTTTTCCACTACTGGTTTTAATCTAACATCACCTATTAACAATGGTGTATATTTCTGAATTAGCTTCTTAATAAGATGAAACTCACGGCTATATTCAGTAATGAATAACACTCTTTCATCTTCCTTCTTATTCTTTTTAGACTTTAAGAGTGTTCCTCTATCTGCATTCATAGCTTTAACATAAGCCTTACCCAAAAGTGGTTTAGGATACCCTCGTTGCAAGAACCACTCTTTTAGAAGTCTAGATTGGACTTGAAACTCTTCATCACTCGAACAATTCCTGCGTACACGCAGGAATTGTCCTACAGGTATACCATTAATCACATGTCTAGGATGGCAGGAGCTCGCCTATAGTAACAAATTGCCCGAACATTGTTTTCTATACAAAGTGGAACAAACCCTATTCCCTTCAAAATACAATTCCAAATCTAAAAAATGGATTTGCTTCAAATTAAATTCACTCGTAAATGTTAGATTAACATTATTCTAATTCATATATGTCACAAATTCCATATAGCTTTGTACAGTACCACACCAAACAAAGAGAAGGTCGTCTATAAATCTACTGTACAGGTGTATATAGTCACAAAATGGGTTACTATCTGCAAGCACGTGGGTCTCCTCATACCAACCCATAAATAGGTTGGCATAAGACGGGGCAAATTTTGCCCCCGTTGAGGTCCCACATGCCTGCAGATAAAAAAAAACCATCATAGGAGAAAAAATTATTCCTCAATAGATAATCAATTGACTTGATCAAAAAATATTTTAAATCCTCATCATACAAACTGTACAGGTTCAGATGATATTGAACGGCTTCCAATCCCTTGTCGTGTGGTATCATAGAATATAAAGAAACTACATCCATCGTCCCCCAGGCCACACCTACTCCCACTATATAGTCCTGTAGGTCAGTTAGAATATGTCCCAAATCTCTGGCATAGCTCCCCAAACGGGTAACCAAGGGCTGCAAATATGCATCAACGAACTCTGATAGACGTTCATTAAGAGAAGCTATACCAGAGACTATGGGTCTACCCACAGGTGGTCTTATATCCTTGTGTACCTTGGGAAGATGGTGGAATATGGGTAATACTGGATTCTTTACTTTCAAATATTGTGACTCTTTTGTAGTAATCAACCCCAAAGAAACACCTTCATCAACTAACTTAAACAAAATTTTCGTGTGTGATTGAGTGGGATCTTTATTTAAGACAATATAAGACGAAGGATCCTGAAGTTGCCTCAATGATTCCGAATGCTAAGTAGATCTATCCATGACCACCACGCACCCCCCCTTTATCTGCATTCTTAATTATTACTAAGGTGTCATTCATCAAAGCCTTTAATGCTCTATATTCATCCGTCTGTAAGTTAGACTTCACAGTTGTTACGGTTTTCTGACACTCAGACACTGATATAGTAAAACACAGTTTTATTGAAAATAAAAATGAAAGAACAGCGCCCCTGGGGGCCAAGAATGGTAACTGTGATACAGGCCCAAATATGTCTACAGAGTAAAAGTACAGATAAGCAAACACAGGGTTAAATGTGGAGAAAATGAACAAGACAAGTTCACTGATTGGCCAACGCCCAGAATAGATATCAGTCTCTAGATGTTGAAGATAAGGGTGTATTGTGTGACTGAAGTAATCACTCTCAGAACTTTTGGAAATGAACGCCCAGATTGACCAGCAAATGCCCTGGACCGAGCCTATACCACCTTAGTGGAGTAATCTGAAGAGAGCCACTGCCAATAGATGGACCAGAATCGGAATCGCCCTCAACCTTGTCACGGATATAACCCTGCTTATGCCAACGGGAGAAGAGCTGTACACACCCCTTGGGTGCCAGAGCCCATGAATACTGCACAAGCGATAGTGAGCCAACGGATGGAAATACGGTAGTAACACAATGAGCGCTAAAGGTGACCTGGACCGGAACACCACACCGGTGTCCAATGGAGCACAAACAGCAAGAGCAAATGGAGGGTCCAACGCCAGCCGGCGTGGTAGCGGTGCAACGGCACTGGAAAGGCTACAGCTCTGCTAGTGCAATAGGGAGGTCTGGTCAGGTAGGCACATTCAGTGTTAACAGGCTCGTAAGGAATACACTGGCTTGGCAAGTAAGAATACAGGCTCAGAAATCAGAGGCAACTGGCACAGCAAGGGTTAAAACTGGTCATACACGGGTACTGGTACGGCAGTGTAAAGGAACAGGCTCAGGCAACGGTCCAATACTCGAGAGAGGATTAGTCAGAGCAACACAAACACAGTTCAGAATGTCGCCAGCCGGGAACACAGGAACAGATGCAGCACTGGATCCCAACCGGAACCGGATCGGTACTTGGAGCTAGAGTCGACAGCCAGAGCCGGGTCAATCACAGAGCAGGAATGTCAGCCAGAGCCGGATCAATCACGGAGCAGGAACGTCAGCCAGAGCCGGGTCAATCACGGAGCAGGAACGTCAGCCAGAGCCGGGTCAATCACGGAGCAGGAACAATGGGATGGTCAGACTAGCCGAGTCGGTAAACCGGAAAGCAGAAACACAGCAACAAGGCGCAGGCTTAGGAACACCACGAAAGGGCAACTGACAAGTGCCCAGAGCCCAGTGTATAAAGGAACATTCTGGGCGGGCCAATCAGCATCCTCCAATATACAAGCAACCCAGCAAAGATTGACAGGGAAGCACGGGAACAGTGTGATAACCGCTTCCTGAAAGGCGTCAATAAACACCCCCCTACTATGAATAGGGTAAAAATCTGTGCCCTGTCTGGTGGTCCATCTCTTCTCAACCTGTGACACATCTATACTTCGTGTAACCAACAGATTAGACTCTCTCTCCAACATCTGCAGATCATATAATGCACAGACATCTGAGAACAGACGAGCCACCCAACTAGGGCTATCCGTACTCACAGACAGATTAGATAAACTCAAAGGTGCTGAATTCTGACTACTTCCCTCATCAAATCCATTTGCAGAACTTATGGTATCTATTGAATGAACAATGGGGTCACTAGTGGCTGTCTGCACATCTGCGAAGTGTTTTCTCAAAGTCAATTTTCTGACAAAACGATTAAGGTCTAAGACTGTATTAAATAAATTGATTTTTCTCGTAGGGGAAAAACCCAAACCTTTAGATAAAAGTCTAAGTTCAGGCTGACTCAGGGGTCTACTAGAGAGGTTCAATACCTCCTGCCCCGTCCTCTGGCTCTTCTTCCCTGATTTCCCCTTTGTACATGTCCCTCTCCTGGTCGGTTTATGGATCCTTGATTCACTGGTTCTTGGATCCTCTACCTTGGAGTAAACTTCATCCGTCCTCCACAACTCCCGTTTTTTGAAGGGCATGCTTCCTTTGACTCAGAAAAGACTTCAGTCACTGAATAATTTCGATTATCCTGTGTTAAAGAGAGAGTAGAGTCAGTATTCTGCTCACTATCTAAGGATTCTTGTTCAGTACTAGAGAAGCTGACCCTTTTAATCTCTGTATTAGATCGTAATATCAATCTCCTTTCACTCCTATTTCCACTACTTTGCCTTCTAGCTCTCCTCTCCCTATGCCAGGTATACACTCTTTTATTATTATAATCGTCCTTATCCCTCAAAAATTTCTTTGATTTAAGCAAAGTAATGTTGTGCTCCAATCTTTGTAATTTGGTTTTAAATTCCACTAAAAACTCCTCATACCGACTTGGATCACAACTTACTTTTACTTTGTCATGTGTTTCTACTAGTTCTTTTTTAAGTACTAAATATTTCTCATTCTTATGAGCAACTAAAAAACTCATTAATTTCAAAGAACACTGAGATAATCTAGCATTCCATCCATTCATAAAGGCCTCATCATCATATCCAAAAGTTGGATTTTTAGATATTCTGAGACCCCTTGGAATCATTTCACATGACAAATATTTCTCCATGGTCACTATGTCCCACCAAAGTCGCATCTCTTGTAGCGACAATGTTTCATATTTAGATAACATTGTTTCTATAGAAAACGCTTCATCTCCCAAACACGGGGTTTGTAACGAAAACACCTGGGACACTTTAAGAATCCTGTCTGCATATTCACTTTGTGTTGCTGATAATTTAAAAGTCTGTCTCTGAGAATCCTCTTGTATTACTTCCTCAGCAGTACTCATTATGGATTGAAATATAAACAAGAGTGGTGAATAAATTATATATATATATATATATATATATATATATATATATATATACACCACACGACAAGGGATTGGAAGCCGTTCAGTATCATCTGAACCTGTACAGTTTGTATGATGAGGATTTAAAATATTTTTTGATCAAGTCAATTGATTATCTATTGAGGACTAATTTTTTCTCCTATGATGGGGTTTTTTATCTGCAGGCACGTGGGACCTCAACGGGGGCAAAATTTGCCCTGTCTTATGCCAACCTATTTATGGGTTGGTATGAGGAGACCCACGTGCTTGCAGATAGTAACCCATTTCGTGACTATATACACCTGTACAGGAGATTTATAGACGACCTTCTCTTTGTTTGGTGTGGTACTGTACAAATCTATATGGAATTTGTGACATATATGAATTCGAATAATGTTAATCTAACATTTAAGAGTGAATTTAATTTGAAGCAAATCATTTTTTAGATTTGGAATTGTATTTTGAAGGGAATAGGGTTTGTTCCACTTTGTATAGAAAACAATGTTTGGGCAATTCATTGTTACATGCGAGCTCCTGCCATCCTAGACATGTGATTAATGGTATACCTGTAGGACAATTCCTGCGTGTACGCAGGAATTGTTCGAGTGATGAAGAGTTTCAAGTCCAATCTAGACTTGCAACGAGGGTATCCTAAACCACTTTTGGGTAAGGCTTATGTTAAAGCTATGAATGCAGATAGAGGAACACTCTTAAAGTCTAAAAAGAATAAGAAGGAAGATGAAAGAGTGTTATTCATTACTGAATATAGCCATGAGTTTCATCTTATTAAGAAGCGAATTCAGAAATATACACCATTGTTAATAGGTGATGTTAGATTAAAACCAGTAGTGGAAAAGGGATTCTCTTTTGTAGTGAGAAGGGCCTCGACTTTAGGTGCAAACCTCTCTCCAAGTTTGTTTCATAGTGGGGAGCCGATGGTTCCAACTTGGCTCTCCACTGTGGGTATGTTCAAATGTGGGGCAAGAAAATGTATTACCTGTGGATATGTAGTGGTAGGAGAGACTTTTTCTAGTAATACCACTAAGAAAATGTATCAAATCAAACAGTACATTAACTGTAGAACCACTAATGTTGTATATCTGATTAGTTGTGCAACATGTGGTTCACAATATGCAGGACGTACATGCCGAACACTTAAAGAAAGAATTCGAGAACACATTAGATCAATAGTTAATGAGGATCTCGCAAAACCGGTAGCCAGACACTTTAATTGTACGGGCGCGGATCTGATAAAATTTACTTTTCAAGGGATTGAAAGATTGTATCTTTCTGAAAGATGAGTGGACCTTGACTCATTGTTGGACTGGAGTGAAGTGAAGTGGATCTATCACATGAATACTAGATTTCCATATGGAATAAATTCTAATCATGATGTAGCATTGTTTACACACCGTTGAAAAAAGTTTACCAATGATGCGCTATAAATGTGATGAATATTTATGTAAGTTGAGATATGAGTCTGTATTCTTATATTTAGAGTGGCGTATTAAGGGTTAACTTATGAGTTTATACATTGCTTATATGGGTAATGTTTCGTTTTCTTTTGACAATAATATGTTTTGAATGAATGAGTTTGATAATATATTGTAATGCATTTGTATCCCGATAGGTGTGTTTAGGAACCATTTGATTGTGGTGAATAGTTCACCTCTGGTGTTTGCTGGTAGATTGTGGTGTGGAACACTAGGGGTGTGCTTTGATGTAGGTGTTTAGTATGAAGCTAATGAACTACATGTAGGTTTAATTAATGATGTAGGTGATTGGTTAGTTTGGTAGTGGTGTTTAGTATATATAGTTCCTTGGTCTATAAGGTGATATGCCTATGATTAAGTGTGTATATTGTGTTGCTTTGCACGAAACACGTTAGGCGTATTTCTATGAACCTTTAATTCCTGTCTGCAAATGAATATGGATGATTTTAATGGTGCTAATAAATGAAAGATTTTAATTATAAAAGAGTGATCGTTGTGCTGAGGTGGTTCCATGAGCGCTCCCGTACAGTGGTCCTCTAGTTTGTGGAAGTCGTTTGCTGCGATTGACAGGGGCAGCACCGGACCCACTGGCCCCGAAATTACGGGGGTGAGTACCACTATTATTATGATGTTTTATGCTAATGGGTTCCAGGATATGCAGAGTAGCAACCGTTTTTTTCTATGGTATAAAATGTATTCCATAAACAGACAGACTCACCATCAATCCATAGGTGCTCACCATGAAACGGGTCTATGAGTAAGTGCACTATGGCACGAAACGCGTCAGACTGTTACCAGTGACAGATACACGCTGGTGCGCTAGAGTGTCTTGGCTCCCTCAAAGTTTCAAGCCATGTTTTGTTTTCATTTATTTAATGTTTTGCAATAAAATCGATTTTTATCTATAGCCCGCAACAAGTGAGCATATCGTTTTTTCATACGTCACGCTATTGACCTTTGCATCACCAAGAGTGTTTCCGTATCCGTTTTGTTCCTGGTATAAAATCAAACTTTATTCAGAGCTAAAATACAAACACAGTGTTCCAGGCATGGAGGGAGCAGGACATAAATACATATAGAAGGATGGTTACATAGCAACCATCTTACAGATTTCGCACTATACTGAGCTTAATCATAGATCTATGATTAAGTGCTGTATAGCGCAAAACACGTAAGTTGTTTATACCAGCCCTTATGGACTTGAGTTGCTGAATTCATCTGTAGAGTGTGTTTGGAACCAGCAGTGAGTGCTCCTGAACCCATTGCATACTGGATTTGTTCTTCTATTCAGCATCGGAGCACTGAACCGGTTTAGAGCACCATCGAAATGCCTGTGAGTTTGTTCATGTTCAACTTCCTAAATGTGATACCTGTTTCTGATTTAAGACTGGAATGTAGCACCAACCACTCTTGTTTGTCTAAAAGAGACTGCACCCTGGGTAGTACACCAATCATAGAGAGCCTGAAAATTTGTATTGCAGCCTATTTCGTAGTTGAGCATCTCAGACTCCCAATATAGCTATTAAAGATTGTATCAGGACATCACTGTTGTCATAGCTAATGTCATCAATCATTTCATATAAGTTGACAAAATATTTTGAAAGGTGAGAAAAATGTAACACCTAGATAGCCAAGGAAATACAGGCTTGGCCAGCTGTTCCAACTATGCCAAGCTTATATATTGTACTTCCGAAATGCAACCACTGCATAAGCTTGTATAACTGGCATACAGCAAAGTTCCGGGTAGGAGTAGCTGGGAGATCAGAAGTTGGATGGACATCAGAAGGGGTCCTGTTACCCCCAACAAGGTCTGAATTTAACTCTTTGAGTGCAATAAAGATATTCAATGCATTTGATACTTCTATGGCACTCACAGGGTTAAAAAGCATTTTAAAAAGTATTATTAATTAAAAACAGATACATAAATAAAATACTGCCAGAGTGGTGTAAGAAGTATATTGCTTTGCAGTGCATTGGAAATTCCTTTGGAACTCACACATACCCTCCTTTTCCAGCCTGCAGATCCACTGTCCACTCCTCCCACATACAGCATCTGACACCCTGCCTGCTACTACTAGAGTATCAGACACCGAAGCCTGGTTCTACTGCCCACTGGAAGTCACAGAATCCCACATACATGGTATGACCTCTCCCCCAGCCTGGTTCTACTTCCCACTATTAGTCGCAGGTCCCTGCATACACAATTTGAACCCCCCCACCCCAGCCTTGTTCCACTGGTAGTCATGGAATCACACATATACAGCCTAGTCCCCAGTGTCCATGCTTATAGCACCCACTACAGTATTTCAGCCCATACCAATGGGGTATCATTTTTTTCAGGCTGTGACAGTAGGTATTGTATAGATTAGGAGATCCTATGGTTTTGAAAGATTTTAGTATCTTTTGAAGTGACTGAAGTATAAAAAATTGTGCTTTTTTCATATAGCATCATTTTCTGGAAAAAGTTTTGCACACTAGCGTAAGGGTAGAAAGTCCAGTGCCCCATTTGATGCAGGTAAATGTCTATTTTCCAAAATGATGTGCCTTACTGTCCATTTCTTCATATATGCAATAGTTAGGACATCTGTATGTAAGAGATTATCATCAAAATAACCCTAGAGTGCTTTCCATTACACCAGTTGAGAAAGTTCAGAGGGTAAAAATATTTTACAAGAGCGAATTAATCTTGAGTCCTTTTTGGATTTTTAAACTGAGAACATTGAGTCCTTACAGTTGAAATTAAATTTTAGAACAAACTTTTTATATAACAAAATTATGAGTTTATGAAATATTTGTATTATGTTCTTATGATTTAGTGAGGTTAAAATAGAATATTGTATTACCTACTGTTGCACCTTCAATCACTGCTCAGATTTCAGCTCTTTCTGTTCTTTTCCGTTGGTGCATTGCCTTGCTATCTGATGTACACATTTTGTTCAAGTTGTGGGTTATGCCTACCCTATCTTTTGGATCCCATTCAATCATGGAATTTGAACCTGGTTTGGGAATCCTCCAGAAGCCACCCTTGAACCCTTTTCTTCAGTATCATTTGTGGCTACGGATGATCAGGATGGTGTTTCATCTGGCTATTCTGTCTGTTTGGCAGGTAGCTGAACTTTAGGCTTTGTTTTTTTCACCAGAACCTGGTGGTTTTACGAATTCCCATAGGTTTTTTGCTCAAGCTTATTTCAGATTTTCACATCATCCAGGAAATATTACTTCCGTTCTTTTGTCTGGCTCCTTCTAATAGGCAGGAGCAGGAAAGAAGTACTATGTTGATCACATGCAGCTATTTTAGAGATCTGATTCTATCTTTTTTTCATTTGTGAGGGACCACATACAGGCCAGGCTGTGTCTAAGGTTATTGTAGCTTCCTGGACTAAGGTGACCATTCACAAATCAAATATTCTCTGAAAGAAATCTGTACCCTTTTGGGTCACAGCACATTCCACCAGGGTAATGGGTGCATCTTGGGCCTACAAAAAATCAGGCCACTGCTGAGCAGTTGTGTAGGGCAGCAAAGTGGTTGTCTGCACACCTTTACCAAGCACTACTGTGTGAATGTGTGGGCTTCCACTGACGCTAGCTTTGGTTGGAAGGTCCATGTGGTTGTGGTGCCTGAATAAACATCATCCTTACTTTTTCAGATATCAGAGCACTGTTTGTTCTTGTTCATTTGTTGTTATTTGATGTGCAAGTTGGGTTCCAATTGACACCTGATGTTCATGTTGTATCAGTTTAGTCCTGTGGATACTGGTCTGAGATGGAGGGTTTTTTTATCTTTTTCTCTCTCCGGAATCTTGATGGATAGCTTGGGTATATCTCCATGGTGCCTATGTTCCACATTGAGAAAAAGAGAAAATAGGATCTGTTCTCTTAGTCCATGTGGAACACAAGATTGGATTGAGCTGCCGGTCAGAGGTATCCTCTTGGGTTCTCTTTTCAGGAGATTTCCTTCTTTTCTTTCCCTTCTGTCTGCTTCATCTTGGTTTGGTGTAAGTCAAAACTGGATGTTAGCTGGCAGATGTAAAGAGGAGGAAAGGAGGTAGTCCCCGGCTCAGTCATTTTTTGGAAGTGTCCTTCCATCCTGAGAAGAAGATTTTAGCCCATGGTTCTTGTGTTCCAGCTGGACCAGTTCACCAAAATCTTCTTTTTATTCACTTTAATGCTAAAATGGATTTCATCTCATTGTGATGCGATGCGTTGGAGTCCTCTTTAGCATTCAGTGCATTATAAGCATAATTGAAATCAAAGAAACATTTTCTTTATCAGCATATTACAATAGGTTTGTTCCAGAATAGCTCCTCTTTTCTTTGAGGATATACTAAAGATGCGTGATTCTGTTGCACCACATGAGACGAATCGAAATGGGTCTTTTAAAACCTAGAATTCTATAGAGGTCTTAGCACAGTTCTTTGTAATCTGTTAGACACCTCACTAGTTCAAGGGGTTAAACATGCCATTTAAACCACTGGGTATTTTCATTTCTCCCCCTATAGTGTAGTTGGTTTATCAAACCCAAACACACACACACACTTACCTCCAGGTATCTGGGGTAAGTAACCTTTCACAATCTAGACAATTAATACCAGTGCAGCTCTATGAATGGAGAAGATACCAGTTGCATCCCAAGGTTGGATACATAATTAGTACCTGTGTGCCAGAGATAGGAAGCTTGTTCACCCATAGACCTTTCAGAGTTAATCTTCGAGGATGGAAATATGTAATGCTGTTAGAAAATAAAGCTCGTAGGAGTAGAATAAAAATGCCTTAAGTGTGAGCTCATAACTGTGCCTCCTGTGGGACTGATCGCATCCTTAGGCTTGAAATACCAAGTGAGCCTTAATTAGGAATTCAAATTAGCTGCAATTTTTGTCAACCAATTCTAAGTTCTTTGAACTTCGCAAAGAAAGTTAACCTATTCACCTTTAGCTAAATTAGCAATTATTGGAACAATTACAAGAAGAGCATTACTATGACAAATTATTGCACTTCAGGAGGTATATGGATTGTTTCTTTATAGATTTACAGCAGTGTGTGTGCAGTGTACACTATTTTGATGCATTAGATACCTCTCTGGCACTCAAAGGGTTAAATAGATGCTGTGATTTTTGGCCACTGCCCAGTTTCAATGATGTGTAATTTTGGAGCAAGTCAAAGGCACTGTAGAAGAGAAAACCCTATTTAAATCAGTGGGAGTTTTGGGAAATGTGATTCTATCAACTATTCAAGACATGTTCAGAGAATTATGGTGCAATTTCAGAATAATGCAGAGGGGGCAGCATAGCAGGAATGACATCATAGATGGAAGGGATTAAATTACCTGGTTGCATTGGTTATACAGCTTAAAGTGATAGTAATGTTTCACAAAAACAGCAGCCCCAATTAATCTTCATATTATTTGAGCTATAGAGAGTGTTATTTCATTACTGTGAGCATTGTAGTTCATGAGTAATTGAATTATAAAGTTTCCCCTTCCCGCCCCTTTTACCTAGTGTAAGCCCCCACTCCTTAGATGTGGAATCCAGTCCATAGACCAGACAGCTCACATCAAGGGTCAAAATTCTTACTATGAGAACAATGAAAACCCTGCCCCCCTTGACAAGTTTTTCAGCTTTTTCCCTTATCTTAATTGAAGATTGTCCCTATCTGCAATCTACCTGGACACTCCCTGCTGCTCTGAGGTGAGCAGTGTTATATCAGTAAAAGGGGAGGAGGAGGATACTTTATCATTCAATTACTCTTGAACTACAACTCTGACAGAATTGAAATAACACTCTCCAATGCCCAAATACTATGAAGATTAATTTGAGCTGCTTTTATTATGAAACATTATTATGCCTTTAAATGAGCTTTGTGTCACATTATAAAACTGTTCACACTTACAAATACCTCTTTTTGGTTTTCTTCTCTTTGTTGATGACAAGTTCACCTTTATGACAGATGTAATCTCTTTATGTCACATACTCTCCATTTTAACACTTACTTTTGCACTGTTTTCTACTTTGCCACTACCCCTCCTTCCCACACACACACACACACACACACACACACACACACACACATTTTTTGTTACTACACCAGGGTTGGGTAAATCTTTCTGTCTAAGAGCCACATTCACAATAAAATTTGTGCATAAGTCCAGAGCAGTCATCTTTTGTTCGCACACACTCACACTCCCATATACACAGTCATACACACAGACACGTGCTGTCTCTGTCTCTCTTTACACACCAACTCAATTGGAAAAAAACATAGGCAAAACTGTCAGGGACCCTGCGTCCCCATCCGGCTTCTCTACTTACCATTGCCCCACTGTGACCTTGGCAGGGTTAGTATGACATGATGTAGTTGTGTACTTGTATTTAAGAGAGAAGTTTTCATATTTATCTGTATAGCATGTCTGAGGAAGTGACCTAATAAGTCTTGAAAGCTTGCATTTTAAATCTGTTTAGTTAGCCAATAAAGGTATTAACTTTACAAAAAATTTCTGCATCTTGTATTTCTACGGCTAACATGGTACCAACTCTCATCTATTTTTATTACAGCTCTCACCAGAAGTGACTATTTGTATGTAATCTTAAGCTAAATCAAGGATGGGTGGCATTATGACTTTCCAGATGTTCATGAACTGCAATAGTCATCATATTAATGTAGCCATTGGTTGACTGATCCAGTGAATAAGACACTTAAAGGGATAGTAATACTTTGTTTTATCTTTATTTTATTTTGTAGCCATTTAAAAAACATGAAGAACAAAATAATTCTTATCTCTCAAACCTTTATGGTTTGAGAGATATTCACAAGTTCCCCTCCCGCCCCTTTTACCTAGTGTAAGCCATCTCTTCTCAGATGTGGAATCCAGTCCATAGACCAGACAGATAACAGAAGGGGACAATCTTCTTCCTATGAGAACAGGTTTTTCATGTTTTTCCCTTATCTTATTTGAAGATTGTCCCTCTCTGCAGTCTACCTGGGCACCTCCCTTCTGATCTGGCTGAGCAGTGTTACATCAGTAAAAGGGGCGGGAGGGGAATACTTTGTCATTGAATTACTCTTGAACTACAACTCTGACAGAATTGAAATAACACTCTCCAATGTCCAAATACTATGATGATTAATTAGAGCTGCTTTTATTATGAAACATTACTATCCCTTTAACCAGATATTTTCCTTAAAGACAGCCATGGCCAGAAAACCCTAATGTGTGCTATGAATCTTTTGTTGTGCATTTGGTCAAGAGTTAAAAGCTTCATTGAGTCTTGGATGCCATGAACATGGGAACATTAGTATTTTTTGGGCATGTGATGGTAAGGGTTATTATGTAAGAAGAAGCTGTTTGAGTAGCATGTAATTTTTGTTCTATTAAAAGTGCTATCCACTTCTTAAGTATATTTTTCTTAAAGGGGAAATAAAGTGTTACAACATTCCTTTTAGATGTCTTTTTATTCTCTTAAGACCTCAGAGGTGTGCAATGAATTGCATACCCCTCTGGTTCTTAAGGGGTTAAGAAACCTATTTAACGGTATAGTAACACTTAATGTAAAAATATATAGTCTAGGGCTTATCCTCCTGTGTAAAACAAGGGTACTCCCTCTGAGAGGTTTTTTTTATTCAGAAGTTATTGCAATGAGACTTGAATTAAGTCTTGAAATGTTGTGGCGCTTATGGAGATTTATGGTCAACTGACCAGAGCTTTCCATAGGATGGTGTAGCAACAGCGGCACTGTACAATTTTAGGCCACTGAGATACTGCACCTAAAAAATATAACTCTTGAATAATACACCTCTCAGTATTGTTCTATTCAGGAGATAAACCCTACTATATATATTTTTTCATATTAAGTGTTACTATCCATTTAAAAGCTCTTGTTGAATTATTGGATACTAAAGAGATCTTTAATACATTTTGCAGCAATAAAGTAACAAGAAGGTAGCATGCAATAAAATATTTCCCTTTTTCTTCATCAATGTGCTACTACAAAACAGGAGAGGATATGCCACTCACACAGCTTCTTTATACAGTGACCTACAGGACGTCCTTTGATTTAGGACTAGATAAGAATATGTTAGGCTACTTGCATTATGGTTGTGGACAAAGAAAGTTATGCTGCTGTGTGGCTCCATCAAACAATTTCTATTAATTATTGAAAACAAACTAATGTGGCCATCTTTCTCCCATATTGGGGAACCTTCAAGCCCAAGCCACTCGGAGTATCAAGGATGGGACTGTCCAAATGATACAGTTTGCATCGTAATATGCTCTGGGCTAAATTAAACTTGGCAGGATTGGGAAACAGAAAGCTTGCCCTGAAATATGTGGAAAAATGGGCAGAACAGGGTAGGAGTTGTGGAACTGGGGTTTGGAGTGAGCAGGTGGAACTGGGGTTTGGAATGAGCAGGGTGGAACTGGGGTTTGGAGTGAGCAGGGTGGAACTGGGGTTCGGAGTGATCAGGTGGAACTGGGGTTCGGAGTGAGCAGGGTGGAACTGGGGTTTGGAGTGAGCAAGGTGGAACTGGGGTTTGGAGTGAGCAGGTGGAACTGGGGTTTGGAGTGAGCAAGGTGGAACTGGGGTTTGGAGTGAGCAGGGTGGAACTGGGGTTCGGAGTGAGCAGGGTAGAACTGGGGTTCGGAGTGAGCAGGTGGAACTGGGGTTCGGAGTGAGCAGGGTGGAACTGGGGTTGGAGTGAGCAGGGTGGAACTGGGGTTCGGCATGAGCAGGGTGGAACTGGGGTTTGGAGTGAGCAGGTGGAACTGGGGTTCGGAGTGAGCAGGCTTAACGGGAAACTCTGCAAGATGAAAAATAGGCTTCTATCCCCTACGATCCAGTAACTAAGTCAGAGAACCGGAGCCTCCAGGGTAAATCCCAGGCATACTTGTGCTACACAGCCATAATATCAATACAAAATATTACTTCATGCCCAAAAGAAGTAGAATAGAAAAAAAAAAACCATATAAATAATATTGCTATTTTAACACGTTACATGTGAGAGTGGTGTCCAACTCATTGCTTTGCAGTGCTTTGTACAGCCACCTGGCACTCAGAGGGTTAATCACATCACATGTCAGGTAGACATTGCCGAGCTAACTATTCTGAGAGAGTCAATGTGGTCTAAATTGGTGCAGTTATGGAGTAACCCAGCTGCCCCAAAAGGGACATAAACATTTCTGATAATATAACTTGATTTTAAATGGACTTTTAACCCCTTGAATGCTAGAGAGAACTCCAGAGCATTGCTTTACAATGTTTTGCAAACTCCTCTAGGATTAATGGGGTGAAAAGGCCCAATTCATTATTATACTTTTTTATTTTCTCCCCATTGGTGTAGTTGGTTTGCCCCAGAGCATCTCCTCTTATATTTTGTGTATATGGATCTTTGTGCAGCAATCAGGAAGCTAAAGAGGATCCATTCTGGAGAAAACCACTTTCATTATAGGGGACAAATATAATTGATTAAATTGATTTAAAGCGAAACTATCACCGAAATTAAGGTTACCCCCAAATAATTATGCACATGATGATAAGCATATCCATGCTAGTATTATCCAGAATAAGTCCAGCTTTATTGACAAATCCAACTCGTTTTGAGAGGGTCAGGCAGGCATCAGCGCAGACATCCTGCCAAAGAGACACCTTTGCTGTCCGTCGTGGTCTCCTATAGGAGGATTTGCATTGTACCTTAAGGTACAGGAAGGGACTGACAGCGTAGGAGCACAGATGCCTCTACAGCAAGCTGCTTGCCTGACCGTCCCAGAACGAGGTGGATTTGTCAATAACACTGGACTTACAGAAAATACTAGTATGGATATGCTTATTGTTATGTACATATTTATTTGGGAATAGCTTTAATTTGGGTGATCGTTCCACTTTAAGTGGGGATTTTAACTGCTTGAATGCATTGGGGGCCTCTGTATTCATGTGGTTAAAAGTCTCATTTAAATCTTTAGGGGTAGGGGTTGCCCCCTATAGTGCAGTTGGTTTGCTCGGAATTGGTCTAGTATCATAGTGCATCAGACTCTTTGTGCTTTTATGTAAATACCTGCCTGCAATGATATGGGTACCTACTGTTAAACAGATCACTGGGCCAGGACAGTTTAACAATAAGCTCAGCACTGCTGGAAATTGGTTAGGTGATGTATTAACCTAGATAATAATAATCTTGACATTAAAAAAAAAAAGTTAGAAGAAAATTAAACATGTAGTTATGCATAGTGTGTCTGCACAATGTCCTGCATGCACTGCATGTGTTAGATTTTCTTCCCAGTTCTTTTTTTTAATCTTTTATTCATAGTATTGCAGGTGATGAAAAATTTATGCCTTGAGTCTGGCAGTGAAATAAATGCAAAATGAAAACAGAATCGGTTTATCCTGACAGCTTAAATATCTTTATCTAGCATACGGCTGCAGTTTAAAAAAAGAAAAAAAAATCACTAGGTGACTTTTAAAATCTCCCATTTGTAAATAAAGATTTAAAAATAAATAAATCAAGAATTGTAAAATGTATTCACCCCAGATATCAACGATAAAGAGATATAATAACATATAATCAATTAGCTGTTTGAACAAAGAAAAAGAGAGTCGGCAAAGAGGTTGAAAATACTGTGAAAAGCATGTTGTTTGCTAAAGAGGTGTTCAACTCACAAAGAAAGGTGGAGAAATTCTGGGCAAACGAACCACTATACGTGACAAATAAACATCCCCATTAATTTAAATCCAGCTTCTAACCTGTTTTTACAAGGACAACAAGCTGCGCTATGGCAGACAAATAACATTTTCCAAAATTCCCATTGATTTTTATGGGGAATTTTAATGTGAAGCAATACATTGGACAACTGTCTGACATTTAAAAGTCCCATTTAAATTGATAGGAATGTTATTTTCCCCTATGGTGCCGTTGGTTTGACCCAGAATTACTACTCTATTTGTGCATATGGCTGGTCATGTGTGTTAGGGTGGAAAGTAATCCATATCGCTCCAGCTCTCAAAGGGTTAATAAACTGTGACACATAATTGATACAAGATTAAGATGAATGCAAAATCCATATTTTTACTTGAGATAAATAATCCCTTTCTAATGATCAATCTATCAGTTTCATTCTGTCACTTTAACCCCTTGAATTTTAGCGATGTCATCATCTCACTGTCATACCTCCCCTTCCCTGACAGCGCCGGTACATGGGTATAGTAATGGCACCCTAGATGATCCTTCAGACTGACACCCCCACAGAGCCACTGTAAGGAGTGAGGAATAACAATCAGAAAATTTCATTCTCATACATCAAAGTTTGGAACCATCTGTACCTCCCCTCTGCTCTGGGGCTCACAAATGTCTTCTCAATGCATGCAGCCAGCTGTGAAAACTCAACATTGTAAACAGAGACTTGGGAAAACTCATCATTTTCTCAAGCTTCAGTAGGTGTAAGTACTTAGCTTTATGTCAAGTTAGGTGTGATCACAAGATTCTATTAAGCTGATTTAATATACATTGAAAATTGTGTTACTTTTGAGTACTCACTTTTAGTAGTTGGGAAAACTAGGTGTAGTTCTTACTTAACCCCTTGGATTCTGGAGAGGTCTCCAATGATTTGTAATTAATTGGAAATCTGTCTAGCAACCAATGGGTTTGGGGAGCCCACTACTATACTTTACCCAGGGCCCACTAGTAGCTTAAATTGGCCCTGGCATGCCCTCTAAATAATGCCTGGTACAGTTCAACTTTCTAATCCTTCGAGTGCTAGATGAAGTAAAATACATTATGTTGGACATTCCCCTGGAGCTCAAAGACATAATGAGTTTAAAATTTTATATTAATAGCCAGTATTTTATTTGACAAATTACAATATAAAGCAAAGGAGAGAGCAAAAGTCAAGGGTTATATATGTCCTTAGAATCCACCCCTCTAATTCCGCTCTGTGATGTGCTTACAGTCTTTCGAACATTAGCTCCACCCCCTTCCCATGCCTGGCTGATGGCCACATTTATAACATAAGAACTAAATAAATGAAAGCAAAGCACAAAGGTGAAGCCTAAATTTAACCATAAACTTCCATGCTTTGAATCACGAGTCAGAAATGTAAAGGGTTAGTAATGTTTAAAATGAAGTGAAGCTACGATCCATCCTCATACAGTGTACTGCTGCTCTGTAACAATCCTAATGCCGACATCACTATATATTCTTAGAAATTA
The DNA here is from genome assembly GCA_037306005.1 of Rhinophrynus dorsalis. Taxonomy (NCBI): domain Eukaryota; kingdom Metazoa; phylum Chordata; class Amphibia; order Anura; family Rhinophrynidae; genus Rhinophrynus; species Rhinophrynus dorsalis. The sequence goes on from CM074718.1 coordinate 579,725,683, forward strand.
TATCATAAATTGTGCCCTTCACATTGCTTTTAGTCATGTCATATTCCTTGCCTTGGAACTGATAGTGAATAACTTAGCTTCAAGGAGGGCAGGATTTTCTTTATACTGAATGTATATTGCGATTTGTCCAGTTAAGCAACTGGACTTCAGATCTGTGGGGAGGTGGCTTCCCCACATGAAAAGGGGTGTCAGGGGGGGCAATTAATTATATAATTTCTAAGAATATATAGAGATGTCAGCATTAGCAATTTAACTGAGCAGTAGTTCACAGTATAAGAATGGATCCTATCTTAACTTCCTTTCAAGCATTACTATCCCTTTAACATTTACTTATCACGGCGCCCGTGATCTGGGCGACATTCTGTCCATCTCTATTTTACTGCTCTCCTATTGCTCCTCCTAGTGACAGCCTTTTTATACCCTGGGCTGTCACTTGGCTAATGCCCTTTCGTGGTGTACCTGATGCCTAGTGCTAGTTCTGTGATTCTGATACCATTGTATGACCCCGGACTGCCTGACCACGCCATTAGTCTTCATTCCTGATTCTGTGTACCGATTCAGATTGGCTGACATTCCTGCTTCCTGTTCTGACCTGGACTGGCTGACGTTCCTGCTCCGTGTACCGACCCGGCGAGATCGACATTCCTGCTCCATGTACCGACCCGGCAAGATTGACGTTCCTGTTTCCTGCTCCGATTCAGCTTGGCTATGTTCCTGTGCTGGTTACTGAACTGGTTTGGCGGTGGTTCCTGTTCTCAGCTTGCTTGCTGGACTATCTCTGGCAGTTCCGGCTACGTACCGTTGCACGGTTCCCTCAGGGTGTGTCTCACTTCTCCGGTACCTTGACCGATCCTACCAGTTGGCTCAGAGTCTCAGTGTGCCGGTATCCTTTCACACCGTGCTGCATTGCTTGGTTTTATTTGGGTTCAGTTGGGCGCTTCCCGTGGTTGCCGTTATCCAGACCATTGCGATTATTAACCCCTTCAGGGGTGTTGCCTCGTATCCACTTGCTATACCAGTGTGGTTGCTTCCTATATCCTGGGCGTACCGTGTCTGTAGATCAGTTGGGCGCTTCCGGTTGCCATCCATTTTATGTGAAGCACATTAACCCTTTGGGGTATAGCAAGAGCATTGGTGTTGACCTCTCCGTTGGGCCTCCGTTTGGCACGAGCTCTGACCAGCCTTTGTAGTCCACGGTGGGCGTCCACCGTAGTGGAACCGTGCTAGTTAACTTTGCCTCCGTTACTCTTGGGCCATTGTCGCCTCCTGTGGCGTTAAACCTAAACCTAACGTGCCTGAGTGTACTGAACCGTAACAGTACGAAAGGGCCATGACCTCAAACAGTAACGGTGACGGTAATGCACAGAGTATCCATTGGAGGATGGATCTCCAAGAACAACGATTAGACCAGTTGGCTTTGGCTGTTCAAATGATTCTTGAGCGCACGGCACACTTGAGTAAACCAGTACCGGCTCCGGTGGTCCCCCCTGTTTTGACACAGGAAACACAGTCGAGTACTCCAACTAACGCTAATAAAGGGCTGACGGCTACCGCTCCATTACCTCTCAGGTACGATGGCGAACCTAATCTGTGTAGGGGGTTTATTAACCAGTTGGAAATCTTCCTTGAATTAACCCCTCATGCTTTTCTCACTGATCACAGTAAAGTGGGGTTTATGATTTCCTTGCTTACGGGGAGAGCCCTGGCATGGGCAAATCCGCTATGGGAGACCGCTAAACCATGTACTCGGCATTTCGTAGGGTGTTTGAGGTTCCCGGAAAAGCCACCTCTGCTGCTAAAAAATTGATGGAAATCCAACAAGGGTCTCGCACAGTTGCCGATTATGCAATAGAATTCCGTACCCTTGCAGCAGAGGTGGGCTGGAACAATGAGGCTTTGGTAGCAGCATTCGCACAAGGTCTGTGTGATCGATTAAAAGATGAGACAGACGCACGAGAATTGCCAGCTGACCTTGATGAACTTATCGATTTTGCTATACTAATGGATTCCCGTATTAGGGAACGGATGGCAACCAAAGACCGCAGACAGAGGGCGAGAGAAATGGGGTCTGTAAGGTCAAATTTCCCACCCTTGCCTCCCTCACCTCCAACTCCTGCTGCGAAAGTTGTGAACCTATGCAACTGGGATTCACTAGACTATCTAAGGAAGAGAGGGCGTACCGTCGCAGACAAGGACTCTGTTTGTATTGTGGCCAGGCGGGTTATCTATTGCGTTCTTGCCCTACTCGGCCAGGAAATGAACGCACCTAGGGTACCTTGAGGGACAGGCCCTAGGTGGTGTTCAGCAGTCCGTGGACCCAACCAGTCAAAAGCCCACCATACAGGTGGTAGTCTCCTGGGCAGACCTAGCCGTGGATACCCTGGCACTTTATGGATGAGTCATTTGCGGCCACCAATAATATTACTATGGTGGTGAAAGAGGCTCCGTTAACCATTGAGGCCATCAATGGGAGACCATTGGTACTTGCCCAGATTACCATGGAGACAATTCCCTTGAAGTTGCGTATTGGGGCTTTACATTCCGAGGTTCAACATTTTCAGATCATCCGTTCCCCGCATCATGCTCTCATTTTGGGGTTTCCGTGGTTGCATATGCACAACCCCAGGTTTAACTGGCAAACTTGTGAGATTACGGCTTGGTCTGAGTTTTGTGATAAACACTGTATCTCCCACCCTACGAGGATAATGTGTGCCTCCCCGTCAGTGCCAGCTGAATATGGGCAATTCAGTGACATATTTCGTAAAGGGGAGGCAAGCTCTTTGCCACCTCATAGGGCTTGCGATTGTGTTATTGATCTGCCTCCTGGTGCCGTTCTTCCTCGGGGTCGTGCTTACCCGTTATCTTGCGAGGAGAATCAGGCAATGGAGGATTACATTGCGGATGCCCTGCAAAGGGTTATTATTAGGAAGTCTTCCTCGCCCTCGGGGGCAGAATTCTGTTTCGTAAAAAAGAAAAGTGGGGAATTGCGCCCTTGTATTGATTATAGGGGCTTGAATAAAATTATGCCTAAAAATGCGTACCCCATACCACTCATCACTGAGCTATTTGACCGTTTAAAGGGCTCCTCCATCTTTACTAAACTTGACCTACGTGCTGCCTATAATTTGGTCAGGATAAGAGCCGGTGATGAGTGGAAAACGGCATTCAATACCAGGTCCGGTCACTATGAATACCTGGTAATGCCATTTGGGCTATGTAATGCACCTGCAGTATTCCAAGAGTTTATAAATGACATCCTACGTGACATGTTACAGTCTTGTGTGGTTGTTTATCTTGATGACATTCTTATCCATTCTGCCAGCTTGTCACAAAACATTAAGGATGCCACAGCTGTGTTGCGTAGACTCCATGAGAATAAACTCTTTTGCAAAACCGAGAAATGCGAGTTCCACAAGCCCATGGTACCTTTTCTGGGTTTTATTATCTCTAAGGATGGCATCGCTATGGACAGGGACAAGTTGGCAGCAGTCCTCTAGTGGCCACGTCCCAAAGGGCTTAAGGCTATCCAACGCTTTCTCGGTTTTGCCAATTATTATAGGAAATTTATAAAAGATTTTTCTACCATAGTGAAACCTCTGTCTGACGTAACTCACAAGGGTGATGATCCATCTCACTGGTCTCAGGAGGCCGAACAGGCCTTTATGTCTCTGAAGTCTGCATTCGCTTCTGCCCCAGTACTGTCCCACCCTAATCCCTCCCTGCCGTTTACTCTGGAGGTTGATGCCTCAGAATCTGGGGTAGGGGCAGTACTATCTCAATGCCAGGACCCTGGGAGTGTGCTAAGGCCCTGTGGGTTTTTTTCTAAGAAATTGACTACTGCACAAAGCCACTACGAGATTGGTGACAGGGAGTTGTTGGCAATCATCTTGGCCCTCAAGGAGTGGCGGCATCTGTTAGAGGGTACCCGTACCCCAGTACTAATCCTGACTGATCACAAGAATCTTACATAACTCTCTGAGGCTAAGAGATTGTCCTCACGTCAGGCTAGGTGGGCCTTATTCTTGTAACGGTTTAACTTCATTGTGTCCTATCTGCCTGAGTCCAAGAATGTCAGGGCAGATGCATTGTCCAGGCAGTTTAACCCTGACACTGAAAAGGAGGAGGCTCCGGTACCGATTATCCAGCCAGATCACATTCTGGCCACACTGCGGACTAGTATTACTTCTCCTCTGGGGTCTTAGATTCTTGCAAATCAGTCTGATGCGCCTCCTGAGACCCCAGTGGGTAAATGTTTTGTAGCCAAGCCCCTCCGCACCTGTCTCCTTGAAACCTATCATGCTTCTAAGGCCACTGGGCATGTCGGCAGGAATCAATTAATTTGGTCACTCTCGCAGTTATTTTGGTGTCCTTCCCTGCGAGCTGATTGCGCGGCATTTACCGCAGCCTGCTCTACCTGTGCCCGTGCCAAGTCCCCTAGACACCTTCCTGTGGGGTTACTATAACCAGTACCCAATGGAGAACGTCCGTGGTCTCATGTCTCTATTGACTTCTTGGGGGAGTTACCGGTGTCTAGGGGACATTCGTTTATTCTGATATTGTTGATAGGTTTTCTAAAATGGCACACTTCGTGCCTTTGCCTGGCCTTCCCTCTGCCCAGGAGTTGGCAAGGGTATTTGCCAGGGAGGTGTTTCGATTACATGGCGTACCCAGAGTATTGGTATCCGACCGTGGGAGCCAATTTGTGTCAAGGTTCTGGAAGGCTTTCTGTGCGCAGATGGGCATACAGTTATTGTTTTCGTCTGCTTATCATCCCCAGACCAACGGAGCCGCTGAGCGTGCCAACCAGGGCTTGGAACAATTTCTGCTCTGTTTTGTGTCTGACCATCATGATAACTGGGCCAACCTGTTGCCTTGGGTGGAGTTCGCCAGGAATTGTGCGGTTAATTCATCGTCTGGAAGCTCCCCGTTTCTCATCAATTACGGGTTTCAACCTTATCTGCTTCCAGACTCATTTCAGTCACAACAAATTCCAGCTCTGGATGAGCATATATAACAACTCCGTTCCACTTGGGCACAGGTACAAAGGACCCTTAATGCTTCATTCCAGCGGTATCAGCGCCAAGCTAATCGTAGACGGCGGCCAGCGGTCTCTTTCCAGGTTGGGGACAGGGTCTGGCCCTCCTCTAAGAATCTTAACCTTCTGACTCCTTGCAATAAGTTGGCTCCCCGGTTCATTGGTCCATTCAAAGTTATTCGCAAAATTAATCCTGTGTCTTATGCTCTGGACCTCCCACCATCCATGCGTATTCACAATGTGTTCCACGTATCACTGCTGAAGCCTCTGGTCCGTAACCGTTATACTACCAGCCCTGTGGCACCAGGGCCTTTTCAGATCCAAGGCCAGGAGGAGTATGAGGTGCAAAATATTATTGACTCACGCAGATTCAGAGGTAAATTGCAGTATTTGGTCCATTGGAAAGGCTATGGCCCAGAGGAGCGTTCATGGGTGGATTTTAAGGACCTTCATGCCCCCAGATTACAGCACATTTTCCATTCCAAGTACCCCCGGAAGCCTGGGCCCTCTTCTCGGAGGGGGGTCTTTGAGAGGAGGGTACTATCACGGCGCCCGTGATCTGAGCGACATTCTGTCCATCTCTATTTTACTGCTCTCCTATTGGCTGCGCTGTATTGCTCCTCCTAGTGACAGCCTTTTTATACCCTGGGCTGTCACTTGGCTAATGCCCTTTCCTGGTGTACCTGATGTCTAGCACTAGTTCTGTGATTCTGATACCAGTGTGTGACCCCGGACTGCCTGACCACGCCATTAGTCTTCGTTCCTAATTCTGTGTACCGATTCGGATTGGCTGATGTTCCTGCTTCCTGTTCTGACCCGGCCTGGCTGACGTTCCTGCTCCGTGTACTGACCCGGCGAGATCAATGTTCCTGCTGTGTGTACCGACCCGGGAAGATTGACGTTCCTGTTTCCTGCTCCGATTCAGCTTGGCTATGTTCCTGTGCTGGTTTACCGAACCAGTTTGGCGGTGGTTCCTGTTCTCAGCTTGCTTGCTGGACTATCTCTGGCAGTTCCGGCTACTTACGGTTGCACGGTTCCCTCAGAGTGTGTCTCACTTCTCCGGTACTCCGGTACCTTGACCGATCCTACCAGTTGGCTCAGAGTCTCAGTGTGCCAGTATCCTTTCACACCATGCTGCATCGCTTGGTCATATTTGGGTTCAGTTGGGCGATTCCCGTGGTTGCCGTTATCCAGACCATTGAGATTATTAACCCCTTCAGGGGTGTTGCCTCATATCCACTTGCTATACCAGTGTGGTTGCTTCCTGTATCCTGGGCGTACCGTGTCTGTAGATCAGTTGGGCGCTTCCGGTTGCCATCCATTTTATGTGAAGCACATTAACCCTTTGGGGTATAACAAGAGTATTGGTGTTGACCTCTCCGTTGGGCCTCCGTTTGGCACGAGCTCTGACCAGCCTTTGTAGCCCACGGTGGGCGTCCACCATAGTGGAACTGTGCTAGTTACCTTTGCCTCCATTACTCTTGGGCCATTGTCACCTCCTGTGGCGTTAAGTGACATTGTACCGCAGATACTGCTAGCCACTCTGCCAGTGGCTCCACTGTAATATCAGACTCATACACTGTATCACTATATACCTGACCTGTGTTGTGTACCTTACTGGACCCATGTGGGTAACCACTTGTAACCTGTCTTGTGTCGGTTGATGCTATATACTGGACCCGTGAGGGTTACATTATTTCTTGTGTGCTTCAATAAAACTGTGTTTTTTACCTAAACCTAACATGTCTGAGTGTACTGAACCGTAACATTACTATAAAGTAGATGATTTGCCTGTTATCATCTATCAAAAATATTTACAGTTCCTTGCAAAATTATTCATACCCCTGACCAATTCTCTCTTATTTTTGAATTGCAAGTTGTACATTGTAATTTTATTCTACGTGATATTTAATTTTAAAACACGGAGGCTCAAAATCAGTTATTGTAAAGTGACATTGGTTTTAGGTTGGGAAATATTTTTAAGAAAAAAAAACCCTGAAATGTTGAATGTATGTATCACAAATATAGTAATCGTACAATACAAAAAATACAGGATAGGGAGAAGAGCATCAGGCTAGAGTGTGATGATTCCATTATTAGAAGAATTCATCATACATTGGGAAGAGGACACTGTTCCAAAGAGCTTACAAATGAATTAGTTGTTTGCATAAGTATTCAACCCTTGTGCTATGGAAGCTCCCAGTTTACCAGATGAAAAAATTGCCCTAATGATTACGTTCCCATTGATCTCCACTTGTGAACCATTATCACTGCAATCACTTTTTCAGAATAAAAACCCCACTGTTGAAGAATCATTGATCGTTGATCATGTAGATCTGAAATAAAATGAAGCTCAATGTGCATTCTCCAGAAGTTACAGATAAAGTAATACAAATGCACAGATTAGGAAAAGGACACAAAATAACATACAAGTGTCTGGATAGCCCCGTGATCTCTAATCAGGAAGTGGAAATCACACCACCCCAAGTACTGATAAGAAAAAGCTGTCCCTCCAAACTCAGTACTTAAACAAGAAGCCACTGTGAGACCAACAATCAGTTTGAAGGAGCTACACAGTTCATTGACTAGATGTGGAATAATTGTGCACCAGTCATCCATATCAAAAGCTCTGAGTAACAGTGGCCTGAATGGGAGTGTGGCAAGAAAGAATACATTACTTAAAAAGTACATCTGAAACCATCTTGTTAAAATTGAAGCTAGGATGGATGGAGTAAAATACATGAAATTACTGCAGCATAATCTGCTTCAATCTACTAAAAAAAACTGAAGCTTGGGAGGAAATTCACCTTTAAGCAGGACAATGATCCAAAGAACAAAGCTAAAAAAACATTGGCGTGCCTCAAGAACAAAAGGGTGAATGTCCTACAGTGGCCAAGGAAAATTTTAATCTCCATCCCGTGTGGCACTGTTTGTTACCTGTTGCCCAAAAACGATGCCCATCCAACCTGAACAAGCTGGAGCAAATCTGCTGAAGACTGAAGAAGATAAATATTTACCCCCAAAAGACTTAAAGCTGTTATTTTAGAGGAAGGAGGCTATATGAAATATTAATGTGGGGGGTTGACATTATTTCCCAACTTAAAACCAATATCACTGTTGTGGCTTTAACTGTCAGTCGCCTTTCCTGTGGTTCTTCCCTCCTTACCTATTGGTCACCAGTGCCTTTTTAAAGGTCTCTGATCTGCTGCTTTTTTATTCAAATTCTCTGCTGCTAGCTGTTATGAAGTTCTGTTACTTGTTCCAGTTTCTCGACTTTGACTCATCTGACTACATCTGACATTTGGCTTAGTTTTTGTCTTCGCTTCTAGTTTAATCCTCGGTGCCTCATTTTGATCTACTTTTCTCCGTATCCTCCTTCTCTGTGGCCACAGAGTGGGGAACATATCTGGTGGATCTATCCGACAACACGAAGGAAAAGATCTTCAATATCTCCATTGCTTCTGCAGTGCACCTCCTTTGGCAGAGCCATTGTAGTATGTAATAGACCTCATCTTAGCTAAGGCCTTCAGCACCTCCATCACAATTCCTTGCTTCTGTGGTTCTACTTCTTCATGGCAGAATCTGCCTCTGTCCTCCTGAAGTGCTGTATGAAATCCTTCCCCAGTCATTGTCCATTGGTCTTATTCTGTAAATGATGTCTTGCTGTCTTCAGATAGTGGAAACTGGGAATTTTCTGTTTAATGATCCACAGGGGTACTCATCCAGGTCTAGGACCCTACTCAGCTGGGGTCAGACATCTGACCTTGAAGTAGGCAACACATAACCTGGCTATGGTCACGGCACACGTACCTCATTGACCATCAACCCACCCAAACATTACACTTGAGTGTTGCTTACAATCCCTCTTGCAAGAATATCCCAGTTCTAACAGTAGATTTCAGTTTTCTGTGACAATCAACTTACAATAATTGATTTTGAGATTCAGCTTTATAAAACAAAATATAATGTAGAATGAAATTGCTATGTACCATCTGTAGTTCAGTAATATGAGGAAACTGGTCAGGGGTGTGAATATTCTTGCAAGACACTGTATTGTTTTTAGCTTTTGTATTGTTTATTCTGTAACTTAATTGTTCTTTTGATCAATAAAGCACATTCTGCTTGCTTTGATAAAGAGCACTTTGCTTACTTGATTGATTTTTTGTTTAATCTGTATTATTCTATTTTGATCAATCAATAGCGCTTTGTATACTTGATTGTTTTTGTGATGGTTATAGTTCTGAACAATCTTGAATGACTGAACTTCCTCAAACTGTCTTTGTTTGCAATAGAAATGCCTTGTGCACTTGGTTGCCTAATTTGATTTAATTGATTTTGATCAAATCAGCTCAGTGAAACTAAATCAAAATGTGTGTTCCTTTTTCTTGTCAACACAATTTTTTATTTTATTTTTTAGATCAGTCAAGTCTTCTGCACTTGCTTGATCGATCAAAGATAAACATTAATTGAGTATGAGCTGAGCAAGCTAAGGCTTCCTCTGTATATGCTCATACATTATGGCTTTCTATTTAAAACACAGTGCACCTAGTCAAAGCTGTCATTTTATAACCAAGTATAAAATGGTGGCACCTTCTTTTACACTGTAGATGAAAGTGAATAGTCCCCGATAATATCTGTTTGTGAAATTTAATGTTAATCTGTTCTGTAAATTTTGTTGTAGCCCTGGTGGAGTTTCTGTGATGGCATTAACATTTATTTGTTATAGTACTAATTTTTCTGGACCTTTGCATTTTTATTACTTGCACCCCAACCAGAGAGGGGAAGTCATATAAACAAGGCAGTCTGGAATTGCTCTTCAGGACTTTCAAACTTGACAATCTTATGGGTGCTGATCTCCAGTGGTATCTATTATAAGGTAAACAATTAAACAGAAAAGAGAGAGCACAAAATGCATCTAAGTGTGGCACTAAAACTCCTTATATAAAATGAAGATGCCCTTATTAGGCCAGGAAGCTGAAATCCGCCTCCAGAATGCACAGCTCTACTTGAATGAGCTCCACACCGTCTTCTTGATGGACCTATTCATGATAGTTTCACAGTTTTAAATATGTTGCCACTTTTCACTTCCCCCATGCCCATTTAACACTCACTTGCTCAATCCCTTCCTCTGCATAATTAGAATTAGCAATAACTCAGTCAACTAAGAACCACTAGCTATAAGTCATCATCAAGACATGGCTTGAATCAACCTGTTTTCCAAATGTACATTCAAGACTTATTATCATATTAGTGCCACAATTACTCCTCTTGAATCAAATGAGCCTAAAATATATAACACATCATATGACATGCTAAACATATGAAGCTTTTGTGGTGTGTACTACAGGTTGCACTGGTGCTGTGTGAAAGCCTAAGAATAGAGATTGCACAGGTGCACATAAAGGTGCATGGACGTGAATTAAGGTTGCACCTACAAGTGGATAAGTGCCTTCATTCTGTGCGCACTAATAGCACATGAATCTGCGCAACTGCATAGTGATATCATCATACAGGGTGTTCAAGGCAGCTCTTTGTTCTCTTCTTTCTCTGCTAGTCAAAGATTGGGTATGTCTTTGGCCCAAACCCTCCTCCTGTGATTTTGTGTGTGTGTGTGGTGGTGGTGGTGGGGGTTCCTCCAACTTTCTGACCCCTCCTCCCCCACCATCTCCTTTTGTTCCAGTTCCTCCCACTTTCTCTCTCTGTCTTTCAATCATCCTTGGAAGTTCAAGTCAGTGGTTCTTATTCTTTCCTGGTTAAAATGGGGTGGGTTGCTGTACTCTGGATTTGTGACCTGCTGTTTTTGGTTTCTTTATAAATGTTGGTTAAAGTAGATGAACCGTGATTATGTATTTATGCACAAAGTTAACTGTATAAAGATAGATAGGTAGATAGAACTTTAGATACCACATATATCACATATCAGGAAGCTATATTTGTAATGGTAATTATCAGAGATTTAGAATCAGGGTAGGCAGTCCCACTAGATGCTGCTTATGCATAAAATATCCTTAGAGAAACTTGGGTATCATAACAGGCTACAATAAACCCTATTATACCATCCAACATATATAGAAAGTAAACCATACATGTCAGATAAAAATGAACACATGAATCAGTATTCATTACTAATCTTATCCTTAATCATAGTGTTCCATTGTAACACACCCACCCAGTCTTCTGCATAATCAGGATTAGCAATAAGCCAAATCACAAGTAAGAATGTTCAGTTCATCACATGATGTAAAGAAGGCGTGGCTTGGAATCGCATGCAGTACAAATATTCGCAATACCCATGACTAATTTTCATATTGCTGCCATAATGACTCCCTCAGATTCAAGCAAGCATAAGAGTACTTAACTAAAACAACAGAATACTCCATATGGCACACTGATGAATAGAAGTTGTCACACAGAGAACACTGATGTCTAGTGGATTCCAAGATCAAGAATTATTCAGTCCCTAGACACTTCTCTAAATGTCATCAGTGTTTCTTCTAATATTCCCAAAAGATACAATATGTTGTGTGAAGGAGAAACCTTTTGGATCCATAGAATGTATACTATATCTACTAAAGCATTACATTAGGAATTGAAGGTTACTGATATGATTTGGGGATATAACAAGATACTTTTAAGAACATCTAGTGTATTTGCTTTGTTCCAATTCCTTTCTTATATGGATCTGTAATAACTAAAGTCCTTTTCAATGAAAAAAGATGCACATCCACGGTCTGCTTCAATTAAAGACAACTTCCTTTATTCAACAATATTAAAAGGTAAAATACCTGACATACACCGTAATCACAGTCAGAAGCATTCACAGTTTTTTTGCCCACCTACAGAGCCTTATGGAAACTTCAGTCATCACAGTGTATGGCAGGTATTTTACCTTTTAATATTGTTGAATAAAGGAAGTTATTTTTCATTGAAGCAGACCGTGGATGTGCATCTTTTTTCATTGAAAAGTATCTCAGAACATGTAAGGGGTGTTCTGGGCAGCACACATGCTACCTACTTCGTAATATAAAGCACCGTGAATGTATATTTGTTACAAGGATATTTTCTTTGGCGTGTCTTCTATTGGACTTGATGGTATTAAACTTTGTTTTGTTTAAGAGCCGCTGTTTTTTGTTTTTTGGGTATAATTGAAGTCCTACCAGTTGTGTAATCTGGGAGATGTGTCTTTATATAATTGGATATCTTTTAGATTCTGCCTAGGATTTATTCCTCTGATAAGTGAACTCGGCCTCATATGTTCATATGATATGTAGTCTTACTTTTCTACATATTGCAAATTGCTGGTTTACTAGTTTGGTGAGTTTAACATGATCCTTTAGTATTTTTGTAAATAATGTATGTTAGAACAGGCTGCCATGATCTATAGTTTCTTAAAAAATATTATTTTAATATTAAGCTTTAATTTATGACAGCTTCACTTTGTCAGTGTGCCATATGGTGTCTTCTTTTATTTTAGTTAACTACTGCTATGCTTATTTGATTCTGAGAGTGTCACTCTGTAGCAATGTGAAATTGAGGCTTGGGTGAGTTGCAAGTATTTGGAACACACGTTATCTATCTTGGCTCTGGTTGAGTGATTGCTGAAGAAATATGGTAACATTTGGAATGCACACAGATTCAGATCTTTCCTTTTTTACATCATATGATGGATCATAGCTAGTGAGTTATTATGAATTGGTACATTCCTAATTCTAATTATGTACAAAAGAGAATCTTAAGTACCTTAAGTGGATGGTCTGATTGGGGGAAGTGAACAGTGGCACCATATTTAAAAATGTAAATTACAAATGTACGTTTTTGTCCCTGATGAAGTGAGGACCATCACAAAACATGTAATAACTGCCTTATTGTTTTATTTATTCTTTAAAAATTTATTTTTTATGCTTTTTAGTTCATTAATGTAGTCCTTGACCCAGTGTTCCTGCTTTATTTGGTGAATTGTAGCTATCAAGAACGCTCACTTGAGGTTTACTCAAGCCATGTTTTCTGTCTTTATGTCTGAGAGGCGACTCATAACCTTCATAACAGGTCATCTGATTACCTTGGGGATGGGTATTGTGATCACCTCTCAGTTTTACTCTTAGAGGAGGTCTGGTCCTCTTCCTTTCTCTGCACTTTCAGTATCTGAGAGTGATGTGTCTTATGAGAGTTGGGAGACTGCTTCATCCATTAGTCTTAAACCATTGCCAGCAGTGCTGAGCACCATGTTGAGGACCAGATACTTCAAGAAGCTCGTCTGTAGTGTTTTTGAAGCTGAGATGGATAGTCCATGTTCTTTTTGGATAGGGAATTTTAGTGCCATACATTTTTACCCTGAGAGGCATTATGTGCTCTCACTTTTCTGTTTTATTTTGCCAAAATGACAGGCTTTAGGGGAACTGACAGTGACTTCAAAGATTATAAAGCATTTGAAAATCATCAATTAACATTTGAAATGCTGTTTGAACATTAGCTGCAACTGTGTTACAGCTCAGCTATAATACCAATAATTGTGTTTGTTTTATAACTTTTGATTTCTTTTTCCAGAACTGTACTCGGAAAGTAGTTGCATAATGATTATAATTGGTCTGATGCATAGTTTATACATAGAACACATTTAGATATTCTTCTGTGAAACACATTTTAAAGCCATTTTCAACATTATTCATGAAATGCTAACAACACTTTTACACAAACAACACTCTTAAACAGTCTTAACTTTCAAATTTGTTTTTAAAAGGCTTGAGGTTTAAATGCTAACAGTGCTATAATTTGCAGCTTGCTTTGTGTAAACAAGAAGAAAATAATTGTACCGATAATGAACAATGTTAGATGTGCTAAGCACACAAAAATTGTATGTATTGCTTTCTGTATATTGGTATATTTCTAAAATTACCAGAACATTTCCAGTGAAGTGGCTTATTTAATATTTTAAAGCATACATGTATTTAACTTATAATAAAATATAATTACATTTATTTACCTGACATAATGCTAATTTGTATATAATACCAAAAATATAACCTTGCAAATTAGGCATTGATTCATACTTAACAAATGTGACCCTTTTATAACATCCACACTGGTAGGTTCATAATTTATTTACAGTATAAATGGCTGGATTTGTATTATGCTAATCTTTGGAAATTGTAACACGATGGTTAGATGTAGGCAATACATGTGTTTTCTCAAATGTTATGTAGCTCATTGGTATAAACTATTATAACGTTTTTTGTTTTTTGTTTTTTTTGCATCCAAAAGAACCACTCTGCATCCCGTCCTTTGTCATCTACAGATTTTATATTGTCATGAATAAATCTAAATAGTTTACTTCTTTATTTTGAATTCCTGGAGCAATGTTAAAGACAAGAGCGGTTTGAAGTGACAGGATTACAAGCAGTCTTTTGCATACATGGCCTTCAGGGAAGAGCGGCTACCTTGCATCTAATAAGCAAGAAAGTGAATTTGTTGAATAACGAATTAAGTGGCATAAGTTGTGATAACATGGAGCAAATGTAACTTTATACAAATGGTATGTGCTCTATGTAGGGTTATCTGAGAGGGCTGGTAATGTGCTAAAGGGGACTTAAAAATAGGTCTTGTTACTAAGATATGCTTGTTATTTAATCAATCTCATAAGGGTACCGCAATGTATGTATTTATTTATTTATGGTTGGTATTCTTTTATTTTTTGTAGATTTTGTTTGACACTATTTGTCTCCAGTAGGGGATAACTCTGATTATGTTATATGAACCTTGTTTGTAATCAATATTCGTGGTGAGTTTTAGATAAGTCACTTGGCAATTAAATAGAGATGTCTAATTGGTTGATCCATATTAGGGTCAGCAGCTGGTAACAGAATAAAAGCTCATGGTGCCCCACTTGCACATTTCAGAGCTAAATTGAATTATTAATCTACTCATTGCTTTGCCTTAGCTTCACAGGGATTCCTAACCTGCCATACTGAATAAAACAGAACTACTGCTTTACATTTTCATTATCATGAATTATACTTTAAATTGCAAATGTTCTTCTCTTTAGCTTGCACTGCCTATCTAAGCCTTGGTCTACAAATTATTTGCGCTGTTAAAATATCTAACATGTTTATTTTTAGCTACATATTGAAATGATAAAATGCAAATTAATTTTGCAATCACAAATAAGCATTGTTGTTGTACTAACACATTTGATAATGTTGGCAGCGTTTAGTTGCAAATATTTGTTTCTTGTTCATTAATTGAGGGGGATATTCATTATAGTCTGTTACCAATAATATACCCTGAATTTGTGTTAACTAGTATTTACTGTGCATCAGTAGAAATTTCTGCCAACCTCTAGTGTATTAACTGCAGCAGAATGTAGCTAGGTTCACAATGGTCCTCTGATATAATGAGCTAGTTTGTGTTTCTGGTAGGCCTAGAGTCTTGGAGGGCCAATGAAGCTTTTGATCTTAATGGACCAAGACAAAGTAGGTCTGTGGTGGCTTAGCAGCCACAAAGATTTCATATGCAGAGAGTCAGCAGTAACATTACACTCACATATTGCTTCATTACATGGGATGAAGCATGAGAATGGGTGACTTATTGCCATAAATTGAGAAACGGACAGAAGCTACAGCAGTCAACAAGGTGGAGCAATTGTGGACAAACCCAAAATGTGTTTGATCTTTGGTCTGGTACTGTTTGCATAGAATTTGTACAGCAGGCTTGGCCTGTACTGATCTTCTTGTTGGGTCAATGGTGTGAGGATTGTTGCACTGTTAGTGTGGTGCACTTTTAAATAGAGGGCTGAGCTCAGGTCTGGCCCACCAAAGATTAACTAAAGGCATCACAATCAGATCTGGTAGTATGTTTTCTCATGGTGATCTTATGTCATTTGAAGAGCTTGATCTTAAAAAGAACATATGATGACTGTCATTCAGAGTCTGTGACTCTGAGTCATTGTGAACCCTGCACACACAATTAAGCCAGACTAATATGGCAATTGGAATCATCACCAGGACAATCAACAAAAAGCAGAAAGCCCCAGTATGATAGGTCAGATTGTGTGTATTATATGAGGGACAACATTTTTTTATTTATGTTTGCAAGTAATGCATTTCATTCAGTTTGCTTCCTGCAAGTTGGGGACAAACCACATACAAATATATTTGTAGGAGGCCACTGGGGCCAAGTTACTATTAGACTATGTCACAATTAATAGGTGGGTATTGCAAATATTACACAGTTTGTGGTGACCATTTTGGTGGTGTTTAGTCCTTTGAGTGCCAGACAGGTATCTAGTGTATTTCAGCACAATGTTTTGGATGCCTTTCTGGCACTCAAAAGGTTAAGAACAGTTTGTTCTTTGCTGTCCATCTTTCAACTTCAGAGAAATCATTTTGTAATAAGACTTCAAACTGAGATACTTTTGAAATTGTAGCATAGATTATGGTGTCGACTGCATACATTTGCTTTGCAAACCATGTATAGATCATGTGTAAATAGAAAAAAACTAGAAGAGGCCAAGAATGGAGCCTTGGTGATCCCCACTTGTTACTTTGAGTGGAAGGCAAATACGATGGTCTACTGTGTCAAAGGCCTTTGTAAAATCTAGGAAAATAGTTCCAGTGAGGTCACCATTTTCCATGCCAGTCTGGATATCATTGCATACTTCTAGGAGGGCCGTGACTGTTGAGTGATTTGGACAAAAGCTGGATTGAAGCAGGGTGAAAAAATGATCAGCTGGTAATACTTATATAGTTGCATGTGGACATTTTTCGCTAGGATTTTGGATAAAGTGGGGAGTAGGGATATTGGTCTGTAATTTGATACTACATTTTTATCCCCACTTTTGTGGATATGCACAACTCTAGCCACCTTCCAGGCTTTGGGCATATAACCAGATGACAGGGAGGCATAATTAAAGATGCAATAGGATGGGTAGTGACCAAGGCACTGAGCTTTAACATTGCTGGTAATTGGTCAGGTCCAGATTGTGATTACATTTTTGGGTTAAGGAGGTGGTCATATATTTTACTATAATTTACTGGCATGAAATTGAATTAATTAGTATCATTGGACCAGGGTGCAAGTGACAGAGACTGTTCCGTGCATGTCTCCACTTCAGAATTACCTGTGTTTTATGTACAGCAAAATCTCAGGTATAATATGCTCTTTTGTATAATGTGCAGATGTAAAATATACCCAATATTTTAGGGGAAACAAGAATTATATGCGTTTCCCCCTTCATCTCCCTGCACCCACTTCAATATGTGCTTACCTCTATCACATTAACTCCCTCCGGAGGCTGCCGAGAGATCTACACATTGGGTGGTATGCTTGAATATTCTGCCCTCTTCCTGAGTCACCTTGTGAGCACCTATTCTATTTGAGGCTAGTTCGGTCTAATGGTAGTGCTCTGTGAATTGGTCCTCACAAGTACTCCAGTTAGCTTGAATTAGCCTCAAAGAGACTAGGTTCTCACAGGGCTTCTCATGAAGAGGGAAGCAAATGCAAGTATACCACCCAATGTGCAGATATCTCGGCTGCCAACAGATGGAGTCAACAAAGGCTGACCATACCTCACCTTTAAAAAGGGACACACATGAAAAATGCATACTACAGGGTTGCTTTGATTTTGGTGCACTTCTGAAATATGCATATTTCCTATGTGTCCCTTTTTAAAGGTGAGGTATGGTCAGCCTAAGAGGAAAGCACATACTGAGGTGGGTGTGTGGTACACCAGGATAGTAGCCTTTTTTTATTTATTTTTTCTTGTGTATAATATGTGCCCCTAACTTCGCTTAAGGTGAAAATGGGCGAAAATATGAATATTATATGTGAGACTTTACAGTAATCAGGGTGGTGTCACATCCAACAATGAAGCTGTTGAATGCATTAGCTATTGCAATGGGGCACTGTATTATTTTTTCACCTATTGTTATAGTTGATGGGTGAGACTGGTTAGGGAGGGTTGTAGAGGTTTTTAATAACCTTCCAAACATAGGCCATATTTTTTATTGTTCAAGTTGTCAATAAAAATATTGAGCTTTTGATAGTTTTATTTGCTTTGTGCAAGCATGATCATAAGCGGAGCCAGTTTGTTTTAATTGTGTCCATAAGGCACCTCTGTAACTGTATAACTCAATCAAGACAGCCGAGACCCCAGGTAAATGGGCCCCACTTACCCTGATCTTCCTTAGTGGGGCTGGATTATTAATAAAAGTAAATTGCTGCGTCTAGATCAGATTTAGATAGTAAAGCTCACCCTGAGACCCTGAGATTTTGGGTTAAAACCCTGAATCTTAGGGTCAAACACTGAGAGTTCCCATATGTGTATATATATATATATATATATATATATATATATATATATATATATATATATAAGCCTGTGCGTTCAGGCAGTCTCTACTGTGCATGACTGCATCAGACAAACATACATCTGGCCTTTTATATTATAGGATATATATGTGTATATAGAATAGGAGTGTGCAAAAGTTTTAGGCGGGTGTATAAAAATGCTATAAGAATCTAACTTCAATAACTGCATTGAAATGAACTGGATATCTCTCTGGCACTTGAAGGGTTAAGTCATATCCTTTGTTATGTCATTTCTTTTCCATCTGGACTACCTTTAACAAATCATTCTCTTTGGTGCCCTACCTTTCACTCTTTCTCTCAATCTACAGTAATCACAACTTCCTACGGTATCTCGTCATTTGAATCTTTAAATGGGAATTGCCATCACCAATATTATGGAATTATAGACAGCTTCATCATTTTCTCCTTCATCTGATGGTTAATGGTTATTCCCCACTGTACCACATTCACCTTTGAGTTCATTCTAGAGAGAGGCAATTTACAAACTAAGACTGTATCCAAACTATACAAAATGTTTAAAACCCCACAATCTCTCATAAAACCAAAACATATATTGTTTTAGGAATCTGAGCTAAATATTATTTGGCCTATATCCAAATGGTTGAAGATTCGCAATTCCCCAGCTATCTTAAAACTCTTAATAGATGGTAGAATGAATACCCCACAAAGATTTGCTAAAATATATCATTCGTGCTCCTCTCTTTGTTGGAGAATAGGCATCATGTTTCACCTCTAGTGGAACTATGACCTAATCACCTCCTTATGGCGCCAAGTTCTCATTGGGATCAATAAGATTATTACTTTTGACTTACTATTAGACTCATTATTCCTTTTCTTTTGAGTCCAACCTGCTCAGAAACCATACCCCAAAATCATTATAGAATGCTTGCCCTCTTGTCCAGCTCAGCTAAATCTTGAAAAAAGCCTATCATTCCCTCAATCGATTACAGCCACAAAAAACTGCAATCAGTAATTATTGTGAAAACACATGCTCTTGCCATGAACTGTCTGGATGCTTATTTAGCAACTAATTATGCCAGGGTTGCTAAATAATGGGTAGGTAGAACAAATAGACACCCACAAGCCTGTGTCACTTGATGATTAACAATAACACAGGCTCGTGGTTGTCTATTTGTTCTACCTACCCATCCCATTCTCCTTTGTCTGTCTACTGTCTCCCTCGCTCTTTCCCTGATCTCTCTTCTGATCTCTCTTCTTCCCCTATGTACTGGTGTGCACATCATTTGGAGTTCATCTGTTTATTTTGGGAGGGGATGAATTCTATGTATTGTACAGATTACCTTGTGTTTAGTCAGGTTCATAATTTCACTGATTCTAGTCCTGTATTCTGTTATAGTTTACCAGTTTACGGTCATATTGTATTATGGATTATTTAACCCCATGATATACTAAATATGTCTCTGACACAGTGAGAAGTAATACTTTGTATTGAAGGGATAAATGCCTTTTTAAATCAATGGGATTATGTATTTCTCCCCTATTGCTCAAATGGCTTGCCTGTATTGAATATGGCTCATAATGTGTCTGGCCCACTCAGACTAATGCACTAAGAGGAAATGGAGCAAACCAACTGCACCATAGTGTAGAAATACATATTAACTTTAATTTAAAATGTATCTTTTAACCCCTTGAGTTCTAACAAGATCTCCAGCACAATGCAGAGTACTTTATCAGAGGCCTCTCTAGTATTCAAGGTTTGGAAAGCCCCATTTAAATCAATAAGGGGTTCTGTTTGTCTCCTATGATACAGCCAGTTTGACCCAGAATTGTTCCATTTGACATTGTATATCAGCTTCTATGAATTACACCAACTATGTTATGAGTGTGTATAATCTTTATAACTCCCTCATATTTCCAGCATCATTAGAAATACTGTAAGCTCACTGGATTTTGTTTTGGCCTAAGGGATCCAGGGTATCAAATAGCTCACAAGTTAATGATGCACATCAGAATTCCATTAATATGCCTGGCAATAATGTAGCAGTTAACTAATCAGGAGCTGCATGTTCAAAGGTGCATTCCTACCCTGATACATTAAGTGGAGCTGCAATAAACTCACTCTGTCTTGTGCAAATTAACTATCATTTTTCAATTAGTTTATTAAACTCCGATATGTTTTCCAGATTTCTAATTTAGACTTGAAATTAAGTGCACTACTGAATAGCTAGGAAATAAAGATACCTGAATATATGATATTGATTTTAGTAAGAAAAAAATTATTATGCATGTGAGGAAGAGATTAAATAGTCTTCTGAAATTGTTCTTAAATAGTGTGTAATGGAATATTAGTTCTAAATATATTTTCAAACTTGCATTGTTTTTGAAGTAAAGATGTAAAGATACATTATAACTAATATAATTTTTTTCTGTTTCTTTGGGATGTGGCAAAAGCACCATTGTTATTTGATGAAGTGAGCCTTAGTGGCTGTCGTTTACAAGAGGGTCAAGACACCACTTTACTATCGATATAGGAAATGAGAGGCAACTCTTGCAGGATTTACTAATGTTTTTGTGGTGTCAGATATTTTCACTGATTAGTATGTTAGCCTCATTCCCTTATAAAATAACTGATCCTCCATGGAAGTATAGATGAATAAAACGGATTCATTTCCGTTTGGGGCTTGATTAATGAGGAATGAGATATTTCTACTTCAAGACTAATCAATTCAAAACAAATCTACGCACACATACAAACACATACATCATAAATATGCAAATCTAAAGACACAGATCATGCAGCTCTCACCAGCAGGTCTGCATTTTTTAAAGCGTAAGACATAGTGATCCATTCAGGCACTTTGCCTACCTTGCTCAGACAACTGTTGTGGACAGTAGTCTAATTTGAAAGACATAGAGGGTATGCAGATCTGCTCTTTTTGGTTTGTGACCTAACATGATCTCTTTTTATACAATCTGTTTAAAGCTGCAAATAAAATGCTTTATGAAACATCTGTTTTGCAAAAAAAAGTGATTTGTGTCTTTTGCAAAATCTGTTCTGTACAAATACCAAACAGAAACATTATTTTACTCGTTCCTAAATGGGAGAAGGGTGAATTGAGAAACTAGATGCTTTCTGCACATAGCACGTCATGGAAACCAGAACTCGCATATATTTTCTGCAGTTGAACTTATTTATCTTTTAGTAAATATGAGATTTTCTTCTGCGTCTTCCACAGCAATATAAAACAATGGGCTTTATCGCCTTCCTCTTGTAGGACCAAACCAATTCTTTATTTAAGGAAGCTCCTCCCTCTCCACTTCAGTTATTTTTGGTCCTACCAGATGGGAGGACGGAAGGTTAATAGCCTCCATCATACCCTGAGAGAACACTCAGAAAAAATGTGACTAAGGCTTAGTTCTGTCTGTGTTTTCAGCTCATTTTTAATTGTTACTGCGTTATTCCTGGCTATTTCTTTACCTATAAACATCTATGGGCAAGAGGAGTACAGTAAAGATAAGCCTGTACCTTTTCAAGACACTAGCTTTTGGTAGAGGAGCGGTACACTGTTCCTGTGGATCTGGATAAAGATGTTTTCAGAGTGCATTCCAAGCGTGGAATGCATGCAAGGACGTGGCCCATCTTGTTCATACTGTGTTCTAAGGAAATGCAGGCCAGTAGGAGAATCCTTTATACCAGACTTCTAACAAGGCCTTCCAGATTGCATGCGTTCCAAGCTTGGAAAGCATACTCAATTTAAATAGCTGCGGGAGCAGGTAAGAAAACTTTATTTACGGATATAATATGTATAGTTTGTTAGTCTAGATAGATGTGTGGAAGCTTTTAGAATGGCTAACCCATCTAAGTCTGCTCAGAACAAGGAGAAATGGGCTGAAACTTTAAATCCCAAATGTGATAAGGCTCAGAAAAGCAAATCTTGTGAAGGTTGTGATAAAAAGCCATCTGCTGCAGAGTCTGTCAAACTTTGTTCAGATTGTCTTAAAAAAGCCGCTGCACAAGAAATGCCTTCTCAATTTCAATGCAACAGGATCCAAACCAAAAAAAGACACAAAGATTAGACGATCCAGAGGAAAGGATTTCTTCTATGAATATTGAACTAGAAGAGGCTTTGAGTTTGCAAGATGTTTTATCTAAAGGTGAAATTGTTGAGGATGGTTTGGATGGCTTTCTAAAGTGTATTAGAAAAACCTTAGGGATAGTAGAAGAGCATAAGGAATTAGGGGTATTGGATACTGCTTTTCTGGCAATAAAAATATATACCCTGTTTTCCCCTCCACTATGTTTCTGACTTGACAAAGACAATGGAACAGAGGCGATAAGCAATCATCAATTACAAATCGATTGTTAAAAATGTATCTGATTGAGGATGAGGAAGTCAAGGCTTGGAGCAAGAATACATGCTGCAGTCTCTCTTTTCGCAAAACACACTACCATCCCTATAGAAGATGGAAATTCATTGACAGATGCAATGGAAAAAAGAATGGCTTCTGCATTAAAGAGACAATATGCTCTATCTAATATGGCAGAACATGAAGGTGACCACAGCCCTTGCTTGTGTGACAAGAGCTATGTGTATTTGGCTATCCAGTTTGGAAGAGAAAATGTAATTGTCTGTCTCAAGGTCAAAATTATTAAAAGATGTAGCGGTCATTAAAGAAGCTAAATGTGTCTGTGATGCTTCACTAGATTCTGTTAGATTATCAGTTAAGGCATCAGCCCTTGCAGTTGTATCAAGGAGAGCCTTATGGCTAATGTCCTGAGATTTGTCAGAGAACAAGTTTGTTACTCTTTCATATGATTTATCTATGTTGTTTAAAGAACAGCTTGAAAATTTCAGATGGAAAGAGTGAATTCCTGCCTCAAGATAGATGACCAAAAGCATCTCCATCCAGAACAGTTATTTTTAAAGCTAGCAACTATTCATTTCTGGACAACAGTAGATTCTAAGGAAAACCTTATGACCAAAAGAAACAGGTCTCATCTCAAAATCCTAGAGGAGGATACAAAAATGTGTATTTGTAGAACCCAGTTCAAGAGGGAATTCTTCTGAAGGGCAGTGGGCTCTGGCTCCAGTCCAGGGAGGAGGTCGCCTGCAGTTGTTTTCGCAGACTTGGGATTCATCTGACAGATGGGTTCAGCAAGTTCTGGAGTTGGTGTATCCACTAGAATTCAAAATCCCAACTGTCATCAGGAAGTTTGGAGAAACAAGGTTTCAAGGAAGCAGTTTCTCAGTTACTCAAGAGACAGTCCCCCAATCAGAGAAGATTTATTTGCAATTCCAAAACCATCTGGGATTTTCAGATCGATTTTGGATCTAAAATGGCTCAACACTTACACCTTACAAAAACACTTCAAGATGGAAACAGGGACATCGGTCATCAGATCCAATTATGAGGACAGCTTCTTGACAAAAATCGATCTACAAGACGCATGCTACCATATACTAGTAAGGTCATGCCATCACAGATTTGTAATATTTGCCATAAAAATTCTGAAAGCAGATATAGAACCTCTAAGAGAGGGGGGGCATCACCTTAATGCCATATTGTCTCTCAATCAGAATGTCAATCCAGGAGTCAGACCACCTTGATGATCAATCACCTATCACATGTAGGTTGGTTCATCAGTCAAGAAAAGAGTAACATCATTTCATCCCAGAAACTATTTTTCCTAGGATTGGAAACAAATATGATAAAGCAACAGTGACTGTTTAAGAAGAAAGGATTCAGAATATTATATTAAGTATAGACATGTTCAGGAAGAAAAGTATACATCATGCTCAGTATTACATGCAGTGTCTGATGATATTGATATTGGCTATCCAAATAGCCCTCAGGGCAAGGTTCCATTCCAGACAACTTCAAAATCATTTTCTAAAAACCTGGAACAAGGATATGCAGAATCCATTACAGTCAATTCCTTTATCAAAGAAGGTACAGGTGACATCCTGGTGGACAGAGGAAAATAATTTTGAGGAAAGGGATATGCCTGTTGGATGCCCAGTGGGATGTAATAATAACATATGCCAGTCCTCACAGATGGGGAGGTGTATGGAACAAAAAAACAACATGGGGAACATGGTCCAAGGTGGAAAGCAAGCTTCACACGAATGTTCTAGAACTCAGAGCAGTAGCAAACTTCCTATTCCATTTTCAAATCATGCTGATAGGAAATACAGCACATGTAACATCAGACAACACTTCAACAGTTATGTATATAAAAAATCAAGAGGGTACAAAAAGCAAAAGATTGAACAAAGAGGTGTCAAGACTATTCAGATGGGCAGAATAGAATATCCACATCCCACATTCAGGGTTAAGCAATAAACATGCAGATTTCTTCAGCATGACAGTGCCCCCATGCAAAAAGTAAGGTCCATACATACATTTTTGTCAGAATCAGTGTAAAAGAATGACTGCTCTGTACAGAGTCCTGACCTCAACCACACTGAACATCTTTGGAATGAATTGGAATGCAAAATGAGAGCCATGCCTAATTGTGCTGCATTGGTGACCGACCAAACTAATTCACTTGTGGCTGAATAGAAGCAAATCTCTGCAGCAATGTTACAACATCTAATAGAAAGCCTTAATAAAAGAGTGGAGGCTGTTATTGCAGCAAAGCGGGTCTAACACCATATTAATGCCCATGATTTTGGAATGAGATGTTCAACAAGCAGATGTCCACATAATGGCCATGTAGTCTGTGTGTGTAACATAGTAATGTAGTTGATGCAGCGAAAAAAGACATGTGTTCATCAAGTCCAGCCCATTCCATATCACCCCTGTTGATCCAGAGGAAGGCAAAAAAAAATTAAAGTAATTTCCTATTAAGCCCCAAGTGGGTAAAAAAAAATTATTCCTGACTCCAAATAGCAGTCAGATAGTTCCCTGGATCAACAACCTATCTGCTTTCAATATTCTGTGCTAGATAGGTATCCATTACTTTTTTGAAAGCAATTACAGTATGAGCAAGCAAAGTATCCCAAGGTTTTACCACCCTTATTTTAAAAAAAACATGCCTTTGCTTTAGTCAGAAGTGCCTTTTCTGTAGTCTTAATGGATGATCTCTCGTTCTTCTCCTTGAGTAAATAAATCACTGGAGAGTTCTTTGTATTGACATTGAAAATATTTGTACATAGTAATCTTATCACCCCTTAGCCTTCTCTTCTCTAATGTGAACAAACCCAGTTTGGATAGTCTCTATTTATAACTAAGATCCACCAATCCCTCAATCAGTTTTGTTGCATGTCTCTGCACATTTTACAGTTCAATATTGTCTTTTTTTAAGAACTGATGCCCAAAGCTGTATTCCATACTCTGGATAAGGCCTTAGCAAGGATTTATACAGATGTAGAATTATATTTGCATCCTGTGCACCTATATCTCTTCTTATGCAGTATAGTACTCTATTTGCTCTTGCAGCAGCTGAGTGACTGCACACTGTTGTGAAGGCTATAGTCTATTAATACTCCTAAATTTTTCTCTGAGGATTCCCAAAGTTGTATCCCATTTAGTGTACATGTAGCTTGTTTGTTTCTACAGCCCAAATGCATAACCTTACATTTATCTACATTAAATGTAATCTGTCACTTTTCTGCCCATTCACTCAGTTTATCTAAATCCTTCTGCACTGGAAAAACATCCAGCTCTGTATTTGTTTCCTTATACAACCTAGTGTCATCACAAAAGACTGAGACACTACTTTCAATCCCCACTTCTAGATAATTAATAAACAAATGAAAATGCATTGGACCCAGGACTGAACCCATTTACAACGTTAGAACATCTTGAGAAGGTTCAATTTACAACAATTTTCTGCCATCTAGTATTTAACCAGTTCTCAATCCATTTACAGATATCCTCTCCCAAACCGAAGCATTTTAATTTATGCAGCAAACTGCTGTGAGGCACTGTATCAAAGGCTTTTGCAAAATCCAAGTATACAGCATAAACAGAAATTCCCTTGTCCAAATTGCTACTTACCCTTTCATAAAATGCAAGTAAATTAGTCTGACATGATCTGTTCTTTATAAAACCATGCTGACTCCTACTAATAATATTGTTTGTCTTCACATAGTTCTGAATGCTGTCAGTTAGTAACCCTTCTAATATCTTATCCACTATAGAAGTCAAGCTCACAGGTCTATAATTGACCCCTTTTTGAACAATGGTACTACATCAGCTTTTTCCAGTCACAGGACACTATGCCTGATGAAAGTGAATTAATAAATATTAAGTATAAAGGTCTTGCTATTACTGAACTAAGTTCCTTAAGTACCCTTGTGTGTGTATACCATCAGGTCCAGGTGCTTTATTCACCATAACATTTTCCAGTCTCTTTTGGACTTTGTCTTCAGTAAGCCATATAAATGATGGAGGAAATTCTGTGTTTTTTCTGTTTGGCCATAGCCTGTATGTGTATCATAATCATTATTATCAATTCCAGCCGTTATCGATCTGCTACAGGATGAAGGCCTCCTCAGCAAGTTTGCAACAGCTTCGGTCTTGTGCTTTTTGTTGCTACTGTATACCAACAAAATTTGGTAATTTCTTTAATCCATAATATCTTTTGTCTTCTTTTTGGGCATTTAGTATCAAGTGGATTCAATTCAAAAATCATTTGGCCCATCTACTGTCAGGTCTTCTTGCTATGTGACCTGTCCATTTCCATTTTAGGGATTTTTCTCATTCAATTATGTCATAAACCTTTGTTTGCTTTAAAATCCAAGCTCACGTGTTTTGGTCTCTTTTTGTTATGTTTGGAATTTGACTTCCATAGTGTTCTGTGAAACCTTAAGTTTTTGTATGGCTTTTGTATGTAGTGTCCATGTTTCACAGCCATACGTAAGAACTGGGAGGACACATTGGCCAAAAACCTTTTGCTTGAGGCAGAGTGGTAAATTTGTCTTAAAGACAATACTTCCAAGTTTTCCAAACGTTTGCCATCCCAATGTTATTAATCATACAATTTCCATTATGGTGTCCAAGTAAACATACTTGTCCACCTCTTGTCCATCTACCGTGGTTTTCCTTGGTATGGTAAATTTGTATGTCATGACTTGAGTTTTGTTGATATTAATCTTAAGACCAAAATTTCTACTTTCTTGTTGTAGCTCTTTAGTGTATTCTTGAAGTTCTTCAGGACTACTGGCAAAGAGTAGGATATTGTCTGCAAAACGTAAGTGATGTAGGTAATCTCCATTGATGTTAAGTTTCAAATTTCTTCTAAACAAGCAGAAAATGTAGTCTCCTTGTTGAACTCTTGTTTTCTATGTTGATCTGAATTTTATCATTGTTGACCTATTTTCATTCAGTTGCATTTTTATATATTGATTGGAGGATATTGATGTAAGCTCTATCTGTTCCTTGGTTGATCAGGGCATCTATTATTGCTTCCTTTTTTTATTGAGTCAAAGGCCTTTTTGCATTCAATGAAGGCCATGCATAATGGAAGGTTGTATTAATTATGCTGTTCAATAACTTGTTGCACTGTCTAGATATGGTCCTTTGTACTGAGATCACTTCTGAAGCATGCTTGTTCTTTAAGTTGTGCTGCATTAAATATTGTTTCCATTCTTCTTGATACTACCTTTGTGAAAACCTTGCAGACCTCTGCCAATAGGCTTCTTGGTCGGTGGTTTTTTTTAGATCCACCTTATCACCTTTTTTGTGCAGTAGGATGACTTCTGCTTCTGGCACATCTACAGACTCTGGCACTACATTCAGTTGTTGTCCTTCATCCTTAAAAATATTTGAATAAAATTTTTCCACCTGTTTTACTATTTGTTGTTGACATCTGTTGCACCATCGTCATGCTTTAATGCAAACATTTGGCTCCAATGTGTGGCCATCTTTCTTTTTGTATTGTTTAGCCCTTGATTTCCCAACTGTGTGCTTTTGTTGAGTGCAACATTGAACTTACTCTTTTCTTCTTTTATGAGCTTCCTTATGGTTTTGCACATTTCTACTTGTTCTACCCTTTTTTAATACTGACATTTTACTTTATTTCTTATCTCTTTTTCATCATGGCAACTTTTTTTATATTCAGGTTAGTTTTATTTGTTTCACAGTAGGTGCAAGGGCATGGGGAATGTCTTTTTTTTATTGTGGGTTGAAATGACTGGTCTGGAAGGTCCTACAGCACAATCAATGTTCATTAATTGGCTAGTGTTGATCTTCACATTTGTTGACTTGATCAGTTTCTTTCTTTCTTTCTTGCAGTCAAATTTTTGCTCTCACTAGATGATGATCCCAATGTTAAAACAACTTAAGATTTAAGTTAAGTGAATATCATTTTATAATAGGCAATTATGAAGACTATTTCACTTGTGTTACCATTAGGGCTTTTCCATGTCCATTTTATCTGGGCCTTTTTCCTGTAAAGTTAATTCATGGTGTACAAATTTTGTTCTTTTACAAACTTGATCATCTGGTTGCCTGTATCATTTCTCTTTCAAGTTCTATGTTGTCTAATCGATTTTTCACCATATTGGATCTTACCAATTCTCCAATTGAACTCTCCCTTTATACATTTGTAGTGGTAATTGTCCTGTTTGTAGAGGCATAATAAATCATCATAAAATTCTTCAACTTCATCATCACTGTGGCTACTTGTTGGGACATAAATGTGAATGATTTGAAAATATTGTTTAATTTGATAGCACAGGAAGAAATTATTTCAGAAATACTTTCTATGTATATGACTGAGTCTGTCAGTCTTTTGTTAATTAAGAATACTGTTCCTCCACATCTTCCATTATTGGTTCCTTTGTAGTATAGCCAGTGTCCCTTTTATAATTTTACTAAATCTTTGTATTTTTAAGGGTGTCACATAAGCTGATAATCTCATTATTCATATTATTCAGTTCTTGTACTAGTTCCTCTAAGCAAGAAACCATACTATTAGATTAAATGTTAAGCATTCCAGTGTCTAAAGACCAAAAGCAGCCTGATAGAACCTTGTGATTCTTAGCACACTCTGCCAATGAGATGGTCTTTCCAATGCTGTAGGCTCTGGAGAATGATGGCCATTTGTTTTTTTTCTGTGAAGCCATGTTGAATGAATTTACCTTAATCTGCCATGCTGGTCCAGTGCGAGTTGGCAGATTTTGGATTGGTTTAGTCTGGTGGCTTAGCTTTGATCTGTCCACCTCAGGTGATCCTTCCAGGAGTATATTCTCACAGTGGTATAGATCTCAGCTTTATTGACACACGCAAACACCCCCATCACGATAAGGCATCTATCCATGGGAATGGTGTATGTGTATATATGTGTTTGTGTGGGTGTATATACTTAAAATTAAAGAAAGGGGTATAGTTGCATGAGATGGAAATATAATTCTAATTCAATATAAAATCTTGGTAAGGTCTCAACTTGAATATGGAGTACAGTTGTGGGTACCATTTCTTGAAAAATACATAATTAAACTGGAAAAAGTGCAGAGACGTGCAAAAAGAACTGATAATGGGATTGGAGGATCTGAGTTATAAAGACAAATTGGCCTAACTGGGTTGTTTACATTAGAGAAGAAAAGTCTAAGGGGTGATAAAATAACCATTTACAAATATATTCAAAGTCAATACAATGAACTCTCCAAGGAACTATTTACTCAAATGACTGAGGAAAGAACAAGAGGTCATACATTAGGACTCAAGGAAAAGCAGGACATTTTTTTACTGTAAGGGCAGTAAAGTTATGGAGTTCTTTACCTCAGGATGTTGTGCTTGCAGATGCTGTAACTGCTTTCAAAAAAGTAATATATACCTATCTACCTATCTAGCACAGGACAATACTGAGAATTGAGAGACGGTTGGCATCAAAGCAGATAGGATGTTGATGCAGGGAAATATCCAACTGCCATCTTTAGTTCTTTAGTAAGGAAGAAATTTTTACCAACTTGGGACTTAATTGGAAATGGCTTCGATAGTTTTTTTTTTTTTTATGTTTTCCAACAGATCAACAGGGGTGATATGGCATGGGGTGAACTTGATGGACGAATGTCTATTTTCATCCTCATCAACCATGTTACTATTTTACTATAATCTGCCACACTGGTCCAGTGCAGCACCTAGTGTTCCCAAGTGTTGTACTATGCAGGTATCACACAGCACTCCTGAGACTTGAAGAAAAAAACACAGCTTAATGTATGGCCACCATTTCGGTCCTGACCTTAGGCCTTCCTCCTGGACAATCACAATGGCATTTTGAGTGTGTATATTAGATTTGGTAGGACTCTGAATTAGATTTGGTAGCTTTTTTTTTAACCCCATGGGTACTACAGATGTTTCCAATGCATTGCTTGTCAATTTGGCAATCCATTGGATAACTTTCTAGCATCCAAGGGGTTAATCAGTAACCTCCAGGCATATTACTCCTAGAATCAGCATCTACTTTTAACCAGTAGAGGAAGAGGCAAGGAAGTAACCAGCATTACATATTAGCAGAGTTCCACTGCAATGTGTTGCAAAACTTGGACTGATTCCACTAGCACTTTTTTCTAGGGTGATCTCTTGATCTATTGATATCTAACCCACAGCAGAGATTGTACACCACAATTCTCTTAAAATATGTATGCCTTTATTATCTAATGCATTCAATCACCAGCTATCACAAATATTCTACTT
Organism: Rhinophrynus dorsalis; assembly: GCA_037306005.1. NCBI lineage: Eukaryota > Metazoa > Chordata > Amphibia > Anura > Rhinophrynidae > Rhinophrynus > Rhinophrynus dorsalis. The sequence continues at coordinate 579,756,686 of CM074718.1, forward strand.
ATTTCAATGTCCAGGTAAAGGAAAGTCTGTACAATAAAACTGACTTTCTAGACATTATTATCACTGTAGATAGTGCATTTCTAGTCCTAGAAGGTGGATTAATTTACTTACGGTACACTAAGTGCATTCTTGGCTCACAGTGGGGAGTCGTTTGCTGACTTAAGACAGATATCCCATTTTTGATGGAAAATGTCATTGCCTGAATTTCCATTTGACAGCCTGGCAGCGCTGCACCCCTGAAATAGTATCCATTTATTTGTCTTGTTTTCAGCCAGATTAATCCATTCTGTTTTGACACGGAGACTGATGGGCAATTGATAACTTTGATAGACACAAATAGAGGAGGCAGATACTGAATTATTCAGGGTTTTTCTCTCACTATCACTAAGTACAGGTTAAAGAATGTGTCTCTATTTACACTGCAATTGAAGTAAGTCAAGGCTGGTGTACCAAGTAAAATATGAGTAAACCGTCTGTACACATGGACAAACCAAGAGGGTCTTTTCCTTGCCCGGAAAACTGCTTTGAACACTTTTGCTCCAATTAGATCATAGAAATAAAAAGCCATAGCACACCAGTATTGAGAGAGGTTTGCTGCTGTTGCACATATATATATGTCTGTGTCAGGGGTATGCAACATGCTGCTATCTGGCTGTTGTTGGATACGGTTCCCATCATTCTCAGCAGTCTTTGGCCAGCTGAGGATGCCGAGAGAGACAAGCTGCCCAGCCTTGGCCTGTGAGCAGAATTTGAATGTATAAGGTCTTTATATTGTTATTGTCTAATTATTTTAAAGAAGCAGGCAACGTGTATGTTATTGCTGCTTCATTCAAAATTTACCACAGCTCAAATGTCCCTTTTCTATATCAAAATCCAATTTTCTACATTTGTCACCAGATGGTGCTATTCCTATCATCACTATTGAGAACCATCAGTTATAGCTCAGTCTTTTTTTTTTTTTTTTTCAACTGAAGTTTTTATTAAATTTTTAGGGAAGTACAAAAGGAAAAAGGGAGGGAAATGTGATACAAACAGTCAAAATCGACAATAAAGAATCTAAAACACGAAAACCCTAAAATGCAGCAATTCTGTATTGAGTAAAGTCATAATAGCCGTGACTATGAATTCACAAAAAGGAAGGGGGAGGGCAGAGTCAGATAAGAGATGGAAAAGGAATTATCAGCAGCCAATCAAGAGCCGCCATTAGGCTCAGAACCTTCAGCAGAGGCATGCTCTAAAGTGGCTGAGCCATAGGAAAAGCAGAAACAAGGCAGAGTAGCCGATGAGGGAAAAGAGAAGCAACAGGTGCTAAGAGCATAATAGGTCAAAGCCCACAATGGAAGCAGCGGGCATGAAGTGGAGAAGAAGAGGGGGGGTACAGCTCAGTCTTAGCCACAGTGGGCATTATAAAAAAGATTTGTCTTTTGGATACTACTTGGTGATGTAGCTATCAGTTTGATATAAAAACAATTCTGAGCTCTCATCACTTTGAAATGCAAAATTTTCCAAGAAAAGACATATAAAAGTTTAAGTCCTTTAATTTTTCATGCATCCTCTGTGCAAATCCTGGATGTGCCCATGACACCATAGGGAGTAATAAGAATTATCATTGTTTTAACCCCTTGAGTGCCAGAAGGATACGCAACGCATTGCAGAGCAATGTGTTGTGTACCTCTCTGGCACTCAAAGGGTTAATTAGGAATTTTTACCCATTGAATGGAGAGGTCTCCAAGGCAATGTGAAGCAATGTGTTGGAGACTTTTCTAGTCTGCAAAGGATTAAGTGCAGCATTTAACCTTTTGAGTGCCAGAGAGGGATGCAATGCATTGTACCACTCTGGCACTCAAAGTGTTAACTCACTGGGAATTTTGGACATTTTTATTTGTCCCCTTTGAGGCAAGTGGTGTACTCCAGAATTAATTTAGTTACTTTTAGTACATCAGCTTCCATGAACCTTATTTATTAATCTAAATAAGTGCACTTCTGGAGCAAACCAACTGCACCATAAAGCTGAAATGAAAATTCAGCAATTCCTACAATACTTGAGTGTTTTAACTCGTTAAATGCTAGGAAGGTCCCTAATTCCCTGCTACTCTAGCACTTGGGGGGGTTAAAGGCTGCATTTAAATACATCAGAATGTATTTCCCCCTCATATGGTGCAGTTAGTTTCATCCAGAATTGCACCTCTTTAGCTTGATGAATAAGACCCTACGTTTATACGTCTATCTGCAAACTAAAGAGTATAAATTTGGTTTGAGCCCAAGAAAATGTTTTATAAGCTTGTAACAATATGTGTGGAGCTGCCAGGATAATAAATAGGCCCAGCAGCCCATGCATGCTAATGTTATGTTGTAAGCAGTTTTGTTGACAAGTGCTAATACTTCTTTCATACCATCATCAAAAGAGGCTAATACAGCAGCCATTACTCGCTGCCTTTCCAACCAAGACATGATGGATTGTGACCTTAATGTGGGTTAGCCGAGTTTTGAAAGTTAAACAACTCGCAATAAATCATAGGATTATTATAATGCAGTTTAATTGGTTAAGGACTGTTTATTTCCTAAACAGGGTGAAAAATTTCTGTTTCGGTGCTTTTAATTTGCAAAGTGCATTTTCATTATGAATGGCAGTTTAATATTCCACTCCTTTGTCATGCAAAATATGCAACACACAGGCAATCTATTAATTGGACAAAAAATGCATTGCCAGCTTAAACAGTCCTTTATGTTATCGATTCTCGGCAGTACACATTTGCTAAACGGTTTTAGTGGAGCATGATTAACCTGTTCAGTTCTAGACTGGATGGCTGAGAGATGCAAAAAATCATTGTGCAATGGACCATAAGGACAGGTGCTAGGTCACCTGGATCCTCTTTCTTTCCTAATTGTCAACAGAATGTGTGCTAGAGTCACCCAGGGACATATGCACAGACAAAAAAGTGGACAAATTCTGGTAGAAACCAGATACAACATTAGGAATAAAAAGGTCTAAAAGGGCTAGTAATACTCATATTAAACTTGAGCTCAGAGTCTCCTTTATGTCTTTTTTAACACATAGCGCTATATGTGAATACTCAGTTCTGTAGTTCAAGCACTATTCAATCAGAAAGGATCCTCGTCCTGTCCCTTCTGCCCACCTCCCTTTAGATCTGTAATCTGGTGGTGGGACTGGACGGATGCAGTGAGGGACAATTCACACAGTGAGTATAAGGAAATCCCTGACCTCCCTGAGGAAGGAGGACAGGGTTTTCCTTTTGCTTACTGAAGATTGTCCCTAATGGCGCTCCATCCGGACCAGACTGATAGCCAGCGTGACGTGGGGTGGGAGGGGAAATCTTTCCGATTGAATAGCTCTGGAACTACAGGACTGTGACCATTCAAATATAGTGCTATGTGTTAAAAAAAAAAAAAAAAAAAAAAAAAACCATAAAGAAGACTCAAGTTTCATACAAGTATTACTATCCCTTTAATTAGAACATTTAACCTCTTGAATGATAGAGAGATCTCCAGTGATTTGCTTCACAATGCATAGGACACCTCTCTAGTAGGGCCGGCGCCACCTATAGGTGAAGTAGGTGCCGGCCTAGGGCACACATCTAATGGGGGCGCAGTCAGAGCAGAGCCACATGCACCTCGACGGCTGCTGTGAAGAAGGAAAGAGCAACTGCAATGTGTTGAATGCCCATCTGGCACTGAAGGTGTTAAGCTCCTCCGGACCCTGGTGCTAGTGATTCTGTGTGCGATCACTGCACTGCTCCTGCTGATATCTCACGAGATTTGCGCGGGCTTCTTAAGGCTGGAAATGCCTGCTGTGTATCTTGTAGCAAGTGAGTGGGAGAGAATGGTAGGGGAGGCAAGTAAGTGGGACATGGAGGCTGGGACTGGAGGCGACATCAAGGGGCAAAAGGAAAGACTGGTGTGTCTGCAGGCATTGTGTGCAGGCAGCAGGCTATGATAAGTGTAAAAACTTTTCATCCAGCTGCTGACTTTTGCAAAGAATATCCAGCTTCCTTTACAGCTCTGATGGTTAACCCCTTTAGTACAAGAGTGCAGAGTTGCAATGCGTTGCACATCACTGGCACTCAAAGGGCTCGCCTTTTTCCTGTCATTAAAGACAGATGAAAGGAGAAAGAAGGGACCAATGTCTGAATGATTTGCTTTACATTCAGCCCTACTCAGACACTTAGAATAAAACAGACTTTCAAAGAAATGACACTTGAGGGTTAATCTGGCTCTTAAAACACACAAGAGTAGAAAGAGAGAAGGGCCCGGTGTCTGACTCGCTGTACATTCAGTCAGAGACCGGCCCCTTCTCTCTCATATATCTTTAATGACAGGAAACAGATTAACCCTTGAGTGCCATTTAATTTGAAGTCTGTTCTAAAGGGATAGTAATACTTCATTTTATCTTTATTTTATTTTGTAGGTATTAAAAAAACATGAAGAATGATATGTCTTATCTCTCAAACCTTTATGGTTTGAGAGATATTCACAAAGTTTCCCCTCCCGCCCCTTTTACCTAGTGTAAGCCATCTCTTCTCAGATGTGGAATGCAGTCCATAGACAAGACAGATAACAGCAGGGGACAATCTTCTTCCTATGAGAACAATGAAAGCCCTGCCCCCCTTGACAAGTTTTTCAGGTTTTTCCCTTATCTTAATTGAAGATTGTCCCTCTCTGCAATCTGCCTGGGCACTTCCCTTCTGATCTGGCTGAACAGTGTGACATCAGTAAAAGGGGCAGGAGGGGGGATACTTTGTCATTGAATTACTCTTGAACTACAACGCTGACAATTGTGCAAATACTACGATGATTAATTAGAGCTACTTTTATTATGAAACATTACTATCCCTTTAATCTAAGGCACTGAGAAGGAACTGAATGTAAAGCAAATCAGGTAGACCTCGTCCCCTCTATCTTTACATCTGTATTTTATGACAGGAAACAGATTAACGCTTTGAATGCCAGATTAACCATTTGAATGCCAGAGGGGTGCACATTGACACATTCACATACAGGTAACACACACATTGACACATACACATATAGGGAACACACTGACAGTATACACATACAAGGGTGAGGCATTAAGGGGCAGGGTACAAGGGGTGGAGCCAAGGGGGCGGCAAAATGAGGTTTTGCCTAGGGTGCCAAAAATCCTTGCACCATCCCTACTCTCTAGCGTTCACTGGACTAAGAAGCCAACAACAGCTGGAGAGTCTCAGGTTGTCCAACACTGTGTTAGCAATTCAATTAGAATCTTATTGTGTGCAAACAGATTTCTATTACTTTTACGGTTATTAGAGGGATTAGTGCACCAAATGATTAGTACAATCACATCTGTTTTTCTTTATTGTCAAAACACAATTGGTCTTGCAACACCTATCGCACAGGCCTGCAACATGTGACCATTTCCACTGTTGTTGAACTACAATTTCCATCAGTTGAACAGCTGCAAATAAAGAGCTGATAATGAAAAATTATCGTTATTGTAGATCTGACACTGGAAGGTTTAAGTCATGATAGAATTATTTAAAGGGCCCAAAAATGTAAAAAAAATTGTTTTCACTTTCCATTTAGTCAATTGCATAACTATACACAGTGAAATTTGCAATAAAATGATTTCTTCCCTCTTTTTGATCAGTGCACCTGGCACTTCATTGTTCCATCTAGAACAGAATCATTACATTTAACCCTCTGAGTGCCAGAGGGGTACACAACGCATACCCCCTGGCATGCAACGGGTAAAAAAGTACACACACACACACACAAAAAGTGGCATTTTATTCTCTACACAGTATTATAATTAATTATATTCCATTGTATTATTAGAAATGCCCTCAGTTGTTATTTTATAAATAATTAGGCATGTTTGTTTTAGTAAGGTTATGATTTAACCCTTTGAGTGCCAGTGGTGTATGCAACGCATTGCATTGTGACATATGGGCAAATTTAAAACCAAGGATTATGGGTTCCTGTAACCCCTTTAACCCATTGTTCCTCATGCCACACTGGACTTCCAAAGGAGTATTCTGGTACCCTACGTCCCTCTTGTAATGTGTCCCCAATCCATCTCCATGGCCTTCATCTGTTGAACAGGAGCCAGTTTGAGGTAAGGCTTATTTCTGCAGACTCTGCTATCCCCTCACCTATTCAAGGGGTCATAAACTCTTGGTCTGGATGCTGTATGCCACTCATCATGCATCTAAGCCCTATCCTTGTGGGTCATTCACAGTTTGTCAGGGATTCCTCTGTGGAGAAAGGTGAGACTGACAGGAATTAAGTGGATTTCTTCCTATCCTGGGGGGATGTCTACGAGAAGGACTGTTGCCCCACAACTGAGAGACTCATTAGTGTAATACCAGAGATAATTCAGGTGTTAGACTTCTGACTCTGGTTCCTCTTTTCCAGACATCTTTCAGAGACATAAAACACAGACTATACTAACTATTTTGGTTTGATTTTATCTTCTGAATCATATATTTTACTGTAAACTCTCCAGAACATACTTGAAAATGAGGGAAACATTTTCTAGATAAATAAATAATGATTCCTGAGCTTTGGAACGTTAAATTAGGTTCCAAATATGTGATATATTTTGCCTGTTACTGAACGATAATGTTTTCTTTTGAGTGTTTTTTTTGCAAATATTGGGGTTTTGTTTCACTGATGTTTTAATTAAAAAAAATTCAAATTTAGTGCTGAGTAAAGAAATCAGTAAAAATCAGTAAAAGGAACAGTATATCACCTGCAGAGATGCTTCTCACATATTTAGGTTTTTCTCATAACAACTGAATATGAGGAACAAAGGGTTACTTATACAGAAGGCAACGGATAAGCTTACCATGTTCCTGTTTACATTTTGATAAATTCCTAACTATACCCTACAGTAATGATGGCAGCTTTCGAAGGGAAGGGATCATATGATATTCCCAAACATCACTTCAATAACATTTTCAGAATAAAATATACCTCCCTGATTAACCAGGGCCACACTGTGTACTGGCACCAATGAAATTCTTATAACTTTGCTCATTTTTGTCTGTTTTCTATAGCAGATATAGAAATCTGCAGTGTAGAAATCCATAGTTGAAAATAAAAGTTGTTAAACTGAGTCATATGGCATCATAATTTGGAAGAAAAATTGGGAGCAAGTTGAGGCCTATGGCCTATGTTACCAGACTAAGCCTGACAGCAACATAAGCCTTGAATAAACTGCTAGAAGACTGGTAGAAACCTCCATTATAAGCTGGTGATAGAGCAGGTGGTTACACAGGACTCATAATGTATTGTTAGCAGGCAACATAAGCCTTGAAAAACTTGTTAGCAGACTAAGGCTTACAGCAACATAAACCTTTAAAAAATGCTGGTTGGGGCCTCCTATTTAATCTAGTGATGGGGCATTTTGGTTATGCTCTTCAATGGAATTTAATGCTTTGTCTGTAGGCCAAGGCCTAAGAAAGTCCTGAAAAAGTATCACTTAGAGCATGCCTGTAGCAAGGTAAACCTTGAGAAAAATGTTAGCAATAGCTTTTGGAATGGGCCTGCAGCAAGGTAAACTGGTTCCTGTTGGGATGGTAGACTGACAACTGACAAGTGTCTTACTACTCATGGGTCATACTCTTTACCAAGCAATTAATAAAACTAATTGATCCACCCTGGTACCTGCAATGAACCCTGCATATTCTGCTGGGTGGACAGTCTGTATATGTGTCTTTATAAATGGAAAACATTTAAATTGCACTGCTTTATACCTCTGAGAATTGCCAATTCTGCTTAATGGCTATTGGGCACAACAGTAATAGGATCAATATTCAAGAAACTCTCCCCTCAGACAGAAAGTAAATAATTGCCTTTAAATGCACTCCTAAATCACTCAGAATGATCGTATATTATAGATCTGGAAGGAGAAAGGTTTCTAAAATGCTACATTAAAAACAATACGCTTTATTTGGAGAAATTAAAAAAATCTGAAAATGCCTAACATACAGATGTCTGGTAAATGCTAACATCAGCAGTCATTAAGTTCATACACTTTATATGAGGGAAAATAGAAAAGCTGACACCTGGTCAGAAGATGTCTATTATGTATCTTCAAAATCCAAAATAATAAATGTAGTGAATAATTATTCTTACTTAACAGAATTAGACAAGAATCAATAACAATCTTATACCCACGTATCAATTCAATTGCTATCAAGTAATACAGCTACTAGTAATATTCTGGTACAAGAACTGGTAACAGTGGATTCAGTGAAAGTAGTACCTATCTGTATGGAAATATCACTAAATGTAAGTAACCAAAAGGTTAATAATCTGTCGTATATAATCTTCTGTTAAAAAGAAATATTGGGTTAGACAATTAGTTTGCACATTTAAAGATGTACAGTTATGAATCCCACATATTTCCTATCAACAAAGAGGTAAACCTATTGGCTCATAAATCCTCATTTGAAATTGAGCACTAAAAGGTATTATGTTAGAAATAACATAAATAGCTACACTAATTTCAGATATTATATCCTCTGCAAATGGGAATGATACTGAGCCCAAGAGTCGATAATACTGTATATTTCTCCCAGTCACAAATAATACATTTAGGGCTGGATTCTATTGCAGGTGCTAAATGTAGCCATCCATTTTATTACATATTTTCCTATTGGTCTATGGGGAAACCTGGAGATAAAAGCAGTGATAAAATTAGCGCCTGCACTAGAATCCAGTCCTGTGGTGAGTAAATAGGAACTACAAGTAGAACAAAATAATGTTTGTTGTGATAAAGAGATCACTCCGTGTTGGCAACCAAAGAGTTAAAACTCGGCCGTAAGTAATCTGTTATTCAGCAAACTATTTATCAACACATTTTGAGACACACTTTAGATTTAGTTTTTATACATCCATTCATCATAAACTTGGTTATAATGCTATTAATTTTCCTTTAATTCACAGTTAATTATGAATCACTTAATTCACAATAAATCACTAACATTTTTATTCATTTTATTACTTGCCTTAGCAAATGGCATAGAAACTAACCCCGGCCCTCATACAGCAACAAAAGGCAACTTGAATGTTAATAAAGGACATTCTTTTGCGCATTACAACATACACAATATACTGCCCAAAAAAGAGTATGGTGTTATGTATATAACCAAAAATCCTAATTACTGAATCCTGGCCAAGCCCTAAAACATCTGATACTGCCATTGCCATTGCAGCATACTCATGGTTTAGGAAAGACCGAGCAACGTGAGCAGGAGGCATAATCATATACACAAGAGTCTATAAACGTTACACTTTTAAAGTAGTCTTGTAACTCTGATTCATATGAATACATTGCTGGCAATATTGTTCTTCCCTTCTCAAAGCAAATCATAATTGTTGGCAACTACCCACCACCTAATAGGCCAGCACAGTCCCTCATGGACATAACCCACCACCTCAATGAGGTTGCCACTCAAAGCAAGAAAAGAGAGCTGCTGGTTCTTGGAGACTTTAAAGGAGCAGTAAACTCTTTTTTATGAAAACACATATTTTATAGAGCTTTTCCTGCTGAATAAAACAAGCGTACTCCCATCGCTGTCAGATGTTTTATTCAAAATTTATCGCAGTTTAAATAATCAGGAAGTGAATTTACTGTGTTTACTTCCTGATAGTTCTAACTGACAGGAAGTGACGGGCAGTTTCCATCACATTCTATGGAGAACTGTATGTCTCTGACTTTTCTGACTTTCCTCTCCATTAGAATCTAACAGGAAATCTAATTAGAATTTGACCACTAGAGGGCACTGCTAATATAAAAAAATATGAGTTTAAACTGTAATAACTCTGGAAATATAAGTCTCTCAGCAGTGGGAGTACCCTTATTTTACTCAATAGGAAAATCCCTACAATATATATTTTTTCATAAAAAAAAGTTTACTGCTCCTTTAATATTAATTGGGCGGACTCCAGTAATGAATATTCTGTTCATTGTTTACATTGCATTTATCATAACTAATCTCCTCCCCTACTCGCATGGATCATAAAACATCCAACCATACTCTACTGGACTGAAACCATTCATCCCGCCCAAGCAGAAATCAAACTTTAGGTATACTAGCAAATCACTCCATAGTCTACTGTGTTCACAACATAAAACCAATCAAATTGTGTCCCAAAGTCTCTGTTACTAGATTATTTAGGAAATTTAATCTCCAGTCTTTTCTAAATGATCTAAGAAATTGCCCATGGTATAGAATACGCTTAATACCTGACCTAGACTCAGCAATTTACTTTTTTTTTTTTTTTGTTCTTGCAAGTCTGTATTACCATGCCCATTAAGCTATATCTCAATAATTTACTAGCAACTTGAACAATAGCATTTCAAAACAGGGCTACTTTTGTAAGGTTATTAAAAATATCTACAACCCCCTCTAACCATTCTCACCCCTCAACTATAAAAATAGACAATGAAAAAATACAATGCCCCATAGCGATAGCTAATGCATTCAACAGCCACTTCGTTGGATGTGCCACATCCCTGATAACGCAAAAGTAATTCTGAAGTAGAAACGTGCATGAAACATTTCTGTCACCTATAAACTGGTCTATCGATACTAGTGGATTAAATTTCATGCCAGTAACCGATAGTGAAATATATGATCACTTCCTCAAACCAAAAATTAAATTGCAATCGGTTCAAGGCCTGGAAAGGGGCTAGTGGTGTGCCTACCCACAAAAATGATGATAAAAATGTAGTATCAAATTACAGACCAGTATCCCTGCTCCCCACATTATCTAAACTTCTAGAGAAATGTGTCCACATGCAACCATATAAGTATTATTGAATGTCCAGTTTTTTCACCCCACTTCAATCAGACTTTCGTCCAAATCACTTAACAATCACTGCTCTCCTAAATGTATGCAATGATATCCAGATTGACATGGAAAATGGGGGACTCACTGGAGCTATTTTACAAAGGTATTTGATACAGTAGACCATAATATTCTGATAAATAAACTCAAAAATTAGATTGGGTAATCATTTTTTAAACTGGTTCCAATCCTATTTATCAGACAGAACACAATAGGTGTCTATTGCTGACAATATTTTCCTTCAGCTCAAAGTAACAAGTGGGGTTCTTTAAGGCTCCATTCTTAGTCCTCTTCTATTTTCTGTTTATAAATGATCTGCCCATGGTTTGCAAAGCATCTTCTTTGCACATGTATGCAGGCGAAACCATAATCTACACAAAAAATCTGAACATCTCACCTTGAGGCAGTTTGGAAGCTGGTTAGCTAAAAAACTGTTCTTAAACACTGACAAAACGGTCAAAATGGTATTTGGTACAAAGCACTAACTACGTACACTTCACAATACCCATCTAACCATTGTCTAATCATAACTTGGCCCTAGTGGGCTCCTACTAATATCTGTCAAGGTAACACCAATAACGTTCAGGAGTCAGTACGGTATACTTAAATGCAAAATTTATTAACCCCTTAAGGACCGGGAAAATCTGAGGTCGTTTTCCCTTAAGGACCGGAGCAAGTCTGACCTTTTTGACTATGTCTTTGTTCAACAGTGTTTTCCCTCTTAGGCTTTTATTCCACCCCCATAAATTATATACTGTTTTTTTAAGCACAAATAGGGCTTTAATTTGATACCCTATTTATATGGATAACCCACCATTCACTTTATTAAAATTAAAAAAAAAAAAGGTAAAAAAATTTAAAAAAAAACAAAAAAAAAAACATTTTTTATTTTTCTCTTGGGATCAATTGGCCACAAAGGGTTACATTTTTATGGAGACTGCATGAAAAGTATGACCAGTCAGTCATACCTACAAAATGCGCAGTTTAAAGTGGCCACTGTCCCCCCCGGGTGAAAATCCCCATGTCCCTTTTTCCCACCCTATTTTGACACTTTTTTGTCCCTGCCATTTGGTGGTGTATATAAGTGTATTACATGGATCCACAACAATCACACTTGCAATATTGTTTAATTATATATATTTTTTTAAAATAAAAAAATGTTTTTGTAAAAAAAAAAAAAAAAAAAATAAAGTGTATAATTGCAGATCAAAAATTGACCTGCATTTAGCCAGCCTCCTGCACCAGCAGTGAAGGGGTTAATACCCCCAGCTGCTGTATTTTTTTAACCACTAGGTGTCTCTCGTCTACTTCTGTCTCCCTTACTTTGAGAGCAAGGGAGACAGAGGCAGACGAGACAGGCACAGACAGCATGCTTTGCATGCTGCCTCTGTCTGTCACTATGCCGGTACATGTGATCGCTGATACAGCGATCGCATGAACCGGCAGAAGCAAGAAGGGCTGAGACTGAATGCCCTGGTCTCGGAGTGCTCAGTCTCAGCCTGGAATTAATGATAGCAGCGTGCACGGAGGCACGCTGCTATCATTTAAGCCGTGATGGTCCCGGACCATCATGGGTCGTTAAGGGTATAACAACCCATGATGGTGCAGGACCGTCATGGGTCCTTAAGGGGTTAATAATATAAAAGAAAATCACACTATATACACAAGTAGCATGCAGAGGGTAAAAGCAAGCAAGCACTGCTATCAGGAATAGTAGTCTGCCAAGCTTGACCACTCTGCTGGGCCTTAGCCACTGGTAGTCTCTGCAGGAACCAGGAGCAGGAACCAGATCTTGATCCGACTGACTCACGCCTGAAGTCAGTATAGATCGTTATCTGACTCACTCCTGCAGTCAGTATAAGGAAATGGATAACTAACCCACGCCTGCAGTCAGTATCGGAGCTAGTCTACCAGAGCCCCAGGTCCACACTAGATTAGGTGTCTGCTAGGTACAAGGAACAAACGTAAGAGTAGTCAGACAGAGCCACAAGTCAAGGCCAGAGGCGGTAGTCAGACAAGCCATACACAGTTCAGTTAGACGGAGCCACAGGTCAGCACCAGGTTGGATGGAAGACTAGCCAGGTCATACACAGAGCCCAAGGTAATAGAACTGCTATGAACAACAATGCAAGGTCAACTGAGTCAGAACTCAGACTGCCCTTTAAACCCCTCCTCAGGAAGTAGGTAGGAGGAGCAGCTCAGAGGAATGAAGTAGGTAGGAGGGGACTACAGGAAGCATGCCACATAAAACAGAGGCCTGCTGCATGCGTGAAGCCTCGCACCTGCAGATGATGCTGAAAGCATGTTAAGCTGTAACAATATCTTGTTATGTGGCTTAAACCCAAATTCACTTTTGTTCTTCATATTGATAAATTAACATCCAAACGTTATGATAAAATATTTGCTGTGTTTAGAAACATACTCTTTAAGTCCCATGGTAAGAAAACGTATTGTTCAACAGATGTTAATGCCAGTCATAGACTATGGGGGCATAGTACATGCTTCAGTGCCACAAATCCATCTTAGTAAACTTGACACTCCGTATAACTCATTATTCCTCTTTGTCCTCCAGTGTAATTACACTACCCCTCACTGTGATATGCTTAAAGAACTAAATTGGTTAACACTCAACTCTAGATGTACCCTTCACCTTTCATGCTTAGTATACAACCACTTCTCTGGAAAGCTACCAGTCATCCTGAGCAGTATGCTCATTCCAGCTCTCCATACTAACTATAACCTCCACTCCACTGCTAACAAACTCACTGTGTACGTATTACACACCACAAGAAAGAAGCCGGTTGATATCCTTCTCCTTCAGAGCCTGGAATAACATACCAGTCTAAAAATAATTTACCTAGAGAAAGAGCAGAAATGTGTGACAAAACTGATAAAGGGAATAGAAGATTTTAGTTCTAAAGAGAGACTAGTCAGACTAGGTTTGTTTACATTAGAGAAGAGATGTCTAAAACGGGATATAATTTCCATTTACAAATGTATTAAAAGCCAATAAAAATATCTCTGAAGATCTATTTACTGAAAGAGCTGAGGAAAAACAAGGCCATACGTTAAGACTAGAGGAAAGCTGCTTTCTCCTTAAACAAATGCAGGGATATTTTACAGTAGGCAGTGAGGTTGCCGATTTCTAATTTTGCCATCGGAGGCTGTATTTGCAGATACTGTAGATTAGTGTTTTTCAACATTAGTCATTGGGACAATCCAGCAGGCCAGCTTTCCTTATCACCTTTATCACAGATAACTAATCAGATCTTTAACCCAAGAGTGCCTGAGGGGCAGCTAATACATTGTTTTGCAATGCCTTGGACACTCCTCCGGCACTCATAGGGTTTATAAGTGGTGAAAGTGATCTTAAAATGCTGTATATATTTAGTTTTATTAAATCACTATTATATCTTCTAGACTTACAGGAATGGTAACCCCTTATCTTGACTTATGTATTCTGTCATTTTTATTATGTATGGTCAAATTGTCTATATATTTTTTAATGTATACTTTTTAATGTTTCTGATAGTGAGCTACCTAGATCTTAGTTTCCTGGTCGATAGACAAGCAAAGCAGAACAGTGATACAATGCTACAGTATTTCTGCAGCACTGAATTCTCTGTGTGCTTTCTGTTTTAAATAGTATCTCTAGACCTGCTCTCATGTTTTCTGACCAGTATATCACTGTTAAGAGTGCAGAAGTGTAAAAAAATAATAGGTGGCAAAAAAGAGTATAAGCAATCTGACTGTACATATTATGTACTTTCAAAGTATTTACAGTCAAAATAAAGGGTTGCTTAACAAGTATATATAAACGTATACATACTTTATTATACTCATATTATAATTAGCTATTTGTTAATTAGCGTCAGTGAAAACATGCAAAATAGGACTGGGTCAAAATAGTAGGAAAACATTAAAGGGGAACTACCACCCCAACACAATGTACTCTCTAAGTCTTTGCCCTCCTAGCGTTATTAGCAATCCATAGTTAGTTTTCTCTAAAAAAAGCATTGTAAGAGCACAATCTTTATACTAAATTTCTACCTGATGACGTCTTGCCCCTTGAATCCGTTCTGAGCATGACCGTTGGAGCCACTTGGCTCCATTGTACCTCCCTCTGTCTTGCCCATCACTCGTACGTCATTGTCCTCAGCACCACGCGACCTGCCGCGCTCCTGGCATCAAGAGCGGTCAGGTAATTTCAGCCTAGTGGAAACAGACCGGTGGTATATAAATATAGCGAGTGCTTCACATGCACCCGCTCCCACTAAGCCAAAATGACCTGACCACGCTTGATGCCAGGAGTGCGGCAGGTCATGTGGTGCTGAGGACAATGACGTACGAGTGATGGGCAAGACGGAGGGAGGTACAATGGAACTGAATGGCTCCATAACGGTCACGCGCAGAACGGATTCAAGGTGTTTAATATTTACCGATTCACTCACCTGATCCTGTACCTGTTTGTTATGCTGGGTTAGGTGAAGTCCTCCTCTTGTTAAGTCCCGGCTTGACTGTGACTGGGAGGTATGGTGCCGGACTTAAAACCAACATTCCTATCCAGTTAGGCAGATCTGAAATCCATACTCTGTGCAGTGACAGTAGTAACATGGGGTTTGAGAAGTCTGTAGGAGAGGAGGACCCCCAACCCTTTAGAAATGAACAATCTACTATTACTAAATTATCAAATGTTAATACAGTTCTTGGTATCTGCTGACATACCTCTAAATTTTATGTACTTATTTTTGTAAATTGTTTTGTAAACATGAATTGTAATTAATGTAGTGCTTGACATCAATATAGTACATGTTATTACAGTGGACTTATTATTTAAGAAAGTACTCAGTCTAGTAGGAAACACCACACTTTAGTAATACTTGAGCATTTTTAATCCTCCTGAGCATTTTCATTTTTTATCCTGATGTTTCATTGTTTTTTTTCACTGTGGCCGCTGCATTTTCCTACATATTGTTTTGGGCTGATTTAAAAGTAACTCAACAAGAATAGCTATCGAGCGTAGGCACAACAAAAACACGTAACACAAAAACCTGCTTCGCACCTGTTTTCACATCACCGTGCATCCCAGACACCCGTTAAAACACAGCTTAAGTCAAAATGTAACATTACGGCTGTCGTTGGCTAGCAACCCTCATAGATGCACAAACAAAATTCAAACCTACAGCCAATCCCAAGGCCCCAAAGTAGCAAAAATGTTCAAATACACCTATATATACCCCAAAATAACGGTCACATCCTGTCTGTGTGTGGAGTTTTGGCGAGCTAGATCACAGGAGCTGACATTTGAGGTAGAAGGAGTTTTGATTTGGGAGTTTGGAGAAGAGAGATCTGCACTTAAATAAACACATATCACACTTCTGCACATATCACATACACCCATACAAACACATACACATAGGCTTTTTTTTATATAACACTTTACACACATCTTAAATTTTATTTTTACAGTGTGAATCTGTGAGTGAAACAGTGTGGCAGAGAGTGAGTGGGATTGAGTGCATCTGTGAGGGCCTGTGGGAGTGCCTGGGTGTCAGTGGGTGAATGATGGCCATGAGAGGACAGGAAAGAGGGATGGGGAGAGTAGTGGAGGAGGAAAGAGAGTAGGACATCCCTGTTGAGAGTAGGGGTGGTAGAGGGAGATCCGCAGGGCAGAGGGGGATCCGGCCCAGAAGACCTGGCACATGGAGAGTAGGGACAAGTGCGTCAGTGGGACGAGGGGTACCTGTCGCAGAGCACCATGCACAGGCAGGGACAGAGCATGCAGGACATTCTGGGCACAGCTCTGACATCTCTCAGGCTGGAGATGAGGAGGAAAGGCTCAGGGATCCCCACTACATGGAAGAGGAGAACAGTGCTCTTGTGGAGGCTGTTCTAGAGAGTGAGAGCGTCCTCTTTCCGAGGGAGAGGGTTCCTAGCCTGGCTGCGAGGAGGAAGGATGCATGGAACCAGATGTGCAGCAAGGGGAATGCGGTGGGCAGCTGCAGACGGGATGTGGGCGACTGCAAGGTGGTCAAAAAGAAGTTGGCTGAAGTCGCCATGCATGCCCGAGGCACTGAAGGTGATCCACCTGTCCCAAATCACCTTTAGCGGATGGAAGGAGAGGCTGTGGCAGACCTTGTCATCCACGCTGATTGAGGGGGTCCCTGGAGGATCGGACACTGGGGATGAAAGGAACCTCCACACTACCGGTAAGTGCATCCTCACATAACCATACACCACATCAACCCACACAACCATAACACACAAACACAGTCACATCACAACATATGCCCATCATTCATCCACACAGCTGCACCACCACAGCACCCTGAGGGTTCAAACAGGACACAATACAAGGACAAATGGCAAGGTTCAACCAGGCCCAAACCTGTCCAAGTCCCAGTTCATCCCTCTTGTTGCTGTACTGATCACACACAATCCAAACCATGCTTTTTAAAGTGTTGTCTGTTAAGCATCATTACTGTTCCTCCACAATGTCACCCATGTATCCACAGAGAAGTCAGCACGTAACCCCTTGAGTGCTAGAGGGATTATCAATGCATCACTCAACAATTCTTTGGCAACCCCTCCAGTACTCAAAGGGTTAACCGACGACAAACACAATTTGACAGGGTTAGGATTACATGCTACACAGGGGACATTCACTAAGCGATGTAAAAGACATGATGGAGTGAATTTAACCCTTCCATACTATCACTTCACCAATTCCCATGTTTGTCTATGGAGACTATTCAAGAAAATGGATAAAGTTACTGAGGGCTCATTGGATACACTCCCTAGAAAAACACTGGAAATGGAGAAATTATATAATTGGAGAAGTCATCATTTACACTGTACCTCCACTCCAAATGTTCTACATCACCGCTAACTGAATCTCAAGAGAGATATGATGGATGAGGAAGAACATCACAGTGCCAGTACGGCCAACTGACTGTATGTGCAACACACAGGCCTTGAAACAACCACCACTGTAGAATTAAAGGAGAACCAAGTAGGCCTTTGTATTGTGTATGCAATAATTTCCTCTCTCTTGAACTGTCATATCATACATTTGGTTTTCATATGGATCCTCAGGAGTGGTGATGCTATGGATGGATGTTATACCATCCACTATTTACAGGATATACTTGGAAACCAAATATCAAGCACTGTAGGTGGCACACCAACAGGCCATGATTGATGGATATCCCTGATTAAAGGGATAGTAATACTTCGTTTTAACTTTATTTTATTTTGTAGGCATTAAAAAAACATGAAGAATGATATAAGTCTTATCTCTCAAACCTTTATGGTTTATGAGATATTCACAAGCAAAGTTTCCCCCTCCCTCCCCTTTTACCTACTGTAAACAATCTCTTCTCAGATGTGGAATGCAGTCCATAGACTGGACAGATAACAGAAGGGGACACTCTTTTTCCTATGAAAACAATGAAATCCCTGCCCCCCTTGACAAGCTTTTCAGTTTTTTCCCTTATCTAATTGAAGATTGTCCCTCTCTGCAGTCTACCTGGGCAGCTCCCTTCTGCCCTGGGTAAGAAGTGTTACATCAGTAAAAGGGGTGGTAGGGGGACATTTTGCTTGTGAATATCTCTTAAACCATAAAGGTTTGAGAGATAAGACTTATATCATTCTTCGTGTTTTTTTAATGGCTACAAAATAAAATAAAGTTAAAACGAAGTATTACTATCCCTTTAAGCAAGGCTGGGTCACTCACAAAGATGGAGTCAATGATCCAAACAGCAACAGACCTTAATCATAGAAATCTCTCAATACTGACCTGATTGGTGCCCTGGGGAATTAACTTGGACAGACCTCATGTAGCTGTGATTGCCAGGGTGGTATTCCATGCATCGCAACGCAATGCATAAGATACCATCATGACAACCAGAGATCCACATGTTAATTAAATAATCTTGCATTCATTGTGTACAATACTAATCACACCATTTCATTTCCCCACACAGCATACGGGCCTTCAGCACAGCAGGAGGCTGTGGAGGAAGCACACACACATCCCCAGAAGAGATTCCTCTTGGGGAGCAAGAGGATGGGACCGGTACATGGTAACCCTACACAGCTGCAACACCACCTCCAGCATCTTCAGCTGCACCACCACCTCCTGCATCCTTAGCTGCACCACCACCTTCTGCATCTTATGCTGCACCACCACCTCCTGAGTCTTATACTGCACCACCACCTACAGCATCTTATGCTGCACTGCCACCTCCTGCATCTTATGCTGCACTGCCGCCTCCTGCATCTTATGCTGCACCACCAGCTACAGCATCTTATGTTGCACCGCCACCTCCTGCATCTTATGCTGCACCGCCACCTCCAGCATCTTTAGCTGCACCACCACCTCCTGCATCCTCAGCTGCACCACCACCTCCTGCATCTTATGCTGTACCACCACCTACAGCATATGCTGTTCCACCAGCTGCTTCCCTACACTACCAGGACTGGTTTTATTTTGAGAGGTCCATGCAGCCATCCTCCTCGGGACCTTCCCACCCTGCTGCAGCACCACCACCACCAGGATGGTCCTGGCTGCCCGGGACTGCGGCCACCCCTACATATGGGCCATATGTCCATTCTCCTGACCTACCCTCCTGGATGGCTCCCCAGCATCGGCCCAGGTACGAACCAAGGTGGGGGCCAAGCAGATACCAGTGACCAAGGTATGACCCCTGGCCACTGGAATACGAGCACCTGGGACTGAATGGGGAGCCCCAGCGCTCTCAACCGAGGGAACACTTCACCCCACCACCACAGGGATCAGTGAGAAGCTCGGGGTCACTGGATGTGGTGGGCACATGGATGACATCTGCAGCAGCAATCCCACAAGCAGACCTGGAAGACAGAGCAACCGCACCGGCAGACAGAGCAACCGCACCGGCAGACAGAGCAGACAGAGCAACCCCACTGGCAGACAGAGCACCAGCAGACTCTCCACCAGCAGCAAGCCCCCCAGCACACTCTTCAGGCACATGGATGGAGAGGGAGTGCCTGGAGTTAAAAAGGAGGCAACTCAGGGAAACCCAGAGGACCAACACGTACATCAGAAGGCTCCAAAGGGATTCCCTGAGGAACACTCAAAGGATACTATCCAGCCTCCATGCCCTGGAGGTACAGCTAACACTGATGAACACAGAACTCAGGCAGTACCATGCAGGAATGATGGACATGATGGGGCAGCTGCTGGTGGAGGTCAGAGACCACAACCGCAGGGAGAACCTGCGTATGGAGAGGGAGCAGCGATCAACAGAGGGTTCTACTGCACCCACTTCTCCCTCCAGTGCGACCCCTGAAGCAACCCCAAGGTCGCAAAGGGTGACCAGGCAGTCAGCCAGGCCATCCACATCTGGAATCAAGCCCAACGTCCCCCCAAAAAGAAAAAATAAAGAGACCAACATGTTATTTTCCCCCCAAATAAAACACACACGTCTGCATTTTAATCCTGTCTGAGGAGGTTTGTGGTTACTGATAGATTAAGTGACAAAGATATCTCCAATGCATCGCAAAGCAATGCAGTGAACACAACCTTAGGGTGAGCATTGGGTTATCCATTAAGTTATGCTGATGTTTTACTAAGGTTGAAACAAGCTTCCCCAGTGATATAACTTCGCCACTTAGTCTGTTTGTTTGGCAATGTAGCCCATGTACTGAGATATGTCAAACCAAAGCAATCTCAGAACATTGATTACATTGATGACCATGTAAACCATGGACATGACATTAATGTGGAAGTAATATCCCCTGTATCATCTCATTATCACTCACAACACACATTAGTGTATCTGACATCATCTCCTTGCATGAATACATCACAAAGTCCACTCATGGTCAAACAAGTAGTGGACTCCTGTGATGTAGGTCATGCCTTCCTATGTATGGGGGATACTCTAGCCTTCAGTATGGTTCCAAATTGAGAGATGTCTAATCCAACATTTATTCATACAGGCACATATTGAATAGTGATGGTTCTCCTTTATTGTGTCTCAAACTACATTAAAACATACATGTGTTTTCTGTGTATATTGCCTATATGCATTGAACACTGTGGCAGCTGGGAGCATCCTGTTGCTGCAGCTGTGCATCTGCAGGCAGGTGTTGTCCTCCAGGTGGGGATGGGCTTCTGTGTGGCTGTTGAGCCAGAGCCTCCTCACTTGCAGCAGGTGAAGGCTGGTGTTCCCTAGCTCTCGTCCTTGCACGCCTTCTCCGCAGTCTTCGCATCAGTATGTAGGTGAACATACTTTTTGCTCGCTCTCTCTATCCCTCTCTCTCTCTCTTTATCTCTCTATCTCTCTCCCTGAGTGGAAAACAAGCCACAAGTGACTGTGGTGAGCTGTCCCTTTAAGTACGTGGTTGGGTATTGTCTTGGTGTTGTGATGATGTGAGTGATGACCAACGGGAAGGTGTTTGTTGTCCAGGTAAGTGTTTTAAAATATGATGTGTTCTGATTGCTGTGTCTCTGTCAGTTGCGGGTGTGAAGTTTTGGGGTGCAGGTTGTGTCTGGATCGTCTGGTGATGTTGCATAGGTGAGCTTGTTTTGTATTGGCAGGTGTCAGTGTTGTGTGATAACCCCCATTGTTCTGTGCCCTATTGTGTTGGTGTTTTATTGGAAGGCCTTGTCCCTGTGGTGTTGCTTGGTTGTTGTGTTGTGTGTGACACTGATTTGTGGTGTCTGTCCATGTTTTTGTGCTATTTTGGCATTGCACTGGTTAATTTTGCCATTTACATGCTTGTGTGGTATGCGGATTGTCTTTAACAGTGGTTTGTTTTTGACCGTTATGTGTCTAACAGCTAACAAAACTGGGTCTTAACTTTTAGCCATTAAATGTATCTTTTTTCTGGAGTTCCGTGCTCCTTTGAATGGCTCTGGGAAATCTTTTTCCATGCGTCTCAATGCACGTAAGTCTTTCGGCCGTAAGGATTATCAAACTGCCGTTAGCTGTTCTTAAGACGGACCTTTAAAAGGCTTACAACATGTTAACGCACACGTTAGTGTTTTTTCAAAAGAGTAAAAACGTTAGGACAAGAGGCCATAGTCTAAAACTAGAGGGACACAGGTTTAGATATAATGTAAGAAAGTTTTACTTCACTGAGAGGGTAGTAGACAAGTGGAATAGCCTACCAGCAGAAGTGATAGATGTCAATACAGTGACAGAATTTAAGCATGCATTGGATAGGCATAAGGCGGTCCTTAACATAAGAAAAGACCAAGGACCAAAAAAGGTTTGAGGTTGTGTGTGGGTTTTTTTTTTTTTTTTTACACAGTAGGAAATTGGGCAGACTAGATGGGCCGAATGGTTCTTATCTGCCGTCAAATTCTATGTTTCTATGTTTTTACTAACGCCTGCCTTTAAATCTACCCCTTTGGGTCTTATTCATCAAGCTAAAGTAGAGGAATTCTGAAGCAAACCAAATGTACCATAGGGAGGATATGGAAATGCCATTTGATTTAAACTGGACTTTAAACCACTTGAATGGTAGAGAGAGTTCTCCAACACATTGTGAAACAATATGTTGAAGACCCCTCCAACATTCAAGGGGTTTAAATGGATAGTAATGTCTGAATATTAAGCCATTGTTGATTATTCATTACTTGTGTAAAAGCCCGTGTATACGGGCCAAGGTCCGGGAGATGTTAACCCTTTGAGTGCCAGAGGGGTACGCAACACATTGCAAGAGGCCGGTCCTGCCGCTGACGCAGTCATGCACTGTAGAGACTGCCCAAAAGCACAGAATGCTCCCAGCACGGAACTCCCAGCATTCTGTGCGTTCGGACAGTCTCTACTGCGCATGACGGCTTCTGACAAACATCCTTAGCGAATTATTATATAGGATACTTTTTTTATAGAATGTACATAATATTGTATTCTTTGTTTTGTTTATTTGAAAATGTCCCCCTCCCACCCTTTTCCCCTACATGACGCTGACTTCCTTTAGAGAAAAAATCCGATCCAGACAGATCCCTATGAGGGATAATCTCGTGTCAGCATAAGGAAAACCATGCCCTGCGTCATCAAGGAGGACAAGATTGTTCATCGTTGCAATCTGACCATTTTTCAGATCTGAGGGAAGGCAGCATGATGTAGGGAAAAAGGGCAGGAGGGGGACACTTTAAAGTAAAATAAAATTAAGAATATCTTAAGGACAACGATGACTTAATATTCAGACACAACTATCTCTTTAAATCCCCAATTAAATCAGTAGGAATTTGCAGATTTTTTTCAACCCTTTGGCACAGCTGAGTTGCAGTAGAGTCTTACCACTGTAACTGAATGACCCCTTCTTGTGTCCTGCTTGTAGCAGCCCCCTGGTGTCATCAAAAGTGTGTAGAAAGTCCTGCTTATGAAAAAATATGACAGGAAAAAATAAGATTTTAAAACCGTTTAGGTTGTCTTGTGTTTGTCACCACTACAATTTTTGTGTGAAGGTATGGAAAAGACTATTGGACACTTTCACACATTTTGTCCTTGAAAATAATGTAGTCTTCTTTCATACTTGTAGCCACATGTATATAAACCTAATTGCCTAGGGAAGATCCGTTGGTATTAGTATAGAGAATATATGCTTTTGTTAGAATGCTATGCATTCTGAGAATGTTTTATTGATGTTATATTTAGTAAGAATACCATTCTAAGAGAAAATATTGGTTTAATGGATGATCATTTGGGGCAATTAACTATGAATTACTTTATTGAAAGGAACATAATTATAGCTCTGGCCATAGCAGCTTCCAGTCTAAAATTAGAGTTATGGCATTGTTGTAAAATATACTGAAACTTGAGAAGGGAAATCTTTTTAATACAAAGATGAAATTTTCATTTTTAGATTTTGAAAGTGGAATTATAGATGCTTGTGTTTTTAAGGAAGATATGCATTTATTAATAATGATAATTTAGACCAGCTATTCACAGTTGCAGTCCCTGGGACACATAAACAATGCATGTTTTCAGGACCTCCTCATATAGGCGGACAGGTGGATAAATCATTAGATGAGCTGCTGCCATAGATCTATACTGTGAGAATCACTGATTCAGTCTGTCCCAGAAACCAATGCAGATCTTGTTTCCACTGTGTCTCTGGATCCAGAGATATCAGCCGCCATTTAAAGTGACAGTGAAAGAACAATGATTGAATGCAATTTGTCCAAAGATATTTTGCAGCAGCTGCTTCCACAATGAAGAAACAGCAGGGATATTATGGTTATTTTTTTTTAATAAGGTGATAAAATGTAGATGATTTCTCCAGTGTGATAAACTGTCCAGTTCCTATGAAGTCTAGGCACTAAAAGTTGGAGAAATGTTAATGCATTGACTCCACTGAATAACATAGGACTTGGAAAGTTTATCAAACTCGAGAAGTCATCTCCACTTTATCACCACTTAGTGCATCTCCACCATCTGAACTTATAAGATGAAAAATTCAGAGAAGGGTGAAAATAATAAAAACTAACCATATATTTTATAGATCTGTGGCCACTTGAAATTGTCAAGGATAAGGTCTCCAATGCTGTATTTACTAAGAAAATATCTTCTAGTAGGAGGTATTTCCCCTTTAAAGGAAAAATAACATTTCGTAATAAAAAGTCCCACTTACCTTTCTATGACCAGAAAATCCCAATGGCCCTTGCAAGTGTTGCAATTGTGCCTGTGTTCAAGAGAGAACATCATATCCATGGAGATAGAAATGACAGTTGATAGCACTCAAGGGGGTTACAAATCCCATGGGATTTGGTTGGAATTGTATTTGCCCCTTACAGTGCAGTTAGTTTGCCCAAGAATTTGAATGACAGGTATCCACACCATTGCAAAGCAAGGCACTGGAAACGTCTCTGACACTCTAAGGGTTAATTTAATGTAGCCTCATGACTTGTTGCTACAATACAGCTTCTGATGCATATATTGCCTTCCTGTTCTCAGAATAAATCTAGTTATATCAAATGAATATTTACAAGCTGTTCCATAT
Organism: Rhinophrynus dorsalis; assembly: GCA_037306005.1. Lineage (NCBI taxonomy): Eukaryota > Metazoa > Chordata > Amphibia > Anura > Rhinophrynidae > Rhinophrynus > Rhinophrynus dorsalis. Next base: position 579,781,538 of record CM074718.1, read on the forward strand.
AGATTGGCCTAGGCACTGAAATGTATTCAGCTGTTCCTGATGCGTTTTACTTGTCTTCAGTTCAATTGTAGCTTTCCGGCCATCAATTTTTTTATATTTTATTATCAGACAGACATGACCATGGCTTTATAATAAAAGTAGTGGGGAAACGGTACAATCTGATAACAAATCAATGTAATAATGTGGAAAATTGTTAATTCAATTTACAATTCGCATTGTGTAGGACAGACGTGACTTGTTCCATTGGTGGCTCAATTCCAATAATACCTTTGGGCATGATAGGAAAGCTACATAAACTAAATATGCATGTAATCTCTTTGGGACGGATAAGAGTATGTTTTGTTGATCTGCTACAGACATGATAAATCAGGGTCTGGAAGCTGGAGATCACTAGATGTGAAGTTAATAAAAGTGTACCAAATATTACTATTATTATTGTTGTTTATTGCTATAACATCAATGAGCACAAAACTTGTTCATGTATTTCTATTCACATAAATTCACATTATAGATTAATCTGGAATAGGGCTACTTCCACACGTTAATAAAAATATTTGAATTATTTTTTCTATGACTACTGGAATTGTACTTAATATTTACATGGTTCTGGCCTTATGCAGAAAGAAAAAGAGGAACAATATTGAAGCATACCAACTGGACCATAGGGAACAACTAAAATTCACCAAATTCCTATTGATTTATATAGAACAAGATAGGATATGGCATAGGGTAATATCAGCCAGTTTGCCAGGTGTACTAAAGAAATTATACGCTCTCATAAAACTGTCACTAGACAATCTAAATGTATATGTAGATGTGGGGGCAATTTCTCAGTTTTTCAAAATCACTCAGGGACATTCAGTAATAGTGTAATTATATACTTACACCAGTTTATCAGCTACAACCCAGCAGAGTGCAGCAGAGGAATTCATCCACCCCTGTACAGACAACACTGTGACACAAAGGAATCGGTCTGTGGTTCCACTTGAAAGGTAATTTATTTATAAGTACAGTTGGACAAAGCCAATTGCATAAAATAAAACTGAAAAATAACAAAGAAAGTGACCATCTAGATTAATGCCTTTCAAGGTTCAGTGGTCTTTTCATTAGGGTGTTGGGACAGAAATCAATGAAGTTTGATTTCTGGCCCAACAGCCTGCTGAAAAGACCTTGAAACATGTTGATCTAGAGGCCAACATATTCATTTTTTAAGTTTTATTTGTTGTATTGTCATTTGCTTTGTCCAGTTGTACTTTTAAATATATTCTCTCTTATGTGGAGCCACCTATTTATTCCTGTGTATCACAGTGCTGTCTGTACAGGGGCGAGTGAATTCCCCTATTGTGCACTGATGGTATGTTCGCAGACAAACCAGTTATTTGTCTAAGTATTTCTTTACACTGTTTCTGAATGTCCTTATATTAAACTGTTAGTAGATAGATAGATAGATAGATAGATAGATAGATAGATAGATAGATAGATAGATAGATAGATAGATAACCAGCTTTCCACTTTCCAGAGGACTTAGCTTAAATAATTGCACAGTAGTAGAACTAGTAAAATTGGCACTACCCTCCTCTTACAAGGTTTTTCTTCCAACAACATATTAATCTGCTACGTTCTCAAAATCACCCAGATCTCCAGGTTAGACAAGTAACATGCAGAAAAATAAGAAAGAAATTGAAGAGAACAGGTCAACCAGTCCATTTAAATGTAGTAGTTTTTTTTTATTAAAAACTGTTTATTCACACAATAACATAATATAATGAAGCAAATAAGTTGAAATCACCAATGCAGTAACAATAAAGAGAACTAAGATATAATGTAAATGCATATGTGACCCACTGGATCCAACACTATGGGTCTGTCGTGGCTATGACACCTCTAAAGGAAGGCAATAGGATGGTTATATCTACCTTTCCAACTGGACTGCAAAGGCATAAAAAAGGGAGAGACTAGGGTGCCCATATCTTTCAGAAGATAGGTCTTAGAGACTCTGAAATGTGCTAAGGATAGATCAGGAGGCAGAGTCAGTGAAAAGGCAGGCAGAGAGCACATTCAAATGCTGAAGCAGTGAGTGAAATGGCCAAAAGAGGGAGATCAGAGAATCCGCAAGCTTTGGCCTGATGAGCACAGAGCATAAATTACTGAAAATAAGACTACATATGTACCAGGTCCTGTGAACACCATTAACTGTATGAATTATGTGATATGCTGTGTATACCATTATTTACGAAGTAAGTGTATACTATACATGGGAATTACTTAATGAATGAATATGTTTATATAGTGCCACAAGTGTACATAGCTCTTTACAATTTAAGGGCTTGGACAATACAGGGTTACAAGTGCTTTGCAAAATGAAACACTGGAATGGAGGTCCCTGCCCAAAAGCTTGCAATCTAAAGTAATAACATTTCATATCCCCTTTGAAATATTATTTAATTACATTATTCACTGACAGGGCCTTGTGCTTTTTCTTCTCCATTTTTGTCTTCCTTGTCCCTGTGTTTTTCAGAAGATGAAAAAGTACCCCTACATCAGCATATATTCATTTAACCCATTGAGTGCCAGAGAAGTATCCAGTGATGCCTCTCTGGCACTCAAAGGGTTAAAAGGGGATTATAACTCCTTGAATGCATCCAAAGCATTGTTTCTCTTAGGAGCGGACTTGGTGTAACTTGATAATCCTTGGCGTGCCAGAGGGGTATGCATCACATTACAGAGCAATGCATTGCATACCCCACTGGTCCTTAAAGGGTTAAGATATAACCTCTCCAACCATCCTGGAGTCATATCCGTGGAGGCAGACTTCACTGGCAGGACCACAGAACCTGTGTGCAGTATATTGTTTTACAATGTGATGAGCAATTCTCTGGTCCTTATTCTGTACCTGTGACCTTAAGACAAGTGTTTTTTTGGTTTATAGAGAATAACAAACTTTGACACGTTATTCTAATTACCTGCACAGTATGTGAATTAATTATGTCCGTGGCTAAACCTATCACTAATAGCTGTGCTCTTGGAAATGCCTTTAGTGTGTGGGCTCTCCCTAGATTCACTCAACGATATATCATCCGGACAAAGAATCTAATTAGCGTAATGTGCCACACTGTTTCACCAACAAATAAAGGTTCATTTCTCAAGAACTAGTCATACTATATTTATATGGCTAATAACAGCTGAAGAGATATCTGTCTGTCAAGTTCAGTTTTTGCCACGTCATCCTTGTAAATCTAGAGGAAAGCAAAAAATTTTAATTTCCAGTTAAGCCCCAAGTGTGGAAAAAAAATTGTTCCTGACACCAGGAGGTATTTTAATATTTCTTTGGACCAAAATCCTATCTGCATTGATACCAAACATAATTCTCAATATTGTCATGAGCTAGGAAGCTATCTAATATGTTTTTACTTCATCTACAGTATATGCAAACATAACCTCCTGAGGCAGCCTTACTGCCCTGATAAAAAAAAAAATCCATGCCTTTGAGTTGAAGGCACCTTTCCTCTAGTCTTACTGGATGTTCTTGTTTTTTGAGCAGTTCCCTGAATAATTTTTTCCATAGAGAGTTTTTTTGTATTGAAATCGAATAGATTTATAAATATAGACTTCTCTACTCTGATGTAAGCAAACTCGGATTCCTAATCTCTCTTTATTAGTAAAATCTTCAGTCCCTTTATCAGTTTGGTTAGATGTCCCTGTACTTTTTCCAGGTCACCAATGTCATTTTTTTTTTTTTTTTTAACTGGCACCCAGAACCATCCTATATTATAATTTGCTAAGGATGTTTGTCAGAAGCCGTCATTTGCAGTAAAGGTGCGCAGAGAGGACTAAGGTCTGAATTCGGAGTGCCCCGCTCCGTATCAGCAGTGGCACAGCCAGTCTGTACTGGGCATGACTGCTTCTCTGCCAGTGTTGGCCCGTGTACACGGGCTTTAAAACTATTACTACATCTTACAGATGAGGCTTTACCAAGGACTTAACCCTTTGAGTGCCAGAGGGGTATGGAATGCATTGCAAAGCAATGCATTCCGTACCCCACTGGCACTCAAAGGATTAAGGAGTTACATTTATACCACTTTTTATACATGATAGTACCGTATTTGCTTTTGCAGCAACTGAGTGACACTGCACATTGTTGTGAAATAGATTCTTTAATTGGACTTCTAAAATGATTTTCTAACCATGATACCACAAGCAGTTTCCCATTTAGAGTGTGTATGTAGCACAACAGAGAGTTGTTGTAAATGGAACCTTTTCAAGATGGTCTAATAATATAACAGAATTAGTTAACATTATCAGTATTTAATGACAAGCTTCAGCTGCATAATGCTTCCCCCTTATTTATTGTTCTTACAGTTTTCCATTTTCCATTATATTTATAGATAATGCTTTTATGTCTTTTGTTCATACAATCTTCTTTTTACTGGTACTATTTAATTCAGGGTTATATCTTCATTGTGGCGGCACTCTAATGAAGTTCTTCTTGTGTGTTGTAATTTCCTTTTATTGTATCGTTTCCCTGTAATGTTATTGATTCATTATCTTTGGACACCTTGTGAGTGCAGGTTACCATACTCTTTCACTTTCTTTAACTGAATTTTATTACTGGATCACTTTTCAGTTCGACACTGTTTGCATATCTGCTATTAAAGCAATAGCAACCTTTTATAGTTACTTTTTATTCTGAAAGAGCAGAATAAATAAGGTAACATTGTCTATAAGTGTATGTTTTATTATGTGTTTTTTAAAATATTTAACCTATTTTTTTTTTTTTTACTTTTATACCCACTCTGACTATAGAAAAGAGAGATCCTGGTCCATGAATTTAAAAGCAGAGATAGTGATACAATGCACCAGCTATTTCTACTGCCAAGCAGACTAGAGAGAGCTTAACCATTTGCATGCAAGAGAGTTACACACATTGTGTTTCAAAGAATTAAATGGGGCAGTATATGGTCCAAATAAGACCCTTTTAAATCTTTGTCTTTGTCCCAAGACCCATGGGAATGGAGTTACCATAGCGCAGAACTCCTCTGTTATGTTTGGTGTGCCTTGCAGATGATTGGTGACTTAAAGGGATAGTAATGTTTTACAAAAACAGCAGCTCCAATTAATCTTCATAGTGTTTGGACCATGGAGATTTTTTTCTTTCAGTACTGTCAGAGTTGTAGTTCAAGAGTATTTGAATGATCAAATATCCCTCTCCTGTCCCTTTAACCTAGTGTAAGACACCTCGCCTCAGATGTGGAATCTGGTCTAGGGACCAGACAGATCACAGCAAGGGACAATCTTCTTACTGTGATCATAAGGAAAACCCTACCCCCTTGACAGGTTTTTGAGATTTTTCCTCACTAAAGATTGTCCCTCTCTGCAATCCATCCGGACAGTCTTACTGTCCTGAGGTGAGCAGTGTTACAGCAGCAAAACAGGTGGGAGGAAGATACTTTATCATTCAATTACTCTTGAACTACAACTCTGACAGTATTGAAATAACACTCTTCATGGCCCAAATACTATGATGATTAACTGGAGCTGTTTTTATTGTGAAACATTACTATCACTTTAAGCTCTTCACTCAGCACTCATGGGAAATTGCACTGATCATTATAGAAGCCATTCACAGTGTATTTGCCAACGTGGGGTGTGAGGTTTACAAGGCATACCATAGAGCAGTGGAGTTGTTTTGAGCTATAGAAACTAATTTCTTGGGACACAGCCAAGGATTTAAAAGGGTCTAGTATCAATCCTATACTGCCCCATTAAGTAGTTTTTTCCCTCATCAGTCTTTATAGCCTGCAAAATGCAAAGTGCTATGTATACTGTATCTTCTTTTGGGACTCCTAGACATCACACCTGTCATCGAAGGAAGTCACATGGTCCTACTGTATACCTTGAAGTCTTTCCTGATCTGGCCACTACTCCTCTACCTGCATGGATCAGCTAACTATGTACTGAGCTGCTAATTTATGTGTCCATCAACGGAGAGACAATTTCACTTTATACTTTCAGACTTAACAAAATAAATAAAGTTACAATGTACTATCACTTTAACCCCTTAGATGCTAGAAGAGTCTCTCAAACTAATTGCTTCACACAGTGAATTATGGACCTTTAGCATTCAGGAGCTAAAATATTGGTGTATGTTAGCTTAAAAAAATATACTATAGAGAGAATGGTGTTATATATATAATATTTATTTTGTTCTGTGTTGTTCAGTCAGTCTAGTGATAGAAGTCATGCCTTTTAATGCAACCCAGAGGCATCCTATTTACAAATGATTGCCATCACTGAGCCATACTTGAAACACAATTGTTGTAAATATGTTTCAGAGCATAAAGAAGACAAATGAGGAGTCTAAAAGTGGGCTTGATGCCTTCATTATGTGCTATTGGGTTTGCTGTCCAGTTGGGGGAACTTTCACTTTTATGGTACAAAATTCAGCTTTATCTTAGGAAAGGGACACCTGATGTTACCGCTTTGGCCAATTTCTTTTGCGGCTATAAACTGCCACCTTGAAAAGGAGCACTCGTGAAAAATAGGAAAGCAAGCAAATAATCATCAGAACATAGCCAGGCTTCAGTAGCTAAAATGAGCTTCTGCAGCGTTCAAGTGCAAGGCTATTATCATTGTCACAGAGATCCAATTAATCGGCTCACCCTACATGTTTAAACTGGTCGTAATGCATAAGAGAGTAATATGTCCAGCCATAATCACATCCACCAAGGCAGGAAATGTTCCCTCTGAGTCTCCAATCATTAGGCCAGCAAAGGTGAAGACAAGCTCATTGACAAGTGAGAAAGGCAATCATTTATTTCGTATTGACGGCTTGTGACAAATCAAGCCGGAGTTTGCTGCTGCACACTGTAGGACTCCATGAAGGAAGGCAGTGACGGGTGAAGATAAAATCCTTTCACAGCTCATTTAGTCCAAATATAGCCACCTGGGTGGTGAATTGGTTCAACATCCCATCCCAGGCATTCCTGCACAAAATGAGATCACTAGCAAGCAACCGATATAGGGGTTCCCACCAGGCATTAATCAAGCAGGTTGGAGCTGTCAAAACTGCCAAGCTTAGGAAAATGGAATAAATAATAAAAACACAGTGAGGCTGATGTATTAGGAAGAACTTATGTCATTCTGGAGCAAACCAATTGCACCTCAGGGGACAAATAAAAATGCACCAAATTTCCATTGATTTAAGTGGGTCTTAACCCTTTGAATGCTACATAGGTCTCCGACACATTGCTTTGCAATGCGCTAAAGACCTCTAGTATTCAGCGGTTTAAAAGTCCCAAATATATCAACGATAATTTTTATTTCTCCCCTATTATGTCTTTGGTATGCACCAGAATTGCTGTAGTCCTTCCTAGTGCTCCTCGGTTACTTCTGATGTTAACCTTATGAGTGCCAGAATGGTGTGCATCGCATTGACAATCAAAGGGTTAACATTTTGAGTGCCAGAGGGGTACGCAACGCATTGGCACTCAAAGGGTAAAGAATGGGAATTAGGGTCTTATGTTCAAATGTCTGGGACAAACCAACTGCGCCATAGGGGAAATATACAATTCCCATTTATGTTAATTGGGCTTTTAACCCCTTGAATGCTAGAGAAGTCTTCAATACATCGCGAAGCAACATGTAGGGGTCCCCTCTAGCATTTGACAATTTAATCCCTTCAGTGCCAGAGAGGTATGCAATGCATTGCAGAACAATGTGTTGAGTACCTCTCTAGCACTGAAAGGGTTAAGTCCCAGAGGGATTATCTCTCTGGCATTTAAAAAGATTGAAATCAGTGGGGATTTTTTGTTCTCCTCTATGTTGCTGTTTTTTTTCGCCAAAATTATTATTTATATTTATTTTTTAAATTTTGAACATAAGGCCTTAGAGTTAATAACGTATGTGGTGATCAACCCTTTATATTCCAAAAGCATTTATGCTGGGGTGCATGCATTGGAAGGGTTAAAGTTGGATTCATCCAAAGGGTTAAGGAAACCAGAGCATACGTACATATTTTATCATGATTAGAAGTAACTGCAGTGAGGTTATATATTTATGGATCAAGGGCATCCCCCCCACCTCCCTCTCCCACCCCCTCCTAATTTATCCTGCTGCTCTAAGGTCAACATGAAATAAAATAGAAGGTGCTCCACTTTCCTCCGCTGCCTAACACAATACAAATCATATTTAAATTCCCTTTGTTCCCTTTTTGTTCCAGGCAGTGGTTTGTCTGCAGGCTTGGCATCCCATGCTGCTTTCCAAAACAGACAACTCAGACATCGATTTGGCTTTAAAAGGCAAAAGGAAAAAGACATTTATTTCTCAGCCTATTTTCTTGCACTCACTTCTTTGTTGAATATCCACAATGAGATTGTAAACTTCAGTTTTTACATAAAGGATAGTGCAACACTGGTAGAACAAATACTGGGCCTAATATATATAATATATAGTGTGTGTGTGTGTGTGTGTGTGTCAGCTTTTTTTGATTCAAAAGGACCTCTTTCAAGACCTTGATAAAGGCCCTTCTGGACTGAAACGTTGACCTAATAAAGTGACTCATTGCCCTATTCAAGTCCCACAGGTGCTGCCCTTCTTTCTTTGTTGTAGTTCTGTTTTTTGGACTGTGCACCTGGGCATTTAACATATTTGTTGGAGTAAATGTTTCCACCTCCTGGGAGACCATGAGCTCAATCTTGGTCTTAAGCTCCATGCCGTGCCACCCTCCTCATACTGGAAGCGAGCGAACTCAACATCTGTCTGTGACTCATCGGGTGCATCAGAACTGTGTGAGTTGGAGCAGTATTAGTCATAAAAGTATCAGTAACAAAAAGTAACAGAAACCTTTAATGCGTTTAAGAGCAATTATCACATTTTGTTAAGTCTGATCCAATGGGGCCAGTCTTATGAAGAAAAAGCTCAGGGCTTCTCTGTGCAGCCCCAACACAGCTGTTCAAAACAGAAACACACCCCACCCCCTCTCTCCTAGATTGTAACCCGGATGTCTGTGACTCTCAGACTCCTTAGTTGCCTGCACAGTAGTCCCCTTACATCATGTCGTGCTTTTAAGCCTTACACATAGGGCCTATGTATACCTGCATCAGGACAAGAAAAGTGTATCTCAACGTTAGCCCTCAGGGTACTTAGGAGGTTAGCTTTTCTAGAACCCTACATAATCAGAGGTGAGTAATCAGTGATTCAGTTATTGTGACTGATCTGTCTAGGTTTAATTTGGCAAATCCTGAAAGCCTGAATTGTTGGTGTACTCCAAGGACTGGAGCTGAGAATGACTGCCTTAAGGTGTCACTGTTTAGACTGTAATTGATACATTTCTGTGCTTATTTGCATGTACATAGTGAAGTGCAAAATGTGGGATTACACAGTAATATTTCAGTATTGAATACAAGCTGTAGCAAGTCGTTTGTTTGATATAAAAAACAGTCCTGTGTAATTTAACTATTTGATCGCTAAAGGGGAAATGCTACACGTTGCAAATTAATGTATTAACCCCTTAAGGACCGGTCACGCACGTACTTTGCTGTTCCTTAAGGACCAGGGAGCATTTTTTTTTTTTTTTTTTTATGCGATCCGATTCCAGACTCCCTGAATGGCGTGCAGCCCGGAATTCCATGACGGTCCAGGATCATCAAGGGTCCTTAAGGTGTTAAACACCACTCTGTTACTCAGAAGGAGACATTCAATTCTGTGCAGTCAGTGGCAGTGCACAATAAACTGGTACATTTATCAGATTACATTTTGTACCCAGTTCTTCCCATACAGCACACAATGGAGGAACAAAAAAACACCATTGGCAAGAGAAAGCAGGCAGCCAACAGCTCACGCAACACCCAGCACAAGCACAGCAATTGTAAAATTAACCCCTGCAAAGCCAAGGAACAATCTCTAAAATGGGCTTGCCTTACAAACAAATCCCGGACAAACAACATTAACCCATCAACCTCCTCAGGGACAAGGGGTTGTCAAAGCAACCCAACATAATCCCTCACACCATACCCCAGAACAAAAGGGGTTAACACATAACACATATGTACACACAACACAATATGCACACCTGTCAATCCTAAAGCAACCCATGCTCCCCTGTGCAACATCACTAGTGTCACGGATTGGGACGGGAGCCCAGGCAAGGCTAGGGTGCGATGCTTGGGAACATTGACAGTTACTCTTGTCCCCTTGGTGTGGACACGGCCGTAGTTAAAGGTGCTGGCGGCGAAGTCAGATGTCCAATCCCATTTGAGCCAGGACCCTGACCAGGATGAGGGCAAGTTCAGACTGTGTGAAAGACTGGACTTCCTACCAAGTTGAATCCAAATGCAGAGAAAGTCTAGTCAGGTAGAAAAGGGAACAATGTCTCTTGAGTTAGGCAGAAGGGTAGAAAGGTGAATGGTACTGCTGGCCCTGGCAATACCCCCTAGAAAGCTACCAGGGATGGAAGACAGGAGGGAGTCCTCCACTTCTCAACTCTGACTCCTAGCTCCCCAGAAGGAAAGCTAGCGGGATACGGCCACTATACTGACCAGCAGGGAACCTGCAATAATCTCCATCCTGAATCCCAGAGGAAGAAGTGAGATCAAGAGACAAAAGCTCTCCCCGGCTTATTGGACATATGACTAAGTTGCTCCAGAAAGCCAGTGGCCTACCAAGGGCGGAAAGGCCGCAACACGGTCCACAAAGGCTAACACTCCCCCACAATACTCCTGATACCCTAAGAGAAATAAGCTTAAGCAGCAAATCTCCAAAGAGAAAAAATAGGAACCAGAACTTTACCTATAACCCTCTGCACAAGTATAGGTAAAAAGAGACCCAGATACTCAAGTAGGGTATAAAACTTCCGATAGGTAGGTGGTAGATTCGGCCCCAAACTGAAACAGGCAACCAGAGATCAATTCTAGCCCAACCCGCTCCACAATGGCTGATCCTAGCACAAGAGAGAGACTCGTCGAACCAGACGAGTCCCTCCGGCCGACAGACTCAGTCTCCTCCCAGAGAATCAGACCTGCTGCGGAAACCCACTCACAATATGCAGAACAAACTGGGATGCAGTGGGAACCAGATTCCTCTAAAGTGGGGATGCGGGCAGAAAGGAAAGGTGACAGGCTGAATCAACTAGCGTCCCCACACTAATCCTAATCAGGCAATGGAGCGTGCAACCGATGCAAGAGCATCAGGTAACCAGAACCAGAGAGCAGAAGTGAGGTCCACAAAGCCAGGAAACGGCAATGGTAATTCAGCTATCAGAAAACACGCCTACTACAACAGGTACAGCACGAATAATCGAGCATCAAGTCTAGGGCTGCCTGGTAGATAAGTGCAAGAAGACCAATCAGCAGAGAGAGGAAGAAGATGAGTAAGGGACTAGGAACAGCCCAAACTAGGAAAAAGGGCAAAGCCCTTACAACTAGCCAATGGATACTCATGGTGCGCACATACCCTCCCATTGGTCACTCCTTACCTGATGACCGAGCCTGAACAGCACCCACCTTGAAATGTGTTGGTTACCCCCGTAACGGGGTTTTGCGTAGGCCCACAGACACCACTGTGGTCCTTTACCCCAGAAACCTCCTTGTGCTCTGCAGGCCGATCCTGAGCCTCCGTTACCTGGGAGTTGGGGTACATGACTGCGGCAATGCCTCCACCTAGCTGGGCATCCAGGGTATGGATGTGGGGCCCATTTGGGAACATATTTAAGTTAGCAATAAAACTGACACAGAACTATCTTAAATAGAACTTTGTATTGCACAGAAAGAAAACCACATGCAGGAATATAACAGATATGCAGGAATAAAACAGATACATGAATATAATACAGTAAAACAGTTCAAGAATGCAATGGTCAATATGGTATCCACCCTTCCACAACAAATATTACAGCCCACCCTAGGCTTCACCCTAGTGGCAGATGGGTACCATTAGTTGGTGCACATAGTTTGGGCCCAGAGTAACTGTAATCCACATAATGGTTTGTGTTTTGCTGTAATCTTCCAATGATCAGAGAATCTATAGAGCAAGGTCTCTTTAATTGTGTAACCAGATTTAGGATGCCCTGTGGTGAAACAGGGGGGAGAGGTTTCAAGCTTACCATTCCACAGTCTGCAATCTGGTCAGTTCAGGAAGGGAAGCACCTGCTGCTTTAAAGTGATAGTAATACTTGAAAACATGTAGATTTAATTCAATAGATAATTTAAAAATGCATTAATTGTGCCGTCTTCGATCGATAAAGGTTTGGGAGATCGAAAACGGCACAATTAATGTATTTTTAAATTATCGAATTAAATTTAAATGTTTTGAAGTATTACTATCACTTTAACTGCTGCTTGAATTCCTGCACTCTTCACAGCATTCCCTGCCAGGATCAGTTATGTGCCTTGGTCTGGTTACAGCTGTCTGCTGGAATGCTTCTTCCAGGATCCTCGAGCACTAGATAAGCCAGGTCAGCATTCCCTGCTTAGAAGAGGCTCTTTCACTCACTTCAACCCAGCTCTAAAACCAACTCCAAACTAAAATGGAATCCTGAATATCCATCCATGTGCATTGGAGCTCGCCATCTGCTGGCCACTCCACAGGAACTGCAGGATAGTCAGTGGCAGCAGAAATCGCTGTGATCCCAGAGGGGTTAAATGCTCCCCTTTGAAAAATACTTGCCTTCCACTGGCAAGACCTGGCCAGGAGCGATCAGAATCGAGCAGCATTTAACATAACATATGTAACAGCCTACAATAACAGTGCTAGCTAATACAGTGACATCCTGGCTAGTCAACTGCTCTAACACAGAGAATGATTAGCATCTACTATTTCAGCTAATGCATGGAGGAAGGTGGTCATTTTAGATGATTCCTGTGTCAGGGGAGCATAACTGGGCTCTCCTATATCATCGTAATCCAAGGCCCTAGGAGGCTGCCATACCCTGGTGCTGTGTCTCAGTTCTCGCTGAGGAAGATAATCTTCTGGCCGTGCCTAGGAAGCTACAGCTCCTGCCCTGCGGTTGGGGGGGGGGGTCACCAGTGGCTTGAGGCCCTGGCTCTCTCATAGAACTAGAGTCTCTAAAGGTGGTCCCAGGCACAAAGCACAGGCTTTCTGGATTCAAATTCAGAGAACTGTGTGACACAGTAGGGATTCTAACACTATGAGGTACCTCAGGGGTAGAAGAAAGCAACTGCTGTGTTTCCTCAGCAGGAGAAGACCACCACTGATCATCAGCACTGAGAGCTTCCGGGGTCTCTTCTGTCCCACTTCTAGGACTCTCCGCTGTGCTTTTCTCCGATTCACTCCTACTGCCTTCCTCATCAACAGTATAGGCTACTGGTAGTAGATGTTTCCTATGCCAAGCCTTTATACTGCCTTCTGACCCTTTTATGTTGTACACTGGCAGCCCTTGTAGCTTAGACACAACTTCGAACAAGGTATCCTTCTATCTGTCTGCCAATTTGTGTTTCCCAGGTACCCCTAGATTCCTGAGAAGAACCTTGTCTCCTGCCTGGATTTCCCGGTACTTCACTTTGGTATTGTATCTTCTTTTGTTCCATTCCTCCATTCTTGTCGTAGCTTGAGTGGCCAACTCATAGGCCCTGTGAAGATTTTGTCTGAGGGTCCTCACATACTGAATAGACTGTAGTGCATGAAATACTACTGCCAGGGGACCTCGGCTACAGTCACAGCCTTCTGGTCTTTAGTGGGAAAGGCATGAGCGTATCTGGTGAAATGATCTGTTACCACCAGAACATTCCTGATTCCAGTAGTATCGTTCCCAATACATAGATAATCCATGCATTCAACCTTCTGTTGCTGGACACACTCTGTTACAAAGGGGAGTGTGGGCCTGGGAATTAGTGTATCTGCACTGGTTGTACCCCAATTTATCTCAGCAGTGTCTCCATTTGACCCGGTCTTGCGTAGGCCCACAGACACCCCTGTGGTCCTTTACCCCAGAAACCTCCTTGTGCTCTGCAGGCCGATTCTGAGCCTCCGCTACCTGGGAGTTGGGGTACATGACTGCGGCAGTGCCTCCACCCAGCTGGGCATCCAGGGTATGGGTGTGGGGCCCATTTGGGAACATATTTAAGTGAGAAATAAAACTGACACAGAACTATCTTAAATAGAACTAAGCAGGAATATAACAGATATGCTGGAATATAACAGATACATGAATATAATACAGTAAAACAGTTCCAGAATGCAATGGTCAATATGGTATTCACCCACAACAAATACTACGGCCCACCCTAGGCTTCACCCTACTGGCAGTTGGGTACCATTAGTTGGTGCACATAGTTGGGGCCCAGAGTAATTGTAATCCACATTATGGTTTGTGTTATGCTGTAATCTTCCAATGATCAGAGAATCTATAGAGCAAGGTCTCTTTAATTGTGTAACCAGATTTAGGGTGCCCTGTGGTGAAACAAGGGGAGAGGTTTCAAGCTTACCACTCCACAGTCTGCAATCTGATCAGTTCAGGAAGGGAAGCACCTGCTCTTTTAACTTCTGCTGGAATTCCCGCACTTTTCACAGCATTCCCTGCCAGGATCAGTTATGTGCCATGGTCTGGTTACAACTGTCTGCTGGAATGCTTCTTCCAGGATCCTCCAGCACTGGATCAGCCAGGTCAGCATTCCCTGCTTAGAAGAGGCTCCTTCACTCAGCTCTAAAACCAACTCCAAACTAAAATGTAGTCCTGAATATCCATCCATATGCATAGGAGCTCGTCATCTGCTGGCCACTCCACAGGAACTGCAGGATAGTCAGTGGCAGCAGAAATCACTGTAATCCCAGAGGGGTTAAACCCCTCTTAGACTGAATGGGTTAAAGCAGCTTGCCAGGGCAATGTACTGGAGATCTCTGTAGCAGAAAGACAGCTTGGTGGAACAATGATCTGGTGAGCGTTGTAACTTAAAACCAGCTAGGGTGAGTTTTATTCTAGAGAGTGCTGTCATTAAGGATGATGATTTGAGGTACAGATGAGAAGATCCAGGAGAGTAGTCAATATTAATCAAAATCAAGCCTGAGGAACAGGAGTCAGAGTTGAAGAAATAGGGTCTGGAGATGTGAATGCTTCTGCAAACTAACATACATAGAAGCTTGATAACTGGGCAAAAACAAAAGCGGAATGAGGAAATAAGTAAGGAAGAATAAACACTAGCAAATATAGCATTAACTGCAGCTGATAGAGCTGATCTGACAGCAAGCAAAAACTATGACTGCAAGAGCAAAGATAGGAAGACACAGTAACAGCAAACGTGACAGGCACTAGACACCTGCAACAGAGGACGAGAGGCAGAAGAGTGGTCAGGTATTCTTAGTCAGAAGGCAGCACAGGTGTCTATACAATGAATCAAGGTTTATAACTGATGATTCAAGCAGATTTCTGAGGCAGCAAAAAAAGTTTGTAGGAAGGACCAAGGAGTTAAGGCCAAAGCCAAACTAGAGGATCTAGCAGGAACAGAAATGCTAAGTGTCATGGGTCAGGATGACTGAGCAATGATAATGGTGCCCTAGACCCTAAAATACTTAAAAAGGCACAAATAGTGAGGTAGCATGTGCGTACTGATAACTCATCATAGTAGAAAAAGAAGGAAGTGCCTGTAACAAAGCCTCAGCAATAACATTACAAGATTCATATGCCCACGAAAAACACATCCAGTCCACGGAAGCAGCAGAACCACAGCCGGTCAGATAGGCTGACCATGCAATAGGGACGGACAGGTAGGTGACATTCTGCTAAATTCAGTGAGGCTCTGTCACATGATGATGACCAAGATAATGATGACCTTGGGTTTTAGCGGTCATCATAGTGATGATGGTTGTGGTGGTAATAATGATAAGGCTGCAGTTTATACTGGTGCATTTTGAGAAAGTACCCCAATTTCATTGCCATGAAAACATTTTTCAAGTATCAGCGTGCCACTTTTTAGGGCCCTGCATTAATACTAGACTGGCAGATTTTTTTTCTCACAGCCACAGAGATAAGGGAAGCTACATAACTCTAAAAGTAGATTGACTGAATGTCTACACTTCTACAAATTCATTGACATCATCATTATCTGCAGCATCAACACCTTTTCTCCAAAATAGACTACAACATTAGCCTTTATACAATCAACATGATTGTGGCAGGAGTACTGGCAATGATGCTGATCCTAGCATGGATGATGATGGTGGTGTTGGCAGCAGTTCAACTGGCACTGCTTTCAGTCGTAGTCCCAGATCCCAAACTCAGTATATTGTCTCCTTCCCAGTTTTTGTCACTCAACCTCTTCTTCACAATGCAACTTACAAGAAGGCTGACTTTTCCCAGCGTGAGCTTTCTTTGCTGTTCTGTTTTTGATCTTCTCTTGCTCTCTGTTCCTTCCAGTGTTCCCTAAAAAGGATATCTCCCTTAACCCCTTAGGGACCCTTGACGTACCAGGACCGTCAAGGGTAAACTTTCTTGAAAGACCCTTGACGGTCCTGGTACGTCACGTACATTTTACTTACAGCGCTCTTCCGGGAGCGCTGTAAGTAAAAATGGGGCATGAAATAGACCGCTCCAAGATCGGAGCGATCTATTTCAAGCCCCATAATGACGCGCCGATACACGTGACAGGTCACGTGTACCGGCCCGTCAACGTGCCCCTATGCGGACGTTATGGGACGGAAATGTCCCATAATGTCCGGTCCTTAAGGGGTTAATGTGAAATAAAATGATTGCTTAATGCTTTGAGTGTCAGATGGGTATTCAGTGAATTGCAAAGCAATGTGTCGGATCTGCTCTGGCACTCAAAATGTTAATGAATCACTTCTTGTGTGCCTTTTATTAAGTTTCACAGAAAACTTTCTTTTTCAACATGGGTTCTATTGTAGCACTAGTTATACAACCTTTATTTAAATATGGATTTAATTAGTATTGTTTTATGTTTTAATGAGTCTTTAAAGTCTTTTGATGAGCAGTCTCTGTAATTATGGTAGTGAAATGATTGGGTAAATGCATACTTTTATAATTTACCTTTCTTTCAACTGTGGATTCATGAATGTTACATTCAGCAGAAAGAATGATTTCATTTTGTTTTCATCTATTATTTTCTTAACCATTTTCAGCAAAGTACTCCTCTGTCATAAAAGGTATTTATCTTCGATATTAAATTAGTATTCACATCCCTGTAACATCAATAATGGATTACATTATTCATTTGAAAAGGAAAATATTATTTTAATATTATTAGTAAGTTTTGCATTCTGTAGAGAAATATAATTAACACCTACACTGCTAGATAAGTCACAACATATGTATTTACTATATCAACAATCCGTAATCTTAGAAGGTGATGTGACCCATTCAGAAGAGAGGAAGTACAACTTTATGTACTCTTCTCTGAAATGGGATCCCTGGGATCCCTGGAGGTGCAGACAGACAGGATAATCCAATAATCTTCCAGGGAACTCCATATCTATTAAAAACGATAATGGTTTTGATTTGTGTTGTAATTTCAAAGCAAGATCTTAGTTCCTATTTACATGGGCAACAGAAGCACAGCTTTACTAAGGCTGTGTTTCACACACTAAAATTGAACATGCTAATGTCTATGAGACTGTTTATACAGACCACTAATGCAAAAATTGAGCAGCATATTTTACAAGCTGTTGTAGCATGCTGCATTCATGACACTCATCTAAGTTGCGGACCCCCATGCAGGTTGCCCACACAGTGACATTGAAGGATGCTGTTTGCAATTTCCAATGACTGGCTAATAATTTATGATTAAAGCTGAAGTTGGCTCTCCCGCCACACTCTCATATATCAGTGGATTACTGGGGAACAACAGCAATCCACTGACATATGCGAGTGTGGCGGGAGAGCCCACCTCTGCTTCAATCAGGTGAGTAGCACTCACATATTGGCCTTTTAAATGGCTCTACATTGCAGCCCTGCTTAAAGGGATAGTAATACTTCATTTTATCTTTATCTTATTTTGTAGGCATTAAAAAAACATGAAGAATGATATAAGTCTTATCTCTCAAACCTTTATGGTTTAAGAGATATTCACAAGCAAAGTATCCCCCCCCCCCCGTTCAACCAGATCAGAAGGGAGATGCCCAGGTAGACTGCAGAGAGGGACAATCTTCAATTAAGATAAGGGAAAAAGCTGAAAAACTTGTCAAGGGGGGAAGGGCTTTCATTCTTTTCATACAAAGAAGATTGTCCACTGCTGTCATCTGTCTGGTCTTACAACCAGATTCACATTTGAGAAGAGATGGCTTACATTAGGTAAAAGGGGCGGGAGGGGAAACTTTGCTTGTGAATATCTCT
Organism: Rhinophrynus dorsalis; assembly: GCA_037306005.1. Taxonomy (NCBI): domain Eukaryota; kingdom Metazoa; phylum Chordata; class Amphibia; order Anura; family Rhinophrynidae; genus Rhinophrynus; species Rhinophrynus dorsalis. The sequence continues at coordinate 579,799,833 of CM074718.1, forward strand.
TAAACCATAAAGGTTTGAGAGATAAGACTTATATCGTTCTTCATGTTTTTTTAATGCCTACAAAATAAAATAAAGTTAAAACAAAGTATTACTATCCCTTTAAGTCACTTGGGTGAATAGGCCTGTGCATTATCATCCCGACCTTTATTGCAAATACATTTTAACTCCTTGGATGCTGAAAATGTTTCCAACAGGTTGTTTCACAATGAACTGGGGACATTGCTATCATCCAAGGGACTATTGGTACTCTTCCTGTTGACTTGGCGATTCTACCACTAAAGTGTTTAATGTTGCTGGGTTTTTTTTCAGTTAAAGCAGTGGTTCCCAGACTTCAGGCCCCCACAACAGTGCCTGTTTTTGATCTCATCACATGAAAACAGATGGATAGTTTGGCAAATAATGAAAATCTGCACTGCTGGGCGGGGGGGGGGGGTGTTGTTATGACAGATAGGTTGACCACTGAATTAAGGTAAAATAAACTATAACTGATAATGATGTAGAATGATTTGGATTTTTTTTTTTTTTTACAAGCAGTGTCTAAAAATGTACTTTTAAAATACTGAATTTACATTAACTGCCAAGGATTGATTAATGCACAAGCTTTTTATTCCTAATAACACCTTTGTGCGGAATTATGAAACCCAACAGTGCATCTGTTTTCATGCCATTGTTGCTGTTTATTGTAAAACATCAATTTCACTGATATTTTAGTTTAAAAACAACACATCAATCATTAATTTTTTCAGGAGTACCTGCTTTTTTAGCAGATGCCGATGCTTTTTTTTTAGTGCCACCTGCCATTGCAAAGAAATTCTACCCAGAATTCCTAAAAATGTTTTTATTGAAAATGTAGTGATTACAAACAATTGCTTGGAAGTATGAGTATGAGCTGATTATGACATATTCTCACATGTCCAAAAAAAATCTACTTCATCATTTTACAGGTAGGTCTTCCTATAGAAATTTAAAATTAGAAGGCATATTTTTGGGACATTTTATTTTATATTTATTTATTATTATTTTTTTTACATTTTGCACCATTCTGCATTTTTTTGTTCTTTCTATATCAAGTTTAACCTGCTATTAGAAATGCCCCAGTGTGTGGATCCTAGATCCATTCATAACACCATATGTAGCAATATCGGTCCACCACTTACACTAAGTAGCATAACGTGCAGGACTGTGCCATCAGCAAATAAAGGATAACGTCTCAAGAACAAGAACTATTTAGATTAAATACATATGGATACCACAACATATAGACTTTAATTGTCTTTAAAAATAAGTAAACTTATCTTAAGGTGACAGGTCCACTTTGAGTTGTATGTTGTTTATATTAGTATGGCATAATCCTGTTACCTGGACAGTGGTTTCAAACTTTGTTCTGTGGAACCTCAGAGTACCTTGAAGAGTGCAAGGTGTTCCCCAGAGCAAATTTTAGTAATGGAGGACAGTGGAACAAGGTTGGAGTGTAACTTCATATGTATGGTTCAGTGACTACCAGTAGACATTTGAAAGATTGAAACAATTTCTTGTTAATGATCACCTGAAAGTTTAACCTAGTAATGTAGTCTTATGTTAACCTGTACAAACTAGCATATTGGTAGGTTTGATATTGATATCAATTTAACCCTTTGGATTCTAGGGAGGTCCCGAAGGAAACAATGCACTGGAGAATTTTCAAGCATTATGAGGTTAAAGTGATAGTAATGTTTCACAAAAACAGCAGCTCCAATTAATCTTCATAGTATTTGGGCATGGAGAGTGTTATTTCAATACTGTCACAGTTGTAGTTCAAGAGTAAACTGAATGATAAAGTATCCTCCTTCCTCCCCTTTTACCTTGTGTAAGTCACCTCCCCTCAGAAGTGGAATATGGTCCGCAGGCCAGACAGCTCACAGCAAGGGAAATCTTCTTACTGTGAGAACAATGAAAGTCCTGCCCCCCTTGACAGGTTTTTCAGTTTTTTCCTTAAGCTAACTGAAGATTGTCCCTCTCTGCAATCCACCTGGACACCACCCTGCTGCTCTGAGTTGATAAATGTTACATCAGTAAAAGGGGTGGGAGGGGGATACTTTATCATTCAATTACTCTTGAACTACAACTCTTACAGTATTGGAATAACATTCTTCATGGCCCAAAGATTAACTGGAGTGACTTTTATTATGAAACATTACTATCTCTTTAAAGGATTTGGTTGTTAGGGTTTCACATCAATTTAGTGCGAAATTAGGGTGTGCAAGTATTACCAAGCTACAAAGCATTTATGAACCACTGTTCTAGGAGTAAGACTGAAGATAAACTTGTGTTTCTGTATGGAGCCATAATAATTATAATAATAATATTATCACGTGCTATAAACACCAGAGATGTGGTTATCACTGGCTATGTTACCATCTGAGGTATTATCATCAAAAATTAGTTTTACCCATACAAAACAATCCTGTGTTTAATACCTTAACCCTTTAAGTGCCAGAGAGGTAGGCAACCCTCTTCAAAGGATTACGCATAAAACTTAAAGGGATAGTAATACTTAAAATGTAAAAAAAATATGTTGTAGGGTTTATCCCCCTGAGTAAAACAAGAGTACTCCCACTGCTGAAAGGTGTTTCATTCAAAAGTTATTAATTTTCAAAGTTGAATTTTTTAGGTGCAATATCACAGTGGCCTGAAATTGTACAGTGGCGCTGTTGCTACACAATCCTATGGACAGCTCTGGTCAATTGACCATAAATCTCCATAGGATGGTGTAGCAACAGCGCCACTGTACAATTTCAGGCCACTGTGATATTGCACCTAAAAAATTCAACTTTGAAAATTAATAACTTTTGAATGAAACACCTTTCAGCAGTGGGAGTACTCTTGTTTTACTCTGGGGGATAAACCCTACAACATATTTTTTTTTACATTTTAAGTATTACTATCCCTTTAAACTTATTTAAAGGTGAAAATATGAAGTGATGGCAAGTTATAGCAAATTATATATTTACTCTTTAAAGATTCTCTCACCAGAGGCTCAGCGCCACAAGATTGGTGAAGAGCCAATGTAGTGCCTCTATTTAACAACAGCTGCACCCTCCTGACGAGGCCCAACTAGGCCAAAACGTACATCTGGGGTTAGCTGGTGTTCCCTTGCAGGGGACACTTGCCCATCATTTTGGAACTGGACCGCTCTTTTGGGCGGGATTAGTCTAATATATATGTGGAAATTTCTTCTCTGTAATGGCACTAGGGAGCTAAAACGTGATGCTTCTGGGCGGTTACTAGCCGTAGAACAGGCCATTGTGCTGTTGTTCATTCCCAGAAGCCTCTCACATTCTGTATGTTTATTTTAAGAGGAGACCTTATCACATTGTACAAGTATATGAGAGGTCAAAACAAGAATCTCTGCGGTGAGCTATGTATTCCAAGGCCTGATCAGGTGACCAGGTGACACCCCTTGAGATTAGAGGAAAGGAGATATAAACTACAACAGTAAAAGTATATAACGCGATTTCATTTTAGGTGTTAGTCTTCATTTAATCAGCTACTGGTAACAAAGGGTCTGAGCAAGGACAAACTTCCTCCCTGCTCAAACCTTACATTACTACTGCACATGGGCGAACCATGGATTTCACCCATATTACCGGTTACCGATCAAGCAAGAACAAGAGGAAGCTTTCATCAATGCTACTTCTTTCATACTGACTGTCCTGTAATGTTCTTCTGCCTTGTGTACTGTTGATTTCGGTTGTGATCCTTGCCAAGTTTATTGATCTCTGACTTTGCCTACCATCTACCCATGACTTCTGCTAAGTTATTTGACTACTGTGTTCTCCAACTACTCTCTACAGCTATGTACCCTAGTTACCTTTTCTGGTATCCCTGCTGTTGCAAATCAGTGGCTCCCCAGCAGTCCTGATTCATTTTTGTGAAGTATAGTAAGTGACTGTTAACTCTCTGCTTTCTCTCCAGTCCTGTTCTAGTCCTCTGACCTATATTCCTATGTTTCTACTAGCCATTTCAGGACCCAAGATCAAGTTAGAGTCATGTATTTCTCACTTTCTGTGTTCTCAGTCACTGTGACATTCTAAACAATGAGATTTATAAAACACTTAAAAAAAAATAAATAAATAAGCAGCATAGTGTGTCTTTTACATCCTGAGCTTAGCCAGGCCAGAGAGAGAACTGCCTGGAAATAATTGCTCACCATGTTGATGTGTCCTTCCCTTGCCAGGTTAATTCCTGAAGCCTGCTGTTTTCCTTTTCACAGTTTCTGGGACATTCTGCTCTGTCCTTTAAATGCTGTCAACTTAATTTCAAGAGGTAGCAGATGAAAATGGGTATACTGGGTTTATTTGGTAGGATTTCTTTACCACTCATCTTTTTTTTAAATCAAAAGAGCAACCAAAGAGCTGATATGTGCTGTACTATATAAATAACTGTCAATAGGGGTGTTAGTGTCCCTTTAAAACCAGTCAGGAAGCCGTCAGGATTGTATGCAGATTCAGGAAGACTTTTCAGTGCAATAAAGGGTTTGTAATTTTGCTAAAAAGATCAGAAAACAATTTAAAAAGATTTAATCCTATATAGTGTACATCTCCCCACAAACCCGTTACCTCCAATAAACTCTGGATGCCACAGCTTAGTTCAGTCAATGGGGATATGATGTGGTGCCACCCCAACTGAGTGATCAGTTTCCTTTGGCTCACTACTCCTGGGACTTCAGTTCTAGTTGTGCGCCACATGGAGATAGACTGTACTCAGTGGGAATGAAATACTCACTTGGGAGCCTGGGGTTTTCATTAAACAAACTGAAAATATATTGGACACATAACAGAACCTGCCCTTTTGTTCAGCATCTTCACAGAATAAATCAAAACACAAATAATTCTAGATTTCTATTTCTATCACGGTTCCAGTCCAATCAATGCAAGTCTGCTCTCTTACGCTCTCCTGTTCCACTGATAAGCTCACCCCCCCATTCATTCAGGATATCTCTAGCAAGATGCTCTTCCTCTCTCCCAGATGCCCCTTTAGGAGACCACTGTCCTCTGCCTCTAAGATGGCAGCAGTCCTCTGCCTCTCTGAGTGGGCCCTCCACTGTCCAAACTCAGACCCCTGAGTATATACTCCTTCTGCATGGTTACAATAATACTCCACTCCTCCCTTAATAACCACTCCCCAGGAGGTACCTTGTTACAATAAATCTGGTAGTTTATCTCACATATATCTATTATTATTATTATTATTATTATTATTATTATTATTATTATTATTAAAGAAGACGTAACACCTTTTAATAAGCTTCGGCATAACTTGCTATGTCTTGAAAATTATTATGGCCCTATGCACTTTGTCCTTATGCCTCTGGAGAGAAGTCCTGGATGTCATGTCCATTGAGACTGACATCACAGTTGCTGGCAGTTTTTTTTTTTTAAACTGAAACAGACAGAGGGCTTGTGCTTATTTAACCCTTTAAAGGGATAGTAATACTTGTAACAAAGTCCACTTCCGAATCTTCTTTATTCTATTTGTAGCACGTAGTGCTATATTTCAGTATTAACAGGCTTGTATTTCAACCACAATTGAATCAGAAAGGATCTCTCTCCCACCGATTTCCCTTGCATCAGTCTGCCTCTCATGATGGTCCGGATGGAGCACAGCGAGGGACAATCTTCAGTAAGCATAGGGAAAATTCTGCCCTCTTTCGTCAAGGGGGCAGGGTTTTCCTTATACTTACTGAGTGAAGATTGTCCCTTGCTGCGATCCACTCCACAACCGTTGGGAGGAGGCCAGAAGGGGTGGGAGAGGGATCCTTTCGGATTCAATTGCTCTTGAACTACAAACCTGTTATTATTGAAATACAGCACTACATGCTACAAATTGAATAAATAAGAGTTGGAGGTGCACTTTATTATAAGTATTACTATTACTTTAAGGACCAGCAGTAATGCGTGTTTGCAACACATCGCAAAACAATGTATTGCTCAATCTTCTGGTCCTTTAAGGGATAGTAACACTTTCTTTAGACATGCTTTAATATAGTTTTTCTTAAAAAAATAAATGATCTAAGTCTTTTTTACATAACTTGTATAGTTTTAGTATAATGCCTTTGTAAACTTCCCCCCTCCCTCCCCTTCTATCCACGTCAGCACTCTAGCTGACAAACTTGTATTCTGGTCCCGGGACCGGACGGCTTGTCTACAGAGCTGAAATAACACTGCATAGAGAATCTTCATAAGAACGGTCTACAAAGTGTGCCTGGTTACATTCTCATGAAGATTCTCTATGCAATGTTATTTTGGCTCTGTAGATGAGCAGTCCTGTCCTGGGACCAGAATACAAGTGTGTCAGCTAGAGCGCTGACATGGAGAAGAGGGGCAGGAGGGGGGAACTTTACAAAGCTATTATACTAAATCGATACAAGTTATGAAAAAAAGACTTAGATCATTTAGACAAAAGAAAGTATTACTATCCTTTAAAGAGTTAAGATTACCATGTGTGACCCTGCTAGCAACTACCACATCCACCTTCATGGACCAGGACTAAAAGATGCTATCTCGTGTACAAAAACACACCGGCAAAATTCATAGGGGTCATTAGGATTTTCTAGCCAAAGTTTGGTAATTTGGAAATTATTAGTAGGAGGCCGTACTCCTCCTTTAGGGGCGATCTTTTATACGAGAACAATTCATTTTAAGCATTATCCCTTTGAGTGCCAGAGACTTATCCAAAGCATTGCAGCGCCTCTCTGGTACTCAAACGGTTAATTTTCCTGTAGAAACAAAACCTTGATGGAATTCTAAACAAAATAAAAATGCAAATAGGTATAATGTTAGCATTTATCTACATATGTTTAGAGAATGACTGAGGTGCTCCATTTGCTCTGCCGCGTGCCGTTCTTACGGTAAAGCATTGCTTTCAGATGGCAAACTACAAAGCCCCTTTATCTAAAAGATAATCTTAATAAAAATGGATACGGTTATAGTAGTATTTAATTTGATAATGCAAGTTATTCTTAACCTAATTTATTGCACAAAGAAAGCAGTAATTCAGAGGATTTATTTTGTTCTCCATTGTTTATGAAATAAGATTTAGCATAAAGATTTATGGAAATGAGACAAGAAGATCTAGTGTTGCATTCTGAACGCACTCAGTCTATCAATAGATCTTTATATCACAACCATTATATTCCACATACCTCTGAACCCTGGATTTAATACATTGTAAACCCTGTGAGTGCCAGAGGGGTGCACAACGCATTGTGTTCCTGGAGGCAGTGCTTTGCCCCAGCTCTATCTCCCCTTCTCTGCTATTTTCCACACAGATTAAAGGCACTCTGCAGCACATGCATGAGCCAGCACTGTACTATGGAGGGGTAAATCGCTGATTTACATTAAAATAGCATATAAGGGGAGATAGAAGGGCAGATGGATTAGTTAACCATTTCAATGCCAGAACATGGCACAAAACGCTAACATATGATTAACAATGACAACGCTGTCACTGCACTAAAAGAGAGATGGATTGATGAATCAATGACAGACAGAGCCGACCAGCAAGACTGGGATGCACCCTTTCAGTAGGCGACCTGAGAATCTTGCGCTGTCATGCAGCGCGAGATTCTCATGTCACCATTTTAATCCTTGCGACATAATTAATGTGTTATGTGGTCGCACACTCTCCTTCGCATGCAACCTTTTAAAAGGATACCCTGTCCTTGCCCTTGAATGGTCGTATACTCAGCGTCTTGTACCTGAGGGCTGTGATTCTTCTGTTTCCTATTTACACCTATGACTGTAACTGAATAAATGATTTAGAGCAAGATCATATTATTTTATTTACACAGACTAACTTTTTATCATATATGCTCAAGTTTAAACAAACATAAAGGTGATTTTTATTGCTGTAGAGCAATATGATATACTTATATACACACCATACAGTCTGATCTCCTAAAAGCAGGGACACAAGGGTGGGGAAGAGGGATAAAGGGACACGGGGGAGGTATAAACTAACATTCATACTTATTATTCAGTATCTGTTAAAAATGCACCAGCTGAGCACAAATGATCAATTTTTATATTATTATTGAACTAAATGTGTTTTATTTATATATACATATATAAATGCTAGTGTAAAATCCCGTGTACACAGGCCAATGTCCCTTGAGGTAAAGAGGCCGGTCCTGCTCTGAGTACTGCCACTGCCTCACTAGCGGCACACGCAATGCAGTCATGCACAGTAGAGACTGCCCGAACACACAGTATGCACCCAGCACAGAACTCCCAGAACTCTGTGTGTTCCGGGAGTCTCTACTGTGCATGGCTGCATCAGACATTCTAGCCTTTTATATTATAGGATGGCATCAAAAGTAACCCCTACTTATCCTTTAAAAAACAGTATATAATGAATTAGTGGAAAAATAGGGTTGAGGGTTGAACAGAGGCATACTAAAATGTCATGTTTGTGTAAAACACCCCTCATTTTCATGGGGTTAAATAGGTGAAAGTTAAGCTCAATGCACAGGAATTAAACTTGGCTGTAATAATCATTACCCACTCAAAATATATTAACATGTTACAAACAGCAGTTTTTATTGCTAACCCTTGAAATATATACTGACTCTTCTTCCACACTATCATGGACTACTGCATTGTTCTCATTCGACAGGAAGATTCATAAATATATCCTAAATTGCACCCAGCACACCAATTAGGCAGCTGCCAAATAAAGCCCACCCATCTTGGTAGTATGCGATGGAGAAGCAGTTACGTTCAAGCACTCAGCCATATAACACTTTATGAACCACTTTTAAAAGTTAGTTCATAATTTAGCATATGCTCAATAGTGTCCCAGCTGCTGGATTCACAGCAAGCCATCCCCAAATCTCCATTTCCCACAGTTAACCTTCTGCTTACATGGTACGTTTTTTTCTTTTGCAATTCAAACCTTATGTTCAATAGAAAAGTGCACTAATTCTGGAGCAAACCAACTATGCCATAGGGGAGAAATAAAAAAATCTTTCACTTCATATTAATGTAAATGGGGCTTTTAATCCACTGAATGCTTTGCAACGCATTGGAGAACTATGTAGCGTTCAGGGGGTTAAATAACTTGTTAAATCAATATTGATTTGGGGAATTTCCATTTGTCAGGTGCGGTTGGTTCGCCCCAGAACTGTAACTCCTTACCCTGCTGAATTTGGGCCTATGGCCGTTATTCAGGAAGCCCAAGAGATGGAATCCTGAAGCAAACCAACTACACTATGGGGGAAACAGAAGTTCCCAAAACTCATACCAATTTAATTGAGGCTTTTAACCACTTGAAGACCAAAGGACTGGGCCAACATATTGCATTCGTAGTGCACACTATACCCCAACTACAGCATTAGCAGTAATGTGATTAGCACCATTACATAATCCAAGCTAGCAGCAAGGTCCAGGATTTAACCCTTTGAGTGCCAGAGGGGTGTGCCGTGCATTGCTTGGGCTTTAAAGGGATAGTAATACTTAAAATGTAAAAAAAAAATATGTTGTGGGGTTTATCCCCCTGAGTAAAACAAGAGTACTCTCACTGCTGAGAGGTCTTTCATTCAAAAGTTATTAATTTTCAAAGTTGAATTTTTTAGGTGCAATATCACAGTGGCCTGAAATTGTACAGTGGTGCTGTTGCTACACGATCCTATGGACAGCTCTGGTCAGTTGACCATAAATCTCCATAGGGTGGTGTAGCAACATCGCCACTGTACAATTTCAGGCCACTCAGCAGACCTCTCAGCAGTGGGAGTACTCTTGTTTTACTCAGGGGGATAAACCCCACAACATATTTTTTTTTTACATTTTAAGTATTACTATCCCTTTAGGCAGCCAGTATATAGTAACATTCCTGGGGGAAGATGCACTAAAGTATGATAGAGAGATGATAAAGCGGAGATGACTTCTCCAGTGATATCACTTCTCCAATTCCTATGTTATTCTATACACTAAGATTTCTGCACAGTCTCTATAGCATAACATAGTAACTAGAGAAGTGTTATCACTAGAGTCATCTCTGCTTTATCACCTCTTTATCACACTTTAATGCATAACCCCCCAGGTGTTGAACACTAGAGAGCAACGCATTGGAGACCTTTCTAGCATTAACCCATGAATAAATCAATGGGAATTTGATTTGCTCCTAAAATGCAGTTGATCCTCTTTTCTTCAGTGCTTTAAGCAGAAAGCCAATTGACTTCACTAAGTGGGGGAATGGAAATTCCGTACTGATGTATTCAGTGCTTTTAACCCCTTGGATTTTTGAGTGCTTGGGAGACCACTTCAGCATTCAAAAGGTTTAAATCCCCATTTAAATCAAGGAGAAATTTGGACATTTTAATTTGTACCCTATGGTGCAGTTGATTTGCCCCAGAATAGCTCATGATTTTCTTTTTGCATAAAAAACTATAATTCTTGACATAGTAAATAATATAAACAGATATTTTTTTCAGTGCAAAAGAAGCAGAGTGATCTGTGCACTATGCAACTGTCAGTTGTATAAATTAGTCTTTGTACATGGTGAGCTAAGGACTAAAGAAATGTGTGATCTATGGACAGGGCAAAAAGACAGAGTGATATGTCAAGGTGAGGGCCTATTATCCATGTTCAATGCATAAAAAAGGCTTTTCTTCTTTTCTTAATGACATGAATGTATGGCAGAATGTAGGCATGTATGAATCTAGATGTACTGGATGAATGTAGTAGATATACTGTAAGAGATTTACCAACACAGCAAAACAAGGTCACACACTCCCTTGTGGCTGTATAAAGGAATACTTACGTTCATAATATTTAACCCCTTGGATGGTAGAGTGGTCTCCTATGCATCATAAGCCTTTGGGGCCTTTCTAGCATCCAAGGGATTAACCCTTTAAGTACCAGAGGGTTACACAACATGCAATGCATTGCACACACCGCTGGCACTCAAATATTAATCCTTTGAGTGCCAGAGGGGTACGCAATGCATTGCTTTTTGCGTACCGCTCTGGCACTCAAAGGGTTAATAGATATTCTGGATAGATATGCTGATCTGGAGTAGTTATTGGGAAAACCAACAATGTTGACTTTGAAAGCCCAGTTTAACCTATGGGTGTTTTAATTTGTCCCTGCAGTGCAATTAGATTCCACCAGAATCGCTTTGCTTCGCTTCTATACATCATTCCCATTATTAGAACTAAACATGCTAGTTTTGGATGATGGAAGAAAAGAAGAGGCATAGACAATGGTTACATCCCAATGGCTGGGATTTCTTAAAGTGATAGTAATGTTTTATTATGAAGAAAATAAATATTGTTGAGCTTCTTCTGCTGAATAAACCAAAGTCACTCCGGCTACTGGGAGATCATTTATTTAAAAGCTCAGTTTGTGGGGGGTTTTTTAATCAAAATCCAAATACCATAGGGGAGGGTTATGCAGCACACTGGTCACGCTATAAAATAGAAGAGGTCCCGCTTGCTCCCTCTTTTGGGAGGCGACTTCTTCTGCCCTGGCAGATGTACACTGGCAGCAGGGCTTGGGGGGCAGGCACACACACACAGTGAGGGCCTGCTGGCCCATAACTAACTCACACACAGATGCTGCCACATAACGTTGAGGATACATAAACAGTATGTATATTTAGTGCAACTGTGCAAGCCTACTACAAAAAATACAGTAAAATGATTAAGAGATATACTGATTGTAATGCAACATTCAAAGTTACTAATAAGGCTAGCATTGTTGTAGTCTCTTGTCTTTCAAATGGTCAATAAGAATAAAACAAAAATCACTTTATTATATTATATGAGATAAAGTGATTTTGGTTTTTATTCTAGTTAATAAAAAGATTAAGTATAATACTGCCCATTAACAGGTAAGAGATTACAATGCTAGCCTTATTAGTGAGTAACTTTGAATGTTATGTTACAACCGTTGGTTTACTGTACTGTTTTGTAGTAGGCTTGCACTACACATAGTAAACAGTATGATTAGTGCAAGCCTGCTACAAAACAGTGCAGTAAACCAACAATTAGCATATAGTGATTGTAACATAACATTCAAAGTTACTCACTAATAAGGCTAGCATTGTAATATCTTACCTGTCAATGGGCAGTCAATCTAATACTTAACATGTTATTAGACTAGAATAAAACCCAAATCACTTTGTAATCTCTTATGCATATCTGAGTGTCTATAAAAACAAATACTTAAAGGGGAACTACCACCCTGCAATAACTTAAGCTTGATTGATTGTTCATCTGGCGACTAGCTGCTTAGTAGCGCTAGTCGCCAGAAATGTTACCCGGTTCTGCAGATATCGGCGTTTTACCGATGGTGACAGGAGCAGGAAGCACGGACGTCTCTTCACAGTGACGTCCGTGCACTTGCGCTTTCAGTCCCTTTTGAGCCGGCCGGGTAATATTTCTGGCGACTAGCGCTACTAAGCAGCTAGTCGCCAGATGAACAATCAATCAAGCTTAAGTTATTGCGGGGTGGTAGTTCCCCTTTAAGCTTTATTAAACTATATGAGATTACAGATTGATTTTGGTTTTATCATTTATTCTAGTATAATAATGGTTACATATTAGACTGACTGCCCATTGACAGATAGATTACAATACTGAACTAGACTTATTAATGAGTAACTTTGAATCTTACAGTCACTATATCATACTTGCATACTTCTCTCAAGGGGTTAATTCTTAGTTTAGGCAGTCTTATTTATTTTATTTTACAGGGGCCGACTGGACCAGGGGGCAGAGAGAAGACAAAAATAAATTAAGTAATGTATCCTTGGCTCCCTCCCTAACCCTGGCTACCTAAACATTATTTAGTTTACACTTCAGTTTTGTGGGCACAAGCACTCAAAAGGTGATCCAATTAATGTTTATCCATTTGAATGCCTTTAGTGTAAACTAAAACACTGTATAGGTAGCCAGGGTTAGGGAGGTATGGGGAAGGGGGGTAGGGCACTACAATATGAGGGGAGGGGGGCCCCAAATTGGTCTCTTGCCTAGGGCCCCATTGAGTGTTAATCCGGCCCTGCTCTCAAATCCCCATTCTGCAAGCCGGTACACATCACAGGTCACATGTACTGGTGCGTCGGCATAGAACAAAGCAGTCCTTAAGGGAAGGTAACGGGACCACTAGTCCTTAACCCCTTAACAATCCATGATGGTCCAGGACCGTCATGGGTAGAATCACGTTAAGGACCCATGACTGTCCTGGACCGTCATGGAATTCTGGGCTCCTGTACTGTTCGGAGAGCTGCACGCCGTTCGGGGAGCCCGGAAGCAGATGCGGAAAAAAAAAAATGGTCCGTGGTCCTTAAGTGACAGCTGCATGCGCGATCAGCCATCCTTAATGGGTTAAGGGGTTAACTTCCTACTAATCTCTATTGACACTAACACTTAAAATAAACTGTGGAGTTATTTATACTTATACACCTAGTACTTCATGCTAGAATCTGTAAAACCTCTATTTGTTTTCTAAGACCTAAAAAATGTATTCTTACATAAGTTCTGAGTGAGGAGCCATTCCTGCATTTAACAGACCTCCAAGTACCATAACAATCTAAGGTGATTGTCCAGGTCTGAGTGGAAATGGGCTGAGAAGATAACAGCCCTTGAAAGCAAAAGCAGTGCTCACGAATCCCTAGTAATCAACTGAATGTATCTCTTATCTATAGTTATAAACAGCACAAGCAAAATAGATGTTATTTGACTGGGTCGGTTTAGGCATGCAATAAAAAACAACTTCAGATAATATTTTAGGGATCTAAGATATTAATAAATAATGTTTTATATAAACTAGCTGTAAGTACATGAAATTTAAAGTTTTATCAACCAATTTTATTTTTTTTATGTTCCTTTAAAGAAATATAATATTCCATTACAAAACAATACTGTGAACCCCACCTCTGTTCTTCATTATCTAGTTTTAATTTTCATCTCCTGATCCCCACAAGTCCAAATTCAGGATGCACAATCCCATGGTGAAACTGTGGCTCCCCAGCTCTTGTTGGGCTACAGCTCCCATCATGCATTGACCTCTAACATACATAATTATTTATCCTTTGGGTCAGACATGTACGCACTTAAGCAACTTTAGTTCCACTTTTAATTAACATGACATATTTAAATACAGTTAAGTAAATCCTGTACCTGCAATGATTTTTCACGGACAGTAAAACAGCCTAGTAAGAAGATGGTATCTGTAATGACAGACTAATGGCAGATTGGTAGTATCAGCAATTGATGGAACGGAGAATTGATTGGTTTATCAATAAAGAAGTTAACCTCCAATTACTATTGATTGACACTATTGTTCTGGTACTTAAACAAGTCTGGTGTAATCAGTGATATCACGTTATGGCTATCACTTGCACACTTTCTAAGAATGGTTTCAGTCACACTGTACAGGGCCTTATGTTGAAAGGAGTAATGGAGGTATTCTGAAACATATCAACTTCACCACAGGGGAGAAATAAACATTTTCCAAATTCTCACTGATTTAAAGTAGTTTTCAACCCCTTGGATGACAATGCGTTGGTGACCTCTCTGGCATTCAAGAGGTTAAAAACTCAGTTTAAACCAATGACATTCTCCCCCCCCCCCCCATAGCAGTCGGTTTGTCCCAGGTCCCCCCCACCCCCACTTTTGAACATATGGCCCCTGAGTCACTTACTCCATAATACGACTAGTAGTTATCATGAACACTGGTATTCCACAATATGAAAAAACATAATGGGGAGATGCACTAAGGAGTGATAAAGTTGAGATGATATCACTTCTCCACTATCATTTCTCAGGTTTGAAGATCTTAGTGCATTGGCTCCACTGAATAACACAGGAAATGGAGAAGTCATCTCTGCTTTATCACCTCTTTATCACACCTTAGTGCATAACCCCCAATGTTTATAATGGCAAGAGGAGCAATTCTTGGGAACTTGTAGAGATAGTACATAGAAAACACAAGAAAGTGCCTAATAGTGTAATACATTACTGGTAAATCAATGGATATTAAAATATTTCACTCACATGTAACAATGGTCAGAGAGCTGATACCAGTCTATCTGACAAACATGCCTGTGGAGAGATTCCCTCCGTCTACACTCGGAGGGCTGCCGATCAGCTATGATACAAACTGCTCCGGACAAACGGCTGGATCCAAGAAGCCACGTTTATCGATAAAACAATGACTGCAAGCTGCTAAAACTCACACAACTTACGTCTTGTAGTTACAGGTTTCTGTTACCTCTGCACTCTGGAACGCTCACACACAACTGGCTTCTTGAATCCAGCCGTTTGTCCGGAGCAGTTTGTCTCTTAGCTGATCGGCAGCCCTCCGAGTGGAGATGGAGGGAATCTCTCCACAGGCGTGTTCGTCAGATAGACTGGTATCCGTTCTCTGACCATTGTTACATGTGAGTGAAATATTTGAATTTTGTATATCCACCGATTTACCAGTAACTTATTACACTATTCGGCTCTTTCTTGTGTTTTTAGTTTTGTATGTACTATCTCTACAAGTTCATAACCACTCAGGGGCAGTGTGTGTTTTGAGAGCAGCCCTTAATCACAAGAAATCTGTTGACGAAACTGTGTCTGGGGGCAGAACCATATCCCCAGTTGTTTGCCTGCCGTGTTTGGTATACACCATTACCCGGCCAGTAAGTTTGTGAGTACGCACCTTTGGGTGATGGTGGTGGAGAAAGATTGATACCCATTTATCCCTCACAGGGGTGCTTGTTCTTTTTCCCCTTCTCTTCTTTTATCGCTACAGTTCTTGGGAAGCCCATCAGCACCATGGGGTTACTTAAGTGGGGCTTTTAAACGCTTGAATGCTAAAGAGCTCTTGGTTGTTATGCACTGAGGAGTGATAATGAGGTGATAAAGTGGATATAACTTCTCCAGTGATACAACTTCTCCATTCCCTATATTATTCTATAGAGCCTATGCATTAAGATCTCCAGAGTAAGAGAAATCTTAATGCATAGGCTCCACAGAATGACATAGAACTTGGAGAATTGATATCACTGGAGACACCATCTCCACTTTATCACTCCTTAGTGCACCTCCCACTTCATGTTGTAGACCTCTTGTATTCAAGGTGTTAAAAGCCCATTAAAATCTATGAGAATTTTGGGAATGTTTATGCCTCTCCTAATGGATAGCTGGTTTGCTCCAGAATCACTCTTTAACTTGATAAATTCTGTATAACGGCAAAGTGAGGCAATTGTATAAATGTATTGCATCACAAGTTATGAAAAATGCCAAAAATTCCAATTAATTTAAAGGGTCCCTTAACCCCTTGAATGATAAAAATCTATCCAACGTAGAGACCTTTCTAGCATTCAAGGGGTTGAAAGACCCATTTAAAGAGATAATAATTAAAATATTTTTTTAAAAAATATATATTGCAGGGTTTATCCTAATGAGTTTAATAATATTACTCACACCTCTGAGAGATGTTTTATTCAAAATGCATTGCAAGAAAAATTAGCACTTTTGGGTGCAGAACCTCCAGGGCCTAAAATTTACTACAGCATCCTATGTCTGTTTATGGTCAATTGACCACAGACATCCATTAGACTGCTGTAGCAATAGCGCCACCATAACATTTCAGGTGATGGAAGTACTGTACCCAAAAAATGTTGAGCTGCAATAACTTTTAAGTAAAACATCTATCAGCAGAGCAAGTACTGATGTTTTACTCAGCAAGATAAACCCTGTAATATATGTTATCCATATACCTATTACCAGGGCTTAAAATGTGAAGTCCTTTGCTACTAGCCAGACCTGAAAATTTACTCGCCACTGCAAGCCATAACATACCCACCAGGGCTGAATTTTCACTCGTCGGGGCTGAATTTTCACTCACCATTGGCTAGTGGAGAGTAGAAATTTTGAGCCCTGCCTATTACTATGTCTTTAAATCAGTGGGAATTTTGTGAATCTTCATTTGTCCCTTATGGTGCACTTGGTTTGTTCCAGAATTGCTCCACTTTACCAGTGAGTGTTTTGTAATCATTAATCATTCGTTTACAGCAGGGACATCACCATTGTTCCATTTATGTTATTTTATATTGATAGCAATGCTGGATTCTAGCCCGTTAGCTATTTAACAAAGTTTCATCAATTCTGTTACTACAGAACTGTAGTTATCAGCCTAGTTCTATTCATTGTCCAATTTTGATTACTTAAAAAATAATACTGTATTTAACATGTACTAACAATGGCAGGTGATTAGACCCTACTGGCACATTAGTTCACATGGGCTAGCTAACCAGAAAAAAAAAATCTCAGGCGACTCGCATCTTGGGTTTAAGCAGGCCACATTTGACCCTTGGGACTCATGTTGGTTGCCCATGATTTAGATGAAAGATGAGTAATGTTATATATTTTTAAAAGGGGAACTATTCCCTCGGAATAGGAAGCACATAATTTAACTGAAGTACTGACCTAGGTAATTGTTCTTTATATAGAAGTTTGACACATCTATTTTCAGGAGTTTTTTTACATTGAAGTCTGTGGCTGTCTAGCTGTAAAGTGAAATTTTTTATCTTGAGAATGTTTGCATGATTCTGGAGGACATGAGTGGGGCTTTCTGTGGATAATCCCATTAAGTATATTGAAGTTGTTCTGGCCATACCACAAAATAGAATGTGGGTGTGGCGAGGAAAACTGAGGCACCTCTCATAACGCTAGGCAGTTGCCTACTTTGCCTGAAGGGAAATCCAGCCCTGCTTCTCTGCTTTTCCTTGGCATGCAAAGATACTATGGTTGTGGATTGCACATTGGGTCTGTGTTGGTGCCTGTTTCAGACATGCTGTGGGACTTCAAATAAGGTTCTATAATATGTCACCTCTCAATGACTAGATTACTGATTGATTCTCCAATGCACTAGTTATTTTAAACATTCAAATACTGTTCATTTTTAAGTTACAGCTAAATTAGAGGTTAAAGTGAAATTCAACCTCCATTTTGTCTTCACTTATTCTGAAAATAATTACATGTAAAGTCGAATTCCTTATACTTTCATTTTTTTCCCTCTCTTTGTCACCTTTTTTTGTTTGCAGTTTTATATCCCTGCATTTGTTTTCAGAGATTTTTCTGTCTGGGTCTGTGAAAGCATAGAGAGTTCAACAATGTAAAAAATAGTTACAATGTAAAAAAGACAGTGAGACAATGTAGAAAAGCCAGCCAATAAAGCATACAGATAACTTAGAGCTGCAGCGAGAATGCAACATTCTATAAATATCTCTGTTTTCACAATCCCCGGTAAAAAGCTCTCTGGAAACATGGATAAAGGAAGCTCAATGTCAGGAACATAAAAATATTAAAAAAAAGAAAATTAGGCAATGTGGCTTTACATATTGCGCATCACCAGAATATGTAAAGTCAAAATTGGTATTGACTATCACTAAATTACTTTTTCAGTTCCCTACAGTTTAGTGAAACAGGATTTAGGAGATTAACTACAGTCTACCATTTGTGATCTTATCACTTGTATCAAGCTTGATGCATAGCACAATAATCCTGTCCTCCTTGTATGATTATTTAATACTAATTGATTTGATGTATCTGAACATATAAATCACTTCCAGCCAGCCAAAGTATGTGTTTTGATTGATAATACTCCCTGTAGATTACCCCAGGCCATTGTGCGGCTGATATATTAAGACAATGTTAAAATGATTTCAATGAATCTATTTCCGCAGTGACTGGTGGTTGATGCATTGAAACATCTTAATAAAGGGATATTATACACAGCTTGTTATGATCAACAGCTGATGGTAATGACAAGTGAGTCATTCGTCAATAATTGACAAACTGGGAGACCAGTTGGAAGTTGTCTGGCACAGAATACTTTCCTGTCTATTGCTGTTATTTACTAAATGGTGATTTGGGGCACATGTATAAAGAGAGAAGTTGAGCAATTCTGGGTCAAGAAATCTATTTAAGATATATAAAATTAACCTCTTAGTTGCTAGACTGGTCTTCATCATATACTCTGGGGCTGCACAGGAACCAGGGTAACCCTGCAATGTGTGTTTTCTTAAGTGTCCCCCTATTAAAGGACAGATCAGGCTTTTGAGTTCCAGATAAATGCCCAGCACATTGTTTCACACATTTCTGGCATTCAAAGTGTTAATGATCACCCTGTCGTTCAGTTTCATAGTTTAAGGAATAGTATAGTTGTATTATGAAAAAACTAGCGTAAAAGCCTGTGTACATGGGCCAAAGTGCATAAAACCACAGAACTACACCTCCCAGCGTTCTGTGCCTTCGGGCAGTGTCTACTGAGCATGACGGCATCGGACATACATCTGCGTTTGGGCGGTCTCTACTAGGCATGACTGCATCGGACAAACATACATCTGGCCTTCTATATTATAGGATGGATTGTTCAGCTTTTCTTGTTGAGTAAAACAAGGATACCACTCCCACTGCTGGATGATGCATTTTCCAATGTTATTACTTTTCAAACTGTATTTGTTCACATTAACAATGCCACACACAGGTGTCTAGACAGTTCATCTACAGTTCACCTTGTATCCATACAGCTAATATATTGTATTCTATGGGAGAGGTCAGTCAATGACTGCAGTTCGTTGTTTGATTGTAAGAGCTTGATCACTTTGTGAGAACTTGAACTGTAATGATGTTTGAATAAAACAACAACCAGCTGTAGAGGTATCATTGCTTTACTCAGCAGGAACATCCTTACAATACATGTTTTTATTATAATAAAACTATAGTGACCTTGTGAGATATATTTTTCTACTACAAAGCACTGCCTCTTAATTTTTATATTCTGATTGAGGTTGTTCTATTACTGAAGTAATACCAGGTTCAAGGTGCTTTTGGTGTTGTAACAAACACATTATCATTAATTTAAATGGGGCTTTTAACCCTGTTTAAAGCTAGTGAGGCCTCCAATGCATTGCATACAATAAGTTGGAGACCTTGCTAGCATTCAGAAGTTAAAAGGCTAATTTAACCCTCTGACTGCCAGAGGGGTATGCAGTGCATTGCAAAGCAATGCGTTGCATGCCCCTCTGGCGCTTAAAGGGTTTAAAAAATGAGAATTTTTATATGTCCCCTATGGTTCAGTTGGATTGTCCCAGCTGTTCTTAGTACCCCAGGCTCGGTATTTAGGAAGACAGCTTTCAACATAACCGCCAATAGAAGCTTGGCAGGACAATTCAAATAAAATAATCCACCTTTATTAGTCTCATTAAAAGCAACAAAAGTTATGCAGTCAATAAATAGGTATTAACCCTTTCAATGCCAGAGGGTTAATAGGAGAGCAAAACATGATCAACCTTACTCACTTCATGAATAAATGACTTAGTCGTAGGCAAAAAATCATGTGCAACAGTCATACTTAAATGGTTAAAACCGGACTAAACATCCACATTAAAACAAATAAGCAAGTGCTTACTGTGCACGAGGAAACAGTATTTGCATTGATTTCAGTTTTTACCACTATTCAAATATTTGTAGACTGAATTCCCTTACTACAGAATGTAACCTGCTACCCCGCAGACTGGTTCCCTTTTCCTTCACAGTGGGGAAATGCAGAACACAATATAATACACACGTTTTTTCACTGAACACTCTCGCATGAAGCCAACTAAATATGAAAAATGAGCTGCTTGACATTAATTCCCAGGCATGAGACACCTGTCTTACTGTAATCAATGACGGTCGTTAGAGGTATTTTCTCTAATTTTTCTTTATTTCATATTTAATTTTTGTACACGGATCACTGTGGTCAGACTAGTGAATTACATTGTAAATGGGGGGGCAGTGCCTTCTGAATATCATTGAATCTGATGTTCACGGATGAACTGGTGCAATTCTGGAGCAAACTAGCTGCACCACAGGGGACAAATAAAAATTCTCCAATGATTTAAATGGGTCTTTTAACCCCCTGAATTCAAATGGTTAAAAGTCCTATTTAAATCAGGGGATTTTTATTTAATCCCTATGGTGCAGTTGGTTTGCTCCATCATTACTCCACTTTCCATTCTATTTATGGACCATTGTATAACATAGTTACATAGTAAATAGTTGATGAGGTTGAAAAAAGACATGGGTCCATCAAGTTCAGCCCATTCCAAATCACCCCTGTTGATCCAGGGGAAAGGCAAAAAACCCCCACTGAAGTCATTTCCAGTTTAGCCCCAAGTGAGTAAAAAAAAATTGTTCATGACTCTTAATGGTAGTCACATATTTCCCTGGAATAACGTATCTGCTTTGAAGCCAACTGTCAAAATTCTCAGTATTGTTCTGTGTTATATAGGTATCCATTATTTTTTTGTAGGACAGAAACAGGAAGCAAAGGCAGAAACACAGGGAAAACGTTCACATCATTGGACTTCTAGCAAAAGGGACAGCTAATGAAAATGCTTTTGATATGAACCATTTGGATGCCAGAGATGTCTCCAATGTTTTGCAAACCACTGAACTGGTGACATCTATAGTACACAAAGGGGACAAAGAAACCTTTACTACAGGAAAAAGAGGCTTTTAGTTTTTAATAGGACTTATCGAGCCTGGTGTGTTTCATGGACTTTAACACACTGAGTGTTGTAGAGGTGTGCAGAATATTGCAAAGCTATGCATGGCACCTCCCTCTATAGCGGGTATCTCCAACAAGTAGCTTGCAGTCTACTGGTAGTTCTTCATCTACCAATGAGTAGCTCTCTCCAGTCCAATCAGGTATCAAGCTATCTGGCCTGTGTGTGAAAATTGATCCCCAGTTGGCTGCAGCCAATCTGTGCACAGCTTTCATCTCTGGTACCCAGCAGTGGTCAAAGAGAGCTGATAGTAATGCAGGTTAAGTGTCTCATAGCATTTTCATGGTCCTCCTGCCCCACTGTCATAACAGCTGTTTACAGATTATCCTGCATACTTGTAAAGACGACTTATATAGTAAATATGTGGTGTCAAAGTTGGTAAGAGTCACACAGCTGAACTCAATATTCACTCATCTATTTAACAAAAGGTTGCCAGCTTTTTGTTACCTTCGTTAAATCCTATATAATAATTTGCGAGGATGTTTGTCAGAAGCCGTCATGCGCAGTAGTGACTGCCCAAACGCAAAGAATGCTGGAAGTTCTGTACTGGGAGCATTGTGTGGTTTCGGGCAGTCTCTACAGTGCATGACTGCATCGGCGGCAGGACACAGAGCAGGACCAGCCTCTTAACCCTTTGAGTGCCAGAGGGGTACGCAACGCATTGCTTTGCAATGCGTTGCGTACCCCTCTGGCACTCAAATGGTTAACATCACCTGGACCTTGGCCTGTGTACACAGGCTTTTACACTAGTGTTTTAATAAACAACGCCAATAATTTTAAACGTGTGTAGTAATATGGTATATTGTTATTAAAGGGATAGTAACCCCCCCGAACAATGTGACGCCAAAATACAGCATTCAAAGGCATAGTAACCCCCCAAACAACGTGACGCCAAAATACTGCATTCATACAAACATACTGAACGCACTTAGTCCCACCTCTCAAACCTTTATGGTTTGAGAGATGTAAGGCAAGACAGTCCTCCGGTCCCTCCCCCTTCTGCCTGACGAGCTGTAAAGCTGTCAGAGGCAGAATCCGGTCGGCCGACTTTCAGCGGTTCTGCAGGAGCTCTGACATCTAGATATCTCCGTATAATACTTCACAGGAATGGTCTACAACATGTGCTTGCAAGCCAGGCACACATTTTAGACCATACCCATGAAGTAATAATACGGAGATATCTAGATGACAGCGCTCCTGCAGAGCTGCCGTCTGGTGCTGGAAGCAGGATCTCATGACGTCCGCTATACAGCGGATGCATGAGAAGGGGGAGGGACCAGAGGACTGTCTTGCCTTACATCTCTCAAACCATAAAGGTTTGAGAGATGGGACTAAGTGCGTTCAGTATGTTTGTATGAATGCAGTATTTTGGCGTCACGTTGTTTGGGGGGTTACTATGCCTTTAAGGATGCTAAGGTACAATCAATCAGAAAATATATGGATCACTGGAGAGCCACAGGTTTTGTCTTCAATAGAGAATATGGATTTATTCTGCAAAAAATGATACATCTTGGATTTTATCACATTGAGCTTGTTTTCTGTGCAGCACTTTGTGATTGGAAGGTGTAGGAGTGAATGAATAGTAGGTAATAGCAGCTTTGGAGATGGTTTAATATGTACCATTATAAATTCATTTATTTTCAATATATGCTTTAGATTAGATCATACATGGTTCACTGATTAAAAGTATCTCCCGTTAAAGAAAGGTTGGAGCAATAAGTGGATTTTAATGTATTTAACCATTTGAGTGCCAGAGGGGTACAACACATTGTCACTCAAAGGGTTAACAGAGAAGCTAAATTCTCCATGTTCAGTAGAATTGTAGAACAATCCTAGGACAAACAAAGAGCAGCATAAGGACAAATAATCATACCCCAAATTCTGCTTGATTTCAATTGGGATGTTATCTCCTTGAATGTTAGAGAGGTCGCCAATGCATTGTGCCTGCATTCAAGCAGGTAAAAGCCCCATTTAAATCAATGGGAATTTTTATGCAACACCAAGATGTATTTGGTTTGTATCAGAATTAGCTCTCTGCCTAATCTCATGCAGATGGATGAAGTCTACTATTTATTGTGAATTGGGATGAAGTAAATACAGGCATAAAATGGGGATCAGGAAATACAGGCAACTGCAGATACAATGATAACATATAGAAACAAGCATATTTAAGGTGACCAGATCTCCAATTTTTTTTTTTTTTTTTTTTTCCGTGGGGAAAAACTTTATTATAAACATTACTGAATCCATCCAGCAAATTCAGTAGACTAGGTAAAAATAGGAATTAGATTACCTGTTGCATACACATGCCGGGGCGGGGGTGGGGGTTAGATTTCTAGAAAGTCTGTTTGATCATAATTATAAGATATAAGAAAGTAAATATGTCTGATTCCTTTACTTCTGTATTTATTATTCTCCCTTTGCCAAGAAGGAACATCTGCCCATTGCAATGATATCGTTGGCGTTTTTCATCATGCTTGTTGAGGAAGGACAAAGGTTTTCAATAGTATAACAGAGTTTCTTGAATGAACATATCCTAACCAGATCTCCAATTTAACAACAGTGTGTGTATGTTTTTCATAAGCATCCTGCATTAAAATGGAGATCTGGCCATATTAGGCATACCTGGCTGCTGTATGAAGGACATCTACACCTATATCTTAAAACTTTCTATTTCCCCCACCATTCACCCTGTAGATCTCTGTACCTGCAGGGCTAGGTAACAGCAGCCACACTGACCGCTTATGGGAGATTTCTGTCCTCTCCATAGGAGCACATTGTTAGTGGATTCACTGACAAAGGGTTAGTATGGAGAGTATAACAATGTTGCTGCTTCTCCCTCTGAGTGAAGCACTGATGTCACCCAATGCATATCTGCAGGGTGATTGCACTGCCTACATGGCAAGGGTAATTATTGTTCACTCACAACGTTATGCCCATGAAAATGGCACCCACAATATGTCACTGTTCTGAATGTTGCCAATCCACAGGTTAGTACTATCTACTAGGTTAGGAAATTAACTTATGTTGTAATGCAGCAGGGAAACTCTGTGCAACAAGCAGCCTGGGTGTGCTGGCTAGAAGCATAGCTTGTGTACGTTGATGGCCATGGAGGTTCCTTTGCTACAGCTGAAGCCAGATTAAAGTTGCTGGCTATAGCTGAGACGGGGCTTGGACCAGGATAGGAACACCCGTGTACCGTATATATTGCACAGAGGAATTCCCTAGAGACACTTGAACTGGGATTGACTAACAGAGGTGGCTTCAGACTGAGAAACTGATAATGAGAGTATACAGACCCCAATCGATGGGCTCTAGGAAGAGCTGTTTCTGATACACTTTGGCGAATGCTTGTCTGGCAAGTGAACAGACTGGCAATGCTCAACAGGCAACCAGACTCTGAAACACTCTGGCAAATGAATAGCTAGTGAACAACCCCAGACTGGCAATCCTCGACAGGTGGACAGTCTCTGACACACACACTGGTTAATAAATGACTGGCGAACAGACCTTGACTGGCGATTCTCGACAGGCAATCAGTGTGTATCACACACTGGAGAATGAGTGGCTGGTGAACAGACTTTGACTGGCGATTCTTCACATGTAATCAGTTTCTGACACACACTGGTGAATGCTTGATTGAAGACGATGCACAGATTGGTGAATATTGCCTCTTAAGATCAACATGTACAGTGCTGAACGAAGGAAGGCCTGGTGAGCTTACACATACAGGCAAATCAATCCAGACAAGAGGAGAGATGGAGCAGCAGAAGGAACAACTCTGTGAGATTACACAGAATAGTGGATCCACACTAAAGCTGATCAGGCGAAAGGCGGCCAGTGGATGTTGAAAACCTGCCAAGGTCAAGACTGGAGGCAGTCAGTTGGTTGAGTACAAGCCAAGGTCAGTACTGGAAATAGGTGGATGGTCGAGTACAACCTGAGATCAGGACTGGAGAATGGTCAATACTGGAGATAAGTGGAAGGCTGAGGTCAGATTATGTTAGGTTAGTATCGGTTAGGTTAGGATCAGTCTCTCTTAGGTTTGGCTGGGTGGTTTAGGTTAGTTTTTAGGTTGGTGTCTGTTAGGTTAGGGTCAGTAGCTGTTAGGTTTGGGGGTGGTTTAGGTTAGGCTACCTGGCTAACTTTGCCATTTATTTAGGCGCATGTGCTAACTCTGCCATTAATTTAAGAGTAGGAGGATGTGCTCTTCATCATTAGTATGTTTCTTGCATCAAAACTTGAGCAATCACAAATAGCGCATACATTTATAGCTTTCAAAAAATAGTGACTACTCAATTTTTTTGCATTCTTCCCATAGTTCCATTGCTATTACACATCCTATTTTAGGTACAAGGCCACTTACTGTATACTCTTTACTGCCCATTTAAGTATTCATCTTTAAAACTTTGCCAACACTCAGAAGAACAATGTAAAAAGAAGACTGGAAATGGAGAAATGTCATTTTCCAGCTATAGACAATACAATGCCAACAATGGAACTGCCTTAGGCACTTCCTTACTATGCAAGGACTTATGAACCACATATTCCTATAGGTGTAATTTCCCTTTAATTTGCTTACTGTGTTACTGATAAACAAATTAAACATCCAATGGGTTAAACCTCATACATAATCCTTTTGCTATTGCTGGATTTTCTCAGTGATTCATCAACCCATAGAGATGAATGACCAGCAATTAAACCAAATAAAGCAGTGGAAGCTAGCAGATGGTGAACTGATGCAAGTCTGTGAGAATAGCAGAAAGCGCTTGAAAAATGCCTATAGAATATTTGTCTTACACTTGGAGTCCTGCTATATAAGACTAGAGTGAGATTTATAGCTAGGTTATAGCTAGAGCCAGTCTACTGCCTGGGCACAGAATGTTGTTTTATCAAATGCTTAACAGTGTTGATTACTATGCACTCACAAAGGGACCTACCCCCATAAACAATGGCTGTCCTACAGACTCATTTTTAAAGATACCTAATAGCATTTCTAAGATTTCTGGAGATGGAGAAAATTAATTTTTCCATCTTCAGTTTGTTTTCTGCACCCCCTTTACCATTACAAATGGTACAGCTTCTGTACCCTCATTGAATTCTGCTTGCAGGCAGCCCCGTCTTCCTAGTGTTCAGGTACTAAGCTCCTACTGAGTAATGATGTCTACAATGCAAACAGTTTTAACTCTTGAAGGGCCAGCAGGGTGTGAAATGTATTACTTTGCAATGAGTTGCTGCCTCTTCTGGTCTTTAAAGGGTTATTATGTTCTAAATCATCCATCACATGTCATAATTTGTCAAGTCCTCCCAATAATGCATGTTGAATTGAATTGTATTGTCTCCAGGTAGCCTTTTACACTTGCTGGTATTTGCTGATCCCCATTTTAGATTTGTATTTAGTTCACACCACCTCACAACACACATTAAGCTTTATCAGTCTGAATGAGATCAGCCATAGAACACGGTATTTTATAATGATGTGAGCATATGTTGCTATTGCTTTCTAAGGGGAGCTACAATCAGGGACAGACGGTATCCATATATGGGAAGTATGGTGATTTAAGCTGTAATAACTTTTCAATTAAGCATCTTCCAGTGGTAGGTGTACCATATTTATACTCCACAGGAAAATGCCTTTATCATATTTATTTCATAAGACAACTTTATTATAATTTATAAATGTATAGATATATATAGGGAAGTCTGTATGTTAAATAAATCAAAAGCTACTTATTCCTACAGGAATTATCTCTTGCTTTATATCTCCCTTTCTCTCTGTTTTATGGTAGCTGCAGATGAATGTACCAGTTTCCCTTTTAATGGAATCCTAACAATTTAACCCTTAGTGTGCATTGCATACCCCTCTGGCACTCAAAGGTTAAAATTAAATGTTGGTTATATGATTTTGAACATGATGAACTAATACCTGGCATCTGTAAAAATGAGTTTATATTAGTCCCCTAAAATCCAGTCCTAAACTTGCTTTGGTTAATGCATATATAGTCTGGTTAAATTTGTTTGTGCTCTTTGCAATAGATAATAGCTAATGCATTTAACATACTGATATCAGTACCCACGGCTCCTGTATTCAGAATGTAGGTTACCGTTTCTCAACCCATTTAAATAATATACAACACTATCATTTCTCTGACACCAGTGAAGACTGTTATGGTAATGGGAGCCACGGAGCCCGGGAATAGGTAAGTATGACTGCCTCCACAGAGCATATGAAACAAAAGATTTTAGACCTCTTGTAGTAAAAGCAGAGATTTTTTTTTTTCAGATGTTAGTACTTAAATACAGGGTAATTAAGTGTATATATAACGCCATATCATTGTTAGGTATTAGTGTTTCTTGAAGTTTGCCCACCATTATCAATAGGATTCAACATGCTGAATGAAATCCTACTAAAGGGGAACAATTCTCTAGGAATAAATGGCTCTTTAATTGTTTAAAACAAGAACTTACTTAGGTAGGTGCCCTTCAAACAGCAGTCAGTAATATCCAGGTACTTTATTTTTTGTAGTCTACTGTAAACTTTCAGTTTACAGCTCTCAAACACAACAAAAGAGAAAAGAAGCGCCCAATAATGAAGTACGTTCACACTGGATATTCCTCCAACATAAATTAAATATCGTATACTCACATTACTCCCAGGTCAGCA
The DNA here is from genome assembly GCA_037306005.1 of Rhinophrynus dorsalis. Classification (NCBI taxonomy): domain Eukaryota; kingdom Metazoa; phylum Chordata; class Amphibia; order Anura; family Rhinophrynidae; genus Rhinophrynus; species Rhinophrynus dorsalis. The sequence goes on from CM074718.1 coordinate 579,828,085, forward strand.
GAGGAAATATTCCAATACTGACAAACTAGCTTATGGAGATCTCACACCGTCTCCACTCGGTGACCGGGGTACTGCTGCTTCAAAGTCTGGTGTGCCCTCCTGGCAGACCGATAATATCGGGAATAAATTCTATGACAGCTAACTTGTCTGAATATATTGATTTTCATTTGCTAGGACAGGTATTGGGACTCCCGGCTTATTTAAAGGATACAAACCATGTATTGGAACTCTTGTCAGGATTTATATGGCAAAAAGAGTATAGATGGGTGACGTTTGATGTATCAGCGCTCTACTCAAATATTCCACATGAGGGTGGAATAGAGGCAGTGAAATATTTTTTAGGTTTGGATTATCTTATGCCTTATAGACAGAGAGATCTTTTGGTGGAAATGATCCGTTTTATATTAACACATAATTTTTTTGAGTTTAATAAAAAGATTTTTTTACAAATCAAGGGAATGGCGATGAGGACCAAGTTCGCGCCAAGTTATGCTAATCTCTTTATGGGATATTTTGAAGAGAAGAAGATCTTTTCTGATAATCCTTTTGGCGCGAACTTGGTCCTCTATCGTCGTTTCATTGATGATATAATTATTATTTGGAAGGGAGTTGATATTTTGATAGAGGAATTTGCAAAATATATGAATAATAACCCTTGGAACTTGACTTTTACTAAGACTTGTCATCACTCAGTGATACAATTTTTGGATCTAGAATTAATAGGAATCCCTGGTCAAGAGGTTAATACACGTACATTCTTTAAAAACGTGGATAGAAATAGTTATTTAAATTTCAATAGTTCTCACCACAAGAAGTGGTTGAGAAATATACCATACAGTCAATTTTGCAGAATAAGGCGAAATTGTTCCACGTTAGCTGATTATGATCAAAAAGCTTTAATCCTGAGTAAAAGGTTTAAAGATAAGTTATATCCAGAGAACTTAATTTGTGATTCCTACGAACGAGCTAGAAATATTGAACATGAAACAAAAGTGACTAACCAAAAAGAGAGCAGATTTGAGGTGCCATTGTTTATGACTAAATTTAATAATAGTACTGGTGAGATTAGGAATATCTTTCAGAAACATTGGAAGATTTTGAAAATGGATCCTCTTCTTAGAGGTTTTATTTCAGACAAAACCGAGATTAGTTTATCGTAGAGCACGAACATTGAAAAATATTTTAGCACCGAGTCATTTTGTGACAGGGCGAAGAGATATAATTAGTTCAAGTCAACGCACTTTAAATCAGGATGGATCTATTAAAGATAGGATTTTAGGTTCTTATAAATGTGGTGGTTCGAGGTGTTACACTTGTTCACATATATCACATAGGGTAAAGATGTTTCATTCAACAGTTACAGGTGAAAAATTTTACATTAAAGATTTTTTAAATTGTAATGCCATAATGGTCTACAGTATGTAGGAAGGACCTCTCAGAAAATTCAGGAGAGGTTTGGACAGCATAGGAGAAATATTATAAAGGGATACAATTTACATGGTGTATCTAGACATTATACACAGTTTCATCAAAATAATCCACAAGGGTTAATTTTAACCCCTACAGAACGGATTGGGCCTTTTATTAATGGGGATAGATTACAGAAATTGATAAATAGAGAATCATTTTGGATATTCAAGTTAAACACCTTAGCTCCAATGGGATTAAATGAGAATATTGAGACTCCATTGTTATAAATTTTTTTTTTTTTTTTTTTTTTTTTGCTAAATAGAAGAAAACATTTTTTTACTTGGGTATTTTTGCTGCTTCTTTTGAATATGTGTTTTATATTGTATACACTTGTGTACTACATACTTGTGTACTACATACTATATTGTGTACCCTTGTGTATAATTATAATGGTCCCACTCAGTAATGTCTCTTTTAAATACTCGATATTGATGTTGATTGGGTGATATATTATTTTATGATGACAGTTTGGTTATGATGGACGCATGCTTCATTTGAGGTTTGTTTGGGTGGTATGTAGTGTATTTTTGTCATTCACGTTAGTTATGGAGTTTAAGTTGTGGATGAAAGTAAGCGTAGTATGGCTTTTTATGACGCATGCATTCATCATTGGATATTGTGGTTTGTAGACTACATGTGGTGAGTTTTGTTTTGATGTTTATTGCACATGCGCCAATCATCTAGGTATTTTGTTTATATTGTTGGGCAATATTTTGTCCGGGTAGACGGTTGACGCATGTGCGTTATGGTCGTGTGTGACGTATGCGCCCATGGGATGAAGTATGTGTTTTTGGAGATCATGCGCGGTGGGTTTTGTTTTGTTTTGATACCCATGGCGCATGTGCCGATTATGTTTGTGGTTTGGGTGCATCGTTGTACATCTGGATGAATGCAGTGCACGTCTGATGGAGGTATGTATATGAGTCTGGATGCTCCGTTTGTGTTCGGTCAGACGCTTGTGCAAGTTGTGGATGGGTTGTGTTTGGTATTTTGGTGTGCATGTGCGGGGCGTTTTTTGTCTGAATGGACGGAGCATGGAATTCTAGTAGGGATCCAATGAAGGCTGTCATACGTGTATTGTGATTATTGGTTGTGGTGTTGCGATCATTAAGTTTATACCCAATCATATCATGAGTAAGTTTAAATATTGTGATGTGAGACATTTAGATGTTTGTTTTAATTGGCTTGAGAAAGCGATTTGTATATCGCGAAACGTTGCCTCTTTAATTGTAATTGCAATAGATTTTAACTTAAATAAACATCGTATTTTACTTGGTGAGTGGCGGGTGATCTTTGAAGCAGCAGTACCCCGGTCACCGAGTGGAGACGGTGTGAGATCTCCACAAGCTAGTTCGTCAGTATTGGAATATTTCCTCTGCTGACCTGGAAGTAATCTGAGTATACGATATTTAATTTATGTTGGAGGAATATCCAGTGTGAACATACTTCATTATTGGGTGCTTCTTTTCTCTTTTGTTGTGTTTGAGAGCTGTTCTGAGCCGCTGAGAGAGAGCGTGTTAAGAAGAGGCTGCCCTAAAGAATCCTGTGCTGGATCAGGATATTTATCCAGCAAGTTTGAATGCTGTTTATCACATATGTGTTTTAACAGCAAATAGTTTTGTGAGTACCCACGTGTGGGGTGAATTGGTGAAGGACAGTTTTGGTTTATTGTCTGAACTGCATTAGGGCGCTCCCCATTGCGCTCCTTTTTGTCGTTACAGTTTTTCAGTTTACAGTCTAATAAAGATTAGTGACCTTATTGAGCCAGGACTATTGAAGACCATCGTTAGCAGTGAGGAAGTGTGATCTTCAACAGAGATGCCTTTAAGCAGGAAACTGCAAATACAGGGTAAAAATAGATAGATATACGCCTGTTAAATTCAGCCCAACTAATCTCTGGGGTATATATATATAGACATATCAGACTGTTGTATGGTAAGTTCTACCTGTCAAATGCTTTGTTAGGCTTTGTTAACACTGGTGACTTGGTTGTATCCTGTTTTAGAGCATCCTAAGCAGCCTGTGCCTACAAACCACCAATGTCCTGCCTTCCCTTGTAATTCACTCACATGGGGGTCATGAAGGTGTGTCACAAAGTCGACCCACGTGGATGTCTGCCAGTGAAAGATGTTATGTCATCTTCAAGGATTGCTTGTGTGAACAAACTGTGCAGTGGCTTGTAAGTCACCATGCAGAGCAGCCTACTGTAACCTGGAGGTGCCCAACACATCCAGATTGCAACATGCAGACTTCCAGTGTGTTCCGCAAGGTGGAAATCACCAGTGTGTAAAGCAGCATCGGGCAAGCTGATTCACAAGGGTGCATTAATGTCACCAGTTTGAACACAACCTAAAAGAAACATATAGTTCCCCTTTAACCCCATGAGTCTGTAACAGTAGGAAATGTCTGAGCGTCACAAACACAGTTGTTTATGGTGTTCTATAAATGTTAACTTTAATTTAGGACACAATAATATCTTAACTAGAGTGTCAATTATGATGGTGGTGATTTAACCTTTTAAGAGGCAAAGGAGTATGTAACACATCCCAGCAGTGCGTTGCACACCCATTTGACACTCAAAGGGTTAACTCATTTGTTACCAGAGGGGCCTGGTTTGGCGTTGGTGACCTTTTTGACCTCCACGGGGGTTAAGTTCTATTCAGAGAATAACATGCATATAACAATCTGTTTTCACAAGCTCAGTAGAGACAAGAACACAAAGCGGTTAGTAACATTAGACAGCAGTGGGGCTCTCAGATGCATCTCTCAGTAGCGCACTTTTCTCAGACACCCTGATAAATAGATGCCTGCGGTAATGTCATGAGCTCTCAGAAAGCTTCAGTCTGATAATACCATATGGCTAACAACAGTATCATCTTTACCCAGTCCTTTGATTGTTTTTTCTCTTTACAAATTGCATTTACTGCTGGCGAACAAGGTACTGTGCTCAGCTTGCCGAAATGTGATCTCACTATGATTTCAATATGAAAGTGGAACATCTTAACATTTCACAGGCTTGATGCAAGGAACTGACTTTGCTAAATGGTTCGAGGGCATGGCTAAGACACTTGGGAAATGAACTATTAACTGGTGGTTTTATCTCCACCTGAACAATACAATTCCCCACTATTTATCACACTGTTTTACAAATTGCAGCCAGAATGATATCTGATGACATTGAGTAATCCTAAGTAATCCAGTAAAACGTATAGCCTACTAGATAATTGAGCCCATTGTTACTCTTCACATCTTAACTATGCATATATGTAAGGCCAGGGCAGTAGTTTGAATCCTCCGGAGAAGATCACTCAAATCTGATTAGATGGCCAATCCCAAATAAAGGGAAAGAACAATTTCTATGTAAAAGGAGGGAGGCAAGAAAAGTTCAAAATGTTTCAGGATATCGGTCACTTGTAATTTAAATTCATTATTGCTACAGAAAAATGTCACAGCATATTGCACAATTAAATGCTTCACAATGCTTTGGAAACCTCTCTAGCATTCAAGGAGTTAATTCTACCTGCATCTAACAAAACATATTTGCTTCAATAGATACAGCCCATCTCACTGTGATTGTCTTTGGTGGTGGGGGGTTTGGGCGAGCTAAGAAAAATTGTATGTTTATGTATTTGTAACCTTCATTACACCTATGACAAATGACCTATAGAATGTCAGGTCCTGAAAATTACAGACTTTGTGTTAGACTGCTAGGGAGGTCTGCCACACATGCTTTGCTATGCATTGGCAATCACAGACATTCAGGGAGTTAAATGCCATATTTAAATCTAAGGGGCTTGGAGAATTTTCATTTCATTCTTATGGTGCGGTTGGTTTTCTCCAGTTCTTATTCACAACGTGTTGCTCACCCCACTGGCTCTCAAAGGGTTAAATTAGCCTCACAGAATGTCAACACATTGAAACAAGACTTGGGGCATGCCTGATGTCCTCTGGGTAGAGACTGTTGTTGCTCTGTTGTATAAGTCGCTGTGTTTTTGGACAATTACTCCTCTTCCTTTGAAAGGGCCTAAAAAACAGACTTGTTTTTAATTTGACTCTAACAAATAATTACTTTAATTACAGTTACCTATGTCTAAGGAAGACAATTAGGTCAGCAAATCCCTTACAAATATTTGTTTGGTAATTAAATCTTTAACAAATTGCATGGCGTCATTTTCACCCATAATATCCCACATAACTCATTCAGTTAAGATGTTAAGAAACATTTAAAAGGAAAAGCAGAGAACTAATTCATGTTTTCTGTCTAACAGGTGGGAGAACAAAGATGAGAAAAATGTTTCTGACGAGGAAAAGAGTCTACTGGAACAGCTGAAACAAATGACTTTAAATCTGAAGCCATCATCTGAAGATTTGTGACATCAGCAGAGCCATGCTAGTTAACTGTTTTCCTGCCAAACTGCAACAAGCATTCATTCTCTCGCTGACAGAGTGATTTAATATGAACTTATGCTTAATGTTTTATGTTTTAGAAATAAACGCCTGGGCATTAAAACAAATTATATTATTTAAAATTATACCATTTTAACCTTTTGTTCACTTTGCTGGCTCTGAAAGAATTAACAAAATGATACCTACCATAATGTTCTGACTTTCTAATGGTTAAATTGTAATGTTTGGAAAAACAAAATGTAGGGGTTTTCCCTTATGATTAAAGCGAAGTTACTTGAAGCTTTATTAAAAAATTATTACAAATAAATTATTGGATTTTTGTTAAGCTAAAACAATGAAACATCACCAATAGGTAGATGTTACTATTTTTTGTTTTAGAAATCCAGAGGCTGCAAAAGAAAAATGCAGTTTGTACATTCAAATGGAGTTTTATTTTATATCTGCACACACATATATATAGTAAAATCAAATTAATCTGGTTTGCTGTCAGGGTGTGGCTGAAAAAAAAGCTGATCCTCAGCAAACACATAACAAAACAAAAAGTCAGACCTCGTGATGGGTCATCAGGACCTCTCCTGATGCCCTCCATCTACTTATCTACCAAGTGATTTGGCTGGTAGATCAACACAGGCAACGTAGGGAAGTAGGGCTTTCTTTTGATACAACATTTATATGGATACCTCATCTTTTTTTCTTTATTTGATTACAATAGGAAAAAAACAAACAAAAACAAAACAACAACATTTTGCATACATTTTCCTGTCAGGATTTGTACACTATTAGTTCATTAGAAAAGATACTGCAAATATATTCATTTGCTTCTCCTGAATATGGGAGTACCCCATAAGCCTAGTATTTCAAACTCCTTTTCACATTTACAGGGTAAATATTATAAGATGAACACCATTATTTCCAATCTGTAATTTTTCAATTACTCTGTCGTCCAATATAAGTTACTGGTAACTTTGGGAAGGCGACCACCCTTTTAAGTAGGCAGGAACAATTCTGGAAAGAAATTGCTGGGTGGAGCCCTCCTCCTCTCCTTAGCTGCTTTTCAGCCAATTCCCTTCAGTAAGATTTGTTCCTTGATGAAGCAAGGCATGAGAACAGTTCTGTTATAGTTTTAGCTTTTTTATTGTTTTTCTGTTAGATATGGAATACCACCATTAGGCAGATTACCATTACTGACATTCCCAAGTGGATAGCTCAGTTTCCAGGTGCTGTTGTGGACCTGTCAGCCCTGAGAGGGAAAAGCTTGTGTAGAATGTTTTTCCCTAGGAGTTGCCCACTGAGGCTTCTTCTTTAGCAATGGTGATCTGAAGACAGAAGACCTGCTAAACCCTTTGAGTGGTGAGGACCACATGTCCCATGCTTCCCCTCCGCACAGGGTTCTCTCTTGGAGTTCCTACTGTATACTCCTGCAATCATTGGGTTTATCTGTATGTCTGTGGGGTTTTGGAGCGAGGGGTTTATGGCACTTTCCCTACTGGGTTCAGTGTTTATTTTAAAAATAGACAAAGAGAAACAGTGCAGCAGCTCCTCTAAGAGCAATCTTTTGGGCAATACAATCCCTCGATGTCCCACAATGTGTCCAGTCCCTTTAAATGGGTACTTACTAGAAGCTGATGCTATACCAGCCTCTGAGTATACTGGCTCATCAAATAATTGTCCTCCAAACTCCAACCTGCCTCCTCACCCCTTCTCCGGACTTCTTGGACTCTTGGAGAATACCGTTAGAATATACACACAGTACTACCTGGGCCTTTTCTCAAAATGCATCCATTTATTGGTAGTCACAGTAATAAAACACTCAATATAATTTAATTAGAATTAAAATAAATAGAGATAATCAGTCCCCACAATGTATATTGTTTACTCACCCAACTCGTTTCGTCACGTAGGTAACTTCATCAGGGTCTGTTTATTTTATCTTTCTGCCATTTGCTGAAGCTTTATGCATGTTTTTACACTCTTTGTAAATTTTGGTTTATTTGTGTTTGCGCGCTTTACCACATAGACGCCATTCTCCATTCACCTCTATGGTATTTTATATTTTGGGACACATGCCTGCAACTGCTCAATGTAGCTACTTCAGAGACAGCTCATTTTGTTTGTCTGCCCCTGTTCTATCATCCAATTAAAGTGTTAGTAATGTCTAAAAAAAGTTTTTTGCATTTAGAAGAGCTTAAAACGCTGATCTAAATGCAAAAAACAGTATCTTTCAAACCGCTATGGTTCAAAGGAGCAGTAAACTTTTTTTTATGAAAACACATATTTTATAGAGCATTTCCTGCTGAATAAAACAAGGCCACTCTCACTGCTGTCAGAGGTTTTATTCAAAATTTATAGCAGTTTAAATAATCAGGAAGTGAATTTACTGTGTTTACTTCCTGATAGTTCTAACTGACAGGAAGTGACAGGCAGATTCTATAACATTCTATGGAGAACTGTATGTGTCTGACTTTTATGACTTTCCTCTCCACTCTAACAGGAAATCTAATTAGAATTTGATCACTAGAGGGCACTGCTAATGTAAAAAAAACATGGGTTTAAACTTTAATAACTCTGGAAATATAAATCTCTCCACAGTGGGAGTACCCTTATTTTACTCAATAGGAAAATCCCAACAATATATATGTTTTCATAAAAAAGTTTACTGCTCCTTTAAGAGATACGGGCGTTTAAAGTTTGCTGTTTCCTATTGACAGCTGTAAAGCTGTCAGCAGGAGATTCGTGTCGGTCGACACGGAGGCGCTTCAGAAGCACCGCAATCCAATGACGGGATTCCTTGTAAGTAACGAGATCTCTGCACTTCTCAAGCGCCTCTGTGTCGACCGACACGAATCTTCCCCACCGTCAGGATCTTCTTCTACAGGGGTACCTGTGGAAGGAGGATGTCGACCGTCTCGGTTTGACGGCATGGAAATTGAATCCTCAATATCGAAGAGGAAGGGTTTCTCTTCAGGTGTGTTGGCCACTATGCTTAGTGCCTGCAAACCTCTTTCCTTTAAAGCATACCATAGATTCTGGTCTACCTTTCTCTCCCAGTGTGCTGATTTTTTCCCACGATTTTGACCTTCCCACGCTCCTGTCTTTTTTGCAGTACGAGATGGACAAGGGGCTCAGCTTGAGGTCCTTGAAGGTTCACACTTCTGCTCTCTCAAGTTTCTTTTAGAGAAGCATTGCCATCCTTCCTGACGTCAAGGTTTTCTTTCAGGGCATTACCCATGCTCTTCCTGCCTTTAAGAACCCCCGCTCCTCAGTGGGATCTTAACTTGGTTTTGGGCATCTTTCAACGTTCCCTATTTGAGTCCTTGGCTACTATTCCTTTACATCTGCTGACTTGGAAGATTGCTTTTCTCCTGGCGATTGTGTTGGTTTGCTGAGTCTCACGCCTTGTCTTGTAAACTGCCCTTTTTGGTGTTTCACAAGAACAAGGCGGTTTTTCGCACTTCTTAGGAGTTCCTCCAGAAGGTGGTCTCTGACTTCCACATTAATCAGGAAATCATGTGTCACGGTTTTAATGAACACTCAGACAATTTGGTTAAGGTAAAAAATGCAGCTTTATTAGATAAATAATAAAGAACAGAGATGCCCTTCAACAGGTCCAGACCCAGACAGAGGATAAGCTCTTCTGGATCTGACACAGGTCAGGGTACAAACAGAAACAGGTATGTACAATACCTGTAATGCAGAGTGTAGAACTGGAACAGGAACTGGAACAAAACCTCAGCAGTACCAGCAAGGAGGTGCCCTAGGCGAGGTAAGTAGTGCAGGGCAAAATCCCCAGTGGAATAGGGGAAACAGATGAGAACACCTGACTTGCCCAGAAAACCAGGTATAGGCAGCCTGAGTGACAGGCAGAGACACAGGTACACAGAGGTATGCCCACAGGCAACGTAGCAGGCCCAGATAATACTGTAAGGAATAGGCAGCCCACGTGACAGGCACAGAACACGTACTCGGAGGTTATGCCCGGAGGCAACCGGAACAGGCACAGGCGTGTCATAAGTCTCTCCTACTGTAATTTGGCCAGAAGATTACAAGGTACTTTTACATTGTTTGAATAAAGTCTTCATTTTATCAGCCTCCGATTCATCTATCAAGGTGTGAGTGCGTGGATTGCTAATTTTCATCAATGTTTATAATGAAGCTTATGGGGTAGCTTCTCCGCTGCACCCACCTGTGATCAGTAATTGAGGTTTTGTCAGTGTTTGTATACAGCTGTGAATACATATATCAATCAGGACTCTGGTACTGTTTTATTATTATTTTTTTCTACTTCGAGGTAGAGCCACTAATGTTGTTCAAATGTTGACCAATAAGAATGCAGCCAAGGTAAACCTGGAAGTAAGAATATTGCTCAGGCAGAATCACTGGCACTGTGTATCACGGTGCCTGTGATTGCTGGATTTCCTTGTCAGTTAGCTATGGGTTCCTGTCATTGGCTGCAGTGATTAGCCCGCCCAGTATTGCCTATATAGACTGGGCTCCTGCACCCTTTCACTGCCCTTTCGTGGTGTTTCTATGCCAGTGCTACACCTGCTTTTGGACTCCTGTGTATCTCTTGGGCCTGTCTGATCCTTTCCTGTTCCTGCTCCTGTGTACCGACGCGGATAGCCTGACTACTCTGCTGTTGTTCCTGTGTACCATTCCGGTCTGGCTGACGTGCCTGCTCCGGTATCCTGACCCGGTTTTGGCTGACGTTCCTGCTCCGGTTTCCTGACCCGACTTGGCTGACGTTCCAGTTTCTGGATTTTGATTTGGCTGCTCTCCTCTGTTCCTGGTCGCCTCTGAGACATTCTGACTTCCGGTGCCTACCTTGGTTGGCACCGGTATTCTGGCTTCTGGTCTCCGTGTTTGTCCAGTACTTGATACTGGTTTGCTCCACTCTACACCGGTTGCTAGGGCTGCCTCCGTTAAAGCACAGGAAGGGCCTCCGTGTATGTCCAGTACGTGCTACTGGTTTGCTCCACTCTAGACCGGTTGCTTGTTGCCTCCGTTATAGCACAGGTAGGGCCTCCGTATATGTCCAGTACGTGCTACTGGTTTGCTCCACTCTACACCGGTTGCTTGTTGTCTCCGTTATAGCACCGGTAGGGCCTCCGTGAATGTCCAGTACAAGGTACTGCTTGCTCCACTATCACCGGTAGCTACTGTTGCCTCCATCATAGCACCGGTAGGGCCTCCGTGTCTATCCTACATGGTACCGGTTTGCTCCACTCTACACCGGTTGCTAGTGCTGCCTCCATTATAGCACCGGTAGGGCCTCTGTGTTAGTCCCAGTCTTGGTACTGGCTTGCGCCAATCTACACCGGTTGCTTGTGGCCTCCGGTATAGCACAGGTAGGGCCTCCGTGTATGTCCAGTACAGGATACTGGTCTGCTCCCCTCTATCACCAGTAGCTACTGTTGCCTCCATTATAGCACCGGTAGGGCCTCCGCTACCCGTGACATTTCCGATTTAGGCTGCCTTGCCCGGTATATTGGCAAGACCGGTAGAGCCTCCTTATTGCTATTGTACCATCTATTAGGCTGCCTTGCCCGGTATATTGGCAAGGCCGGTAGAGCCTCCTTATTGCTATTGTACCATCTATTAGGCTGCCTTGCCCGATATATTGAAAAGGCCGGTAGAGCCTCTTTGTTGCTATTGTACCATCTTTAGGCCGGTAGAGTCTATATCTATACTATTTGTGTATACTATTCTACTTGAACCTGTCGTGTGTCTGCTACATATGTCGCATGTTCAGGACCTGTGAGGGTTCTTACTATTTTTTCAATAAAGTTGTGTTTTTATCTTAACTCTGTGTCTGTGAGCCAAAACAAACCGTGACACCGTGATAGTACCCCCCTCTCAATGACCCCCCCCCCCATCTTGAGGGGGTCTAGGCTTGGCTGGAAACTTAGCATGGGATCTGTGCAACAATAGTGGAGCATGGATGTCAGAGTGGTTCACCCATGAGCGTTCCTCTGGGCCATATCCCTTCCAGTGCACCAAGTATTGGATCTGTCCATGGAACCTACGTGAATCCAAAATACTCTGCACGTCATACTCGTCATGATCCTGTATGCGCACCGGACCTGGGACTGCAGGGGTGGTGGTATAACGGTTACACACCAAGGGTTTGAGAAGGGATACATGGAACACGTTATGTGTCTTCATGGAGGCAGGTAATTCTAATGCATAGGAGACAGGGTTGACTCTACGGAGTACCCGGAACGGACCCACAAACCGAGGAGCAAACTTGTAACAAGGTACTTGCAACCTAAGATTCTTGGAGGACAACCAGACACGGTCCCCCACCTGGTATACAGGAACCAGCAATCTTCTGTTGTTGGCATGCCGCTGGACTCGTAGGAAGGAATCACGTAGGGAATTCTGGACCTGTGCCCACGTGTGCCCTGTTGGATTCTCATAAGACGTTTGGTAGCAGAGGTGGCTGTAAAGGTTTTTCAGACAGTCAGACGGTGGGTTTGAATAAAATACAGTTTTATTGAGAATTAAATAAAGCACCAGAATCGCCCTGTCAGGCAACACAGTAAAATAGTGTAGAATAGGTTACATAGACCTTCACAGGACCAGTATAGAGAAGTACATGGAACACATATACATATATACTGTCACAGGACAGTTTCAGAATAGTGACTGGCAATCAACAGTTAACTACAAGAAATCGTCAGTCTCAGTTGTGGTGTTTGGCACGCCCAAGGTGATAAGAGGCAGCAAAAGGTGTAATAACGCAACACCTTAAGTCCTTTGATGAGGAAGCTGCTTAGGCTGTACAGAGACTGAGGGAGAACACTGCCGGGTAGTAGTGAATAGCCCCCACGGGCGTATCACGGAGACCAACCGTACTGTGATAGCTTGAGCCAATAGCCCCCACGGGCGTATAACAGAGACCAACCGTACAGTGGTAGCTTGAGCCAATAGCCCCCATGGGCGTATAACGGAGACCACTTGCACTGCAAGAGCATTAGCCAATAGCCCCCACGGGCGTAAGCACGGACACAGGATACTGCAAAAGCTTGAGCCGATAGCCCCTCCGGGCGTTAGTAACGGAAACCACCTGGGCTGCAAGTGTTAGTGCCAAAGCCCCACCGGGCAATCACGGAGAGTAACTCTGCAATAGCTAGAGCCAACAACGCCTCCCACGGGTGAGTAAACGGGAACCGACTACTCTGCTTAGTTGACAATATGAGCCGCCGTCTAACCAAGGCCCACAACACGGCCAGCTCAGCAGGAGCAGAGGATAACTGTAATGGCTCTGCAAGAATTAACAAGCACCAGAGGTAGGATAGATAGAGGCTCAGCGTATGAAGGAATCGCTCTGCAAGTACCAGGGACGGCTCAGCTTAGGTAGAATAGCACTTCACGAGTAACGGAATATCACGGTGCCTGTGATTGCTGCATTTCTGTGTCTATTACCTGTAGGGGGCTCCCATTGGCCATCTGCCTTTATCCTGCCTCACACTGCCTATTTAAACTGAGTCTGGGCACCCCTTGGTTGCCCTTTCGGGGTGTCTCTGCATCTTTTCATTGCCACTATGAATTGTAGCTGAATTGGGCCTTTGCTGTGTTCCTGAGATGTCCTGTTCCTGAGCCTCCTGTTTGCTGTGCTGATTCCTGTGCAGGTTCCGGTTGCGGTCTTCAGTGTTAGCTGTTCACAAGCCTTGCAATATATAATAGTATCTGTTGGTTCCCAGCGTGCGGACGCTGGTTCGCTCCATAGGCCTTACGGCTACACTGTTATATGTTGGTTCCCAGCGCGCGGGCGCTGGTTCGCTTCACAAGCCTTGCCATATACAATAGTATCTGTTGGTTCCCAGCGTGCGGGCGCTGGTTTGCTCCACAGCCTTGCGGCTATACAATAATATCTGTTGGCCCCCAGCGTGCGGACGCTGGTTCGCTCCACAGCCTTGTTGCTATACTATAATTATCTGTTGGTTCCCAGTGTGCGGACGCTGGTTCGCTCCACAAGCCTTGCGGCTGTATATTATCTGTTGGTTCCCAGCATGCGGACGCTGGTTCGCTTCACAACCTTGCACCTACTCCTATTGGGCATGGGTGCTGGAGTAAGCAGACCATAAGGTAGATCCACTGGACCTTGTTGTCTTCCTTTACATACATACTGTCGTTGCCATCTGACAGTTATAAGGCCCTGGTGGTAGTCACCTTCTCCTTGGGCTGCCCTGCCTGGTATATTGGTAAGGCCGGCAGAACCTTACATCTATCCATCTGGAGGTTGCCTTACCCGGTATTGGCAGGGCCAGTAGAGCCTATTACTTGGTATCCGTTGTGCTGCCTTGCCCGGTATTGGTAAGGCCGGTAGAACCTTGTATGTATCCTTCCTGAGGTTGCCTTACCCGGTATTGGCAAGGCCGGTAGAGCTTAGTATCTGATCTCCGTTAGGCTGCCTTGCCCAGTATATTGGCAAGGCCGGTAGAGCCATTTCCTTGGGTTTCCGCTTAGGCTGCCCTGCCCGGTATATTGGCATTTCTATTGTCCTAATTATCAGCCATTTTATGTATTATATGTACGTGTTTAAAAATCCTGTGGGATAGTCTTAATCTTTTCAATAAAGGTGTGTTTTTACCTAACCTTGCGCCTGAGAGTCTTAATAAACCATGACAGTACGAAAGGGCTATGACCTCAGACAACAAGAGTGATGGTAATGCACAGAATATCCATTGGAGGATGGATATGCATGAGCAACGTTTGGATCAATTGGCGGTTGCAATCCAAACTATCCTTGAATGCACTGTACTTGCTGACATGTCTGGATCTGGGCCGGTGGTCTCGCCAAGTCTGACACCGGAGAATGATACAAGGCCCTGAGGGGCTGCAGTTAAGGGGTTAACGGCTTCTGCACCCTTGCCCCTTAGATATGATGGTGACCCTAATCTCTGTAGAGGGTTCATTAACCAACTGGAAATATTTATGGAATTGGCACATGTGTTTCCCAATGACCGTAGTAAGATTGGGTTCATGATATCCCTGCTGACTGGCAGAGCATTGGCTTGGTCTAACCCATTGTGGGAAAATGCTAAACCTTGCACTAAGAATTTCAGAGAATTTGTGCAATCTTTTCGGAGAGTATTTGAGCCTCCTGGTAGAACCACCTCTGCTGCTAAACGCCTTATGGAAATACAACAGGGCAGGCGTACGGTGGGTAACTATGCCATCAAATTTCGCACCTTGGCAGCAGAGGTAGGGTGGAATAACGAGGCATTGTTGGCAGCCTATGCTCAGGGCCTGAGTGACCAGATTAAAGATGAGATTGCAGCAAAAGAATTGCCCACTGATCTAGATGACTATATTGAATATGTCATACTAATTGATTCTAGAATACGTGAGAGACTAACAGCTAGAGATCGTAGGATACGATCCAAGAATAATGGGGCAAGTAGTACATTTTACCAACCCATCCCTCCCGTGGCATCCAAGCCTAGTGAACCAGTACTGGAGCCAGGTGAACCTATGCAAGTAGGTTTCACTAGGTTAACAAAGGCGGAGAGATTATATCGCAGGAAACAAGGGTTGTGTTTGTACTGCGGTAAAAATGGGCATTTGCTAAGATCTTGTCCGGTACGTCCGGGAAACGAACACATCTAGGGTACCTTGGAGGACAGGCCCTAGGTGGTGTCCAATCGTCCCCAGTGTTGGGCACACTGAAACCCACCATACAGGTGGTACTGTCTTGGGCACAACGCTCAGTCGAGGTTTTGGCTCTGGTTGACTCAGGTGCAGCTGGGTATTTTATGGATAATACCTTTGCTGAATTGCATGGGGTCCCACGTATTGAAAGAGAGACCCCTCTTGCTATTGAAGCAATTGATGGCAGACCCTTAGAACCTGCTCAAGTTACATTTGAAACTATGCCATTATCTATGACGATTGGGGCTCTCCATAGAGAGGAGCAGCAATTTCAGCTTATTAATTCACCTTACCATGCGGTAATATTGGGATTTCCCTGGTTACAGTTGCATAATCCGCAATTTGATTGGCAAAAGTGCGAAATCTCTGCTTGGTCTCAGTTCTGTATGGATAAGTGCGTCACCCATCCAGTTAAGGTCTTGTACACCTCCCCTTCACTACCTGATGAATACCAACAGTTTGGCGATGTTTTTAGTAAGGGAGAAACTGGCACCTTACCTCAGCAAAGACCATACGATTGTAGAATCGAGTTGCCTTCTGGAGTGGTGCCCCCTAGGGGACGCACATACCCATTGTCTTGTGAGGAAAATCAAGCTATGGAAGAATATATTTCCGATGCCCTTACTAGAGGGATCATAAGGAAATCGACCTCTCCGGCTGGTGCCAGGTTCTTTTTTGTAAAAAAGAAAAATGGCGAACTGAGACCATGCATTGATTACCGTGGCTTAAATAAGCTTATGGCAAAGAACGCTTATCCGATACCACTCATCACCAAGCTTTTTGACAGACTTAAGGGCTCCTTGATTTTCACCAAATTGGACCTAAGGGCGGCATATAATTTGATTCGAATTAGAGCCGGTGATGAGTGGAAAACTGCCTTCAATACTAGATCTGGGCACTACGAATATCTAGTCATGCCATTTGGCTTGTGTAATGCACCCGCAGTATTTCAGGAAATGATCAATGACGTTCTCAGAGATATGCTACAGTCATGTGTCGTGGTTTACCTTGACGATATACTTATTCACTCAAAAGATCTGTCACAACACATTAAAGATGTGTCTGAAGTGTTGCTACGGTTACGTAAAAACAAATTCTTTTGTAAACTGGAGAAATGTGAGTTTCACAGAACTAGCGTGCCATTCTTGGGGTTCGTAATTGGCAAAGATGGCATTGCTATGGATAAAGAAAAGTTAACGGCAGTCTTGCAATGGCCTCGGCCTAAGAGTCTTAAAGTGATTCAGCGGTTTTTGGGCATCGCTAATTATTATGGGCAGCACGGTGGCTCAGTGGTTAGCACTGTTGCCTTGCAGCGCTGGGGTCCTGGGTTCAAATCCCACCAAGGACAACATCTGCAATGAGTTTGTATGTTCTCACCGTGTTTGCGTGGGTTTCCTCCGGGTACTCCGGATTCCTCCCACACTGCAAAAAACATACTGATAGGTGAATTTAGATTGTGAGCCCCAATGGGGACAGGGACCAATATGAGTGTAAAGCGCTGCGTAATCTGTGTGCGCTATATAAATAAAATAAATAAATAAAATAAATAGGAAGTTTATTAAGAACTTCTCTTCCATTGTTAAACCATTGTCTGACCTCACGCATAAGGGCGCTAATCCATCTCTTTGGCCAACGGTTGCGGAGGAGGCCTTTGAAGAACTAAAATTGGCTTTTGCTAATGCTCCTGTGCTATCTCATCCCAATCCATCACTCCCGTTCACCCTAGAGGTCGATGTCTCAGATATTTGGGTTGGGGCAGTGCTTTCTCAACGACACATTAAAGGTGGAACACTCAGACCTTGTGGGTTCTTTTCTAAAAAATTGACCAGAGCTCAAAGCCATTATGAGATTGGGGACAGAGAATTATTGGCCATTATCCTCGCTCTTAAGGAATGGCGTCATTTACTGGAAGGCACAAAAAATCCTGTTTTGATCCCGACGGATCATAAAAATCTGACTTATCTCTCTGAGGCCAAAAGATTGTCCTCTCGCCAGGCCAGATGGGCATTGTTCCTATCCCGATTCAATTTCATTGTATCCTATTTGCCGGGATCTAAGAATGCTAGGGCTGATGCACTGTCAAGACAATTTGAGGCTGAGGTTGACAGAGAAGAGGCACCAGCACCTATCATTCAACCTGATCGGATATTGGCTACTATACGCACTAGTATTACTTCACCACTAGGGGAAGAAATCTTGGCCTCCCAGGCCTCTGCTCCCCATGAAACCCAGGTGGGCAAATGTTTTGTCGCTGAACCTTTCCGTACTCGATTACTTGAAACGTACCATTCCTCTAAGGCTGAGGGTCATATTGGAAGAGACCAATTGTTATGGTCCCTTTCTCAGTTATTTTGGTGGCCTTCCATGCGAACAGATTGTGGCAATTTTACTAATGCCTGTGCCACCTGTGCCCGTGCTAAAAACATCTTCCGGTGGGTTTGCTTCAGCCGGTACCTAATGGTGAACGCCCTTGGTCTCATGTTTCCATTGACTTTATGGGAGAATTACCTATGTCTAGAGGGTATTCCTTCATATTAATGGTGGTGGACAGGTTTTCTAAAATGGCTCATTTCGTGCCCCTCCGTGGCCTTTCCTCGGCTAAAGAACTGGCAATGGTGTTTGCTAGAGAAGTATTTCGGTTGCATGGAGTACCTAGAGTACTGGTGTCCGACAGGGTGAGCCAGTTTGTGTCCAGATTCTGGAGGGCATTTTGCGAACAGATGGGCACACAGTTATCCTTTTCGTCCGCTTATCACCCCCAGACCAATGGAGCCGCTGAACGTGCCAATCAAGGTTTGGAACAGTTTCTACGCTGTTTCATTACTGACCATCATGACAATTGGGCCGACTTATTGCTTTGGGGCGTAGTTCGCCAGGAACTGTGCGGTCAACTCCTCATCCGGGAGCTGCTCAGGAAGTTATATTTGTCCTCCTGAGGAAGTGGTGGTAAACCACAAAACATGTTGAGGGATCTTAAAGTTTTTTAAATAAATTTTATATTTTGTTATAAAATTTTTTGTCTGCTGTGGGATAAATCTGCATTCAACATACATATACTTTTTCCACTGATTGTTGGAACCGGTGTGTGCACAGAGCTGTGGGATCCTGTTGCGGGGAGGATCAGTGCTAACTTGCCCCGCTGGCGATCAGACCTGTACCCACAGATTGGGACCGGTCATACTGTCCGTTTGAGTATATGAACTTTGTATTCTAAGTACAATATATGTAAATAGTAGTACAGCTCTCCTCGGATGTTTTCTTTTATGTACTGTTATATGTTGGTTCCCAGCGTGCAGACGCTGGTTCGCTCCATAAGCCTTACGGCTACACTGTTATATGTTGGTTCCTAGTGGGCGGGCGCTGGTTCGCTTCACAAGCCTTGCAATATACAATAGTATCTGTTGGTTCCCAGCATGCGGGCGCTGGTTTGCTCCACAGCCTTGCGGCTATACAATAATATCTGTTGGCCCCCAGCGTGCGGACGCTGGTTCGCTCCACAGCCTTGTGGCTATACTATAATTATCTGTTGGTTCCCAGTGTGCGGACGCTGGTTCGCTTCACAACCTTGCGCCTACTCCTATTGGACATGGATGCTGGAGTAAGCAGACCATAAGGTAGATCCACTGGACCTTGTTGTCTTCCTTTACATACATACTGTCGTTGCCATCTGACAATTATAAGGCCCTGGTGGTAGTCGCCTTCTCCTTGGGCTGCCCTGCCCGGTATATTGGTAAGGCCGGTAGAACCTTACATCTATCCATCTGGAGGTTGCCTTACCCGGTATTGGCAGGGCCAGTAGAGCCTATTACTTGGTATCCGTTGGGCTGCCTTGCCCGGTATTGGTAAGGCCGGTAGAACCTTGTATGTATCCTTCCTGAGGTTGCCTTACCCGGTATTGGCAGGGTCGGTAGAGCCTATTACTTGGTATCCGTTGGGCTGCCTTGCCCGGTATTGGTAAGGCCGGTAGAACCTTATATGTATCCTTCCTGAGGTTGCCTTACCCGGTATTGGCAAGCCCGGTAGAGCCTAGTATCTGATCTCCATTAGGCTGCCTTGCCCGGTATATTGGCAAGGCCGGTAGATCCATTTCCTTGGGTTTCCGCTTAGGCTGCCCTGCCCGGTATATTGGCAGGGCCGGTAGAGCCTGTATTTCTATTGTCCTAATTATCAGCCATTTGTATGTATTATATGTACGTGTTTAAAATCTTATGGGATAGTCTTAATCTTTTCAATAAAGTTGAGTTTTTACCTAACCTTGCGTCTGAGAGTCTTAATAAACCGTGACACGGAAAGCTCAGCTCAGGAGACACGGCTCAGCAGGAGTTAAAGGTTGCCTTCTCGATCAGCTCTGACTCGAACACAGCAGGAATCAGAATGTCGCCAGAGCGACAACAGCAGCTGGCAGCAGGAACGGTAGAGAGACGGTAGCCAGCCGGTACAGGTCACAGCGCAGGAAGTCAGCCAGACCGGGTCAGATCACGGAGCAGGAACACAGGAACGTAGTCAGAACAGGCCAAACCGGTACACAGGAAATCAGGAACGCAGGAACACAGCAACAGCAACACTGGCTCAGGAACACCACGAAAGGGCACCTGACAGGTGCCACTGGTCCGGTATAAAAAGGTCACCGGGGCGGGCCAAACAAGCTCAAACAATAGGGGAGCAGCACAAGCGAGAGTGACAGAGAGAGATCACAGGAACCGTGATAGTATCCCCCCTCTCAAAGACCCCCTCTCCCAACATGAGGTCTTGGTTTGCGGGGATATTTAGAGTGGAAGTTGCACAAAAGCCTAGGCATATGGAGGTCCCTCTGATCTACCCAAGAGCGTTCATCCGGGCCATAACCCTTCCAATGGACCAGATATTGCAACTTCCCCCTAAATCTCCTAGAGTCAATGATACTCTGGACCTCGTATTCCTCCTCACCCTGAACATCCACCAGTCCAGGAATCACTAGAGTGGTAGTGTAGCGGTTGCAAATCAAGGGTTTCTAGAGAGATACATGGAACACATTATGTATACACATAGAGGCTGGGAGTTCTAATGTGTAAGAGACAGGATTGACCTCACGGATAATTTTGAACGGGCCAATGAATCGGGGAGCCAACTTATTGGAGGGCACCTGCAAATTGAAGTTTCTGGAGGAGAGCCATACCCTATCCCCCACCTGAAATGAGACCGCTGGTAACCATCTGTGATTAGCGTGCCGCTGATGTCGCTGAAATAACTGACTGAGGGTCCTCTGAACCTGTGCCCATGTGGTATGAAGTTGCGCCATATGCTCATCCAGGGCAGGAATCTGTTGCAACTGAAATGAGTCCGGGAGCAGGCATGGCTGGAACCCATAATTAATGAGGAACGGAGAGCTCCCGGAAGATGAATTAACTGCACAATTCCTGGCAAACTCAGCCCATGGCAACAGGTCGGCCCAATTATCATGATGATCGGTAACAAAGCAACGCAGGAACTGCTCCAGTCCCTGATTGGCACGCTCAGCGGCCCCATTGGTCTGGGGAAGGTAGGCAGAGGAAAAGGACAACTGGATGCCCATCTGGCCACAGAATGCCCTCCAAAACCTGGACACGAACTGGCTCCCACGATCAGAGACCACCACTCTGGGTACCCCGTGCAAGCGAAACACTTGGGACCGGTCATACTGTCCGTGTGAGTATATGAACTTTGTATTCTAAGTACAATATATGTAAATAGTAGTACAGCTCTCCTTGGATGTTTTCTTTTATCTACTGTTATATGTTGGTTCCCAGCGTGCGGACGCTGGTTCGCTCCATAAGCCTTACGGCTACACTGTTATATGTTGGTTCCTAGTGCGCGGGCGCTGGTTCGCTTCACAAGCCTTGCAATATACAATAGTATCTGTTGGTTCCCAGCATGCAGGCGCTGGTTTGCTCCACAGCCTTGCGGCTATACAATAATATCTGTTGGCCCCCAGCGTGCGGACGCTGGTTCGCTCCACAGCCTTGTGGCTATACTATAATTATCTGTTGGTTCCCAGTGTGCGGACGCTGGTTCGCTTCACAACCTTGCGCCTACTCCTATTGGGCATGGATGCTGGAGTAAGCAGACCATAAGGTAGATCCACTGGACCTTGTTGTCTTTCTTTACATACATACTGTCATTGCCATCTGACAGTTATAAGGCCCTGGTGGTAGTCGCCTTCTCCTTGGGCTGCCCTGCCCGGTATATTGGTAAGGCCGGTAGAACCTTACATCTATCCATCTGGAGGTTGCCTTACCCGGTATTGGCAGGGCCAGTAGAGCCTATTACTTGGTATCCGTTGGGCTTCCTTGCCCGGTATTGGTAAGGCCGGTAGAAGCTTATATGTATCCTTCCTGAGGTTGCCTTACCCGGTATTGGCAGGGTCGGTAGAGCCTATTACTTGGTATCCGTTGGGCTGCCTTGCCCGGTATTGGTAAGGCCGGTAGAACCTTATATGTATCCTTCCTGAGGTTGCCTTACCCGGTATTGGCAAGCCCGGTAGAGCCTAGTATCTGATCTCCATTAGGCTGCCTTGCCCGGTATATTGGCAAGGCCGGTAGATCCATTTCCTTGGGTTTCCGCTTAGGCTGCCCTGCCCGGTATATTGGCAGGGCCGGTAGAGCCTGTATTTCTATTGTCCTAATTATCAGCCATTTGTATGTATTATATGTACGTGTTTAAAATCCTATGGGATAGTCTTAATCTTTTCAATAAAGTTGAGTTTCTACCTAACCTTGCGTCTGAGAGTCTTAATAAACCGTGACACGGAAAGCTCAGCTCAGGAGACACGGCTCAGCAGGAGTTAAAGGTTGCCTTCTCGATCAGCTCTGACTCGAACACAGCAGGAATCAGAATGTCGCCAGAGCGACAACAGCAGCTGGCAGCAGGAACGGTGGAGAGACAGTAGCCAGCCGGTACAGGTCACAGCGCAGGAAGTCAGCCAGACCGGGTCAGATCACAGAGCAGGAACGCAGGAACGTAGTCAGAACAGGCCAAACCGGTACACAGGAAATCAGGAACGCAGGAACACAGCAACAGCAACACTGGCTCAGGAACACCACGAAAGGGCACCTGACAGGTGCCACTGGTCCGGTATAAAAAGGTCACCGGGGCGGGCCAAACAAGCTCAACCAATAGGGGAGCAGCACAAGCGAGAGTGACAGAGAGAGATCACGGGAACCGTGATAGTACCCCCCTCTCAAAGACCCCCCTCTCCCAACATGAGGTCTTGGTTTGCGGGGATATTTAGAGTGGAAGTTGCGCAAAAGCCTAGGCACATGGAGGTCCCTCTGATCTACCCAAGAGCGTTCATCCGTGCCATAACCCTTCCAATGGACCAGATATTGCAACTTCCCCCTAAATCTCCTAGAGTCAATGATACTCTGGACCTCGTATTCCTCCTGACCCTGAACATCCACCAGTCCAGGAATCACCAGAGTGGTAGTGTAGCGGTTGCAAATCAAGGGTTTCTAGAGAGATACATGGAACACATTATGTATACGCATAGAGGCTGGGAGTTCTAATGTGTAAGAGACAGGATTGACCTCACGGATAATTTTGAACGGGCCAATGAATCGGGGAGCCAACTTATTGGAGGGCACCTGCAAATTGAGGTTTCTGGAGGAGAGCCATACCCTATCCCCCACCTGAAATGAGACCGCTGGTAACCATCTGCGATTAGCGTGCCGCTGATGTCGCTGAAATGACTGACTGAGGGTCCTCTGAACCTGTGCCCATGTGGTATGAAGTTGCGCCATATGCTCATCCAGGGCAGGAATCTGTTGCAACTGAAATGAGTCCGGGAGCAGGCATGGCTGGAACCCGTAATTAATGAGGAACGGAGAGCTCCCGGAAGATGAATTAACTGCACAATTCCTGGCAAACTCAGCCCATGGCAACAGGTCGGCCCAATTATCATGATGATCGGTAACAAAGCAACGCAGGAACTGCTCCAGTCCCTGATTGGCACGCTCAGCGGCCCCATTGGTCTGGGGAAGGTAGGCAGAGGAAAAGGACAACTGGATGCCCATCTGGCCACAGAATGCCCTCCAAGACCTGGACACGAACTGGCTCCCACGATCAGAGACCACCACTCTGGGTACCCCGTGCAAGTGAAACACTTCTTTGGCAAATATAATAGCCAATTCCTGGGCCGATGGAAGGCCAGTGAGAGGCACAAAATGAGCCATTTTCAAGAACCTATCGACCACCATTAGGATAAAAGAATACCCCATAGATGCAGACAGCTGTCCCAGAAAGTCAATAGATATGTGAGACCATGGACGCTCGCCATTAGGTACAGGCTGGAGTAGGCCCACTGGGAGATGCCTGGGGGTCTTAGCACGAGCACAGCTAGAACAGGCTGCGGTAAAAGCAGAGCAATCGGCTCTGATGGAGGGCCACCAAAACACTTGTGACAGAGACCATATCAGTTGATCCCTCCCAATATGCCCAGCAGCCTTAGAGGCATGGTATGTTTCCAACAATCGGGTTCGGAATGGCTCATCCACAAAACATTTGCCTACTGGGGTTTCTGGAGGAGCCCTAGATTGAGAAGCTAAAATCTCCTCCCCCAGTGGCGAAGTGATGCTAATGCGCACCGTTGCTAGGATACGGTCAGGCTGAATAATGTTTACGGGTCTTCATCCCTCTCAATGTCCGATGCGAACTGTCTGGACAGGGCATCTGCCCTAACATTCTTTGAGCCTGGTAGGTAGGACACTACAAAATTGAACCGAGACAGAAAAAGTGCCCACCGCGCTGGATGGCCTTTAACCCCTTAGGACGAGGCCACTGTAAGACAGCTGACAACTTTCCTTGGTCCATAGCAATGCCCTCTCCAGAAATTACGAACCCCAGGAATGGTACTTGGGACCAATGAAATTCGCACTTCTCTAGTTTACAGAATAGTTTATTCTTGAGTAAACGCAGCAAGACCTCAGAAACATCCCTGATATGCTGGGTAAGGTTGGCAGAGTGAATTAATATATCGTCTAGATATACCACCACACAGGACTGGAGCATATCACGCAGGATGTCATTAATGAATTCTTGAAACACTGCAGGAGCATTGCATAGCCCAAATGGCATTACCAGATATTCATAGTGCCCATTTCTGGTATTAAAAGCCTTCTTCCACTCATCACCAGCCTTAATCCTGATCAGGTTATATGCTGCCCACAAATAGAATTTAGTAAAAATGGAAGAGCCCTTTAACCTGTCAAATAACTCTGTAATGAGAGGAATAGGATAGGCATTCTTAGGCAGCAGTTTATTTAGTCCCCGGTAATCAATACATGGTCTGAGCTCGCCATTTTTCTTTTTCACAAAAAAGAACCCAGCCCCAGCTGGAGAGGTAGACTTGCTTATAATCCCCCTCCTCAGGGCGTCCTCAATGTACTCCTCCATGGCCCTGTTCTCCTAACAGGACAATGGGTAGGTGCGACCCCTGGGAGGCACCACACCCGAGGGCAGATCAATAGCGCAATCATATGGTCTGTGCTGGGGCAATGCACTAGCCTCCCCTTTGCTGAATATGTCACTGAATTCTTGGTATTCAGCTGGCACAGTGGGGGAGGTACAGAGAATCTTAACGGGATGCAATAAACAGTTTCTGGCACAATACTCAGACCAAACTTTAACTTCACATTTCTGCCAGTCAAACTGGGGATTATGAGAGAGTAGCCAGGGAAACCCCAGGATGACCGCATGGTGAGGAGATCGAATAATTTGGAACCGTACCTCCTCTTTATGGAGAGCCCCAATAGACATAGTAATAAGAGTAGTCTCCCTGGTAATAAATGCTGGTTCCAATGGTCTGCCATCAATGGCCTCAATAGCCAGGGGAGACTCTCTATTGAGTAATGGAATTTTGTGCAATTCGGCAAAGCATTGGTCCATAAAGGATCCGGCAGCACCAGAGTCCACCAATGCCCTGGCTTCTACGGACAGGTCTGCCCAAAAAAATACCACCTGGATTGCGGGTTTTAGTGAACTTGTGTCTAGGGACTGTTGTACACCACCTAGGGCCTGTCCCCCAAGGTACCCTAGGTGCGTCCGTTTCCCGGCCTTACCGGACAAGTGCATAATAGGTGCCCAGCCTTACCACAATACAAGCAAAGGCCCTGTTTTTTACGGTATGCCCTCTCCTCCTTAGTAAGTCTAGTAAACCCAAGCTGCATTGGTTCTCCAGCCTCCGGAAACCTTTCAGGAGGAATGGGAGGTGAGGGTGGGTTTAAAAGACTACCTTGCCCATAGCTTCTGGACCTTGCCCTTTTCGCCAACCGTCTCTCACGGCTGCAGGAGTCAATAAGCATGACATAGTCAATGTACTCATCCAGATCACTAGGTACATCTCTGGCAGCTATTTCATCCTTAATGGATTCAGACAGGCCCTGAGCAAAGGCTGCCACTAACGCCTCATTGTTCCATCCCACCTCTGGTCCGAAATTCAATGGCATAATTGCCCAAGGTACGGTTGCCCTGCTGTATCTCCATTAACCTTTTGGCAGAAGAGGCAGCTCTGCCAGGAACCTCAAAAACTCTGCGGAACTTCCTTACAAACTCATTAAAGTTCAGAGTACAGGGTTTGGCATTTTCCCACAGGGGGTTAGCCCATGCCAGTGCTTTGCCCGTCAATAGTGATATCATAAATCCTTGCTCCAGTCATTAGGAAATGCCTGAGGTGTTAGTTCCAGGAATATCTCCAATTGATTGATAAAGCCTCTGCATTGAGAGGGTTCGCCATCATATCTTAATGGCAATGGCGCCGCCGCCGTTAGGCCTCTGGTCTGGGTAGTAGGAACTACAGACTGATTATCCGGTGTCGAGACTGGGGAGACCACCGGATTCTGGTTAGGTTTGTCAAGGTGTACGGTACGTTCAAGTAAAGTTTGTAAGGCCAGTGTCTGAGGTCATGGCCCTTTCGTACTGTAACGGTTTTTCAGACACTCAGACAGTGGGTTTGAATAAAATACAGTTTTATTGAGAATTAAATAAAGCACCAGAATCGCCCTGTCAGGCAACACAGTAAAATAG
Source organism: Rhinophrynus dorsalis (assembly GCA_037306005.1). Classification (NCBI taxonomy): domain Eukaryota; kingdom Metazoa; phylum Chordata; class Amphibia; order Anura; family Rhinophrynidae; genus Rhinophrynus; species Rhinophrynus dorsalis. Next base: position 579,854,650 of record CM074718.1, read on the forward strand.
CGTAGAATAGGTTACATAGACCTTCACAGGACCAGTATACAGAAGTTCATGGAACACATATACATATATACTGTCACAGGACAGGCTCAGAATAGTGACTGGCAATCAACAGTTAACTACAAGAAATCGTCAGTCTCAGTTTTGGTGTTTGGCACGCCCAAGATGTTAAGAGGCAGCAAAAGATGCTATAACGCAACACCTTAAGTCCCTTGATGAGGAAGCTGCCTAGGCTGTACAGAGACTGAGGCAGAATGATGCCGGGTAGTAGTGAATAGCCTCCACGGGCGTATCACGGAGACCAACCGTACTGTGATAGCTTGAGCCAGTAGCCCCCACGGGCGTATAACGGAGATACTGTACTGCAAGAGCGTGAGCCAATAGCCCCCACGGGCGTATAACGGAGACCAACCGTACAGTGGTAGCTTGAGCCAATAGCCCCCACGGGCATATAACGGAGACCACTTGCACTGCAAGAGCATGAGCCAATAGCCCCCACGGGCATAAGCACAGACACAGGATACTGCAAAAGCTTGAGCCGATAGCCCCTCCGGGCGTTAGTAACGGAAACCACCTGGGCTGCAAGTGTTAGAGCCAAAGCCCCACCGGGCAATCACGGAGAGTAACTCTGCAATAGCTAGAGCCAATAGCGCCTCCCACGGGCGAGAAAACGGGAACCGACTACTCTGCTTAGTTGACAATATGAGCCGCCGTCTAACCAAGGCCCACAACACGGCCAGCTCAGCAGGAGCAGAGGATAACTGCAATGGCTCTGCAAGAATTAACAACAGCACCAGAGGTAGGATAGATAGAGGCTCAGCGTATGAAGGAATCGCTCTGCAAGTACCAGGGAAGGCTCAGCTTAGGCAGAATAGCACTGCACGAGTAACGGAAAGCTCAGCTCAGGAGACACGGCTCAGCAGGAGTTAAAGGTTGCCATCTCGATCTGCTCTGACTCGAACACAGCAGGAATCAGAATGTCGCCGGAGCGACAACAGCAGCTGGCAGCAGGAACTGGCTCAGGAACACCACGAAAGGGCACCTGACAGGTACCACTGGTCCGGTATAAAAAGGTCACCAGGGGCGGGCCAAAGAAGCTCAAACAATAGGGGAGCAGCACAAGCGAGAGTGACAGAGACAGATCACGGGAACCGTGATAGTGGCACACCCTGGGATTTCGAATACACCGCGGAAGGTCCTTACAAACCCGGCAAAGTTATTGGTGATCAGTTTGCCAGTCTCCCAAATCAGATTTGCCCAAGCTAGAGCTTTACCCGTCAGTAGTGAGATCATGAACCCCACTTTGCTCCTTTCACTAGGAAATGCCTGAAGTACAAGTTCAAAAAATCTCAAGTTGGTTCAGGAACCCTCGGCAAAGAGTAGGCTCCCCGTCATATCTCAAAGGAAGGGGAACGGTAGCGGATAGCCCCTTAAAGGATGGACAAGACTTATTGACCTGTGCCAATGGTGCCTGGACTGGAGTGGCCACCAAAGGCTGTACAGGTCTTTCGAGACAGGCAGTGTGCTCCAAAATCATCTGGATAGCCATAGACAACTGGTCTAACCGTTGCTCCTGAGCGTCCATTCTCCATAGGAGACTCTGGGAGCTACCTTCACCAGCCTTGTCTGAGGTCCTGGCCCTTTTGTACTGTCACGGATTTAATGAACATTTAGACAATTTAGTTAAGGTAAAAAATGCAGCTTTATTAGATAAATCATAAAGAACAGAGATGCCCTTCAACAGGTCCAGACCCAGACAGAGGATAAGCTCTTCTGGATCTGACACTGGTCAGGGTACAAACAGAAACAGGTATGTACAATAACTGTAATGCAGAGTGTAGAACTAGAACAGGAAGTGGAATAAAACCTCAGCAGTACCAGCAAGGAGGTGCCCTAGGCGAGGTAAGTAGTGCAGGGCAAAATCCCCAATGGAATACGGGAAACAGATGAGAACACCGGACTTGCCCAGAAAACCAAGTATAGGCAGCCTGATTGACAGGCACAGACACAGGTACATGGAGGTATGCCCAGAGGCAACCGTAGCAGCCCCAGATAATACTGTACGGAATAGGCAGCCCACATGACAGACACAGAACACGTACTCAGAGGTTATGCCCGGGGGCAACCGGAACAGGCTGTATAGTAGCGCAGCAAGAGGCAATCATAAGGCACAGGTTGTAGATCAGTGCAACCGGAGGTAACAGTAATGTACCGGTAGTATAGTAGCGCAACCGGAGGTAATCGTACGGCACAGGCTGTATAGTAGCGTAACCGGAGGCAACAATAAGGCACAGGCTGAAAGGTAGTGCAACCAGAAGTAACCGCAAAGGCACAGGCTGTATAGGGAGCAACCGGGGCAACCGTAGAGCAATGGCTATAGGACACAAGACCGGAGACAACAGAGGCACTAGCAGAATAGCTAATGCTAGGAGAGTAGCCAATGCAGAATCGGTACACTGAGAGCGGGAGTCAGCCAAAGCCTGGATTGGTACACAGAGAGCGGTAGTCAGCCAAAGCCTGGATTGGTACACAGCGAGCAGTAGTCAAACGGAATCGGTCACAGGAATCGTAGTCAGGCAGCCAAGGTAAACCCGGAAGTAAGAATGTTGCTCAGGCGGGATCACGGGCACCCTGATATCATGGTGCCCTCTTTCTGTTCTGACCCTACATCTGACAAGCAAAGGGATCTTCACTTGTTGGATGTGGTGCACTGCCTTAAATTCTATGTGCACCAGACTGAGTCTGTTAGTCAGCCTGACTCACTTTTCATCATTCCTGAGGGTCCCAGGGCAGGTAGACCGGCATCCAAGGTTACCATAGCTTCCTGGATTAAGTCTACTATTCGTAAGGCTAAAGATCTGAGGAAGAAGCCTGTTCCATTTCGTGTCACGGTTCATTCCAGGTTCTATTGGGGCCTCTTGGGCCTATAAGAATCAGGCATCTGCTGATCAGCTGTGCAAGGCGGCCACTTGGTCATCTGTGCACATCGTCTCTAAACACTACTGTGTTGATGTCCTGGCATCAGCCGATGCCAACTTTGGTAGGAAGATCCTGGAGGCAGTCTTGCCTGTCTAAAGTCTTCCTTGTCTCTTCGGTACTCCTTAACTGTTGGGCTCTAGTTCTGTGTGCTGTATTACAGTTCCTGGTGTGTTATACCCCAGTTTTTGTGTCCGTTGACACTTTATTGCTATTCTGAGGGCTACTTTATGATCTGATGGTTCATATATGCTCTGGTGACTTTGTGGACCTGTGCCTGGTCCTTGCCTTACTTCCCACCACTGGGAAACTCATTGGTTGGACATCCCAAAGTTACCACTAACCTATATTGGACAACAGAGAAAAGAAGAATTTAGTCTTACCTGTTAAATCCTTTTCTCTTAGTCCATATAAGTTACTGGTCTCCCACCCTATCAAGGGACCATGCTTTGTTCTCCTGTGGCTGAACGTGGAAGTTCTTTCAGGTTCATGCTTCTTTTCTCTTCTTACTACCTAGTCAATATTGAGTTTTAAAATCTTACTGGAGGGAATTGGCTGAGAAGCAGCAAAGGAGAGAAGGAAGGCTCCACCCACCAATTTCTTCCCAGACTCGTTCCTGCCTACTTAAATGGACAGTCGCCTTCCCAAAGTTACCAGTAAACTATATGGAATAAGAGAAAAGGATTTAACAAGTAAGACTAAAATCCTCTTCTTTGTCATATGAGGATCATAGCTTAGTTGACAGTGTCAGAACTCAAACATTCGCCACAAAAATATGTTTCTGAAAAGTAGACAACATTTGATATATCATTAGTAGATTTTTAGAGTTTTTTTCTACAGCTATTTTTCCAGAAATCTTTTCCAAAACTGTGGTAAAATTTAGTTTTTTTGCAGGCTTAACACTTACATTTCACTGTTGCACAGGACAGTTGCAGATTAAAAAAAATGTTTCACTACTTCTGAGTACGGGAATACCTCATATGCATAAGTTTGTCAGGGTTCAGGGGAGCTACGGCGCCCAAACTGGAACATGTGCTTTTCCAGTTTAACACATGGAATTTTCACAGATTATATTAGACCTAAAACGGTTCACTTTATTTGAAATAAATGGGCAGGGTCTACATTTATTAAAGGGATAGTAATACTTCATTTTAGCTTTATTTTATTTTGTAGGCATTAAAAAAACATGAAGAACGATATAAGTCTTTTCTCTCAAACCTTTATGGTTTAAGAGATATTCACAAGCAAAGTTTCACCCTCCCTCCCCTTTTACCTAGTGTAAGCCATCTCTTCTCAGATGTGGAATCTGGTTGTAAGGCCGACCGATAACAGAAGGGGACAATCTTCTTCGTATGAGAACAATGAAAGCCCTGCCCCCTTTGACAAGTTTTTCAGGTTTTCCCCTTATATTAATTGAAGATTGTCCCTCTCTGCAGTCTACCTGGGTACCTCCCTTCTGATCTGGCTGAACAGTGTTACATTAGTAAAAGGGGAGGGAGGGGGATACTTTGTAATTGAATTACTCTTGAACTACAACTATAACAGAACTGAAATAACACTCTCCAAAGTCCAAATACTATGATGATTAATTAGAGCTGCTTTTTTTATGAAACATTACTATCCCTTTAAGGCCGCGTTTATAACTACCCTTAAACCCTTAGCACCAAGAGCTTATATACACTAGAGGACAAGAGCAATTTTTGACTTTTACTTATATCACTATTTAACCATATTTACCCTCTAACTGATTTAGTACACCCGCACAATTTATAAACTGTTTTTTAAGGATAAGTAGGGCTTTCTTTGATAACATATTTATAAATTTAACCCATTATTTAGCTTCATTTAAATATAAAAAAGAGGAAACATTTGAAAAATAAATTTTTCTCTTGTCAAGATTTATACACTAGTACATCTGATAAAAAAATGTATAAATTTACTAAATATGGGACAAGTAAGATTTGAATCTCTTTTTAACACTTACAAGATAAATATTACAAGATGAGCACCACTGTTTCCAAGTTCTTATTTTTCAAAATTTGACATGTAAGGATCATAGCTTAGTGTACAATATCAGAACCCAAAAACATAGGTAATTCATCAATATAATTTGAGCTTTTCTTGCAACTATTTTTCCACAAATACAAAATTGTGGTAATATTTAGATTTTTTGCATTTCTTGCATTTACATTACAATGTTGCTATGTATTTCAAGCACAAGATATTTGCAAATTGAAAGAAAAAAAATACTTGATTAATGTGCTGCTATATCTTCTGAGTGTGGCAATGCTCCATATGAGCAGGTTTGGCAGCCTTTCGGGCTGCTACTGGGACAGTTTTGCAACATGTGTGTTTCCATTGTCAGACATGGAAGTTTCACAGATTGCTTTACTGGTGCCAAAAGTCTATATTTTTAAGTAGACAATCTAGGTTCATTTTCACAATTTTCATGCAATCACCAATCCCTCCCATAACCTGCAGTAAGAAAAAAAAAAATCTGTATTTTTCACAATTATATATTTCAGTGTTGCTGTGGATTTCAATGCATTGATTAGTGTTCAGCTGCCTCATATGCTTAGGTTTGTAAGGTTTTGGGGAAGCTACTGAGTCAAATTTAACGCCAAACCTGGCGTGCTTAGAGGGAATTTACTGTTTAAATACCAGTCTTCCTTTGTATTTCATGAGGGATCTGTCAATGTAGATATTTTTCTGGGGCTTGTATACATCTGCAAATTTGGCCTGTAAGTAAATTATTAGGGGGCAAATATTAAAGAACCTGTCATACTGTGAATGTTCTTTTGGCAGGCACTAGGTGTTGTTATTAAAATGCATAGATCACAGGAGCATTTCATATCTATCTCTGTTCATAATTTGTGGGGAAATAGGAGTAGCACAGATGGAATTTGTGCTTCAATATGATCTAGGCTTTTTAATTATACCCATAGTCATTGTTAGGGCCAAGAATTTCTTAAAAGCCTATATATTTGTAGATTGCAAGGAATGCTGCCTTGCAATATAGGATGAAGGACTGGCATCAAGATATTGGATTGCATACCTATTTGTTTGGGAGACAATTTCCCCCAATTATGACAATCACTTTAATTCCCGTCATGGCTGTAAAGGCAGGGATTTCAGGATAAAAAACAACTGGCGTTACCCATTCCATAGGGTCAGGATCAGGGGTAGTACTTAGGATAGTATGGCTCTTTAAAAGGGCCCAGCATGATTACTAAAGGCATCAATAGAAATGTCACAGAACTGGGCTTTATCAAAATCTTAGGCTATGAGAACACACAAAAACAATGTTGCCTGTTCCACAGAGGAGAAATTTTAAATGTCTGACTTTCAAATAATCCAGCTCAGTCAATCAAGGAGGATAATTTTGGTCTAAGAACCTAAAATTTAAAATAAAGGACTGAGTGTTATATTCAACATACTACAATTTCTCCTTATCCTCCCAGTTTGACTAAATGAGACATTATCAAGCCAAGAAGAGTGGTGACTGCAATGAAAATCTAAAAAAAACACCCTAGATGCCACATAATATGCCTCCTCCACATATAGTTCATTGTCCAGAAAGTCAACCTGCATAGTTTCAGTGCTGCTGGTAAATTTAATGCCCACATTATTATTTTTCATATATTAAAAAAAAAAAATCCCTAATCCGATCCTCCTCACCTCTCCCAATAATACTGTCATCAAGGCACCAAAGATAGAGTACCAGTTTTGCCCACTGTGTTTTATGGTTCCAAATATGAAACTCCTCAAATAAACCCATAAAAAATATTTTTCCAAATACAATTTTACATCATCAAAACCATCTGAATGGCAAATGTTTATATATAAAGCTTGAATATAAAGACTGGACATCATACCGCAGCAGTATCCATTCTCGCAATCAATTCTCTGCAGATCTACTAAAACTGTGTGGTATCTCTTAAGCAAGATTTAAGACTTAATCCATGACACAAAATGTGGAAATCTATATACTGTGAAAGATTGGATATTAACCTATTAATCTTCCAAATTATCAGACAACGAGGGGGGGATCTATCAGTCTTTTGTAGTTAATAATATATTGTCACCCTACCATCCTTAACAAATAAACAGTCTCTCTCAGACTTCGAATAGCATCTCTAAAAGCAGACACGAGAAGCTGACAAAAAAGTATGAGTAAAACAGGGTAGTGGGGTCGTCATCCAAAACACAATAATACTCCTCATCGTGTACTATACAATGTGCCTCACTAATATAATCTTCTGTGTCCTGGATAACCACCCACTCCCCTTTGCCTGCTGATGTAATAACTAGGCTAGCATCTTAACTGTCTTTTTTCTCTAGACAAATTACCTATACTTCTTCTAGCAACAGGGGATTCTTTCAAATCCTTCTTAATCAAAATATAAAAAGTATCAACAAAATTGGCCCTGTAATACATAGGGTAAAAAGTGGATGGAGGCTTAAACCCAGATGGAACAAATGTCTCAAAAATAAAATCTTCAAGATCCAAAGTCTCAACCTCATCCTTCAAAACATGAGCTTGCGTTTTTCCCTTGAAATGTCTTTTGAGGGAGTAAGACAAAAATATTAAAATCCTTAAAAATCTGAGAGTGCCATGCCTGCTGCCAGTGCTGCCCCTGCTGCCACCAGTGCTGTGCCTGCTGCCAGTGCTACCACCAGTGCTGCTCCTACTGCCACCAGTGTTAAACCTGCTGCCAGCGTGTCTTATAATTCTCAGGAAGGGGAAAGGAGAAGATGATGCCAAATGTGACAGGAGGGGACCCTAAATCACACTTGCCATTCCCCAGGAGTCCCGCTAGTGCTAATATTACTACTAAGAAGATCCAGCAGCTTGTTAGTCTTAGTAGTGAAGGAGGGGTAATCAATATCCTCATATTAATAGTGACTGTGAGGAGAAAGACTCTGGGGCTGAACTTGATGTGGTTGTACTAGAAAGCGTGACGTTGAAGCAGTTGGTTGGACTAGTGTTAAGGGAGTGGTAGGGGAATCAATTGAGAGTTTCCAGACTAACCTTCAAGGGACCTGACCCCTGAACCTGGGAATCCTGTTCACCTCTCGACATTATCCAGGTGGAACAGGATCCTGAAGGCGGCAGAATTGTTACCTACCAGAAATAATACCACCACCACCACCAGAAGCACAGATCAGCTGCCTGTGCCTACTGCTAGTGCTGGAAGTCTGCCTTCTTCGGGTATATGTAATAGAGCAGCAGCAAGGAGGGACTGGTGGTAGTGGTGATGATGATGGTGGAGAAGCTGGGGGTGGAAGAGACATTGATGGCCTTTTTAGCCCAAACTGAGAAGTAATGGGAGACAGAGATGGACACCACCACCACCATTAGCAGTGAGCTTTTGGAATTTGTGGAATTTTCAACTGCTCTAATTCCTGCTGCCGAGTTGCAAGGCCAGCAGGATGCCGAGGAGCAAGCTAGTGTGCAACAGACCACCATGGACACAGTGGGTATGGGGTCAACAAGTGATGCAAGACTAGGACAGGTTTCACTTGCCAGCAGCAGCGATAATCCTTATCCCAGTTGCAGTGCTGATTCTGAGGCAGTAGCAGCAACATCATCCTCTGCTCCAGCCAGTGAATGGGAATGTGGAGAGACGAAGAAAGAGGCCATTCTTCTCCACCTTTTCCCTCCCCCCTGAAGTAATGGGTGTGGGACTATTTTTCTCTTAGGGCAGGCACAGTTATCACTGTGCCCATGATTGCCTTTAGCGACGCTGTGCTTGCAGGCGACATTCCTGTACTTCCTGGTTGTCGCACTCAAGCACATTCGCTATTCTTATTGGCCACCGCCAATTGCCAGATCAAGTCTCCACCTACTTGCTAAGCCTTATAGGCCTCAGCCTGCCGTTACTCATTTGCCCTTTCGTGGTGTACCTGTGCGATATAGCTCTTGTGATTTTGAAGCTCCATTCCTGTGTATGACTCCTGGCTACGTTCTGACTTCGGCTCCATTTGATCCCTGACTAGCTGCCTTCCCTTCCGGGCTGACTCCTGACTTTGGCTGACTACCCGCTCTAACTCCTGGCTTTGGCTTACTACCCACTCTGGTCTGACTCCTGGCTTTGGCTGACTACCTGCTCTATGCTGATCCCTGCTCCGGCTGACTATCGATCATTCTATACCGTGGCCCAGGGCTTATAATTTTAAGTCCTTTGCTACTAGCCAGACCTGAAAAGTTACTCGCCACTGCAAGCCAAAACATACCCACCAGGGCTGAATTTCTACTCGCCAGGGCTGAATTTTCACTCGTCATTGGCTAGTGGCAAGTGAAAATTTTGAGCCCTGCCGTGGCCTACTGTGTCTGCTTGCACCCTCTGTGCTCTATCGCTTCCCCATCGAGCGGTGTTCAGTCTGCGTCAGTCCGTGTCACTGGCCTTCCTGCTATCTGTTGTTCTGCTCTGTGCCATTGGGTACCCTAGCGTTCTAGGGATTCTCAGTCACTGTTGCTTGTTGGTCTACCCTAGCGTTCTAGGGATTCTCAGACACCACTGCATGTCCGTTACCCAAGCATTCTAGGGATTCTGTGTCACTGCTGCCTGTTGGGTTACCCGAGCGTTCAAGGGATTCTCAGTCACCGCTGCTTGTTGGGAGATCTGAACCACCCTAGCGTACTAGGGGATTTTCCCTCGGTTCACAGGGGCTTCCCAGCTGCTCCTGTACTAGTAGCTACTACCATCCTTGCTACTAGCACTTATATATATTCAGTCAGAGTGGTGTTTGCCTCCTTACAGTCGGGTGATCGTGTGCTGTCTCCATACCTGGTTAGTGAGGGTTAGGGAAGTGCTCAGGCACTGTCCTTACACCTGGTCCTGTGAGGGTTGGGGAAGGGCTATTTATTTTATTTGGTGCAATTTCTCAATACAGATATTATTTTACTGTATCTGTACTTGTCAGTGTCTTTGCACTGTTGTCACGGAGTGACTTGGAATAGTCATCAACCACTGGCACTGTGTACAATTTGTGACAAGTCAGTAAGAAGGGGAAAGGAGGAGAACACGCCTTGGCACAGTCCCCCTGATAACACACATGAAACACAGACACCATGACATTTATGTCAAACATGTTAAAGCCAAACACCCACCACAGAAAATCGAGCACCACTGTTATTGTACCCCCTGACTCTCCAGAAAGGCAACAAGAGGCGAGGAGGAGATCAAAGAGGAGTAATAGCCCAGGCAGAGGCTTTAAGTTCGATGACAAGTGAAACAACTAGATTGTCATCACCTACTCTAGGGTAACTACATCTTCTGCCAATCCACCTCATTCATTGTTATCTCCCCTGCCAAGTGATAGCCACTTGATGATGTTAGGATGTGGCAGTTTGTGTCCACCCACTGCACACCGTGTAGTGCACTGACCACTGATATGGCAGTGTGGTGGTGAAGAATCACAAGCAGGGCATCAAGAGGCATCTGAGGAGATTCCATCCCACAGAATATACTAAGCTGGAAGGTTTAATATTACTATTAAACTATCAGCAAGTGGTCATGTGTCCTTAGCAGGGTGTGGTCAAGGGATATAGTGACAGCAGCAGTACTTGGTTTCTGGTGTCATGGTGTTTGGATAGAGTTATTCCAAGTATTCTTTACCGCACACAGTGCACATTGCAATTGGTGATGAGAGGCACAGTTCCTGCTCTCAAGGGAAACATAGTAACATAACATAGGTTGAAAAAAGACTTGCGTTCATCTAATTCAACCCTTTTCATATTCCTATTTACCATCGCTGATCCAAAAGAAGGCAAAAAAAAAAAAAACCCTCAATACAGCAATTTCAAATTCTGCCTTGAATGGGGGAAAAATTCCTTCTTGATTCCAAATGGCAATCAGATTTCTCCTTGGATAAATAAGCAGTAATTAAATATTAATGCCAGTACTAACACACATAGCCCTCTATGTTCTGCTCTTTAAAAAAAAAATATCCAGGCCCTTTTTAAAGGCATCTAATATATTCAATAGCACCACCTCCTCAGGCAGTGAGGCACCACCTCCTCAGGCAGTCTAGCAACAACACACCCATGATTTTGGAGGAGGGGCAGGTGGAGAAGAATTCTTGGCCATCTTCTTTTATACACATATACCTGAAGTGGTGGGGGCTAGTTGTGGTGCTGCTACTGCCTCAGGCACACCACTGTAGATAGTAGTGGCAATTGGAACCATGATCATAATCGCCCACATGACTGCTGTTCTTCATCCCATTCACTTTGAGTTGCCTAATCATCCAACTCGAAGACACGGGAAGAGGTGCTACAACGGAACCGCCGAACTTCACCAGCCAAAGAGAATCAGCCCATATTCAATAAAAAACAATTTTATTCTTCTGTATTAAAAAACATCATTCCATGAAATATCAGGTTGTTAATGGACTACAAAAGGTGGATGTACTCAGAAACGAAGCGCCTAACGCTTTTCGTGAATGTATCACTTAATCTTAGGCCAACTCAGCAGCAGCAAGAACAGCATTCGCTAATTCAGCATCTATATCAGGACATTTGACAATGGCCGGTGGCCAGGGCCGGATTTGCCATAAGGCGCACGCCACCGAGGGGCATCTCCTGCCATTGAGATTTTTTTTTTTTTTTTTTTGTAATTCACTATCCTGCCAGCCTTTGATCCATCTGGGTGGACTACAAAGGGGGAGGGGGGGGGTGTATGCATACTGCGCAGCTTTGACAGTGTCATGTGCTGAGTCTGAGTGAGAGATTATAGATAAAAGCAGCGCCTCTGCCTCTCGGCTGCTCATAACTATACTTGAGGAAAGTAAACGACTAGTACAGACCACTCCTCACTTGAATGATTCACTTCACCCGGAACAGTTGCTCTACCCACCCACCACGGTGCTGGTCCCAGACAAACAACGTGACGGTGACGTCCGACTCCTGATGAGCAGTGCAGATACGGGCGCTCATAGAGTTGTTGTAGCCAAGCTGTGCACCGCCGCTGGGGCCCGGCGGGTATGAATGGGTTCGCATGATACCTCCTGTTTCAGTAGAGCTCATCCTGGGTTAGCAACAGCCTCAGGTTTACTGGAAGGAACCCACTTAATTTTGTGGTCAAATGGTCAAGGAGGAATGTGGCTGTTCTCTCTGCACACAAACGTGGATGCTTTTTCTCCAATAAGATTGGAAAAAAGGAAGGCTGCAGTTAAATGTATCAGGATCCTGGATGTTTGCCTGTACATTCACAATTCTGACAGGAGCCCAAGAGGTTCTTAAAACTGTCCTGGAGAGTGTGTGTGTGTGTATGTGTATGTGTGTGTGTGTGTGTGTGTGTGTGTGTGTGTGTGTGTGTGTGTGTTGGAGTTTGTGTATGGCAGATTGGGTGTATGTGTGCAAGACTGAATATGTATCTGCATGACTGTGCATGTATTTCAGACTGGGTATTTGTCTGTGTGTGAAAGTAGGTTTTGTGTATATGTGTGAGGACTTTATAAGTGTGGATAGGATCCCTATTCAGAGGTAGAACTAGTGAGTGAAAGTCATAACATATGTGGAGACTAAACAGAGCTATTGTCATGTAAGGGTGGAAGTAGCAACTGATCACTCAGACTCCATGCAAGTGACTGGCAATTACTTTATATAAACACACTGGCTGCCGGATACTAAAGTATATAGACCAGAAAATAAAAAGTATGCACATATACATTTTACAGCGGTACTTAAGCAGCGCCTATAAACAAACATGTCTGATATTTTAAAATATAGCACTGGAAGTATGCACAAATTACCACAATTCCTAAATGACATGTACAAATGTAGTGTAGATCACTTACAGATATGGCAAGGGATTATAAAAAGTAAGTAAGTGGGATACGAGATGTTGGGGGAGAATGTGAGAGCACTATGGAGATGGTGGGGCAATGTGGAGCTGATGGGGGGCAGGTTGGAGATTATGGGGGCAATGTGGAGCTGATGGGGGGCAATGTAAGGGCAATATGGAGATGATGGGGGGCAATGTGTAGATTAGTGTGGAGGTGTCCCGTGGAGATGGCCGGGGGGTGGGGGAGGGCGCTTCAGATTTCTGTGCCTACAGGCTCCTGAGATGTAAATCTGGCCCTGCTGGTGGCCACTGGCCAACACAATATAACCTGCTGGCATTAGGCACTATTTTTTTTCCTCAGGACTTGTTCTTAAAAAAAAAAAAAAAAAAAAATGTTTGGGGGCTTGTTTCTAACAAGTCCTACAGATCAATGTTTCCTTAGGGCTTGTGCCTCTAATAAGTATGAGTTCTACAAATCAATGTTTTCTCAGGGCTTGGGCCTCTAACAACAAATCTTATAAATTGTATTCCACAAAATACTTTGTCACGTCAAGTATCAGTCTACCCCAGTGGCAGCTTACATCAGGGGGCCCCTGCATCTATCACGTTACATACAAATTTCTTTTATTTTTTAAAAACATTTTTTATTAACTGCCCCTCCAATTCCAGTCAATAAACGCCCCAAAACAAATTCCCTGTTCAAATGATTCTTTCTCCAGACTCCACCCACCAAGACAGGCACCCTCCTCAGATCCCTATTATACCATGTTTTATAGGGGGGTTTTAATTGTATTTTGTATTTATTTTTTATTAACTGCCCCCCAATCCCAGTAAGCAAACCCCCTAAAACAAATTCCCTGTTCAATTGATTCTTTCCCCACACTCCACCAACACAGGCACCCTCATACCCCTTTTACAATATGCCTTTGGGAAATAAAATAATATTTCCTATGTGTTGTGTTTAAATTCCATGTTCTCATTGATTTCAATGGTATGAACTAGGCAAAAAAAGCAGAAAATTGGCACTTTTCTCAGGAAATTTTTCACCAAGCATTAAGTGCTATTATTCGCCAATTTTGTGTACCTCTGTAGTGGTAAAAATGCTAAAAGGGATAATAAGGGATTATATTTAGGGTTACACCATAGAAAATATTATTATTAGCAGGAATCAACATGGTTTTATGAGGAACAGATTCTGTCAAACTAATCTTTTGAGCTTCTATCAAGAAGTAAGTAGCAACTTAGATAATGGTAAAGCAGTAGATGCAGTATATATAGATTTTGCAAAGGCATTTGATACAGTGCCACACAGAAGGCTGGAGTATAAAATAAGAAAACTGGGGCTAGGGGTTAACCTTTGCAATTGGATAGAAAACTGGTTGAAGGATAAGAAACTGTGTGTTGTTGTAAATGGACAATTCTCCAATACAGTTAAAGTTGAGTGGAGTACCCCAGGGTTCAGTACTTGAGCCACTGCTTTTTAACATGTTTATAAATTACCTGGAAAGAGATATAGAAAGCAAAATATCAATAATTGCAGATGAAACTAAATTATGCAGGGTAATAAAGTCAGAACAGGATATTAGTTCTCTACATAGGAATGCATATAAAATGGCAGATTAGGCAAACAAATGGAATATGAAATTGAATGTTGAAAAGTATAAAGTTATGTATTTCGGAAGAAAAAATCCCAATGCTACTTAAAAACTTTGTGGAATCATTTTAGGGGGCTAGTTGCTACACATTAGACAATGACCAATGTCAAATAGCAATGGCGAAAGCTAACAAAGTCCTGTCTTGCATAAAAATGGGTATTGAAGCAAGAGTGGATAATATTTTTACACTGTATAAATCATTGGTAAGATCTCACCTTGAATATGCAGTGCAGTTTTGGGCACCAGTTCTGAAAAAGGATATTCTATCACTGGAGAGAGTACAGTGAAGAGTAACAAACTTAAACAAGGGAATTGAAGATTTGATGTATGAAGTACATCAAGACAAACTTAGTTTATTTACTGTAGAGAAAAGGTCACTAAGAATAGATCTTATCACAATGTACAAGTATATGAGAGTTCAATACAAGGATGTCTCTGGTGAGCTATACATTCCAAAGCCTGATCAAATAACCACTTCTTGAGATTAGAGGAAAGGAGGTTTCAAGTTCAGCAGAGGAAGGGTTTTTTACAGTAAGGTCTGTTAAATTATGGAATTTCATGCCCAAGGGTGTGGTAATGACAGATACCATGGATACATTTAAGAGAAGGTTAGATACATTTGTTTCAAGAGGAGGCATACAGGGTTATAATGTGTATTAATAGTCAAAACAGGAAGTTTGGATAAAGACTAACTTATCTGGCAGCAGGAAGCTTATATAATTTGAATTTCTCTGGGTTATGACACAAAAATTGAACCTGATGTACTTGTGTCTTTTTCAGCTTAATATACTATGTTACTATATGGGATTCTGGAGGTGCTCATGGGAGGACCCCTGCTATTCACCAACATATCAGACTCTACCACTGCTATCTCACATTAGTCATAGTCATATATTCACCTAGTCATACCTTTGGTTTACTGCAAGACTCACCCTTAGTGGTCTTTCCAGTTATTGATGCCTGTCGAGTACAGGCCTTAGCTTATTATCTTGCAATCCACCTCTGCTCTATGACATTTTGGCCTCCTGGGTGCACTGCCAGTTCCTTTTATAACTTGAACCTTAAAATGCAGTATTATTAATGTCTAACTGTCCATGCAGTGAGCACTGTGGGTTATTTAGAACTATTTTGTTTTAACACTCAATTCCTTCATTTGTGTTGAGGTTTTGGACATTTTTAATGTTTTATTGGTGAACTGTTATGGCTTCACTTTTCTGTACATGCTCAGGATAGGGATACTGGATCACTTAGGCCTCCCCGTTCCACTTGTCCACCCTATTTTATTGCTGTACCTTCCTTGCTGGGAGAAGGCACTGGCAATATAGATTCTATGTATCTGCATAGGACATAATCTTATGTTCAATACCTCAGGTAATGTACTCCAGCCACATAATGTACAAAGAGTCCTGAAAAGTAGGTGGTATCCATGGTATCCACAATCCTATAAAGCAGAAAAAGGTTCTTACTCACTTGAACTGCCTAAATGCTAAGGTAGCTTTTGTACAGGAAACCTATCTTACAGCAGAGGAACATAAAAATGTATGTAGAGATTGGGTGGGGGCTGTTTTGCAACTCCATAAACTACAAGCAAATGAGCTGTAGCCATTTTAATACATAACATCTAGGTTTCCAGCTCCTTGAAAAATTGTTGTATAGGGAAAGAATCTTCATAATCTACATTGCCTTATAGATGAGGGACGGTTTACACTCTGCAATATTTATGCTCCAAACACCCCAAGCATCCCTATTTTTCCCCTATCATACAACATCTCACATCCTCCCCAAAATCAAAATTAGGTATAGGTGGTGATTTAATCACATTATGGACCGACTCTAAAGAAAAGCAAACATACTATTTCCCACCTACGAGCCAAACAAAATTGCCCTCCTCCTGTTTCAAAATCTATTATCCCTGACTGATTTATGGAGACATCTTAATCCAATAGACAAAGGTTTTACCTGTTATTCACATGTCCATGACATCTTCACAAGAACTAAATACGTCTTTAGCTATACCCAGACCGCGACACTAGTTCAAGACTATATCATTCACAACATAATCATATCTGACCAGGCTCCAATCTTGTTGTCATTCGAGCCCCCTTCTCCGTCATCTTTCAACTGGACAACGCAACCTTTCTTTAAAGTTCAGAAGACTAAATCCAGGCTTAGGGCTGCTTGGCTAGACTTTGAAACTACAAATCAACAGCACCACTCCGAAAAAAAAATCCTTTTGGCAGATGGCCAAAGCTTTTCTCTGGGGTCATATTTCATATGTAACAAAGTAGAAAGGAGAAAATACCACTATGATATCTACAGCTCAACAACATCTAACCAAAGTTCACAAAGCACACACTAGGAACCCCATACCAATAAGTAAAAAAAAAATTATTTACACGCTAAGGCTGTGTATTCTTCATACCTCTGCCCAATTATTCCAACACAGGCATGCAGGCGTTTATTTCTAACACATAAACAAACAAGGCGGGCTTTTAGCTTATCTAGTAAAAGTAGTGAAAAGCAATGAAGGCATCCCTTCTATCCTAAATAAGGAGTCACAACTCACATTACAGAAATGAATGACACATTTGTCAAATTCTTTCAGAATTTGTATGAGGAGGATATAGGCAGTGCTGAAAAAGGATAGATTATTTTAAAAACAAGCCAACCTTCCCTAACTCACACAAACAGGAATTGACATGCTTAAAGGGATAGTAATACTTCGTTTTAACTTTATTTTATTTTGTAGGCATTAAAAAAACATGAAGAATGATATAAGTCTTATCTCTCAAACCTTTATGGTTTATGAGATATTCACAAGCAAAGTTTCCCCTCCTGCCCCTTTTACCTACTGTAAACAATCTCTTCTCAGATGTGAATGTGGTTGTAAGACAGATAACAGAAGGGGACACTTTTCTTTGTATGAAAAGAATGAAAGCCCTTCCCCCTTGACAAGTTTTTCAGCTTTTTCCCTTATCTTAATTGAAGATTGTCCCTCTCTGCAATCTACCTGGGCACTTCCCTTCTGATCTGGTTGAACGGGGGGGGGGGGTATTTTATTTGTGAATATCTCTTAAACCATAAAGGTTTGAGAGATAAGACTTATATCATTCTTCATGTTTTTTTAATGCCTACAAAATAAAATAAAGTTAAAACGAAGTATTACTATCCCTTTAATGATCCTATAAACATTTGAAATGACCAAGGCTGGCAGTCTCCCATCTGAATCCCTTCATTGGAATGGTCTAAAACGTGTGCCTGGTTTTCAAGCACTTGTTTTAGACCATTCCAATGAAGGGATTCGTGGTAAATAACAAGATCTCGGCTCCGCTGAATCGCCTTCGTGTCAGCAGACACGGATCTCCCGCTGACAGCTTTACAGTTGTCAGTAGGAGAGATCAAGCTTTAAAGTGTTAGTAATGCCTAAAAAAAGTTTTTGCATTTAGAAGAGCTTAAAAAGCTGATCTAAATGCAAAAAAACGTATCTCTCAAACCGCTATGGTTTAAGAGATACGGGCGTTTAAAATTTGCTGTTTCCTACTGACAGCTGTAAAGCTGTCAGCAGGAGATTCGTGTCGGTCGACACGGTGACGCTTGAGAAGTGCCGAGATCTCGTTACTTACAAGGAATCCCTTCATTGGAATGGTCTAAAATGTGTACCTGGTGTTCAGGCACACATTTTAAATCATTCCAATGAAGAGATTCCATGTAAGTAACGAGATCTCGGCACTTCTCAAGCGCCACCATGTCCACCGACACGAATCTCCTGCTGACAGCTTTACAGCTGTCAGTAGGAAACAGCAAACTTTAAATGCCCGTATCTCTTAAAGTGTTAGTAATGTCTAAAGTGTTAGACATTACTAACACTTTAAACCATAGCGATTTGAGATAAGGTTTTTTGCATTTAGATCAGCATTTTAAGCTCTTCTAAATGCAAAAAAAACATTTTTGTGGACATTACCAACACTTTAGATATACTATTACTGTTTATTTGGGTATTTTATTATAATGTATATTATTCTACTGATTGTCTTATTGGGTTTTTCATACTCTCCTTTATCTTGTCTATATCACTTTTCTCTGAGGACACCGTTTCAAATATATTGTATTAATTATTTTCTGGTATTAACCCCACTTAACTTGTGGTCTCACACATCCTGTTATTGTCCATAGGTGTACTCCAGCCATTGGAGCGTACTACCCTCTATCTCCTTTCCTTTCGGATATATTCTACATACCGTTTATTCCGTTCCATTTCACCTACTTTTCCCCTTAACCCTTCTGCGATCGGTACTTTCCTGTATCCGTGTGTCACCCTTCTTATTTCATTTGCCCAACTTCGGACTTTACTTATTTGTCCTTTTTGGCTTCAGTTCACTCCTATACTAATTCTATGTGTCATCCGCTATCAATTTGCTTTCTTTCCCATACTAAACAGCCTGTTCTATTACCTGCTGCCCCGTTCGTGTTAGACACAAGCCCACAACGGCCATCTTGGTTTTGGGCTGATCAACCCCTTAGCTTTCACTGCGCATGGGCAGCTTCCTTTAGACGCCAGCACCATTTTGAGTATGCTTGCCGCAACGACAGACACCCTCTGCTGTATCTGTGGTGATTTTGGCTCCTATTGCGCTAAACTATTTTACCCATAACTTCTTTTCATAAATTTAGTTTCTCTGTATTTAACTATACTTTAGATATTTTTCCCTCATATTTTACTTCATATATTATACATATACTTTGGTTTTGCCATTATGTCACACAAGAAAATTATTTCTCCTCTGTCCCCATTAAAGGGCAACAAAATTCTCCCTCATTTTTTGAGGGAAGATAATATTTCAGTCAACTCTGATTCTCCGGAGGATATGGCATTAACTTCTAAATCCAATGAGGAACATATCCAACATCTTCTGGATCAATCTGTGAATAAAATTGTCTCCAATGCCATATCCTCCTGCATGACTCAGATGATTGAATCACTAGAGAAGTCCTTAGCTGAGGTCTTCCAGCAGAAATCTATGAATTTACCGCAATCAAATGTTAAATCTCTCTCTAAGGGAAACTCCATATTGGAGGAATCTTGTCCTGAAGGAGAATTTCATTCTAAAACGGGGTAAAAAGGAAAAGAAAGTCCAAACACTGTGCTCCTGAAAGAGAACTTTCTTGTCCTTACTTTGACTTACCCAGCAAATCTGGCACTCAGAACCGTGTTCACAACCACAACTCAGAACCTCACCTCGGGAGGATGGAATACCGAGCAAATGAAACAGGATATGATGCAAACCTGACTCCTTTTGCTTGGATTCGTCTTCTGATGAGGAGACACCTGATCAATGCTCAGGCTGTGACTATAACCCGGAAGGGGATGATATTGATTTAACTCTTGAGGACAATGAGTTTGGTGACAGCACTGTATTAGACTAATAGGGTAAACCCCTGTTCAACCCAGGTGATGTCAAACACCCTAGATCTGCTGAATGGGTCCCCAAGGACCGTGTATGTAAATGGGAAATGTAACATACCATAGACTCATCACATCAACCCTGAGCCCTCTTAAAAACAACTATTCAAAACATCAGAAATTATCAAGGCATCAAGCCCTGACTCCAATAAATAAACAATGGGCTCTCCAGTTGTGTGATGGTTCAAACATCCCACTGTTCATAACTAATGGGCTAACTATACAGTTGACTAACATGAGACTTCATAAATAACATTATAAAAACTAATCTATTATGATATATTAAAAATACCAAAATGTGCACCATACGTGAGACATATAATGAAATGATGATGAAAATACTAGTGTATAAATCCTAATATATAAACCCATAATATTTCACACTAGATTGATGCACATATAAACAACAATAAATATACAGTGACATCAATCAAAACAAATATATGACAACTAATGAAATAAACTTGATATGGCTTCATAGTAATAAAAAGACATAAAATGGTGATATGACAGAATCACAAATATAGTGAATTAAAACATTCAATAACAGGTGACAACCGTCTAAGGACTGGGTGAAACCTGAAAATAAATACATTCAACTATCAAAACTCAGTAATAGTGTGAAACAAGTGATAAATAACCGACAAAAAAAAAAAATTATAATATATAAATAGCATAGAATAAATCATACCCTAGGAGTCTCAAATGATTCATTCAATACAATAGGGGCTAGAGTGGACAATCTAAAAATCCAGAAGCTCTCACGATTATTCAATCTCTGCATTCTGTCATATGAAGTTGATGGTAAGATATGTTCAGTAGGTATAGCTTTTAGACCAACCGTACTTTTACCATGACAAAGTACAAAATGTCTGGAGACGCTATGTAACATCAATCCATTATAGATGTTCCTTTTATGCTGTCCCATTCTAGTTCTAAAATTCTGTGCTGTCCTTCAGACATACTGTAAATTACAGCTACACGTCAGAATGTAGACCACATAACTTGAGCCACAATCAATCCTGCTGGTAATTGGAAACACCTCTGATGCAACAGTAGATGAAAAGAAACTGCTTTTATCAACTATGAAAGGGCATGTGAGACATCTGGTACCATGGCATCTAAAGGTTTTGAGCATTCTCTCTAACAATGCCGGGATAAGCTCCTGGATATTGTGGGACCCTTGGCCAAAATATTCAACATGACTAAAGAAGCGATCTCTTGTCCGAGGGCATTTTGCCTTGTAGGTAATGCCAACAGAGACAAAGGGTCATACTTCTGGGTATAGACCCAAAGCTGTCAGAGATGGCTGCTACAGAAGCCAATGGACTGTTGTTAGCGATTCTTTTATAAAGAATCTAGGGAAATTTGTAGGTACCTTTATGGCCCTCGACAAAGCCCAGACCTCTGTGAAGAAGGTCTTTAATAGACGTTTTTTGTCAGGGCCGGGAAAGGTAGAGGTCGCTTTCCCAGCCGAACATCAGGTTCCTACAGGGCACACTATAGGAGTCAACAAGTTAAATCTACAAGAGGAGTGTATTCTCAAGAAACCAGGCTCCCTCCCACCTTTTACCTCCCACGTAGTAGGGTCTGAAGAGCCAAGAGCACCAGGGGTTTCCCAAGTTCCAGACCTTTCTCAGGTAAGTCTTCCTTCCCTCCCTTCAGGGAAAGAGTGGGTGGCAGATTCACCCATTTTTTCCATGCTTGGTCCCAAATCACCTCTGATCAATGGGTACTTCAAACGATCAGAGGTGATCACAGTGTTTTAGTCCATCCCTTACAAACTGAACTCTCCACCTTCTATCCACGTTTCAAAAGAGGATTTCCTTCTGGTGGATTTAGAGATCCTAGAACTCCAGAAAAAAGGAGCCATTATTCGAGCACCTCTGACAGAACCAGGCTTTATCAGCAATATCTTCCTGGTACACAAAAAAGATTTGGGGGGTATGTCCTGTCATAAACCTGATAAATCTGAATGCTTTTTTTCCTCTACAGACATTTCAAAATGGAGGGCATTCACTGTATCAGGGATCTTCTGATGCCATCAGATTGGATGGTCAAATTAGGCTTAAAAGATGCCTACCTAACGATTCCTATTGCTCAACATCAGCAGAATCTTCTTCAGTTTGTTTGGAGAGGAGTCACTTGGCAATTCACTTGCCTCCCGTTCTGCCTATCATCGACTCCATGGTGTTTCACAAAAATTATGAAACCCATAGTGTCTTTTTTGAGGAGCAGAAGGGTCCGCATGATTATATAGCTTGACGACATGCTGATCATGTCTCAAACTTTGGAGGTACTCAAAGAACACCTTCATTTGACAATTCAAACATTGACCGAACTTGGATTCATCATAAACTGGCAGAAGTCGGTAGTTCAACCCACCCAAATTATTGAGTTTCTAGGTTTTCTAGTAGATTCTTTGAACTCAACTCTTCGCCTTCCGTGCAACAAATTAAAGAACACCCGCAGGGAAATCAATTCCAGTTTAAGGGCCGACACTATTTCTTTAAGGATGATAGCGAGAATAGTAACACTTTTATCAGCGTCAATCCAAGCCAAAGACTAAACATTTTACATCTTCTCAGAGGTCTAGGTTACTCAGACCTAATACCTCTATCTACGGATGCAAGGGATGAGCTTCTATGGTGGTTAAACCACATAGAAGCATGGAATGGGAGAGCAATTTTCAGAATGTCTCCAGAGTTAGTCATTGAATTTGACGCAAGCACTTTAGGTTGGGGGGCTCAATGTGGAAATCTCACCACCAGAGGGAAATGGTCCCTCACAGGAAAGGATATGCACATCAACTGCTTGGAGTTATTGGCAGGATCTTTCGCTATCAGAAGTTTCACAAAAAATATGTCCAACTGTTGCATACTTCTGAAGATGGACAATGTATCGGCGGTTTGATTCAATCATCTGGGCTGTACAAAATCCAAAACTCTGGCAATTCTGGTGAAAGAATTTTGGAATTTCTTCCTGGACAGGAACATCTCTGTCCAGGTGGAATACTTACCAGGTCTATCCAATACCATTGCGGACTGGAACTCCAGACACCTAACAGATTCCAGCGATTGGACACTTCACAAGGTCACATTCGCAATTTGGGATTCGATTTGGGGTCTTTTGGAGTTAGAACTATTTGCTTCCAGACTCAATACCCGACTACCAAAATGCATCAGCTGGAGACCGGATCCAGAGGCATTATCTCTGGATGCTTTCCTCCAGATCTGGCCCACTCAGGGGAGCTACACCTTTCCTCACTTCGCCATGATCCCCAGAGTAATCCTGCAAGTCAGGAAACAAAAGATGACTTTAGTCCTAATGACTCCCTTTTGGCCAGCACAGCCTTGGTTCCCTCTTCTTCTTAAAATATCTATAGATTTCCCTTGATACTTAACGCCTTACCACCAACTTCTGCTGGTTCCATCAGGGAATCTACACGATCTTCTACTTCAAAATCAACGTCATCTGTTGGCTTGGCATATTTCAGGAATGGGGCTTATCAACGGCCTTTTCGGAATCAGCTCTTTTCCTAATTTCCAAAGCATGGGCCCTGGGTACTAAAGCATGCTATAAATCATGCTGGAATGTCTGGGCACTTTAGTGCATGGAACAGGACCTGGATCCCTTTTCTGCAGATTTAGTCTATTATAAATTTCTTATCCCATTGTTTCCAACAAGGTAAAGCCTACAAAATTATTAATTGCTACAGATCCTCCATTTCTGCAGAGCACAAATTTATTGAGGGCACCCCCTCGGGTCAACACCCGTTAATTTGTAAACTGATATAAGGGATAATAATTTCTAGACCTCCTACAGCCAATACTCCATTCTCTGGGACGTTAATACCGTCCTACTGTTTTTAGAATCTTGGCCCCCTAAGAAGACCTATCCCTCAAACAACTCTCGACCAAACTTACTATGCTCCTTTGCTTCATTTTGTTTCGGAGAGTCTCCTACATTCGTACTCTAGACATATCCAACAGGTCCTATGAACCTAATGGGGTGCAATTTGGGATTTCTAGGAGAACTATGTAAATCCTTATCTAAGGAAATCTTTTATCCAACTTTTCCACAAAATCCCCAATTATGTGTTGTTCTCTGTTTAAAGGCCTATGAATCTATTACCTCTACACTTAGAGCCAGTGACTCATCAATTATTAATTTCTTTTGTTAAAACTTATATACAAATATCTTCAACTGCTTTAGCTAGATGGGTTCTTTGTATCATGCAAGCTGCGGGTATCAATACCAATTCCTCTCGGGGAGCTATGGCCTCCAAATCCATATTAACTGGGGGAAGACTTGAGGATATCCTCAAGGCGGCAGACTGGTCCAATGAATCCACCTTCAATTTTACTTTAAACCAATTGATAATGTAACTTTTAATGTAATGCAACAGCTTTAAACTTGCATAATATGAGCCTCCGTACCTTGCCATAAAATTCGTAGATTTTCCTAACTTCATGAAGGAAAGTCAGAACTTTATTAAAGATATGGAGGTGAATAGTATCCCTCCTTATGTCTAACCCTTCCCCTTTTTTCTGTATTTTCTTAGGTTAACTGTATACGTGGCTGAAGATCTTCTTACAAGAATTTATCCAGAGGTTTAGGTTCAAGAACATTTACAAATGCATCTACAGTTCAAAATTAATTCCCATTAAAGAAAGAGGAAGTGGAATTATCTGTCTCTACTATTATACACCTTAAGGGAATATGATTGGTTACCTGTAGGTTGGTGGGGTTTTCAAGTTATCAACTTTATTGATCTTTGTATTTTAAAAAAGTGTTTAAAACTTTGCTGCTGACAACTAAAGATGGAGATTATTGCATAATACTCACCTCCGTGTTTTTAATAAAATCCTGACTTTCTTTCATGAAGTTAGGAAAATCTACGAATTATGCAAGTGATACATGCATGATGGCGCAAAACATTAAACTACAAACATTACTTACAGAAATTAAAAGGAAATTCAAATGCCATTAAATTTCCAATTATTTAACGACATGTGAGAACATCTACTTTCTCTGTCATCCAATATAATTCACAGGTACAGGTAACATGGGGAGGCGATAGCTCCTTCAGTAAGCTGGAACAATTCTAGAAAAAGTGCAGCAGTGGAGCCGCCTCCTCCCCTATATCAAGCTACCCTACTTGCCCCTGCCCAGATAAACTTGTTCCAAGATCCTGGATAGGTGGTTGAGAATATTTCTGCTTATTATTAGTACTTTTATTATTTTATTGTTAGATATGGGGTGTCCAAATTCCCCCATTAGGGGGATTACCATTACTGGCTTCTCCTGGAGGATTGCTCAGTTATCAGGTGCTGTTGTGGACCCTTTGCAGCCCTGGGAGAGAATCATACAACCCAAGTCTCTCTCTCATGAAAGAGTCTCTCTGAGGGTCCTTTCTCCTCAATGGTAATTTGAAGAAAGAAGTCCTGCAAAAAAGATGAGCCACCCAGGGTCTTTGGAGCTGGTTGGCTGCATTTTTTTGTAATTAACCTCTTCCCTGCCCCGGCCCCCACGAGTTCGGGTTCTGTCGTTGCTAGGTAACAGTTTTGAGAGAAATTATAAGTCCCAGAATGCCCGTTTTGCAGGCTTTTCTCTGATTGGCTGTGATTTCGAACACCATTTTCTTTCTCTCTGTGGATGAGTATCCTACATAGAGGCTTGGATTCCCTTACTCTCCTCCACAGGTTAACCATTTGCCTGCCAGATAAGTACTCTTTTGGGCTTTCTGAGGTGATTTATTAATCTAGGTGACAGTATTTGGAGTTCCTTTTACTGTATAGATACTTCTCCTGTTAGGATGTCGGATCCAAAGGGATATGGGGTTAGACCTAAGGCTAAGAATTCAGGGGTGCCTTTGACCCCCCCTTGCTTACTCATGCCAAACAGGGCTTCCTAGAGAGTACTCAGGACACTTATGCCCCTCATGCACTGTGGCCCCTACCACTCCACCTGGGCCCTCAAGCCTTGAACAAGAGCCACTTTGGTTCAAGGACTTAAAGTCTTCTATGGCACAGTTTCCTCTTTACCTCCAGGTGGTTCTCCAGTCTCGGAAACCCCCCACCTCATTCAGGTTTGTGGCCACTAAGGCCCCTGGCATTCCTGACCTTTCAGATTCCTCTGAGGAGGATTACTTTGAGGTTGATTTAGAGGAAGGGGAGTGTGAAGAAGAGGCTTCTTCTCATGCATATGGTGACCCCTTTGAGGCTGACCCTTTCGTGTTAATACTGTTGAGAGCTAGACTTCTTCTGACGTGTTTCAAATGCGCAAAAATCCCAAATTATGTTTCCGCCTAATCCTACTTTGGACCAGGTTATCCTGGATGAGTGAAAAATGTCTGACAGGTGCCTTTCTCTTTCTAAGAGATTTTCTAAGCTGTACCCCTTTTCTGTTGCAGCTTTGGTGCAGTGGGCTACACCTCCTCAGGTTGATCCTTTCTAAGTCTACTGCTCTACCCCTGGCTGATGACACTGCATTCAAGGATATGACTGATAGAAAGCTGGAGATTATTCTGAAGTCTAACTGTGCTTCCATAGGTGTTGCCTTGCAGCCTACCTTGGCTTCTGTCTGGGTCACTAGAGCCATTGCTAGGTGCCCCTAGGGAGGATCTTTTAGTCCTCTTGGCCAATATGTCTGAGGCTCAGACGTATGTCACTGACACTCTTTTTGCTGCAGTTAGACTTGTGGCAAAGGCTTCTGCCTTTTCTGTTTCTGCTAGATGCACATTGTGGCTCAAGATTTGGTCTGCTGACCTCTCATCTAAGAAGTCACTGATTTCCTTCCCCGTTCAGGGCACATCTCTTTTTGGGCCTGAACTGAAGCAAATCATTAGTGAGGCCACTGAGGGTAAGAGCATTTTGTAGCCTCAGGTCTCCAGACACCCTAAGCTGGTGAGGAAGCAGCATATTTTTCGTCCCTGCCAAAACTAAGCACAAATGCTGAATCTGAGTGTGTCTCAAGCCAACACCTCGCATTCCACTACCAAGCCCAGGCAGCAGTGGAGGCCAAAACACACCTCCACCAAACCCAAATCAGCCAAACCTTCTTCTGCATGACTCACAGGACCCTTGTCTGCATATCCCTGTGGGTGGGAACCTGTAACATTTTTCAAACATTTGGGCAGACTCTGTAGCGGATCAGTGGGTATTGCATGTGGTTTCCAGAAGCTAAAGGATTCTGTTCTTATCCCTGCCTCCCTTCTGATTCTTCCATTCATGGTATCCTCTAGGCCAGGAAAATCTGCATCTTTTCAACAGAGGCGGTGCAGGCTCTCTTGGACAAGGGAGTCCTGGCTCCTGTTCCTCCTCAAAAGAGAGGTTTACGTATTTATTCAAACCTCTTCGTGCTTCCCAAGAAGGACGGCGGCAGTCGCCTACCTTGGACCTCAAGGATCTCAACTATTTTGTGGACCATACTCACTAGAAGATGGAGTCTTTGCGCTCTGTCATCGCAGTGATGTGTCCCGGAGAATTTCTGGCCTCTCTGGATCTGCAGGATGCCTAACTGCATGTTCTGATTCATTCAATTAGAAGTACCTCAGGTTCACTTGCGCATTAGGGCACTTCCAGTTAATCGCTCTGCCTTTTGGCCTCACTACTGCTCCTCAGATGTTCACAAGGGTCTTAAGGGAATTGATTGCCTACCTGCACGCCTGGAGGATTCAGGTGACTCCATACATGAATGACCTTCTGTTGAAGGTACCCTCCAGGGAACTCCTGGACCTGCAGGACCAGGATTGTGCTAAGATTATCCTCTGTCATGGGTGGATTCTGAATATGGAAAAATCTGCTCCATTTCCCTCTCAGGTACTGATTTTCCTCGGTCTAAGGTTCGACACCTGCCAAGGGATGGTTTTCCTGACCGAAGATTCTGTCCAACAGATCATGCATTGGCCCTGGAGTGGACCTCAGCTCCAGTACACAAGTTCTCGTCTCTGACAGGCCATATGGTGTCCACCATGGCGGTGGTCCCGTACTCCATGGCTCAGACCAGGGATCTTCAGAAGTTCATTATCCAAGCTTGGCGGGGGAATCCGGATCTCTTGGACCGTCTTGTCTCCGTCCCTCAGGAGGTAAGGCTGGATCTGCTTTGGTGGTTGGACAGGTCCAACCTGGAAAAGGGGAGGCCCTTTGTTAACGTATGCCAGCCTCAGCAGCTGGGGAGCTGTCCTGGGTCACCTGGGTGTTCAGGGCAAATGGAATGTGGAGGAGACTCTCCAGCCCATCAATGTCCTGGAACTCAGGACAATTCATCATACTGTGGTATACTGGTCCTCTCCACTGAGAGGTTATCCAGTCCATGTCCAGTTAGACAACTCCACAGCTGTGACATACATTCCCAAGCAAGGAGGCGTAAGAAGTGCTTCTGTTTCATCCAAGGCCAAAGCTATTTTGGCCTGGGTGGAAGAAAACGTTCCGGCCATTTCTGCCGTGCACATTCCAGGGATAGAAAATGTTCTGGCAGATATCTCAGTCGTCAGGCGGTGGACCGTGTGGAGTGAGAATTCCACCCAGAGGTTTTCATCCTGTTGATGCAGAAGTGGGGTCTCCCTTGGGGAGACATGATGGCCTCCAGGGACAACAGGAAGGTTCAGATGTTCTGCTCGTGTTGGAGGGACCCTCTGGCGTTCGCAGTGGATGTTCTATCGATACTATGGCAGTTTCAT
Source organism: Rhinophrynus dorsalis (assembly GCA_037306005.1). Lineage (NCBI taxonomy): Eukaryota > Metazoa > Chordata > Amphibia > Anura > Rhinophrynidae > Rhinophrynus > Rhinophrynus dorsalis. Next base: position 579,883,213 of record CM074718.1, read on the forward strand.
CTGGCCTACATCTTTCCTGCTTTCCCTCTCATTCCCATAGTGCTAAGGAAGATTTGGCTGGACAGTGTGGCGGTCATCATGATCGTCCCTTACTGGACCAGGAAGCCCTGGTTCCCAGAACTAGTGGCCTTGCCTGTTCAAGATCTGATTCCTCTGCCACTCAGATCTCCTGCTTTAGGGTTACCTCTTGAGAGAAGACGTGGAGCAACTGGCTTTGACGGCATGGCTGTTGAAGCCTCCATCCTAAGGAGGAAGGGATATTCTGCTGAGGTGGTCTCCACCATGGTCCAGGCTACAAAATTGGTCCTGTCTAAGGTCTACACAGGGTTTGGTCCTCATAGGAGTTTGATCTCACGGTGATTCTATCATTCTATCACGATGCCTGTGATTCTGCATGAGCGACATTCCTACTTCTGGGTTTGCTTTGGCTGCTTCTTATTGGTCCTGGGTTGTTAACTCCTCCCAGGGCTTGCCTTTATATACGCCCGCCTGTCACTATGCCGGTGCCCTTTTGTGGTGTTCCTGACCTGACCTTGTTGCTGAGTTCCTGTTCCGTGTATGATCCGGTTTCGTCTGACCTTGCTCCTGTCTTCTCTGCCCGTATTGATTGGACCGAACTAGGCTTTGGCTGACTACCGCTCTTCGAATACCGATTCTGGCTTGGCTGACTTCCTCTCTCTGTGTACCTTTCCAGACTTTGGCTACTCGCTTAGCGTCTCCTTGTCGCTAGTGCCTCTGTTGTCCCTGTCTTGTGCCCATTGCCTTTGCCTTAATGGTCGCTTGCCAGTCGGTGCTATCAGTTGCCTCCGGTTGCGTTACCTTTCAGCCGTGCCTCATTGCAGCCTCTGTTTGCATGCTATACAGCCTGTGCTCTCCGGTCACTAGCAGTGTTACCACTTGTCAGTCTGCTGTTGCCCGCTGCCTCCGGTTGCGCTACCTCTCAGCCTGTGCCTCCTTGTAGCCTCCATTTCCACACTATACAGCCTGTGCCGTCCGGTCACTAGTGGTGTTGCCACTTGTCAGTCTGCTCTCACCGCTGCCTCCGGTTGCGCTACCTCTCAGCCTGTGCCTCCTTGTGGTCTCCATTTCATACTATACAGCCTGTGCTCTAAGGTCACTAGCGGTTATACTACCTGTCAGTCCGCTCTCACCCGCTACCTCCGGTTACGCTATTTAAAGCAGCCTGCCTATATCTACACCTGTTGCACCCCGTGCAGACTGTGTCTACTCTGCGTGCCTATCACGGTGCCTGTGATTTGTGCTGTTCAGTGTCAGTCACTTGCTGAGTAATCATGATTGGCTGTCTGTGATTAGCCTATCACGGTGCCCGTGATTCGTGCTGTGCAGTGTCTGTCACTTGCTGAGTAATCATGATTGGCTGTCTGTGATTAGCCCTCGTCACACAGCCTTTTTAAACCCAGGCTGAGCACTTCCAGGTTGCCCTTTCGTGGTGTTTCTGACTTCACTCTGCCTGACCTGCTGGTCAGGCTTCTGGGCCTGTTCCTGCTGTTCCTGCAGTACTTGCTGATCCTGTGTTCCAGTGCTCCAGTGTTCCAGTGTTCCTGTATGCTAGTGTTCCGGTGTTCCAGTGTTCCTGGGTGCCTGTATTCTAGTGTTCCTGTGTTCCAGCACCTCGCGGGTTAATCTTACTGAGTTCCTGAATCTCCTGCTCCAGCCGTCGCTCCGGCGACATTGTTCTTCTCGCTGCTGATCATACATTGTTGGCTCCAGCGTGCGGACGCTGGTTTTCTCCACTAAACCTGGTTGCGATTACATTGCTGGTTCTAGCGTGCGGATGCTGGTTTACTCCACTAAAACCTGGTTGCTATATACATTGTTGGTTCTTGCGTGCGGACGCTGGTTTACTCCAGTAAACCTGGTTGCGATATACATTGTTGGTTCCAGCGTGCGGACGCTGGTTTACTCCACTAAACCTGGTTGCGATTACACTGTTGGTTCCAGCGTGCGGACGCTGGTTTTCTCCCCTAAACTTGGTAGCGATATACATTGTTGGTTCAGCGTGCGGACGCTGGTTTGCTCCATTAAACCTGGTTGCGAGATACACTGTTGGTTCCAGCGTGCGGACGCTGGTTTACTCCATTAAACTTGGTGGCGACATTTACTGTTGGTCCCAGGATGCGGACGCTGGTTTACTCCATTAACCTGGTGGCGACATCTATTATTGGTCCCAGCGTGCGGACGCTGGTTTACTCCATTAACCTGGTGGCGTTATTTACTGTTGGTCCCAACATGCGGACGTTGGATTGCTCCTGAATGATCCAGTACTTTGGCCAGGTCGCTGTCCACTCCTATGCAGTCGTCTGATTATCCCGGGCAATAGACTTCTGCTGAGTAAGACCATAATTCCTATTTCTCTCTGCTGTCTTAGCCTTCTGAAAGCTGGTCTACTCGCTCAGGCTGCTCTGCCCGGTATTGGTAAGGCCGGTAGAACCTTGTACGTTACCATCCTTAAGGTTGCCTTACCCGGTATTGGCAGGGCCGGTAGAGCCTACTACAGTACTCCTTTGGGCTGCCCTGCCCGGTATTGGTAAGGCCGGTAGAACCTTGTACATCACCATCTTGAAGGTTGCCTTACCCGGTATTGGCAGGGCCGGTAGAGCCTCCATTCCGCATTCCTTTGGGCTGCCCTGCCCGGTATTGGTAAGGCCGGTAGAACCTTATATTTCACCATCTTTAAGGTTGCCTTACCCGGTATTGGCAGGGCCGGTAGAGCCTCCATTCCGCATTCCTTGGGCTGCCTTGCCTGGTATTGGTAAGGCCGGTAGAACCGTTATATGTCATCTCACGGTTGCCTTACCCGGTATAGGCAAGGTTGGTAGAGCCTGTCATTATTACTGTCACTTGGGTTGCCTTGCCCGGTATTTAGGCAAGGCCGGTAGAACCTATTATATCTGCTATTACTGCTGTATTGTTATGTATGTTACCCTCCGGGGACTGCCTTTAACTTTTAATAAAGTAAAGTTTTTACCAAACCTTAAGTCTGAGAGTCTTCAAATCCGTGACAGTGCCTCCGGGCACTTCCTCAGTATACTCGTTGGTACCATCGCTTGGGCTGCCTTACCCGGTATTAGGTAAGGCCGGTAGAGCCTATTCTCTTCCCTATCTATTGGGGTCTGCCCTGCAGTATTAGTCCCTCTTAGGGCCTCTCCAGACCTGTACTGCTGAGGTTTTGTTCCAGTCTCTGTTCCAGTCATCATTGCTTATTTTAGTAACTGTTTATGCCCTGACCTGTGTCAGATTCAATATTACTATCCTCTGTTTGAAGTCTGGACCCGAGAAGGGCATCTATGTTCTTTATTAAGTTGTTTAATAAAGCTTCATTGTTTTATTTCAACCAAATTGTCTGAGTGTTCAATAAAACCGTGACAGTACGAAAGGGCCATGACCTCAGACAAAGCTGGTGAAGGTAGTTCCCAGAATCTCCTCTGGAGAATGGACGCTCAGGAACAACAGTTAGACCAGTTGTCTATGGCTATCCAGACTATTTTGGAGCTCACTGCCTGTTTCGAGAGACCTGTACAGCCTATGGTAGCCACTCCAGTTCCGGCACCATTGGTACAGGCGAGTACACTCAGTTCTTCCTCTAAGGGGCTTTCCGCTACTGCCCCCTTCCTCTGAGATACGATGACGAGCCAACTCTGTGCTGAGGGTTTCTGAACCAACTGGAGATCTTTCTTGAACTGGTGCTGCAGGCATTTCCTAGTGAAAGGAGAAGGTGGGGTTCATGATCTCCCTACTCACGGGCAAGGCTCTAGCCTGGGCAAATCCGATTTGGGAGACTGGTAAACTAATCACTAATAACTTTGCCGAATTTGTAAGGGCCTTCCATAGCGTATTCGAAGTTCCAGGGCGTACCACCTCTGCTGCCAAGCATCTTATGAGAATCCAACAGGGCACACATACTGTTTCCGATTATGCCATTGAATTTCGCACACTCGCAACAGAGGTAGGTTGGAACAATGAGGTGCTTGTTGCTGCTTTCGCACAAGGTCTCGATGATAGGATTAAAGATGAAATTGCGGCCAGAGACTTACCGGAGGGTCAAGACAATTTCATTGATTATACTATCCTGATTGACTCCCGTATAAGGGAGAGGAGTATATATAAGGATCGTAAATCTAGATCTGTGAGCGAGTTGACGACTAGGGCTAATTTCCCACCCTTGCCTCCCTCTCCTCCGATACCTCCGGGTCCTGCTACAGGGAGTATAGAACCTATGCAAGTGGGTTTCACACGGTTGTCCAAGGAGGAACGCTCCTTCCGCCGCAAACAGGGCCTATGTATGTATTGTGGCAGGGCGGGTCACCTGCTAAAGACTTGTCCCGTACGGTCGTGAAACGCTCGCACCTAGGCTCAAGTGGGGGACAGATCCTAGGTGGCGTAAACCAGTCCCCGGAAGGCACGTTAAACAAACCGTTACTCAATATTATTGTCTCTTGGGCTTCTGATTTTGTGAATACTCCTGCTCTGATTGATTCCGGCGCGGCCAGTTATTTTATGGACAAGGACTTTGCTGTCCGGCATAATATTCCATTGTTGAACAGAGACTCTCCGCTTGATATTGAGGCTATTGATGGGAAGCCTCTGGTACCGCCACAAGTCACACAGGAGACATGCCCGCTATCTGTTTGCATTGGAGCACTTCACAAAGAGACCTTACAGTTCCAGATAATCCAGTCTCCCCATTTTGAAGTCATTTTGGGGTTTCCATGGTTGCTTAAGCATAATCCCAGACTGGACTGGAAGACATGTGAGATATTGTCTTGGACTGTAACACTCATTGTCTAAGACATCCTACTAAAATCTTGTGTACCTCTCCCTCCCTACCCCTTGAATACCAATCATTCAGCGATGTATTCAGTAAGGGAGAGGCTAGCACTTTGCCTATGCATCGCCCATATGAATGTGCTGTTGATATTCTGCCGGGAGCTATGCTCCCTAGGGATAGGACTTACCCGTTGTCCTGTGATGAGAACTGGGCCATGGAGGAGTATATCAGTGATGCCCTTGCTCGGGGCAATATTCGCGAATTTTCCTCGCCCACGGGGGCTGGATTATTTTTTGTTAAAAAGAAGGACGACCTTATATTGATTATAGGGGTCTCAACAAAATAATGATAAAGAACGCTTATCCCATTCCACTCATCATCGAATTGTTTGATCGGTTAAAGGGCGCATCCATCTTTACCAAACTAGACCTGAGGGCGGCATATAATTTGGTTCGGATTAAGGAAGGTGATGAATGGAAAACGGCCTTCAATACTCGTATGGGGCACTACGAGTACTTGGTCATGCCATTGGTCTGTGCAATGCCCCGGCGGTATTTTAAGAATTTATAAATGATGTGTTAAGGGACTTATTACAGTCCTGTGTAGTCGTGTACCTAGACGACATTTTGATATATTCTTCTTACCTGGAGACTCACCACAGGCATGTCTCGACGGTCTTGCAGAGGTTGAGAGAAAACAAGCTATATTGCAAACTCGAGAAGTGCGATTTCCATAGGTCTAGTGTGGCTTTTCTAGGTTATGTGATCTCTAAGGAGGGCTTCGCTATGGATAAGGACAAGCTGGCAGCGGTGCTGCAATGGCCGCGTCCCACGGGCCTCAAACCCTTGCAGCAAATTTTAGGGTTTGAGAATTACTATAGGAAATTTATAGTGATTATTCCAGAATTGTTAAGCCACTCACGGATATGACCCACAAGGGTGCCAACGCCTCAGAATGATCCCCAGATGCGAATAGGGCATTCGAAACTCTGAAAAACGCATTTTCCTCTGCCCCAGTTCTGTCACACCCTACTCCTGGGTTGCCATTTACGTTGGAAGTGGATGCTTCTGAGACCGGAGTAGGGGCAGTTTTGGGCCAAAGACCAGGTCTTGATAAGGTGTTGAGACCATGCGGATTTTGTTCTAAAAAGATGACCAAAGCCCAGAGTCTGTAGACATTGGGGATCGGGAACGCTTGGCTTTTATCCTGGCTTTACGTGAATGGTGCCATCTGTTGGAAGGCACTAGGGTGCCCATACTGATTCTGACCAATCATAAAAACCTCATGTATCTCTCTGAGGCTAAAAGGCTATCCCCAAGACAAGCGAGATGGGAATTGTTTTTGTCTCATTTCAATTTCATTGTCTCCTACTTACCTGGTACTAAGAATGTATGGGCCGATGCCTTGTCCAGAAAATTTGGTTCGGATCCTGAAGCTGACTCTGTACCAGTGCCTATTATCCCTCCGGACCGTATACTCGCCACATTGCGGACCAGCATCACTTCAGCATTAGGGGAGGAGATTTTGGCTTCCCAGGCCAATGCTCCCCTAGAAAAGCCTGTGGGCAAGTGGTTTGTGGCAGAGCCTTTTTGGGCTAAATTAATGGAGACGTACCACTCCTCCCAGGCGGCCGGCCATGTGGGAAAGAATCAATTAATCTGGTCTTTGTCCCAAATGTTTTGGTGGCCGGGCATGAGGGACGACTGTGCGGCATTTACCTCAGCCTGTGCTACTTGTGCCCGTTCCAAGACTCCCAGACACCTTTCAGTGGGATTGTTGCAAACTGTCCCTAATGGGGATCGGCCTTGGTCACACATGTCTATTGACTTCCTGGGAGAGCTGCCGGTATCTAAAGGATTTACGGTGATTCTCATGATAGTTGACAGATTCTCCAAAATGGCTCATTTCGTGCCTCTCCCTGGCTTGCCGTCTGCTAAAGATCTGGCTACTGTGTTTGCCAGGGAGGTATTCCGACTCCACGGGGTGCCCAAGGTGCTGGTCTCCGACCGTGGGAGTCAATTCGTTTCAAGATTTTGGAGGGCCTTTTGTAACCAGATGGGGATTCAGTTATCCTTTTCCTCTGCCTATCATCCCCAGACTAATGGGGCCGCTGAGCATGCTAACCAGGGCTTGGAACAGTTTTTACGTTGTTTCATTTCCAACCATCATGACAATTGGGCTGACTTGTTGTCATGGGCAGAGTTCACCAGGAACTGTGCAGTGTGCAGCACATCCGGGAGCTCACCCTTCCTGATCAATTATGGGTTTCAACCATGCTTTTTCCCGAACACTTTTCAAGCACAGCAGATTCCGGCTCTAGATGAGCATATCAGGCAACTCCGCTCGACATAGGCACAGGTCCAGAATACCCTGCATGATTCTTTCCTACGAGTCCAGCGGCATGCTAACAACAGACGATTGCCGGCTCCTGTATTTCAGGTGGGGGACCATGTCTGGTTGTCCTCCAAAAATCTTAGGTTGCAAGTTCCTTGTTACAAGTTTGCTCCTCGGTTTGTGGGTCCGTTCCGGGTACTCCGATGAGTCAACCCTGTCTCCTATGCATTGGAATTACCTGCCTCCATGAAGATACATAACGTGTTCCATGTGTCACTTCTTAAACCACTGGTGTGTAATCGCTATACCACCACTCCTGCAGTCCCAGGTCCTGTGCGCATTCAGTGCAGAGTATTCTGGATTCACATAGGTTCCGTGGCCAGATCCAATACTTGGTGCACTGGAAGGGTTATGGGCCAGAGGAGCGCTCATGGGTTAACCACTCTGACATTCATGCTCCACTTTTGTTGCGCAGATTCCATGCTAAGTTTCCTGCCAAGCCTAGACCCCCTCTGGGCAGGAGGGGGTTCTTTGAGAGGGGGGTACTATCACGGTGCCCGTGATTCTGCCTGAGCGACATTCCTACTTCCGGGTTTGCTTTGGCTGCTTCTTATTGGTCCTGGGTTGTTAACTCCTCCCAGGGCTTGCCTTTATATACGCCCTCCTGTCACTATGCCGGTGCCCTTTCGTGGTGTTCCTGACCTGACGTTTTTGCTGAGTTCCTGTTCCGTGTATGATCCGGTTTCGTCTGACCTTGCTCGTGTCTTTGCTGCCCTTATTGATTGGACCCGGCTTGCCTGACTATGATCTGTTACCGCTTTGGCTGACTACTGCTCTCTGTGTACCGATCCAGGCTTTGGCTGACTACTGCTCTCTGTGTACTGATCCAGGCTTTGGCTGACTTCCGCTCTCTGTGTACCATTCCAGGCTTTGGCTACTCGCTTAGCCTCTCCTTGTCGCTAGTGCCTCTGTTGTCCCTGTCGTGTGCCCATTGCCTTTGCCTTAACGGTTGCTTGCCAGTCGGTGCTATCAGTTGCCTTACCTTTTAGCCGTGCCTCATTGCAACCTCCGTTTGCATGCTATACAGCCTGTGCTCTCCGGTCACTAGCGGTGTTACCACTTGTCAGTCTGCTCTTTCCCACTGCCTCCGGTTGCGCTACCTCTCAGCCTGTGCCTCCTTGTAGCCTCCGTTTGCGTACTATACAGCCTGTGCCATCCGGTCACTAGCAGTTTTACCACCTGTCAGTCTGCTCTCACCGCTGCCTCCGGTTGCGCTACCTCTCAGCCTGTGCCTCCTTGCAGTCTCTGTTGCATACTATACAGCCTGTGCTCTAAGGTCACTAACGGTTATACTACCTGTCAGTCCGCTCTCACCACCTACCTCCGGTTACGCTATTTAGAGCAGTCTGCCTATATCTACACCTGTTGTGTCCCGTGCAGACTGTGTCTACTCTGCGTACCTCCGGGCACTTCCTCAGTATACTCGTTGGTACCATCGCTTGGGGTGCCTTACCCGGTATTAGGTAAGGCTGGTAGAGCCTATTCTCTTCCCTATCTATTGGGGTCTGCCCTGCAGTATCAGTCCCTCTTAGGGCCTCTCCGGACTTGTACTGCTGAGGTTTTGTTCCAGTCTCTGTTCCAGTCATCATTGGTTATTTTATTAACTGTTTATGCCCTGACCTGTATCAGATTCAATATTACTATCCTCTGTTTGAAGTCTGGACCCAAGAAGGGCATCTACGTTCTTTATTAAGTTGTTTAATAAAGCTTCATTGTTTTATCTTAACCAAATTGTCTGAGTGTTCAATAAAACCGTGACACATTCTTACAGGATGGTGCGAACAAGGGTCTCAGCCTTAGTTCCCTGAAGGTGCAGACCTCAGATCTCTCTGTCTTCTACCAGAGATGCATTGCCATCTTGCCAGATGTCAAAGTTTTCTTTCAGGGAGTTGCTCTTGCTTTCCCTGCCTTTAAGGCTCCCACTCCCCAGTGGGACCTTAATCTGGTTTTAGGAGTCTTGCAGCAGCCTCCCTTTGAGTCTTTGGCTATCATTCCTCTACGTCGTCTGACGTGGAAGATGGACTTTCTTTTGGCTGTGGTCACTGCTCACAGAGTTGCTGAATTGCAGTCTTTTGTCCTGCAAACCACCTCTCCTGGTGTTTCACAAGGATAAGGCTGTTCTCCTTACCTCCCAGGAATGGCTTCCTAAGGTGGTCTCTGAGTTCCACATCAATCAGGAGATTGTTGTGCCTTCCTTTTGTCCTGACCCTAAATTTGACAAGGAAAGGGATCTCCACTTGTTAGATGTGGTATGCTACCTTAAGTTCTATGTGCACCGTACTGAGTCTTTCCGTAAGACTGATGCTTTCATTGTCATCCCTAAGGGTCCCAGGGCTGGTATGGCTGCGTCCAAGGTGACTATCGCATCCTGGATTAAGTCTACCATCCGCAAGGCTTATGAGCTCAGAGGGAAATCTGTTCCTTTCTGCATTATAGCACACTCTACCAGGTCTGTCGGGGCCTCCTGGGCCCACAAGAATCAGGCATCTGCTGAACAGCTGTGCAAGGCAGCCACTTGGTCTTCTGTGCACACCTTTGGCAAACACTACTGTGTTTATGTTCTGGCTTCCGATGAAGCCAGCTTTGGCAGGAAAGTCCTAGAGGCAGTTGTGCCTGTCTAGGACTATATTTTTCCTGTGTCTTATTGGTCTTTAACTGTTTGAGCCTAGTTGGCTCTTGTGTGCTGTGTTATCATTTATTCAGTGTCCATTGACAATTAGATAGTTTGGGCTGTTCCATGTCCTGGATAGGCCATGGGAACTCTGGTATCATGGGGTCCAGTGCTTGGTCCTTTCCTTCTCTTCCCACCCTGGGAGCTCAATGTTGGTATATCCCCATGGTACCTGTGGATTATATTGGACAACAGAGAAAAGATGATTTTAGTCTTACCTATTAAATTCTTTTCTCTTAATCCATATAACTCACTGGTCTCCCACCCAGTGAAAGGGACCATGCTGGGTCACCTGTAGTTGGAGGTGGGGGCCCTCTTGGATTCATTGCTTACAGGAGTTTTCTTCCCTGCCTTCTTGCTGTCCTACTTAGTAGGCTTTTCACAAGTCTAACTGAGGTGGGGGCTAGTAGGGTAGCCTGATATGGAGGAGGGGGAGGCTCCACCCCTGCACTTCTTCTAGAATTGTTCCAGCCCACTGGGAGGAGCTGTCACTTCCACATTGTACATTTCAGTTATATGGACTAAGAGAAGAGGATTTAACAAGTAAGACTAAAATCCTCTGTTAAGGTAATTGTTTTTGCATTGGAAAGTGTGTTTGTGTAAAAAGTACACACGTGTGTGTGTGTGTGTGTGTGTGTGTGTGTGTGTGTGTGTAAATTGAACAACATGCCTTTTACATGAGAACAGCCTGAGAGTTATGCAGTAGGTAGTGACAAAAGTGAAATACACTCTCCAAATCCTGTGCTATTCTATGGACTAAGATCTCTCCTGGAATATCTGAGTGCACTACTTGCATTTAGAAATGACTGCCCTTTTTAATCCCTTGGATGCTGGGTATCTCCAACACATTGTGAAGCAATGCTTTTAAATGAGTAAATATGGAGTTAGTGATAATTTGTTGATCGTTATACTTTCTAGACCAAACATAGGCAACCTTCAGTTTTCCATTTGTTGATGACTACAGCTAACATTATGCTGAACAAGCCAAAAAGTCACCTACCCCTGTTCATTAATTATGACAAAGGAATACTTACCCTGGCCAACATATCTGTTATGTCCTATAATAAGATACATTCTGAACATGAGAATTACAAATAAAAGTCCAGTCATGTTAAGAAAAGAAATTTAATCTAGATCATTGCATTTTACTGCAGACAGGATAACAAGACGGAAGAGAGACTGAAATAAAATGTCTTGTGTATAGGGGATGTTGCAGAAACATACTGCATCTATTCAGCTAAATTATAGGAAAATGATGTGCAACTAAGCATATAATTTAGATTACTAAGTGACATGCCTCTGATTTATTACTGTATACTGAATGTCATTTTTAAAGTGGTATTGAAATTTGTTTTGTATTCCTCATTTTTCTCTGTATAACATAAACAGGAACAGAATAAAATATTATTTCCACTCCCCTCCTCCTCAAAAATCTTTGTCCTGCTGACTCCCCGTCACCTCTGTGTCCTGCCATCTAGGTGACACAATCTCACACCTAGGAGGGCAGAGGATATCAGCGCGACACAAGCTGTCTAAACTGTTTTATACTTTTTACATGAATCGTGTATCCAAAGGCAAATCTAAATAACATAAATCGCTAGCCTTTGAAGCTCCCTCTGTGCAAAACCGCACATGAGCAGTAGAAACTGAAGGAAAGATGTAGTCATGCGCAGTAGGGACTGTCCAAACGTGCTGATCTGGAGCAGGGAGCTCCGGATGGCTCACCACCTGTCTGTGCTCCCGGCTCCAGGGCAGCAGCCGAGGCCACAGTGGGGCAGCAGCGGAGCCCGTGAAAACGGGCTTTCCTACTAGTATATATATATAAATTAAAACAAGTTTATTTTATTTTCTTCCATTAAAGGGACAGTAATGTTTCATTTTTACAGTACGACTGAGTCTTCTATATATGTCTGTAGCTTTATAAGCATGCATACATTCGCCGTTTTACTTTTATTGTATAATAAAGTTCCCCCCTCCCACCCCTTTTACATATGTGAAGCGGCCTCTTCTCAGATCTGAACTCCGGTCACTTTACCTGACAGTTTGCAGAGAGGGACAATCTTCTTTCCTTCAGTAGAAGGAAAACCCTGCACCTCTGAAGAAGGAGGGCATGATTCTCCTTATGCTGGCAGAAGATCTGTCCGGACCGGCTTGCTGAGGCTGCTGATGTAAGTAAAAGGGGAGTTAGGGGGAAATGTTATTATACAAAAAAAGTAAAACGGCAAACTTATGCATGCTTATTAACCCCTTAGCGACCAGCGGTCCCGGGGAGTGTGGTCCTTTAAGGACCAGATATGGAATTTCGACGTGCCACCCCACGTGATCACGTGGGGCTGCACGCCGAACTGAGGGACTGAAAGAGATCGCTCTGGTCTTGGAGCGATCGAATTCAGTCCCTGGTATTACTCACCACGCTCCTGCAGGAGCGTGGTGAGTAATAGTACGTGACGTACCAGGACCGTCACTGGTCCTTAAGTGCCGGACCAGCGTGATGGTCCGGGTACGTCACCAGACGCGTAGGGGTTAAGCTACAGGATCAGTATACATATTCACAGACACGATTGTACTGTCCAAAAAGGACACATTATAATCCCTTTAACATGCTTCTGTTCTTATGTCGTATTTGTAATAGTACGTGACGTACCAGGACCGTCACTGGTCCTTAAGTGCCGGACCAGCGTGACGGTCTGGGTACGTCACTGGACGTGAAGGGGTTAAGCTGCAGGATCAGTATACATATATACAGACACGATTGTACTGTCCAAAAAGGCCACATTATAATCCCTTTAACATGCTTCTGTTCTTATCTCGTATTTGTCCGAGGAGGCACTGCCCCTTTTAGTTGTTTAAATAGGATTAAAGAGGAACAATACTGTAGGAATAAGTGACTCTTCATTTGTTTAACTGATTTTCTTAGCTAGGTAGGTGCTTGAATGGATGGTACGGGACACAAGTTGTTAACAAACAATTAGCAGTGGACAACAGGAGAGATCAAATAACAGCTAAAAATAGTATATAGATATACCTGACTGCTTTTAAAGGACTTCTACCTAGGTAAGTCCTTCTGTTAAACAAATGAAGAACCACTTATTCCTAGAGTATCTCTGCCATTTAGGGAACATCAGTGTTAACCCTTTGAATGCAAGAGGGTACACAATGCCCCTTTGGCACTCAAAGGATTAAAACACATATTTCTTACAGGGCTTATAATTTTAAATCCTTTGCTACTAGCCAGACCTGAAAAGCTACTCGCCACTGCAAGCTATAACATACCCACCAGGGCTGAATTTCTACTTGCCAGGGCTAAATTTTCACTTGCCATTGGCTAGTGGCGAGTGGACATTTTGAGCCCTGTTTCTTTTATATTGCATTCACTGATTTGTATGTAAAAGTTAACATACCTTGTTAGGCTGAACAATAAATACAGGTAAGTCCATCAAGTTCCACCTATACCACAGTATTCGCCAGAAAAGGAAAGTAAATCAAATAAATAATCTTTCCTGACTCTAAGATGGGCATTTGTCTATTTACCAGATCAACTTCCTATTTAACCCTTTCAGTGTCAGAGGTTTAGGCCATTTTTCATACTTGGAGGCCCAATCATCTCTTAAAGGGATAGTAACACTTCGTTTTAACTTTATTTTATTTTGTAGGCATTAAAAAAACATGAAGAATGATATAAGTCTTATATCTCAAACCTTTATGGTTTATGAGATATTCACAAGCAAAGTTCCCCTCCCCGCCCCTTTTACCTAGTGTAAGCCATCTCTTCTCAGATGTGAGACTGGTTGTATGACAGTACAGATAACAGAAGGGGACAATTTTCTTTGTATGAAAACAATGAAAGCCCTTCCCCCCTTGACAAGTTTTTCAGCTTTTTCCATTATCTTAATTGAAGATTGTCCCTCTCTGCAGTCTACCTGGGCATCTCCCTTCTCATCTGGTTGAACAGGGGGGGGATACTTTGTTTGTGAATATCTCTTAAACCATAAAGGTTTCAGAGATAAGACTTATATCATTCTTCATGTTTTTTTAATGCCTACAAAATAAAATAAAGTTAAAATGAAGTATTACTATCCCTTTAAAGGGAAACTTAAAGGGAAAGTACCACAGGGTTTCTCCAGGTGCTGAAAGGTGCTTTATTCAAACATTATTCCAGCTGAAACTTGACATTTTTTAGGTGCAGTATCAAGTGGCCTGAAATTGTACAGTGTTGCTATACCATGCTATCGACAGCTCTGGTCAGTTGACCATAAATCCCCATAGGATGGTGTAGCAACAGCGCCACTGCACAATTTTAGGCCACTGTGATACTGCATCTAAACAATTATTTGAGCTGTAAAACATTTTGAATAATACACCTTTCAGCACTGGGAGTATTCTTGTTTTACTCAGGGGGATAAACCCTACAATATACGGTATATTTTTTTTACATTTTAAGTATTACTTAAGTGTGGCTCTGTGGGTAGCTTTAGTTATATACTGAAAACTATATAAACTGTGCTTTAAGGGACAAGATATAATGTCAAAAACATGAAACAATTACAGTTATTTCTTATATCATAAGCTATATCTCAAACAAATGTGTTTGTAGTTAAAGCTTTAATTACCAATAAAATCCCTACCCTCCACTGAGAAAACCAAATATGTATAGTTTTACCTACATGCATAGTCTACAGATTCCAGATTGACAGGAATGCACAAGAGGTATTGGTGCCACTGTATAGATTACTTTTAAGGTCTCACCTGGGCTGAGATGCACCAAAGTTCCATAGCGGAGCAGTCTGATGATCTTGTGTCTTATTTGTGTCAATTAGAAAACAAAGAGTGTGAAGAACACACACCAAGACTAAACAAAATATTTTTTTTTGTTCTAAGGTATCCTCTCAGATCCTGCTCCCATGTGCTACTGCAGATAGAGAACAATTCCATATCAAATTAACCCTGCCCACAGACAGTCCAACTTCAAAATTTCAGCCTCATCAGTGTAGTGCAGTTGATTCCTTCTAGGAACATGGAGCAAATGTCCATGCCTGACATACCCTTCCACTTAGGGAGAAGAAACAAAGTGTGTGAACGCAAACCGAGGCTGAACAAATTAAAATTTTTGTTCAAGGCAAAGTATGCTCTCAGATGCTGCTCAAGTCACGTTTTTCATGTTTTTTTACTCCCACGTGCCATTGCAGAGAGGAGATTTTCATATCTGTAATGGATCAGTCCCTCCCACAAACAGTCCAGCTCCATAATGTCAGGAAAATCATCTCCCTAAGTGGAAGGGTATCCCAGGCAAGATAATCAAAGAAAAATATGGTACTGGCACACTGTGACAAAAATAGGTCACTAAAACAATTTTAATCATAAAAGGACATAAAAAATGTGAATAACAAAATCATTAAGAGTGTAATGTGTAAAAAGAGCTGACTAAATAAATATAAAGCAAATGACAAGATGTTTCTTCTGTAGAACTTCAGTAATTAAAATGAAACAGGACTAAAACAGGACTAAAGTGATAGAAACGGAGTGCTGGAGGAGGAGAGAGGGGGAGCAGGGGTTAATACAGCTCAATTTCCAGTGGCTATGGACCATGAGCTGAAGATAAAGAGAGAGCCAGTGACAACAGATAGTACTGGGACATGTGCACTATGGGGACACAGGAGCCCGTGAGAATGTCTGCTACCAGTATACTCCAAGGAGTGGGAGCGGACCGTTAACACTGAGGAGACCAGAGATGTTGCCGACTTTCACAGGCTCCCGTGTCCCCAAAGTGCCAATATCCTGATATATCTATCGTCACCAGCTATCTCTTTTATCATCAGCTCAAGTAATTGTCCCTTTTGGTCCATAGCCACCCAAGCTATGTAAATTCTTAATTATCCCCTGCTTCCCCTCTCTCCTTCCTTGACACTCCATTCCTAACACCTTTTTTCCCCATTTGAGTTACTCAAATTCTATAAAAGAAAAAATATTTTCCTTTTTATTCTATATTTATTTAGTCAGCTCTTTTTTTTTTACAAATTATGCTTTTATTGATTTTGTTCTTCACATATGTTTTTCGGCCTCTTTATGTATAAATAAAATTGCTTTAGTGATTCATTTTTGTCACAGTGTGCCAGTATCATATTTTCTCTAATTATCTTCCCCATTGTTTACTCCAGCTTATACATTCACACTAATTATTATGACTGATTATATTCAGTATACTATCTACACTACACTTACATCACTTGCTGCACTAACCTTTTTTTCTTGTTACATGAGTGCCAAATGGGTGGCCAACCCTCTGGCATTAAAAGGGTTTTGGTGGATTAATCATAACTTGATTTTTATTAACAAGCTATTGCATTTATGAATACTTCCTTTATTACATTACATTTCATTTATATATGCATCCATATTGTCACTGTGTATTTGAACTATGCAGCAGTAAGGGAAAGGGATGTGATGCATTTTGGTACTTTTTTCTTCTGGTCGAGATTCAGTATCTGTGCTGCGCCAGGAGGCAGTATCAATATCAACACTGAAGACATGTGATTGTTATCTTATGATTCTGCACTATAAAGAACTAGTCCACTCTCTTATGGATGGTTTTGTAATGGAGTGCCTTGCTGATTGTTTACCCGAACCAGCTGTTTCGCAGTTAGTCCTCTGAACAGCTGGTTCAGTCAGTGCAGCACAGCAGAAAAGCTGTTATAGGTGACAGATTCTCTGTCGGTTCTCTCACTTTTCAACTCAAATGTGGCATTGGCTTTTATTGTTCTAACCCTTTCAATGCCACAGGGGTGTGCATATCTCTATTGCACTGAAAGGGTTAGAGAATGATGCTGAAATCTGAGCGCATCTTCTCTGCTCTCCCACTGGGCAAGTGGGGCAGCACAGAGGATACACTAGACATCAGGATTTTGGGAGGGACATCCTTTACCTGTCATCAGCATTAAGACAACCATGCATGATAATGATTAAATCCCCCCTTACATCCTTAATTTTTAGTGCATGTGGCAGTGTGTCTCTATTGCTAAGCCAATGCACTTGTCACATATCGGCAGACTCACACATCGCATAGCATTTACTATTAATGCATCTCCTCCCTGGAGTGTTGTGTACAGACCATGGGCTGGATGCAAATGCAGGAGATAAATATTACCTCAATTTTTTTCAAAAATGTTCCTATTGAAGTCTATGGGGAAACCTGGAGATAAAAGCAGAGATAAAATTAGCACCTGCATTTGCATCCAGCCCCGCATCTCCAGTAGGACATTATTAAGTTGGAGGCAGTTCACATAAGAGCCACTAAAATTGTGATGGGCTTCATAACAAGGGTACGAAGAAAGAAATAATTTAGGTCAGGATTCCATTGCAACCACAAACATTTGCTGAATGGCTATTTAACTTCAGCAGATATTTGCAACTGCTCAATTCTGTTATCATTTTCTGCTCTAAGAGGTGATCTACAGAAAGGTCACCTTATTCTTGGTGGACAAAGTAGCCAAACAAATGTACAGAAGCACTGATAAAGATGCCGGGCCACCAGGGTCACTCACCAGGCTGAAAATCAGCTCTGCAGCCAATCAAAGATAAAAAGAAAGGGTCATCCTTCAGCGATATTTGACACATACCTCTAGTCCAGGGGTTTCCAACAGGTAGCTCCCAAGCTACTGGTAGCTTTTGGGTTATCAGTGAGTAGCTCTTCTGTTACCAGTGAGTAGTGCTTCGGTTACCATCTAGTAACCCTCCACTACAATCAGGTATCAGCTATCTGGCTAGTCAGAAATAGTTCTAGTGGTAGAAATGTTCTCACTGATTGGTTGCAGACAATCTTGGCAGAGCTTTCATCCTCAGTACCCAGCAGAAACTCTGCCCACTTCTGCTCTATCCCACCCTGTTCTTCCAATTTCCCTCCCGCTTCTCCTTCTTCACCACCCAGTTCCTCCCTCTTCTCACCCACTTTTCCTGACACAGCAGCTAAGCTCACTCATGAGTAATCCCTGCCCCTTTTTTATGCAAATTGCCTCATTTATATCCCCCAGTGACACAACAAGAGTCCACTCCTTGGACTACAGAAGACAGGTATGGTAATCGGTGGCTAAGTTATTCTGAATGCACTACATGTGCTTCATTAGGGATAGCCTTAATCCTTTGAGTGCCAGAGGGGTATCCAACGCATTGTGGAGCAATGCATTGAATACCCCTCTGGCATGCAATGGGTTAAAACCTGACCTATTGGTGAGTCCTAAAGACTGGAGCTGAGAATCACTGATCTAAAGTTAGAGGGTGGACAACTCAGAAGTTATGCGTGCAAGTACTACTTTACAGAAAGAATGATACACTCATTGAGCAGTATCTATTCTGAGAAGTATGTAAGATTGTGAATTTCAGTTACATAGGAAAATAGGCAGACTGGATGAGCCAATTATTATCTGCCGTTAAAATCTAGGTTTCCAAAAACATATATTTCCTGAAAGGAAGCAATGTACAGAATCAAGTGTCTTCTTACACATAAAGATGACGCAAGGAAATTTCATTAAAACGGAGTGTTTTTGAAATTCAAAAAACTTTGACTAATTTACACTAAAATCCAAATTTACTGCACATCTCACTCAAGCCAACCCATGCCAAATAAACACTGGTGATCCAGAGGAAGTAAAAAAAACATTGAAGCCATTTCAATATGTATAATTGCACATATATGTTATTCTCTATAGGGCCCCAAACTGATAACAGCATTAGACACGAATTTCTGAGTAACATTTTCATTGGGAAACCAAAACACATGAGGTTTAGAAGGCCTAATTAACCTGTACAATTAAAATAATCACCTAAAAGTATATATTTCCAGAAAATATACATCCAGGAGAATTCATAACTTTCTAAGTTTCTTTATAAAAAAAGAAAGTTGCCAACAAGAAATTTTCTTTGAAAAAATATTTTTTTTTAATTCACAAAACAAAAACGTTTACTCACAGATATTTCAGTTTCTTCTGTGTCCCTCCACGGAAAGAGAGTGGGCTTTGTCCCCACCTTCTAGCTGGGTAGGACCAATCAACCAATAAATAATAGGCTCTCTCTCCAAATCCTTCATTATATTAATTGTCCAAGCTGTAAAAAAGAACACAAAGAGAGTAAAAAGGGTGAGGTATGCCACGGAGAGACACAGAAGAAACTGAAATATTGGTGATTGCATTTGTCCCTTTGTCTGTGGCCTGCTCTGTGGCAATAGAGTTTGATATACCCAAGCAGTACACCAGAAAGGAGGAAGAGAGTTCAACCACCTAAGAGGCCAAAAGTGAAAAAAAAGAAGTGTAAGTGCTTACATGACCAAAACCAAAATAAAAGGACAGGTAAGGAAAAGATACTACTGTCAGTCTGGTACAACTGCCTGCAGGACCTTCCTTTCAAATCTAGCTTTAGCTGAAGCATGAACATCTACTTGATAAAACTTGATAAATGTAGAGAGGGATGAACATGTATCTGCCTTGCAAATTTCTTCTGGAGAGGCTGTGGCTTTGATTGCCCAGGACATGCATAGAGATCTGTCGGAGTGAGCTTCTTTATAGGAGGCCAAAAATTAGCCTCCTGAGAAGCTAGTCTAATGCGACCCTTAATCCATCTGACCAAGAAGCCTGATATGCTGCCTTGCCTTTAAGCCTTCCTGAGAAATGAGCCAACAGGGAGTCTGATTCCCTGAAGTCCTTTGTTCCTATAAGAGGCTATACATTTTAACCTGTCTATATTATGAAAAAGTCTTTCCTTCTCATTTCTTGGATTCTGTCAGAAAAAAGGCAGAATTATGTCTTGATTCAGATACCTTAACTATTGTCTCATCCTAAGGACTAACTAGTCCTAATGAAGGACTAGATGAGGAGACTCACAGGAGAGGGCATGCAACTCACTCACTGTTCTAGCAGAGGTGATAGTCACCAGGATCTGTGGGTTCAAACAATGGAAATTTAGACAGGTGATCTAGTACAATTTTAAGATCTCATAGGGGACCCAGATCTCAAGTTCTGTATCTTATCTTGTCTATTACTTTGATGAACCTCTTATCCAAGGTGTTTTCTGCAAACTGGTTTGTTAAAATAGCCGGTAGGGCAGATAGCTGAACCTTAATGGATGATGGCCAAAGGCGTGAAAGAAAGCCTTACTGAAGGAAAACTCGAATCCTTGCAGGGGAGAAAGAGGTCTAATTAATTGCATTCTTCAAGCACCAACCTCTGAATATCTCCAAACTCTGTGACATACTTTGGAAGTAGATGCCTTCCTGACAGAAATAATGTAGTATAGTAATGACTGCCAGTCATCCTTCAGGCTGTCAGATTAAAAAAAAAAAAAAAAAGCCAGATTCCGTTGGACTAAGACATTGACTTCGAAGTTTTTCAGTCAAAGGAACGGACGAGGGATGAGCTACAGGCAGTTGCACTAGATCTGAAAATTAAATCCTCCTTGCTGAATCAGGGCTATCAGGATGAATTCGGCTCTGTCCTTTTTTATCTTTCTTATTACTTTCAGAAGGATAGGAACTAGAGGAAATATGTATGCTAGAGGGAAGTTCCAACATATCCTTAGAGAATGCTCCCCATCACCTGCGGATCCCTCCAACAGGAAAATTAGGTCTTGCATTTGTGATTCTGACTTTATACTATGAACTTGACAAATGGAATTCCCCAACTCCTACTATTCTGCTGAATATGTTGACATCTAGTAATCATTCTCCTTGATCTACCTGGTGTCTGCTTAGGAAATCCACCTGGGGATTCCTGCTTCTTGATATATGGGATACTGATATTATGAGAGGAATTCTTTCTGCCCATTTCAGGATCTTCTCTGCTAGCATGCCCAAAGACCTGCTTTTGGTGTCTCCCTGATTCGACAGATACATAATGACTGAGTACTGTTTTCATTTATTTTTTGTTTGAACCTTCTGAGACTGTTTAGTACTGTCTTCATCTCTAGAATATTTATGTGCAAGAATGATTCCTCCATTGGCCACAAACCTTGAGCAGTGAGGATTTTCCAAACACCGCTCCAGCCCTTGATACAGGCGTCTGTTGAGATTACCTACCAGCAAAGTTCCTTTAGTGACTGGCCCTGTAATAGATTCTTGTCATCCAGTCACCAAGCAAGATCTGTTCTGACTGAGCTTAACAGAGGAATTCTTTGAGAGGTGCTGTTCATTCGCTTGTTTTCAATGCATCAGAAAATAGGATTTTAGTCTTACTTTGTTAAATCCTTTTCTCTTAGTCCATATGGAATACAATACCATGGGGATTGATTTTCCTTTGGAAGGCAGAACACATCAGAAGGCAAGGTCTTGACCAAATCCCATGGTAGTGTAACGTTTTTTTTTAAGACAATCAGACCAGCAGGTAAAATAAAACACAGTTTTATTTAGAAAAAATAACACAAGTAAAGAACGCCCTTTACAGGCCAAAATAATGGTGTTAAAAACAGAGATGTTATCACAGGAGTGACAGCAGTATAACGTAACACGGATATAAACACAGGACAGGTACCCAATAGAGCGGATACTTAAATGATTAAATGCACTATCAGTCTCTGTTGTGGTGTTTGGCACGCCCAAGATGGTGATCAGGCTGCTGTTAGTGAAAGTTCTTAAATCTGGAAAGCAGACGCTAGTACTGAATATTGGTAGAAACTGCAGATGAGTTGCAGAGGATAGCCCCCACGGGCATAGCAGCGGAAACAACTTAACCTGCAAGTGCTTGAGTCGATAGCCCCCACGGGCGTAACAACGGAGACTGCTATAATGCAAGAGCTTACCAATAGCCCCCACTGGCGTAATAACGGAGACCAACTGCACAGTAAAGACTTGAGCCAATAGCCCCCATGGGCGTAACCGAAGACAACTTGCCAGAGCCAGAGTCAGTAGCTACACGGCGTAACCACAGAGACTGCTTTAGCACCAGAGATAGCCATTAGCCCCCACGGGCGTACAACGGAGACCACTCTGTGCTGCAAGGATATGAGCCAAATAGCCCCCACGGGCGTATAGCGGAGACCACTCTTGCAAGAGCCAATAGCGCCGCACTGGGCGCGGTAACGATGCCAACTACTCTGCTGATGGAAGTATGAGCCGCCGTCTGAATCAAGTTAGTGACGCGGCCGGCTCTGCAGAAGTAGCAACCAACAGGATAGGCTCAGCAAGTACGTGAAGGCTCAAATAAGGTAATGGCAGCACCGTAAGAGTTAAGCAGCTCAAGGATAACAGGCTCAGCAGTAATGGAAGGTGCTTTGCAAGTGTCAGGGAAGGCTTGGTAACGGAAGCACAGCTCTGCAAAAGGAAACAGAGACTCAGCACTGGGGCGCAACTCTGCAGGGATACCGGGGCAAGAGGTCAGTCTGGTGAGCGGCTTCAGCGGAAGTCAGAATGTCGCGACGGTGACACTAGCAGCAGGAAGCAGGATCAAGCAGGTCACTGGAACAAGCCGGTTCAGGTCACGGAGCAGGAAGTCAGCCAGGCAGGATCAGTACACGAAGGAGGTTCTCAGACAAGCCAGATCAATCACGAGCAGGAACGTCAGCCAGGCCGGATCGGTACACGGAGGAGGATCACAGGAGCGTAGTCAAGACAGGCCAAGTCGGTACACAGGAATCAGGAACTCACGAACACAGCAACAGCAGAGCTAGCACTGGAACACCACAAAAGGGCACCCGACAGGTGTCACTGGCCAGGCATAAAAAGGTCACCGGGGCGGACCAAACAACCTCAGCCAATCAGAGAGTAGTACAAGCGAGAGTGACAGAGAGTGATCACGGGCACCGTGATAGGCAGGCCTTGTAGGAGACAGGCTTCCTAGCCTGGATCATAGTAGAAGTAACCTCAGGAGAGAAACCCTTTCTCTTCAAGATGTGGGCTTCAACAGCCAAGCCATCAAAACCAGCTTCTCCACGTCCTCTTTCCAAAGGTAGCCCTGAAGAAAGAGGTCTGGTCTGAGTGGGAGTGGAAATGGATCTCGAATGGAAAGACTCACCAATTCCGCAAACAATGCCCTCTTGGTTCAATAAGGAGAAGTCAGGATCACAGCTGCACCATCCATCTTATCTTCCAGAGTACCCTGGGAATGAAGAACATTAGAGGAAAGACATAAGCGAGGTGGAAGCAACATAGCGAGTGTCCATGGCAAAGGCCAGGGGATCAAAACACTGGAACCTTCTGGTTGTCCTTCGTGGCCATTAGGTCTATCTGTAGCAGTCCCCACTGTTGCACAATCAGGTTGAACGCATCCGGATGGAGTTTGGATCGTTATCCTGTAGACTTAGAAAGTCTGCCAGAATATTTTTTATGCCTGGAATTAGTACGGTAGAGATGGCTGGAACATGGGCTTCTGCTCAGCCTAGAATGTACTTCATCTGGTACCAGGCCGTGATGGTTGATGAAAGCCACAGCTAAGGTGTTGTCTGACTGTACTCACACAGGATGACCCTTTAATTGAGAGGTCCAGTACACCAGAGCAAAGCAAATTGCCCTGAACTGTAGAACATTGATGGACTGGAGAGACTCAGGCTGGCATCCGTTGTGACCACAGTCCATTCTGTGATCATGAATGGCTTTCCCAGGTCCAAATTGTTCTGTTGCAACCACCACTGCAAATCCCATCTGGCTTCTGGAGAGAGGGAGAACTTCCAATCCAGGAGATCCGGATTCCTGTGCCACGTCTTGATGACAAGTCCCTGGAGTTCCCTGGTTTGTGCTTGGGCATAAGGCACCGCTACTAGGGTAGACACTAGGAGGCCCAGAACCCTCATATATTCCCGGGCCGGGGTCAAGGACCACTCCAGAGCTTGGGATGCATCCTGCATGTGTGTACCTACTGCTTCATCAGAGATAAGATCAAAGGTTTGATCTTGTCTCTGATGAAGCAGTGGGTGAACAATGCGAAATGTGTTAGACATGTTATTTTTACCATATGGATTGATTATTTACTATTTTTAATACATTTTATATCATTTTTAGAGCCGTTCCTTTTTCGCCTTTTCTTTTCCTGTCCATTTCCAGTTAATCAGGTACCAAAATTGTCCTTTGAAAAAACTAATTACCTGAGAGAAGACCGTGTAGCTGTTTCTGGACACAGATCATGTTGCCAAGACCACCCGACTGGAGATGGGTGAATATCTTCACCTGATTTTATTCTGACCAACACACTTGTGAGTTCAGATTTACCCTTAACTCATTTGTTATACCAAACATTACTATACCATTGGGCCCCCTGTGTTTTTTGTTTTACTTATTTCTTCATTATTCTTAGAAGACTGATCTGCAGACCACATCTTAAGCCACAAGATGTGTCATGCAGTAACAGAGAAAGCTGAGGCTTTGGCAGACAGCCTGACTACCTCAAAGAGTGCATTTGAAACATATATGTTAGCCTGGATCATGTTGGCCAGAAAAGCCAACAAGTCCTCCTTGGGTGCATCCTCATGGACAGTCTCCATCATTTGTTCACCCAGACTGCAACAGCTCTCTTGTCCCAGGCAGAGGCAAATATAGGCCTCAACTCAACCCCAGTGGCCGCAAAATTAGACCTGAGGATAGAGTCAAGTTTCTTATCCGCCACATCTTTGAGCATCCACCAACGGCAGAGCACTGGACTTGGCTAGCCTGCAAACTGGGAGATCCACGGGATTGTGGCTCTGTTTATGTCATATGCTTGACTGCTAAGCAAGAAAAGCACTAGGGGAAGAAAGTATGATAGAATTGATTACCCTTACAAGCGTTTTATTTTCCTAATGTTCAAAATGCTTGTCACATATTAAAGCGGTAGTAAAGGATCATGGTCAAGGGCCTTCTAACAGTAGGCAGTTACCTGACAGCTATAGGAATTCCCATAGTCACTGGCCAGAGGTGTAACTAGAAACCACTGGGCCCTGGTGCAGAAATTAACATAGCCCCCCCTGACCACGTTGCCCCCAGTCTCCACATTTCCTCCCTAGACCCCAATCTCCACATTGCCACCACATCTCCACATTGCCCCCCCAATCTCCACATTGCCAACACATTGCCCCCAATCACCACATTGCCCCTATTGAACCCCCCAGTGTCCATCTCCTACCTCCCTGCTGGTCTAGCAGCGTGGACAGGAGAGGTCTGTGCCTCCTTCTGCACCTCAGAAGCTGGAGCTCCCGCGCTGTTCTCTCTTCAGTAATGCAGAGCACTAGGAGATGATGTCATCTCCCAGCGATCTGCATTACTAGAGCGCCGGGCAAGGGGGTGGCAGGGGGAGGTCAGGCCCCTGAAGTGATGGGCCCGGTCGCAGGTGCAACCCCTATTGTTACGCCAGTGCCATTTGCTCTGTGTTCTCTGCAAGTCTGAGTGATGTAATATTTCACTCAACAAATCTGGAAGGTTTCTGTCCTCTCCCATGAAGTCCAACAAGTGGCTTTAGTGGAGAGGATAGCAAAGTTGCTTTCTCTCTAAGAACTGCAAAGTGAATCACTGAAGTCCTCTACTCTGTAGATCATTGATCTGTAGAGCAAACAGGGAGAGAATCGGTTCGTGTTAGGTAACTGACTGCAGTTAAAAACCCCATTACCCTGGCCCTTTACTAATAAACTGAGGGTGTTTAATGGGAAAGCCAACACCTTCTACTAATAACCTACCACTTATCTTAATTGTGACAGAAATTCTTAACGTCCTCTATGAATTAATTCTACATAGCTTATTTCCCTCATATTAACTTTTAATTAGTATTGAATAAACATGTATTGTTTTGCAGGACACCAGGGCCCCCTGTTTTTAGGAATTCTTCTGTGGTCCTAGAGAATTGCAGCAAAGAATCGTGTCTACCTCAGTGGATAGGATATCAGGGACTAATTAAAGGTTACTTTTGCAGTCCCAGAATTCTAAGGGCCCTTGGAACTGCCTAAAAGCTGGGATTGCTATGTTTATTATCTATTTTAAAATGTATTTTGTCTTGCTTTGTTTAATAGTTTAAACTAGTACTGCTATGCCTCTAAAGAGGATCACAATATAACTATTCTCAAAGGGCATTAGTTTTGAAGAAACCAATGGATAAACAAAGCAGTTCCGAAGACGTGGAATATGTGAACATAATCTAACCACACTACATCCCACAATATTACTGCATCTCATCACACAGGAAGCTCCGACTTCGATGACGGAGGCTTTCTGTCTGTAAGCTGGAGCAGTCTCATTGGCTAGATATCGATGCCAATGAGACCACTCCAGCTTACAGACAGAAGCCTCTGTCATCGGAGGAGGCTGCATAGAGGGAGGAGAGCAGAGGCCGAGTGACAGACTGCGGTTACAGAGCAGGTAACCACAGTCTATGTGGAAGTAGCTGCAGCCCAGACTTTATAACTTCAATTTACACCAAATAAACCTTAAAAAAATATATGACACTTTTAGTGATATTCAATATATAACATAACTATTTAGACTAAGTTATATAGAGGTGATACATCCCCTTTAAGTTTATAGTGTATACACTTGCACTTTTATAATTTACTTATTCATTGAGATGTAATTGTGAATACATGTAGTATTTTTTTTTTTTAATTTGAGTTTAACCCCTTAAGAACCGGGAAAATGTGAGGTGGTTTGCATTTAAAGAGGAACTACCACCCCTGTTAAACTTTGGCCCAGATAATTACCCATCTGGCAACTAGCTGCTCAATAGTGCTAGCTGGCAGAATTATTACCTGGTTATTGAGAATTCCTACTGCTCCCGGACTGACAGCCAGGAAACAGCGCAGACACCATTCCATAGTGACGTCTGCCTAAAATGGTTGTATCAACTATAGAAATGAAGAAAAGGAGACGTCTTTGGAGTGAAAAGCAATCTTTATTGAACAAATAATAGATGGAAAGGGGGTTGACTGTGTAAAACTTGCTTGATATAATAAAACAAAAATATGTATGTATTAAACGCAAGTGACTGACAACCGGGCAAAATGAGGGATATACCAAAAACCTGCTTTACTTAAACTTTCTGAAAATGTAATACCACATGATCAACAGGAATACCTTCTATTTAAACTATCTTTGTCTTTGGGTTTAATATTCCTTTAATGGGGAGGAATCATTAAAAAAACTGTTGAGTGATGCTCCCATTATAATGAGGACTTGGAAAGGTGACAGATCCTCTCCAAAGTTCTCTAAACTATAACATAGCATTTCCATTCTTTAGATTGCTGGAGTAAGAGCTATAGCATCAAGATTTGTGCTTAATTGGTATACAAACCAAGCAAATGTACTGCACTGACAGGTCTTGTAGATAGATGAAAAGTACTAATTTATTGAATCAACGTTTCGGCCCCCAATTCGGGGTCAAAAATTTTGAATTTTATGGTGACAAGCTTTGAAAGACAACCTCCCTTTTTCATGTCTAAAAAATACATGATTACCAGTATACTTAAGACTTGAAAAAGGGATAATATCTCTTGAAATCTTGTCTCCATAAAATATGTTAGTACAAATTAAAAAAAACAAAAAAAAAACCTCTCAGGAAGTAAATAATCGTTTCATTAATCTCTGAAAGCTTAAACTGCCAGCTTAAATAAACTGCCAGCTATAAATAACTGTTGTCAATGACTCACGTCATCCAAAGAATGCAACAGACTAGTTGTCTGGAATCTGGACACTAGAGGGCACTAAAAAAATAAAAGTTTAAAATGGTAATAACTATGGAAAGGCATCTCCAGTAGTGGGGGTACACTGGTTTTACTCATTAGGAAAAGATCTACAATTTTTTTTTTGTTTTTTCATTAAAAATGTTACTTCTCTTTTAATTTGATCTCTGTGGTTGATTTATGCTAGTTGTTACAACCCTATCAAGACAACTGACTCTTTACAAGGTAATTCAGCATTGCAACTTACTGTTTGATATGAGGAGTCAACAAAAGTTCCACAGAGAGCATTATATACAGGCAACTGCAGATATAATGAAAAATAAATATATGAATGCTGTATAAAGAATACTGTACCTACCCAAGTAAGTCACCACTTTCTCTTATAGAAAAAGGTTTTGAAAGTATCTGCTAATCTATGCCCTTTCATATAACAGCATCATGGTAGTGTTGTGCATGTCTGTATTAACATTCATAATAACAACCATTGTCCGTAAAACTAGCTGTATTAAAATACATGAAAGAGAAAATACAATACTATGAATCTCCCATGCTGCCTCTTTAAATCTGTCAGTGAAAGAGTATTAATCCCATGGGTACCAGAAGGATGTGTAGTACGTTGCTTCAAAATGAACTGTTCATCTCTCTGCTCCTTGAGGTGTTAAAAACACATGGGGCAGATAACAAAGCTCTGTGCTGGTTTATACACACTTGATAACAGTGAGGCTGATGTACTAAGAAAGTGGTGCAGTTTTGGCGCAAACCTATTACACGATAAGGAACAAGTAAAAATTCCAAAGATCAAAGTGGAGACCACTAGCATGTAAACACCTCATTTAAATCCATTTGAGGATTATAGTCTCCTGTGGTGCAGTTGCTTTACCTCAAAATTGCCGATATATTAAACAAAAATGATGCGACTCTTGCACCATAGGGACAAATAAACCCTGTGGATTTAAATGTTGCCCTTATCATAGTAACATCATACCTCACAACATTTCAAATTTCAAAAGAGAAGACAGCGGACGGTCAACTGAGGAAGGCAAAGCTGGAGGAAGCAAGAGGTCAGGAGGGCAGGAAGAAAGAGAGACAGATGAGGCAGACAGTAAAGGGGGAATAGTGGAAACACCACAAAGGGGCTGAATCAATACTCCCATTTTCTTGGCAGTCCTCGCTTTCTTCCTTGGCCGCTCCTCCAGCTCCTCCTCCTGGTACCGCTGCGGGGGTCCTGGATTCCTCTTGGCACGCTGAATGACGATCCAATCCTAAAAAACACAAGGTATTAATTCTTACTTTAAGCAACCTGCACTTATACCCCTTCCCTCCAACCCCCCAAGCCTGCCCCTCTGCTCCAGAGCCATTGGCCACCCTTCCCCCCCACTCCCCAACACCCCTCACCTGCCGGTCATGTAGGCGAGGGGGGGGAGGGCAGCCCACAGCCCCAGAACAAAGGAAAGCCGGCGGGGCTGCCTGCCAGGTTAAAGGCTTTCAGGGGCAATGCTGCCCCTTCGTCCTTCCATTTTCTGTTACATGCAGAATGAAAACAACAACCCCCCACCCACTTGTGTGCTTACGAAAGGCATAAAGTGAACGTGCTACTTTGTAATGTACAAAGGTACACGTTACTGTACCTGCTAAAAAGTACAGTTAGTGAGATAAAACTGCACTATAAAAGACAATTTAAATCCTCAAAATCCCATTTAAATGGGACATTTAACCCTTTGGGTGCCAGAGGGGTACTCACAATGCGTTGCGTACCCATCTGGCATTCAAAGGGTTAACCCCTTGAACGGTAACACACTGTTACACAAATCACAATGCGTTTAATACTTTGTTAGCATTCAAGGGGTTAATCCCCATTTAAATCAATAGAAATATGTTTTCTGCCCTGTTGTGCTAGGTTGTCCCAGAATTATTCCAGTTCTCCTTTGCACATTACTTTCAATGACACATTTATCATTCAAACACACCGCTGGGAGATACTACTGATCAAGTCTTCTTCCCACTACAAGTTGAAACTGCATGAATTCTGCTTGTTGGTAAATGTCACCTGAAAAACGAGCCAATGATGGTTTACCAGTTCTTGGAATTATGGGAATTATGGTTCTTTTCACTTGAGCCTAAATTGTTAATTTGCAATATTTACTACAATTCCCAGAATGCAAGTTTGACTCATACAGGCACATGATTTATTTCAGCGAATCAGAAATGTGAGTGAGATAGAGGCTTGGCATTCATACACTGTATGTTTTCTTCCTTCCTGCCGGGTCCTCTCAGATTCGTCTACTGCCAGTAGCTGCAGCTTTGTAAATAATCATCTTTTTGGTGTCTTGGTTTTGTCTCATAGTTCTCTGACACTGTGCAAAAAAGACACCCACAATAGAAGAAGTTTATTTAACATTGTTTCCACTCATTGCTTTTGTAGCAGTGACAGACTACCTGGTTGATTCTCTGGGTCAGTAGTTGGGTATATCACCCTGCCTTTATTTTGTGTGCCCAGGCAACTCGAAATTAACATCCTTGGAACAGTGTTTTATTTATTTTTTATCGTGTGGGACTCTTGTGTCTACATAGTGGGGATCACACGTGGAAGCAGTGCAACGCCCCCTGATCAGGGAGACAGAGTGAGTGAGTGAGTGTTTAGCGCAAGCGTTTGTGCATGTCTTGCATCACAAGGCAACTGCTTAGTGCATGTGTTATACAATCTACCTTTGTCATTTTTTTGTTGGGGGACAGACATTGTATTATAGTGTTTATTATTTGAAGGGTCATTGGGTATTGTGAGGTTTTCAAATTATTTGCTTCTTTGTGGCTTTTAACATTCTGAACAGCTTTGCTGGTGACTAAACTAAAAGATGGGGACAGTCCCTTCTCACCACAATATTTCTTTAATATACATTACCTATTATCTGCTGGATGGGTCCTTTTCTCTGCCAATGGTGTCCACAGGAATGTTATTGCTGGATTATTCCTATAGTCCATGCCAATACACAACTATTGTGGCATTCTGATTAACCCTGACTGCTGCTTAAGGCACACTGAATATCAGATTTTCTAATAATAGTTAAATGCTATGTTCTGGGACAATTTTTGCTATGTGACTTAACCCTGTGAGTGACTGAGAGGTAACCATTGCAATGTATTGGATACCTCTCTGGCACTCAAATGGTTAAATGAGGAAAAATAGAACCCATTGCTAAGTATCTCTACTCCATTTATTGCCATAGTCTTGGTGCGCTAAAGGGGTCCCATCATCTTCTATTGAGGCCATTGATTTTTAATGGGTGCTGTTATTCAGCTGTCATTCACTGAAGGTTCACAGTTGCAATTTGTTGTTAGAGATACAGAAATAACTTCAGCAATTGAAGCCATATCCAACCACTGTATAGCTAAAGAACAGCACTCAGTCGCCATGAAGGAATTCTGATAAATTGGCGAGAAAACATGACATAACTATGGCATAGTAAGGTAATATTGGAGATGGTCAGAATGTGTTTATATTTAGCAGTCTTCCTGCTTTCAACCACTCAGTTACTATAGACCTTGCCAGTGTATTACAAAGTAATGTTCTGAAGGCCTGTTAAGCATCAGAGGGGTTGACACAATTGAGTAAATTTAAATGAATGAATCTCTTACTTTCAAACCTGTTCAAGCTGGGAAAACCTTAAAGTTACAATCAACCTTCTTTTTTGATTGTTCAGAGTTTGTCAAGTCAAATTCTACATTTTATATGCTTTTTTTTTCCTTTTGCATCACTATGCCTGCTTTCTCAGCTCCTGACAGAAAGCTCTGAGGAAATAGAAATTCAGAGACTTTGCTGTCATGGACATAAGTGTTAACAAATAAGTGAAGTGTAGGGTGGTGCAATAGGCAGTTTGCACTTGCAGAATATGTAAAATCACAAAGGAGATGATTAACTGTCACTTTAACCCTTTAAGGACCAGAGGGGTGTGCAACGTATTGCTTTGCAAAGTGTTGCACATTCCTCTGTTACTTACAGGGTTAAGATCTGCTCTGTTGGTTATCCCTGTGAACAAGTGGTGGAAAAACAATGTTTCACTTATTGCCTTATGTACTCTAGTATTGAGTTGTCATTTTCATCTATGAAAATATATACAATCAGAGGCGTAAGTAGAAGCCTCCGGGCCCTGGTGTAAGAATTTCCCGCCATCTCCTGCCTCCCTGGAACTCCTGCGCGGTGCTCTTAGTAATGCAGAGAGCTGTGAGATGATGTAATCTCCCAGCGCTCTGCATTACTATAGCGCCGGAGGGAGACTGCGGGAGCCAGGCGGAGGGGTCGCAGGAGGCGGCCGGGCCCCTGGAGTAACGGGCCCAGTCGCAGATGCGATCCCTATAGTTACGCAACTGTATACTATAGAGCTTTTCCTGATGACTACAAGAAAGGTATTATCTCGTGGCCTTCAAGACTAGCTTAAAATCACACCTCCTCAACAAAGCTTCATCAGACTAGAAGTCAATGGCTTTCTTCATGCATCCAAGGCACATAAAAATTGTTTACCAGAACTCTAGCGCTGTATGCCGCACTTAATCCTTATTTGAGCTGTATGCCTTCCTTTACAACTTTAAACTGACGCCACTTTGAGTGTTAAACTTTGCCAAGTACTTATTACCTTGTTTTGTCTAAAATCTTAAATTGTAAAGCACCGCACTTATGGTGCTATATAAATAATTTCATTCATTCATTCTCATCAAAGGGGGATATTATATTTTAGACTTTGAGGGGTTTTATTAATAAAAATAAACTGCAGTTTTCTATTGTGGTAATTAGATGGTGCTGTTTTACTCTACTTATATGGAGAGCTTTAGTCTAAGACTCGTGCAATAGAGAGAGAGCCCTCTGGTCACAATATGGCACCTATCAGTGTCATTAAAGGGACAGTAATGTCCCATAAAAACTTTTTATAGTTTTGTAGAGGAGAAGAAAAAAAGCTGAATGGCACAAACCCCATCTCTCAAACCGCTATGGTTAGAGAGATATAGGCATTGAAAGCTCTCCCCTTCTCCTGATGTCAGCTGTAAAGCTGACAGCAGGAGATCCATGTTGGGCGACACGAGGAGGCTCCTCAGCAGAGCCTAAATCGCGGTATTGCAAAAGAATTACTTAATTGAAAAGGGCTACAAAGTGTGCTTGCAAACCAGGCACACTTTATAGACCTTTCCAGTGAAGTAATTCTTTTGCAATAACGCGATTTCGGCTCTGCTGTAGAGCTGCAGGCTAGTCCCTGGACCGGGATCTCCTGCTGTCAGCTAGACATTGACATCAGGAGAAAGGGAGGGAGGGGGGAACTTTCAACACCTATATCTCTCAAACCATAGTGGTTTGAAAGATAGGGTTTGTGCCATTCAGCTGATTTCCTTCTCCTCTACAAACCTATAAAAAGTTTTTATGGGACATTACTGTCCCTTTAAAAATTGTGTTATAATAACCTTTTAAATGCTGCATTTCTAACCGGCGGGAGTACCTTTTTTTCTACCCACAAGGAAACACCACGCAATATAATATCAGTGGTTCCCAACAGGCATTTCACATGAATATTTATGTACCTCCACACAAAGCTTGATTATAATATATTATTGTTGTGTGGTTAGAGCATTGCTTCTCAAACCCATCCTCGATGATCACTAACAAGTCAGGACTTGAGAATATAACTTTTGAGAACAGGTAAGAGTATCGGAGTAACAAATTCATTTACTTGCATTTTACAATTGGGTAAGTAGTAATTTGGGTAAAGGTATTGATGTTGATGTATTTTACTTGGATTTTGGAAAATCCTTTGGTGCTGTACTTTTTCAGTGGATTACTGCATAAATTCAAAGGCTTTGGTATCGGAGGTGATAACTGTGAATGGATGGATAACTGGTTGAATGATAGATGGTGGAGAGTTGTAAATAGAACCTTTTCAAGTTGGTTTAAAGTTGTTAGTGGGGTTACACAGAGTTCAGGCCTGGGCCCAGTTATATTTACTTTGTTTATTAATGACTAGAAGTGGTTATTGAAAGTAGTGGCAAAATCTTTGCTCATGGCACTAAACTGTAGATTGGAATACATACAAAGGAGGATGTTTTTCTCTTCAAAAAGATTTGCATAAACTAAGTGAATGGTCAGAAAAGTGGCAGATGCAACTTAATATGTATAAATGTAAGGCTACACATTTGTGCTGCAGAAACAAACATTCTACATATACACTAAATGGGAAACTACTTTGGGAATGCTCCTTAGAGAAAGGGGTTATGCACTAAGAAATAATAAAGAGGTGATAAAGTGGAGATAACTACTCCAGTTCCTATGTTATTCTATAAAGCCTATTCACTAAGCTCTCCAAGCTGGAGAAATCTTAGTGCATTGGCTCCATAGAATAACATAGGAACTGGAGGAATGATATTACTGGAGAATTCATCTCCACTTTATCACCTCTTTATCATGCCTTAGTGCATAACCCCCAGTATATTTCGCAACAGTGTGCATTGTCACTCAGCCTCTACAGGAGCCTTTTTATACAGTATCGTATCCTATTGGCTCTTGTAAATGGTAATCATATTACCCTTGGAGGTCTCTTCTGTAATGTAAAAAGCATTTTGATTAGACTTTCTTTCTAACTCGGGTCCTCCGATCCCTTTATCATATTTGTTGCACATCTATGTACTCTTTCCAGTTCAATAATGTATTTTTTTTTCTTTAAGAATAGGTGCCCAAAACGGTAGTCCATATTCCAGATGAAGCTTTACCAAGGATTTAGATAAAGGTAGAATTACATTCCCATCCCGTGACAAGAAGGATGTGTTTTTCCCAAATGGGGCTTATTTGCAAATGGCTTCAAGGTTTTGCCTCCCTTTGGATCAACAGAGGTGATACGGCATGGGCTGAACTTGCTGGTTACATGTCTTTCTTTCAGCCTCATCAACTATGTTACTACTAGTTGATAACTAATCTGTATTAAAGTGGGGAAATACTCAGGTGCTTGGGGAGATGCACTAAAATGAGAAAAAACTTCAGTCTGTTATTCCATAGAGCCTATGCCAGGGGCGTCCAAGTTTTTTTTTAATCAAGGACCACTTTTTTTTTTTTTTTTTTTTTTTTTTTTTTTAATTGATAAAGATGGTGAATTATAACCCGTCATCTACTCAAAAATATTAATATATGACGTCAGTGACAATACCGATATATAACAGACATCTGTTCTTGAACTCTACGGTACTGGCAGGCAAGGGATTAGGTTTTACTGGCCTACTAGTTCGTGTGTGCTAGTTAGTGAGGTAAAAAAGAAGTTGTTTTTAAAAATCTCAGGCGAGCCGCACTAGGCCTCACGTTGGACACACCACGGCCTATGCACAGATACATTGGTGCACAGCAGACATGTCCCTGCACATATGTGTTGCAACACCCAGCTTAATGTGTCATATCATTCTACTTATTTCTTTTAAAGGGGAACTTTCACATTTGCATGAGTGGGTCTCTATCCTTTCTTAATCATCAATACTCTATAGCTATTTGTTTTAAACTTTCATAAACTGATCTAAGTATAGCAAGAGAGAATAGGAGTTTGTACCTTTGTAACTTCTGTGGCAAAGATTTGTACCGCTCCGTACCTTAAGGTAACCATGTCATGCCTACAGGCCATGCTGCAGGAGGAGAGAGGCGTCACTGTAATTTGCTTGCATGCGCGCCTTACAAGCGTGCACACCAAAAGAAAAAAAAAAAGGAACCATGGGCGTCTGCTCCACTGTGATTGACAGACACAATGAGAGCTAACGCATGTGCATATACGCTTAAAAGGAAAGATTGCTTCTCTCTCCAAGAATGTTAGGGTTACACTTAAGTTACTTTTTAACTACTTACATCTATTTATATATTAATTGCTATACATTATTTGGTACACATTGGGGATATAAACTAACAGAAGTAAAGTTCATATAACGTAAAAGCTCTGCTTTAAGTTACTTTTTCCTCTGTGTCCGATCCACGGCATGTACAGTGGGAAATTGGCTCCGCCCTCCAGCTGGTAGGACCAATCAAATCTTTAAAAGACCAACCGCTTCCTCCCTTAGTCAGTTAATATTGGTCCTACCTATCTGGAGGACGGAGAACCAAGTTCTCCCACTTGTACTAATATTTTTTATTTTGTTTATTATGGCCAGCCTTACC
Organism: Rhinophrynus dorsalis; assembly: GCA_037306005.1. NCBI lineage: Eukaryota > Metazoa > Chordata > Amphibia > Anura > Rhinophrynidae > Rhinophrynus > Rhinophrynus dorsalis. The sequence continues at coordinate 579,918,832 of CM074718.1, forward strand.
GCGGTCATATGGTTCTGTTGCCCGCATCAGTCAGCCGCTTCCAAGCCGCTCTCTGCTGCGTGGTGCTCTCTCCCTCCCCACCTCCCACTTTAATTGTATCTTGGCCGGTAGCTCAGCTCAGTGCCCAACGATCCTTTTACCTCCCGGCGGTAAGCGGCCTCGCGGGCGAGCCGCTCTGCTATACGAAGTCAAACCGGAAGCGGGAACCGGAGGTGAGGTTATGCGTTCCACCGGTGGAACGCACGCCAAGGTCAAGCGTGTGGAACACTCTGGGGCTATATAGTACAGCCGAGGATGGTGCCTGAGGAGGTGGGGGTAAGAAATTTCTTATTTGAATTATTGCCAAATGTCTGATTAATGCTTAGTACTCTCAGGATTAGAATTGTACACAGTTCTTCTTATCATGTCTGCATCTAAGGATCAGAAATCTGACAAACCCATACAAGAGTCTTTAAAAGAAGATAAAGTTGGGAGTAAAACTAAATTCTGTATGGGCTGTGATAATACCTTATCTATATCTGACCCAGCTAAATTATGTGAATCCTGCCTTCAGAAAGCTGCTGGAGGAGAGGTACCAGCACAGTTTCAAACATTTCTAAATTGGATGAAAAGTTCCATGCAGGAAACTTTTTCATCAATGCAGGAAGCTGCCAGAAAGAGAACTAGGCACTCAGACCCAGATGAAGGCCCATCTAGAGCTAGAAGAAGGGGAAATTACAGAGGATGGGAATTTCCCCTTTGGATAAGGTTGATACCTTAGTAAAGGCCATGAGGAAATCATTGGGTTTGTCAGAGACCCAAAAAGAATTAGATGTTATGGACACAGACTTTTTAGGGTACAAGAAGTCTTGTCCACAAATGCCTATCCATAATTCCATCCAGGACATGATCAGGTCAGAATGGAAGCAAGGGGAGAAACGCTGTTCAGTATCTAGACGATTCCAAAAGACGTACCCCTTTAATGAGGAAGAAACCAGTGTTTGGTATACTCCACCTAAGGTTGATGCAGCCATAACTCAGACAGCCAGACGTACCACTATTTTATTGGAAGACGGAACATCGCTTAAAGACCCCATGCATAAGAGGGCAGACAGCGCACTAAAGAAACAGTTCTCCACCATAGGGCATAACTTGAAAACAGCTACAGCTATGGCATCAGTCTTCCGCACATTACGAATTTGGATCTCTGAAATTGAAGAAAAAATAGACTCTTCAGTGTCCAGAAGCCGCATCTTAAAGGATCTAAGCATCATTAAAGACGTGATCAATTATTCTTGTGATGTGTCTTTAGATAATATCAGATTATTAGCTAAGGCTTCATCTCTGTCTATTACATCCACACGAGCATTGTGGATCAGATCATGAGAAGCGGATCCTTCCTCCAAGAACAAACTGGTATCCCTACCATTTGCAGGAGCGACATTATTTGGAGATCCTCTGGAACAGATAATTAAAAGAAAAAGGGGAGCTCAGGGACAACAGGGCGGAAATCGTAAAGATTTCCAGAGAAAGGGCCCCTATCAACAATGAAGCCAGGTCATCCCCTCCTCCTCCAGTGGGGGGCAGACTGGAGGAGTTTCAGGATGCCTGGAGTCTCATCTTTCATGACAAATGGACTCTGGAAGTCATTCAGAGGGGATATGCCTTGGAATTCCAGAAAGCCCCCAAACTTCCTCGTTTCAAGACATCCAGAATTCGTCACAAGTCCAAATGCCAACAGATGAGACAAGCCATCTCACTCTTGATACACAACAGAGTAATAGAGGAAGTCCCCAGCATCCAGAGATTCAGGGGATTTTACTCAACGCTTTTTTATGTTATCAAGTCTACAGGAGAACTTCGACTGATTCTGGACTTAAAGGACTTGAAACAGTAGCATCCACCCTGAAAACTCTTTATCCACAGGCATATCTAACCAGAATGGATATTCGGGATGCCTATTACCATATCCTAATCAGGGAATCTCATCGGAAATTCCTTCGCTTTCACATCTTCAATCAACACTTCCAGTTCAGGGCATTGCCCTTTGGACTTGCCACAGCTCCTCGGGTATTCACCAAAGTAATGTCTCTAGTAATGGCAGAAATCAGACTAAAACATCAGATTAAGATTGTGCCATACTTGGAAGACATTCTCATCATGGAGGCATCCAATCAGTGATCCATAGCAAGTGCGAACCTCTGTCAGAAGATCCTCTCCAGATTAGGATGGATCATCAATCCTCAGAAAAGTTCTCTTATTCAAGTCAGAATCTAAAATTCCTGGGACTAGTGTTGAATACATCCGAAGGTCTAGCAACTCTATCTGCGGAAAGAAAATCTCGCGTTTTACAGTTACACACTTTATCAGCAGGAAGTCAAACAGTCTGCATCAGTTTCAGAAGCTCCTGGGCCATCTGACGTCAACCTATCAGATTCTCCCATGGGCCAAGGCACATTCACGTTGTACCCAAGACAACTACCTGAAGTTCTACAAACAGAATCCACGCTGGCTAGGCAGAAAGATTCCAGTGCTCAAGGCAACCAGGAAGGAACTATCCTGGTGGATCAACCCTCTAAACCTGGAAAAAGGAAAGCGCCTAGAGGAACCAGATTGTGTGATCCTAACCACAGATGCAAGCAGTACAGGCTGGGGTGGAATTTGGAACAACAATATCATACAGAGATCCTGGACAAAGCAAGAACTTCGATTACACATCAATGTTCGCAATAAGGCAGTAAGGATAAGATCAGACAACACAGCAGTAGTTCAGTGTCTGCTTCACCAAGGAGGAACAAAGAGCTCTCAGTTGAACAAAGTAGCAGTAACGATCATGTTATGGGCAGAGAGAAACCTATACAGTCTCACGGCAACCTTTCTATCCGGGCATCTAAATGCTCAAGCAGACTTTCTAAGTCGGAACCTGATAGACCCATGGGAATGGAGTCTCAACCCAAGAATATTCCATCTCATCACAGAATGATTCGGAGAACCAGCAATAGACCTCATGGCATCAGCTTGCAACAGGAAGCTATCACGGTGGAAGGAGAATCAGGCTCTGGACCAAGATGCGCTTCAAGTACCTTGGAAGTTCCATCTGACATACATCTTCCCTCCTCTGCCATTAATGATGGAAGTACTGAAAAAGATCAGACGAGACAAGGCAGAGGTCATTCTGGTAGCTCCAGATTGGCCAAGGAAACTTTGGTATTCCGACCTGCTACAAATGTCCATAATGGATCCTCTAGCTCTACCAAATGTACCAGATCTTCTGCTACAAGGGCCTCTACAACACCCCAATCCATCCTTCTTTCATCTAAAGGCCTGGAAGCTGAGAGGCAGTCCCTAAAGCTGCAAGGTGCATCAGAGGATGTCATCGACACCATATTACAGGGTAGGAAAAAATCCTCAACCAACATATATTACAGAGTCTGGTCCATTTTCTATAAATGGTGTATGGACAACAAGTTGGATCGCTCAACCATCTCAACACCAAAGGTTCTGGATTTTCTCCAAGAAGGTTTAAAAAAAGGATTGAAACCAGCATCCCTAAAAGTGCAGTTATCAGCAGTTTCAGCCACTCCATTTGCAGATCATTATTTAATCAAACGTTATCTTCAATCCATTTCAAAGATCAAGCCGACTATTCGGGATGTGGTACCTCCTTGGGACCTGAATATTGTTCTGCAACAGTTGGCATCACACCCCTTTTTTGAGCCATTATCAGAAGTATCTCTGAAACACCTAACATTAAAAACAGCTTTTCTTACAGCTATAACGTCGGCTCGACGAGTCAGCGAACTACAGGCTTTATTATCAGTTCCCCCATATTTGGTCTTTCACCAAGACAAGGTGGTCCTGCGTCCAAAATTATCATTCAGATCAAAGGTGGTATCTCAGTTCCACCTTAATCAAGAAATTATTCTACCTTCATTCTGTCCCACTCCGACACATGAGATTTAGAAAAAATTACATAATCTGGATCTCATCCGTTGCCTTCAGCTGTACATTTCTAGAACCCAGCTTTTCCGGAAATCTGAGGCTCTATTTGTTCATTTTTGTGGAAAAGTCAAAGGCTCCCCAGCATCTAAAGCATGAATTGCCAGATGGCTGAGGGATTGCATTAAATTAGCATATGAATCTGCAAACATAGAACCACCACAAGGGATTAAAGCCCATTCCACAAGAGCAGTGGCTACATCATGGGCTTTAAAAGCTCTGGCTTCGCCACAAGACATTTGTAAGGCTGCTACCTGGTCTTCGGTCTCCACCTTTATCAGGCATTACAAGTTGGATCTTCAGGCATCAGAAGACGCTAAATTTGGGCAGAAGGTGCTTGAAGCAGCCATTTCCTCCTGAAAACAGTTATCCGGGCCTACCCTCCCTACATTGTTACTGCTTGGGTAAGTCCCACTGTACATGCTGTGGATCAGACACAGAGGAAAAGGTGAAATTTACTCACCAATATTTGTTTTTCCTCTGTGTCCTTCCACGGCAACCCTCCCTTGTTGGTATTCTGGTATTGGTATCGTTCCTGATTGACTATAACATTGGTATATCTCTGACTTATTATGACTCTATGATTAAAACTAGCATTCCCTATTCTTTCAGCTCGGACAGAAGTTTAACTGACTAAGGGAGGAAGCGGTTGGTCTTTTAAAGATTTGATTGGTCCTACCAGCTGGAGGGCGGAGCCAATTTCCCACTGTACATGCCGTGGAAGGACACGAGGAAAAACAAATATCGGTGCGTAAATTTCACCTTTTTTTGTTGTACACATGTGATACAGAATTATTGTACACATGTGATACAGAATTAGGATTCTTTTCAGTTATATGTCATGATTTAGAAATTATCATCCACTGCACTAAAATGCATTCAAATTGAAAAACGACTGCGTGAAATAGCATAGGAATTGGAAAGTTCATATAATAATCCTAATCCCCCTCTCTGTTGCTTCTGTTGAGGGATAGTTTGAGAACTAAAGCTATGATGAAGATATCTATTAAAGTAAGTGAAACTATCATGTGGTTAACATTTTTATTTGTGGCCCTAAACAATGTGTGTCATTAACCCTTTAGTGACCGGCCACGCGCGCACGCGGCTGGCACTTGACGACTGGGTTTTTTTTGGTTTTTTTTTTGCCATTCTAGCGAACGGCTTCCGGGACGTACATGTACGTCCTCTGTCCTCCTGGGACATCCGCTGAGGACATAAATGTACGTCAGTGGGCAGGATGGGGTTAAATAGATCAACAATTTTTGGGTTTTTTTTGTTTAAAGGGATAGTAATTTTTCCATAAGAACAACACTGCAATTCGTTCTTGTAGTGCATACAACTGATCAGTTACGTTAGAAATGCTGAATTTGCTCTTTATCCCTTGAAATAATATTATAAATTATTCCTTTCACTCCCCTTTTCAGTCTGCCAATCCACCTTCCCACAGATCTGAAGTCCGGTCCGGACAAAGAGCTACGAGGTATAATCTGCCGTCATTCAGTATGGAAAACCCTTCCCCCTTGGAGAATAAGGGCAGGTTTTTCTGTATACTAAAAGAAGATTGTCAGACTCGAAGGATGACGTAATATTATTTCAAGGGATGTAGAGTGAATTCTGCATTACTAATGTAACTGATCAGTTGTATGCACTACAAGGACAGATTGCAGCTTTGTTCTTATGGAAACATTACTATCCCTTTAAAGTACATATTTATGTTTTAATCCTCTTTCTGCTTTCTCATAAAACTTTATTTTTAAAGTGGACATGCCACCTTTTTCCAACATGAAAAAAAAAAAGTATTTCAAAGCTGCTGTTATGTTAACCGAAAGTCCAGCATATGTATAGGTTATGAAATAATCTCGGTTCTATTTCTGTGGAAAGTGAAAGTCTCCTGGTTCACTCAGAGCTTAATCAGCATATAAAACGTCACTCGTAGCAAATATGATTACCTCCTTACCCGTACATTTGCTGGTCTTTTGGCTAATATGACACATAGACAATATTTAACAATGTTTTCAAAAAATGTCCAATATTTATAAAAACAAACAGGATTTATGCTTGAGTAAACAAACTGCATCATAGATGACAAAAATTCCTACATTTGCAGGCACTTGAATAGAGCTTTTTAAACCCTTGAATTCTAGAGTCGTCTTCAATGCATTGCATTGGTTATAATTGTGTTGTATGGGATTGTTCATACATCTGCCTATTACAGAACCAGTCACAAGCCAAACTAGAATTAGATTTCATTGCAGTTGAGGTGTTATAATGTTTGTTTTTTTTTTTTTATTTCAAATGGTCTTTATTTTTTCAGCAACAGGAGAACAATCATATCACCGGCAGTAGTCATGTACATCAGAAGTACAGTGTGTGTTACACAATTATCCATTTACGAAGATAACACTCTGAAACATATAATTTTTTCTTTTGTTTTTCTCTTTTGAGTCTTCTACTAGGAACTAAATGTATAACAGTAATCAAGTACTCCTCTTTTGGCGTCATCTATAAATAACGAGTTCTAGGAGACTGATTAAACTAGTGACTAATTATTGGACAACACCATAGTAAAGATACTATAAACCAAGAGGAAGATAGGATAAGAAAGTCAGAGAGGAGGAAAGAAAGAGCAACAGTGGGGATGGGGAGAAGGGTAGGACAGAGAGGGAGTGAGAAGACCCTGAAATATGTGGGAGTAGACAGATCTTAGAGTCAGTGGTTTATAGGGGATGAACTCACCATTATTGAGGTGAGTCAGTCGCTAACTAATCGTCAAAGACCATGATGATTTTGGGTCACATCCCCGTCTAGGCAAGGTCAGTCGGGTCAATTGGGCTTGGTCACTTATCCAATTCTTTCATATTGTTATCGATGGTGAAACTGGAGATTTCTAAAGCATTGGAATCAGTGCCTTGGCAGAGTTCAGGAAAACTTGTAGTAAGGATTTTTGGAGTCTGGGGAGAGGGGGGAGGTCATGGTATAACAGGATTTGAATTGGGTTCCTGGTTAATGATATCTCCAGGGTTTTTTCTATAATCATAAGGCAACATCACAAATATGAGCGATGTGGGGCCACCCCTACCAAATGTGTAGTGAACTCCCTTGCTCATCACCACACCTCCAGCATTAGAGTTGGAGGAGGGATGCATCTACTTTAACCTATCCAGGGTGAGGTACCATCAAAACAACAATTTATAATTGAGTTCCAGCGACTGAAAGGAGAGGGAGGATTGAGCAGTTGCGCTCCATATGTCTTTCCAATCATCTGGGGATATGGAGCAGTCTAGTTCCCTTTCCCATGCTTTGACCTAAAGAGGAATAGCTGAAGTGGATGCAGATGGTAAAATATCATATATTTCCCTAGGAATTTCCACTGGGATACCTCTGTTGGAGTACAGATTCAGATCAGGAAAGGAGTCTGTTAGTAGAGTTACATAGCAAAGGGGAGTCCAGGAAGTGTTTGATCCGCAGGTATCTACAAATTTCACCAGGTGGCAAAGAGAGAGGAGCGTAAGTATCTTGCCATCTCTCACCAGATCACCAACTGTCAGATCAGTTATTTGACTATAAGGGGAATTGTTTTGCTTCCAGGGAGAGAGAGAGAGGACTCCCTGTGGGAAAACACTCAGGTAAAGGTTGAAGGTGCAGGGAGTAGCTTCCTCTGCTTCCCATAATTATTCCCAGTCATCAGGATTGGAGTGATAATGGCGTGAAAGACCTGGGGAATGGGATAACCATCTAATGGTTGAAAGAAAACAAAGAGAAGGTCTTCTATATCAGGGAAAGTTCTTTCTAATGGCATCCAGGGTTTGTGTTGTCCATGAAGCGCCCAGTCTGGTATCGAGGAGAGGAGGGCTGCATGATGGTAAAGTCTCAGGTCTGGAAAGCCCTCCCCCCATCCCGTTTTGCCTTATCTAAAGTGCATTTGAGCCATACGTCTGGGTTTTCTAGACTGCCATATAAACCGGTTTAAGATCTGTTTCACATTTCAGAAGAATTCTTTGGGCAGTCATATTTGCAACATTTGGAATGAGCAAGGTAACCTCGGTAAAACGGACATTTTAATAGCTTGTACCTGTCCCATCCAGGAGATATATAGAAGATCCCAGGCAATAAGATCTTTTCCGATGGCTCCCAGTAGGTGTGTGTGTGTGTGTGTGTGGGGGGGAATTATCAGAATAGAGTGCATCCGTTGTGGTAGGGAGATCCGTTCCTAGGTATTTAATGGTCTTTGTAGACAAGCGAAAAGAGGAACACAGAGTACAGTCTACTGATTGTGGGACAGCAATAGGTAACACTTTCTACTTGGGCATGTTGATTTGAAAACTGGAGAGTATAGAGAAGGAATTGCATTCAGACATGAATTCTGGAATAGATCGTTCAGGTTAGGTGGCTGATAAGAGAATATCATTCGGAAACTTGGATATTTTAAGTTCCTTGGGGTCTACCTGAATGCTCGATATCAAGGGGTTCTTTCTGTATACACAGAAGTGGGGAGAGGGGGCACCACTGTCTAATAACATTAGAAGTGGTAAACGTGCCTGGTAAATGGCCATTGACTCACCTTAGCATTGGGGCTAACATACATAGAGAGGATATATTGCCGAAATAAAGGCCCAAATCCAAAAGCATCCAGGTTATGTGCCAGGAATTCCCAGTCAACTTTTTCAAATGCTTTTTTTGGTGTCAATCCTGACGGAGACATGGTGAACAAGGTTTATAAGCTTCCTAGTGTTATCCCTAGTTTCCCTCTTCAGCGAGTGGATAAGTGAGGGTAATAAGGGTTTCAGGCGTTCTTCTAGAATCTTTGCATATATTTTCAGGTCTAAGTTTAGAATTGAGATGGGTCTATAATTTTCGTATAGTTTAGGGTTCTTGCCTGGTTTGGGAATGATAGTAATATGGATCTCGGCAAAAGTGGGGTGTTGGGCAAATCAGGTAGCCAATCAAATGCTGAAGTGAGCATTGGGACTAGTAAGTGTTTGTATGTCTTGTGATAAGCTTCAGTGAACCTGTACGGCCCAGGGGATTTGCTAGGAGGGAGAGCATTTATTGCTGTAGACACTTTCAACTCAGATAGACGGGTCTCTAATAGGGAGCGTGTCTCATTTGATATCTTGGGGAGCTAGGCTTCATCTATGTATCGGTCGAGTGTAAGTGGATCTTTATGAGGAGTCCAGGAGTAGCTACGTATCTTGTACAAAGCTGCATAGTATTTGCGGAAAACTTCCGCAATATCTGGGGACCCAGAGGAGGAGTGTACTGTTGTGATTTAATGATGTCGCATACGGACCCTAAGCTGTCATGCAAGCAGTAAAGCAAGTTTATTGCCAAACTCAAAGTGTCTTTGCTTAGTATGGAGAAAGGAGTGTTTGACATTCACCTCCAAGAGGGATTTGAGTAGACCTCTAAGGAGTATGTCTAATTTACACTGGCTTGCTTCTTTGCCCAGGCCGCCTGTTTAATAAGGTCCCCCTCACTACACATTTGTGGGCCTCCCAGAAGGTTAACGGGGATACCTTGCTGTGTTCATTGTCTGTCAAGTAGTTAGATATAGTGGAGCGAATGGTTTCTCAAATAGTGGTGTCAAGGAGCAGAATCTCATTGATTCTATAAGAAATGGGCCTAGGGGACCAGACATTGAGATAAATGGACGTGATGGTTGGGGTGTGGTCTCTTGACGAAAACCAAATCCCATCTAAGTGGCTGGAAGTCTCTAAGAGCTAGTAACCTTATATTAGGTGAGTTTAAGCCCTTTGCATTCTGGGAAATAATTGTGAGGATTTTCTGGTCTTTCACCTGTTTTATTGACCGACTAGTCTTGGGGAGTATGGGGTGGAGGGAGGCTGTGACATGCCTTGGTGTTCATAGATACTGGTGAGGTTGAGCTCTGTCCTTCTATCACCAATGGTCCAATGGTCTGAATCGGATCAGGTAAAGGGTGAAGATGGGATAAGAGGAATGGTGGAAGGGGGAGAGGGAAGGGAAGAAAAAAGAAAACGGGAGAGAATATACTCTGGTCAGGACCAAGAAGAGGGAGAACCATTCCTGGCCTAGATACTTATGTACAACAGGGAAAACCACCGGATGAGATGCGGGAGTCAGGTCTGTCAACATCCTGTACAGCCAACAGAGAGGTTGCAAGGATAATATTAGAGAATATGTAAGGTGAACCTACCCTAGCTCCCAGGGATCCATGCTATCATAGTAATACCAGGATAGATTATATGATGGCTCATGTGGGAAAGCATATAACAGTGAAAAAGGTGGTTTGGATCTAGTGATATTTATAGGAGGCAGGTATCAAGTCTGGAGGGAGCCCTATTCAGGATATTAACCTGTAGACAAAAATATGCAGTTTATATATAGTATAATATAGTATTATTGGGTTTGGCATGAGTTGGTATAATAATCATGGGGGAACAGATGGAAGCCCTGTCCCCTTAGCAGCGAGCATCCAAGTGAAATAGTTACATACAAAAAAATGCACATCACTTTATAGGGGAGAAGAGAAAGTACATTTCAGTATGCTGGACATATAACAGAATGGACAGAGGGGTCTTAATGAACGTCTTATCGGACTTAAACATTTGCACTAGGCTGATAGCTGGGGAATAGAAAACAGCATAGTGGTAAGAAAACTCTTACAGAACTGTAATGTATACCTCACTATAAGAGTATCAATGGGTTGTCCAGTCTGAATGAAGCCGGATTAGTGCAGAGTGGTCAGATCAGACTATGGCACAGCTATCTAGCCAAGGTTGAGAAGTGGCGGCTTTGCCAGACAGGATGGGCCAATAGTAAGGCAATGAATTCCAGCGGCATTTGGTAGTCCGTCAACCCACATTGTTCTGAGTGTCTGGGTGGTCGCGAGAGTCGACCAGTTGGGATTAGGAGGACTTCCTCTTCTTCTTGGCCGGTGTCCAACGAAGGTCAAGGATGGAGCTGTACTTCCAGGTGACCAGGGCCACAGTCTGTGGGGGGAGCTTTTTCCCTTCTTGTAGTTGAAGTTGCAGGGCGTGGATAAAGGCTCCGTAATCACCACTGTATTTCAAATGAGTGAGTCTTACCATCTAGCATGGCGATTGGAGTAAGAGGATAGCCCCACAGATATTGTATATTTTGTCATTTTAAGACAGCGGTTATGGGCTTGAGGTCCCGACTCCACTTAACAGTAGTGGGTGATAAGTCGTTGTAGCAAGCAATAGTATGATCTTCAGGCGAGACAGAGTTAGTATTGCGTAGGGCATTCATGGTGGTGATCAAAGTTATGAAGGAAGATTATCACATCTCTGGGTAGGTAATTTTGCGTGGGTTTTGGTTTAGCGCTCTGTGGGCTCTGTCCATTTTAAAAATATTGGAGTCTGGAGCATTGGTGAGGAATTGGAACAGTCTTTGTAAAAACTCAGGAAGGGCCTCACTGGAGACAGTTTCCCAAATCCCACACAGCCTCAGGTTCTGCTGTCTATTCTGCTTCTCCAGGTCATCAATACGTACAAGTAAGTCGAAGTTCTGGTGATAGAGAGTGGTGACACGGCGCATGACTTCTGTGAGGAAGGGACGCCACTTATCAAATTCCTGTTCTACCACATCCACTCTGTCTCCCAGTTGGGCTACATCATATCTGATTTCCTTGATTAGTAGAAGGCTCGTCCAACATGTCCACTGGCTCAAAGGAAAGCCTCTCCCAGTCACCTGCTTGCTGCGTCATCACTGCGTGTGAGGATTGAGTGTCAGTGTAGGATCTCCTGCATCTGCTTTGGCGTGAAATACAGGCAAATACAGGCAGCTCCACCTTGGGAAAGAAGTGCTGCATTTTATGGTCTCTCCATTGGCGCTTGCCTTTAGCCATAGACATAGTAAAAGTGTCCATTGTAGAAAGCTCAGGATTGAATCTGGTAGAATAGGTCATACGTTGAATAATGGCTAAATCAGGATCCCTGGGTGCGGAGCTCTGCAACTACACATCCATTACCATATGCGTCCAGGCCATGTCTCCCATTACAATGTTTTTATCTAACAGCTATGGAAAAAGATGTAGAGAGAAACTCTTAACCCTTTGTCTGCCAGACGAGAATGCAACACATTGCAAAGTAATGCATTGCTTACCCCTCTGACACTCGAGTTAATAACTATATCAACAGCAATAGTATCTAGACCTCGTTTTCGTGCAGCTTTCCACTGTACGTTTATTTGCGGCAGAGTAAAACAAGGCTACCCCCATTGAAGGGGCATTTTTTATTTTTTTTTTTCATTTCAAGTTTTTACACCTCAGACTTGTATTTTGAAATGAAAGTTCACAACAGAGCCACCTGGGGGTTATGCACTAAGATGTGATACAGAGGAGAATGCTTCTCCAGTGTGATAAACTCTTCAAGCCCTATTTTATTCTGTGCAGTCTATTCACTAAGATCTCTCAAGTTCGAGATCTCTTACTGCATTGGCTCCATACAATAACAGAAGTGGAGAGGTCCTCCTTTATCACACCTTAGTGCATCTCCCCCCCCCCCCCGGTGTCTGAAAGGCATACTTCTAATGTTTTCTATCTGAGACATAGAAATAGCACCACCTTTGACCACAATAGAAGATTTAATTTTTAACCCCTTAACGACGTTGAGGTCGAGGGGTGGGGTGCGCTCATCTTCCCAGTGATCACAGAGCGCTGTGATCACAGAATTTCGTAATGTGCCCACCGCACTGGATTTTAATATCTGGACCGTCGTGACTGTCCTGACACATCTTCTGTCATTAAGGAGTTAAAGGAAATGTTTGCACTGTAATAACTTTTTTTAATTGAGTATCTCACTGCAGTGATAATATAGGTGTTCTACTCAGAAGGAAAAAATCCTATAATATATATTTTGAATACACAAATGTTACTGCTTTAATATACTTACAAATGTGTAGTGTGAGTTTTAATGGGATCAGATAGGAATCTCACAAACATTGGAGGTAGTTGCATATTCAGTGATGTGATCTCTACAGAGAGGGAGGGGTTCGGAGAGGGGGGGGTCACCAACCTTGCTAACATGTAACGAAAAGATTGCTGCAAAAAAGTCACCCATGTGAAGATAGCCAAGCACTTAAAAGAATACTTCCACCTCCTAATAATAAACCGCACTTACTGTAGTCTGAAAAGAAAATCCCAACTGCCACTAAGAATTACATTCTGTGTGGATTCCCTGAAATGGATCTTTAACTCTTTAAGGACAGATAAGTGTGCAGCACGTTGTTTTGTGTTTAAGCATACTTTAAAGGGCTGATTAGCAGTAGATCTTTGTGAGGCCGCCCTGCACAGTCACCCAAAAATAGGGTGCACTGTACTCCTAGGCTGAGGTGGAAACATCCCAAGAGCCTGGTAGCAGAGTCTCAAAAGTTTCCTTCAGGCTCCAAAATTTCGAGAACATTTTATATATATATATATATATATATATATATATATATATATGTTCATGTATCTTTATTGGCCCCAAAATTTTGTTTGTTTGACTTCAGTTTTTAACCCTTTGAGTGCCAGTGAGGTATCCATAGCATTTCAATCTGTTGGTTACCTCACTGCGCTCACAGGGTTAATATTTTGTCCACCCCTGCTCTTAGGAGCTGTTCACACAGGTGGCTCAGTCAACTGACAGTCTCCCCCACTGATGCTGCAACCTCCCTGCTACTAGTGATGTTCTCCAGTGAGTTTCAGTAGTAAATGCATGCACAGCTGCCTATGTGGCCACCATACAGTTTTTCAGAATGACTGGATTGTTTTGAGGCTCATTGCCAACATCCAATCAATGACTGGCCTATTTGGTTGTCTGCCAATCCTGTGTTTGACTTCCACATGGGCCAGCCCTCTCCCTTGCAGTTCACACCTTCTCCTATGATTTCTGTGCAGTGCGTTGGTTGTTAGGCTTTCTAATCTGTGTGAAGTGCCTTCTGGTTAACTCCATGAAAACACCAGCTGTAAATTCTGCCATTTACTGTTACCAATCTGGGGAAGAGTATAACAGGAGCTGTGTAGCATTCGTGTTTCATATGTTTTGTTTGTTACACTGCGTTTGTGAAATTTTGTGCTATAAATTGTAATTTCAGTCCACTTTTTAGGAAAAAAAATCTGAATTATATATTATTCAAAAACATACCCTAATCTTAACCCTCTGAGTGCCGTTGCATCAGGTATCCCTCTGTCACTCAGTGGGTTAATGGTCTTCTATAAGAACACTTTTGAATTCTCTGAGGGATGTACTTTCAGGAAATGTATGCTGTCAGGCTGTTACTTATATGTTATAAGGTAATTTGACCTGTCACCTTAAGATAAATGTAGCTAATTGTAATGACAATTAAAGACCAACTGTATATGATGTATTGGCCATTAGTTTGTAATGTAAATAGTTTTTGAGAAATAAACCTTTATTTGTTGGTTGCACAGTGTGGTACTTCAGGCTGATTAATTTCTGTGCCTGGCCAATATTACCACACACTGTGAATCTAGTCATAGCCTGCACTCTGGGGCATTTCTAATAGCAGAAAGAGTGATAACTTTGTCCTCAAACTTAACTAATTAGCATACTTTACAGCAAACTAGCCTAACTTTCACACTGTCTAGGTTTGACTGGGCTTCTGAGGAAGTGGCTGGCGTGCCATGAAATGTGTTAAGCTTTAAGTCTGTATATTAACATATTGCAATTTTTCTTTAATTAAGATCTGTTACAATTTTGAGCCATCTAGATGTTAGGTGTCTTTATAGCCTGAGCAGTGACATGCTGAAAAGTGTTTCAGCTTGCCTTATTAGTCCTTCCAGTGCGTATGCATTTGTGGATCATACCTTCAAGTAAGTTCAAGGTCATGACGGGCAAGGGGTCCTCCTCGTTACATCATTGCAGCCTTTCTACCCTTCTTTTCTTAATTTTTATTTTTTTCTTCACTGTGTTGGCAAAATGCAAAGTGTAATTTCCCCAAAATCTTTATTTTACAGAAAATGGCTAGTCCAACATATACCGCAGGCAGTTTTTAATTCTCTGTAAAGCAAACAAAATGTATCTTAGGGTAGCAGGACCACTTTAAGCATTCTAAACAATGTTTATTGTGTTTTGGTTATCGCCACAAAATTGTCAGTTGTTAATTCTGTTATGTGCCGTTCCCCGTTTGGGGCCTCAGGGAAGTTTTTGCGACTAAACACATTGGTTATCGGGATACTCAGGAGATAAGTGACAGTAATGTTTTGTTAGGCTTGTTTGCAATGTTCTGTAAATTGTAATTTTGGTGTACATTAACCCATTAAGGACAGGCCGATTGCGTACCTGGCTGGCACTTAAGGACCATGGACCATTTTTTTTTCTTCAGTATCCAGTTCAGAGCTACCTGAACGGTGTGAAGCCACGTGGGGTGCCCTGAATTCCATGACTGTCCTGGCATGTCATGGGGTCCTTAACGCTTTTCTAGATTATTTAGGTTATTTTACCTCAGGAAATATATGCTTTTATGTGTTTTTTGAGCTGTTTTAAAGTAATTTTACCATGTAACCAATGCAATGTACATTTTAACCTGTTGAAAGATGTTTTATTCAAAAGTTATTACAGCTCAAACTTGATTTTTTAAGTGCAATATCACAGTGGCCTGTTGCTACACCATCCTATGGAGATTTATGGTCAACTGACAAGATCTGTCCACAGGATGGTGTAGCAACAGCTCCACTGTAAGTTTCAGGCCACTGTGATACTGCACCTAACAAATTCAAGACTGACTTGCAATAACTTTTGAATAAAACACCTTTCAGCAGTGGGAGTACCCTTCTTTTACTCAGACGGATAAACCCTGCAATAAATATATTTTTACATATTAAGTATTACTATCCCTTTAAGTAAAGCTTTAAAGGCCTTTCAAAATTGATTTACAATTTCATAACCAGCAATATCTTCAGTTCATTTTATTACTTGTGTGTCTCACTTTCCTTTACACCAGTTCTTGGCTCTTACTTTGTGTTCCCAACTGAAATGTTGGTTTAAGGATATCTGGTGAAAACCTGCATCTCTCCGACTATCAGGCATATTGGACATTTCATTTTCCTTCCAGTATGGACTATATTCAGTCTTCCTTTTTACTTTACCTAATTTCCACTCAAACCTCTACTATAAGCCTTGTGCTTTGGTACCCTCCTACTTCATATACATTGATATAACCATATCCCTACTCAAAAGAGTAGGGATAGGGTTATATATTTGTACAAATTATCTAAACAGTCATTTTGTTGCCTCAGATCTCAAAGAAACTGCTACCTTGATGATTGTATTCTCTTTAAAGCATCGACTCAGCTCCCCTGACCTGCATAATTGTATATGGTTTTCCTTCCAGCTTTTTTTTCTTGTTTTATTTATTTATTCCTCCCAATGTATCATTTTCCCCTCCTTCTCTCTTTCTTTCTCCCCCCTCGTCCTTCTAGCAGCACTTCTTTAAACACCACATGTACCCCACAACCATAATAACTCTAAATTAATATTCATTGCACTACAACTGCACTGGATTTCTGTTAGAGCAAATGGACTTAATTCCCCATAAAAAAGGGTTAGCCTTTTTCAGTATTGCAAGAATCTGAAGGGGGAGTATAATACTCATTTAGGAAACACATATTAAGCTAAAATAAAGCCATTGTCTTGTGAAATAAAGACTATCTGGTAGGTTACTTTAGTAATACTGAGCAAAAGAAACTGGGTACAGCTAATTTCTTCCACAAAAATGTTCCATTTCAGTTAAAGAAGTTAATTCAGTTGGCACTTCAGCCTTTGTAATTTCTGATAGTGTCTGTGGAACAAATGCCCAGCAAAATAGTTAATCTCACATTTGTTATCCTAATTAAGCTTCTTTAAAGAATAAGTTTTGATGCTGGCGGAGGTCTTAATGCTTTCCTTAGTGTAAGCATATACACCTCTTCTTTTAAATCTAGTATGCCATGGAGAGAGATCAGAGTCAAAAACAGGACACTCACCAACAGGTAGATGATGCTTGGTGACTAACCCACTCTTTAGTTAAGGAATTCACCTTTTATTCTAACATTCATAAGCATGACTACCATTCATGTAGTTGTTTCTCAGATATTTTGACGCCTGGGACCAGCTAGCTACCTTTGTAAATTGATAAGGACCGTTATTAACCCTTTGAGTGCCAGAGAGGTACACAACACATTGTACTCAAAGGGTTAATCAAGCAATTTTAGTCTGTTGAAGCACAGGGTCACAGAAACTGGTAGCTGTGAAACACTGGTCTGTATTTATTATTTTCTCATAGAACAATTATGCTTATAACATGTTCTACACAGACTTCAAACAGATCACGTGGTTGGGTCATGGGTTGAAAATCCACTATTCATTTCAAAGTATGTTCATGGTGGTTGAATGACTCTGTATCGCATGGCCATTTAGTCATTCATAAAGTCATGTCTCTAACTGAGGAATTCGCCCAGATACGTGATAATTGAGGTTATCTAGTGGAAACACTTAAGTGCGTCTTCGAGGAGAATTCATTAAGCTAGGTACATATAAGAAAATAGAAAAGCATAAACAAAGTTAGAAGCTCAACATAAAGCGGACTCTTCTTCTGACCTCCTGATCCAAATCCGGGGTATTAAGCATAGTATTCAACACCTTTTCTGTTCCTTGGGTATCAAATGTGTTAAGCAGGTGATTTATGGGTCATCACATATCCAATATCTTCAATTCTTTCCTCAAACTGTTAGGCAGTGTCAACATTTCTGAAGCCTTCTGGCTCATATGAAAACCAAAATATGACATTTTAGGACATCTAAGAATACCTGACTCGTGCTGATTTATTTTGACTCATCCTTAAAGGGATAGTAACACTTCTTTTTAACATTATTTTATTTTGTAGGCATTAAAAAAACATGAAGAATGATATAAGTCTTATCTCTCAAACCTTTATGGTTTAAGAAATATTCACAAGCACAGTTTCCCCTCCCACCCATTTTATCTAGTGTAAGCCATCTCTTCTCAGATGTGGAATCTAGTTGTAAGACCAGACAGATAACAGCAGGGGACAATCTCCTTACGGTGAAAACAATGAAAGCCCTGCCCCCCATGACAAGCTTTTCAAGTTTTTCCCTTATCTTAATTGAAGATTGTCCCTCTCTGCAGTCTACCTGGGTACCACCCTTCTGCTGTGGCTGAGCAGTGTTACATCAGTAAAAGGGTCGGGAGGGGGACACTTTGTCATTTAATTACTCTTGAACTACAACTCTGACCGAATTGAAATAAAACTCTCCAAAGTCCAAATACTATGATGATTAATTAGAGCGGCTTTTATTATGAAACATTACTATCCCTTTAAGCCCCATTTATCATTGGATAGCCCAGTAACACAAGACAAAATAAAACTAGCCATAAAAGAGATTGCATCTGGAAAGAGCCCAGGTCCTGATGGGTTTTCCTCGCCTTTTCCAAAAAATTTCTGCAGGATCTCCTACATTGACTGTCATCAGTTTCATTGTGATCCCTGCAGAAATTACATGTTTGCCTCAAATACTTGAGGCTCATATTACTCTGATCCCCTAGCCCAACAAAGACCCATCAAAAATGTTTGCATTTTAGGCCCATTTCTCTATTAAAGTGTTAGTAATGTCCCAATATAAATATACTTTATTTTGTAGAGCTTAAGTAGTTGAATATAATGCAAAAAAACATATCTCTGAAACCGCTATGGTTTTAGAGATATCAGCATTCAAACTTTGATGTGTCCTTCTGTCAGCTGTAAAGCTGTCAGCAGGAGATCCGTTTCAGCTGACACGTAGGCTCTGCAGCAGAGCCGCAATCGCGTTTTTTAAACAGAATGACTTTCTTGGAATGGTCTAAAAAGTGTGCCTGGTATGCAAGTACACTTTTTAGTGTGCAGGGATCTCCTGCTGACAGCTTTACAGCTGACAGCAGGACACATCAAAGTTTGATTGCCGATAGCGGTTTGAGAGATATGTTTTATTTTGCATATGCTTATTGTTATGTGTATAAATATTTGAGGGTAACTTTAATTTGGGTGATATTTCTGCTTTAAATGCTTTGAATCCTTCCTTATAGATGCTAAGTCCAAAGATCATCTTGGGCTCGATTCTATTAGCACCATTAATAATATTAAAGGGATAGTAATACTTGAAAATAAGTTTATTTTACATTGTAGCCCTTAAAAAAAACATGAAAAATGATATAAGTCTTATCTCCCAAACCTTTATGGTTTGGAAGATATTCACTTGTAAAATATAGTAAAATGCTCTTTTCCTGGCTGTTTCAGCCAAGTCTGCCATCTAGTGGACAGATTTGGAATTCGGTCCACAGAGCAACCGGCAGCTCTTTAGCAGTGCGGAGATCACGATCTTTGAAAAGAACTACTTCATTGGAACTGTGTACAAAGTGTGCCTGACTTGCAAATACACTTTGTAGACCGTTCCAATTAAGAAATTCTTTTTAAAGATCATGATCTCAGCACTTCTGGAGAGGCACTGCCGGTCCGGCAACCGGATTCCAAATCTGAAGGGTGGAGCAATGACGTCACTCCAGGGGAAACTTTACTTCTGAATATCTCCCAAACCATAAAGGTTTGGGAGATCAGACTTTTATCATTTTTCATGTTTTTTTAAGGGCTACAATATAAAATAAACATTTTCAAGTATTACTATCCCTTTAATGTTGGTAGTTTAAAGGGGAATTGCCACCCCACAAAAACTTTATCTGAATACAGTCCCCATCCGGCGACTAGCTGCTTAGTAGCGCTAGTCGCCAGAATTATTACCTGGTTTAACAGATTTTAAACTTGTTCAGAGGCTGACAGTAGCAGGAAGCACGGACATCTTGCCATAGTGATGTCCCTGCGCCTGCTCTGTCAGTCCCTTTTGGATGTCTGTAAGCAAAGATGTCTACTCTGTTGCCTGGCTGTCAGTCTCAGCACAAGTAGGATTTCTCAGCAATGTGGTGATTATGCTGGCTACTATTACTATTGTTAAGCTTATCGCTAGATGGGTTATTGTTGGGGGGAGACTTTATTTGGAGTGATTAGTTCCCCTTTAAATCCAAAAATCCCTCCCTTCGTCTTGTTTGGTATCCTGTAAATCCGTAGTGATGATCCACAGGGAGCTCCAACACATTGCACCGATTGCCAAGCAGTGGTCTCCAGCGCATTGCAGAGCTACATAGCCAAAGAGGACATACACACTCCTCCTTGAGGCAGTAATATAGGATATAGAAACCTGTCCCTCTACGGTCTCTGTTGCGTTATATCACAGTGTATGTAAATTATCCAGATGCAGCGCTCGTGGAAGCAGTTATTAATGTCCTATACAAACTTGTGTGGCAGTAACCTCCAGTGCATTGTAGCGCTTAGTAGACATGTCTGTCAGTATTCTCACCACATTACAGCACTTTATTAGCTGGATAAACATATAAGTCAACTAATGCTGAGTGAGTATTTGCTTGTAGTACAGAAATGGCTGCATAGGTTCGCCACGCAGTGGTATTCATTTGATAGCAGCGCTAGGGTGAAATAAGTCAGGCAGTAGATCATATTTTAGCCGTGGGGACTTATCACACAATAAGCTGCAGCAAATGGTTGCATTACTTACGATGGAGCCAGATACTTCCATTCATAAGATGCTCAGGTGCTAGGTGCCATCTCCCGTGAACCAGTCACAGAGAGATCCCAAATAATACACCTTGAAGTACACAACTTATTGGCTACTTTACCATCTGAAGAGTTGGTGATACACGAAGAAAGCCAGCAATGGGTACCACTGAAATCAGGTTGTAATCAACAGCGCAAGACGGCACCTGCCATCTCCAGAGACTCTAGAAGAATACTAGCAAAAAAGAGCTGTAGATTGGGTTAATAGGATTATTTTGTATTTCATCAAAGCCCCCAATTTGACCTGTACCCCAATCTCTCCCCCCATATGACTTAAAAATAACAGGGTCTTCAGTTATATGCAGTCCATAAGGCAGAAATCTTAGAACAGTGAGACTTAGAATGTGGCGCACCGGTAACGGTAATCTGCGAGGCTGGCTGAATGTAAGAACTGCATGAATGAGACTGAATATATCAATAGAAATAAGAAAAAGTAGCACTGGAGGAAAAAAAAACGTAGTCAATGACTCGAACGATAGACTGAGAAACAAACGAGCCTCACACTAAGTAACCTGCTCAACTCAATAGTGATTCTTTGGGCTTATAAGATACAAAATTTTTTGTAAAGTTGATACCTTTATTGGCTAACTAAACAGATTTAAAATGCAAGCTTTCAAGACTTCTTAGGTCTCTTCCTCAGGCATGTTATACAGATGAATATGAAAACTTCTCTCTTAAATACAAGTACACATTACATTGTTTATAATGGAAATCAGATAACATTTTAAATCTGTTTAGTTAGCCAATAAAGGTATCAACTTTACAAAAAATTTTGCATCCTGTATTTCTACGGCTAACACGGTACCAACTCTCATCTATTATTAATTTGGGCTTATAAGGCATCAGGATCGCCAACAGGGATCAGGCCACTGTGCTAGAAATGAAATATCAGCCTTACTAAGATAAAGAAAGATTGGGCAAAGAAAGTAATTTATCAGAGTCTCGTGTCACTCAAATATGCATAAGACTAATGTGGCGTTTTAACTATCGGGACTGAAGTTAATTCATCTCTAAGGAGACAATGCATAATAACCCGATACAAAACAACAGGATGTGACAAACAAATCTGTGTTAAGTTACAGTATGGAAAGGGTTAACGGTGTCCCTTTTATTAAACTGAGATTTAATCTGGCAGGGTTACAAACAAATGTTTCACAGCAGAGATACTGTGAAACAAAGACTATGTAACATTTACGAAAACGGTAACTTGTCATACCCTTTAATTGATTCTAAATTATCTCTACCTTTCCTTTCAGACTAGTGAAATAGATATTAGGTATATAAGCTGTATACTAGGAAGAAAAATACTACGAGGCAATACAGCTGGTTTTTATTAGAGCTTGGTCCTTAACTAAAAGAGAGCTAAATGAATAAATGAAACCACACTACAGACCTTAAAATAAAATAAAAGGGATGAGAAGTCTTTTATTTGATCTTGTCTCCGGTGACTGTGAATCATGGAGCAAGTAAATTATATATCTACTAGTGTAAAAGCCTGTGTACACGGGCCAAGGTCCGGGTGATGTTAAGCCTTTGAGTGCCAGAGGGGTACCATTGCGTTACCCATCTGGCACTCAAAAGGTTAAGAGGCCGCTACCTCACTGCTCCACGCGATGCAGTCATGCCCGAAAGCAAAGAATGCTTCCAGCACAGAACTCCCAGCATTCTGTGCGTTCAGGAAGTCTCTACTGCACATGACGGCTTCTGACAAACATCCTAGCAAATTATTATATAGGATATTAATAACACACCAAATTAGTTTGGTAGTAAGGATACATTTACATTTGTTTTAATGAAACATATTTTAAATAAACGTTACGTATTAATGGCCAAGTGTTTGCCTACATAACACATCCTAAACACCGAACTTGTCTAAACAGAGAGCGGATTGGGGGATTTTATGAAATAAAAATTAATCTTATCAACCCAATCTACTGCTCTTTTTTGCTAGTGTTCTTTTTTCTCTCTTACAATATATACAGACATGCGGTGACCACTATTCACATTATATACTCAAAACTAGAGTGCAGTGGTTGTGATACAGGTTTGGATCATGTATGGGACCCTCTGTCAGCAGGCACAGCAAGATTCTTAGATGGCAAAGTTCTACTACTGACTGCTGCAGAGCTGTAATCGGATGCAATCAAACCCGTTACACGGGTAGAGGGATTTCCTTCAGTTCACTGACTCTGTGTGCTCCAAAGCGCTGACATCAACAGCAGGCTTCCAAGTTGTTGTATATAGAACAACTTGAAAGCCCGTTGTTGCTGTCAGCACTTTGGAGCGCACAGAGTTTGTGACTTGAAGGAAATCCCTCTGCTCGCGTAAGTAGTCTGATTGCATCCGATTTCATGTGGAAGGAGAACAGGCAGTGGATTGTACATTACAAGCTATGTACAACCACAGCTATCCTAGGATCCTTGTCTGCTGGAGACTGGAACCGGGTAACCTCAGTCAAGAGTATTGATACGTAGGCGCCTCACTCTCGCGCAACTTCACCACCTCCTCAGTGATACCGCCACCCCCTCCCAAATAGAAAATCAAGGGATTCTGCACGTTTAGAGGATAATGGCGAGAGCGCGCGCTTATCCTTGAATTAAAAGACATGGCGGACATTTTTGGACTTTTGGACATTTCAATGTCAAATTTACCAGGAACCAGACTGTTTCAGAGCATTTGTACATAACTTTTCAAGACGAGCTTAAAGGGCATTAGTAAAAATGAATTATTACTATCCCTTTAAATGTGTCATTGTAACCGTTACAGTTATTCTGTGAGCCGATGCACCCCCACTTTCTTTCTGCACACGCCCATTTTGTTGATCCAGGGAAATATCCGACTGCCATTTGGAATTTATTTACCCACTTAACTGGAAATGGTTTCAGTGAGAATTTTTTTTTTTTTTTTTTTTTTGCCTTCCTTTGGATCAACAGGGGTGATATGACATTAGCTGAACTTGATGGACACGTTTGTTTGTTTTTTTGTTTTTTTTTTTCCCCTCAGCCTTATCAACTATGTTACTTGAAGAACTGGTATACTTATGGGCCAAAACAACTACAATATGAGGGACAAAAAAATTACCACATTTCCATTGATTTAAATGGACCTTTTCTTTTGAAATGCATTGGAGACCTCTAGCATTCACGGGGTTCAAAGCCCCATTTTAATCAATTGGTATTTCTACACTATGGTTCAGTTGGATCCGGTTTTGCTGTTTCACAGTGTGTTGAGGATCTCGTCATTTATCAAATTCATGGCTGGGCAACATGAGGCTTTCCAGCTATTGTTGGACTACAGTTCCCATAATTTCAAGATAGAAATCAGCTGGCTGGGGATTATGGGAGTTGTAATCCAGCAGCTGAAGAGCCTCAGGCCGCCTGCCCTTGAAAATTGTTATTCTTGGTCGTTGTCTGCACACAGGGTTCAGTGGAACACAGGCTGAACACTACTGCACAGAATCAAAGGCAACATTTTCCTCTCTTTAAAGAACCTATCTCGTGTTCTGCTTTCAGATTCCATCACTGAAAGAAAAGGGATTTCAAATGGGATATGTTGCCTTAGTCTATTTTTGTTGGACATGGAGAACTGAAACATTTTATTGGATTCCAACAGTAATGAAATTTGCTAACCCTTATTTCCCATCTCCACTGCCCTCTGATCATATCAAACTGCACTAGTGGTCCCTCTGCTGTAGAGAGAGCCTCATCTTTGTTATTAATGTGAGTTAGAGGGCAGCTGGGTCGGACATCACGGAAAATTGACATGATATACCTGAAAAGGTTCTGTTGGTATAGTCCACTTTGACCCTTTGTAGCCAGAGGACAGTGTGTTGCTTAGTTGTACTGTCTCTGAGGAGAACAAAACTGCTTCTGCATTGTTTTTTTTCAGTTATTAGAGGGCAATTGGATTCTGGAACATACATAATATTTTGCTTGTGTTCTTGCTACTTGGTGTGAAAGCTACACTATAAGTCCTTAAGGTCCGGGGGGTGTGCAGCGCATTGCAACATGTTGTACACCGCGCTGATCCTTAACCCTTTTATCGCCAGAGGGGAATGCAATGCATTGCATACCTCTCTGGTGCTCAAAGGGTTAGAGGGTTAAGAATTCTTATGGAGAGATGCTGATGTACTTAGAAGAAACTGAGTAATTCTGGGATAAATCAACTGCACCGCAGGGCAAAAATAAACATTCCTGTTAATTTAAAGTGGAACATTCACATTACAAAAACTTTTGTCCATAGGCTTTAGGTAGTACAACTATATTAGCGCTGGTATTTTGTGTTTTTTTTTTTTTTTAATTTACTTAGCTACTATTGTACATATGCAGAGTTGAAATCTGGCACTTTGGCATTCTTCGGCACCCTGTATGTGCGGCACCATGGTGCAGGACTTCCCATCTCCCTCCCAGCTGCCTCAGGGAGTGCGTTCACGCTTCCCTTCGTAGAGGTAGTAATGTGGGCTATCGTTACAGCAAGCTCCGTTTACCATGCTACTAAGCTTGCAATATGACTGGTGATACTGTGTCTGAGGGCAGTCATTTAACCTCAGCTGCGAGTTTGCTGGAGTTGGTATATGCCAGTTTCCAGCCTATCTCTTTGTGAGTACGCGTCATTGGGTGTTGGTGGTGGCTGTTTGAGACCAGCCCTTGTGGTCTCCTTTTCTCCCTTCCTCTTTTTTGTTATAGTGGAGAATTGGCACACCATAGTGTAGAATTAAGTGTTGTCAATGACTTCAATTGTGCTTTTAAGTCTTTGAATGTTACAGCATCCTCTAGTGCATTGGAGACCTCTTTAGCATTCATAGGGTTAGAAACACAATTTAATAATTGATAACTTTATGCTTTTTTTATTTGTCCCCTATGGTACATTTGGTTTGCTCCAGATCTGCACCTCTTTAGCTTCTTTTGAATATTGTCTGATGATCTCTATTCATCAAGCTAAAGTGTTGAAAATTAAAATTCTCATTAGTTTAAATGGGGCTTTTAAAGGACAGGGGCCACCGAAAATAATTTTCTGATACATTGTTCCTGGTATCCAAAAATTGGGGAATGTACACTTTAAACCTCTCAAAATACCAAGTTTTGTTTGATTAACCCTTTAAGGACCACTCCGTCTGGGGGTTACATGCTCTGAAGGACCAGGGCACTTTTTCGTGTATAAAGTCATCTGTGATCACAGTTCAGCACTACGCACTGAGATCACAAAGTTCCATGAAGTGCCAGGCATGTTATCGAGTGTTAAGGGGTTAAATAAGCAGAATGTTTTTTCTAAATAACATTGTAGGACTTTTCTCTCTGAGTAAAACAAGGGTACTCTCACTGCTGGGAGATACGAAGATTTAACAGTTTTTGCAGGTGCATATTATACCCAAGATTTTAGGGGAAATCAAGAGTGCCTATGTATAATACGCCCCTGTGATTTCCCCTGTCACACAGAAAAAATGTTTACATTTTCCCTTCCTCCTCCCCCCCTTACCAATCGCTGCCTCTCCTGCACTGAGGTTCAAATTGCACCATCCTCACAGGGTCCCAGCGGGCGGCATGCTTGCATCCGCTGCCCGCTTCCATCATGGCCCTGTCAGGACCTCCTCTGCCCAGCCAATGGTAGTGTTTTGTGAGGACCGCAAAGTCCTTGCAGGGCAATACCATAGATCCAAAAGCATGCCGCCCGCTGGAACCCTGTCAGGATGGTGCAATTTGGAGTTCTGTGCAGGAGAGTCAGCGATTAGTAAGTAGGGAGAGAGGAAGGGGAAAATTTGACTTTTTTAATCTTTTTTTTTTATTTTCTCGTGCATAATACACACACACCCACTTCACATAAGGAAGATTTTACTCATCAAGAAAAGTCCTATAACAATTTATTTTACTTCTCTTTTAAGCCTTTTTTATGCTTAAGCCCCTCACGCTTTTGCTGACATTGGTCAATTACGCAGAGTAAAGGGAAATACGTTTCCCCAGCACTGCCTCTTGGGAAAGACATTCTACTGGCCCAGGTGAGACTGACAAGGAACTCACTGCATGTAGGTGACTATCCCTGCCTCTGTTTTATTCTCAGCGTAATACAGTGATTTTTTCAGCTGTGATGCTCAGGGCATACCCACAGTGCAGATTCTAAGGATATACCTGATTATACACAAGTGGGACACTCACACTGAGCTGCTGATAACATATCTGTTACTTTCAATGCCAATAGGGTGTAGTGTGTTAGGCACCATAATGCAGAATTCCAAGTCAGATAGCATAGATCCTAATCTGGAGTGTGAACGCTAACCTATGCCTGCCAACCCATGAGTTACACTTCATCAGATAAATGTATTATTCTCCCTGCACTGTCATATCCGCCTCCATGGAGGACTGAAGATGTTACCTCTCGAACCAAGGAGCAATAACGTATTTCATAAGGGCAATTAGGGTTTTCTGGCTGTAGTAAGGTAAGTGTGGGGTTTTTATCAGGTGTTGTTAGTTCTCCTTTAACACTTTGAGTGCTAGTGGGTACACCACACATTGCATAGAGGGTAAATAAATATAATTAATTATATAAATGGGACCTTTAACCCCTTGTATGCTAGATAGATCTCCAGAGCCTTGTGAAGCAATGTGTTGGAGACCTCTAGCAATAAGGTGTTAAAAACACCATTTAAATCTGTAGTCATTTTGGTAATGTTTATCTGTTTCCAGTGGTGCGGTTGGTTTGCTCCAGAATGGCACCATTTCCTCTTATTGAATCTGTCTCTTAGCTGTTTGACAGTAGTGTACTGTACTGCATGATAGATGGGTCTTGGACTAACTTGGAGGACTATTGTTTGTGATCACTGGGGAACGCTGTTGTTTTTCAGACCGCGGTCTATTATATTTGACTCTGCAGGACTTCATCAATTTTCAGGAAGAGCAGTGCATCAAATATGCTGTTCTTTCCTACAAACAATGATGGATACTTTCAGGTATTGATCAGTGATTGATTGTATTTATCTGCATTTTGCATGAGAGGCAGGAACATTTGATGAGTGGAGTAAATACCGCTATTCTGGTGATATACACATATGGGTACTGCATTTGAATATGCATGTGGTTGCCCTCTTTGCCTGCAATAGGATCGTCCAGCTGAAAGCTGTTGGATGGAATTTACATATCTATATGACCATCGTTCGTTGGTAAATAAGACCACGCCAGAAATGGTCCCGCCATTAACTAAATAGGTGCATATCTAAAAAACAAGAGGAAAAGGTGTGCTAAAGTGGAGATAACTTCTCCAGTTATATCACTTCTCCAATTCCTGTTATTTTTTGGAGCCAATGCACTACGATTTCTCAAGTGGGAAAGATCTTAGTGCATTGGCTTCAAAGAATAATGTAGAAACTGGAGAAGTGATATCTGTGGAGAAGTCATCACCACGTTATCACTACCCTTAGTGCATCTCCCCCAAGAGTGTCCTCTGATTTGTCTGCGCAGTGTGCCACTTGTGGGCTGGTGAATTCCTCCCCTGGTGTTTGCTTTGCTGTGTATGAGAAATTTACTAACTTAGGGCTGTATGTTAAACAGAAGCATTCTGGGGCAAACCAACTACACCACAGGAGAGAATTAAACAGCCACTTTCATTTAAATGGGGATTTTAACCGTTTGAGTGCTGTAGAGATCTATGGAGACCTTTCTAGCATTCAAGCTGTTAAAATCCCCATTTAAATAAGTGAAAATTATTTTAATTTCTCCTCTAATGTACAATTGATTTGCCTTAGATTTCATGCTGTTTTATTGTGAACATACATCCCTTAGTGTTTGCATGTGATTTTGTTGTATATTGTTTGCTTTTTTCCAAGAAACACAAAAGATAAAACATCTCTGATTAAGTACTACTGCACAGTTGACAAAATTGAGAGACCCATGGAAAGTCCTGTGAATGTTTGGGAAGTATTTTCGAGCATGCTGTGCTTTATTTTTGTAATTGGGTTTTTAGGTTCATTGTGGGAGGTATGTTTTATGCCAGCACCTATTTTTATAAAAGCCGCCCCGCTGTGACAGTAATTTGGAAACGTGTAATCCCCAAGCTGTGAATTCTGTGTAGGATTTCTTGTGGAGTTTAGCTGATTGTCCTGATTGTGTGAATGATCAACTTGCCTAATGATCTAGTTGTCCACTGGAGGAGGAGGAGGGCCGTCCCACATTGCTTTGTACTGCTATTTGTGTGCCACAGACCATGGCTGGAAAGAAGCACAAGGGCCTTATTTTAGGGACTGGTTAAGCCAGTGTAAAATAAAAGGCTGGAATTTCTGCTGGGTGAAGAATTGTCTTTTTTTTTTCTTTTTTTTTTCCTTAACCCATTCAATGCTAGAAATGTCTCCAGGGCATTGTTTCCACACTGAGATTTAACCCTTTGAGTGCCAGAGAGGTATCTAACGCAATCTCTCTGGCACACAAAGGTTTATATTGCATTGCACTACAGGAGAGAATTAAATGATCAGTATATTTCTCACACACACCAAAATATTGCATTAGCTATATCCATGCTCACTAGCTTTGTAATGTGTTGGTGACATCCAAATGGTTACAGGAGAATTTTAGCTTAGGACAGTGATAGGCAACATCAGTCCCTCATAGTTTTTCCTGCTGCCCCAGTCTGTTGTCTGATACACTGGGAAGAAGAGATCACTGATCTATCCCATATACACTGTCGTATCACCCCAACAATGGAAACGCATCCCTTCGTCCCCTTGCCTAAAAGCATGCATCTCTATAAAACTTTTACAGTTCTACTAATGCATTGCAGTGGCACTCAGAGGGTTAAATCTCTTATAGTGTGCAACAATGTACTGGAGACATTTCTAGCATTCAATGGGTTAAGAGTGAGTTTTATTACATATTCAAACAAAAAAAGGATAATTCCAGCCACTTTACTTTACACTGGCTTAAAGGGAAAGTAATGTCCCAGAAAAATCTTTATAGTTTTGTCGCGCTTAAAAAAATTAAACTATATGCAAAAAATCCTCTCTCTCAAACTGCTGTGGTTTGAAAGATATTCATATTCGAAGTTCTCCCTTCCCTCTCCTCCTCCTGATGTCAGCTGTAAAGCTGTCAGCAGGAGATCCGAGTCGGCCGACACGAGGAGGCTCTGCAGCAGAGCCGAAATTGCATTATTTAGAACGAATGGTCTACAAAGTGTGCTTGCAAACCAGGCACACTTTGTAGACCTTTTCAATGAAGTAATTATTTTCCAATAACGCGATTTTGGCTCTGCTGCAGACCCTCCAGTTGGTCCCCAGACAGGAATCCCCTGCAGTCAGCACAGTGCTGACGTCAGGGAAAGGGGAGGGAGGGGAACTTTAGTGCTGAATATCTCTCAGACCAAAGCAGTTTGAGAGAGAGGATTTTTTGCATATAGTTTAATTTTTTAAGCATTACAAAACTAAAGATTTTTTCTATGACATTACTGTCCCTTTAACCAGTCCCTAAAATTAGGCCCTTGTGCTTCTTTCCAGCCATGGTTCCTGGCACACAAATAGCAGGAGTTCTGTCTTATACTCTGTGTTGTCAATGCTCCTCTTTTGCCCTCTCCCACTCCTATTATTCACAGTTCTGCTCTTCTCTGTGGAGGAACCATTCTCTTCCTACTTCTTGTCCAAACTTTTTAAAGGGATAGTAATGTTTTATAATAAAAGCAGCTCTAATTAATCATCATAGTATTTGGACTTTGGAGAGTGTTATTTCAGTTCTGTCAGAATTATAGTTCAGGAGTAATTCAATGACAAAGTGTCCCCCTCCTCCCCTTTTACTGATGTCACTCTGTTCAGCCAGATCAGAAGGGAGGTGCCCAGGTAAACTGCAGAGAGGGACATTCTTCAATCAAGATAAGGGAAAAACCTGAAAAGCTTGTCAAGGGGGGCAGGGATTTCATTGTTTTCATAGGAATAAGAGTGTCCCCTTCTGTTATCTGTCTGGTCTATGGACTGGATTCCACATCTGAGAAGAGATGGATTACACTAGGTAAAAGGGGCGGGAAGGGGAAACTTTGCTTGTGAATATCTCTTAAACCATAAAGGTTTGAGATATAACACTTATATCATTCTTCATGTTTTTTTAATGCCTACAAAATAAAATAAAGGTAAAATGAAGTATTACTATCCCTTTAAAAGAGCAGCAAGGATTAATTATGTATGGCTTATCTTTCTGAGTAAAACAAGGATGCTTCAAATTCGGCGAGATGCCTCATTCAAATTTCATTATGATTAACCTTTTGAGTGCCAGGGGGTACAGTTTGTTTGCCTTAGAATAGGTCCAGTTTGCTTTTATACATGAGGCCCAACGTCGGATCATATTTATAAAGAAGTAAAGTCTATAAAGTTTATAAATATGTCTGAGAATATTCTGAGAGAATTTGTGAAAATTTTCCAGCGAGAATATTTTTTTGCATACATACCTACTAATATATACTTCTACTAGTGTAAAGTCCCATGTACATGGGCCAAGGTCTGGGTAATGTTAAGAGACCGTTACCGCACTGCTCCATGTGATA
This sequence comes from Rhinophrynus dorsalis, assembly GCA_037306005.1. Classification (NCBI taxonomy): domain Eukaryota; kingdom Metazoa; phylum Chordata; class Amphibia; order Anura; family Rhinophrynidae; genus Rhinophrynus; species Rhinophrynus dorsalis. Next base: position 579,949,969 of record CM074718.1, read on the forward strand.
CAGTCTTGCATTGCCTCACTTGCGCGATGCAGTCATGCGCAGTAGAGACTGCCCGCGTTCAGCCAGTCTCTACTGCGCATGATTGCATCGTGACAAGCATCCTAGAGAATTATTATTTAGGATTAAGAACAGGTTATACTTGGCGTTAAAGGGATAATAATACTTGAAAATAATTGTATTTTATATTGTAGCCCTTAAAAAATAATGAAAAATGATATAAGTCTTATCTCCCAAACCTTTATGGTTTGGGAGATATTCACATGTTAAATATAGTAAAATTCTCTTTTCCTGGCTGTTTCAGCCAAGTCTGCCATCTAGTGGACAGATTTGGAATTCGGTCCACATAGCAACCAGCAGCTCTTTAGCAGTGCCGGGATCACAATCTTTGAAAAGAACTACTTAATTGGAACTATCTACAAAGTGTGCCTGGCTTGAAAGCACACTTTGTAGACCATTCCAATTAAGAAATTATTTTTAAAGATGGTGATCTCAGCACTTCTGGAGAGGCACAGCCGGTCCCGGGACCGGATTCCAAATCTGAAGGGTGGAGCAATGACGTCACTCCAGGGGAAACTTTACTTCTGAATATCTCCCAAACCATAAAGGTTTGGGAGATAAGACTTGTAACATTTTTCATGTTTTTTAAGGGCTACAATATAAAATAAACTTATTTTCAAATATTACTATCCCTTTAACCCTTTGAGTGCCAAAGGGGTACGGAATGCATTGCTTTGCAATGCGTTCCGTACCCTTCTGGCACTCAAAGGGTTAAGATCTAAGCACTAAAACTGCCTTTATTTCTTGTGAAAATTTCTTTACAAATACGTTACGCTATTGTTCATATTTGGACAAACCCATTTCTACATTTATACATATTCTAATGTCATTTTGCAACAATTTTCCAGACGCTTCTTTATAAGTCCAGTTTTATAAATCTCCCCCAATATGTTTTATAGTGGTGACATTTGTGTAATCCCACAAATGACAATGTTTATTTACCCTGCCAGAACACAGTACTGCATGTCGTGTAGAGCAATGGGATGCCAATGGGCAGACTGGAGAAGCAGATGAAGATATATAACTCATCTGCTTATTGCGGTGTCTCTAGCTGCAGACGTGTACACCAGGGGTTCTCAACCCATGCCCTCAGTGGCCACTAACAGGCCAGGACTTAGGAATTCCCCTGCTAGAGCACAAGTGTGTTGATCAGAGGCTCATTCACATTGATTAATTCACCTGTGCTTTCACAAGGAAATCCTCAAATCCTGGTCTGTTAATGGCCACTGAGGGCACGGGTTGAGAACTACTGCTGTACACTAGGTTCCATTTGATCTGACAAATACAGAGATGCTGTTTATGTAGGAAGGCAGTGGATGTCGATCCTGTCCAGGTGTGATAGTAGCAATGCAATATCACTTATACTGTTGTTGGAAATGAGGCTGTCCAGCACAGTTTTTGTTTTTTTTATTTCAGATTTTTGAATCCCTCTAAGTCCCTGCACTCATAAATTATGAGTGGTCTCATTTCTGTAAAGTTCAGGAACATGTCATGTGAATGTCCAATGTAGAATTCACTCCACTCAGTTGTACTTTTGTTGTTTCATTTCAAGTAGTTGAGTTTTCTGTCTTGTTACAGCCTCGGAGATAATGTTAAGACTGTAGGGAGATGTTAAAAGGCAAGTGAAATACAAAACGTTTATTGGCAACTATCTTAAAGGAGCAGTATAATTTTAATATGAAATATATATTTTGGGGCTTTTACGGCTTATTATCGCGATGGTTCTCCCACTGCTGTGAGCTGTTTCTTTAAAAGTTATGACTGGTTAACCTGTTACCTGTATTTCCAACCTGGAGTCCACATAGCATTCTTTCTCTATTGATCTTTATCACGGAGCTGAGATTTAAGCTGAAGCTCTCCATAGAATGTGGTGACAGTCCCCTGGCATTCAAGGGGTTAATTTGAATGAAATTTGAACGAGGCATCTCCCAGAACTTGAAGCATCCTTGTTTTACTCAGCAAGATCAGCCATACATAATTATTCCTTATTGCTCCTTTAAAAAGTTAGAATAAGAAATATGAAGAGGAAAGTGCCTCTTAAGAAGACAATAATAGGAGCACTGAGAACACGGAGTATAAGACAGAAAAGGACAGCAGATTAAAAGGCTAGAAAAAAAGTAGAATATACTATACATATTATAGTGATGGTTGTGGAGTACAGATTGAGTGAAAGATGAGGAGGATAAAAAGGGGAAGAGGTATGCAAATTGGAGGAAATCATGAACATATTGGTTTAGACATTGAAAAAGGAAGTGAGTAGAAATGAAGGTAAGAATAGTCAGAACATAATAAAGAAAGGGGTAAAGGATGGGGCGATGAGGCAGCAGATTGGATGTTAGTACACAATATACATTTGGTTGCTATGCCTGCCCCTCTTTTACTTAAAGGAGCAGTAAATGTTTTTGTAAAAAAAACACCTGTTACATAGGCTGTACAAGCTTTGATAAAGCGGTGTTCAACCGTGAAATGCATCAATGTTTATAGCCTCTACAAATTTTAACAAAATAAATATTCTATTAAGAGTACCCTGCGCCTGTATTTGTCTCAAATTGGATATCATGGAAATAAGATCAAGCATCCTCCACTGGGGAGCCTACCAGAGCGGAGACGGGTTTATGATCTCTGTCCGCTTTACTTGTTAGAGCGACTGATACCAGCGGCCTAACAACATCAATATGTGAGTAAATTTGAGCTTATTATTTAATTTCTTATTTGTGCTGTAACGATATTACACTACTGGTGCATTCTATACAATTTGTCTTTTGAGACCTTATCTCTATGACACATCTTCCTTTAGGGATCCCTTGGACAAAAGATTAGATCTTGTACTTAAGCATCTCTTCACCCATACTGGCGCAACTTACAAGCCCACTCTGGCCATACACTCCATCTTAAGAGCCACAAAATGTTGGTTGGCAAATATCAAGCAATCTGTCACCAAGTTGAAAGAAAATCATTGATTGTGAACTTTCTGATTGAGCTTAAGTTGATAATCGGGTTACTTATTGACTCCCCAGTCAACTGGTCTGGCTCCAGACCTGCTTTATAGCTGTAGAAGTCTTGCCAAGAAAAACCATTGGCCTAGGTGGAAGATATTTTCCAAATCTTAATCTGCTTGGTCTTCTGTTATTTGGAGGCATTTTTCAGAGATTAGTTACACATCATCATCATTAGGAGGGCGCCTGTAAACAGAAAAGTATGTTTCTTCCTCAAGAATTGAAGAGTAAACATGCTGAGCATATTTTCCCCTAAATAACTAGCGAGGTAAGCCTATCATTTCTCTTCTGTGGGCCTGGTAAAGAGTCTTCCAGGTCTCAGGTTTGGAATGGAGGTCAACATGGTCCATATTTCACTCCTTCAATACCAGCAAGGAAAAAGGGAAAGTCTGATTTTAACTAGGTGCATGCCTAGGGTGTAGGTGGAAGGCTTAGATTTCTATGCTATTTTGGAATTAAAAGAGCTGTCTCCCTTTGGATGTAAAATCCTTCAGCATGGAATGCCTCCTATCATGATTCCTGTAGTTCATCTCAAGGATTGGATGTGTCCTTGTTATTCCTACTCCTCAAAGGTTTCTGAGATTCACTTAGCATCATCATCACTCCCAGTTTACTTACCTTCCATTTGGGATTGCTACAGCTCCAAGATCCTACCAGGAGGTTGAGAACAAGGTTTACAAATCTTCTACTATCTGAACTATATATGAATTCTAGCCAAGAAAAGACAGCATCTTCTCCTTTACCAACAACACACCATCCAGTCCTCTTTCAACTGATTTGGTTGATCAATCTCTACAAGAGCAACCTAACTCCCACAAGGAAAATTGTGTATTTGTGGGTTTATCTTGACACACTCATGGCAGAAGTGAGCCTTCCATTTGAGAAGTGATAGCACCTATCAGTTTTCATACAGCAGTTCAGAAGGAGGACTCTATGTTGGCAAGGCACTTCCCAGGATTTGGAGTCTTATGATCTTCACCATTCTGCTTATGAAATGGGAATGATGGAACAGTTTTACGATAAATGGGACAGCCACCTCGACTCCCTATAAGGCAAAATCCTTATACCACAGGAAGACCTTTAGTCCTTGAGTCGGTGGGAAATGGAAGACAGTCTATCCATGGGCTCTTGTCTAACCAGTCCAGACTGGAACATCATTACTACAAATGCCAGCTGGAATAATTGGGGAGCTATTTGCCAAAATGAAGTAACACAGGGCTTATGGCCAAATCCTTGCTCCAGCATACCTTCAAATATATTTGACCTAAGGGCTCCAACATCCTGGTAGGGCATCCAGGGATGTTCAGGATAGACCTCTCAGCAACCGCTTAAATCAAGAAAAAGTGATGAATGATGAGCCAGTCATTACTGAAAGAAGTCTCTTCAGTCTTGGAATGGACCTCAGTGCATGTCTTGAACCTCACAGCAGTCTATATCCAGGGGGCGCACAGTGTGCATGCACACTTCCTGAGTTGTTCCTTATTGAATCCCAGTTTTTGGGACTGGAGTAAGATGGTCTTTGAGATGATAACTCTCCAACCTTCAATCACATGGCAGTGCCCCAGAATGTCCTTGTGGAAATTCTTGGCACTGCACTCCTTTGTTCCCAATCCTTTGCCAACTTAAACAGTTTGTCTGATATACCATCCTGGTCCAGTACCATCTCAACTCATACTTGTCATAAGACCTCGTGGTCAGGCCTGCCGCCACAGCAAATTGTTAATGCAGCTGTCTACATGCAATGCTCACAAGCTTTGCTTCTGAGTCTTGTCTCATAAAGGATTTAAAATGTTAGTAATGTCCACAAAAAAGTTTTCTGCATTTAGAAGAGCTTAAAAAGCTGAGCTAAATGCAAAAAAACGTATCTCTCAAACTGCATGTGGTTTAAGAGATACAGGCATTTAAAATTTGATCTCTCCTACTGACAGCTGTAACGCTGTCAGCAGGAGATCTGTGTTGGCCAACACGGAGGCGCTACAGCTGAGCCGTGATCTCGTTATTTACCACGAATCCCTTCATTGGAATGGTCTAAAACGAGTGCTTGAAAACCAGGCACACGTTTTAGACCATTCCAATGAAGGGATTTGTGGTAAATAACGAGATCACGGCACTTCTCAAGCGCCTCCGTGTCGACTGACACAGATCTCCTGCTGACAGCTTTACAGCTGTCAGTAGGAGAGATCAAATTTTAAATGCCTGTATCTCTTAAACCATAGCGGTTCGAGAGATGCTTTTTAAGCTCTTCTAAATGCAAAAAACTTTTTTGTGGACATCACTAACACTCTAAGGGAGCATACTCAACCTCTGTCTTCTAGGTTAGTGCTATCTTTCTATTACACCTGCTCGGAACAGACAACAGTCTTAAGCAGTGTGAAAAAAGCACTATGCATAATCTACAGAACACAATATACATTTTCAGATCATGATAGCTACTTCTCATCTTTAGACTACAACACTGTTTCGATGCGTAAGTATTTAAATTTACCAGACTGATATGAGAAAAACTTATTCAAGTCATTATTTTTGACTAATTTTAGCTACTTATTCCTACTGGTAAAGTTTCAGGTGGCATATTTGAAGCAGTATATAGGTATAAATATCTGTTTTAGCCTCAACCACCTGTGCTAGTCCATTTACCTAGCACCATTTCATTAAAGTAGTTCTCTCTTGTGTTTCCTATTATTTTTCTACCCTTTTATTTTAAGGCATCCCCTCTTGTTCTAATATTAATTTTGTTCTAAAAGATTGATCCCCAAACGTATCTGACTTCATGTGTTCATACAAAGTCTATTTATGCATAGGGAAGCATGTACATTTTAATTATATATTAACCATTTGTGTACTACTGGTTTGTGTAACATCTGTTGCCTTAAAGGGACATTAATGTTTCACAAAAAAAGCAGCTCCCATTAATCTTCATAGTATTTGGGCCATGGAAAGTGTTGTTTCAATACTGTCAGAGTTGTAGTTCAAGAGTAATTGAATGATAAAGTATCTCCCTCCCTCCCCCTTTTACTGATGCAGCACTGCTCACCTCAGAACAGCAAGACTGTCCAGATAACTCTCAGAGAGGCACAGTCTTCGGTGATCATAAGGAAAAACCCAGTAAGAAGATTGTCCCTTGATGTGATCTGTCCGTTCAGTCCACATCTCAGGGGAAGTGGCTTACACTAGGTAAATGGAGCGGGAGGGGGGTACTTTATCATTCAGTTACTCCTGAACTACCACACTGACAGTGCTGAAATAACACTCTCCATGGGCCAAATACTATGAAGATTAATTGGAGTTGCTGTTTTTTGGTGAAACATTACTATCCCTTTGAGGACTATGCTCTTAGTAAAGTAAACTAGGCCAATTTATAAATACTGTGTATTGTATTGTCCCAAAATTGTTCTACTTATTCAGATGCCCCATTCTAAATTGGATTAGAAATATTCCACATAGGTGTAGCTATTTATACTTCTCAGTATCTGTAAAGCAATGCCTTGGAAACCAGTCTTGCAACCAAAGGATTGTCAATTTATTTCCATGAGGATTATTATGTTCTTTATGATTCAGTTGATTTACCCCAAAATTATTCCACTTTAAAGGGTAATATATTCAAAAGATAAGTAGAGTAAATCTGAGGCAAGCTGCGCCTTTGGGAACACATACAAATTCCTGAATTTCACATTGATTTAAATAGGACTTTTAACTGCTTTTGTAATATGTTGGCGACATTTCTAGCATATCTTCCAACTGTCTTTGATTTCCAAGGACAGTCCATGATTCTAGTTCCCTATCCCTGAACCCTGCTGTCCCTGGTTTATTTAATTTCCATATTATACGTGCTTGTCATAAAATAGGTTAAGTTTGTGATCCTCCCTGCATGGTAATGCTCATTGTATGATTTTATACGGTATTTAGCTGTGGGCAGTGTCAGGTCTCTTATACCAAACTTGCCAACTGTATCAGACACGGTCCCTGGTTGGCACTGTCCTTGGGCCCTGCTGTACCTTTTTTATCATTGGTTTTACATTTGAATTGTAACCCCATATTCTTTGTGTTTGTCTTTGAAAGGTTAATGGGTTATAAGCTTCCCCACTTATTAAAATCCCGCATTTATAGAGTTTCCTCTGGCATTGAGGTGTAGGTAATATTTATTTTCTGTAGAAGTGCAGTTTTAAATCTGTTCTATGATATTTTCAAGTGGTGTCATACTACATGGTACTGTGGTCACTAGTGACACTCTGGCATGTGACTGCCCAGGGGAAAAAATCCAAGGAAATTATGTTGGCAAGTATGCTTTATCATAGTAAATTAAGTCATTGTCAATTTGTATTTGTCCCCTATGTTGCAGTTGGATTACTCCAGAATTAATACACTTTTCTTTTGAACTTAGTGCCCTTTTTGAATATACAGATCTCTTTAGCTGTTCTCTCTACATCAGGGCTGTCCAAGTTCAGTCCTCAAGGGCGACCAACAGTCCAGAATGTAAGGCTTTCCCTGATTAGGTACAGGTGAGTTAATCAGTGGCTCATTCATTTTGACTGACTGCCCTCTACATAATCAGTGAAATCCTTAAATCCTGTCCTGTCTGTGGCCCTTGAGGACTGAAGTTGGACAGCCCTACTCTACATAATCATTTATAGTAACTATAATTTTTGCTGGGAAGTAGGCCTTGCTGTGCATTATGGACAGTCTGCCAATGTCTGAGACATCACACTTGAACAGTTTTATGCAAACAGCTGACATGATGCAGGTCATTTCATCTAGCATAAATAATACTGCAGTCAGGATACTTTCTTATAAATCATCTCTCCCCAGGGTTTCGCCCTTAAACACATTGTCCTCTGACTCTTTGTGCCTCTCGCCCTATTGCTCTGCATGGCTGCCTGCTTAAGAAACATGTACACTGACAGACAGAGAGCATATCACACAATAGAAACAGACACACAAGGTTCTGTGCAATGTGAGAGGCGTTGGAATATGCGGTGACAGTGACACCCAGACATAGTTACTCATTGACAGCCAGACACACTGATAAAGTGATAGACTGACTTGGATATAGTGACAGACTTATTCAGTCAATGAAAAACTCACTGATGAGGAGAACCATGTGTTTGTTTTTTTTTGTTTTTTGTTTTTTTTTGGTGGAAGGGGGGTACTGTCTGGATTTGACAAACCAACTTTTTTTTCTGCACTCACATGTTGAACTGTCTAAAGTCTACAGTTCTTGTACCATTTGTTGAGTGTGTTGGAGCTCTAGTACATTGGCGGTAAAATTAGTCTGGAAGCATTCTGGGGCAAACTGACTGTGCCACAGAGGACAATACATATTTCCCACGTTCCATTTGATTTAAAGGGATAGTAATGTTACCTAATAAAAGCAGCTCTAATTAATCATCATAGTATTTAGACTTTGGAGAGTGTTATTTCAATTCTGTCAGAGTTGTAGTTCAAGAGTAATTCAATGACAAAGTATCCCCCTCCCGCCCCTTTTACTGATGTCACACTGTTCAGCTAGAGCAGAAGGGAGGTGCCCAGGTAGACTGCAGAGAGGGACAATCTTCAATTAAGATAAGGGAAAAACCTGGAAAAACTTGTCAAGGGGGGGCAGGGCTTTCATTGTTCTCATAGGAAGAAGATTGTCCCCTTCTGTTATCTGTCTGGTCTTACAACCAGATTCCACATCTGAGAAGAGATGGCTTATATTAGGTAAAAGGGGCGGGAGGGGAAACTTTGCTTGTGAATATCTCTCAATCCATAAAACAAAGTAATTTGTATTTGACTCCTGTGGTTCAGCTGGTTTACTCCAGAATAACAGTTTTATTATTAAATATGGGTATTTAACCCATATCTGAACATCTGACACATGTACTTAGTAGAATCAAAAACAGTCTATCACTCTGCCTCTGCTCTCCTCCCTCTGTCTAGCCTCCACCGATGACTGAGGCTTGTGTCTGTAAGCTGGATCGGTCTCATTGGCAGAGAGAGATATCTCGCCAATGAGACCACTCCAGCTTACAGAAAGCCTCCGTTATTGGAGGAGGCTGGATAGAGGGAGGGGAGCAGAGGCAGAGTACGGACTGTGGTTACAGAGCAGGTAACCGCAGTCTATGCGGAAGTTGCTGTAGGGAAGACTTTATAACTTAGATAATTAGATAAAATAAAGCTTAAAAAAAAAAAAAAAAAAAAAAAGAACAAACTTTTACTCAGATTCGCTATATAACCTAACTATTTAGCCTAGGTTATATAGAGGTAATACATCCCCTTTAATAGCATTTGTAATGGTTCAAACTATAACTGGGAAGTACTAAGTCAGTTTGCCACGGTTGGTACTGCTGTCAGGGACCTAGCTGGGCATCAATTTAGGAGACAGTCCATGTCTCCTCTTCCCTTACATTACTGATGTAGTTTAATATCTGGAGGGCTGTGTAAGTTCCCACCTCTGGTGTAGGGTGAACCGACTTGCAGATGGCTAGTTAAGTACCAGTGTTGTTTAGTTTCAACTATTTGTTGTCCCCATATTAGTTGGAAGAAAGTATAAATCCACCAGTGCAGCCTCACTGGAATTTACCCCTAGAGTGCCAGGTGGGTACATTGTACGAGTTTGGACAGCTGTATCCGCTGTGCCAAGCTCGTACAATGTACCCACTAAATGCGGTCACTGCATAAGCCGGTATAACCGACATGCAGTGACCGCATTAAAAAAAAAAAAAAAAAAAAAAAAAAGCCTTGCACTCGTGGGGGGACATGAGGATCATTCCTCATGTCCCCCCTGCTATTGATCTCCCAGCCGATCGCGCTGGGAGATCAATAACGCAAGACTTCGCTTCTCGTCTCTCGTCTCTTCTACCCGAACTTCCGGGTAGGAGTGGGCGGGACCGGGGGAAGCCTCCCAACGTCATTGGTGACATGGTCACCGATGACAATAGGGAAGTTTCCCCGGTCCCGTTCACTCCTACCCGGTGGTAGGAGAGAAGGGAAGGAGAGCTTTTGCTCTCCTGCTTCGCCATATTGGCTGGGAGATCAATAACTGGGGGGACACCAGGAGGGGTCCTGATGTCCCCCACGAGGTCTGAAATTAGAAAAAAATAAAATAAAATAAAAATAAAAAAAATTGCTAACACTGAATTTTAAAAAGGCCAACTTTAGCAGGTTTAATTCATCCCTTGGTCTCGTTGACTGGGATAAAATATTTTCAGGAAAAAACACAGAAGGTAAGTGGAATGCCTTTAAAATAACATTGAAAAAATACACATATAAATTTATCCCTGTTGGAAACAAATACAAAAGAAGCAAATTGAAACCAATGTGGCTAACCAGTAAAGTAATTCATGAAATAAATAACAAGAAAGCGGCATTTAAACATTACAAAGCTGAGGGATCAGCAGAGGCATTTGCAGAATACAAAAATGTCAACAAAACCTGTAAAAAGGCTATTAAATTAGCTAGACTGGAGAATGAAAAAAATATTGCTAAGGAGAGCAAAAGCAAGCCAAAAAAATTCTTTAAATACATTAATGGCAAAAAATTAAAGTCTGATAATGTTGGGTCCTTGTTAGCTGAAACGGGTGAGATGGTCAAAGGTGACAGAGAGAAGGCAGATATTTTAAATAATTTCTTTTCTTCTGTTTTTACCAAGGAAGACCCATTGGACAAGAATCTGCAAACTACTTTTACAGAACAGTCACAGCAAGCATGGGACTGGCTAACACAAGAAAAAGTGTTAAAACAATTGAATGGTGTCAAGGTAGACAAAGCTCCGGGGCCAGATGGTATACACCCACGGGTACTTAAAGAGCTAAGCCAGACCCTGGCCAGACCGATATATCTGATTTTCAGGGATTCTTTTATTTCTGGTATGGTGCCCATGGATTGGCGTAAAGCAGATGTGGTGCCCATATTTAAAAAGGGATCAAAGTCCCAGCCAGGAAATTACAGACCCGTAAGCTTGACATCTGTGGTAGGGAAGCTGTTTGAAAGGTTGCTAAGGGAATATATTCAAGAATTCTGCTGGAACAGGAATATCATTAGCAATAGCCAACATGGCTTTGTGAAAGATAGGTCTTGTCAAACGAACTTGATCGCATTTTATGAAAAAGTAAGTAATAATATAGATGAGGGAGAGGCGGTTGACGTGATCTATTTAGACTTTGCCAAGGCATTTGATACGGTTCCACACAAGAGGTTACTGTACAAATTGAATGAAATAGGACTAGGGCAAAATGTTTGTGAGTGGATTGGAAATTGGCTGAAAGATAGAATGCAAAGAGTGGTAGTAAATGGCAAGTTCTCCAGTTGGATAAACGTGATAAGTGGAGTGCCTCAGGGATCTGTCCTGGGTCCTCTTCTTTTTAATTTGTTTATTAATGACCTCCCAGAGGGCATAGGAAGCCATGTATCAGTGTTTGCCGATGACACAAAATTAAGTAAGGTAATAAAGTCTGAACTGGATGTGTCTTCATTACAAGAGGACTTGGACAAATTGAGTAACTGGGCAGGCAAATGGCAAATGAGATTCAATATAGACAAGTGTAAAGTTATGCATTTTGGGTATAATAATAAAAATGCAACATATAGTTTAAATGGTGTTTCTCTGGGGAAATCTACTAATGAAAAGGATTTAGGAGTAATGGTAGACAATAGACTTTGCAGTAGCATGCAGTGCCAGCTGGCAGCTGCAAAGGCCAATAAGATATTGGCATGTATTAAAAGGGGTATTGACTCAAGGGAGGAAGATATAATTATGCCTCTTTACAGGTCCATGGTAAGACCCCACCTAGAATATGCTGTTCAATTCTGGGCGCCCTTTCTGAAGAAGGACATTATGGAACTAGAGAGAGTGCAGAGGAGGGCTACAAAACTAGTAAGGGGAATGGAATGTTTTAGTTATGAAGAGAGGCTAGAAAAGTTAAACTTGTACACACTAGAGAAACGGCGTCTTAGAGGGGATATGATAACACTATATAAATATGTTCAAGGCCCATATAAAGGGCTTTCAAAAGACCTGTTCATTAACAGAACAGTACACAGGACAAGGGGCCACCCGCTTAGACTTGAGGAAAGGAGATTTAGTCTACAACAGCGGAAGGGTTTCTTTACAGTAAGGACAATAAAGGTATGGAATGCACTTCCGGAGGAGGTGGTGCTATCAAATACATTAGATGCCTTTAAAAGGGGCCTGGATACTTATTTAAAAGAGCATAATATAGAGGGCTATGCACGTTAGTATTGGGATTAATATTTAGTTAGGGCTTGTTGATCCAGGGAGAAATCTGATTGCCATTTGGAGTCAGATGCCTTCTTTTGGGTCAGTGATGGTAAACAGGAATAGGAAAAGGGTTGAACTGGATGGATTCAAGTCTTTTTTCAACCTAAATTACTATGTAACTATGTAACTATGTAACCCTGTGAGTGCCGCAGGGGTCCCCAGCACATTGCTTTGCACACACAGGGTCACTTATTTTGGGGGGATGTTTTTTTTTTTGAAAGACCTCATTGGGGGGATCAGGGGGGGTCCTGATGCCCCTCGATGAGGTCTATGATTTAAAAAAAAAAAAAAAAAAAAAAATTAACCCTGTGTGTGCCAATGCACCCCCCCTCCTGTGGCCTGGCCCACACAGGGCTTTTATCATTCCTTTGTTACCAGAGATTGTTGGGGGGCCATCAGGATTGGTCCTGATGGCCCCCCAACAAGCTCTGATTACAAAGTAACCCTCTGAATGCCACAAGGGTCCAAACCATTGCTTTGCAATGCGCAGGAGACCCCTGTGGCACTCACAGGGACATTTATTTTGATTTCTTTTTTTTTTTTGTAAGACCTCATTGGGGAGAATCAGAGGGGTCCTGATACCCCCCAATGAGGTCTATAATAAAAAAAAAAAAAAAATATATATATATATATATAAATAAAAAAAATTAACCCTGTGTGTGCCACGGGGGGGGGGGATGCAGCCGCCCTTCTGTGGCACACATAGGGCTTTTATCATTACTTTGTTACCAGAGATTGTTGGGGGGCCATCAGGATTGGTCCTGATGGTCCCCCAACAAGCTCTGATTACCAAGTAATGATAGAAAAAAATTAACCCTCTGAGTGCCACAAGGATCCAATGCATTGCTTTGCAATGCGCTGGAGACCCCTGTGGCACTCACAGGGTCACTCTGTGGACATATATATATTTTTACTAATACCTCATTGGGGAAGGATCAGGGGGTCCTGATGCCCCTCAATGAGGTATATAACAAAAAAAAAAAAAAAAAAATTAAAACAAAAATTAACCGTGTGTGTGTGCCACTGGGAGGGGGGTTCAATGCAGACCCCCTTCCTGTGGCACACACAGGACTTTTTATCATTAATTTGTGATCAGAGCTTGTTTGGTGGCCATCTGAATACAAAGTAACAATTAAAAAAAAAAAATTAACCCTTTGTGTGCCACAGGGGCCCAAATGCATTGCTTTGCAATCCACTGGACACCCCTGTGGCACACAAAGGATTTTTTCCCCCTTTATTTTTTATTTAGACCTCATTTTGTGGGTTCTGATGCTCCCAACTAGGTCTACACAAAAATATTGGGGGGAAAAAGCCCCAAAAAATGCACGTGCCACAGGAGGGGTGGGTCCAATGCAGTGCTTTGTATGAGGGGACATACAGTGCACACTAGTAGTCACAGATCTCCCATACACACTATCAGACACTGCCCCACCATCACCACCATCCTTGCTCCTCTGCTCATACCCACACACACTGCCTAATCCCTCACCCTCCCACACACTTTGTTACACTTGTAGTCACAGGTCCGCATGTACACCGGCTGACGCCCTAGCTTCTTTCATCTGTTAGCCATAAAATCTAACATACACTGTTTGCTTTCCCATTCCTGTTTCACTGGTAGCTACGCTCCTGTAGTGTAAATTGGTATATCAACCCACATCAGTGGGGTACCATTTTTCCTCCTAGGAAATCCCACGCCATTGAACCATTTTTGAAGTGACTGATGTGTAAAACAAATGTTTGGTTTTTTTTCCTGTAGCACCACATTCTGGAAATAGTTGTGCCAACTAACTTAGGGGTAAAAAGGCAAGTGACCACTCATTAGATGTGGCAGGTTGTCTTCTTTCCAAAATGGTATGGTTTATCTACCTTTCACTGTCCTCCAATACAGGTCACTGGTGCAATGGGAGGCGATCCGCCCCTTTAAGTAGGCAGGAACATTCATTCAATTGTATGCAGGGGGTGGAGCCTCCCCTCCTTCTTAAGCTGCCTTCAGGCCAGAGCCAAGCCAGATTGATTTGTTCCTGTGTGCTGTGCACACCAGGTGGAGAACATCTCTCATTCAACTTTAGTTTTTTATTGTTTTTCTTCAAATATGGAATACCACCATTAGGCGGGTGACCATGGCTGTGAATTGCCCTCTCCAAAGTGGCTAGTGCAGTTTCCAGGGATTTTCTGGTGGACCTTATGCCCTGAAGAGGGAACAACTTGAGTCAAGTAGCTTCCCTGCTGGGGAATTTCCTCTGGTTAATTCCCTTTTAACATGGTTAACTGAAGACAGAAGTCCTGCAGAAAGGTGAGCCACCCTTTGAGTGCTGAAGGTCCACTTGTCCCACAGTGTCCCTTCTTTGGGCATGTATTTGGGAGTTCTCATTTTGCACTCCAGCACTCATAGGGTGTTTTTATTCCTATTGCTTGTATTTATGCAATGTCTGTGGTATTCCCTGGGTTTTGGAGCTTTGGGTTGTTATTTTCTCATGTTTTACATGTGTTAGAAGTATGTTTGGTGAACTTTTTCTCTCAGGAATAATTTATTAATATTTAATGTTCCGCGCCTTTAAGCGCGCTTTTACCCGCATAGACGCCATTGCTCCTTTACTCTCTATGGGTTTACACAGTGTGGGACGTATCTCTGGAACCGCTTGTCACAGCGACTTCAGAGAGGGCTCATTTTGTTGGTCTTCCCCTGCTCTATCATCCGGTAGCTAGATTCGGTGTGTTGGGAGTCTGGGGGGGCTTCGGGCACTGTTTTGGGGTACTTCTGAGAAAAACTACGTTTCCCATAAGCGCCCGTTTCGCGCTTGTTTTCTGATTGGCTCCCGTCGCGGCAGCCATTTTGTGGTGTTATTCTCAGCGAGTATACTACGCAGGGACCGAGCCTTCTCTCCTCTCAGCAGATTAACCCTTCGCTGGCCAGATAAGTTCGATTTTAGACATTTCTGGGGTGAAACTTTAATCTTTCACACTTCTACTGGGTGATTTTTCTTAGTGGAGTATATCTGACGCTGTGAGCATGTCTACTCCACTGGAGTCAGGGGCTAGACCCAAGACTAAAGAGCCTGGGGTGTCTATTTCCCCCATTGCGTTTTGCTCCTCTTGTCACTCTGGGCAGCCTAGAGAATTTTCAGGTCATTTATGCCCAAAATGTGCAGAAAGTCATGATAGCAACCCTGGGCTTTCCAGCCACGCTATTGAGCCAACTTGGGTAAAAGAGTTTAAAGCTGCCACTAGGGATCTCAGATCCACTCTCCAACTCTTTCCCTCTAAGGTTCAGGGGGCTCTACAAGTCTGGCAGACCCCCTCCACAATCAGGACCTCCCTGCCTAAGCCACAGGGGGCTCCTGATATGTCTGATTCTTCTGAGGAAGAACTTTTGCAGGATTCTGATGCTGAGGAAGGCACTGTTATAGAATCTAATAGGTCCATTGGTGACCCTTATGAATGTAACCCTGAAGTTTCTGCTGAGGGTTTGATCAGAGCTGTCCTAACTACGCCCAACCTTCCTCTGACTCAGGAATCTACTCATGATCCAACTGACGTTTTCCAAAAACTGTCTAAGGCTGTGGTTTGTTTTCCTAATAACCCTACTCTTGCTTGTTTAGTCTCTGATGCGTGGAGGAATCCTGAAAAATCCTCTTCTGTGTCCAAAAAGTTTGCTAAACTTTATCCTTTTCCTGAGGCTGAACTGGCAAAATGGGTTCATCCTCCTAAAGTGGATGCTCCTATTTCTAGGTTATCCAAATCTACTGCCTTAGCTGTATCAGATGCCTCTGCCCTGCAGGATTGGACGGACAAAAAGTTAGAGATTTGTCTTAAATCCATTTTTGCCTCTATTGGCACTGCCATGCGTCCAACCTTTGCAGTGGCGTGGGTTAATAGGGCTATTGCGGCCTGGACTGAACAACTGACTGAGGCGGTTCGCCAGGATGCACCAGTGTCTGAGCAGTTGCAGCTTCTTGCTAAAATATCAGAAGCTCAAAATTATGTTTCTGACGCTGCTTTTGATGGCAAGGGCCTCTACTTCCTCTGTGGTGGCTAGACGTGCTCTTTGGCTGAAAATTTGGTCTGCTGACACTGCTTCTAAGAAAGCTTTGCTTTCTTTACCTTTTCAGGGGACCTTACTGTTTGGATCTGAACTTAAGGAGATGATTAGTGAGGCTACTGGTGGCAAAAGTACTCTTCTACCATCAGTCTTCAAGAAGAAGTTTCCAGCCAAACGCAATCGGTCCTTTCGTTCCTTCCAAACTGAGACACACTCCACGTCCCAGGCAGGTCCGTCCTCCACGCGCTCCTCCTCCAAGCCCAAACAGTCCTGGAAGCCCAAAGTTGCCCCCAAGGCCAAGACCTCCAAGACTGCTTCGGCATGACTCGCCGAACCCGGGTCCGCATCCGGCTGTAGGTGGACGTCTCCACATCTTTCGCTGGGTTTGGGAGGAGTCAGTGGCGGACCCTTGGGTTGTTCAGGTGGTATCAGAGGGATACAGGATCCCTTTCTCTTCCCTTCCTCCTTTTCGGTTCCATTTTACTCGTCCTTCTCAGGAGCCTACAAAAAGACGTCTGTTCGACGACGCTATTCAGGATCTTTTGGACAAAGAGGTCCTGGAATTGGTTCCACCAGAGGACACAGGTTCAGGATTCTATTCCAACCTGTTCGTTGTGGCCAAAAAGGGACGGAGGTGCTCGTCCTATTTTGGATCTCAAGGATCTCAATTCCTTTGTTGTGAGTTCCCACTTTCGTCAGGAATCTCTGCGTTCTGTGATAGCAGCAATGTCTCCAGGGGAGTTCCTTGCCTCCCTGGACCTTCAGGATGCATACCTTCACATCCCTATTCATCCAGAGAGCAGACGGTATCTCAGATTTGCCTGTCACAAAGGCCACTTTCAGTTTTCAGCTCTTCCCTTTGGTCTGACTTCAGCTCCTCAGGTCTTTCAGAGGGTATTGGGAGCTTTGATAGCTGTGCTTCATCGAGATGGAGTCAGGGTGACTCCCTACATGGACGATCTGCTCCTGAAAGCCTCATCTGCGGAGATCCTCCACCAGCAGCTGCAGTTATGTATACAGACACTCAATCGCCACGGCTGGATTGTGAATCTGGACAAGTCAGACTTGGTTCCATCTCAACAGCTCCTCTTCTTGGGTCTCCTGTTCGACACTCAGCAGTGCATGGTGTTTTTACCGGAGGAAGTGGCTCATCAGATTGCTATCCGGGTGTCCAAGATCCTAGAACTAGACAGGGTTCCAGTACCGAATTTGACCTCTCTAGTGGGGAAGTTTATTTCCACGATAGAGGCAGTGCCATTTGCCATGGCACACACCAGGGAACTTCAGAGGTTTGTGATCCAGACGTGCAAGACTCATCCAGATCATCAGCATCTATCAGTATCTCTGCCCCCTCATGTCGAGTTGAGCCTGGAATGGTGGTTGGACCTGTCTCATCTCCTGAAAGGGAGGTCCTTTCCGGTTCCCTATTGGACCACAGTCACGACGGATGCCAGCCTCCGGGGATGGGGGGCAGTGTTGGGTCGTTTCAGTGCTCAGGGGAAATGGGGACTGGAGGAATCTCTTCTCTCCATCAATGTTCTGGAACTTCGTGCCATCTTTCTTGCCCTGAGGCACTGGGAATCTCAGCTGGAAGGTTGTCCAGTCAGAGTGGAGTCTGACAACGCCACCGCAGTGGCCTACATCAACAGACAAGGCGGCGCAAAAAGTCTCACCGCTTGGTTAGAGGTAAAGGCCATCTTATCTTGGGCAGAAGCTCATGTGCCCGTCATTTCAGAGGTACACATTCCAGGCGTAGACAACGTCATGGCAGACTTTCTCAGTCGTCACACAGTCGACAGCGGAGAGTGGGTGCTTCATCCAGTGGTGTTTCACCTTCTCACCCAGATGCGGGGGGTGCCTATAGTGGATCTGATGGCTACCAGACACAACAGGAAGGTGCCAGTGTTTTGCTGTCGGTGGAGGGACCCTCTTGCTCTGGCAGTGGATGCTTTGTCAATCCCTTGGAAGTTCCCTCTGGCATACATCTTCCCTCCTCTTCCTCTGTTGATCAGAGTCATCCAGAAGCTGAAGTTGGAGCGTTGTCCTGTCATCCTAATCACTCCAAATTGGCCTCGTCAGTCCTAGTATCCGGAACTGCTAGCCATGTCTGTGACGGATCCCGTTCCGCTTCCTGCCCGTCCAGATCTACTTCTTCAGGGATATCTGTGGAAGGAGGATGTTCAGCATCTCCATTTGATGGCTTGGAGGTTGAATCCTCAATTCTAAAGAAGAAAGGGTTTTCCTCTTCACTGGTGTCCACGATGCTTAGAAGCTCGCAAGCCTGTGTCTTCCAAGATCTACCATCGCATATGGTCCACCTTTGTAGCATGGTGTACTGATAAGGATCTATCTCTAGATTTCCATCTTCCCACGGTCCTGGCCTTTTTACAGGATGGGGTTGAGAAGGGACTCAGCCTGAGTTCTCTCAAGGTTCAGACTTCTGCTTTGTCTGTGTTTTTCCAGGAACGGATTGCGATACTTCCTGATGTTAAGGTTTTCTTCCAGGGTGTGGCTCATGTTCGGCCTGCCTTCAAGAGTCCACCCCCCAATGGGACCTCAATTTGGTGCTGGGGGTTCTCCAGAGACCCCCGTTTGAATCCTTAGCTTCTATTCCTTTGCATCTCTTGACCTGGAAAATGGCCTTTCTTTTGGCTATTGTCTCAGTTCGCCGGGTAGCAGAGTTACAAGCTCTGTCTTGTAAACCTCCTTACTTGGTGTTTCACAAGGATAAGGCAGTCCTTCGCACTTCCAAGGAGTTTTTACCCAAGGTTGTCTCCGAATTTCACATCAATCAGGAGATTGTGGTTCCCTCTTTCTGCCCTAACCCTTCCTCTGACAAGGAAAGAGATCTCCATTTGTTGGATGTTGTGCATTGTCTTAAATGTTATGTTCATCGCACTGAGTCTATCAGGAAGTCTGACGCCCTGTTCGTCATTCCTGAGGGGCCTAGGGCAGGGAGACCGGCATCCAAGGTAACTATTGCCTCTTGGATAAAATCTACCATTGGTGAAGCCTACAAACTGCGGAATAAGCATGTTCCCTTCAGGGTTACTGCTCATTCCACCAGATCAATTGGGGCCTCTTGGGCCTACAAGAATCAGGCGTCTGCTGATCAACTGTGCAGAGTGGCCACTTGGTCCTCTGCGCACACATTCTCGAAGCACTATCGTGTTGATATACTGGCCTCGGCTGATGCCAGCTTTGGTAGGAAGGTCCTGGAGGTAGTCTTGCCTGTTTAGGACTTCTACTCTGTGGTTCTTAGTGCTTCTTTGCTGTTGTGCCCTGTTGGCTCTAGTTCAGTGTGCTGTGTTAGTTCGGGGGGTTGTTTTTCCCCCTGGTTGGTGTCCGTTGACACTTCTGTTGTTGGGCACTATGATTAATTGGTTCATAGCAGTTCTAAGTGACTTCGGCCTTGTGCTTGGTCCTTGCCTTACTTCCCGCCTCAGGGACAGATCAATGTTTGTACATCCCATTGTACCAGTGACCTGTATTGGACGACAGTGAAAATAGGATTTTAGTCTTACCTGTTAAATCCTTTTCACTTAGTCCATACAGGTCACTGGTCTCCCACCCTGTCAAGGGACCATGCTTGGCTCTCCTGTGGCATTCAGTGGGGGACCTTCGGGGCATGCTCACAGGAGTCTTCCTTTTCTTTCTTACCTCTGGTCAGTTTAGTGTCTCAAATCAATCTAGCTTGGCTCTGGCCTGAAGGCAGCTTAAGAAGGAGGGGAGGCTCCACCCCCTGCATACATTTGAATGAATGTTCCTGCCTACTTAAAGGGGCGGATCGCCTCCCATTGTACCAGTGACCTGTATGGACTAAGTGAAAAGGATTTAACAGGTAAGACTAAAATCCTATTTTTCTTCAATTCTGAAGATGTTATAGCCATTTTTGTACAGGCAAGTCACATCTGAGAAAATGTTAGTAACATCAGAGGTTGTAGTAGGTGTAGTTTTCTACTTCTAGCACCCCCTAAGGTAGGTCAGCTCATACCAATGGGGTGTCGTTTGACTCCTAAGAGCACTAGCTAAAGAATGCAGTTGAACATTCCATGGTTTTTACAGAGCTCCATACATTTGAAAGGGCAGAAATGTAAGAAAATGCCTTTTTTTTTTCATTAGCGCCACCTCCCAGAAGCATTTGTGCGTACCAGCCTTTGGGTAAGATGGCAAGTGACCCCTCATTAGATGCGGCAGGTTGTTTTCTTTCCAAAATGGCATTGTTTCTCTACCTTTGCTGCATATGTATTATGGTTATAACCATTTTAGTGCAAGCAGATAATTTAAAAAACAAAAGTGTCAGGTTTACGTACGTGTTCTTAGCACCCACATATTGTATGTTAACCCACACAAATGGGCTAACATTTTTCTCATGTTGGTAGCAGGTACTGAATACAGCAGGAAATGTTATGGTTTTCAAAGATTTTAGTATCTTTGAAGTGGTGGAAATGTAAAAAAACATGTATTTATTCCCATAGCTCCACATTTTGGAAATATTTGTCCACTTCAGCCCAGGGGGTAGAAAGAGAAGTGACCCCTCACTTGATGCGGGAGAATGTCTACTTTCCAAAATGGTATATCTTTTATACCTTTCCTTCATGTCTCTAACAGTTATGAACATTTTAGTACAAGCAGCCATTTTCGAAGAAGCAAACAGGTAGGTGTAGTTATGTGCTTCTGGCTCCCCTAAGGTAGGTCGACTCATTCCAATGGGGTGTCATTTTTCTCCTAAGAGCACTAGCTAATGAATACAGTTGGAAATTCCATGGTTTTTACAGATTTCCTTACAGATGAAGGGGCAGAAATGTAAGAAAATGACATTTTTTTAGTTTAGTGCCACATTCTGGAAGCATTTGGGCACAACAGGCTTGGGGTAATAAGGAAATTCACCCCTCATTAGATTCGGCAGGTTGTCTTCTTTCCAAAATGGTATGGTTTGTGTATCCTTTCTTCATTTCTCTAGTTGTTATAACCATTTTTGTACAGACAAGTAATGTTTGAGAAAATGTTAGAAAAATTTGAGGTTGTAGTAGGTGTCGTTTTGCACTTCTAGCGCCCCCTGAGGTAGTTAAACTCATACCAATGGGGTGTCATTTTTCTCCTAAGAGCACTAGCTAATGAATACAGTTGGAAATGCCATGGTGTTCACAAATTTCAGTACATTTGAAGGGGCAGAAATGTAAGAAAATGCCATTTTTTTCATTAGCGCCACCTTCTGGAGGCATTTGTGCACTCCAGGCTTGGGGTAAGAAGGCAATTCACCCCTCATTAGATGCGGCAGGTTGTCTTCTTTCAAAAATGGTATGGTTTGTGTAGCCTTTCTTCACTTCTCTAGTTGTTATAACCATTTTTGTACAGACAAGTAATGTTTGAGAAAATGTTAGAAAAATTTGATGTTGTAGTAGGTGTCGTTTTGCACTTCTAGCGCCCCCTGAGGTAGTTAAACTCATACCAATGGGGTGTCATTTTTCTCCTAATAGCACTAGCTAATGAATACAGTTGGAAATGCCATGGTTTTCACAAATTTCAGTACATTTGAAGGGGCAGAAATGTAAGAAAATGCCTTTTTTTTTTTTCATTAGCGCCATCTTCTGTAGGCATTTGTGCACACCAAGCTTGGGGTAACAAGGCAAGTCGCCCCTAATTAGATGCAGCAGGTTGTCTACTTTCCAGAAATATATAGTTTTATATAGTTATTCCACTGTTTTAGGGTAGATTTACCACAAAAACACTAGAACGCGCATATTGGCTCATAAATTTGAAAATGTCATTTTGCGCTGCTGGTGATTAGGGCTCTACGCTAGCCATGGACGTAGGTAAAACTATAGAAATTTGTTTTTTTTTTACTCGGGGGACTCGGGGCTTTTTCAAATAATTGAAACTTTTTCAATCAAGGTAAATGTTTTTGATACATAGTATGTGATTTTAGCAAAATGCGTAAATTTTCACTTTTTTTGTCATTATGACATCATAGCTTTTTGCACGGTGTAAAATTCTCTTCATGTAAGGTACCACAAGAAATCTCAATTTGTTCTGAAAAAAACAATATATAGTTTTCCATATTTAACTAAAAATCCCCAGAGGAAATCAAGCCTAAACGGAAGGATAGCAAAAATGCTGAAAAAGTGTCTGGCCTGCAGGGTAAAGGAAATGGCCCGAGCCTCTGGCATTGATGGGGTTAAAGAGATAGTAATGTCATGATATAAAGTTATTATTCATTACCTTTTTTTCTTTTTTTTTTGCAAATGTCCATATCATTGTAGTCTTCTTGTAAATTTATTTTAAAATTTCCCCCTCCCGTTTTTCCCTGTGTCATGCAGAGTCTCCTCCGATCTGAAAGCAGGTCACTTGACCAGACAGATCGCAACGAGGGACAATATTGTGTCTGTATAAGGGGAAACCCTGACCCCATTGACAAATGGTGGCAGGGTTTTCTTTATGCTGAATCAGTATTGTCCCTTGTTGAGATCCATCCAGACTGCCTTTCAGATCTGAGACCTTGTATGATGTAGGGAAAAGGGTGGCCAGAGGGGGAAACCTTAAAATAAAATTACAAGAAGGCAGCAACAATATGGACATTTTACACTATTCACTATAAAATACAAAAAAAAGTATAATGAATAATCAATAGTAATGTCAGAATATAAAGATATTATCTCTTTAATTGGGGCGCCAACACCTAAAAACGATCTCCTTGGCTACAGCTAGCCAGCTAGCTCCAGAAAGACTTGTTCCTTGGTGAAGATAACACAGGCAAGAGAACAGTTCTGCTTTAGCTTTAGAAGTTTTTTTATTTTTCTGTTCGAAATGGAATACCACCATTAGGCGGATTACCATAACTGACAGTGCCCTTAGATGTGGCTAGATCACTGACCAGGTGCTTTTTGTGGATCTTAAGCCCTGGGGGGGAAATCTTGGCTGCAAGTTCTTTCCTCAGGAGTTGCCCACTGAGGCTTCTTAAAACATGGTAATCTGAAGACAGAAGATCTGCAGGAAAGGTGAACAACCCTTTGAGCGCAGCAGGTCCACATGTCCCACAGTTCCCCTCCATACAGGGGTTTTTCCTTGAAGTTCCTTTTGCACACTCTTGCACTCACTGGGTCTATCTGTATGTCTGTTGGGTGTTTGGCGCAGGTTTATGTGGTATTTAACCCTTTAGCTGCTGTTTTGGCATTTATTTGGTGGGGTTTCTGACACTTTTCCTATTGGTTCAGTGTTTTTTGGGTATCCTAACATGTTTTAGTGATGTTTCACGTCTTTTATTTTGTAAATTTTGTAAAAATTGAGTTTGGCACACTTCACTGCATAGGCGCCATTGCTCCATTCACTCCTATGGGACTGCAGCGACTTCAGAGATGGCTCATTTTACTTGTCTGCCCTTCCTCTATAATCCGGTTCATGTTTCTAGTGTGTTGGGGGGTTCAGGGGGCTCCGGGCACTGTTTGGGGTACTTTCCTGGGAAAACTACATTTCCGGTGGGCGCTTGCTTCGCGCACTTTTTTCTGATTGACTCCCACCGCGGCAGCCATTTTGTGATCTTTCCAGAATGAGTATCCTATGCAGGGCTTGGACTCTCCTTCTCTCCTTTGCTGATTAACCCTTCGCCTGCCAGATAACTCTATTAGCGATTTCTGGGGTGAAACTTTAATCATACACATTGTAATTGGGTGATTTCTTATACAATAAGTTTATTGACACTGTGAGAATGTCTTTACCATTGGAGCTTGGGGCCAGACCTAAGACTAAGGATGTTGGGGTCTCTGTATCCCCTATTGCGCATTGCCATACCTGGGAACTCTCCGGATTTGCCCCAGAGACTCCGGTTCTGACAGCTTTACCGGGTCTCTGGGGCAGAGGCTGATTCCTCCGGATGTGGGGAGTTTCTATTGAAACTCTACCACATCTGCTGTTCCTCCTTCCCCAGCCTTGTGTGTGAAACCTTTAAGCCCCGCCCCCCCACTCACATCAAGCCCCGTCCCTTTTTGACGCAATTAGCGTCATTATTGTCACCCCCTGCTGAACAGAGGACTCCCCTCCGGGTAGCCCTCAATTGGAAGTTCCCAGGTATGCGCATTGCTCCTCCTGTCATTCAGGGTTACCTAGAGAATTCTCAGGTCATTTATGCCTAGCATGTTCTGATGTCCCTGAGAGTCTTCCAGGGACCTTCAGCCATGCATTTGAGCCAGTTTGGGTGCAAGAGTTCAGCCATGCATTTGAGCCAGTTTGGGTGCAAGAGTTTGGGTGCATTTGAGCCAGTTTGGGTGCAAAGGGACCTCAGGTCCACTTTGCAACTCTTTCCATCCCAGTTACAGTGGATCTTCCATTCTTGGCAGACCCCCTCCTCCGTCAAGTCTTCCCTGGCCAAACCTCAGGGAGTACCTGACGTGTCAAATTCCTCTGAAGAGGAACTCCTAGTGGATTCAGATGTTGATGTTATGCTCTGGGCTCTTCTCAGTTTTTTTGGGTATCCTTTTGAGGCTGATCCTGAGCCCTCTGCTGAGGGCCTGATCAGGGCTGTCTTGAATACTCTTAACATTCCCTTAGTTCAAGAGGTTCCTTCTGACCCCTCTGATTTGTTTCAGGAGTCTAAAAAGCCACTTATATGCTTTCCGCCTAACCCCACTCTTGACCGACTGCCTTGTGTCTGAAGAGTGGAAGTCTCCGGACAGAAAACCTTCTGTCTCTAAGAAATTTGCTAAGCTTTATCCCTTTTCTGAGGCCGCGCTTGCTCAGTGGGTTCATCCCCCTAAAATGGATATTCCTATCTCCAGGCTATCCAAGTCTGCTGCCTTGCCAGTGTCTGATGTGTCTGCTCCAAAGGACTGGACTTTGCAGGAAGAACTAGAGTTACTTTGTCCTCTCCTCCCATAGAATGCCCCATTGCCTTCCCCTTTGCACAAGATGCAATAAGGGGAAATTTTTGGCAACAAATAGCTTTGGCGTAAGGCAAGAGCTGGGCTACAAAATAGATAACCGCTCCTCTTTTGCATACAACTGTATTTGTACATTACCCTATCAATGTTCAGCCGAGTTACTTTGTCCTGTACAGGGAGCACTACCTTTTAGTAATAATTATTATTAATTTGTTATTCATACATACTGAGATCTATATATAGAATATAAAAATATATAAAATAAATGTACCACACTGTTTAGTGAAGTACTACTACCAAGATAGCTTTGCAATGCATTGCCCACACCGGTGTCCTTTAAAGGGTTAAAATATGTTAAAGCGGAACTATCACCTAAATTTAAACTTTTATAGTGGGTTTTAATAGTTAACTCAACATTAGAGTCAGTGTATTTTTTTTAAAAAAAATTGCTTACAAGTGCAGATATTAGCCCATCAAAATCAGGCACTTCCGTATTCTGCGGGACTGAATGTCCCGCTTGACTTCCCAGCTGCCCCAGTGAGAGCGTTCATGCTCCCCTTCTAAGCTGGGCATCTGCGCTGTAGCGTTACAGCAAACTCCGTGTACAATGCTACTGGGGTTGCAACCTCAGTAGCATTGTACATGGAGTTTGCTGTAGTGCTACAGCACAGAAACCCAGCTTCAAAGGGGATCATGAACGCGCTCCTTGGGGCAGCTGGGAAGTCAAGCGGGACATTCAGTCCCGCAGAATGCGGAAGTGCTTGATTTTGATGGGCTAATATCTGCACTTGTAAGCAATTTTTTTAAAAAAAATACACCAGCTCTAATGTTGGGTTAACTATTAAAACCCACTATAAAAGTTTGAATCTAGGTGATAGTTCCGCTTTAGTTATAACTACAATTTACCTATAATTCATTAAGTCAACTGACCATATTTTTTTATTTATTGGAGTTCTTTAATAAATGCATTGGAGACCTCTCTAGCATCCAAGGGGTTAAAGAAATCAAGAGCCACATATTTCTATATAAGTGCAGTTCCTCTTTAAATCTAGGCCTTTTGGCTGCTCTCGAGATCTGCAGCATAATGTGGATATTGTAAATGTTTTAGTGCAAATTTAAGCTTGAGTTGATTATAGCCCTTTTATATCCCTTTCTTATACACATTTGATGTTGTTGAACATATTTTAACAGATTTAGGAGCATTGTAATGGCAATCTCTTCTAGTAAAGTGCCAATAAAGATAAATTGTACAGGATATTTCTTTACCATCACAAATCACTTCCCCAATTTCCTCAGCCTCCTCCGTGATTAGGAATTATCAGGATCTTTTTTTGCTTCCTGAGGGTTTCTTGGTACATGCGTTTCTGCTGGCTCTTCTCGGTGAGCTGAACAGTATTTAATCGACATATTATATTCCATTTCAAGCATGAAATATGAATTTTCTCTTGAGTGCAGTTGAGTACTTCAGTTTTTAATGTATCTCACAAATGGTGCTTGAAAGTTAACCACACAAATCCTTTTGATTTGATATCTCGGATCCTTTTTTCCCTCTACTGCTTGTCTCCCACTTGGAAAAGTGTTTGACAGATTCATACTTTTTAACACCTTGTGTACTTGAAACATTTCCAGTGCATTTCTTTGGAGTGCTTTGGAGTTGTGTGCAGCATGCAAGGGATTATTAGGATCATTGTAGAACTTTTCTTTGGCTACAGAAAATAAAATGGCTGTTTCTGATTCATGTTTTCTGTGGAATTCTGTTATGCCTGAAAGGTATTTTGTTTACTGTGAGGGTGATGTACTAAGAAAAGTGGTTAAATTATTGGGCTTTTAGCCCCTTGAATGTTAGCTAGAGGGTTCTGTAGAGTCGAAGGGGTTTAAAGTGCCATTTTAATAAACAAAAATATAATATGTTTGTCCCCTGAGGTGAACTTGGCTCCAGAATTAACTTGGCTCCAGTATAATACAACAGAAATGTTTTATAACAAAATTATCCTTCTGTGTTATTTTGGGTTAAATTATTTAACACTAAACATATGCAGTTCTTAAAACCAGTCCTTAATGTAAATGTTAAAGTAACCCTTTGACTGGCAGAGAAGTATCAAATGCATTGCGTTGCAGTGCGTTGAATACCTCTCTGGCACTCAAATGGTTAAAGAAGATAAATTTTTGGTTACAAAAAAAAAAACAAACATCTTTTCCTTCTGAGTGGCCCCTGCTGGGACATACATCATGCAAAGCCATTACAGATCAGTTTATTTTCATCAAAACTCAGGTTATAAAACGTCACCACGTGATAGTACTGTTACTACTACAGTCTAGGTAGAATACATTTGATGACCAGAATTTCTCCAGACACAGGAAATGGAAATTGCATTTTACGATGTGGTTTGACCTGTCATAACTTTTGAATGGATTACTTCCCAGCAGTGGAAGTGCATGCGTGTGTATCACTGTGTACAAGTATATGTCACAATATTTATAATATGTATGCATATGGTACAGTTTGTGAAAAATGTATATAGGAATCCTAGGGTGAATGTGTTCTGTAGTACATGAGTATATATCTGCCAGTGGTTCTCAACCTTTTTTGCCCAAGGCACCCCTAATACCAAATCTGCACTCCTTGTGGCACCGCAAACATATTATAGGTCTTTTCCAAGCACATAATGAAAGCAATAAAAACCAATAAATTGTTCATAGGTCTCACAATCAGAATGAAAAAAATGTGCATAATGTATTTATAACATTTTACATAAGTATATATTTGAAATTCCAAGTTTTGTTAAAGTCTTTATAGAGGACAGGGGCATCCTAAACTGGTATCCAGGACACACCAAATAGCCATACTAAGAAGAACTGTGTCCGTTCTGCAGCAAACCAACTGCACCATAGGGAATAAATACAAATCCCCAAATTACCCCTGATTTTAAGTGTCGTATATCCCTTTGAATCCTTGATATGTCTCCTTTGCATTGCTTCTCAGTGCTTCTAGGCCTCTCTAGCATTCAGTGGGTAACACCCCATTAAGATAAATAGGAATTTATATTTGTCCTCTCTAGTGCAGTTCGGTTGCCCCAGAATTCCTTGAGGTCTTCACTGTACATCATCCTCACTCTGGGTGTGTGTGTGTTACCATTAGTGCAAGTATGTAAGTATAACTCTGTCCATTCATTGGGCGGTATGAATGTCACTGTGCTTGTTAGTGTTTAAGTATAACGCTGTTTATTCATTCCTCAGTATTAATGTTACTGTGCGTATTAGTAAGTATAACACTGTCCATTCATTGGTTAATATGAATATCACCATGTGGGTTATTAAGTGTAGCGCTGTCCATTCATTGCTCAGTATGAATATCACTGTGCTTGTTAGTAAATGTAATGCTGTCCATTCTTTGCTCTTTGTGAATGTTACTGTGCATACTGTCCATTCATTGGGCAGTTTGAATGTCACAGTGCTTGCTACTGTGTAAGTGTAACGCTGTCCATTCGTTGGTCAGTATAAATTTTCACTGTGCGTATTGGTAAATAAAATGCTGTCCATTCATTGGTCAGTATGGTGGCTACTGTGAGTGTTATTATTTGTTCCCTATGATGCAGCTGTATTGCTCCAGAATTGTGTCACTCTTGCCTTTATACATCTATACATGTCACTTCGTGTCATGTTATATTATCATCATGTTCATAAGCTAATATTCCACATGAGAAAACATATTTTTAGATGTTTTTCAAACCTAGTCGTCAAGCCTCCTCACCCACCACAGATAATGTTTAGGCTATGTTCACACAGACAATTTCTAAAGTGGTGAATAGGCAGATGTGGACACCAGCCACACACATCTGGCTGACAAACACATGAGACCCACAGTAATTGTAATGTGTCTATGCTGCAGCTTACTTAATGGTCTTGATCCTCGTGTGAACAGCCAATTACCACACAACAGAATTTACAGTAGAGCAAACTTTGCAAGTTTTTATGCTTCTTTAATGGTACACATATGAACATAGCTATGGGCATAGCCTCATGTACACTTCCTTGTTTTGTTAGGGATAATGAATGATATGATTGAGGATTCTGGTTAGGGTTATCATTATTTTTAGGAAAAAATAGCTAGTTTATCCTATTGACAGTATATTATGGGTTCCAAATGAAACTTTTATTGTCTTTAGATTAGAATACCACCTAGGCAACAATCCTAGCGGCACTGATTCAGCACGGAATGTAAAATTGGACTAGATAATTGAACCTTTTGAGTCTGTGATAAAGTGTGAAACATTGAAAGGAATGAAAACAATATAAGTAGTATAAATGTCTTTTGTTGTAAATTTCAGGCCAGTTTGTGAAGATTGATGTTCGCTTTCTTCTTCGCTTTAGTCTTCTCTCTTGTTCAGTTGAATATGGCTCAGCTCCAGCAAGTTGGAAGTCCCGACGAGAAGGAGAAGACGACGGCCTTGAAAGGTATGAACTTCTCACGGTTTTTGGGTAAACTGTATTTCTTCAACTGCTTATTGGCCCTCTGAGCATAACGGTATTTATATTCCAGCAACTGCAGGACTGTATGTTTGCTTCCTCTTCAATTGTCGGTTATTTTTTCTTCACCTACAATAGTGCTCAGTTGTACACATCTCATTTTATATGTTTCTCTACATTTCTTATGTGTATAGGTTCAAAAGTGTGATTTGAAAGTGTTAGTAATGCTAAAAAAAACTTTTATTTTAAAGTGTAGGGCATGGCTAGCCAAGCTAGGTCCCCAAGAACTACCAACATGCCAGGATTTAAGGATTTCTCTTGTTTGATCACAAGTGAACCAATCAAAATGTATGATCCACTGATTAATTTACCTGTGCTTAATCAGGGAAATCCTTATTTCCCGAACTGGAATACCTCTGCTATAGTTAATGGTTTTAGAGTGACCGATGCCAGTCTCACTTTGGGACCAGAGGTGCGTTAGACTCAAACGTTGTACTGACTAACTGATTTCACAAGCTGATGAAATAAACCAATGCAGGATTAACCCCTTGAGTACTAAAGAGGGATCACATGCAATGCAAGTCAAAGTGTTGCGATCTCTCTGTTATCCAGAGGTTAAATTCTGTTATCTCTGAAGCTTTGAAGGGATAGTTGTAATGTTTCATAATAAAAGCAGCTCTAATTAATCATCATAGTATTTGGATTTTGGAGAGTGTTATTTCAGTTCTGTCAGAGTTGTAGTTCAAGAGTAATTCAATGACAAAGTATCCCCCTCCCACCCCTTTTACTGATGTAACACTTGCTCAGCCAGATCAGAAGGGAGGTGCCCAGGTAGACTGCAGAGAGGGACAATCTTCAATTAAGATAAGGGAAAAACCTGTAAAACTTGTCAAGGGGGGCAGGGCTTTCATTGTTCTCATAGGAAGAAGAGTGTCCCCTTCTGTTATCTTTCTGGTCTTACAACTAAATTCCACATCTGAGAAGAGATGGCTTACACTAGGTAAAAGGGACGGGAGGGGAAACTTTACTTGTGAATTTCTCCCAAAGATAAGACTTCTTTTTTTTTTATGCCTACAAAATAAAATAAAGATAAAACAAAGTATTACTATCCCTTTGATCATACAGTTTCATGAGATAACTAGCTATCTTTTAACATTCTTGAGAAAAAGATTTAAAGGAATAGTGATTTAACTTTTCATTAAAAATAATTGTATAGCTTTATTCTGTAAACTGACACATTGTCTTTTATAACCAAGCAAAATAGCATCAGAGAACCATCCTGTTTCTTAAAAAGAACAGAACTATGAACACATTACAGTGATTTCCTAATGAGTAGAACAATAGTACTCGCACTGCTGTTGAAGATGTTTCTTTAAAAAGTTACTACAGTTCAAACCAAACCACAAAATGTGTTAACGTATTTCATTTGAAGGATATCTGATATTTCTAATTAGAAAATCATAACAAGAGGACCACTAGTGGTGACTTTTCAGAAACTGGAAAAAAATCCAGAGCATCACACACTTGAATTGTGATAACATCTAACTAAAGCATCTCCTAGCAGTGGGAGAACCCTTGTTTATTCAACAGGAAGAGACAACACATTATTCCTTTTAAAGTGAAATTTTCATGCATAATAAAGTGCCCCCCCCAAATAATTTTTCGCATAGCAATACTTGTATTATCCTTAGAAAGTCTGGTATTGTTTAAAAATCCAACTTGTTTGTATACTCACCGCAGACGACAGTGCAGACATCTTGCCGAAGAGGCATCTGTGCTGTCCGTCCCTGTCTCCTCTATGATTCGTAAGGTGGATTTGCATTGTACCTTAAGGTACAGAAAGGGATTGATGGTGCATTGATTCCTCTATGTCAAGAAGCCTACTGGCAAGTCTCTGAAGAAGTTACTTTTCTAATTAATGCCGGACTTACTAGGGATAATACAAATATTGATATGCTTAACACTGTGTGAAAAGTGATTTGGGGGGCACGGCACTTTAATTTGCATGAAATTTCCGCTTTTACAGGTGTAGTATTTTTTTTTTTTTCATCTGTATATTAGACCTTTTTTTCCACTGAGTAAATAAAGGGTATTTAAAGCAGCAGAATAATAAGAAGATGGATATAACTGAGGCATTCCTCTTCCTCGCATTATTCTATTGAAAAAATATTAATACAAATATATAACTAATATCAAAAAATACTAATTTATTAAGTAGCTCATCCAATACAAAAACCCCAGGATTGAGACCGGTCCTATAGCATAGGGCTTCCCAGTCTCCCAACCCCCCTCACAACAACACCTGAGAAGCAAATAACATCACTGTGTTTTGGATAGTAGGCACCCTGTGTGTGTAATACACAGAAATCTCCCCGTTGTTCAATTAAGTGTGCAGGATCTTTTTTTATATATATATACATTTTTTATTTATTTATTTTTTTAAATAAAGAGTATTCCCACTTTTATAAGTTGTTTTATTCAAATGTTATAAACACTCCAAACTTTCAGAAAGTAACATCACCATTATTTCCTGAAAGTTCAAATTGACAAAGTAACTCAGCAGTTACTATAACATGACTGTTGTCAGTGACTCACCTCTCCCATAGATTGCAACAGAATAACACAGTAATCTGACCAGTACAGTTACAGGTACTGTTAATGTAAAAAAACGATTGTAAGCGGTATTAAAGCTGGAAATACTCATCTCCCAGCAACAAAATCCCTACAATATAAATATGTATTTTAGTTTATGTAAGTCAACACTTAGAGGGTAAGAGAGTTTTTGCACTCGAATGGTTAAATGGAAAGTATCTCCTTTACACAAGTGTTTTAAAAATATGTTGCAAAGTTCTCTGAAACAGAAGTGCGGTATGTCACAGTCAGTGACTACCTCAGAACAAAAACTGGGCTTTGCCACATAAGGACTAAGGGAGGAGGAGATAGGTTCCCCCTTCAAGGGATAGCAATACTTCAAAATTACTATCCCCCATCTTGTAGGCAGTAAAAAAACTGCGTAAAATGAGACCAGCGGCATCTCTCAAACCTTTATGGTTTGAGAGATATCTGCTTTCAAATTTCCCTCTCCCCTGATGTCAGCATTCTAGCTGACAGAAGGGGAATCCGGGACCGGCGAAGGCTCTGCAGCAGAGCCGAGATTGCGGTAATAAAAAAGAAATCCTTAACTTAAAAGGTCTTCTATGTGTGCTTGCAAAAAAAAAGCACATGTAGAAGACCTTTTTAGTGAAGGATTTCTTTTTTTATAACCGTGATCTTGGCTCTGCTGCAGAGCTGCCGGCTGATCCCAGGAGAGGATTCCCCTGCTCTCAGCCAGAACGCTGACATCAGGGGAAAAGCAAAAAGAGGGAACTTTGAAAGTGGATATCTCTCAAACCATAAAGGTTTGAGAGATGCCGCTGGTCTCATTTTACTTAGTTTTTTATTGGCTACAAGATGGGGGATAGTTATTTTTAAGTATTACTATCCCTTTCAGTTTCACTTTTCTGAAGCATTGCGTTTTGGAGATCATGCGGTTAACCCTCACTCCCTTTATATCAATGGGGAAAAAAACCTTTCATTGCTATGATGCATTTGGTTTGGCTCAGAACTGCTTCATTTGTGTGTTTGTGCCTATAGCTCTTTAGCTCCCCTGGGGATAGTGCAGCTTATGGCAAGCCACATAAGAGAAGTGTGTTGCGCACCATTTCAGTACAACTTTTGCTTCAGCAACTGTTCTAGTTTGGTAGCTCTTGTTTAATCCTTTGAGCACTGGAGAAGTCTGAACTGTATCTGGTTAACCCTTTTTAGTGTCAGAGAAGTGGCCAACATATTGGTTTACCCATCCCAATGGCATTTAAAATGTTATTAGCATCCCCTGAGGGTAAAATTATTTAATCCTTTGAATGCCAGGAGGATGTGCAGTGCATTGCTTTGCAATGCATTGCACACCACTCTGGCATTCAAAGGGTTAATTAAAATGATGTGTCATGTTTATTTGGCTTGATTCATTGTACTCATTGCATGTTACAAGACAACTTTTTTTTTTTTCCTCCAGATCTCCTCTCTAGAATAGACTTGGATGAGCTGATGAAAAAAGATGAGCCTCCGCTTGAGTTTCCTGATACTTTGGAGGGGTTTGAATATGCCTTCAATGAAAGTATGTGTACATGCAAAGAACTCCGTTACTTTGTATAATTTCTTAATGAATCATATGGAAAAAATATATATTGCATAGTTTTTCGGGCGGAGTAACCCAATGGTATATTCTTGCTGCTGAGATGTTTTACTGAAAAGTTATAATCTCTCAAACTTGCTTTATTTGGGCTCAGTACCCCCATATCCTGAATGTTTATGGTGGTGCTTTTACTACATCAGTCTATGAATATCTATTGGCAGTGACACTCCCCCCGCACCTCCCCCCATAGGCTGCTGTAACACTACAACCACTGTTACATAACATGCACATGCTTCCCCCCAAAAAATGCAAGTCTGAGCTATAATAAGGTTTGAATAAAACCATCTCTCAGAAGCAGGGATACCCATGTTTTTACTCAGCAGGGAGAACCCTGCAAATATATAATGTGTGTGTGTGTGTGTGTATGTGTGTGTATCTCTCTCTCTCTCTCTCTCTCTATGTATGTATATATATATATATATATATATATATATCTATAAAAAAATACAGTATCTCACATAAGTGAGTATACTCCTCACATTTTTGTGAATATTTTTATTTTATCTTTCATGTGACAACACTGAAGAAATGACACTCTGCTACAGTGTAAAGTAGTGAGTGTACAGCCTGTATAACAGTGTAAATTGGATTTCCCC
Organism: Rhinophrynus dorsalis; assembly: GCA_037306005.1. Lineage (NCBI taxonomy): Eukaryota > Metazoa > Chordata > Amphibia > Anura > Rhinophrynidae > Rhinophrynus > Rhinophrynus dorsalis. The sequence continues at coordinate 579,984,487 of CM074718.1, forward strand.
CTCAAAATAACTAAACACACAGCCATTAATGTCTAAACCTTGGCAACAAAAGTGAGTACACCGCTAAATGGAAATGTCCAAATTGGGCCCAAAGTGTCAATATTTTGTGTGATCACCATTATTTTCCAGCACTGCCTTAACCCTCTTGGGCATGGAGTTCACCAGAGCGTCACAGGTTGCCACTGGAGTCCTCTTCCACTCCTCCATGATGACATCACGGAGCTGGTGGATGTTAGAGACCTTGCACTTCCCACTTGAAAATGATGGTGTCACAGTTGCAAGTAGCTGTTTAAAGTTTCACATTTGTGTCAAATTCTTCAAATACCAGGCTATACAAATCAATCTGCGATTTTTTTTTTTTTTTTTTTTTTTTTTTATTCTTAATGGAGATAGCCATTCAATCCTGTGATTTTTCTTAATGTTGATAGCCATGCAATTCTGTCTCTAGTAGGACACATCACTTGGTGTTTTGTATAGCCTGGGATTTCATATGTAGGAACATGCTGTCAGTGCTGGCAGTGAGGCCTCTTCCTCAAGAGGCTTGCAGTGAGTTAATTCAAAACCAGAAGTGAAATCTGATTAGCTCTCCTCACTTCAAGAAAACTCCTGATATGACGCATAGCCAGTTTCATTCTCCTGGATGTGGACTGGTAGTACTGTCCATTTATAAGTGGTGTCAAGGATGAATGTGCTCAAAAGGGCATAATTTATAAATGGCTCAGTGGTCCTTAGGGTGAATATAATTAGCACAGTGTCTAGATTGCCTAAAACCGAGCCCATGGAAAAATGTATTTCCTATTTCATGAATAACAGTTCTAGGCTTGAATTGCTTTAAATAATTTAAGTAATATGTTTTCTAGTCATTAATTACTATTGTTGCAATACAGCTAGTACTCAGGACTCCTTTACAAATGTTATAAATAGGGAAATATCTAAATCGACAGCAGTGTAGGTTTGTCACTGGAAACTACAGCTTAGTCAGCCGAATGAACAGCCAGTCCCTTCCAAGGAAAAGGGGCAGACATTACATAAAGGGGAGGACGGATACTAAAAGTAAAATTATTGGCCAGATATGTTTTTAAGAGTGTTTCAGATCAGTCAAACTCTAACTTAGTTTGTGTAAAACACTAACATAATTTATGAGTTATTTGTTTTAACTGCAAATATATTTCTAAATCATGTCCCCCTTTATGTGCCTATTCTACAATGTAAACAAACCCAATTTGTTTAGTCTCTCTTAGTTACCCCTTAAGGACCCTTGACATGCCAGGACTGTCACGGGTAAACTTCCCTTAAGGACTAGTGACGGTCCAGGCATGTCATGGAAGTCAGCAGTGTCTGTGCGGCTGCATGCCATTCGGGGACCCCTGAATTCCATGATGTGGGAAAAAACCGCTAGCCATGCTCCACACTGCCGGTCTTTAACTCCTTAACAACCGGCCGCGTGGGTGCGCTGTGATCACTAAAGGACCACGGAGCATTTTTTTTTTTTTTTTTTTTTTTAAATTCGGATTCCGGACTCCTCGAACGGCGTGCAGCCGCGGGTGGAGCCCGGAATTCCAAGACGGTCATAGTACGTCATGGGTCATTAAGTCAGATCTACCCATGATGTACTATGACCGTCAAGGGTCGTTAATGGGTTAACATATAAATCTAAATAACACCCAGAATGAAAATGACTAATACAACCTATAGGTGACATTGAAAGGTGATAATATAGTAGTAACATAGTCCCTGTAACTGTAACATAGGGTCCCTTTAAACCTCATCTGCCACTTTTCTGTGCATTCACTTAGTTTATGTAAATTTTTCTGCAGATAAAAGAGCAACCTGCTCTGCTTATATTTCCTTACATAGTTTAGTGTCCTCAACAAAGAATAAGACACTACCATCAATCCCCATTTCAAGATCATTAATAAAATAAATTAAAAACTACTGATTTAACCAGAGGTCATAGGAAGCATTACTATCTCTCTATTTATCAAGAGGAAAATAGCCTTAATACAGATTACTCAACTATATGAATTGACTTGATTGTGGACTTGTTTTGATGTAAACGATAACAGTAGCACTGTTCATACAGGGGAATAACCTCTGTGTTTCACCTTATAAATACTATTTATACATATGTAAAATTTGTGATTTTGTTTTAGAGGGACAACTCCGACACATTAAAACTGGAGAGCCATTTGTGTTCAATTATCGAGAAGACTTGCACAGGTGGAATCAGAAGAGATATGAAGCTCTCGGAGAGGTATGGAGATGTTTTCCAAATGAATAGAATATATGAACAGCCAATAAGTAATTGGATTGAGAGTCATGTAGCAGTCACCTTTGTGGACAATTCTTCACTTGAATTTACAAAGACTAATTTACAAAGTAAAGACTAATAATGATCATTTGCACAACCTTTATTGGATTGTACAGTAGGATGACCAAACCTGACCTTTAACCGGGGACACAGGAAAAATGCATACTGAAATATGCCTGTTTTCTATGTGTCCCCGGTTAAAGGTGAGATCTGGTCAGCCTATTGTACAGGAGAGAGCAATTGCTTTGCAATGCATTGCGTACCCCTATGGCACTCAAAGGGTTAAATAATAAAATGGCAAATATAATTTCAAGGTGATGTGTATAATGGCTAACTGATATAAAGAACACTGCAGTGTTTCAGGACACCAAGGGCCACATTCACACACAAAAATGAGGAGCAATACTGGAGCGTACCATCTGTACCATAGGGGAGAAGTAAATATCTGCAAAGCTCCTATTGGTCTAAATGGGGATATTAACCTCTTGAATACTAGAAAGGTCTCAGGCGCATTTCAAAGCAATGTGTTTGAGATCTCTCTAGCATTAAAGGAGTTAAAAGAACCCAGTTAAAGCAAAGGGAATTGTTATATCAACCATTTGGCGCATATGGTTTCCTCCAGTATTGCTCCTGTTTGTGAATATGGCCCTAAGGAACTTATAAGATGAGCAGTTGTGGGGAATACCAACAAGGGCTAGCCTAAGGTGTTTTGGTGCCCCTCCTCTGTACCAGTGTGAAGCAGTACATTGGCAACCTCTCTAGCTGGAGATGTCTCTGGCCAATGAGAGCGCTCCATCTTAAATGCGGAAAGCCTCCATCATTGGAAGAGGCTGAAGCCTCAGTGTAATTTGGGCAAAATAACAACTTTCATCATTAAAAAAAAAAAAAAAAAAAAAAAAGTTCCATTTAAAAAAAAAAAAAAAAACCAACACATTTTTGTTCCCTATAGTGCAACTGGTTTGCTCCAGAATGAATGATATTTTATATATATATATATATAATATAATAAATTTCCGCTATGCTAATACATGGATAACAAATGTGCCAAAACCCATAAACCTACATTTATGAAGCAGTCAGATAAAACTCTCCTGTTATGTGGAGACGGTTTTCAATAAATTTAGAAAATACGCCAACATTTATAGAAGTTCCATAAAATACAGTTTAGAGAGCATTTTTTTACATGTTTACCTATTCCATTTGGTCATGGTTACATTAGGATGTTTTGACAATTTTTCGAAGTTAAAACGTGATTACATTAATTATGTCATTCAGTAAAGACACCGAAAATGTAATGTAGTGCAAAAGGGAGGGTAGAGTTACAGGCCCCAAGCAGGCTTGAGCCCATAATTCATATTTTTGAGCTTTGGTTTAATGGCTCATGTTTAGCTTTCCTTTAAAGAAACAGTAAACTTTTTCATGAAAATATTTTACAGAACTTTTTCTGCTGATTAAAAAAAAATATCTGCTGGGAGATTTTTCATTCAAAAGTTGTTCTAGTTCACCCGAATGTATTTGAAGCAACAGCTGGTGTGGATGCACTAAGGTGTGATAAAGAAGTGATAAAGTAGAGACGACTTCTCCAGTATCCTATGTTCTTCTATGGCGCCTAGGCACCAATATTTCTCCAGCTTTGTATAGTAATTGGAGAACTGATTTCACTGGAGAAGTCATCTCCACTTTATCACCTCTTTATCACTCCTTAGTAAATAACCTCCCTGGTGTCTAAAACATGCACTTTTCTTAAAATGGAACTTTCATCAGATTACCATAGCACCACAAATGATGATTACATTAGCGATATGCACATACCTAATTTTATTTTCAAGAATAATTGCTGCATTAAACAAAAATAGAACCTTTTATGTAGGCTGTCAGCGGGCAAAAGTGCAGACATCTTGCAGAGCCGGCATCTTTCCATCTGCGCTGTCCGTCCACTTCAACTCCACGATTGGTGAGTTGAATGCCACTGTGCCAAAAGGCACCAGAAGGGACTGACAGTGCAGGTGCAGAGAGAGTCTACAGCAAGATCCCAGCCCACGCCTGCCTGCATAGAAAGTTATATTTTTGTTTAATGCTGCAATTATTTTTGAAAATAAAACTAGTTATGTGCATATCGCTAATGTAATCATCAGATACTCTGGTAAAAGTTCCGCTTTAATGCTCTTTGATCAGTAAATTCTGCTTTCCATAGTTAGTGACAAAAGCAACACTGCCTGACTATCTCAATAGAAAATAGCAGCTTAAAGGGGATCTATCACCCCTATACATGTTTGTCTAGAATGTTAGTCTATACAGCGATAAAACACTGTGTTAATTTTTAAAAAAAAAAAAATCTTTATTTTGACCAAATTAAACGTCTAAGGATTACACGGCGGCTTCCTTCCGGACAGACTGCGGTTACTAGCTCTGTACTGCAGTCTGTCACTCTTCCTCTGCTCTCCTCCCTCCATCCAGCCTCCTCTGATGACGGAGGTTTTCTTCAGCTGTCTCTGGCCAATGAGATCCCTTCAGCTTACATGCATAGAATCTCTGTCATTGGAGGAGGCTGGCTAGAGGGAGGGGAGCCAAGGAAGAGTGACAGACAGAGGTACAAAGCAGGGAACAGCGATCTGTCCGGAAGTAAGCCGCAGTGTAATCTTTAGACGTTTAATTTGGTCAAAATAAAGATTTTTTTTTTTTTTTTTTTAAATGAAAACTGTTTTCAATCTAATGGCTGTATAGACTAACTATAGACTAATCGCAGTCTATCCAGAAGACAAACGTGTATAGAGTTGATACCCTTTAATAAAAAAAGGTAGAGAATTGCAATATACAGTTTATTTTTTATAAACATAGCTATTGCTGTTTTAACCCTTGTTGTGCCAGAAGAGGTATCAAACGCATTGCAATGTGTTAGACACTTCTCTGGCACTCAAGGGATTCAATTAGTTTTCTTTGCCTGTGTCTTGAGTATTATCCAAGTTTTCTCTGTCGTCCAATAAAACATATAGGCAGCATGGGGAGGTGACGGTTCCTTCCTGTAGGCTGGAACAATTCTAGAAGAAGTTGCACTTGGAGCCTCCATTTCTCCTTATCAGGCTATCCCACTAGCACCACCCCATATAGACTCATTCCAGTAACCTAGATAGAGGTTGAGAACTTTTCTGCTTAGTAATTTAGAATATTTTATTACTTTGTTTTAGATATGGCGTTTCAAAATTTTCCCCATTACGTGGATTACCATTCCTGGCTTCCCCTGGAGGATTGTCCAGCTATCAGGTGCGGTCTCCTTTTGTGCCTGAACTAAAGCAGATTATCAGTGAGGCCACTGGAGGCAAGAGTACTCTGTTTCACTCTGTTTTTACTCAGGTTTCCAAGTCCCCACCAAAACAAATAGCAGAAGCCGAATCCGAGTGTGTCTCAGACCAGCACTCTGCTCCAGACCACCAATCCCAGACAGCAGTGGCACTCAAAGCATTCCACCACCAAGCCCAAGTCTGGCAAGTCTGCTGTGGGCTCCTGCGGATCATTGGGTCTAACAGATGTTTCAGAAGGGTACAGAATTCCCTTCAAATCGCTTCATCATTGCAGATTCTTCCAGTCCAGAACTCCTCTAGGACAAGAAAAAATCTGTCTTTTCAGTGATGCGGTTCAGGGTCTCTTGGACAAGGGAGTCCTAACTTCAGTTCCTCCTCGATGGAGGCTTAGGTTTCTGTTCAAACCTATTTGTGGTAGCCAAGAGGAATGGCAGCAGAGATCGTATCTTGGACCTCAAAGACCTCAATTCCTTTGTGGAGACTGCACACTTCAAGATGGAATCCTTGCACTCTTTCATCGCAGCTATATGTCCAGGAGAGTTCTTGGCCTCTCTGGATCTGCAGGATGCTTAACTTGCATGCCCCAATTCATCTGGACAACCAGAAGTACCTCAGGTTCGCCTACAGCTTGGGGCACTTCCTGTTCACCTCTCTGCCCTTTGGGCTTATCTCCTCTCCTTGAGTGTTTGCCAGAGTCTTAGGGGCATTGATTGCCTTTCTGCACACCCGGGGGATTCATCTGACTCCCTACATGGATGACCTTCTGCTGAAGGAGCCATCCAGGGAACTCCTGGACCAGCACATCCAGGACTGTGCTCAGATTCTCCTCTACCGTGGGTGGATTCTGAATATGGAGAAGCCTGCTCCAGTCCAGTTTCCTTGGTTTCAGGTTCGATACTTGCCAAGGGAAGGTCTTCATCTAGTGTCCCGATCTCTGAAGTGGCCATTGGCTCTGGTCTTCAAATTCCTGACCCTGATGGGCCGCATGCATCCACCATGGAGGCAGTTCTGTATTCCATGGCTCACAACAGGGAGCTCCAGAAGTTCACTATCCATGCTTGGCATTGGGAACCTGGATCTCTTGGACCACAATGTCTCTCTTCCTCCGGAGCTGAGGCAGGGCCTGCTCTGGTGGCTGGACCGGTCCAACCTGGAAAAGGGAAATTCCTTTGTCATTCAGGACTGGACCCTGGTGATGATGGATGCCATCCTCAGAGGCTGGGGAAGCTGTCTTGGGTCATCTGGGTGTTCAGAACAGATGGACTGTGGAGGAGACTCTGCAGTCCATCAGTGGCCTGGAGCTCAGGGTGATTCATCATGCTCTGGTGTACTGGTCCTCTCCACTGAAGGGTTGTCCAATCTGCGTCCAGTTGGACAACGGCGCGGCTGTTGCGTACATTAACAAGCAAGGAGGCAGAAGAAGTGCTTCCTCTTTGTCAGAAGTGAAATCTTTCTTGGCTTGGGCAGAAGATCACGTTCCGGCTATTTCCGCCATTCACATTCCAGGGGTAGACGACATCCTGGCGGACTTCCAGGAGGCAGTTCTGCCGGTTTAGGACCTTTTTGTTTCTGTTCCGTACCGTTCTTTAACTTTTGGCTTTTGTTCTTGTGTGCTGTGATATTGTTATTCAGTGTCTGTTGGCACTTAGTTTAGTTTGGGCTTTTCCATGTCCTGGATAATACATGGGAACTCAGGTATCATGGGTGCTGGCGCTTGGTCCTTTCCTTTTTCTTCCCACCCTGGGAGCTTAATGTTGGTACATCCCCAAGGTACCTGTATGTCATATTGGACGACAGAGAAAAGAGGATTTTAGTTTTACCTGTAAAATCCTTTTCTCTTAGTCCATATGACATACAGTTCTCCAACCCAGTGAAATGGACCATTCTTGATCTCCAAGTGTGGAATATGGGAGTCCTCTTGGGTCTGCTGCTCACAGGAGTTTTCTCTTCTTTCTTGCTGTCATCCGTCGGAGGCTGGTCTCAAGTCTATCTGGGGCAGGGCTAGTGGGATAGCCTGATAAAAAGGAAGGGGAGGTTGTACCCACAACTTCTTCTAGAATTGTTTCAGCCTACAGGGAGGATCTGTCATCTCCCCATGGTACCTGTATGTCATATGGACTAAGAGAAAAGGATTTAACTGGTAAGACTAAAATCCTCTTATTGAAACTTTTATAAGCATGTATACAGTATTCTCTCTCATGTAAAAACAACTTTTATTTTAAAATTAGTGTACTTAGAATATTCTACATGAAACAGTATTCAGTATGTCTAAGAACTTGTATGGAATGTTTCATGAAAACTTAACCCTTTGAGTGCTAGACAAGTATGCAATGCATTCCTCAAAGGGTTAATCAGCAGGAGAGATTAGTAGCTCTTACTTCCCACTCTATCTATGGCCATATGAGTCAGAGTATGCTTGTATTAATCAAATGGCAACAATATAACACCAGTATCCTGGTAGAAAAGTTCACATGGTATGTTTAAAACTGAAGAGCAACCATATGTGCAGTGCAGGAGCATCTCTGTATTCTTCTAATTATATACCATGAAATCAACCAGAAGCATGCACCAGTATGGTTCGATCCATTACACAATCCACTATTAAAATCATCAAAACACTTTATTGAAATTTGAATAACAGGAATAAAATACCTTGTATAGTTAAAGGTCTTGTGTAGTTGAAAGTGTGTGAGTCAAACAAGTGGAGAGACTTGTATATGAGGCACAGAACAGAAGCATGTAAGCCAAAGGAATTGATCAACGTGTTTCGCTCTTGCTGCGCTTACTGATAATCATAAAAAAGCTCAGTGAGTGCGAACTGCGTTGATCAGCTCCTTTAGCTTACACGCTTCTGTTCCATATTTGATATACAAGTCTCTCCACTTGTTTCACACAGACTTTCAACTATACAAGACCTTTAACTACACAAGGTATTTTATTCCTGTTTGAATTCCAATAAAGTGTTTTGATGATTTTAATAGTGGCTTGTGTAACGGATCAAACCGATGCGTGCTTCTGGTTGATTTCATGGTAACGCAAAGGGTTAACACATTGTCTTCTCCAATTTTTGCCTATTAATACCAAAAAGCTGTAGAATCTGTTCAAACCTCAAGGTCACGGGTTCTAGTGACAGCAGGGTCAACTCCAGCCCTTCATCCTTCCGAGGTAGATCAAATGAGTACCAGTAACTTAGGTAATATCTATACTCCAGGACATACTTGAAAACGAGAGTCCATCTGTATCCTTCCTGGTAATGGTAAAATACTTTGAAGATATTATATAGTTGGAACATTGGACCTGCTTCTCATGTTCGTCAAGAAGAAATAGTTGTTGACCTATTGTCTTGGCTATTTTCTTGAGGCATGTAGTTTTTATTTACGTTATCTCTTCACCGAAAAATCACCAGAGTATAAACAGTGTTCAACTTTTATGTAGAAGTCTAACACTTCAGTTTCTGCCTGTTCGCAGTTAGGTTTTATTTTTTATTTAGTTTTTCATTAAGGACATGAACAAAACTCTCCACCTGCTAGCAGATTTATTTAAGTCCCTGGACTCCCTCAAACCAAAAGCTTCTGCATTCTTTGAAGCTATTGGAACTGTTACTCTGAAGGCTTCTAAAAAAGAAAACTGGAGGGCGGCTAAACTGTGTCCTTTAGGTATGATTGTACTTAACAAAATCTTATGTAGGAGAAAATGAAGAAGAAAACATGATGGCACCAAGGACACACTGCAACTAAAGAACAAAATCAATTTCTGATTTTTTTTTTCTCTCTAAGCAGTGAAGTCTGTTATTCCAAGCATTGCCCTGGACTTTCAGTGAACAGTGTTTATTTTACTGTTTTATTCTATTTTCTTAGAACCGCAGTAATATAATATTCTGTGGAGCAGAGGTTGGCAAGAGTAGCTTTCAGTTATTAGAATACAGTTCCCAACGTGCACAGCCGGCAAATGGAGGATAGAATTAGCGGATCTGTCTGGTCCTTACTCTCTGATGAATGAACGTTGGCCATATATGATCTGGCTATTGAGGAAAAGGCAAATGGCTAATGTAAAAGGAAATACTCTGATTTCCTTGTATATTTTGCTATTTGGTGAATTCCCCCTAAACCTTTTCCTATCTAATTCTTGTAAAATACTTATGTCAGTTTTCCTGCAGCATGATAAGGAGTTGTGTTGGTACTGTGTAACTTTGAACAGATTAGTTTACTATTTTATAGATACAAATGGTACTAGAATGTGCTATGTTGAGAAGATTATATTGTTAGACTGATATAAAGTGTTAGACAGCATTCAGTTCTGGAGAACATTCTCTCCAGGAAGTCATGAGTAAATAACAGTGAGGCTTGTGTACTAAGAAGCAGTGGAACAAACTCCACGTACCATAGAGAGCAAATATAATTCCCTAAATTCCCACTGAATAAAATTGGGCTTGTAACACGTTGAATGCTAGGGAGATCTCCAGAGCCTTGATCTCTGTAGACATAAAACTCCCTATCATTCAAGAGGTTAAAATCGCCATTTAAATCTCTGGAAATTACTTGTCGTCTGTGATGCAAATGATTTGCCATAGAATTCTTCCTGTTCTTAGTGCATCAACTTTGGTGCGTGTAAGAATTGCCATGAAGCAGTGATTTGTCTATATTGTAAATGTACTTAATTATAGTGAGATTTTTTTCTACCAAGTGACATGTCCTGATAAACATGACCTTGAAAGGAAAATAAGCAAATTTCCCCTCTTTTCAAACATAATCATTGAGTATATGTGAGATCATATGGTAATGTGGGGTTGGTAATGTGTAGCCTTCTACTGTTGTTGGACTACAGCTCCCATCATCCTTATTCAGTCAGTAGCAGGATGAGGATATGTGGAGTTTTAGATGGACAACAGCTGGAGAGCTAGTGGTTGCCCACTACTGTTTAAGTTTCTCAAATTTTAGAACACAAAATCTTATTTAAAAAAATAATTGAACAGCAATATCAGAGCGCATCGCTGCACCATAGTCGACTTATAAAATGTTTCATTGATTTAAATGGTGCTGTATACCTAGTTAAATAAATTAAAAGCCACTTATTCCTAAAGGGTGTAGTTCTGCAGGGAAACCAATGCTTCTGTTTGAGATATATTTTTTCAATATTAAAATGTCATTGTGTCATCAAATTATGACATTTACCCTTTGACTAGAAACTTTGTGCCCTGTCAGACGAACCTGGGAGATATTGTCTCAGTCATGTACTGACATTTTCTAAGTCGTATATTGCTTGTTTCCTAATTGGCGAATTCACATTGCGTTAGTGTGCAAGAATCCCCTGATTATATTCTTGCTGGGTAAAGCAAATATCACTGTCTGCTCTATCATATTCATAAATGAATCACACAGAGGTAGTCTGATATTTAATCATAGTTTCTTTCCTGCCATGTAAGGTGGATCTTGCCGTATAGCTGAAAAAGCTGTGACATGTAGTACTTAATAAGAGCTCTCTTGACCTTTTGCTGACAATAAACTCAATACAATTAAGGGACTTCTTCAATAAGATTTAACCTTTTGAGGACCAGAGGGATGGGAAGCACATTGGTTCTTGGGGAGTTTAAAGGAATATGAACACCAAAAATTTAATTGGGGTTATATACTTTTATATACTTGGAATGTTACATGAGCTAATGCAAACCTACCAAAGCAGTCTTGATAGATGTCTGAGATGTTAAAGTGCTCTACTGTATGTAAATGGTCTGCGAGAAGGCAATAGCCTCTCTGAATACAAGAGCACCTTGAATCTCAGATTAATTGCATTAGGTGTACAAAGTTATCCAAATGGTGTGAGAATCTGACAGTTTACACATTCATTAAAAAGCAAGTTTAGGGTTTAATGGCTACAATAAGTTTCAGTCAAATATCACTAAATTAACATGGGCTAAAAAGAGAACAAAGATCTAAATACTTCCTATGTGTAAATTACAAGGGGAAGTTAGGCTACCGCATCCGATTAATTCTAATTAGCAGTACAACTATGTAGCATAGATAATACAGTGGCAAATGTCCTTGCTAGACATCCCATTGGGTAGTTATTAAAGAAAGCTCTCCCTCACCAATACCAGTCTAGAATATCCTGTAGCTAGCAAAGGAAAGTAGACCTCCCTCTTTCCCATCCTCAACAACCATCACATACTGTCTTAAACTTAATCCGCTAATTTAATTTTTTTTTTTTTAATATAAATAGATAAATTCTCATTATCCTGTAACATCGCAAGAATGCCGCCTATCATGGTTAACCCCTTTTTTTAATCCTGTAGTCCTCACACTACCTTATCCAAGTTGGGAACTGCCTTGAATAACAAACCTATTACTTTTTCAACTTTAGCTGGGAAACACAATCTCCAGTTCCGTGAAACCTTCAGATACTTGAAAATTACTAATTTTAGCCATACTTACATGTGACACTCACAATTGTCTTGGTTGCTTCCCATTGGAAGAAACTCACCCAACTCATGCAATCTTTTGGAAAATCTTCCCAAAGGAGGAGCTGACTTCCCAGTTCAGCAACACTCACGGCAAGTTCGAAGCAACTTGGTAACTTTGGCTTACCTATACATACCCTGTGTCTGAGTTAACAAACCTATCATTCAAGCCCAGGTCTTTAATAGGGAATAGCCCAATTTAGTTTAACAGAAATTTTGATTTGTCTGCTATGGTGCAAATGGTTTACTCCAGAATAACTCCAATTTGGGCCCATGTTACTTACTCCAGTTTGGTTTTTATAACCATGGTCCCATGTTTCTTACTCCAGTTTGTTTTTATAACCATGGACCCATGTTACTTACACCAGTTTGGTTTTTATAACCATGGACCCATGTTACTTACTCCAGTTTGTTTTATAACCATGGACCCATGTTACTTACTCCAGTTTGTTTTATAACCATGGACCCATGTTACTTACTCCAGTTTGGTTTTTATAACCATGGACCCATGTTACTTACTCCAGTTTGTTTTTATAACCATGGACCCATGTTACTTACTCCAGTTTGTTTTTATAACCATGGACCCATGTTACTTACTCCAGTTTGGTTTTTATAACCATGGACCCATGTTACTTACTCCAGTTTGGTTTTTATAACCATGGACCCATGTTACTTACTCCAGTTTGGTTTTTATAACCATGGACCCATGTTACTTACTCCAGTTTGTTTTTATAACCATGGGCCCATGTTACTTACTCCAGTTTGTTTTTTATAACCATGGGTCCATGTTTCTTACTCCAGTTTGTTTTTGTTGATAAGGGCCATTTAATAAGCTAAAGAGGTGTAGTTCTGAGTAAACAAACTACATTATTTAAAATGTGTTATACACCTTGAGTGCTAGAGGTGTCTCCAACACATTGTGAAACCTTCTAGCATTTAAGGGGTCAAAATAAATAAATAAATAAATAAAATCATTAGGAGTCTGGGGAGTTTTCATGTCTCACTGTCGATCCTGATGGTTTGTTACAGAATTTCTCCTCTTAAGCTTTGTGGACGAGGCTCTTAAAGGGACAGTAGTGTCCGCTTATAAGTTGATGCAGTATTGTAGATTTAAAAAAAAAAATAAAGTATCTGCAGCAAGTCCCATCTCTCAAACTTTTATGGTTTGAGAGATATAATGTTTAAAGGGGATCTCTCACCCCTATAAAAGTTACTCTTAGTAGATAGAGTATATGTCAATATTGTTGAAAACGTTATTTATTTAAAAAAACAAAACAAAAAAAACACTATTTGGATTAAAATTATTGCTTATAGAGTGCCTTGCACCCTACTTCCTTGTACACTGCTGTTGCTGCAGATTACCGCACTGCCTTTACTCCCTTCCCACTACCCAGCCTCCTCCAGTGACGGAGGCTTCTGTCTGTAGGCTGGAACGATCTCATTGGTAGAGATCGATATCTAGCCAATGAGACCACGCCAGCTTACAGACAGAAAGCCTCCATCATCGGAGGAGACTGGGTGGGTAGTAGGGAGCAGAGGCAGAGCGGCAAGAGCAGTGTATGCAGAAGTAGGGTGCAAGGATCTCTGTACGCAATAATTTTAGCCCAAATAATGTTATTTATTTAAAAAAAACACAAAAAAAAAACGTTTTCAATAATATCAATATATACTCTACCTAATAAGCCTAACTTTCATAGGGGTGAGAGATCTGCTTTAAAAGTTCCCCCCTCCCTCCCCTTTCCCTGATGGCAGCTATAAAGCTGGCAGAAGGAGATCCGTGTCGGCCGACTCGAGGAGGCTCTTCAGCAGACCAAGCACTTTGTAGACCGTTCCAGTGAAGTATTTCTTTTTAAATATTGCTATTTTGGCTCTTCTGAAGCCCTGCTGGCTGGTCCCAGGACCAGGATCTCCTGCTGTCAGTAGAGAGCTGATGTTGGTGGGAAGGGGGGGGGGACTTTAGCTGCGAATATCTCGCAAACCATAAAGGTCTGAGAGATGGGACTTGCACAAGATACTTTTTTTTTTTTTTTTTTTTTAACTCTACAATATAGCAGCATGTTCTAAGTGAGCATTACTAACCCTTTAAGGGCCCGTATTCAATAAGCTATTGGAGGGAAATTCTGGAGAAAACCAACCGCACCGTAGAGGTCAAATAAAATTACCCAAATTACCATTGACCTGATTTGGACTTTAACTACATGAATGCCAGAAATGGCTTTTTAATGCTTTGGAGACCTTTAAGAATTCAAAGGGTTAAAAACACCATTTCGATGATTAGGGGTTTTTATTTGTCCCCAATGGTACACTGGGTTTGCCCCATAATTGCACCTCATTAGCTTATTGGATTACAGCCCTTAGCTTATTATGCACAACACAAAACATGAGCAATTCTGCAGCAAACCATCTGTAAGGTAGGGAGGAAATAAACGCTCCCCTTGATAGAACTGGAGCTTTAAACCCCTTGAATGGGGTTTTGGGACCCTCCTTTCCCATTTATGGTGCAGTTGGTTTACTCCACAATTGTTCACCTTTTCTTTTCTAAGAGTTGTGTTCACTAAGCTAAGGAGGTGCATTCTGGAGCAAATATTCCCAGTTTCCTTAACCCTTTGAGTGCCAGAGGTACGGAACTCTTTGCAACTCAATGGATTCCATTCCTCTCTGGCACTCAAAGGGTTAAATGGAACTTTGAACTCCTTGAATATTGGCATTGAATAATTGGGAACATCTCCTCTATGTTACAGCTGTCTAGCTCCAGAATAAAACTTCTTTACCCCCCCCCCCATCCCTCGCTTCTCTACTGTTCTTTTTCTTATTACTGAAAGTTTTGCTGCCTCTGTAGTGAATTGTGTAATCTCTCACAAATAAAATTCCCTGTAAGGCTTATTGATATCATTACGCCAAGCATATTGTGTCTCCCAGTCATTAAAGTCATCCTCACAGTTGCTGACATTTACTGGATTAGGTGAAGTTCTATTGAATGTCTCTTTTAACTCTTCTTGGCATTTCCTGAAGTACACACATTAAACATTCCATCATTCAGATTCAGTTTTTATGCCAATGAGAGATGTTGATTTGGTTAAATGTCAGATAAGTTTCTGTCTTTAGTTCTCTGCAAAACTGCATTAACCCCTTCAGGGCCATCGTGATACACACTATTGCAAAACAATGTTATGCAGTTATGTTATGTCAGGCAGTTAAAGGAGCGCTGACACCTACTATTTGTAAACCCCCACTTACCTTAACCCTCTGAGTGCCAGAGAGGTACGGAACACATTGCTTTGCAATATGTCCTGTACCCCTCTGACACTCAAAGGATTAACACCTTGGATGCTTTGCAATGAATTGGAGACCTCTCTAGCAGCCTAGGTGTTAATCTGGGCAGTTTTGTATTGATTGGTTCTCCAGAATTAATTCTTATGTAGTACTAGATATATCCACTGAGGCAGGTATGAGTCTTATTACAAAACTCCAGGATATCCGACTCCTCCCAGTGGAATCATGTTTGCCCCCATGGGTGTGACATATATATATATAAAACAGCAGCTCCAATTAATCGTCATGGTATTTGGGCCATGGAGAGTGTTATTTCAATACTGTCAGAGTTGTAGTTCAAGAGTAATTGAATGATAGTTTCCCACTCCCGCCCATTTTACCTAGTGTAAGCCACCTTCCCTCAGATGTGGAATCTGGTCCTGAGACCAGACAGCTCACAGCAAGGGACAATCTTCTTAGTGTGAGCATAAGGAAAACCCTGCCCCCCTTAACAGGTTTTTCAGGTTTTTCCTTTATGCTTGCTGAAGATTGTCCTTCTCTGAGATTCATCCAGACAGTCTTGCTGCTCTGAGGTGAGCAGTGTTACATCAGTAAAAGGGGCAGGAGGGGGATATTTTCTCATTCAATTACTCTTGAACTAAAAATCTGACAGTATTGAAATAACACTCTCCATGGCCCAAATACTATGAAGATTAATTGGAGCTGCTTTTATTGTAAAACACTACGATCCCTTTAAATTCTTTCACTTTTCTGTTTGCAGTAGTTTATTTCAATTGATTTTATCAGAGGTATTTGTTTAATTCAGTGTTCTTATGTAGCATTGCGTATATCAGTTCTCTTCCATCTACTTACATTGACATTAGCTCTCACTGTCTGTGAAAAAAATAGTCTGAGACAACTTTATTTGCAAAGGATCAAGGCATGTTTCAGTAGGGATTTTGATTTTGTATTGACTGTTCAGATGGGCCCCTAGAATTAACGGCCATATCCAAGGAGATTAGTTGAGTGAACTGTCTTGCTGCTTCTCTTTCAATCTACCTAAACATATGGCCAAGCTATATGTATGTATGTTTAGGGGGATTTTGTAGAGTAGTAGGAGTGGGCTTGCAGATCCTTCTGCCTCCATTGACGCAGATGAGGCCAAGCTGAATGGAATGGATAAAGTGACCTTTGAAGGAATTGGCACCAGATCATCCCAGAGGCTTTGGAGGGTGGGGCAAACAAATTTGAAGGAATAAAAAATAAAGAATCATGACAGAAAAATTCTTTATCCTGAACTTTCAGAATGTGCAGTGTTTACTAGGGTGACCACATTTCCCTTCTGCCATTCCGGGACGTGGTCACCCTAGTTGCCCCTTCATACCTTGAGTCCCTGGTGGTCTAGCGGTGTGGAAAGTGCTCTGTGCCTCCTCCGGCAACAAGTAGGCAGGTGGTGACTAGCTTAATAATAGTTATATTACCTTTCAGAACTACATAGTTCTATAGAAAACCTTAATCTTCCGAGACTTAAGGCCAGGTTAGTGCAGTCTGCGCGCCTGCGAAGTCCGTCGCTTCCGGTGCCTTTCGGGACTGTGCAATGCTTCTGAAGGGAGACTGGGACTGACAGCGCGGGCGCTCAGACAAGATGTCTCTGCTGATGCCTGGCTTCTGGTCTTGTAAGATTAAGGTTTTCTACAGAATCTTGTCATTCTGAGAGGTAATATAACTATTATTAAGCTAGTCGCGTCCTGCCTAATTATTGCAGGGTGACTTTACCTATGGTGGTAGTTCCTCTTTAAATAGTTTTGAGGTACTAACACTTAGTTTTGGTTGGCATAGCTTGTGGCACTTTACGGTAATCCTATATAATAATTCGCTAAAACGTGTGTAACGACTCAGTCATGCACAGTAGAGACTGCTTCGGAGCATCCAGCTCTGTATCAGCCGCGGCACGGGCAGTCTCTACTGCGTATGACTGCCCAGTGACCGGCTGGCAGTGGCACTGTTGCCCGTGTAACGGGCTCTTTAACCGGTTTGTAATAGTATGCTTATTGATTCTGTTAAAGGCCAAAGTTTTTGCTTGCTGTGCTATTAGAAATTCCTTCCAGAGTGTTGATGTTTTCTAAATTCATTCTTATCACAGTGTGTAGTACTGGTGGCCAGGTATGGAAACTAATTAACATAAAGTGCCACACTGTGTAACCAACTAAAGGTCATGTCTCAGAAATGTATTTAAAGTGGCAGGTCTACTTTATTTCATTGGATGCTGCAGTATTCTGTGTTTGAGACATTGTCACCATTTACGGCGTTTAAATTACTGTAGAAAAAAACTCCATCGTACATTATTTTTGTTTTTTTTCCGTAATAGGTTATGCGTATTAGAGTAATACACATATAACTATAGCTTTTCTTCACAGGTATCTATGTCTTGCACTGTGATGTTTGATTTCAATATTCTGTTATTTTATAGATCATCACAAAGCATGTGTATGAGTTACTGGAGAATGAATGCAATCTGGAAAAGGTCTATTTGCCGGTAAGTAATGGTGTTCCAGCTCTAAATGTATAATGAGCTGAGAAACCTGGAAACATTGAACTACGTATATGGAAGCAATAGTGGAGCAACTGACTTTTTACATACGCCCCCATAGAATTTAATACCACATAAGAACCAGTTTTCTGATTTGGTATGTCCACTCCCTAGTACAGTGATGGGCAGCCATTTTTACTCTGAGGGCTGCGTGTGTGGCCCCAAAAGGGCCAAGGGCCACACATGTTTAAACCTTTATTGAACCAAATACTAACAAAGGGATTATTATTATTTTTAAGGTTAGGAAACAAGGGTGTTTTTGGTCTTAAATAAGCAGTAAACTTTTGTTATGGAAAAATGTATACTGTGGGTTTTCCTGTTGAGTAAAACAAGGGGACTCCCACTACTGACAGACTTTTATTTCAGTACTTACAGTTTAAACTGTTAGGTTTTTACATTAATGGTACCCTCTAGTGGTCATATTCCAGTTAGTTATTCTGTTGCATTCTCCAGGAGAGATGAGTCATCGACAAACAGAATGTGACTGAAACTGCTGGGTCATGCTGCCAGGCAGTACAGTTGTTGTACTCAGCAGGAAAAGCTCTATGACATTGTTTTTCAGAAAATAATTTTACTGCTCCTTTAAGTAATACTTAACTTTATTTCAGAATAGTCAGTCTACCTTAGGCACTCCGGAAATTGTTTGTTTTAGCTGCTACCACTTCTATTCATACCTGGCAAATCTGAGATTTGTTCTAGAGCCTCCGGAATTTACTTCTACATAATCTTTGCTTGGGGGCATGACCCACTAGAGCGGAGTTCCTGAACCCCAGTCAAGTACCACAAACATTGCAGGTTTTCTGGATTTCCCTGCGTAATACTGGTGATTTATTCAGACAGCCTGTTATTACACATCTCAACAAGGAAATCCGTAAAAGCTGCATGTAGCTAACCTAAGGAATGCAGTAGAGAAACTCTAAACTAGAGTACCCCAGAGTTCATCAAACTCTAGCTGCTCCCTGTCCAGTGACATGTTACTAGTTATATATCAAACCAGTGTCATTTTTAGTGAGTGCTGTGCTGGGCAGGTAGCTACTACAGATCTTTGATTACTCCATTTTAAAGACTGTTAGTTTTCCACCCATTTGCCTCCTCCTACCCATTTGTCACCCACCTCAGTCAAACACTGTCCCTGTTTGCTGTGAGTCATGTCATTATCAGCAGATTCAAAGAAGTATGGTGATCTGAGCTTCCATTGTTCTCAGGCATACTGAGAACCTCCATTTTTATATTGTGGCTCTTAATACTGATATTTTTACTTTTCTCATACTCCAAATTCTGAGCATTGCCCAATTCTTCTGACCTTTTCCTATATGTGATGGAATGGTTGTCACCCTGAGAATTAACCCTGTCTGTTTTCATTGATCTCCATTTTTTCATATGTGTTCCCATTCTTGAAAACATTAATGTCCCCTGTGTGTACATGCATCAGAGAGTGTTGGCCATTTACCAGCATTGAATGGGTATGGGAACCCCTCCTGTTATTTTTGTTTTGCCTTAGAGTTAGCCTAAAGTACATGTGAGCAAGTACCCTATCAGCACTGCCAGACAAAACGGGACTAGGGGTGTAGTCTGCATCCAGCACCCACTATGCTCTAGCAATTCTTTACAGACTTGCGTGGATGATCCTGTACCTCAAAGCAAAGTGGTCAAACATGGAAAAACAGAGCTCCAAAGCAACAAGATCCAAAGTGAAAATACAGAATGTGCTGCATCAGTGTTGTGTGCCACAGAATCCAAGCATGGGAGTAATATGACACAGAGACCAGAAAGATAATCCAGTAAGAGACCTTTGCACTACATTCTAAGCCTAAAGGAAAATCCATTGAAGGATGATCTATTCAGAAACCAGTTACAGTGACAGGTTTAATGGAAAAGTTAATCCACCCCAAAAGCAGTGTTACTTGGAAGGCTTTGCAGGGGTAAGTGACACTCCTCTGGGGACTGATTGTGATGGGACTGGTTCTGATTATTTATGTTGGACTGACTTAGGTGGCATGGTGTTCTAGGACGGTCTCTTAATATTGATGGCAGTAAGTTATGGTGCTCGTGAGGACAATGCATTGCCAGACCAGAAGATCTGCCTATTTTAACTGTCTTGGGTCTACTTTTTCCTGCACCCTAATCTGATATGTCTTGCCCTGGGAAGTATCCTGAATCACAGGACTTTGTTTTGGAACTATTGCCGCTAAAGATACAAATGCTGTACTGTATAAAAAAAATGCTTTGTAGGCTTGATGTCTGTATTGATAGAAGTATAGTAAATTAGTTAATATGTGGGGACCCAGTGATCTGTCCGTGTAGACTGAACTCTGGGGTCCCCATCTGAAAGGGGGGACAGACTGTGATGGAATGGTTGTCACCATGAAAATGAACCCTGTCTGTTTTCAGTGATCTCCATTGTTTCATATGTGTTCCCATTCTTGAAAACATTAATCTCCCCTGTGTGTGCATGCATCAGAGAGTGTTGGCCATTTACCAGCATTGAATGGGTTGGTTAGTGTCTATGATGTACAGAGGAATGGTGCCATCCAGTCTAGCTGACCACAGAGATTGTGTTATGAGATAGCCAGTGCTGGTCAGATAGAGGGGGGTAGGGCAGATGTGTGTGTGGAATGTGTGTACCTCCCCCCTTTCATCAGGATAAGCAAAAAGAGAACTTGAAAATGTTACCTGTGACATCAGATCCTGTAGAGGGTGGGTAGAAAAAGCCTAAGATGAGAGAGAGAGAACAGAGTTGAAAAAATGTAGGAAGAGGAGAGGAGGCAGGAACAATTCTAGAATTGAATGCAGGGGGTAGAGCCTACCTTCCCTCCTTTTAGTATATGTCACTCAAAGAGTTCCACAGCAGTTGTATTATTTATCTCAATATCTATGTATCATTTTGATACCAAAAGATATAGTGAAGTAATACAAGTACCCAAAAAAACCTCAGACTCGCCCATTACTGAAGTGTCGGTGGAACCGGTGCTACCTCCACAATCTTTAGCAGAAGATTTTCACAGACGAGAGAACATCGGTGGAGGAGCTCACGGTTATCACCAGAAGGCGTTTTTGTATGCCCTCAGATTATGTCTCGATCTTTTTGTCCTCTATCTGCTTTTAAATGATTGAATAAAGTGCAGTTTTATCTACACTGATGGCTGTGATCTAATGCTTCTGGTGGTTACCGTGAGCTCCTCCACCTGTGTTTTCTTACCTTCCCTCCTTGGCTGCAGCTAGCCAATCGGCTCCAGTAAGATTTGTTCCTTTGTAAAGAAAGAAGCAAGAAAACAGTTCTGCTATAGTTATAGCTAATTTTAAATTTATTTTTCTGTTAGAAATGGAATACCACCATTAGGCGGATTACCATAACTGACAATGCCCTTAGATGTGGCTAGCTCAGTACCCAGGTGCTTTTTGTGGACCTTAAGTCCTGAGGGGGAAAATCTTGGGTTCAAGTTCTTTCCTCAGGAGTTGCCCACCGAGGCTTCTTCTTAACACATGGTAGTTTGAAGACAGAAGATCTGCATGAAAGGTGAGCAACCCTTTGAGTGCTGCAGATCCACATGTCCCACAGTGCCCCTCCGCACAGGGGTTTTCCTTTGGATTTCCGATTGCACTCTCTGGCACTCATCGGGTTTATCTGTATGTCTGTTGGTGTTTTGGAGCAAGTTTATGTGGTAATTTAACCCTTTAGCTGCTGGTTTTGCATCATTTGGGGGGGGGGGTCATTGGCACTTTCCCTACTGGCGTCAGTGTTTTTTGGTCTTGTAACATGTTCTAGTGATGTTTCATGTACTTTTAATTCTCAGGTTCAACTTTTAAAAAAACTGTAAAGGCGCTCTTTACCCCATAGACCCCATTGCTCCTTTCACTTCTATGGGACTATGCAGTTTGGGACATATCTCTGCAACCACTCAGCGTAGAGACTTCAGGGATGGCTCATTTTAATTGTCTGCCCTTGCTCTGTCATCCGGTTAATGCTTTAAGTGTGTTAGCATGGTGTTTTGCATGAATGAGGTGGCTCACCAGATCGCACACAGGGTTTCTGCTGTTTTGGCTCATGATTCAGTTCCAGCCAAGAAGCTGTCCTCTCTAGTAGGGAAATTCATCTCCACCATAGAAGCGGTCCCATTTGCTATGGCTCACACCAAAGAACTCCAGAGGATTGTGATCCAGGTGTGCAAGGGTCAGCCGGACCTTCTGAAGATGTCAGTATCCTTCCCTCTGAGTTTGTCATGGTGGCTTGACCTCTCCAATCTACGGAAGGGCGAGTCCTTCGACTTTGGGGCCCTTGCCCCTGGTCCTTACCTTACTTTCCGCCTCTGGGAAACTCAATGGTTGGACATCCCAAAGTTACCAGTAACCTGTATTGGACAACAGAGAAAAGAGGATTTTAGTCTTACCTGTTAAATCCTCTTCTCTTAGTCCATACTGGTTACTTGTCTCCCACCCTGTCAAGGGACCATGCTTGGCTGTCCTGTGGCAGACCGTGGAGGTCCTTCGGGGTCATGCTCACAGGAGTCTTCTTTCCCTTCTACTATCTAATCAATAGTTAGTGTCTCAAATCTTACTGGAGCTGGTTGGCTAGCTGCAGCCAAGGAGGGAAGGTAGGCTCCACCCCCTGCATTCAATTCTAGAATTGTTCCTGCCTAATTAAAGGGGTGGATCCCCTACCCAAAGTTACCAGTAACCTGTATGGACTAAGAGAAAAGGATTTAACAGGTAAGACTAAAATCCTCTATTTATTTTTTTTAATTTATTTGTTCTTTTTGATTGGAATATGTGAAGAAGTTAATGTTTAGATGCATATGGAAAGTGTACAATATGTGATGTTTTCTATAGTGGTTGTGAACGGGTTAATTCTGAAGTGAATGTATTCTAACATAGTGAAATAAAGTTTGGGATCTTTAATTGATGGGGATCGCCCAGTGATTGGATAATTTGAATTCGACAACAAAGTTGTGATTGGTTTCACAAACGGAAGGAGCGTTCACAGACCACTTTAAATGTATGGCTAAAACATTTGATTAACTTATCCTATGAATAAGTACAACGAACGAAACGCGTTAGGCAGTTAACACATTTTTATGCTGTCCTGTAAAGTTATTTTGATTTGACCACATGTGGTCTGTTGTTTTTAAATTTTTGTTCAATAAAGAACTGTTTTTCACTAATCGGATTTTGTATTGGCTGTTTGAGGATAAGCAGGTCCGTGTAAGCGCTCCCTTCCATTTGTCAACTACAGATGTAGACAGGGAGAGAGATAATAATCTAGAGCAAACCAATTGTATTGTAGAGGGAAAAATGAAAATTCACCAAATTCACTGATTTAAATGGGGCATTTAACTGCTTGACACATTGTTTGGAATTTTTAAATTTAAAAAAAAAAATGCCTTCACGTGGTACAGTTGGTTTGCTCTGGAATTGTTCGGCTTTTGCTTTCTACATAAGGCATAAAGATCAAACTCTTGAATGAAGGCCTTCTGCCTAAGTAACACCTTCTGTTAAATTGACACCTTGTTCATAAAAATATAGTTTAAATGTATTCAGGGCAGAATGGAATATTCGATGACAACGTGTAGTTTTCTTCTAGCGTATGCATAAGAAAACTATAATCTTTGATTCCTCACTTTATGCAGGTGCAAATGTCTGATCCCATTATGGCATGGGGGTCTGTTTGCGCGTCCTCTATTTTAAAACCATGTAAAGAAACCAAACCAGTGCAAGATGCTATATAAATGTAAATTCTTCTTATTTGAGGTTCTGAAGATTTCCAAGTGGCCTTTGTAGCACTGAGCTGATAATCAAATAACCCTGTTGGACATCTCCATGGAGTTCCCTTTAAACTCCTTTTTATGTTTCCAGTAATCTGTAGCCCTTCATGAAAGTTTTTTCACTGTCTGCATAATACATAGATGGATACTTGATTTATAAACCATTATGCTCCTAATGGGAGAAGATGAAAGCGAAAAACAAAACAAAACCCCCCACACTTTTATGGCTTTTCAGCAGAATGGTAATTATTGAATTGCTTGGCTTAGATCAGTGTCCATTTGTATTGTATGTGTTGCTCTGCAGATCTTGCTTTGCGTGTTATTATTTTTATGACTATTCTTCGGTTCGATTCTCATGCTTTTATGGTATACGCTTTAATTAACCCCTTGGATGTTAACAAGGTCTTAAATGCACTGCAAAGCAATACGTTTCAGAGTGTTCTAACAGCCAAGGGGGTTAACCCTTTGAGTGCCAGAGGGGAACGCAACACATTGTGTCTTTTCTCCACTACCTTGCCCTCTACTTCCCTCTTTATCTTACTTTCTACACTCACTCACTCTGCCCAGCTTCCCCCATGAATATTTAGTGTAGGACCACTGCATGCAGGCAACAGGTGAGGTGCCAGACATTGTACGAGTCGTTCTGTGGTTTCCAGTAGACAGTGAAACAGTGTGGCTATCAGTGGTCAGCTGAACAAGGTGGCTACCCCTGTCCAGAGGAACATGGCTGGGAAAGCAGACAATGTATGTGATATTTTGTGACTACCAAAGGGCAGTGGAACATGGCTGGAGAAACAGACTTTGTATGCTTTCTATTGCGGCAGCCAGTGGAAAGGGGAACAAAGCTGGGAAAGCATCCAGTGTATATGTGATTGTTTGGCTACCAGTGGATTGTGGAACAGGGTGTCTACCAGTGGGCACAGGCCAGGGGTAGTTGACTGTATATGCTGGGGTCTCAGACAGCATATGTGTTGTTTTGTGACTACCAGAGTAACAAACCTGGAGCGGGCATGGGTAATATTTTTTATGTCTTACAAGTATAATATATACTCACAGTGCTAGGCTGAGAAAGCAAATAATATATGTGGTGTTCTGTAGCTGCAAGTGGACAGTGGAACAGGCTGGCTACCACTGGCCAATGGATCATGGCCACGAAAGCAGACAATGTATGTGTTGTTCTGTGTGTACCTAAGTGCAGTAGAACACAGTGACTTCCAGTAAGCAGTGGAGCATGGCTGAGGAAGTAGACAGTGGAGCAAGGTTGGGTTCTCAGACAGTGTCTTTGTAGTGCTGTAACTACCAGAGGAACAAACCTAGAGTTGGCATGGGAAAACTGTGTATCTTTTATTAGTATAATATAACCTAAACCCACAGTGAAAGTGGCACATCAGGAACATTATGCAAAGGTGGAATCTCTGATGTCACTATGGGGCAGAAATCCATAGAATGGAGCTTTGCACTTTGTCATATCTGAGGGAAAACTGGAACCAATCCTTCATGATGTATGTTCAACAGTACTGTGTTTCATAACCTTTATGTTGTGACCTTCTCTTGTTAAAATGCCCTTTGTACTGCTATGTAATCTATTTCTATTTTTAAAGGGAAGATTAAGCTTTGTAGAGTTTGTTAACCATATCATACTGGGCAGCATTAATAGATACAAATTGGTTTATGTAGTGTCACTGCTCTTAGAACTAAATGTGTTATTGGTTGATTTGTCAATAAAGCAAGGTTGTGTTCAGACCTGACCTTTATGGACCTTACTTAGTGAAAGCTCTTTTTAATGAATTACCACGGTAAGAAGATAAATTGCTGTGGTATGAAGGTTTAATTAGGGCTTTTAATGGAAAAATTCAAAATGCCTGTATAAAGTTGTTTGGAGGAAAAATAATAAGTTATTCCATATGTCTTAAGTTATGAGTTTGAAAATGTGATGATGTGCTCTGTTATTTTCAAGAATACACAAATATTAAAAAAAAAAACAGGCATTGCCAACATTTGACTTGAATATTGCACATTCTAGCAATGGCTAGTAAAAGATTTAGGTAATATTCTGAGATTTAAATTGTTGGGTACTAAAGATGTGTACATTGCTTTACATCCAATTTTGTAAAATAGTGACTAAAAGTAAAAAAACCTTAATATGAATAATCACTTAATCTTTATTCCATAATGTATGATTTATTTTTGGATTATCATTCTAAAACATGTCTGTAACTAAAACAATGGAATTTAATTAATAAAACTGAAATGCTTCTTTTAGTCCAAGAACATTACGATATAGGTTTCTATCATTTTGCTGTTCTCAGACCTTCCTGCACCTTCTTGTATTGTTTCCAAGACGTGGCATTAACATATCTCAATCAATATGGCACAAATTGTTAAACATGGACATATGATTTGATTATTTATTATTATTATTATTATTATTATTTTAACCAAGGCATTTGTTTACTTTTGTTAATTTAAAACCATTTATTTTATTGGCAGTCCTATCATTGGCACT
Organism: Rhinophrynus dorsalis; assembly: GCA_037306005.1. NCBI lineage: Eukaryota > Metazoa > Chordata > Amphibia > Anura > Rhinophrynidae > Rhinophrynus > Rhinophrynus dorsalis. The sequence continues at coordinate 580,010,658 of CM074718.1, forward strand.
TGATAAATTACTTCCTTAGTTTGGGAGTGTTTTTTCTCTCCTCCCCTTGTCTTCACAACGTGGGAGCATCTAAACTTCCAGTTGTATTCTGCCATATTTTATTGTACAATATTTTTTCATGATGGGAATTGAATTTTCAGTATAGTGGCATAATAATGAGGCTTCTTTTACCATAAATAAATAAGTTTTAGGAGGAAATTACCATGTCATATTTTTTATGTAACCCAACTTTACCATCAAATATACTCAGATGCTGCTTTTGTACTAAATTAATAAACAAAAAACAAAAAAATCTTCTTAATAAGGTTGAAGTGGTGCATTTCCTAAAAGGAGCTATTTTTAGCCACAACTTTTCAATACGTGAAAAAAAGTGAAACTTTAGAAGCGGAGACCTTTATTTCCTTCCTATCGAAGATATATATATATATATATATATATATATATATATATATATATATATATATATATATATATATATATATAATTTTTTTTTTGCTATGTATAATAATATTAAAGTATTTTACCATGATATTAAATAACACCTCCTAATAATGACTTCATACTTTACTATGGCCAGAAAATCCTCGTAACCCCTATTTTACAATTGTACTTTTGTTCAAAAGAACACATCTTTAATCAGTTGCTAGCAGGGCCACGGGACACAAATTGCCCATTGCACATGATACACTTAACCTTTTAAGTACCAGGGGGTGTGCACCCACCCTTAAAGGGTTAAGCAGGTAGGTACATGCATGCTACCTGATTAACCTTTAAAAACTGTCAACAACTGTCATGTCCGCCTCTGTGGACATGGCATCCAGGGCTGACTGTTGATGTTATAGAAGACCCAAGGGCAATATTTTTAGGGACCATTAGGATAATCTTTCCAATTTTAAGGCAATTTGGGGGTTATAACATAGTTGACGAGGATGAAAAAAGACACGCGTCCATCAAGTCCAGCCCATTCCAAAACACCACTGTTGATTCAGTGGATGGCAAAGAAAACAAACAAACCCTGAAGCCATTTCCAATTTAGCCCCAAGTGCGTAAAAAATTTTCTTCCTGACTCCATATGGCAGACAGATACAGTGAGGGAAAAAATTATTTGATCCCTTGCTGATTTTGTACGTTTGCCCACTGACAAAGAAATGATCAGTCTATAATTTTAATGGTAGGTTTATTTGAACAGTGAGAGACAGAATAAGAACAAAAATATCCAGAAAAACGCATTTCAAAAAATTTATAAATTGATCTGCATTTTACTGAGTGAAATAGGTATTTGACCCCCTATCAATCGGCAAGATTTCTGGCTCCCAGGTGTCTTTTATACAGGTAACAATTTGAGATTAGGAGCACTCTCTTAAAGGACCTGTCCGCAGAAGCAATCAATCAATCAGATTCCAAACTTCCTTCCATGGCCAAGACCAAGTCCAAGGATGTCAGGGACAAGATTATAGACCTACACAAGGCTGTAATGGACTACAAGACCATCGCCAAGCAGCTTGGTGAGAAGGTGACAGCAGTTGGTGTGATTATTCGCAAATGGAAGAAACACAAAATAACTGTCAATCTCCCTCGGTTTGGGGCTCCATGCAAGATCTCACCTCATGGAGTTTCAATGATCATGAGAATGGTGAGGAATCAGCCCAGAACTACACAGGAGGATCTTGTCAATGATCTCAAGGCAGCAGGGACCATAGTCACCAAGAAAACAATTGGTAACATACTACACTGTGAAGGACTGAAATCCTGCAGCGCCTGCAAGGTGCCCCTGCTCAAGAAAGCACATGTACAGGCCTGTCTGAAGTTTACCAGTGAACATCTGAATGATTCAGAGGAGAACTGGGTGAAAGTGTTGTGGTTTGGAGGAGGAGGAATGCTGCCTATGACCCCAAGAACACATCCCTACCATCAAACATGGTGGTGGAAACATTATGCTTTGGGGTGTTTTTCTGCTAAGGGGACAGGACAACTTCACCGCATCACAGGGACGATGGACGGGGCCATGTTCCGTCAAATCGTGGGTGAGAACCTCCTTCTCTCAGCCAGGGCATTGAAAATGAGTCGTGGATGGGTATTCCAGCATGACAATGACCCAAAACACATGGCCACGGCAACAAAGGAGTGGCTCAAGAAGAAGCATATTAAGGTCCTGGAGTGGCCTAGCCAGTCTCCAGACCTTAATCCCATAAAAAATATGTGGAGGGAGATGAAGGGTCCAGTTGCCAAACGTCAGCCTCAAAACCTAAATGACTCGGAGAGGATCTGCAAAGAGGAGTGGGACAAAATCCCTCCTGAGATGTGTGCAAACCTGGTGGCCAGCTACAAGAAACATCTGACCTCTGTGATTGCCAACATGAGTTTTGCCACCAAGTACTAATTCATGTTTTGCAAAGGGCTCAAATACTTATTTCACTCAGTAAAATGCAAATCAATTTATAACTTTTTTGAAATGCGTTTTTCTGTGTTTTTGTTCTTATTCTGTCTCTCACTGTTCAAATAAACCTACCATTAAAATTATAGACTGATCATTTCTTTGTCAGTGGGCAAATGTACAAAATCAGCAAGCGATCAAATATTTTTTTCCCTCACTGTCGTTCCCTGGATCAACATCCTATCTGCATATTTAATTATTTTTTTACTACTAAGTGTTCTCCTTTTTGGAGAAAAAGTGGATGATAAAAGAGCCATGTTTTATAGTAGTAGGCATCAGCTGTGTGTGAGCAGGAGGGCATTTTCTATGTAATATCCTCCCACTGCTGGTCATAAAGGCTTATTCTGTTTTAATTTTTTTTTTAAAAACACTACAAAATTGTACTTTGGTTTCTTCATTAGGTCTTTCTGGTTTATACTACAAATCTACATTAACACTTTGCAGAGCAATGCTTTGCATACCCCTCTGGCTCTCAAAGGGTTAAAACCATAAGCTTACTGTTCTTGAATTATCCAATATGAACCACATATTACATAAACAATGGAAGTCCTTTCCTTTGAATCCTAGTGTTATTCGCTGTCAAATTTGCTATTCTTTTATTTTAGGACCTTCTCTTTTTAGTTCACGTTAGCTGAACTACTATAGTAACATAGCTGATGAGGTTGAAAAAGTACAAGAGACTATCAAGTTCAGCCTTTCCTCCTCTGATAAACAAAAACACCATTAAATCTATTTCCAGTTTTGCCCAAATGGGTAAATAAAATTCCTTACAGACTCCGAATGGCAATCTGATTTCACCCTGGATCAAAATTCTAGTTCTATTGAAACCATCTATCGTGATTTCCTATTTTGTTCTTCTTTACAAAAAAAAAAAAAAAAGAATTAAAACCTTTTAGAATTTTCCTACATACACAGCCTTCTGACGCATATAATTCTACATCTTTACTGCCCTTTGTACTGACCTTGAATATATTTGTACATAGTAATCCTCTTCATCCTTAGGACTCTCTTCTCCAGTTTTGTCTAGTGTCTCTTTATAACTATACTAGTGTAAAAGCCTGTGTTCACAGGCCAAAGTGAATGGCACTGAATGGGTTAACCCTTTGAGTGCCAGAGGGGTACACAAAGCATTGGAGAGCAATGCGTTGCTTACCCCTCTAGCACTCAAAGGGTTAAGATAGCCGTGCACCCGCCAGTCCCTGCACCTGCTGCCTCAGTAACAGCAGCACGTGAGGGTACCAGGAGAGGGAGTGCGCCTCTACTTTGTCAGTCTCTGTTGTGCATGCGGAGGCAAGCCTTGACCTAGAGCAGGGGGTTTGTATACGCGCTTCACGCCTCCAGGCTCAGCTAGACACTGCTCGACCGGGGCCAGGGCTCCCTCACACACTGGGACGGACACAGGGCTGGGAGAGTTGCTGGGAAGATGGCACATTTTGTCCGTTCGGGCAGTCTCTACTGCGCATGACTGCATCTGACAAACATACATCTGTCCTTTTATATGATAGGATTTTAGTGTCCATCTAATGTTGATTACTTACATTGTAGCTTAGTTTATTCTTATGTCTTCATTTTTTTTTCAGGTAGATGCTGCGGAAAGTGAACCAAGAAGTTTTATTTTCATGAGTAAAGATGCACTGACAAATCCTGACAAAATGTTAGTTTTAATCCACGGCAGTGGGGTCGTGAGAGCCGGACAGTGGGCACGAAGACTAATAATAAATGAAGACCTGGACAGTGGGACGCAGATACCTTATATCAAGAGAGCAGTGAAGGTAAGTCGGCTGAGAACCCAAATAACTGTGCGCTTTATGTAGAAAGCAATTGGAGCATTTCTGGGGCAGATCAGCTGAACTGTAGGAGACAAATAAACATCACCATTTGTTTTAAGTGGGGTGTTTAACCCCTTGAGTGCTAGAGAGGGTTACAAATCATTGCAAAGCAGTGTGTTTGAGACTTTCCAGCATTCAAGGTGTTAAAATTCCCATTGAACTCAATGAGAATTATTTTTTACTTGTGACATAGTTAGTTTGGCACATAATTACTTTTTTTTATAATACATATGCCCCACTACTGCATTTGGAAACAGAAATGAATGAATACAGGTTTATGTTATATTTGTGATTGGCTGCTTGTGCTAAATGTGCTTTTTGTGCCATCTAAATATGTGTAAATAGAAGGAAAACAACATATGTGACAAGTATTCGTTCTTGCTGAGCATGCATGCTACAGAAGAATGTGGTCTATACTAGAACTGCTGCATTGGATGGATTACTGCTTGTCAGGCAGGCGGTTTATTGGTCGGGGAGAGAAACAGAGTGTGGTTCTAAGTTGCATAGATTTCCACTATTCCTGTCACTTCCTCTGAGTACTTTGCAGAACGATATGTGATCTGTACTATAATCTCTTTGTTGAATGGATTAGTGCTTGGTCAGGCTGGTTTATTTGCTTGTGAGAGGAATAGGGCAGTGTGTATAAAAGCAGTGGTGCAATCATGAGGCATACTAACTTCCCTATGGGGCAAAGAAAAATTCCAGTTGATTTAGGTACATTTTTTTAATCTCTTAAAGGGATAGTAATGTTTCATAATAAAAGCAGCTTTAATTAATCTTCATAGTATTTGGAGAGTGTTATTTCAATTCTTTCAGAGTTGTAGTTCAAGAGTAATTCAATGATAAAATATCCCCCTCCTGCCACTTTTACTGATGTAACACTGCTCAGCCAGATCAGAAGGGAGGTGCCCAGGTAGACTGCAGAGAGGGACAATCTTCAATTAAGATAAGGGAAAAACCTGAAAAACTTGTCAAGGGCGGCAGGGCTTTCATTGTTCTCATAGGAAGAAGATTGTCCCCTTCTGTTATCTGTCTGGTCTATGGACTGTATTCCACATCTGAGAATAGATGGCTTACACTAGGTAAAAGGGGAGGAAGGGGGAAACTTTGCTTGTGAATATCTCTCAAACCATAAAGGTTTGAGAGATGAGACTTACATCGTTCTTCATGTTTTTTTAATACCTACAAAATAAAATAAAGATAAAACAAAGTATTACTATCCCTTTAAGTGCTAGAGTGGTCTACAGCTCATTGCATTGTAACCCCCTCTAGAATTTAAGGGGTTAAAAAAAAAAGCAATCTGGGAAATGTTGTTTGTCCCCATGGAGCATTTGGTTTACCCCAGAATTACACCACTCCGTTTTTATAAATATGAACATAACACTTGGTTCTAACTGGCACAGATCTTGAGTATTCCAGTCACTTTCCCAAGAGTTAATTTCCAAATACTAAGAAATCTATTTAAAAATTATTTAATTACTGTTGGATTACTGCTTGTTCCTTTCTGGCTATTGACCAGGGCAGAGAAATATAAGATGGTTCTAGCTTGTCTTACACTGAATTAGGTGTTTCTGTATATGGACTTGGATGGCTTGTGAAACAAAAGACCGTAAGTCAGTGGTAAGCAATCTCCTGGTCTCTAGAGGTTATTGTACTACAATTATCATAGTCTCCAGCCATTCACTGACCTTTGCCAGTATATAATCTCTCTGGAAACTGGACCGTCACTCACTAAAATGAAATAAATCTATGACTGACAACTCTTCTACCAAAGGGGTTCTTCACTAGCTTTACTGCACATTAAATGTCATTAACCTCCATTTTGTCAAATTGCATATACTTTTGTATTATTATTATCATTATTATTATTTCATCTTCACATATTTTTTTTTATACTTTTATGTCCCTGGTTAAAGCACTCTGTGTGTTTCCAGGGAGCTTTCTGTGGGGTACTAAAAGCTGATACAGTACAAAAATTTTAAAAAAGACAGTGAAACAATGTAGGAAAGCATGCCTCTACAGCAGTGATTCTCAACCAGGGTGCCATGGCACTTTGGTGTGCCACGGACATCACATTAGGTTGCCCCATGTTTTCTATGAAGACTGACAAAAATGTGAGTATTGTCTTTTAAATGCGGAAATATGGAAATTGTTATGCACAAAACATTTATTTTTTATGGTTATGATTACGAGTCCTAATAATATCTGTATGTTTATGAATTGTACTCTTTATTATGTAATTGATAAATGACATTAAACATGTTAAGTGTGCCCCGAATGTTCCAGATTACATTAGGGGTGCATTGAGCGAAATATGGTTGAGAACCACTGCTCTACAGCAATACAGATCACTCAGAGCTGCAGGGAGACGGCAACATCTCAGACCCCACTGAAAGCTGTCTGGAATCGGACATCCAGGGAGCTTAATTTATAAAATAATGCATAAAATAAAAAAAATAGAAAAAGTGATATAGGTAATTTTGTTTTCTATATTACACACTTGCAAAATATGTAATTTCAAAAAAGGATGTTGACTGTCTATTTAACTTTAGCATATAATTGATATGAGTGGAAAAAAGTGCTCCACTGTATGGCAGTTTTAAAAGTCTCTGTTTGTACCCAGTCTTGAGTCATCAAGTTAAAGAGTGCAGTCCTGGAGGAACAAAACTGTAACTTTTCTCTAATGTTTGCAAACCCAGTTTGGCTAGTCTTTCTGTAAAAGATATATCCTTATTGGTTTTGTTGCATGTCTTTTGTTTTTTTTTTTTTCCCAGGTAAATAATGTCTTTTTAAAGAAATGGTGCCCAGTTGGTCTGTCAGTACTCCTAACACTTTCTCTAACAGGATTCCTTAAGTAGTTACCCATTTGTGTATATGTAGCATGTTTCTTTCTGCAACTCAAATGCAAAACGTTACATTTATCTATATTAACCCTTTGAGTGCCAGAGTGGATACCCTCTGACACTCAAAGGGTTAAACCTTTTCTGCCCTTTCACTCTGTGTATCCAAATCTTTCTGAGAGACATTCTGCTTTGTATTTAATATGTATTTCCTTACAAAGTTTATTGTCATTCACAAACACTGAGGCACAATGTTTAATACAAATTAAGAGCATTGGGCGCATTACTGAACCTTGTTGCACTCCACATACAACTTTACACTAACTTGAAAAAAAGCCCTGCTTTCTAGATTCTCATTTGCCAGTTTTCTATCCATGCACAAAAATCACCTCCCAAGCAAAAGCATTTTAATACATCCAGTGACCTGTTGTGAGGCACAGTAGCAAAGGCTATTGCAAAGTTTCCTACTATAGAAGTCAAATTTCCACATCTGTAATGTCCTAGATTAGATCTTGCTCCCTTTTTTTCAATAATGGTTTTACATCTGCTTTCTTTCGATCACAAGGCTCAACATCTGATGAGAAGAAATCAGTAAATACAGTATTAAGTAGAGTGGTCTTACTATTACTCAACTAAGCTCCTTAAGTACCCTTGGGTATACGCCATTAGCTGCAGGAGCTTTATTCAGCATAACCATTTTCAGTCTCTTTTGGACTTTGTTCTCAGTGATACACACATGGTGGAAAAAATGCTGTAACTCTCCTGTTTTGCCCAAATCCCGCCATTGTTCCTTCCTTTGCATATACAGATAAGAATAATTTCTTTGAGGTGTCAGCCATTGCCTTATCCTGTCTAATTCACCTTCTTCCATTTTAAGGGAGGCTAATCTCAACCTTAATCTACTTGCCACTTATATACTTGAAGAAATGTTTAGGATTTTACTTGCTCTCTTTTGCAATACTTTTCTCATTTTCAGCTTTAGCTAGCCTAATTGCTTGTTTGTAGATTCTGTTATATTCTTTATATTTTGTAAATGATGCATCTGACCCTTCTGACTTAAACAGTTTAAAAGCTTGCTTCATACTCCACATTTCCCTGCAGTCCTCTTTGTGAAGCCACATTGGTATTATATTGTTCCACTTGTATTTATTCCCGGATGGTATATTGACACCTATATTTATCTTTCTTTTACATTTTTATCTTATAAAGGTAAAATTTAATCAAGAAACAAGTTTTTTTTTTTTTTTTTTTTTTTTTTTTTTTAATAATAAATATTCTGATATAACTACTAATGTTGATTTTTTTTTTTATTTTTTTTTTTTTTGTGTTTTGTAGTTTTTGAGAAGGATCCTATGATCTGTGGAACGTAAGCAAATTATTTTTTGTTTATTCCAACCCCATACACACATAGCTATTATCTAAGTAGCTACGTGCGGATGCAGTAAAACCTAATGAATGTTCAAGTAAGGATGGGCTGTATGCTTCATTTTTTTTTCTTTTGTAGAACTGTGTAGTTTACCCAAAACTGCAATGTTCTGCACTAGGCTTTGCCGCAGTACAGACTGGAGAAAATTGTAAAAAAACAACCCGGCTAAGTTGATTACCACTGTACACTAGTGTATTAGAATTCAACACAACATTAGTTTTCTAATGACGTGCCCCCTTTAAAGTGGAACTTTCACTTTAATTCAAGTTTGCATATTTGAAAACTGCATTATAAACTGCCTTTATGTCATGTTAACCAAAAGTCCTGCATATGTATACTTTAGAAAATGTTCACACTTATTTCTGGGCAAGGTGAAGCTGAAAATTTCCTGGTATTGCACAAAGAGTCATTCGTGTATGACAAGTCATTGAAACCTTCATTAGCATATGTCACGTCACCAAAAAATAATAATTTGAAACATCACTGGTACAGCAATTGGCATACAGTAGCATAGGGTAACAAGTGTGAATATCTCCTTAACTGTACATTTGCTTATCGTTTGGCTAACATGACACAGAAGCAGTTTTTTTTTTTTTCCAATTAAAATTTTATTGAGTCAGGAGCAATAGTACAACAAATAAGAGCCATTGAGAAAGAAACCTAGATTACAATAGAGAAATATACATATACTGTAGTTACAAACAGATTAGTACAATTATCATACAGAGCAATATTTTCAAATGCCACCGGTTTTATTAAGTTATTATGGAGATATAAGAAAGAAGAACAGGAGTAAGAATGAAAGAATGAGATAGATGAAAAGGGAAATAGAAGAGGGAGAGTCAAACGCGGAGCAAAAGAGAGGTATAAAGAAATAGAAGAGTGAGTAAGCATGTAATCGAAGTGAAAGAGAAGCCAAAGGGTGGAAGAGAGAGAGAGAGAAGGCGGGGATAAGGATGGGGATCGAGCACTCTGGAAGCAGATGTAATTTAGGTAATCTGCAAATTAAGTAATGTAGACAGAGTCCATCTTGCCTATTTCGAGAGATTCCCAAAGTGAACTCAGAAGAGAATGTGAGACAGGATCTAGACTTTTACGAAGTAAAGACATTCGATGATAAAGGAACAACTCCCTGACTTTGGAGTGCCATTCCCACAGAGTAGGGGGCTGAGTGTCTTTCCAGTGAACATTTACCAGAGTTTTTGCCACTGAGAGCATAAGCATAACCAAAGCTCTCTTAGGAGCCGGGAGAGATGGGATTTCTGAAAAGAAAAGAACCGGAAGAGGGTCTAATCGAAGGTTAATCAGGAGAAAATCATTGATAACAGAGATGCATCATTCCCAATACGAGGACAATAGTGGACAATTCCACCAAATATGGAGGTAGGTACCTCTCTCTTTCAGGTACCTCCAGCATATAGGACTATTTGACGATGTAATCTTGTGTAACAGCACAGACGTGAAGTACCAGCGGTAAAGAAATTTATAATTAACTTCCAAAATGCGTGACAATATAGAAGAAGTCGAGTGTGATTTCCAAATAACATCCCATTGACCCTGAGGGATGGGAATCCCCAGGTTGCGTTCCCAAGTTTGGGTGTATGGCGGGGTCGGAACCGACAGAAGATTCAGCAGGATAGCATAGATATGACCAAGATTACCTCGATTTGGGGAGTTCAACGAGCAGAGTGATTCAAATAACGTAAGCGTCCGAGAAACGTCATCTCTTATCTTCGGTTGGGAGAGTAAATGTTTAATTCATAGGAAACTCCAAATCTCCCTCGAAGGCAGGTGGAAATTTTGCCGTGTAAACACCGTCCAGCGAGGGAGTCAGTTGGATACCCAAGTAATTAATGGAATTCCTGGTCCATTTAAAAGGGAGAGATGTCCGAAGAGCAGAAAGAGTATCTGGGGAGATGTCGATAGGCATCTCCTCCGATTTAGTAAGACTAATTTTAAAATCGGAGGAGGAGGAGAATGCTTGGAACTCCAGCATCAAGGCCGACATGGAGGATAGAGGCTGCGTGATGGACACTAAGACTTTATCTGCGAACATCAAGAGTTTACATTTCTGCTGACCTGCCACTACACCCCGGATCTCCTTGTTCAAACAGATATGTTGGGCCAAAGATACCATAGTTAGCACAAAAAGCAGGGGTGAAAGAGGACATCCCTGTAGAGTCCTGTTCGAGATGCTGAAGGGCAAAGAAAGGTGTCCGTTAGTCTTAACTTTGGCTGACGGGCAAGAGTAAAGAGCTATTACGTTTTTGATTGAAAGTCTGGCCAAATCCAAACGCACGCAAGGTATTTTCAAGAGAGGACCAATTAACCCTGTCGAATGCCTTCTTGGCATCTGTGGACAGAAAAATAGTGGGGGTACAGTTTGGTTTTCAGTCTATCTGCTAAGATTTTCACATATAACTTAATATCAACATTCAGCAGAGATATTGGTCAATAGCTTGCGCAAGGCAATTGATCTTTTCCGGGTTTAGGCAAGACCGTCATGTGAACAGAGAGAGTTTCGATGGGATGAGATATGAGCCTGGAGCGAATTGAATGAGTCAGCTAAAAGGGGGGCCAGTAAATGGCGGAAAGCTTTATAGTAGCCTTGTGAAAAGCCATCAGCCACTGATATCGGTGCATCAATTGCTATCCTGTCTGCTGCATCGAGTCGCAGCAATAGAGCAGAATCAAGATAATCTGACATCTGAGTCGCTTGCTCGGTGGTAGGCTCATCAGCGTTATGTAAGTTATATAAGGACTCATAAAAAGTGCGGAAAGATGCGGAGATGTCACTCACAGAATGGCATAAGAGCCCAGAAGGAGTACGAATCTTCGGCATGTGGGTTATAGGAGTCTGCTGCTTCAACTGGCGTGCTAGCAAGCATCCTGGCTTATTGTCCTGTTCAAAGTGAGTATGTTTTGTTCTCAAAAATAATTTCTCTACTCTTTTGTGGAGAATGGAAGCTAGTTGCTTTCGAAGGGCAGTGATTATAGGGAGAACATCTATTAATCGATAGAGCTTGTGTTGGAGTTTCAAATTTCGTATTTTTACCAGGAGGTCATAAAGTAGTTTAGAACGGTCTTTCTTTCTACCGAGATGCCAATTTAAGCAATTCCCCCCGATAACGCATTGTGACCCTCCCAGTTCAGCAGAGGAGAAACCCTGGAGGAGTTATTATCACCAGTGTAGTAGCGGATCTTCTCACTAATAAAGGTCTTGACTTCATCTTGATTTAATAAAGATTCATCCAAGCGCCATATCCTAGGGAACATGCAACCAGGTCTACAAAGGAGTCGGAGAGATATCGGGGTGTGGTCCGACCACGTAATCGAACCAGCAGAAGCTGAATGGAGAAGAGGCAAATGAGAGTGATCAAGAAAAATATAATCAATCCTAGAATAGGAATCATGGGGATGCGAGTAGAAAGTATAATCCTGTGTGCGGGGTGAAGCTTTCACCAAGAATCTACAAGGCGGGAAGAGTGGAGTAAAGTACGGAACCACCTGTGGAGGAGTATGGATACGACGGTTTGCCAGCGGAGCAGTCAAGAGAGGGGTCAAGATGTATATTGAAGTCCCCCCCCCCCTATGATTAGAACACCCTCCTTGAATGAGTCCAAGGCCTCAAAAGTGTGTTGAAAGAATGAAGACTGGGGATCAGACGGAGCATAGATAACTACAAAAGTGTACATCTGCCTGTCGATCAGGCCTTTCACAAACAAGGATCGCCCCTCCTTATCCCTTCACAGAGGAGAGCGATGAGCATTTATGGAATAAAATTCCTATACCATTCCGTTTAGAAGAAAAAGAATTCAGAAAAGCAGTATCAAAATGTCTGTTGGTAAGTTTCTGCTCTTTGAGTGCCGAGAAGTCTCTCTCTTGGATAAAAACCACATCACCACCGAACCTATGAAAGTCTCCAAGTGCTATAGCCCGTTTCTGCGGTGTAACTAGGCCTTTAACGTTCATTAAGAGAACATGAAACATTTGAGTGGAGGAGGATGATGCCATCAAGCAATGTATAAATTAATAAGGGCAGGTCGTACCTCACAACACCAGGACATAAGCAGTTTTTAATGCACTTTCCAAATATGCAAACTTGAATTAAGGTGTAAGTTCCACTTTAAGATTACATACAATTGTGTGTCCTCCGATGCTGTGTTTAGCATTGTAATATTAACATTTTTAAATGTTTGGATGTTTTGGTTAAACACCTGTTAATGTTTTGTTTTTTTTTGTGTAATATTTCTTTTATTGAGTTTTACGATGCATGTAACAAGAAAACAGAGTACAAAAAGAGAGAGAAAGACAACTTACTTATGAGGAAGTTTCAGTAAAAAAGATAACATCAATGAAAACCTGTCCTTGCTACCCAACTATAAATGACATGGTTCAAGTCGAAACCCAATATCTGTACCATCACATAAGAGTCGCCGTGTCAAAAAGAGGAGAATAGCCGATAGACTAGACACAAGCACCCCAAATTAGGTAAGGGGCGAATTGAAAAGGGTCTGTTAATGGTTTTATCTTAGCATTGACATTGTTGTCACTGCTGCTCTGTTTCAGAATTGTTTGAGACCACCAAGTCCAGCAAGGCCTCTTTTCTAGTTGCCTCCTTTACTAGTTGGGGCTTGAAATTGTCATAAGACGCAACATGTACTCCCAGTGAGGCACCTTGAGAAACTGAATTTATTCTGATAAAAATAAATAATAGTAATAATAATAATAATAATAATAATAATAATAAATTATATTACTTAGAAGTTTTCATATATAATTGGAATGTTACCTGTAAGAATCATATAAACAGGTGGATACCATAAATTCCAAAAATGTGTCCAGTCTCTAGAGTGAAAAAAAATGTCCCCAGGCATCTAACATTGAATGGTTTAAATCAATTAAGTTTAGGGAGTTTTTTTCTCCTGTTGGTCTGTTGGTTTGCCCCAAAATTGATCAACTTTTCTTTGTGTGTGTGGCTCTTATCCCTTTGATTGCCAGAGGGGTTCATTGTTTCTGGGAAGTATGAGTTTTTCTACATTAGATTCAGGAAAAGGTGGTAAAGTTTTGCCCTGAAAATGATAAAAAGGTTAAAAGCTTATTTTCAACTGACAGGTTTTGTAAGCCCACATCAGCCCCCTTACAGCAGGAGGAAATCAATGGGTTGACAGCTCCAGTGTTCGGCAAGAGGCTTTAAACGACAGCTTATTCTTTATGATTTCAACTGTTGACAGTAGACATGCCAGGTTGCTGCATCATGGCAGCTGTATCATTACCTTGTGGCCCTCTCATGACTGAAACTGCAAAGAAAGCTCACTTGCATTTCTGAAAATCCAATTACTCATCTGAAGTGTAAGCTCTTCTCCTTATGCAGGATAAAAGCCTGCCTGTGATGGCTCTCCTGGAATCCAGCAGTTTATATTTGTGCTATCTACTTTCCTGAACACGCCAGGGATAATTTAGAAATGTAGCTGTTAAGCTGAAAGAAGTGCATCACAGTTGAAGAGGTCACCAAGCTAAGCAGTGAGAGCACACCGCAATCTTTAAATAAATCCTGCACACCTTATCTAACATTTATGTGTATCTATCTTGTAATATCTACTTCAAATGCATGAGTACCAAAATGAAATCACTATGAATAATTAAATTTAGCTCAGTCAAAAAAGTTTCTGCCAGGCTAAAATGGACTTAACACTTCTCTATTACACATATCTGATGTTCCATTCAGCCTAGCTGTGACTCTAGAGGCCTTCTAGAGAAAGAGGTGTGGATTTTTGAAAGTATGTCAAAAGCCTATGCGTTTGTGTCTGACCAGAATACCAATGGATGTTAAGTTATGTTTAAATGTACTGAAACCAGATTAAAAAAAAAAAAAATCGGGTTGCTGATTTGTGTGTGTGTGTGTGTGTGTGTGTAGAGATTCCATGACAGCAGCACTTACCAATGAGAGGCATTTACAAGACTGGGGGAGCAGCAAATATAGGATTGATATAGGCACACAGAATGACTATTGCCCACAATATGGGTCTTTTGCAAGTCCCCTTTTATACTTTAGCCACGTAAGAAGATCAATGAAGGCACCAAACTCCCACACATAACATAGTGATACAGTGTATACAACAAACAAATGCAGAAAAAAAGGCATTACACTGATTCATCAGAGATATATGTACATTGCCTTGTGCCGAACAAAATATATTGTGCTATATGGTGATGAGTGTGACCCAAGGCATTCCAATAAATTCTAAAAATATACATTATCTACACTGACAAGTGCAATGCATGCCAGTGGATTCCAGATCAAAATATATTGCTTGTTGAGGTGGCTTAAACACAGCACGTAAAATAAAAAATAAATATAGTTTGTGCACAGTAACTTTTACAGACCTAAGTAAGTTCAGGCAGTCCAAATATTTGAACTTATGCTGGAGCAAAGGTTCTGTGGCAAAGTTGTAGGTAATGTCCATGGTCATCTAGTGGTGGGTGGGATACCAAGAATCTTATTGACTGTCACTCCCTGGGCTCAATGGATGCTTCCTCAGCAGACACCCTGTGCCCTGTTACATGTTCAATAGAAAGGTGTTTGCTGGGCTTGATGGGGCCTGCCTGAGCAGATCCCTGGTATTCTACTTTAGAAAAACAAAAACTCTGACAGTATCATACATAATTACACCACATGTGTCACAAAAGCCAGAGGTACAGATAAATATAATATAAAGAGTGCAATAGAATATACAAACAAGTAATGAGACTAGTCAGAATTGAAAAGAATTTGAAAAGACAGGCACATCCTAAAAACATCTATAAGTATATAAACATTAAAAAGATAAAGGTTGCTATTGGGCCAGTGAATTTGACAGGTGAAATAATTACGATAAGGAGATGGATGGCACATTAAATACATATATACAAAGGAAGTAATACTGGTAGCCTTTGGGAAAACTGAGAATCAGAACATTTCTCCACTAGGTGCATACCGTAGTTAACGGAGGACAAAGTAAAAAAAAAAAAAAAAAAGAAAGAAAAAAAAAAAAAAGACTTGAAAAGATTAAGGTGTTAAAGCACTTGGACCTGATGGCATACACCCAAGGGTACTTAAGGAACTTAGTTCAGTAATTGCATGGCCCTTATACTTAATATTTATTGATTTGCTATCATCATCATCATCATCATGCGTAATGCCCTGTGATTGGAGGAATGCAGATATAGTACCATTGTTCAAAAAGGGGAGTAAAATCTAAATGGGGAAGTTATTTAACTGTGTTTTTGACTTCCATAGTGGGTAAGATGCTAGAATGTTTAATGAAATATAGTATTCAGTATTCCATTATGACCAACAATATCATTAGTAAGAGTCATATAAAGTACTAATTTGGACAAAGCCTTAGATATGGTACCTCACAAGAGATTACATCATAAATTGAAAGTGATCAACATGGGAGACAATATCTGTGCACGGACAGAAAACTGGTTAAATGAGTATTGAGTTATTATAAACAAAACCTTTTCAAGTTGATCTAAAGTTGAACATTGAGTGTCTCAGGGTTTGGTCCTGGGTCCAATGCTTTTACATATTTTGTTTTAATGATCTTGATGCGGGTATTGAACATAGTGTCATAATATTTGCTGATTACAGTAAACTATGTTAGGAAATGCACACAAACAGAGCAGGGGCAGAAAAGTGTCAGAGGAAGTTTAATATAGATAAATGTAAGGTTATGCATCTTGGTTGCAAAAACAGACATGATTTGTTTACTACGTGGAGAATCTTTTTCAGAGAAAGATTTGGGAACACTAGTATATAATAGACTGAATAATGATGTGTAATGTTACTTAGCAGTTGCAAAAGTCAGTAAGGTTCTATAATATATAAAAGGCCCACATTTACATGTCCACTCCTGATCTTTCACCTCAAATAAAGTTAAAAATTTCAGACTGCTTCTTGACCATATACTCCTGGATGGCCCACCATGAGCTGATGATAAACATGTCCAAAACTGAACTTCTCATTTTCTCTCCAACGCCTTGACCAACACTCAGCTTCACCATTACAGTTGATGGCATTTATATTGATCCAGTCAGCATCATGCTGTCTTGGGGCCATATTTGATTCCTCCCTTTCCTTCTCCCTTCACATTAACTCTGTGGCTAGAACATGTTTCTTCTTCTCCGCAACATTGCAAAAATCTGCCCGTTCCTCTCCCAAAAAACTACTACAACTGTTGTGCGTGCCCTCATTCTGTCCCGCTTCGACTATTGCTGCGTCCTGCTAACTGGTTTCCCTACTTCCCATCTTTCCCCTATGCAATCTGTTTTAAGCTCAGCTGCACAAATCGCCACACTCTCCTCAAAAACTGAACCTGCTCACATCATTCTTAGACATCTGACACAGCTCCCTATTAAGTAACGCATCACTTACAACGTCCTTCTTCTCACCTTTAATGTTTTCCACACTGCTGTGTTCTCGGCCGCCTCCTTCACATAGCACACAACGCCCTTCTTGTTGCACCATCCACACCCTCTGCCCACTCTCGTCTCAAACCTTTCTCACTTTCCGCTCCATACCTATGGAACTCTATACCTCTCTTCCTACATCTTGAACTATCCCCCTCTGTTGTTAAGCCTACCCTGAAATCTTCTCTTCTGGAGCACGAGTACCATGCACTACCTTTTGGCACACTCGGCACTTGTAATCACAGCATTTGACACACTCATACCTTGTTACCCGTCTCCTATTACCCATTTAGATCATAAGCTCCTTGGGGCTGGGACCTCTCTCCTATTGTTTCTATGGCTGTGATACTTTGTATCCCCTTTTATTTTTTGCAACATATATCTTTTGTAAGGAGCTGTGTACACTGTGTGGTGCCATATAAATATATACATACATGCCAAGAGGTATAAATGTTGTAAAAGGGGTATAGATGTTCATGTCTGTAATATAATTCTACCTCTTTATAAAACCTTCATCTAGAATGTGGAGTACGGCTTTGGACACCTGTTCTTATAAAAGTCATTATAAAACTGGAAAAAACTGCAATAAAACTGATAAAGGAAATGGAAGATTTATTTATAAACATAGACTAGACATCTGGGTTTGTTTACATCTGAGAAAAAGCATCTAAGTTGTGATGTGATTACTATTTACAAATATATTCAAAGCAAAAACAAGGCACACTGCTTTCAGTGCAGATAGAATATTAAAGGGGAACTATCACCTCTTTACTACTTGCTCCCATATTAAAATGGAAGCAAAAACAATTTTAGGAACTCCTATCATCAATGTTAATATTGCATAGATTTAGAGAAAATGTACTTACTAAATCTAAGTGTGACGTCATGTGCAGTCTTCCCTGTGGCATTATATGACCTCCCGCCCACCACCTTCCACTTTTCCTCCAAGAGTATGTCTAAAAATCTGCCTGCAGGCAGCAGCGACATGAATGAACAAGCGGGGCAATGAATACACAGTAAAATGCAACATCCTGCACTTATAAGTGCAGGACATTTCTTTTTACTGTGTATTCTTCACCAGGCTTGCTCTTTCATGCGTCTGCTGCCTGCAGGGGAAGGCAAATAAGGAGGAAGGCAAGAGATGGGGAGAGCACTGCCAGTCATCTTAAACATAGGTCCCTTGTCTCTACTTAACTTTGAAGGTAGGTCTTAGGTTTCAGGTATGTTACATGGCTATTAAAAAGGGCCGTTTTGAATAGTTAACAATGTTTTTTTTTGTGATTTGAGGGGGGGAATTGTTGATGATTGTTCTACTTTAATCCCGTAAGATAGTTGACTTTTGATGTTAAGAATTAACTTATTTTACTGCCCTTGGGGTATAATTGGAAATGACATCAGAGATTTTTAGCTGCTTTCTGAACCAATAAAAGGAGGTTGATTATACAGTTGTGGAACTTGATGGGCAATATTTTTTTTCAACTTTTGTGAACTGTTGCTGTGATTTATTGATAGGTAAGATATGATAGATGAGATAAGAGATATTTTGTGGGGCTTGTCCTGTTGAGTAATACAACTGAGAAATTCTTAAGTCATATGTTATTACAGCTCAAAGGTGGGATCTTTAAAGGGATAGTAATGTTTCAAAATAAAAGCAGCTCCAATTAATCTTCATAGTATTTGGGCCATGGAGAGTGTTATTTCAATACTGTCAGAGGTGTCGTTCAAGAGTAATTGAATGATAAAGTATCCCCTTCCTGTCCCTTTTACTTAGTGTAAGATACCGCCCCTCAAATGTGGAATCTGGTCTTAAGACCAGACAGCTCACAGGAAGGGACAATCTTTTTACTGTGAGAACAATGAAAACCCTTCCCCTCTTGACAGGTTTTACCCTTATGCTCCATGAAGATTGTCCCTTTCTACAAGCCATCTGGACACCACCTCTCTGTTCTGAGGTGAGCAGTGTTACATCAGTAAAAGGGGCAGGAGGGGGATACTTTATCATTCAGTTACTCTTGAACTACAACTCCGTATTAAAATAACACTCTCCATGGCCCAAATACTATGAAGATTAATTGGAACAGCTTTTTTATTTTGAAACATTACTATCCCTTCAACTTATTGATTTTTGCAAGATTCCATGCACATTATTCACACAAACTTAAAATTTGTTAACCCTTTGAGTGCCAGAGGGGTACTCAATGCATTGCAAAGCAATGCGTTGCTTACCCTTCTGGCACTCAAAAGGTTAAAGAGGCTCTTACATTTTCTCTCTACTATTTTGGAGTAATTGCCATACACCTGAGCATGTTCATCCATTCACTGGCTCCAAAAAAAACCCTCACAAGTTGGTTCTAACCATCTGAGTGCCAGTGGTGTGCCCACCACCTGTCTGGCAAACCAAGTGTTAAAAATGTTGACTGTTTCAGAAGTTCTTTATATTTTTTTCCTGACCATGAGCTGCAACCAGAACTTACTGTGTAAAATCCATTACCTACAAAATAAATTGCCTCTCACCAAGGACACATCCATTTTGTTTGTTTTTGCCTCATAACACTTCCCAATTTCCTCCGTCACATGGTTTGAAATGTGAAATTTGTCCTAAAAGGGAATTCTGCAAAACATTAAAACATATAGTATCGTTATTTTTAGGATGTAGTCATTTTAAAAGGAAGATACCCAAGGAGTAAGCAGACTTGGCAAATAAACTTACCTAGGTAGGTGTCCTTTCTACAGAAGTCAGGTACTATGTTCTGCCTTATATCTAGTGTCCTGCACATAGTCCTCTCTGTCTGCCTGTAGGTCACACCTGTTCATAAGAAACAATATGCTTTAGCAGACCTGAATGGTGTGTAAGAGTCACTAGTGGTGTACTACAGGCAATATAAAAACAACTTAAAAATACTGTGTACATACTACTGACTGCTGTTTGGAGGACATGTACCTATGTATGGCCTGATAAATTAATTTATCTTTAATTTAATATTCATAGGATATAGTTGTCCTTCAAGGGGAATTACCCTCATTTCTCTATGTTATGGGCTCTTCTATGTACCCGTAATACAAAAAAAAATAAATAAATGGTGCTTTAACTATTAACCATCCCAGCAATGATTGGAGAGTAAGTATTACCTTAAATTTGTTTTTGGCATCCTCAAGTTTAGTTTTCATTGTGTTTTTATCTTTGCTTATCAATTAACCATCCAACAGTGTTGATTTTCCCAATGAAGCATGACATTATAGGAGTTTGCCTAGTCTGCAGGGATCTAAGCACATGGTTATTCATGCATTTGGATGCATATTTGAATAAAATGATGTTTTGTATTCTCTGCACTGACGATGCACACTTGGGTTTCTTGTACTGCTTGCGCCGGCTTCATTCCCCACAAAAAACATGTAAAATGTTCAGGACTCTAGTCATCATGTTATAGGTACAATTCTGGAGCAAAACAAAAAGTGTAAGGAAAGACCAAGGAGTGAGGAGACCATGTAAAGAAACGTGCAGAGGCCATTTTTTTTTTTTGTTTGTTTAATATATAGTGTATAATATATAGTGTATGTGTGTATATGTATTATATATCTGTAATATACTAATGAATAGTGCACAGTGTTGCCTGTTCGATTGGGCATGTTGGGGATCCGCTGGACCCCTGCAGCATTCGCCCCCTGCCCACTACTGTGAAAATTGCCTCCCCTGATTCACTGCGTATGGCTGATCTCCACTCTCCTGCCACCTCGGGATTTTGTTATCCACTTTGCTGTACGTGCTACTCTGAACTGACATCACATGCACAACATTGTATACATTTTACCAATGAGAAATGTGCCTCAGGTTTTATGAATGGCGGGGTGCCTGGGCGCCTCTAAGTGCACATCATACAGGAATACAGGCAAGCAAGATGAAGGATCCATGGACACTTCCCAGCCCATCAGTGCCGACATGGGTATAGCCTGATGTAGTGTATTCCGTCCACAACTCATAATCTTTATCTACGTTTATTCTTATCACACACCACATGTTAAATATATATACAGTAAAGGGCAACCAAAGGAAGTGGTTATTAAACTTCTTCCCCTGCCTCCTATCACACTTGCAATGCCATGCTTATATAGCTAGTACACATCTAATGATCTACATATTGTAAAAAGCCTTAAGTTACTTCGTCAGACTTAACAATTTGTGTTCTTAAACAATGATTGCACTTATTTTTCTTATTGTTCAGAATGTTTTCTAGGCAATGTTACTTGGCATGTGAAATTCCTGTATACCAATTGTGCACTACTTTAAACTGTTATGGAATGTGCTAGATTCTGTATAGTTGTCATCTGTAATAACACCTATATTCACAGTTCAAGGTTACGTTTTCACCTTACTTGTCATTTTAAAAGTAGTGATATCACAACCATTAGCACAGAAGATCTCACAGAAAATTCAATATAGACTAATGGCCGACATTTACACTCAAGACGTTTCATGAATTATGACAACTATTAACAGCTACAGAGTCTGGTCATATGTGCCTGGTAACTGGTTTCAGTGTTCTAAATGTATCCCACCATCACTGTTTTCTTTATCTGTATGTGTATTGTTTTACCAAATAATATTAGTTTTTACATGGACAATCAAGGATATTAAAATCCTACAGGACCTTGTATACAAAGAAAGAGATGCAGATTTAGGGGAAACTAGCTGCTCTTTCTCCTTCCCCTTATGTCAACCCCTCTTCTGTCTCTGTCACTCCCTCTTCCATGCCCTCTCTTCCTCTCTCTCTTCCTGCCTCTCACACTCAATCTCCCTTGCCAAGACGGGCTATTGGACATGCAGAAACAAAGGGAATGGAATTTCTTGACAGAGTTGCACATCTGTTTTTACGCTTAGTAAATACCAACCATGGTTGAGTGGGTAGAAATATCTGCCTCTTAATTAAATTAACTTTAGGTTCATGTGTCGTCAAATTTATTTCATTTTTCAAGACTCAAGGTTGGTTCACCTCCATTCAGTGAGCTACACCTCCATTTAATGAGCTATATTTCCATTTAATGAGCTACACCTCCACTCAGTGATCTACACCTCCATTTAATGAGCTACACCTCCACTCAGTGATCTACACCTCCACTCAGTGATCTACACCTCCGTTCAGTGAGCTACACCACCATTCAGTGAGCTACACCTCCATTTAATGAGAACTAGTTCATTGCTAGGTGTGTATATAATATAAATTATATATATATATATATATATATATATATATATATATATATATTTATTTATATATATACACATACATTAGTATTAAAGCGGAATTAATGCAGATTAAAGTGTTAAGCATATCAATACATTTATTATCCTTCGTAAGTCCGGAATTATTTAGAAATGTAACTTCTTCGGAGACTCTCTGACCGGCATCTTGACGTTCAGGAATCTGTGCGCCTGCGCTGTCCATCCCTTTCTGTACCTTATGGTACAATGCAACTCCCTCTTGCCAACCATAAAGGAGACAAGGACGGACAGCTCACGTGCACAGATACCTCTTCCGCGAGATGTCTGCACTGTCGTTAGCAAGTGAGCCTCTGAAGAAGTTAGATCTCTAAATAATGCTGGACACACTAAGGATAATAAATGTATTGATATGCTTAACGCAATGTTCAAAATTATTTTGGGAGTATGATGCTAGTTCCTCTTTAATGGGAAACAGTGAGGTTTTATGCAGTCTGCGTCTATTGAAGCAAACGTGATCTTCGATTCTATTACAGGTGACAATTGTTATTGCTGAGTTTCTCAAGAATTCCTATTAACCCTTTGATTGCTGGAGGGGTACGCAATGTGTTCATACCCCCTCTGTTATTGAAAAGGTTAAAGTCCATGATAGTCAAAATAAAAGGTTAGTATCCCTGTACAGTCTTGTACAATTAACATAATGAGATCAAATGAGACCACGGGGGGGGGGGGGACCCCCATTTTGTTTCTTCTGCAGTTTGCTACCCCATCACTTGTTCCCATCTACATTTCTTAGTTTTGCATGTATATCCATCCTATATAATAATTCACTAGGATGTTTGTCACGATGCAGCCATGCGCAGTAGAGACTGCCGACATTCAGGCAGTCTCTAGTGCGCATGATTGCAACGAGTGAGTGATGCAACGCAAGATTGCATCGCTTGGAGCAGTGAGGTTGCGGCCTCTTAACCCTTTGAATGCCAGATGGGTACATAACGCATTGCAAAGCAATGTGTTGCATAACCCTCAGGCACTCAAAGGGTTAGCATTACCCGGACCTTGTCCCGTGTACACAGGCTTTTACACTATTACATATATAAATGTTTCCCCTGCGTTTTGGTGTCTCTTTTTTTTTAATGCTTCTGCTTTGTGGCTCAGTGTGCTAAGATTGTAAAGCTCTTGGTGACAATTATTAGGGTAAAGCTTCTGAGATCCTTTTTACCAGTTTTGTCCCCCTCTGTGCTCTGTACTGAGATCAAACACTAGTGCTGCTTCTTTTTCTAATGCTGTGTTTTTGTCTTCAGCATTGAAGTCCATAGCGCACCTGCATTCTAATTTTTTGTGAGGCTGATGTACTAAGAAAACTGGATTAATTATGGAGCGAACCAACTGCACCATAGGGGATAAAATAAACTCTCATTTAATGAAAATGGAGATTTAACCCCTTCAGTGCCAGAGATATCCCCAGCGCATTGCTTGGCAACATGTAGGAGATGAAGCATTGAAGGGTATAACCCTTTGAGTGCCAGAGAAGTATCCAACACATTGCAAAGGGTTAAAAAACCTCAAGGTTTTTTTTTTTTTTTTCCCTCCAGAATTCCTCCATTTAGTACATCATCCTTGGTATCTAGCCGATCATTGTTAACCCTTTGAGTGCCAAAGGGGGGAACACAACAAATTGCTTAGCAATGCATTGTGTACCCCTCTGGCACTCAAAGGGTTAACCTTGCCGAACAGAACTCCGATTAATCTGTAAAAATGTTATGCTTTAAAATGTTAAACAATTAGCTCAATATCTGTAGAAAAAAAATGCAGATTTGTTTTTCATAATCAGCGTTGATGAACTGTATTTGAGGAATGCAAGTTGTGTTTTGATCTTTTTAATCTTCAACTTTGTAACATCAGGCTTATCTGCTTAAACAAACTAAAACATGAATGATCTTTAAAAAAAAAATAGAAATTAACAAATTACGACATCAAAAATTCACCAGCAAGGTATGTAAGGTCATTAACAGCTGTAGGCATTTCATCTCCCTTTGGGAGATCCTTGTTTAGTTTCTCTCACACACTGCCTGTGGCACTGAATGGTGAAATTCAGACATGTTTTTCCCCTCCGAGGAATCTCTAGGGCAGTGAATAAGTTTTTAAAATTAATAAATGGTGTTGCATTTTCATTATCGCTCATCCTCTGCAATTTCATGCATGTTCCATTTACTGTACAAAGAGAATGCGGTTTCATGGGAAGTTTGCTCTACAAATAATATGCAGCTTTCCCTCACTGCAAAACAGCATGTATTATTTGATTTAATGTTTTTATTGAATGGGTTATGTTTTTATAGGATTACAAAATTGTTTAGTTTTACAACATTTAGTATTGTAGATATTAAAACAAGAAATCAATTGAGGCCAGTCTGATCTCTCTTGTATAGTTTGAGAGATATAAGGTTCTAAAGTTCCCCCCTCCTGCCCCTTTCATAGACGTCAGCCTCTAGCTGACAGAAGCAGATCCTGGTCCTGGGACCGGTCGGCGGCTCTTCAGCAGAGCCGAAATAGATGTATCTAAAAAGAAATACTTCATTGGAACAGTCTACAAAGTGTGCTTGCAATTTCAGCTCTGTTGCTGATGCTTCCAGTACTCATAGAGTTAATAGCCCATTCGAATAAATGGGAGATTCGTTCTTCATAAGACCCTGCATTCTAATTGTGCCTGGATGTCTGCTGAGCACTATATGCTTGCATCCAATCTTTTTAAAAGTGAACTGTGGCTATTTAGGTCTATGGAAAGCTCTGGTCCTTATGGTGTCTCAGTGGCTGTTTATGTCTATAGAGAGCGCTGGTCCTTATGGTGTCTTAGTGGCTGTTTATGCCTGTGGAGAGCTCTGGTCCTTATTGTGTCTCAGTAGCTGTTTCAATCTATTGAAAGCTCTGGTCCTTATGCTTTTTATGGCTGTTTTGGTCTATGGAGAACTCTGGTCCTTATGGTGAATCAGTGGCTGTTTCAATCTGTGCAGAGCTCTGGTCCTTATAGTGTCTCAGTGGCTGTTTCAATCTGTGGAGATCTCTGGTCCTTATGGTGTCTTGTGGCTATTTAAGTCTATGGAGAGTTCTGGTCCTTGTGGTATCTCAATGGCTGTTTCAGACTATGAAGAACTCTGGTCCTTGTGGTGTCTTGTGGCTGTTTGAGTCTATGGAGCTCTCTGGTCCTTGGTGTTAACCCCTTGAATGCTGGAAATATCTCCAATGGATTACTAAACAATACATTTTGCAGGTCTCTTGCATACAAGTGTTTTAAGCACCACAAGAATTTGGTACACTTGTTTGCCCCCGGATCACAACACTTATTTGAGTACCTATTTGGGTATGAGGGATATCCAGTTTATCTGTAGTAGCCCAAGTGTTCTGTATGAACATCTTGCAATATGAGTACAAAAGAGACAGTAGATCACTAGTGAATCTGGCCATTTAATAATGAGTGATGGAAGTTAGTCATGTGGAATATCAGGCGTGCAGCAGGCTGAGCCGCATCCCTAATCCATCTTCCCTACTCTGCATGGAGGAGCTGAAAGATGGAGTATCCCTTGGATTTATGACAACTTGGCTTCTTGACATTCATTTGTTTTTTTCATTGTATCATCAATTTACTGTAGCTGTTTGAATAGAGAAGCTAGCATATGTAGACTGAAACTATTATATTAGGGCTGATATAACTGATTTCATAGAGAAAATGTATTAATTATGGACCTTTTTTGCATTCATATCCCTTTGAATGCCAGAGGTGTACACAACACATTGCTTTGCAATGCATTTCATATCCCTATGCCACTGAAAGGGTTAATATATATAATGTGTAATAAGTCTATATGATGTATGTACAGTATGCTGTTCTTAATACTAGTTTGTTCAAGGAGCACTAACGCTTAAAGGCAATTATTATGTTTAATGAAGTCTGAGAGCAGACTTGGTAAAAAGCCTGGGACTGAGCTGTGCAGACTCAAGACTTCTAATGTCAGCTGTTGAGGAAGTGGAGGGTGTCACAAATCTGACTGAAATACAACCCAGAAGTTTATATCTCACAACCACAAATGTTGTAGTTTGTGCACAAAGCCTCAGACAAGGGTGCCCCCCCCCCCATCCCAAATAAACATAGGGGTATGGCGGGCTGGCCTGGGGAGCATATTATGCCCCCCTTGGAAACATTTCTGTGGATTCCCATGGCTTCAGTATAACCCCTAAATTTGGTCTTTAAAGCCCAATGTGATGAACTGGGAGACTTTATGTGAACTGCAAAACTTTTTTTCTTTTCTTACAGGGAAATTATGTCCTAAGAATATGTGACTTAATTTAACCACTAGAGTTGCCCAGACAGGTATCCTTTTATATAGAATAATGTATTTTTTTGCTTTTGATCTGTTTTACTCTGCTACTAGGTAGTGCAATCTACAATTTGATTCAGGGCTGTGGACAACTGTTGTTTTTTATGAGGAGGTGGGAACTATAGTCAGACTTAACCCCTTAAGTCCACTGCCATGCCAGGACCGTCACAGCTGCCCGGCACTTAAGGACCAGTGATGGTCCTGGCACATCATGGAATTCAGGGCTCCCTGCGTGACTGCACACCACATGGGGAGCCCTGAATCTGTTCATTAAAAAAAATAATAATAGTAATAATGCCCCGTGGTCCTTAAGTGCCAGCCACGCACGTGTGCTCACCAGTCCTTAAGGGGTTAAATGGAGATCATATTTATACAGGAAACTGATACAGTGTCAAGCTATATAAAAACAAAAAGAGATGGTGGGGGACGTGTACACAAAAAGACATGACAAGGGTGATATGAAGAGGGTGGGGAGGAAGAATTTGATTGGAGAGACCTGGGAATGCCTGGGAGCTTTTTGTTATGGACTCCCTGGAGAGGGGACTCCTGTGTGCCGCTGGGGGCAGATAAATTATGCACTTTGTGTCAAAAGGGGGCAGGGCTTAATGGCGAGTTGAGGATGGGACTTACAAAACATTTGTTTGAAGAATAGGCTGGGGAAGGAGGAGAAGAAGGCGTGGAGTGGGGAGGAACATACCGGGAAGGAGCAGAAGTGGGCAGAGTTTCATTAGAAACTCCCCACAAGCAGAGAATCAGCCTCTCCCCCGGAGTCCAGGTAATTAACTGCAAATCCAGAGAGTTCCAGGTATGGATATGGGATATACACATGAGATTAAAGTACACACGTACTCTTACCTGGTTCATTTTGCCATGAGACTTCAGTAGTGGGATTCCTCAGGGTTCCCTTAGTCTACAGTGTTCCTACACATGTTCCCAGTTGGAGAGTGTGCACAACAGTGTCAGACGTTAAACTGTGCTACTTCTGTGGAAGAGACGGAAAGTAGCATCATTGGGTATCATCGGGCACAGTCTTCGCCCGGTACCTACAAAGCAGTATTGGTGCAGGGAGCCAATGCCAACAGTTAGCATTGATTTTCACAGGAGTGGGCAGGGGGACTTTGCGTTTGCATTGCGTTGGAGCCCTCTCTTGCATCCTAATAATTAAAGACCTATTTAAATCAATTGGAGACTGGAATTAGTATGTGTCCTCTATGGTGCAGCTGGTTTTTATGTGTATATGGCTCTTAGGCCCTTATTTATTAAAGAAACCTGGGGGGAAATTCGCTAAGCGGTGATAAAGTGGAGATGACTTCTCCGGTTTATCACTTCTACAATTCCTATGTTATTCTATGGAGCCTGTGTACTAAGATCTCTTCAGCTTTGGAGATCTTAGTACATAGCTTCATAGAATAACATAGGAACTGGAGAAGTGATATCACTGGAGAAGTCATCTCCACTTTATCTCCACTTTATCACCGCTTACTGAACCTCCCCTCTGGAGTTATCTTGGAGTAAACCAACTGCACCTTAGGGGACACATAAAAATTCCTGTTAAATTGGGCTTTTAACCTGATGAATGCTAGAGAGGTCTCCAGTGCATTGTGAAGCAATGCATTGGAGTCCCCTCTAGCATTCAAGTGGTTAAAAAGCTCTATTCAATGCATAGGGAATTAGGAATTATTTGTCCCCTATGGGGCGGTTGGTTTACTCCAGAAAACTCCAGTTTTCTTTTATAAATATGGACCTTAGTCACCAGAATTGTGATTGTAAGCTCTACAGAGCAGGGGATCATGGTGCTGGAACATAGCCTATGAAGCAGAAGTGTATGACTGTAAGAATGACCTTGTGTCAGTGAGATGCACGTCATTAGAACTCTTACCCAGTACTTAGCATTCCCCTCCAAAGTTCATTTTACAGCTTCTGTAGTTAAATAGACTTTGTTTAGGATACATAGCATTAGTTTTTTATTGCTCCACAATAAAGCATGGCAGGGGACCTCATACTGCTGCGAATAATTGCTTTACCAAATAAAAAGGCCTATTTAACCATAAGGGAGCTAACAACTTCTAATGTATCGGAGTCATTCCATTGAGCTGGATTGTTATAATATGAAAACCCCGAGTTTCTTTATATTGTTAATGATAAAATATGCCCTTAAAGGAGAACAAATCTTAACCCTTTGAATGCCTGGGGGTGTGTGCAACCCCCCTCAGGCATTCAATTGGTTAATCCCTTGAGTGCCAGGGAGGTATACAATGCATTGCGCTGCAAAATGGTTAAAAAGTGCCCTTCCCATGTAGGAGGACATGACGGTGCTAGCTGAAGTGCATAAGCCTGTTTAACCCTTTAAGCAATAATACTACTACTTCTAATAAAGGGGATGTCCAAATCTTTTTTTTTTTTTTTTTTTTTTTTTTTTTTAAACACATAGTGCTATACGGTTTTGTAGTTCAAACACTATTAAATCTGAAAGGGTCCTGCTCCTTTCCCCTATGTTACTCTGCCTCTCATGCCGGTCTGGATGAAGCGCTGCGAGGGACCATCTTCAGTAAGAAAATCGTGACCTCCGTCCTCTTACTGAATTAAAGGTTAGTAATACCTTGTTATAAAAATCTCTAAAATTGTAGATTGTAGAATTAGAATAAGCTACTTCTCATGTCTTAAAACTTAATAGTTTTTATGTTCGTAGCATTTAACCCCTCTCCCCTTTCTCATATGTCAATACTCTAGCTGACAGCTGCACAATCCGGTCATTTGACCAGACAGAGGCTCTTCAGCAGAGCCAAAATCAAGACGTTTATGAAGAAATACTTCATTGGAATGGTCTACAAAGTGTGCCTGGTTTGCAAGCACACTTTGTAGACCGTTCCAATGAAGTAGGTCTTCATAAATGTTGCGATTTCGTCTCTGCTGAAGAGCCTCCATCTGGGAAGTAGCTTATTCTAATTCTATTATTAATAGCTACAATTTTAGAGATTTTTAAAACAAAGTATTACTATCCTTTGAAGACTGTCCTTCGCTGCATCCGTACGTTCCCACAACCAGATTCAAGATCTGATGGGAGGCAGCCAGAAGGAGCGGGAGGGGGATCCTTTCAGATTGAATAGTGCTTGAACTACAAACTTTAAGTACTGAAATATAAAGCTACATGTAAAAAAAATATATATATGTAAAAAAATAAAAAAAAAATAATGAAGACTCTGACCTCCACTTTATTAGAAGTATTACTATCCCTTTAAGGACTAGAGAGGTACACAAAGCTTTGCAAAGCACACCCCTTGTTCCCTAAAAGAACACCACCACCTGAAAATGAAACTGGGTTATATCATTTTAAATATCAAGTACTTACAGTTGGCATCTATCAAATGTAATTATTTTATGTTTCGAGCCCTAAAATCAAATCCCAAGTTTTTAATTCATGAGATTGTCTTGTCCTGTCTACATTTTGGTTAATTCTGTAGAGATAATACTATTAATGTACTGATATTATAACCCATTGTTCTTCAATTCAGAAATGTTGTTACCATATCTCTCTCCATTTAAATACAATGCAGAACAATGTGAGTCCCCTATCAAGATGCCGATGGTAATGAGAGCCCTGGGAAATGTGGAAATGGGAGGCCTCACAGAGCACATGGAAGAATAGATTTTAGGTCCCAGAAAACAAATAAGATTTTTTTTTTTTTTGGTTAACAGAGCATGTAATGCAAGGTATTTAGGTGGGTGTAACCCCAGATAATGTTAGGTGCTAGTGTTCATACCTGGGAACTCTCCGGATTTGCCCTGGAGACTCCGGTTTTGACAGAGCTTTACCGGGTCTCCGGGCAGAGGCTGAGAGTTTGTATTGAAACTCTGCCCATGTCTGCTGTTTCTCCCAGTGTGACACCTTTAAACCCTGCTCACCCCAACTCACGTCAAGCTCCGCCCCTTTTTGATGCGATTCACGTCCTTGTCACCCCCTTCTGCACCAGAGGACTCCCCTCCGGATAGGCCTGAGTTGGAAGTTCCCAGGTATGCTAGTGTTATATTAACCCCTCAACGACCAGCGGTCCGGAGAGGTTACCTTCCCTTAAGGAGTGCTTTGATGGCTGTCAGCGTGCCGACACTTGACTGATTAGGTGTGCCAGTGCACCGAATGGGGGTCTGAGAGAGACTGCTCTGGTCTTGGAGAGGTCAGTTACAAACCCTGTTTTTACTTACAGCGCTCCTGCAGGAGTAAGAAGTAAGTGATGTGCCAGGACCGTCACTGGTCCATCAGAAAAACAAAAAACTGTCACGATCCTGGCACGTCAACTGATCATTAATGGTTTAAATGGTTAATATTACCATGAGCAGTGAGTGGAATTTGAGACCCAGTGGTCCTATTTGCAGCTTTCATACCCATCTCCATGCATATCACATCA
Source organism: Rhinophrynus dorsalis (assembly GCA_037306005.1). Taxonomy (NCBI): domain Eukaryota; kingdom Metazoa; phylum Chordata; class Amphibia; order Anura; family Rhinophrynidae; genus Rhinophrynus; species Rhinophrynus dorsalis. The sequence goes on from CM074718.1 coordinate 580,041,632, forward strand.
ATATCTGATTAAAGATCTCTCTTGAACAGTGGCACAATTTACAGGGGCTATTAGGATTTTCTAGCAACACTAAGTATAGTGAGGGGTGGTTTTTAGGAGGTGTTGGTCCCTTAAAGCTTTGAGTGTCAGAAAAGGGTATGTAATACATACATTGTACATCTATCCTATATAATAATTCGCTAATGTATGTTTGTCAGAAGCTGTCATGCTCAGTACAGACGGCTGTGCGAGGTGCAGTCATACACAATACAGACTGCCCGAGATGCGGCTGATAACGGAGTTGGTCGCTCCGAATTCAGACCGTGGTTCTCTCTGCGCACCTTCAGGCTACGGTCTGAATTCGGAGGTCCCCGCTCCATTATCAGCTGCAGCACGGTCAGTCTCTACTGTGCATGACTGGACTGTGTTGTTGCTGTCTGGCACTGTGGCCCGTGTACACGGTGTGTTCAACTAGTCTGGCATAAAGGGTTAACCCTTTGAGTGCAAGAGGTGTACGGAACGCATTGCTTTGAAATATGTTGCGTACCCCTCTGGAACTCAAAGGGTTAATGAGAACATTCAAACATATGATGGCAATGTGGGCTTGTGACTGTCATCTCAAATCGAGGGGATTTAATTGGTGGTTAGGACTGATTGGAATGTTAGGGTTTCTCCACCTCTGCAGAAACAGGATGTTGTCTCTAGTCTGAAGGGAAAATAACACATTTTACTTTAATTATAAGCATCAAATGCTTGCACGTGTATCCCTCCCGCTCCTGCAAGCTACACAAAGAACAAATAAGGGCTCTCCTGACTAGATTTATTTTTGTGTTCCTAAAGCGATGTTCTGACCCTGGCATAAGCCACGAACTGGTGTGCTGGGCATCGCTCCGACACTTGGCAGTCTGGAGTGGTGATGCCCTGTAGGAAGAAGGCATGTGTGGGCACATAAAGACATCAGTGGATTGTGAAGCTGCAGGTATCAAGATGGCGTGTGGTCTTATTGGCTCTATTTGCAAGTTAAAACTTGGCAGTGAGCTAGGTACTTGCAGCAAGGCTAATAGTTATGTCTGGTAATGCCCCCAGACCTCGACATAATTATTAAGTTGGACACGCACGCACGCACGCACACTGAAAAATATATGATTAAGATCATCGGCTTAACTGCTGCAAAAACAAAGGTTGGACAACAGACTTTTAGAGCACATATATTTCATGGACTTGAAGGCTCCTGAAGATTTTAACTCTGTCTGTGGGGGTCTGTGTTGTGTTGACAACAATGCTGACCCAGTCTTCCATACAACATTGTGTCATGTAAGGAAGTCCACATGAACAGATGTCTTTTCGATAGTCCCCTGTGTACACAGCATGTTGCAATTTTCCTATAACTGCCAATGACTGCAATGAAGTTACAGCATAATAGTGCACATCACTACATCCAATTACTATACTGATCAGAGGAGACATGCACAGTGTTTTAGCTCGCCAGTAATGAGAAGTGTTAGCTTCTCTTCTGAATATGACTAAGCTGATGCGGACAACCTTCTTTTCTCCAGCAAATGCCTGCTGTAGGAAACTGGAGTTGTAGTCCAAAAACAGCTGGACGTTTGGAGGTGGCCTTTGTACAGGAAAGTGCAATGGGCTTTGGATTAGGAATTGCATTAACCCTTTGAGTGCCAGAGGGGTATGCAGTGCATTTCTAAGGGGCAATTGGATTGCTACGTTTTCATTTTATTCTATAATAGTTCACCCCCTTTTAAATACATAAAGCAGCTTCCCCTCAGATCTGGAATTTGCTCGTTGGACTGGACAGATTGCAGTGAGGGACTATCTTTTTTCTATCGATATAAGGAAAACTCTTCCAACCTTGACCATGGGGCGCAGGTTTTTCCTTACTCTGAAAGAAGATTTTAAGGGAAGATTTGTTACATATGTAAAAATCATCAGAGCTCTAGCACTGTATTCAGCACATGACCCTTATGTACTCTATATATCTCCCATTACCACATTAGATTGTAAGCTTTCGGGCAGGGACCTCGCACCCAGTGTTATACTCTACAAAGCACTTATAACTCTGTATTGTCAAAAGCAGCCTTAAATTTTAAAACACTTCTTACACTTGTGGCGCTATATAAATAAACATATTCATTCATTCATTCAAAAGGGCGGGTGGGAGCACTTTTACTATAGAATAAAACACAAATGTCAAAGTTGTGACTGGCTATAAAGCTACACATCATTATACAAATGTATATAGAAGATTTGATCTTACTGAAATAGCTAAACATCACTATCCCTTTAATTGGCTTTTCTGTTCCAGTTAGTTTCTCAGTAATAATAAAAGTTGTATTCTTGAAATAGTCTTCAGGCTTAGGAAATTGAGACTGAAGGTACAGTTATTCAAAGCTGCTTCTGATAGATGCAGATCAAAGTAAAGGAGAATAGTGTTCTTCCATGGGACAGACCTTTCTGATGAAGCCATTGTGTGCCCTGACAAGCCCCAAAATGGAAGAAGAATAGGAGTCTGAATTTAGATCAATACTTCCTCTTGGGACACATTAGAAGAGACTGAACTGGAAGACTGTAGTCTCCGTTTAGTCTGTTGCTGTGGGATGTAGTGCCCATAGACTCTGTGTTGGGCTTAAAAGCTTGTTACAGAGGGTCTATGAAGCCTGTGCATACAATCCATGAAGTATGATTCATGCTCCCAGGTCGTCTTCCATACAGGGGGAGGGAGAGAGGTGGTCGGATGTGTTCAGTATTATGACCACATGAACGGTTGACAGGAGCCATTTTTGATCTACAAAGTGCAACTTTGGGCATTTTACCAAGTCTGCTCCTATAAAAGCAGACCTATTAAAACATGACAATTGCAGAAAATCCATATTATACAAAAAATTGGCATTCCCACATACCAATTGATGGGTTATAAATTGATCTGCAACTCCAAAACAATTCTCTCTTTCATTCTGGTTCTTAAAGGGGAATTATCCCCCTGGATCAGTGATTCTAAGCTCCGTCCTCAGAGCACGCGCAGCACAGGTTTTAGGATATCATTAATTAATCACAGGACTGAGGAATAGGACTGAGACACTAATTACCCACTTGTAAGCATATATATGTTGAAAACCTGAACTGTTATGGGCTCTGAGGACCAACGTTGGAAACATTGCCCTAGATATAATTGAGCTCATATAGACTCTGAATAGATAATTATAATAAAATATGCAGTTGAAAGTTCAGATGAAAAGTAAAATATATAAATGATCCCAAAAGCTCCAAAGTAAGAGGCATAATGAACTCCATCGTGTCAGTAAAATTTACAGCTGGCCCCTCCCAAGCGCAAGCATGCATAATCTGCCCTGTGCACTGTGAATGGTTTTGGAGGGTGTAGTTCTACAGCATCTACAAACAGAACAACTCCTTCCTGGCTATTCCTTGTGCTTCTGATCTAGCAGCTGCATAGACAATAGGGGAGATGTTGGTGCAAACACATATGTTTTCTATTTTAACATAAAAAGTTGTTGCACGTATGTATTAAGGTGTTTGCACATTAAAAGAACCCTTCTTTGCACCGTGTGCACCAGAACATTTTACAGCAGATTTTGTGGGCATGACGGTCATTGTATAAAACGTCTCATATTGCGTCATTTTTAAGATCATGTTTTGCCCTTTATTTGTCCACCAGCCTCTCCCTGGCATAATCACAGCCAGTTAGTCTATATAGAAAATAACACAATACTGGGAAAAAACGCTGCAGAAAAGTCTCAATTGAGATGTTTTATTGAGCTTAGTAAGCAAGTATAAAACTTATACAAGCAGATTCATACATATTCAATGGAGTAAAAACTTTTGTTACAGTTACAGTCTCACTCAAAACCATAAAAGCCAGGAAATACAAGTTAAGTTCTTTATTGTACACCCCACATTTCATTCTCAGAGTTTTTGCCATTGAATGATAGTGTCGGTATTAAGTGTGCAAATTCCATTCCAGTTTCTTCATTTATTCTGAAAGCAAAGGGGGATGTGGAGTTAAGTTGTAAGAACTTAACATGTTATTCCTGGCTTTTTTACATTTGAGAAGAACGTAACTGTAGCTTTAACAAATTATTTTTGCCATTGACATTCTTTTTTTTTTTCTTCCCAATTTATTATTCATTTTCTGTGTGCGATTGGGTACATGTTTTGACGGGCTTGGTATGTGGTAAAGGTCATGCCACTTTTTCTCTCTTACCTTTGGTTATTGACTTAAATCTTTTGATCTTGTCCTTATTCTTTATGTAATGTCCTAGGTTTAAAACATTGTTATTTATTTTTTCCTGTAATGTACCGGTGGTTAGGTTTATCTTGACAATTTTTGTATTTTACCGACTCATTTGTAGTCCTGCATCTATTGACAAAAGTTGTTAGTACACAAAATAGTGATTGTTTCATTATGAGCTTTCTACTGAGCATGTGCACAAATTAAATTATTGCCATGAAGTTTTTTTTTTTTTTTTAAATGCTAATATTATATCTCCTGTTATACTCATCAGACTTCTCAGCTTTTTTTTCTCAAAATAAATGAATAAATATGAAGCAATAAAAATATAGTAGTACTCATAAGGGATCTTTTTTCAGTCAGGGAATCTATGTGTTAGTTTGGGCTGTTGGTCTGACTACATTTTCCCATAGCGCTAAATGGTAAAAATGTATTTTTAATCTGTGTGGTACTCAGCAGCTACACAAACAATTGTAATGAAACTTGCATTGTTTGAAGGGACTGCCTATCAGACCTGTAATCAAAAAGTTCAGCTAATTTTGATTCTGCAGTCAAACATTATGGTGAAAATAAAAAGTCAAATAACAGAACCTTCATTCAGACAATGAATTTTGTAATATTGTGTGCAAACAGCACATTGAACCCATTATTGTATTTGACTTCAATATTTTATGAGTGTCTCTCAGTGCATTGGTTTTGTCTCTCATAGATACAATGAAACTTTTCTCTTAGTGTTGTTAGTCTTACTGTTTGGCTTTACATGTTCTCAAAGAACATGATTTGTAAAATAAAATTCCCTCTACCTGTTTCATCATAATCTAATATTTATGTAAGTATGTATTTGTTATTTATATATTTAGTTATTTGTTTTTATACTTTTATGTCCCTGATACTAAGCTCTCCAAATTTCAGTTTCCAGAGAGCGTTCTGTCAGGGACTGAAAGCAGAGATTGTGATACAGTGTAACACTGTCCCCTGCAGCACTGTGTGTTCTGTTATAATGGAGGCAGTCCTTTCTCCTGCAGGAATAGTACTTTATTGTATCACTATTGCTGTTTTCACAGTTCCTGACAGAAAGCTTCCTGTAAACAGAAATTAAGTGAGCTCAAGGAACAGGCAAAGATGAAAATAAGAATAAAAGTACTGGCAATTTGAATTTACATATCATGCACTTAAAGAATATGTAAAGTCAAAAAGAATGTTGCCTGTAACTTTAATTGTATCAGTCTTCCTCTGCAGAGAAATCCAGAAGTGAAATTTTCTCTCTAAAGCAGCATTGTTGTATGTGATGCCAGTCAGGCCCAAGGGCCAGGAAAAATGTTGCCCATCTCTGCTATACACGCTGATGTTTTATCATGTGATCTGGAAGGAACCACTTAAATTTTAACTTATAGAGCTCAGTATGCCTTTTGCTGGGGAGCTTTTGGGATAGCATATATATGTTACTCATCATTTGAATTATTTAACCCTTTCAGTGCCAGAGGGGTATGCAATGCATTGCAAAGCAATGTGTTGCGTACCCCCTCTGGCACTGAAAGGGTTAAGCAGTATATTCCATTATAATTATCTATTCAACATCTAAAAAGGTCCTTAGTGATACATAAGGGTAAAGTTCTCCTTTAAAAGGATAGTAATACTTACATTTTACTACACTGCACCTTGCAGCCCTTAAAAAAAGAAATGAAATGCCCCCAGTGCCATCTCTCAAACCTTTATGGTTTGAGAGATATTCTTTTTCAAAGTTCCCCCTCCCTCCCCTTTCACTGATGTCAGCGTTCTAGCTGATTGCAGGGGAATCCGGTCCCGGGACCGATGGTGACTCATCAGCCGAGCCGAGATTACAGTATTACAAAAGAAATCCTTCACTGAAAAGGTTTCATACGTGTGCTTGGTTTGCAAGCACACGTAGAAGACCATTCCAGTGAAGGATTAATTTTTCATTAACGCAATCTCAGCTCTGCTGCAGAGCTGCCGGCTGGTGAACTGGATCCCCCTGCAATCGACTAGAGCGCTAACATTAGGGAAAGGGGAGGGAGTGGGGACTTTGAAAGCGAATATCTCTCAAACCATAAAGGTTTGAGAGATGGCACTGGGGGCATTTCATTCCTTTTTTTTAAGGGCTACAATATGCAGTGTAGTAAAATTTAAGTAGTACTATCCCTTTAAATTGTAAATGTGTCTCTTACTCTCTCGCTCTCTCTCTATCTATATATATATATATATATATATATATATATATATATATATATATATATTTATTTATTTATTTATTTATTTTTTAGGAGCTGTATAACAGTTGCCTGAAATTGTACAATGGCGCTATTGCTACACCAGCCTTTGGAGATTTATGGCTAGCTGACGAAATCCGTCCATAGGATGGCGTAGCAACAGCTCCACTGTTCAATTTCAGGCCACCTAAAAAAAAAAATCAAGTTTGAGCTGTAATTACTTTTGAATAAAACAACTTTCTAGCAGTGGGAGTACCCTTGTTTTACTCAAGGGGATAAACACTACAATATACATGTTTTTACATATTAATTATTACTATCCCTTTAACAGTTCCATAGGCTTCAGACAAATGTACAGACAGATCCACATCACATTTCGGTGATTCAAAGTAACATAGAAGCGTAACTTAGAATTTTCATCATAAGTGTTTTTAAAGGGATAGTAATACTTCGTTTTATCTTTATTTTATTTTGCAGGCATTAAAAAAACATGAAGAACGATATAAGTGTTATCTATCAAACCTTTATGGTTTGAGAGATATTCATAAGCAAAGTTTCCCCCTCCCGCCCCTTTTACATAGTGTAAGCCATCTCTTCTCAGATGTGGAATGCTGTCCATTGACCAGACAGGTAACAGTAGGAGACAATCTTCTTCCTGTGAGAACAATGAAATCCCTGCCCCCCTTGACATGTTTTTCAGGTTTTTCCCTTATCTTAATTGAAGATTGTCCCTCTCTGCAATCTACCTGGGCACCTCCCTTCTGCTTTGGCTGAACAGTGTTACATCAGTAAAAGGGGCAGGAGGGGGACACTTTGTCATTAATTACTCTTGCACTACACCTCTGACAGAATTGAAATAACACTCTCCAAAGTCCAAATACTATGAAGATTAATAAGAGCTGCTTTTATTAAGAAACATTACTATCCCTTTAAAACTGCCTCTGTGGTTATAATGAACTTTAAATTAGACACCTAATTCAACTTCAACAGAAAGGTCACAGTATAAGTTTGAGCATTAAGTTCTAGTTACAAATGTTCTGCTCATTATGCATATTCAACTTCATTTTCCAAAGGGTACACTTCTAGAAACATGTAACATGGAAACTTCCAACTTTTTCTTTGGGTTGTATTCAGGAAGATAGAGGGGAGACACACTGACTGAAATAGGCTTTTAAATGCTTGATTGGTCAAGAGGTCTATCTGTCTGTATGTATGTATGTATGTCCCCCCCATTTGTTTTCTTTTTACTGGTGAGATATGCTCTGAGGTGTAATAAGGAGGCGATAACTTCTCCATTGTTCTAAACTCTCTGTTTCTATGCTGTTCAATTACTCTTGAACTACAACACTGACAGTATTGAAATAACACTCTCCGTGGCCCAAATACTGTGAAGATTAATCTGAGCTGCTTGGATGTTAGAGAGATCACCAACACATTGCAAAGTTTTAGTCCTTGCTTGTTATAGGGCAAAGGTGCACAGGAAACAATGAATGAGACTTGTGGTGGAGCCTTGGATGGAGCTAAGGGCACTAGGCTCATATGTTCAAAAGAAAAGTGGAGGTGTTCTGGGGCAAACCAATTACATTATAGAGGATAACTCAAAGTTCCGATTGATTTAAATGAGACACTCAAGGAGTTAAAATCCTCCATTTAAATAAATGCAACTTTTTAAGTCTCCCCTATAGTGAAATGGTTTGCCCCAGCACTTTTTCACTTTTCTGTTGAACTTACGGCTCTTAGAGTGCTTTGCCTAGGGGCGCCTGGGATGCAAATACGACTCTGATTCGGGGTGTAGGAGACACTACACTGATTTTGAATCTGTTATGCTGTACCTGACTATATATTTCAGTGCTGTAATGGGGTAGTTTTACAGGCAAGATCTGTACAGAGAAAAAATAAATATGTATGTAAAGTTGGTCTGTTTATATATATATATATACACACAAACTGCCTAAAAAACACATGCATTACCGATCTAAAATTAACTATATATTGTATTTTTCTGAGAAGTACATTTTAACTTTTGCAGATTGAACTTTGTATGACTTATCTGCTTAGGTTGACCTGTCAGACTTTGCTTTGGGCACTGGCTATATTATTTAAAAATAAAAGTTTATGTTCAAGAAAAAAAAAGTTCAGTTTTCAAACCGTAAAATGAAAGAAAAAATTGTATTTTAGGGGGGGGTAAGAAAACCACAATACAGTTTTTTTTTTATTGCCATTATGACACTTTTGAATCCTAGATATATTGGAGATGACTTTAGAATCCCCCAGATTAAGTAGAAATGCAACTTTATCTTGTAGTATTCAACACTGAAATATCTTGTGAGAGGGGGTAAATTTGGTATTTTTTTTCTTTTTTTATTGCCTTTGAGGCCCCTTGCACAAGGACAACACAAACACAGTGATGCTGTGCTGAATCTCAAAGAAAACGTCAGTGGCACTGATCACATATACAGGGCCGGATTTGCATTTTTTTTTTTTTTTTAAATATATTTACAGCACTGCCGCGCTGCGCACAGTAACCCACCGCCCGCCCTGCCCCTCGTTTGCTAAGGTCTGTGCCGAAGGCTGTAGCTGCTGTTGCTCCCCCTCGTCGGCTCTATAATGCAGAGCGCTGGGAGATGACATCTCCCAGCGCTCTGCATTCCTAAAGAGAAGACTGCGCGGGATGCAACAGAAGCTGCAGTTCTGTGCAGAAGGCGGTAGAGACATCTCCTGCCTCTGGACCACTAGGGAGGTAGGAAATGGATACGGGGGGGGGGGGCAATGTGGAGCTGATGGCAATGTGAGGGCAAGTTGGAGCTGATGGGGGCAATGTGGAGCTTGGAGCTGATGGGGGCAAGTCAGTTGGAGCTGATGGGGGCAAGACAGTTGGAGCTGATGGGGGCAATGTGGAGCTGATGGGGCAAGACAGTTGGAGCTGATGGGGGCAAGTTGGAGCTTCTTGTGTGAACGCTCCAAAATCCAGCAGCAAACTGCATCTTTACTGTATTCACACATATACGCAGGCCCGTCACAAAATTTTACTACTGAGAGCAATTAATGACTATCAGTAATCAGATGGTATCCCAGGCCATCACTGGACAGCCATGATTCCATTGTTGCCTCTCAGGAATTTTTGCTTTCAGTAGTGAAAATACATCCAATTTCTTCCTCATTGCGATCCAGTAAATTGCATGAGTTAATTGAAACTGTAAGTGTGGCATACCAATTGGTCTGCTTTGCACACTTTTCAGTAGAGTCCAGCTGAGACAACCAGCTTGATTCTCCATGATGCTGGTGAGGTCACTGCTGCCGTGCTCCCAGTCCCTTTAAACATTGTAGACCACGTATAAATTCTCATTTGTTTTATGGCACAAGAAGAAGGAGGTTGATTATATAGGGCCTAATTGTGGTTAAAGGCTAAACAAATGACCAGTGACAGGGCTGGCATACATGTATATTAAAGCAGGTTAAGGATTATATTGTAGGGATCTCATAAGAATAATGTTTACAGATGCTAGCTGTAGGTACATAATATTCAAAGTTCCATCTCCCCTGGTGTCAGCATTCTATCTGACAGTTGGGGATCCGGTCCCAGGACCAGCGGCGGCGGCGGCTCTGCAGCAGTGCTGAGATCTCGTTATAGAAACAGAAATCCTTCACTAAAATGGTCTTCTATGGGTGCTTGCAAACCAAGCACACGTAGAAGACCATTTTAGTGAAGGATTTCTGTTTCTATAATGCAATCTCAGGACTCCTGCAGAGCCGCTGCTTGCTCACTGACCGGATTCCCCCGCTGTCAGCTAGGTCGCTGACATCAGGGGAGAGAGAAGGAGAGGGAACTTTGAAAGCGGATATCTCTCAAACCATAAAGGTTTGAGGGATGCCTCTGGTCTCGTTGAATTCAGAATTTTAAGGAATACAACATGGGGAATAATAATAATGAAGTATTTCTATCCCTTTAAACGTACCAGTTTCAGTCTTAGCTCTTTTCATGTTCCTTTAACACAGAAGTAGTCAATTGTTGTACCTTGAATTGTGAGGGACTACAACTCCCATCATTCTTAACCAGCTAAGTTGAGGATGAATGGAGTTGTAGTTACCAGTAGCTGTCAGTCCAACAAAACGAACAACTTCTCCTTCTGTTGCTAGGGAAGTTCCTTGAGAAGCAATGCATTGGCTACCTCTCAGGCACTCGAAAAGTTAAAGGAGAAGCTAAAATATTGTATATTTACTGAAAGAGGCCTATTCTGTTTTATAATGGGCTCCATTAGACTTACGACTGAGCCCTAACTGATTCATGATCCTGTAAATGTTCTCTTGTAGCAGAAAAGCTTCTTTAGCATTGATATCGCCAGCAGGTAACAGTCCTATTCCTTTTCTGTTTATCTTGTTGTAAACCTGTTTTATTGGAAGAAGATGATGTATTTGAGTTGTAATGGTTCCTGATAATACTGTGCTGTGCCCAGTCTTTATCTAGACCGGCTTGTTGCTGCTTCCCTATAGACAATAACATATTACTTATTTTTGTGACCTTTCCTTTCTTGCACAGCACTTTCACCACTGAAAGTTTACTTTAATTGCAGAGTAAATTAGGCTGATTTTATAATACAAATCCACACCTCATAAAACAGTCATTTAATTGCAATTCTACAAAAAGAATCGGCTAAAACATTTGGGTCATCTGTCTATCCAGCTCGTATAGTGATACATTAGAGACTTTGAGGCTGATTTAATAGGAAGAATTGGAGCAAACCAACTGCACCTTCGGAGGAAAACATTTTCCATTGATATAAGCCGGGCTTTTAACCCATTGAACTCTAAAGACTTTTCCAATGTATTACGATTCAAGGGTTAAACCTCATTTTATGAAGTGGGAATATGTGTTTGGCCCCTAATAGTGCAATTGATTTGGTTCAAAATCGCTTAAATTCTATTTAGTTCATAAAGTTCTATATGTAAAACAAAGCGTAGATAAATTATAGGGACATTTTAATGCATGGCATGTACCCAGCATTCACTGGGGGGCTATTCTTCCTAGGGGGTCCCAGTGGGTCCCCATTTGTCCAAATTTTTTCTTTAAAAGTAACACCTGAAAACAAATTAGGTGATTTTGAAAAAACATTCAAAACAACCTTTATGTTGTTGGAGCATTTGTTTTATTTAGAAATTTAGTTTTTGAGATATTTACATTAACAGAGTATGCAAATTTAGGTGTGTTGGACAGTCGCCTGTCATTGTCTTACATTACCTACCCCCACTCACTAAATATTAACCCTTTCAGTGATTTGGAAGGTGGTAAACACATTGCTTAACAATTTTAGTAAGTAGGAGAGGGAATGGCGGATTAAGATGCACCATTCTGATCCATACGCATAGCTGGGAACTCCCCGGATTTGACCCAGGGACTCCTGTTTTGACTTTGTACTACCGGGTCTCTGGGCTAAGGCTGATTCTCTGGATGTGGGCAGTTTCTAATGAAACTCTGCCCACTTCAGCTTCTTTCCAGTGTGTTCCTCCCACTCATAGCCTCTTATCCTCCTTCCCCAGCCTATTCATTGTACTTTTTCTTTATTTTATATGCTCCACCCCAACTCAGACTAAGCCACACCCCTTTTGATGCAAATCACGTCATTTATCTGCCCCAGCAGTACCACAACACAAAGTGTCCCGGTATGCCCTGTTTCAAATCACTGTGTTCAGTGGGCAGAGTATGTGAGCTGTGGTCCTGCTATTAGCTTGATTGAAGAGGTTATCTCTTGAGCAAAGGCATAAGGAAAAAATGCATAGGGACCATTAAGATTTTCTGGGTATAGTAAGCTTAGGAGCTTTTTACTTGAACTTTAAGGGTGAGATGTTCAAAAAGTCATCATAATGAAAAATTGTTGAATCATGAGTTGGTGGTAAGAGAAGGACAGTATTTTCAGAAGTAAATCCGTCACATTTGACAATGTGTTGAAATTAAAATTGATGGTAACAAGATCTTAATGAAGATCTTAATTAACATTGCCTTTAAATATTCTAATGTTAAAAATGTCTTTGATTTTGTCTTCAAAACTAACATTTTCAAAGAAACAGACATTTTTTGTCTTTGAAACGACAAATTGCTTCTCATTCCTGCTAACAGTACTTTAATTGGTCTTCTCCATGTATAGGCCATTTCTTTATTGGGAAAATATGACGTTAATCAGACAAAGTGACGTTAAAATGAATATGTTTTTGGAAAATACATTACAATATGATGGTTGATTAAACCACACCAACTTTGAAGACAGCTTTTTCCCTTTAATGGAGATGGCGGATGCAAAAAGATGGAAACAAATCTGAAAATTGGCGAATCATGGTGTAAGAACTTTATTATTCTGATTAAAGACTATATGAGTTACCAGCACTTTCTGAACATCTTGCCCTAAGTGTGACCTACTGGCTTTTTGTCATTTTGCATGTCCTTTATGAAAGAGAAGGGGATATACCTGCCAACTGTCCCAGATTTCCAGGGCTATCCCCCAGTTTGGGGTCTGAGTCCCCAGATCCAGCTGTCCTTGTTTTTGTCCCTGGTTTTAAAATTGAATTGGAAGCTAATTTTATATGCGTTTAATAATTTATTTATAAGAGTTAATGTTTTATTTAGGTGTGGCAATGTCTAAGGGTGAACCAAGAGAGGGTTACCAGTTGCCCAGGAACTCTCACACTTTAGCACTCCCAATAATCAGAAATGTTTCCTGTTGTTGTACATATGACTATACATGGGTAGGCAACCTGCTTCCCTCCAGCTGTTATTGGACTACAATTCCCATCATCCTCAGCTGCTGGTGATAATAAGGCAATAACTTCTCTAGTGAGAAAAACTCTCCAAATTCTATGTTCTTCTGTGTAGCCAATGCACTAACATCTCTCAACATGAAAGGTCTTACTGCATAGGCTCTATGGAATAATATAAGAATTGGAGAAGTCCTCTTCTGGATCACCTGTGGGTATGCAGGTTTCTCTTTCCAGGTTATTACAAAGGCATCTGCAGTGGGTTCTGGGTAAAGAAATGTACAAAATCAATTCTAGGTATTTTTTTTTTCTTTTGGAAATCTCTCCCGCAAAATTCTGAGATTGCCCCTGGTTCTTGTTTATGTTGCACAGTATTGTGTAGCACTAATGACGTCTGTCATGTGATTGCCACAGAGAGATGTGTCCCTGGATATTTTTTTGAAATGTTGGCAAGTATGAAGGGAGTCATATGACAGAATGAATGAGCGAGAAGTGATCTTTGAGGGACGATAAGAAGGGAGAAGGAATTGGGAATACTTATCTGTCTATGGTGCAGTTGCTTGGCGCAGAATAGCTTCACTTTATCTCTATACTTGTATTTCCCTGCCATGTGCATGAGCATAAAAACACAGATTTCAATGGCAGAAAAGAACCATCTGGCTCATCCAGTCTGCCCATTTCCTTATCTAGTAAAGTGGAAATATGATCAATCCCTGACTGGTGTATGTTAATAGTCTTGGTGAACAACAGTGGAAAGTTATCATCATCATTAGAAGTTTTTGGGACTTGAACACACAAGGAAACTGGAATTTGTCTCACCTATGGTGTAGTTGGTTTGCATCAGAATCGCTCCATTCCTTACAACAACCACCATATCTTTAGGTTTTCCCTGCGATTACAAGTGATTTAATCAGGGGCACAGTCATATAACCCTTTGTGTGCTAGAAGGGTACCCAGTGGATTGAGAATTAATGCATTAAGCACCCCTCTGGAACATAAAGGGTTAATTAACTCACCTGAGCGTGCACACAGGGAAATCCTAGACACGGCCTGTTAGGAGTCACTGAGGATATTGGCACAGAGGATGTGGTTGAAATAAAGTTTTAAAACTGGTCAGAACATGGACAGCAGGGTTCAGAGGCAGACAGCCATAACCAAGGAGCGTTCCCGGAAGTCAGGGATATTTCACAGGTATACTAATGTGGTACTGTAAAGTGTAACATAAATAGCTGTCATTATGATGGAAACGGTCTGTGCTATTTTTCATTTTGCCTTTGGTCCTTGACAGGTTAAGTATTAGCATGCATTCTGCCTGCTTCAGTTTGGAAAGGGCATGAGACAAATCTGTACAGGCCATTAGAATTTTCTGTCTTTAGTAAAGTAAGTAGTGGGTTACAATTATTATTCAGAGGTGTTGGTTCTCCTTTAATGTGTTAGATTGGTCTATATCTGCTATGCTGCCTCTCTACACTGCAAAACCCATTTCAGTTTTCCTTTCTTTACTGATGGTTTCAGCTGTAGGTGGAACTGTTGCTTTGAACATCACTTGCAGAGCTTGTGGATAGTAATAATAAGAGATCTTAGTCGAAACACTTTGCAGGGACATCTGGTAACTGACATGAAAATGGCATTCGAAGGGAGTTCATTTCCTCTGCTAATGAGGCATTGCAAAACCGAACATGTATGCACTGCAGATCTGTAATGTGGACATTATAGGGGATTGGGGGACATTTAAAGAGGAACTGTGTACTGGCAATAAATTACTTTTAGTGCTCTGTGTGAACTAAAACGTCCCATTGATTTATATGTGGACTTTAACCCCTTTCTAGCATTGATGGTGTTAATATCCACATTTAAATCCATTGAAATGTTTGGAAATTATATTTCTCCACTTTAGTTTTGAACCTATGGCCTAACATTTGGTTAACGGATTATCTTTCCTCTGTATGTGTCCTTCATATAGCAGTCAGGTGTATGTCTGCTTAGCCCTTTGAGTGCCAGTTGTGTACCCCTCTGGCACTCAAAGGGTTAACCCTTCTGACAAGGGCTTTTATACACTAGAGCAGTTTGGGCCTTTTTATGATGCCTTTGTTCAACCGTATTTTCCCTCGGGTTAATGAATGAATATGTTTATTTATATAGTGTGACAAGTGTACTCAGCGCTTTACAATTGAAGGGCTTTGACAGTACAGAGTTACAAGTGCTTTGCAAAGTGAAACACTGGAAGTGAGGTTCCTGCCCAAAAGCTTACAATCTACAATGGTAATGGGAGGCATACAGAGTACATAAGGGTCAAGTGCTGAATACAGTCACAGAGTTCTTGTTAGGATAGGGGACACAGAGTAGTAGTACTTTAATATTACTAATCCCCATAGTGTACCTATATAAAAAAGAATTGAATTGCCCCAAGCGTCATCTCTCAGACCTTTATGGTTTGAGAGATAACTGTAAGCGTTGTACTGACTGCAGGGGAAGTCTGTGGTACGACAGGCTTGCAGCTCTGCAGCTGAGCCGACATAGCGTCAGTGAAAGAGAATTATTTCACTGAAACGGTCTTCTATGTGCGCTTGGTTTGCAAGCACACGTAGAAGACCGTTTCAGTGAAATCATTTTATTTTTTTTTTTTAAACTAACGCAATCTCGGCTCAGCTTCAGAGCCACCTGATGAAAATAAAACCGGATATCCCTGCAGCCAGTACAACGCTGACTTCAGGGAAAGAGGAAGGAGGGGGGAACTTTGCTTACAGTTATCTCTCAAACCATAAAGGTTTGAGAGATGACACTGAGGGCAATTGAATTCTTCTTGAAATAGCTACACAATGAGGATTTGTAATATTAAAGTATTACTATTCCTTTAAGTTTTGTTAGGGAAATATAGTTTCAATTGTGACTTGAAGACCATCAGAGGGGTATAGTGGTGCAGAGTGGGAGGTAGAGCATTCCATAGATAAGGAGCAATGAGAGGTTTGATACGTGAGAGGGCTGTAAACACAAAAGGAGCTGAGAGAAGATTTTTATTGGCTAATCGTAAGTGGCGGGATGGTGTATAGCGGAAGATCAGGGTAGAAATGTAGGAAGGGGTTGAGGAGAGAAGAGTTTTGAATGAGAGAAGCAGAATTTTACAAGAGATCCGGAGTTTTATAGGCAGCTGCTGGTGCGATTTGAGGAGGAGGGGGCAGGGACAAACCAAGGACACAATAGGCTAATTTGTGCTGCAGCATTCTCTATGGATTGAAGAAGATGGAGCTGGGAGGCAGGAATGCCAGAGAGAAGAAGGTTACAGTAGTCCATGCGGGAAATGATGAGTGCTTTTGTGAGAATTTTGGCTGTGGAGGAACAAAGGAAGGGAAGGATTTCAGCAATGTTACGCAAGAGAAAGCGGCAGGATTTTAGGATGGAGTGAGTGAGAGAGTTGTCTCAATTATCACCCCTAGGCACCATGCCACTGATAATGGATTTATGGTGGTGCCATACACAGTCACCTGGAAGGGCACTACTGGGCCAGACCTCGATGGGATGAGTATTAGCTCTGTTTTAGACATACTGAGCTTGAGGTGCCTATAAGCCATCTAGTCTGAGATAGCCGAGAGGCAATCTGTAACTTTAGATTGAATATCAGAAGTCAGTCGACATGCAGATAATTAAAGCTGGGTGTCCTCTGCATAGTGGTGATATTTGAGACCAAACAATTTAATAAGATCACCAAGTGTAATTGTGTAAAGAGAAAACAGAAGTGGTTCTGGAACAGAACCTTGAGGAACACCAACAGAGAGGTGGACAGGAGAGGAAAAAGAGGTGGCAGAGGAGACACTGAAGGATTGGTTAGTTAGATATGAGGAGAGCCAGTCCAGTGCTAAGTTACGGATTCCTAAGGAGTGAAGAATTTGGAGGAGAAGTGCATGATCAACATCTAATCTAATATGTGTAGTCCACCCGCACAAATTTATATACCATTTTTTAAGGATATGTAGGGCTTTATTTTGATGTCACATTTTCATGTATAACTAATCTTTTAATTAGAGATGCACCGATACCGATTTTTGAAGACCGAGTACGAGTACCGATACTTTTTTCAAGTACTCACCAATACCAATTACCGATACTTTTTTTTGCGGTCATTTGCCAGTTTTCCAAGTACCTATATGCTTTAGGTACTTGGAAAACTGGCAAATGACCGCAAAAAAAAGTATAGGTAATTGGTATCTGTGAGTACTTGAAATATATATATATACACACACACACACACACACACACACACCACCTCTTGATTCTCCTCTTTTGACTCTTTCTCCCCCACTTGATTCCCACCTTTTGCTTCATTCTCCCCCTCTTGAGCCCCCTTCTTTTGCCTTGGCTTTTTCTCTCTGTTTTGATCCCCCTTTCTCCCACTCCTTCTCCTTGACTCTTGATCCCACCCTTTTGCCTCTCTCTCTCTCCTGATCCCCCCTCCTTTTGCCTCTACTTGGCCCCCCTCCTTTTGTCTCCTGATCCTTCCTCCTTTTGCCTCTTTCTCCCTCTTGACCCCACTCTCTGCCTCTTTCAACACCCGCTGCCCCATCTTGCCTCCCTTAGCCTCCTCTGCCGGGTGCTCGCTGTTCTCTCGCGAGCCCCGGCAGAGGTCAATGTCTGAGCGTTGCCATGGTAACCCACAGCAATGCTCCGACGCTGCAGGAGTGAGAGAGGTGACCGGGGAGCATTGTGAGCAGGTCCCCGGGCTCCCTCTCTGCAGCACCGACCCTGACACAGGGTATCGGTGCTGGCATCGGCCGCATTTGCGCGAGTACAAGTACTCGCGCAAATGCTGGTATCGGCACCGATACCGATACTAGTATCGGTATCGGTGCAACCCTACTTTTAATTTCATAATATAAAAAAGTGAAACAATTGAAAAAATACACTTTCACACTTTTGCTCAATTAGTGCATTTTTTTTTTACAGGGACTGGATAAAAAGAATGAATGTTCTCTCATACCTCCCAATTGTCTCTTTTTAGGGGGTATTGTCCATCTGAGACGAAAATCTTTATGTCCCTCTTTCCCATCCTGGTTTCCCTCCCTCTTTTAGGAGATCAGACTATGTGGTGTGTATATAAGTGTATCACATTGCTCCACAGCAATAAGACTCACATTAATGTTTGTGTAAACTTCAGTATATGTGTTTATAAATTAGTCTGTGTAAATAAAATACTTTGTTCTTGTTCTAAATAATTTATTCAGTTACTCAATTAGGAGATAATAGGTTGTGGACTTTTTTCTTTATAATACTTCTTCCCAAGCTCTTCTCCTAGTACATCAAAGTTTCCTCATCTTTGGCCATTTTGAAGCACTCGGAGTTTGGTTCTCTGCTTCTCTCTTCCTCATTATCAATGTGAGGAAGAGAGAGGCAGAGATCCAGTGACAATGGCAATTTATATTTACAGTACCTTCATCATATGGCTCGACTGGCACAGGTGATTGCTATAGCAGTGATAACAAGTGACAAGCCACCAGAGGACTGCTCCAGTCCTGAAACACTCAGTTACAGCCTCCCCACAATGATCTTAATGTATCCTGAGGCGCAATTTCGATCCATGACATTCCAGGACCGTCGTCCTTCCTCAAAGGAAGGATTTCCGCGACAGACCTAGCATGTTGGTCATCCTCAAGGAGTTAATGTTTGCATCATATCAGATGTTTCCTACTCATAGTTATCTCTTGAACTCGTCCTATTATTTAGAACTTCTCACAGCAAATAAGTCTTCAGCAGACCAGAGCCACTAAAGTTTATTAGATTGTATAAACTGATGTGCTCCAAAAGAGATTAAATGCAATTACATTAAGTGTTTGGATAAAACTGACCACTGTTTGAAGAGCACATTCCTAGGTAGGTCTTACTGTTAAGAAAATGAAGAGCCACTTATTCCTAGAGCATAATTCCCCTTTAAGGACTAAAGGGTTGTGTAAATCATTGCTTTGCAATGTGTTTCAGACCCTCTGGTCCTTTAAAAGATTAATTGACTCATGTAAGAAGTTAAGTAATTTGTGCCAAGGGTTAAAAGTAGATACTACATTTTTAGAAACTAAATAGTAAATGTAATGTGTGTGTGTGTTACTACATATAAATCGAATGCCTTTCAACCAGTGATGTCACTGGTTCATTCAGGGTTACGGGTAAATTGTAGTGCTTTTTATCTCCCAATGAATGATAAAGTATCCCCCTCCCGCCCTTTTAACTGATGTAACACTGCTCACCTAAGAGCAGCAAGACTGTCCAGATGGATCGCAGAGAGGGACAACCTTCAGTGAGCATAAGGGAAAACCTGTCGAGGGGCAGGGTTTCCTTATGATCACAGTAAGGAGATTTTCCCTTGCTGTCAGCTGTCTGGTCTTAAGACCAGATTCCACATCTGTGGGGAGGTGGCTTACACTAGGTAAAAGGGGCAGGAGGGTGATACTTTCTTATTCAGTTACTCTTGAACTACAATGTTTTTTTTAATTTCAAAGCTTTATTGAATAGAACAAAGCGGTTGACAAAGCAGAAGTATCATTCACAGAAATAAAGTCGAAGGTAATGGTACAGAGTAAAAGAGGTATATCTGCAGTTGTATAAAACAAAATGCTTCATGTGAAATGAGTGAACCACAGCATACATAATACAGTGGGTTACATCGTAATATAAGCATAGCCAACAGCAAATATGTATGGTGTAATGAGAGGGTAACCTTCTGTATATCTTAAACCAAATAAAGTCATTATAAGAGTATATCTAGACACTGTAACAGAAAGCTAAATAAGACCAGTACACGGTCAGCGTGAGATGATAGAGAGAACTCTAAAATTAAGCAGAGTGACAGATTAAACACCCGACATATTGCCGGGGCCCTGTAAAGATAACATAAGAGGTCACGGGGATGTGGGGGGGGGGTAGCAGGGGTAGTACTTAAATTTGAAAAGGGCTGAAACCCCAGAAACAGCTGTACGAATACATTTAAGTTTTACCTATATCTGTACTACTGAAATAATACAGTGTCATCAGAAGAGCAGTCTGAAAGACTAAAGAAAGATAAATGAGACCAATACACTGTCTGTGTGATGACATATACACATCAGAATGAGCAATATCTGAAAACAGAAAATTTGAAATAATCCTTTTACTCAAACAGACTGACAGAATAGAATATCTGACACACCGCTGGGATCTCCAAGAGGCCACGAGGATGGGTGGAGTGACAGTAGTAGGACAAAATATTTAAAAAATCTAAACCTAGTATAGAGGTTTACAAAAATACACCTAAGCATTATAAACTAAGCCCATAAATGGAACAGGTATAAGAAAAAAAAATAATCTGCAAAAGTTGTATTAAATCTAATAAAATATGACTCCAGGTGTTCTAAAATACGCAGAGATATGAAGCCAAGGAACAGTTCTCCTCAAAACAAAATAAGCATCGATTTCTGAACAATGGCCCACATATAGCAGAGAAATATATCCAACCAAAGATGGTCTCCACGGGCCCTAGAGAGACACCCCCCCACATCTTTCTAACAGGTAATATAGTCCAAGATGTGGGAGCGTCCAGGGGAAAATACAAGGGGTGCAGTCATTCAAACGGACGGCTGCGTCGCTGTGTCCTACTAAAGTTTCAAGATCTGAGCTTTAGAGAACGGAGTCTCTCAGGTGGTCTCACCCGAGAAAGTCACAGATTCATGGGTCTCAAGGTGAGACATCCCATTTATAGACCATGTCCTGGAACAGAGGAAGGAGAGTAGCTCGAACATGTGACTCGGCAGTAAGACAGAACACTGGTCCCAGATCTGACGGTATCGTTTTCCATATGAGACATCTTCCAGGGGATTAGCTCTCTACATATCAAAGCTTGGGACCAGGCGGTATGTCCACTTGGCTTGATTGGAGAGAGTCACAGGCACACACTCTCTGTGCCTGTGCAGCTGCCACCGGTTGATCTGGCAGCATCGAGCAACGATTAATTTGCCTAATATCTCTGTAGGTTTGTAAACTCCTCACAGATCAGATTCAGCATCTCTCTCAAAAAGGCTTGAAATGCCTCTCGTATCTGCAGTTGCGTCAATTCCGCTATAGCGGGATAGGGAGTCGAGTGTCTAGGAGGCGGAGAGTGTAGAGGAAACTTGGGTCATCGATGTGTCCAACATATGTGAGTAAGCGTGTGGGCTTCGCTCCCTTCCGTTTAACCAGGTCACTCTCCAACATGGCGTTCAGCAAAAATCTCCAGTCATATAGACGCGAGAAAAAACAGCTCATCAAAGCCCGCGTAGTGGGCCTTGCACAGTGAACCATGAGGTATGGAACGAATCCTCGTTAAACAGTGAAGATGATTGTCAGGATTATCAGCAACTAGAGAAGAGTTATAGCTAGTAAAACAGGAGTGGTTGCCCGTGGCACTAGGAGCTTCAAGATAAGTGTCCATTTTGGTCCGCGGTGAGCTCCACCCCCTTTGAACTGCAACTCTGACAGCACTGAAATAACACTCTCCAAATAATATGAAAATTAATTGGACCTGCTGTTTTTGTGAAATTACTATCCCTTTAACGTGTTTTTAAAATGTGTTGGTGACCTCTCTAGCATTAACCCTTTAAGAACCAGTGGGGGTGCACAATGCTTTGCAAAGCAATACATATTGCACCCCTCTGACCCCTCTGATCCTTAAAGCGGAACTTTCATCTTAACTAAAGTCACCCTGCAATAATTAAGCAGGTAGAGACTAGCTTTATAATAGATATGTTACCTTTGAAATGTGGCTGATATTAAGAAATCCTTTATTATAGGAGACCAGAAGCCAGGCATCAGCGCAGACATCTTATCTGTGCATCTGAGCTGTCAGTCGGGTCTTCACTGAGAAGCACTGCAGTGTGCCACAAGATAACTGCAAAGGACTGACTGCGCAGGCACACAGACTGCACTAACCTGCCCGTCGGTCTCCGAAGATAAAGGATTTCTTTACAATTGGGTAGTTTTGAAAGGTAATAGATATATTGTAAAGCTAGTCGCAACCTGCTTAATTATTGCAAGGCGACTTTATATACGATGAAAGTTCCTCTTTAAATCAGTGGGAATTTGTATTTGCTACTTATTGTACAGTCAGTACACCAGTTTTCTGTTGAGAGTGGGGCACAAAGGGTTAATTGCATTCAACTGAAATTGTTCATATTTATCTCGGGAAGTCAGGAGCTATGCTAGTAAATCCCTCCCTCCTACTACAGGAAGACCGCTCAGTAATCTCCCATTGAGGTCACCGATTGTCACTACACAATCCCTGTTCCCAGTCTGTGTTCTGGTTTGATGATCTCAGGCCCTGTGTGCATGTGTCCCTGTATGAGGTGAAAGTGTTATCCACAGCCCTCCTGCTTATGCTAAACATCTGTATCCTTTCCAGGCTTTTTTCACCGTCAGCAGGTACTGCATCTGACATTTTGTGAACAGTTGGAAGGATGATAGAGATGAAATAAAGCGTATAACGCTACTGTTAATCCCAGTTAAAAGGATCACACTGGTAGATGCCAACTGATGTGATATTCCTTCTACTTCCACTGCATTCAAAAGGCAGAAGCATTTTGTGTGTGTGTGCTGTGGTAAATTGGTTCATGTATCCATATAAAACATATATTTATATAACCAACAAATAAACATTCTGTAAATGTCTATAGTAAGCCCTCTCCCCCCAAAAAATAATTCTTTATCTGTATTCTTTTTCCAAACGAAAGTTCTTTGTTTGTTTGTTTTTTTTTGTTTTTTTTTTGTTTTTTTTCCTGCCAAGGTGAAATCATATGTACTTCACAAAAACAAAATAAACAATTTATATATCTGACTGGCTTTGATAAACCTATCTCATCAAGCTAAAAGTAAAAAAGGCCTTTTATGTATCTCCAGAAACTAATTACAAGTTGCGTTACTTGGAATTTATTTATGATGGAGTGTTTTTCAGTCCCCAGTTTTGAACAGGGTAGTCAGTCTTTTGACCTTCAGCCGTTGGAGACTACAACTCTCACGATCCTCAAAGAGCCTTTTGCTTCATGGGGATCATAGAAATTATAGTCAACGATAACTGTAGGTCCAAAGATTGATTATCTCTACTTTAAGGGGGCAGTAGAACCTTATTAGGGCTTATTTTGGCTAAGTAAAACAAAGGTGCTTTCACTGCTAGGAGATGCTTCAGTCAAAATTTATTACAGATCACACTTAAGTAAATGTTTTGCGGCCAAGTGGCACTGTTGCTTTTACTTTGTGTGGAAAGTTGTGACACAGACAAATGCTTTATATAGATATAGCAACAGCGCCACCTGTCAGCAAAACACTTGGAACTCAAATGCAAAGTTAGCTCTATAAAAATCATCTGTTGACTGTCTAAATGAAAAGAAGTTAATAAAGCCTCTGCAGCGAGCAATCTTAATCTTGATTTATTTATTGCACAGTTACCATTTGTTTTGTGAATTTAACAGACTGGAAAAAAAAAACGGAAAATGTGAAGTGCAAATGTCTGGACACCTTCCAGTTGACCCACATGTGTTCATTTTCTAAGGTCTCAGAATTGAATTGACCCATTAGGCTGTAATCTATCCCAGAGCTTAATAACTTCCCTGACTCTTCAGACCTCTCAGGGTGGTGTTCTTACAATCAACAACCATGGGCTTCTCTAAGCAGTTGACTGACAATCAGAAAACAACGGACTCTTAGAAATAATGGGAAAGGCTATAAACATTTATTTTAATTCTTCATGCTTGCAATATAAACTTTTAATAATGTGCTCCCCCTACTTGCTTTGTGTAAAAGTAGTCTACGACCTCTCTGTATCTGCTAAAGGTCTTAAGGACTGTCTATGTGCCTCACACAATGAGGAACTGGAGACATTATGGGGCAAACCAAATGCACCACAAGGGACAAAAATAAATCCCTTTTGATTTCATTGGGCTGTTAAACTCCTTGGGGTTTTGCACTGATTTGTGATAAAGAAGTGATAAAGTGGAGAGGATTTCTCCATTGATATCACTTACCCAGTTCCTATGTTATTCTATGGAGGCTATGAACTAAGGTCTCCAAAGAATTTTTAGTGCATTGGTTCCATAGAATAACATAGGAAATGGAGTGATATCAATGGAGAAGTCATCTCCACTTTATCCTACCTTACTACATCTTTATCCTTTGAATTCTAGAGAAGTCTTGTTAAAAATCTCTCTATCATTTAAGGGCTTGAAGGCCTCATTTAAATCAGTGTGAATTCAGAGAATTTTTGTTGGTCCCTTATGGTGCAGATATTTGGCTCCTCTATTACTTCAGGGGGAGGAGATGCACTAAGGTTTGATAAGTGACTCTAATCCATCTCATGGTATGCACTAAGATGTCTTCACCATCTTTTCCGTGCAATTGCACCTCAAATACTCCGACAATACCATGCTTTCTACATTCCGTTACCAGGTTTACAATGCAGCAGTATCTCATTCGGCAATGATATTGAAATTCAGCTTAATGAGCCATTGTTGTATTCCTGTAATTCTGATATATACCACACGATAGCTGGCTATGCTGTCAGAGTCCACGAGCCCACATTCGCCAGTCTGAGGATGGTGAATTTAAGATCATCCCATAGCTTTCTGTGCAGCCACAGAGAACACTTTGCTGTCTGGACCGTCTTTAAGGCATACGTCACCTACATCCAGATTGTGGGTGGTACGTACGTAGAAGAAGGTGAGTGGGGTTGCCAGATCATCCCTTTAAAACTGAACACACTTGAAAAATGCTTGCTGCATGGGTGAAGTGGTTTATTACTGATCTCTAATAGCTCACATGTATTCAAGCTTGGGCATTTTTCATTGTGTCTAGTTTTAAAGGGATGATCTGACAACCTTAAAGGAGGCTGACCAGATTTTTTTTAAATGATAGCAGGGGACATTTTTTATAACGACCGGACAGTAGTGTAAAAACATACACTAGGAGCATGTTTTATACATGCATATGTCTATCTAGCTTAACATCTCGAATGCTAGAGAGATTTCCATTACATTGTAAATGCCATCTGGCATTTGGCAGTAATTAATGTTAACTATGGGCTGGATTCTATTGCAGGTGCTAAATGTTACCTCCCGTTTTATCAAACATTTTCCTATTGAAGTCTATGGGGAAACCTGGAGAAAAAAGCAGTGATGAAATTAGCACCTGCAATAGAATCCAGCCCTATATGTTTTACCGCAGACTGAATTTTGCATTAATTGGATTAGTTGCAGTGCAGTTGGAAAACGGTCCACAGCGCTCACAATACATAACTAATCCACAGAGTTTGTAATCCGTAGAACTAACTTAACCATCTTAACCATCTGTATCTAAGAGTGTACACCTGTGTCTGCTCAGCCGCCTATATTTCCTACCCATCAGCCTGCTGTTGTTACTGGCTACATGCAGTAACAGCAGTTACTAAGTCAGCTAGCAAATTATTAACATAAATTACATATTTTCAGCCAATAACATTTTCTAATGGCAGAACTGGTCTGGGGTTGGAGCAGATTGCGATCAGGCAACCCTAAACTGTCCAGATTTTTAGAGGACATGTACACAGACAAATATTCTTTAAGTGCAAAGGTCTTAGTCAGGGCACTATCCCTTGAAATTGGGACATTTGATCAACTACCATAATGATCAGTGCAAGAACATAGTGATGGAACTGTTGGGGATGGTCACCTGTTTGAAAGAGGCATTACATCTCACTTTTCTAGGTCAAAAGTGGAACTAATACCCTTTAACAAAAATGATAATTAAACTTGTTGGAAGCTTAACACTTGCATTGTGCACACCTTGGTCCTTAAAGGGTTAGCCCAGGGAATTTTAAGCAAGCGATTTGTATCTCCTTCCCTGTGGTATATTCATATACAAGGGCAATATTGGAGAACATATAGGGGGAATCAGCTGCATAAATTCACATTGATTGAAACCATTCAATATTAGCTCCAATGCTAAAATACAAGTTTCACTTAAATATGTCATAATATTCATAGGGGAACTGTAAGATTAAAGGGGAACTGTTCTAGTACTAGTAAATGCCTTGGCTAGTCCATACAGCAGTCAGGTATATATATGTATATATATTTCTCTGTCATCTAATATAGGTTACTGGTAACTTTGGGTAGGTGATCCGCCCCTTTAAGTAGGCAGGAACAATTCTAGAAGTGATTGCAGGGGTGGAGCCTACCTTCCCGTCTTGGCTGCAGCTAGCCAATCAGCTCCAGTAAGATTTGTTCCTTGGATGAAGATACAGGCAAGAGAACAGTTCTGCTATAGTTTTAGCTAATTTTTTATTTTTCTGTTAGATATGGAATACCACCATTAGGCGGATTACCATCACTGGCAATGCCCTTAGATGTGGCTAGCTCAGTATCCAGATGGACCTTAAGCCCTGGGGGGGAAATCTTGGTTACAAGTTGCTCACTGAGGGTATCGTTTTGCAATGGCACACTTGAAATGTCACATCTTAAAGTGTTGCATTTCTTTGGTTGCGTCATTCCGAATGGCGCATTCACCATGACGAGTCTTAAAGAGTCGCAAAATGTATATGTTGCTTCATTGAGAATGGCGCATTCACCATGGAATGCGTTAAAGAGCCGCATAAGTACGCATTGAGGACGCAATATGGGTGCAATAAGGGTGCAATTTGGTGCATTAAGGACTCAATATGGGTGCCCTAAAGATGCAATAAGGGTGCAATATGTGTGCATTAAGAACGCAATATGGGTGCAATATGCGTGCATTAATGACGCTATAAGGGCGCAGCATGTCGCTATGGGTGCAATAAGGATGCATTACCACAATAATTATGTTATTAGGGCACAATATGGGTGCATTAACGACTCAATATGGGTGCATAAAGGACGCAATATGGGTGCAATATGTTGCAATATGGGTGCATTAATGACGCTATAAGGGCGAAATAATGATGCTATAAGGGAGCAGCATGTCGCTATGGGTGCAATAAGGATGCATTACCACAATAATGACGCAATAATAATGCTTTAAGGGCAGAAGGCCTCAATAAGGAACAAGGGCGCAATGAATAAGGGCACATGGGCGCAATACTTGTTGAGAAAAACAAATATGGCTCATAAATGACTGAATAATGACGCAGTTCATCAAACCCACGTCATCTGTGCACTCCAAGAACAGGAAGTACAAAAACGAAACAGGAAGTACAAAAAAAATGTTGTTTCCATGTAAGATTAATGCTTTTTGTTAACAATAAAGATTACTACATAACTTAACTACTTTTGGTTACTTGTACTTCTTGCACCCATATTGCGTCCTTAATGCACCATATTGCACCCATAGTGCGTCCTTAATGTGTGTTTAACGCACCCATATTGCGTCCTTAATGTGTCATTATGCAACTCTTTAACACGCACCATGGTGAATGAGCCATTCTCAATGATGCAACATGTACAATTTGCGACTCTTTCAGATGCGCCATGTTGAATGTGCCATTCGGACTGACGTGGCCAAAGAAATACGACGCTTTAAGGTGCGATATTTAAAGTGCGCCATTGCTCATTTTGTTTGTCTGTCCTTGCTCTATTATCTGGTCAACATTTGGTGTGTTTGGGGGGCTCAGGGGGCTTCGGTCACTGTTTGGGGTACTTTTTCTGGGAAAACTAAATCTGCCATGAGCGCTTTCATTGTGCACTCGTTCCTGATTGGCTCCCGTCGCAGCAGCCATTTTGTGATTTCCCTGAAGGAGTATCCTACGCAGGGCTTGGACTCTCCTCTCCTTTGCAGATTGACCCTTCGCTTGCCAGATAAGTGTATTTTAACGATTTCTGGGGTGAACATTTAATCATACACACTGTATTTGAGTGATAACGTGTGCTTTAAATGTTTTTGACACTGTGAGAATGTCTAATCCTTTCTAGCTTGGGGCTAGGCCTAAGACTAAGGATGCTGGAGTCTCTGTATCCCCCCATTGTGCATTGCTCCTCATGTCAATCAGGGTTACCTACAGAAGTCTCAGGTCATTTATGCTCAGCATGTTCTGCTGTCCCTGAGTCTCCCCCAGGGACCTCCAGCCATGCATTAGAGCCAGTTTGGGTGCAAGAGTTTAAGGCTGCTACTAGAGACTTCCGGTCTACATGACAACTCTTTCCATCCCAGTTAAAGGGGGTCTTCCACTCCTGCAGACCCCTACTTCTGTCAGATCTTCCCTGCTGAAACCGCAGGGAGTATCTGACATATCACATATCCTCTGAAGAGGAACTGTTGGTGGATTCTGACTATGAGGAATGTTCTGCAGTGGTCTCCCCTCAGTTCTTTGGGTACCCCTTTGAGGCTGATCCCGATCCCTCGGCTGAGGGCCTGATGGGCCGTTTTAAACACCCTAACCATTCCCTTGGTTCAAGAGGTTTCTTCGGACCCCTCTGATACGTTTCAGGAGCCTAAGAGGCCCCATACTTGTTCTCCACCTAACCCCACTCTTGACCATTTAGTGTCTGATGAGTGGAAGTCTCTGGACAGAAAACCTTCTGTCTCCAAGAAGTTTGCCAAGCTTTACCCCTTTTCTGATGCAAGGTGGATGCCCCTGTTTCTAGGCTTTCTAAGTCCACTGCTTTGCCAGTTGCTGATGCTTCTGCTCTTAAAGACTGGACTGACAAGAAACTTGAGGCCTCATTCAAGACCTTTTTTGCCACCTTTGGGACTTACCCATGCCCAGTGTTTGCTGCGGCCTGGGTGAATAGATCCATTGCAGTTTGGACTGAACAGGTCATGCTTGCTGTTCTTCAGGGAGCTCCTACTCCTGATATGTTGCGGCTACTTGCCAACATTTCTGAAGCCTAGCACTACATATCTGCTGCTTTGTTTGATGCCATCCTTTTGGTGGCATGAGTTTCCACCATGTCTGTGGCTCCCAGACGAGCTCTTTGGCTCAAGATCTGGTCTGCTGACACTGCTTCTAAGAAAGCATTGCTCTCCTTGCCATTTCAGGGCACTTCTCTGTTTGGGCCAGAACTTAAAGATCTGATTAGTGAGGCCACAGGGGGCAAGAGTACCCTCCTGCCTATGGTTTCCAAGAAGAAGACTCCTATCAAGCGGAATCGGCTTTTTCGTTCATTCCGGACTGAGACACACCAGGTGAACCAGTCGGTTCCCTCAGCTCCGAGTGCCTCCACCTAGCTCAGGGCTTCCAAAGCTGCTTCGGCATGACTCGCCGAACCAAGGGTTTTGCAGGTGGTGGCAGAAGGGTACAGGATCCGTTTCACCTCTCTTCCTCCCTTCTGTTTTTTCCCTTCCCACACACCTCAGGGAGTAGAGAAACGCCATCTGTTCAACAGCGCCATCCAGGCCCTTCTGGACAAGGAGGTTCTGGAACCGGTTCCCGTTCATGACAGGGGTTTGGGTTTTTACTCAAACCTGTTTGTGGTTTCCAAGAAGGATGGCGGCTGTCGTTCACTTTTGGACCTGAAGGATCTCAATTCCTTTGTGGTCAAGACTCATTATTACCTGGAGTCCCTAAGGACAGCGATTGCTGCCATGTCCCCTGGGGAATTCCTTGCTTCTCTGGATCTTCAGGATGCGTATCTGCACATCACCATTCATCCAGAGAGCTGGCAGTATCTCAGATTTGCATGCGACCAAGGGCATTTTCAGTTTTCTGCTCTTCCCTTTGGTCTGACTACAGCTCCTCAAGTCTTCAATCGTGCCCTGGGAGCCTTTGTGTCTGTCCTCCATCGGAACGGCATCAGAGTCACTCCATACATGTTCGACCTGCTTCTGAAAGCCCCTTCTCTGGAACTCCTTCATCAGCAGGTTCAGGACTTAATTCACGTGCTTGCCCATCACGAGTGGATCCTCAACATGGACAAGTCAGATCTTGTCCCATCTCAGCTACTGGTCTTCCTGGGCCTACTCTTCGACAAGCAGCAGAGCATGGTGTTTCTCATGGACGAGGTGTCTCACCAGATCGCCCACAGGGTGTCCGCTGTTCTGGCTCACGATCCAGTTCCAGCCAAGAAGCTGTTCTCTCTAGTGGGGAAATTAATTTCCACCATAGAAGCAGTCCGGCTAGCCACGTCTCACACCAGGGAACTCCAGAGGTTTGTGGTTCAGGTGTGCAGGGGTCAGCCGGACCTCCTGAAGATGTCAGTGTCCCTCCTTCTTCATGTGGAACTGAGTCTGTCATGGTGGCTCAACCTCTCCAATCTGCTGAAGGGCAAGCCCTTCCTGGTGTCCTTCTGGGCCACGGTGACAACGGATGCAAGCCTATACGGCTGGGGAGAGGTTTTGGGTCACCTGAATGCTCAGGGACGGTGGTCTCCAGTAGAAAGTCTCCTTCCCATCAAAGTGTTGGAGCATCGGGCGATATTTCATGCCCTTCACCACTGGACGTGCCAGCTGGAGGACTGCTTGGTCCGGATCCAGTCCGACAACGCCACGGCAGTGGCTTACATCATCAAGCAAGGCAGAACAAGAAGTCTCGCAGCTTGGTTAGAGGTCAATGCTATTTTGTTCTGGGCAGAAGAACATGTTCCTGCCATATCCGCAGTTCATTACTACATTGTGAAAACCTTCTCAATGTAGTAATGTGCCCCTGTTTAGTTATAGACTACAGCAGGGGTGTCCAAGTTTGGTCCTCGGGGGCTACCAACAGGCCAGGATGTAAGGATTTCCCTGACTGAGCACATGTGAGTCAGTCAAAATGAATGAGCCTCTAATTATCTCACCTGTACCTGTGAAATCCTTAACCCTTTGCAGGCCAGAGGGGTATGCTTTGCTTTGCAATGCATTGCATAGCCCTCTGACACTCAAAAGGTTAAATCCTGGCCTGTAGGTAGCCTCTGAGGGCTGAACTTGGACACATGTACTACAGCAAAGTTCATATAAAAAAAATCCTTAGCATGTCATATTAACCCTTTGAATGCCTGAGAGGTATCCAAAGCATTTTAACACAATGCGTTGGATATACCTTTGCACTTGAAGGGTTAAACAGAGCCACTTATATGAAGTATATTTCCCCTTTAAAATACTTTGGGACATATGCACAAATTCATAAGCAGTTCTGGGGCAAACCAGTATACCATTGGGAATAAGTAATTCATTCCTGAAATTCCCGTGGACTTAAATAGGGATTTTAATGTCTTGAATGGTAGAGATGTCACCAATGCATTGTTTCAAAATGAATTGGAGACCTCTCTAGCATTCAGTGGGTTAAACTCCTCATTCAAATGAATGGAAATGTTTATTTCTCCCTTATGGTGCAGTTAGTTTTTCTAGTATAAGTTGCACTGTTGGAGACTTGGCTTACATCCAAGAGGTCAACAGCTTTATTTTCTTTTTCCCAATTATAAAGCATTTCTTGAATATCTTTTAATGTATTATAATTTATTTTTTTTTTTTTTACATTTTAGCAACCTGCTCCTATGCTTACAAGTGAATCTTACATTTTTTTTTTATCAGAAGCTGTGGGCTATATCTGTTTGCTGTTTTTGTTCTGTTTAAATCTGAACAATTATGATCCCTTACGATCCATTAAGGTCCACTGCAGCCAGTCGTTGTGAGGAGATGTGACCTAGATTTAGACTTAAACAGAGATCACTACATACAGGACACTGTACAATTGTCTCTGTCTATCCATCCGTGTATCTTTCTATGCCTATATAAATGGTCTTTTACCCTTTCAGTGTCAGAAGGGTACGCAACACATTGCAAGGCAATGAGGTCTTTCTGTCTATCAATCTTTAAATCAGAGAGAGATACAGATATATAGATGTACCTGACTGCTGTATGAAGGACACTTACTTAGGTAAATCAGTTTTAAATTAAGAGCTTATTCCTAGGGTGTATTCCTCTGTAATGCTGTCAATGTAATTAAACTATTTTATAGATTTTTAGATAATTAGCAATTTTAGCATACTTTTTTATTTTTGTAAATACTCCTTTCTTAGCCAATTCAATGAAAAGCAAGGTTGAATATTGCTCTCTTTTTATCGGAGGTAGCTATCATATTTAATTTATTTATTTATATTGGTGGCAGTAAATTACAGGTCTAATGAAACATCAAAATAGACAAATTCACTGGATAGTCAGGAAAATAGAGCAAATTAAAATTCCTCTCACTTTGTGCCTCGGAGCCTTTTCCACCTGACTCATCAAATGAAAAATTCATCAATTAATCCTCTGACAATAACAATATATACACAAAAATCAATCTTGGATTGATTTTTTTTTTTTTGAGCCGGAACATGAAAACCAAGCCCTGACTTACACGCAATGTGAAGTTTCTCTTCATTTCAACCTTATTATCGAGCATAACATCTGAAGAGTTCATATAATTATTTGTTCTAAGTCAACTACAAAAGTGTGATTGTTTGAGAATGGTATATGAGCAATGGAGATGTTAGTACTATCTGACTGAGCTAATAAAGTTGTCAGAACACTGATGATAGGAAGCCCTTGAAGGCAACCAATAGAGAGAGACAGATCACTGTGACCTGAAGCTGGACCACCCGGAATACTTAACACTCTGCTCACTAGTGAAGGAGATCAAAGGCAAGGAAGGACAATGGAGAAAGAAATGAAACGCGATGAGAATATTATTCAATCCATAATTAAGGGCTCCCACATTTTAAATATTAAGAGGAATTTATAAGCCAAAAGGCGCCATTTTCGAAGGCTTCTCACTGTTAAACAAAACCTTTTTTATTTGTTGCTCAGCAGACCATCTGCCTGGAATAATATTCAGAAAATAATCTGTTTATTGTTCATTTTGCAAATGGTTTAACCTCTTGAGGACTACATGGATGTGTAATGCATTGCTTTGCACTGAATTGATCTCCCCCTCTGGTCCTCAAGGGGCTAATGGGACCTTATCACCTAAAACAACTTTGATTTTGAAACAGCTGTCAAAATCCCGAATATATTGTAGTTCTCTAGTTTTTGAATTGTTTTGTTTAATAGAGTATGGTAATTCAGACATACTGTGCAGATACTTCCTGTCTTAGCCCTGAGTTACCTTCCCTACTCACTGACATGTAACACACAGTGGAGGTTGGCAATGTATTGTTGAAGAGCTTCTATAAGTGGGGGGAGGTAATGACAGGAAGTACTAGCACTGCATGCATTTGCATAATTTATAAATCTGTATACCTCAAAAACTAGTTTTCTAAATGTAAAAAAATAAAAAAATATATAGGTTATTTTAAAAGCCTTTTCAAAAGCATCAGTTGTTTTTAGTTGACAGGGTCCCTTTAAGGTCACTTTAAGAAATGTAACGCTTTGTTTGCCAGAGAAGTAGTCAATACATTGCATTGCATTGGATGCCTTTTTGGCACTCAAAAGCTTAAGCCAGAGGAGGGGGAGGTGTCAATGGCCCTTATGTATGAAGGCAAAATGGAAACGTTCTTGAGAAAATGAACTGTTCCCCAGAGATAAACGATAATTCCTATTGATTTAAATTGTCATTTTAACCCCTTTACTACAGTGAATTACAGACCTCTCTAGCATTCCAGAAATTCCAAAGCATTGTTTAAATCAATGGTAATTTTAATTTGTCCCCTATTATGCAGTTGCTTTGCCCCAGAAATGACCCACTTTTTTTATACATACGGTCAAATGTTTCAAATCCTGCACAGACTGATACTGTAGACTTTATTGCACCAGAACAGAAGAGGTCTTTGGATAAAATAGTAAACACCTTGAGTGCCAGAGACCATACCGCTGTGGCACTCAAGAGGTTAAAATATGTAGTAAAGAACTGGTGCATTTCGGCGGCACACCATCTTTTGCATAGGGGGCACATTCCTATTGATATAAATTAGGGTTTTTTTTAATACTTTGATTGCCAGATCTTATTGGATAGCTCTCTGGCACTCAAGGTTATTCCTTCGAATCCTCAGGAAGTGTCTGCACTGGATGTCTCTCTGGCATCAAAAAGTTAACCCATTAAATGCTTAGTAGGTCTAACATGCAAGCATACCACCCAACATTTCAAATGGCCAAAAAGGGAAACTTTTGGTTTAGATGTTATTGCTCGGGTCATGGTTGGTAAGTTGGGCATCATCTGGAATTCACAGGTTACTGTATGACCTATTGACAGCTCTTTATGTAAATTAATAAATGAATTGGAACCAGATCAAATAATTTTATTTATACTGAAGAGTAAACCATACCTCCCAGCATTTCAAAGAGGGACACGTGTTTTAGGGGGTGTTGTTGGGGGTGTGGCTGGTGGGCGGGGCATTACTGAGACTTTTTAGACTATTTCATGACCTATTGACACCTCCTTGTGTAACCTAATAAATTACTTATAACAAGACCAAAGTATTTTATTTACACAGCCTAATTCATAAAAACATATACCATTGTTTAAACAAGCAATAATGTGAGTTTTAATGCGGTGGAGCAATATGATACACTTTTATATACACACACCACACAATCTGATCTCTTAAAAAGAAAGACATCAGAGTGGGAAAGAGGGACAGAGAGATTTGGGTCTAAAAGAGGGACTGTCTCTCCTAAATAGGAACACATGGGAGGTATGAGTAAACAGACATTAATGTGAGTTATATTGCTGTGGAGCAATGTGATACACTTATACACACACTGCATATCTCCTAAATAGGATGGGAAAGGCAGACACTAGGGAGGTGTGTTCAGTGGGTTAGTATCCTCATTCAGATCACTGGTAATCTGGGGATTGTATGTGTGTTCCTTCTGGTGTGGATGGTTTGCTCCAGTTCTCATTAAGGCCTGGATTACATTGCAGCTGATAATGATCATTGCTTCAGAAGTAGAAGGAATCTATAAGATAAAACTGTGATAACGTTTACCACCTGCAGTGGAATCTAGGCATATATCAGCCTCGTAAATTATACCATGTCTTATGTACTAATCCGAATTGCATATATCTGCATGCATATTGCCATGTGTAAAGACAGGAGACTGGCTTGACTGGAGCGAAACGATCAATTGCACATGTGCATTTTGCGATCAGTTATAAACCTGTCTTGCACCCATGATAATATATCAATTATAATTTTATCTTTGTACCCGGAGGGAAAGGGGTAGCCATGGCACTACCATTTTAACCCTTTAAAGGGATAGTAATGTCCCATACATTTTTTTTTTGCATTATGTAGTAGTTAAAAAGTGGAATTGAATGCAAAAACCCTATCTCTCAAGCTGCTATGGTTTGAGAGATATCGGCATTCAAAGTTTGAGGTTTCCTACTGTCAGCTGTAAAGCTGTCAGCAGGAGATCTGTGTCAGCCGACACGGAGGCTCTACAGCAGAGCCGCAATCGCGTTTTTTAAAAACAATGACTGCATTGGAATGGTCTACCAAGTGTGCTTGCAAACCACTTTTTAACTACTACATAATGCAAACATTTTTTATGGGACATTACTATCCCTTTAAGGACTAACAGGGTGTACAGTGCTTTTTGAAACAAATCCATGTTTGCTCATTGTCATGATGGCAGCCAGAAGGTGTATCGTCCTCTGAAGATCTACTGTCAATTAAAATGGCTTCTGCTTTATCACCCTGTTAAGACCTAGCAGGTTCTCACAGGCTACAACCATTTTTTTTTTTTGAGTATAATACGCACCCCACCACTTCACTATGGTGAAAAAGGGCAAGAAAGTGTTTATTATACTTGAGGTATTATGGTAAATGTTTTTGTCCTGCTAGTTGTTTCCTGCATGTGTATGCAGCCCAGCAAAGTTGTCTGTCCTATTGACCATTTGGACAGTGTTTATGCTGGTCTGAGGAGTTGGTTGGCTACCATTGTTAGACTGTGTTTATCTGTGGGTATTGTCTGTGGTGATCTATAGAGCAATATAGTAAGACCCTTGTAAATATGTTTTGTTTTATTA
The DNA here is from genome assembly GCA_037306005.1 of Rhinophrynus dorsalis. Taxonomy (NCBI): domain Eukaryota; kingdom Metazoa; phylum Chordata; class Amphibia; order Anura; family Rhinophrynidae; genus Rhinophrynus; species Rhinophrynus dorsalis. The sequence continues at coordinate 580,077,696 of CM074718.1, forward strand.
TATACAACTTTACATAAGTGAGGGCCCAGTTTAGATGAGATAATGTATTTAGTTGTAGTATATAATTTTCCTATTTCCATGACCCATAAGCATTTCATACAGTTCTTATGTTCCGATCAGCTGCTGCTGTTATGAATTTACCAGTGCTCAGCCTTGTTTGTGTGTAAGCTCTCCTCTCATGTGTACACACCACTGTCAAGACAGGAAGGTGAGTGGATGAACTTTCCATCATGTGCATCGTTGAGGCCAGTGTCTATGGCTGTGAGTTCAGTTTAACTCAAAGTTTCTGGGGAAAAGCATGGAGTGCCCACAAACACTTCTGAGAGGTTAATAATTTTATGTATGTACATACAATTGTTTTCTCTAATTGTCTCTATTCTACCTGTACAAACCAGTTAAAAGAATACTTTCAGTGGAAGAACTGAAAGCACTGATTTGTGACCCTAACCCCAGGGTCACTTAATGGTCTATGACTATAGGAATACCATGTTTGTGCACATGTGTGTTAGGTAAATGACTGAGCCTTGTTATTAACCTCTTTAGGGCCAGAGGGATTTGTAATACAATGCCCACCACATGCATCCTCATAGAGTTAACTAGTTTGTGCTCAAGCAAGAAGATTCTAAAGACATGAACTGTTAGGGGTCCCTGAGAAGTTGGGAACCACTTCTTTGCTGTGCAATGCTGGAAAGATCTTCTTATTACTTATTTATAAAGTGCCAACATTCTACAGAACTGTTTAATTTGGTTTGAAAACCAGGGGGATATGCAGTAAGGGCAAGGAAAGCTCTGCATTTATACAAGGCTGTTCACTGACCCATCTAGCATGTGTTCTGCATTTTAATCAGTGTCCTAACATAAAGGCCATACACGTGATAAAGGGTTAACCTGTCAGCTCCAGCATTATCACAACATTGTTTTCGCAAATCTCTAACAAAAAGTATGACATAAAGACACAAAATGTATTGGTAAAATATTCTAGAAGACTTTAAATTTGGAAGTATAGCAATCTTCCATGTTTACTTATTTATGTCTGGGAGGAGTGTAGTAATAAGTATTCGCAGGAACAACTGCGTTTGATTCACCAGGACGGATAAATGTAGGGAGCAGGCAGAATGGGGCAGGAGAGGATGGAGCTGTTGGGGAACTCGTTGAGTTGGAAAAAAGAAGCTAATTTCCTGAAGACAAATCTCAATGTATGGTGGTGTTATTTTTGCATATGAGGCGAAGTCCAGGGATTGGACCTTAAGTGAATTTTAATAATTTTTGTTGATAGTGTTTAGATTCACAGAACACAAAGCCCTCCTAATTTTGGTTACTGGAGACAACAGGGGGTATCCTCAGCTATTCAAACACAGCCGTTCTCCTTTGCTACTGTGTGCGACACCACTTTTTAATCCTTTGAGTGCCAGAGGGGTACGGTATGGATTGCTTTGCAATGCGTTCCATACCACTCTGGCACTCAAAGGGTTAAATTTTTTTTTTTTTTTTTTTTTTTTTAGGTTTTCATATAAGCTTCAGCCAGAAAGTGTAAATAGTATTATATTTATAAAACCCTGATTTATTCTGCAGAGCTAATGATAAATCCATATAAATGGATGGATGGATGGCTACATACTACAACCCCATGCATTTAATTAATGAATTGGAAATATATAGGTAAAAAATAGAGGCAGTGGTAATCAGGATATCATTGGTGCATCTAGATATGTTCGGTGATATAGTATGGGATGCGATAAGCCATAGAGTGAATTGTGATACGCACTATTACAGATGTATGACCGGCTGGAATCTGATTGCCTTCTGTTACCCACAATCTCTGTTCTGATGACATTGCTCATTCTCTTTTTCACAAATGTGTGAATTGGACTAAGCAGGTTCATATTCACCTTTAAAATTACCAGTTGGTAGATTTAACCACTGATAAATGGGAAAAGTTGGAAACTCAACCCTTTGAGTGCCACAGGGGTATCCAATGCCTTGCAAAGAAAGGTGTTGCGTACCCCTCTGGCACTCAAAGGGTTAAAGGGCAATTAACCAGAAACTGAAAATAAAGGTTAATGTTTAGTCATTTATTAGTTAATGGCTACTGCTCCAACCTCTGAGATTAGTAGCATTATAAACTTAATTGCACTATACTTCACAAACTTCTTTCCCTAACTTCTCCAAGAACTAAAGCTGACAATGGCATCCTCCTTCTTATTGGTTGTGCAGGTGGGTGTGATGTCCTATCAGCCAATGGTAATCAATAATTGCCTCTATGAAGCTCCCAGCACCAGCTCCGGGGAAAATAAACCCAGGTGGTATCTGGACACGGATGGCTGTACTTTTAGGGTTTATAATGCTTGTACTCCCAGAGTTTAACCCTTTGAGGATCAGACAGAGTAGTCTGTAACACATTGCCTTGCAATGCGTTGAACACCCCTATGGTCCTCAAGGGGATAACTAGTAATATACTAAGCTTTTAAAGGGTTAATGCATTAATGCTTGATTGCTAGAGAGGTCTCCAACATTTTCTGGGAGACCTTTGTAGCATCCAAAGGGTTAATGCAAGCAGTCCTTTTTACATGTGAGAAATATCACAGATATTCTTATTCAGATGTGAGCTTCTGTATTATCTGCAGCAAAATTTGATTGCAGAAAGTTGTCCGCTTTGTTTTGCAGAAAGAGCATAATTAGTCCACATTTCACAGCAAGAATATTTCTGGAACTAGTTTTCAATCAAGAGCTTTATATAATTGCATGTGATGTAGAGAAATCCTCACTCAACCAGCATAAATGTATAGATTTGTATTTTTACCAGAGATATAAACAGTTTAACACTTTGAGTGCCAGAGTGGTATCCAATTCATTGCGACTCAGAGGCACTCAAAGGTTTAAATGTTTATATGACAGAAAAAAGCTGGCTAGTAGCATATTCCTGCTACTGTTTAACCATTGAACACCAGAGGGGTGTGTAATGCATTGCTCACCCCCTCCTGTCTAAGGGGTTTAAACTGGCCTTCCTTTGGGTTGATAAATTGTAATTAATGCACAAAAGCAAAGAGTAACCATTCTGGTGGCAAATCCTGGAACCTGAACTGTGAGACATCAGACATATCAAACAAACAGCTGTGGGGGTTACTTTGCCTAGCAGTGAAATGGCTACCTAGTACGATGCAGAGAGAAAACCTTTTAAAACTGATCTGAAACTGTAATTATGCAGAGGAAGAGACATTTCCCACTGCAAAAAAATACATGAAATATAATTATGCAACATAAACTCTTTCAGTGCCAGAGATACGCAACGCATTGCAAAGCAATACGTTGGGTACCCCTCTGGCACTGAAAGGGTTAATGATGTACTAACACCACCTAATACACACACACTCTCACCTTACTATAGCTAATAACTCTTAAGTGTCATTGCTTTAACCCTTTGACCGTCAGAGGGGTACGAAACACATTGCAAAGCAATGCTTTGCGTGCCATTCTGGCACCGAATGGGTTAAGGATTAAACAGGTGTGCAACACATTGCCATACCTGGGAACTCTCCAGATCTGGAGATAATTACCTGGTGTCCAGGGACAGAGGCTGATTATCCAGTGGTGGTGATGGTGGTGAGTTTCTTACGAAACGCTGCCCACTTTTCCTACTTTCCACCCTATTTCTTCCACTTTCCACACACTTCTCCTCCTTAACACCCTGTTCTGCCCACTTCCCACCCACTTTATAATGCAATTCTGTTAAGTTTCATCCCACCTGTGATAAAGCCCTACCCCTTCATGCTGCCAATATATCCCCCAGTTGTACCACAAGAGCCTTCTCTATGGGCTCAAAAAGACTAACAGGGAGAGTTATAAAAAAGCCAGTCTTAAGAATTGTCTTTCAGTCAGGGTAACTGGCGATAACGCCAGTTCTTATTTATAAATGAGAAAGTTCACCATTATAAATATGGCGTTAACACCTGGAATGGTTAAGAACACCTTATACATGTCTTTAACATTCTGGCAAAAATGATGTTGGTAAATTGTCGCAGTTAAAGACATTTCTGTATAAATTTGCTGCACAACAATTCTTCACAGCTTTACTGTTACAGAAACTCGGCTATGTGGCGTTAAGGTTTCCCAGGCTTATTTTTAAATGCCTAAATCGGTTTTAGGCATCTTTTACTCCGTATTTTTTCACAACGCAATGTCTATAAATCTCCAACAAAGTTTCCAGGTAAGCACATTACTTCACAATGTGTTGGAGACTTCTGTAGAATTCGAGGGGTTAAAAAAAAAAGCAGCGTATTTTTTTTTTTTTTTTTTGTTTAATACTGAAAAACTGTTACAGTACTCCTGCTGAGTAAAACAAGTTGAATCCTGCTGCTGGCAGTTATTTTATTCAAAAGTTTTAACCTATCAAGCTGTCACCAAGTGATGGAACTGTCACTGTGATATGCTGTGGAGAACTACAGTGAGTCAGCTCTCCCATACAGTGCAATAAATAAACTGACTGAACAGAAGGTGAACTGGAAGGAGAGCAGGGGGCACTCTTAAGGTAAACAAACAGTTGAAACTGTAATAACTTTGAAATGACACATTTAAAAGCAGTGTTACTACCCTTGTTTTTACTGAGCAGCAGAGACCCTACAACGTGTGCGTGAGTTTTTTTTTTTCTTTTTACATTCCCATAGAAATTTAACTTTTAAGCCTCTGGAGCAGTGAGGTAGCGGGCTCTTAACCCTTTAAGTACCAGAGGGGTATGCAAAGCATTGCAAAGCAATGCGTTGTATGCCCCTCTGGCACTGAAAGGGTTAACATTACCCAGACCTTGGCACATGTAGACGGGCTTTTACACTAGTCTACAATATTACATTTTGATAAAATCACACATTACTATCGCTTTAAAGCCCTATGTAAATAAATGTTGCCACTGTGCCTACGGCCCCTGTGCTCTTTTAAAGTATTAGTAATGTCCACAAAAAAGGTTTTTGCATTTAGAAGAGATTAAAAAGCTGAGCTAAATGCAAAAAAACGTATCTCTCAAACTGCTATGGTTTAAGAGATAAAGGCGTTTAAAGTTCGCTGTCTCCTACTCAACACGGAGGTGCTTGAGAAGTGCTGCGATCTCGTTATTTACCACGAATCCCTTCATTGGAATGGTCTAAAATGAGTGCTTGAAAACCAGGCACACGTTTTAGACCATTCCATTGAAGGGATTTGTGGTAAATAACGAGATTGTGGCACTTCTCAAGCACCTCCGTGTCGACTGACACAGATCTCCTGCTGACAGCTTTACAGCTGTCAGTAGGAGAGATCAAACTTTAAACACCTGTATCTCTTAAACCATAGCGGTTTGAGAGATACGTTTTTTTTTGCATTTAGCTCAGCTTTTTAAGCTCTTCTAAATGAAAAAAAAAAAAACTTTTTTGTGGACATTACTAACACTTTAAGGCGAGTAATTATACACACACACTTCATCACACTATTTACATATAAGAACAACTTGTATTTTGGAGTGCACGCTCTATTTGAGTGCCATAGTGCTATGCAGTGTTGTACAGAATAATGTTACACACTCCTCTGATACTCAAAGGGTTCAGGATGAAATCTGTTGCTGCCAAAATAGTAAATTTTGTATGCTCCTTGTGCACTGCAAGGGTTAATTATCCCTTTAACCCTTTGAGTGCCAGATGGGTATGCAACGCATTGCTTCGAAATGCATTGCTTACCCCTCTAGCACTCAAAGGGTTAATGTCCGGGAGTGTTGGGGGGGTTGCAACAGAATTGCTTTTTTTTGGCACTCTGCTTTATAAACTCCAGTCACTCTGAAGGTGCTAATGGAATAAAGGTGCATTATAGTGCCTGTGGCACCCTGAAATCAGAATTTATAAAGCTGGATCCTTTATAGCGAGTTTTCCTTTCTTTCTCTACTTTTTTTAATGCATTATGATAAAGCCTTCCTCTTAGTGATTTAATAGCTTAGCAGGGTTGACCGAACTATGAGACTGTGCCAGGAATTCTGGCTGTAGATTTCTTTTTCAATTTACACCTGTAGCTCAACATAGAGAAGTGTTGAGCTGAAAAGTTCCCCCCTCTTTAAATGCTTCTAGCACTTTAGTTGTGAATATTAATGTTCTGGATAGATTTGTGCTAACATCTGAAATTGCTTTTAGGCCTCGTAAGTGTTATTTCAGTGGTGTTTTTAATGACAGGTCTTTTCCGAATATTAATTGAAATTAAATACTAATATGATATCATGAAAATGTATGTGTATACTTGTGTGTATATGTATATATTCAAACATGGGAACATTGATTTTGCAGAATTTAAGCTCAGAGTACTTACAGATCTTGAAGTGGAGGTCAAGAAATTAAAGGGATTGTTATCGATGGGAAAAAAAAAAAAAAAAGGTGCTCCGATTAAGCCTCATATATCGTGGTCCAGGTAGTGTGGTATTTCAATATTTTCAGATTTGTAGTTTAAAGGGATAGTAATGTTTCACAAAAACAACAGCTCCAATTAATCTTCATAGTATTTGGGCCATGGAGAGTGTTATTTCAATACTGTCAGAGTTGTAGTTCAAGAGTAATTGAATGATAAAGTATCCCCCTCCCACCCCTTTTACTGATGTAACACTAATCACCTCAGAACAGCAATACTGTCCGAATGGATTGCAGAGAGAGACTGTTCAGTGAGCATAAGGAAAAACCTTAAAAACCTGTCAAGGGGGCAGGGTTTTCCTTACTGTAAGAAGATTGTCCCTTGCTGTGATCTGTCTGGTCAAGAGACCAGATTCTGCATCTGAGGGGAGGTGGCTTACACTAGGTAAAAGGGGCGGGAGGGGGGATACTTTATCATTCAATTACTCTTGAACTACAACTCTTAAGTATTGAACTAACTCTACATGGCCCAAATACTATGAAGATTAATTGGAGCTGATTTTTGTGAAACATTACTATCCCTTTAATTCAGTTCTAAAGGATCCCCCCTCCCGACCCTTTTGCCTACACTTATCTGCCTCCCTTGGTTTTGGAATCCAGTCCTGGGAACGGACAACTCGCAGCAAGAGACGATCTTCTTTCACTGCCCTGCCCCCCCCCCCTTAATGAAGTAGGTCAGTATTTTCCTTATGCTTGTTGAAGTTTGTCCCTCGCTGCGCTCTGTCCGACCAGCTTAGTGAGGCAGCATGACATAGGTGTGAGGGAAGGGGGATCCTTTACAATGGAATTGGCACTCTACCTGGCCCGTGGCATATTAGCCTTAATCAGAACAGCATTTTTTTCATCCATTACTATCCCTGTAATTTCAATGTGCCAACATTTCTACACTGAGGAAGGTCCTGTCTTTGTTAGTGAAAGTGTGACCCATTACAATTCACTTGTCACCTCCACTTTCTCACCGTTAGTCCTGTATTTTGCTATTGATCCAGCCAAGTTGCACTGAAATTCAGGTGAAAACTTTCACACTGTGTAGGTAGATAGTAATGTCAACATATAAAGTTATTTTTTATTGTTCATTGTAATTTTATATAATGCACACTACTGTTTAAATGTCCTTATCTTTGTATATTGTTTGTAATTTGAGTTGAGTTCCCCCTCCGGCCACTTTTCACTACTTTAGTCATAGTTCCCTCAGATCTGAAAGCCAGTCGCTTGACCTAACAAATCGCAGTGAGGAATAGTAATGTGTGTGTGTCTTTTATAAGGTAAACCCTGCCCCAGTTGACGAATGGAAGCAGGGATTTCCTTATGTTGACACAATATTGTTCCTTGTTGCGATCCGTCTAGACCAGATTTCAGATCTGAGGAAACTTTGATGTAGTGGGAAGGGACGGGAGGGGGAAACTTTCAACTCAAATTACAAACACTATACAATAATAAGAACATTTTAAACTGTATTATGCATTATATAAAATTACAATGAACAATCAAAAATAAATATATATTTATATGTTGATATTACTATCCCTTTAAGCTCATTTATTTAATTTGAAGTAAATTTCCACCTACGAAGATGCAAGTGTACATACTCAGCCTAATGTACACACTTGTGCTAGCATGTAGAGCTTCATTATCAGGCACCAGTCAAGCCAGATGAATGGATCTTGTAGATCCTTAGCAGAGGATCTTTTCTGTGGTCTGTTCAGTTCAGGCATCCAATGGCTTACTGAGGAAGATGAGAGTTGTATGGAAACAGGAATTGGAGAGCCACATTTTTGCAAATTACATAAAAACTGGTCTGAAATTAAGCTTAGTTTAGAGTTTTTATCTATATTAACCCCTCAAAGTACCAGCTATCATTTATAACATTCATTCTTTTTGTTATGTTCTCTCTGGATGTCATTTAAAAATGGTGACATCCCTTTAACTGGGGTGGGCGTACTGTCAGCAAGGAAGAAGATCCCAGTCTGTGTTTAGGGGCTTATGCACTAAGGATTGAATAAGAGAAGATAAAGAGGAGATTATTCTCCAGTGTGACAAGCTCTCCAATTCCTTTGTTATTCTATGGAGCCTATCCACTAATATATCTCAAGATGGAGAAATCTTTTTGCATTGGCTCCATAGAATAACATAGGATGTGGAGCATTAAGAACAGTGGAGAAGTCATCTCCTTTTTATCACATCTTTATCACACCTTAGTGCATCTCTCACCAGTTTGTGTTCTCTAGGGTTTGTCCAGTAGGATGTCTGAAGCTGGAGAAATGTTAGTACATAGGTTGGCTCTATACATAGGGCCCAGTGTCTTTATGTATTCGTGCATTGTAGAGCACAAGGGAAGCTGTTTGTAGTGACTTTGTCTCCTTGAGGACTACAACCCCCATCATCCCCAAACAGTCACTGGTTGGTTAGGAATGATGGGAGCTGTAGTGTCCAGCAGCTGGAGGTTTCACAATTGACTACCTCTGGTATAGCATATGATACCTACTCTATCATTGGCTAGCTGGGGCTGACAGGAATTGTAGTTCTTCACATCTGGAGGCCTTCAGGTTGCCCATCCCTGTTCTGTAACCTCATATAACTTACTTGTTGCATTAAAATAACATATTGCATCTTAATACCTTAATGGGTTAAACTTGCAAATACAAGTCTTTTAGTTTACAAACTAATCTTCCTTTCATTTTCTGCTGTTTTCCTTTTAACCCTTTGAGTGCCATAGGGGTATACAACACATTGCTTTTGCAATGCGTTGAGTACCCCTCTGACACTCAAAGGGTTAACTCTTTCCTGGGATAGGGCAGAACCTCTTGTTTTTATGGCAAAATTGTGACTGAAGACACCCAAATATTATGAAAGATTTATAATCCTCTTAAATTTAGAAAAAACGCCCCTTTTTCCCAAAGAACCCACATTTGTGTGGTGTAAACACAATGGCCTGACTCTCTGACCTCAGTATTAAACTGGTTTCCTTTCTATTAACCTGGAAGGCCACTGGTGAACACCAGGTTTATTATGTGACACCAATTTTTTTTATGTACACAGAAATAATTTGTTTTGCATGCAGTTACTTTTCAACTACTTGTGTCTATTCCTTATAATAAAGAGAATTTCCAGTAGCACAGATAAAAATCTAGCTCCATGATAATGTTAAGCACAAACATTTTTTTTATATAAATATACTGTATGTTAGGCTATAATGGCAATATCAAAAAAGAAAAACCATAGTGTACTGAAATCTTGCAATACCCTTTCTCTCATTTAACCATTTTTACCTTTAAATCACACATTTTTTTTATTGTTGGAATATTTTAAACATTTAAAACTAATTTCTAAACTTCAAGTTGAAAGTGCACTTAAAGGAACACTAATCTCTAAAACAATTAACTGACTTATCTCTCAGTACAAACAGCAAAAATAACAAATTCTAACAGGACAATTTACACTGTGTCAAACAAATTTAGTATTATATTTTAGGGATGTAAAATAATAATTCATTTTCATTATCGTTTAGTGTTGCTTTAAATGAGAAGTAACCTCCTATTAACAACAGCCCACTTACCTTACTATGTCTACAAAATCATTTGGCCCCTATTAATTTTCCTCTTGTGCATTTTTTTTAAAGCGATAACATCTTCAATAGTAGCACCTTAAGCTGGTGCCCATAACACTCCGAAGTTCCACAGTTGAAAGCTACTGGTCTAAACAGAGACCTCTGCCCAAGTGTAATTTAAACCCAAACCTTTATTTTTAAAGTTTAGATTATGGGTTAAATAAGGAGTAAAACTAGCATATTTCACGAACAAAATAAAATAAGGGAACTGAAACACTTTATTTTGACTTTACATACTCTGCAAGTACATAATAATATCTAGTCAAAGTAGCTTTTTAGTATTATTTTTTCCATCTACACATCATTTTTTTTTTTTTTTTTGTCATGCTTATGTCAGAGAGCTTTCTGTCAGGGAACATGAAAACAGTTCTAGTGGTATAATGTAAAAAATAAATAAAAAATAAAAAGATACAATGTAAAAGGAAGCACACAGAGCATTCAGTGCTGCAGGGAGACTGTAACATTGTATTACTTCTTTGACTTAAAACTCTAAAAGCAATAGCTGAAGTTGAAATTTAAAATTCAAAATAGAATTCTAATAAAAGTATAGGCAATTTGTCTGTACATATTATGTACTTTCAGAATTCTCTAAAGTCAAAATAAAGGGTTACTATTCCATTAATAATATGTACACACACACAGTTGATAATCACCATGCTATATTTCTTTAGAACCTATACCAGCTATTGTTATTAACTTAATGTATTAATAGCCTGTTTGTAATGTCTTTAACTGTCTAGTAGGCAGACTAAAAGGTATAGTAATGTTTAATTTTAAGTTTCTTTAACATTGTAGGCATTAAAAAAATAAGTACATCAATGTATGTCCTGTCTCTCAAAAAAGAAATAACTGGTTAAAGTTCCCCCCTCCAGGCTGTTTCAGAGAATTCAGGGCTCTAGCTGACAGCTGCAGAATATGGTCATTTGACTGGACAGCATCTCTTCAGCAGAGCTGAAATCATGCTATTTAGAAATACTTAATTGGAATGATCTACAAGCTGTGCTCGCAAACCAGGCACGCTTTGTAGATCGTTCCAATTAAGTATTTTTTTCTAAATAGAGCGATTTCGGCTCTGCTGAAGAGCCACTGTCAGCTAGAGCGTTGACTTCTCTGAAACAGCCTGGAGGGGGGGGGACTTTAGCCAGTTATATAGGTTTGAGAGATAAGACTTACATCGATGTGATTATTTTTTTAATGCCTACTTAAAATAAAATATTACTGTCCCTTTAAAAACAATTCACAAGAATGCTATATAACTGTAAGAACCAGTATAGAAGTATGACATTCCAATTACAAATACAACTAACATCTTAAAAACTATGTGACATAGATCACAAAATCCAGATTTTCTCAGCCTATGAATACTTTAAAATTGTAGCTTTCTTTCCAGTTGTGGTAATAATTGTGCATGTGTTTTTAGTATTAGTATTCACATCATCTTCCACTATGTATATAGTGACAACTTATTCAGCAGCATAGAGCTGTAAATATGCCTGTGTGTTAGATTGTTCAGAGTATATATATAGAAATAATGCAGCCCTGCAGTAAACATTGTATCAAATCACCTGTCTGAGCACTCTAAAATATACTCCTATATAAACTCGAGAAATTACATGGATACGTGAATTTTTTCCTTTTACATTTTCACATTGTAAAACATGCTTTGAACAACTTAATTACATTAACCCTTTGAATGCCAGAGGGGTGCGTAATGCATTGCAAAGCAATGCTTTGCGTACCCCTCTGGCATTCAGAGGGTTAAAACAACCCACAATAACTGTTTAACCCCTTGGATGGCCAAAACTTTACAATACATTGGAGACATTTATTGTTCAAATTTTTCAGATTTGCTTATTATTGGCACACAGACACACAAAGCAGACACGTTGCCAAAATAAGCTACAAAAAAATAAAATAAAATAAAATTAACCCTTTGAGTGCCAGAGAGGTATAAAGCATAATGTGTTGGATATCTCTCTGGAATCCAAAGGCAATGATAGAAGGAACAGATAGTTGACCTCAAATTCCACTTCCGCTACAAGGTTCTGATTAACACTCTCCCCCTCTTGTATGTTCTCTTCCCTATCCTGATTTTACCTTATTATTTATTTGTTTACTGAAAAAAAAAAAAAAAAAAAAAAAAATTATGAAGAAACAGACACATTTAGGCTGATGAAATAAGAAAGTGGTGCAATTTTGTAGCAAACCAAATGTACCATAGGAAATAAATATAAATTCCTGTTGATGTTAAACAGGAATTTGAACCCCTTGAATGCTAATGCTTTGTAATGACTGAAAGACGTATTCAACGTAATATTTTGTGAATTTTTATTTGTACCAGAATTACACCACTTAGTGAATGTGCCATATTGTGTTTACAGTATAATAAAGTTTTAAAATTGTATATTTTTTTTTTCAATTTATCCTTTTCTTTATTTCTAATTGTCTAATAATATGCTATTATATTCCTAGGGCTTTATTTGTGTTGGTGCTCGGGAATACTCTGTATTGGCACTCCCTTTCCCCAAAGGAAAAAAATAGAAAATCCATTCTATTATATGATACCTTTCCAAAAAATAAAAATGTTAGAGTACTGGTACTTTTGTTCTTCCAGAAAAACAGTCTTATATACAAATAATTACAAATAATACAAATTATTACCATATAATATTATTATATGGTAATAATAAGTTATAGAATACCGACCCTTTTATTTCCAGAAAAAGAGCCCTATACATGCTTATATTTTAAGACTTTTCCCAGGACTTTGTTTTGTATTGCTGCTCAGATTTGCCCCCCCCCCCCCCCCTCCGGCAAAAAAATAAAATAAAAAAACAAAACAATACATTTTTTATGGTACATTTCTCCAAAACTAAAAATTCATTGTAGAGTACTTGAACTTTTTTACCACAGAAAGCCATGTATATTCTTATACCTTATTAGTACTAGCAATCAGGGCTGCCTTATCCTTCACTTTGTTTAACCCCTTTGATGCTTGAGATTTCTCTAGCATCCCAGTGTTTAAACGCTGTTTGTTAGCAACATTTATATGCTTTGTCTGTCCATCTTATTTTTTTTCTGTTGTTTTGCTTCTTAAAAAAACAAAAGAAAAAAACAAAAGAAAAACAAAGAAATTTTCCACAAAAGAAGCTTGTGTTTATTGTCTAGTAAATGTTATTTATTGTATGAGGTATGCAGCAGAAGCTTCTGGAAGGAGTTTGTGTTTACCTGATAAATTCAGAGATAACGTACCAGTATTTGATCATTGTAATAAAGTCAATGAACTTGATGTACTTTGAGAAACTGGGATGCACCACACTGCAGCATAGGGAACGCATAAACCCTTCCATTGGTTGAATGAGGATTTTAACCCCTTCATTGCATGAGAGATTTCCAACTCATTGCTTTGCAATGTGTTGGAGACCTCTTAAACATTCAAGTAGTTAAAAAGTTTTATTTAAGTAAATGGGAGTTTTGAAATCTTCATTTGTTCCCTATGGTGCATTTGGTTTGCTCCATAATTGATACACATCTTAGTACATCAGCCTCAATGTCATTTTACCCAAAAAGGACCAGAGAGATATACAATACATTGTAATGCAATACATTAAGAATCCATCTTTCCTTTAAGGTGTTAACTTGGCTTTAGTTTATCGCAAGTAATATAAAAATAATCTACTGTAATAAAGGCATTAAGCATCACAAAGTGGATTGTTTTAATGAGTTGAATGGATAGCAACATCTCCAGTTCATTACTTGGCAATGTGTTTGAGATTACTCCTCAACTGGGATTAATGCAGTTTCTGCATTCATAGACTTTCTCAGTCTTGTATTAGAAAATCACAAATCAAATCCATATGTTGCATTGCCATCTCTCCACACACCAGGTAGCTGCAGAATGCAGTCCTGCTTTATGTTTATTGTTCTATTTATAATGCCTGCCTTATATTTACTGTTTACCTGCGGCCACCACTGCACAAACAAGAACTCACACGTTCTGACTTGATGCAGATATATTATTTATATGCGAGTAACTGAGGGCATGATTATCTCAAACGCGGGTAAGGGAAATGAGGCAACATGTAAATTCTGAAAGGTCAACAGTAATGAGTGGAAATAAATAATTTATTTTGCTTCTTTGCTGTAACATTCAGTGTTGTTTATATACTTCTCGGTGGCTGTTATTTAAGCCATGTATTTTCCTCCTCACATTAACAGGTACCAAGTTGAGAAAAATAATTGCCAGCACCGTGCAGCAAAATGCAGGTTGCGTGGAAAAATTCTGGTTAACCTCTCTAATGAGATCAAATAAAAACGTATATTACTTATGCATGTTTCAATATTTTTTTTTTTTATGCTTTGGATGCGAGATAGGTGCTAAACACATTGCAAAGCAATGCATTGGACACATCTTTCGCTCAAATGGTTAACCCTTTGAGTGCCAGAGAGGTATCCAAAGCATTGCAAAGCTCTGACACGCAAAGGGTTAAGCAATGTTTTGTTAGTAGGTGTAGTTTCCTAAAAATAAAAGGTACCAGGTCATCTTATTCTAGGTAGACAAAGTGCCAAAAAATGTGCAGTCGCTTACAAAAGGTAATATATCACACACCAAAGTTACTGGGTCACTGACAAAAGGTACAGGTACAGGATCGCTGACCGGTCATGACCTGACTGAAAAACACTTCTTTTAGTAATGTTGTTTTTTGAAAGCTGAACCTCTGCAGTTCTTTTGTTGAAGTATAAGCTTTGTTATTAATTTGATGTTTTTCTATTAACTCAGAAATAAGCACCAGTCTTCTATTGACTTACTGTTTTGCCGCAGGTGCTTAAATTGTGTTAGGTTCCCAGGTGTGTAGTACTACCAATGGAATGGCTTCATTTCTGGTAGCTCAGGGGAACTTTGTGAACTCTTCCTTTCCCTCTTCCCAAAGTAAAATCATTGCAGGATGTTAAGGCATAATTTAACTTATCAGAATTTACTAACACCCACACGTTTTGCCCTTGACTAGGAAGAGGTCTCCGTTTTGTAGTTGAAATGTGGCTACCAAATATAACTGTTATTTAGTTGAATCCTTTTTAAGGCAATGTTTGACTTAACATTTTATGCACTGTAAGGGATTTGGGTCCATAGTTATAAAAGCAAACTTGAGTTTGCTTTTAACCCCTTGACTGCTAGAGTGGTATCCAATGCATTGTAAACCAATGCATTGGAGACATCTAGTCAAGTGCATGGAAATTTAGAAATTTGTATTTGTCCTGTATGGGGCAGTTGGTTTGCTCCAGAATAACTCCAGTTTGCTTTGATAAATATGAGAGTTGGTACCATGTCTTTGTATGGCCCCAAAGCCCATTTATAAATAGGGGCCTTGGGGCCATATAAAGAAAGCGAAAGAGCTGTGATACTGGGGTTAATTACCTGCAGGGTACAAATATACTTTCCCAAAATTCACATTGATTAAAGCAGTTCTTTTAAACCCTTGTATGTTTATAGAGGTTTCCAACACATTTCTATAGGTGGGTTCCTTCAAGCTGTAGTCATGTGGATCTATACGCCATACCTCCCAAGTGTGTCCCTCTTTGAGACCCAAATCCCTCTGTCCCTCTTTCCCACCCTGTTGTCCCTCTTTTTAGGAGACCATACTGTGTGTGGTGTGTATGTGTGTATGACATTGCTCCAAAACAATAAAACTCACATTACTATTTGTATAAACTTCAGTATATGTGTTTAGCCTGTGTTAATAAAATACTTTGGTCCTGTTAAGTTACACAAATAGGGGTCAGTAGGTTATGAAATAACCTTAAAGTTCTTGATAATGCCCCGTCCACCAGCCACACCACCAGCAATGCCACGTAAAGCAAAAGTATCCATGTTTGTCCATTTGAAACGTTGGGATTTATGATAAGCTATATTTTTGCTGTTTTTGATCTCTTCTGTAGTCCACAACAAAAAACCTTGGGTACTTTATGTTCCATTCAGGTTTATTATGCTTTAGGGAGGTGTGATCTGGAGATGGACCTGAATATATATAGTAGATATGCATAACACCTACTTAGGTAAACTAACCTGTTAAATAAACAAAGAGCCATTTTTCCTAGGACCTTGTTCCCTTTAATTCTGTAGGAATAAGCTTATTTTCCCAGTGTTTAGTGTTCTATAACATTCTGTGACCGTGGCATGATTATGATCACTGAGTTTTATATTGAAGTTCATTTCTATATCCTATATGCAAGCCTTTGGATCAGCATTAGTGCAGCTGTGTTATGCATAATTGGTATTGTTGTCTTGTGTGTGTGCAGTATCTGCTCGGCACTAACCCTTTGATTGCCAGAAAGGTATCCAACGCAATATTTGATACCTCTCTGGCGCTCAGAGGGTAAGTCCTTTTTCATAGGAATAGTCGTGACAGAACTCCATCAGCCATATAATTTTATTCACCTTCTCCTGCGTACCACAGCTGATCTGAATACCTAATAGGTGTGTTTTACAACAGGTTCATGCGTGTGCTGGCCAATATTACTGGTGTTTTCTATGAGCATTACAAAAAAGATCTGCAGGCAGCCCCACAGGACACAGTGCTGACTTTCCTTGCTGCAACTTTGCTGTGTCCCTAAAGGAATGTAGTAAAGGTCCAGCTTGATGGTTCGTTCAAGAGAGGGGAAAGTTGCCTGTTTGATGTGTTGCAAACCCATCTGGTCTTTGCATATAAAGAATTGTGTTTTTTTTCCCCAGATTACCTTTTATTGAACCTCTAAAAAGATTTATATTTGTATGAACATTTAAATCACTAAGGGCCATATGTTCAAAGAAGTAGCGAAATGGCTTTTGTTGTTAGTAACGACTTTTCAAAGTACAGTGTCGCTGGGATCATTAATATTTTCAGAGAGTGTCCGTTGTGATTGGAAATATGTCATTTGTCCTGACTGAAATTGTCGTATGTAACGACAAAAAAGTGTCTTAACTAACTATAAAAATGTCTTAACTAAAGATAAAAATTCTCACATTCAGAACACATTCCCTCCGCTTTTTTCGTAACATCCAAATTTTGTCTTTTGAAAGACATTTTTTGTTGTTGGTTACAACAAATTGTCTTTTCCTCTATACGACACTGGAGAATAGTTTAGCCCCGCCCCTTTGCCCATCAAGTCTGGAGTTGTCGTACACAACGGACATTACTAGTTTTTTGTCATATACTCTATAGAAAATGTTGTTCATGCATTCAATAACTTATTTTTGTCTTTCATACAACATTTTTTTGTCGTTATCCCTTTAAACATACGTCCCTGTTTTGCTTCACTTATAAGAGGCTAAAGATGTCACCAAAGCATTGGGGACAAATGCCTTGGCATAGTGGTTCTCAGCCTGTGCCATTAGGGCCAGGATTAGAGGATTTCCTATGTTTTAGAGAAACCTTAAAGGGATAGTAATACTTAATTATTAATAATTTTTACTAAATATTAAAGCCATATTAAAAATAAATGTATGGCCCCCAGTGTCATCTATCAAACCTTTATGGTTTGAGAGATAATCGCTCCTAAAGTTGCCCTCTCCCTCCCCCTTACCATAAGTCAGAGATGTAGCTGACTGAAGGGAAATCCGGTCTTACGATCATCAGGTGGCTCTGCAGCAGAGCCGCGATCGCGTTAATAAAAAAAAAATATTTCACTAAAACGGTCTTCTACGTGTGCTTGCAAACCAAGGACAAGTAGACGACCATTTCAGTGAAAGATTTTTTTTATTAACGCGATCTCGGCTCTGCTGCAGAGCCGCCTGATGATCGTAAGACCGGATTTCCCTTCAGTCAGCTACATCTCTGACTTATGGTAAGGGGGAGGGAGAGGGCAACTTTAGGAGCGATTATCTCTCAAACCATAAAGTTTTGAGAGATGACACTGGGGGCAATACGTTTATTTTTAATATGTCTTTAATATAGGGATTAGTAATAATTAAGTATTACTATCCCTTTAAGCATCCGGAGGGGTTAAAAATTGAAAAAAATAGTTAAATCAGGTGCTTACACTGTGCACATATAAAAATTTTGATCATCAAAGTGCGTTGGTGAACATTCTTGGACATAAAGGGTTAACCCTTTGAATGCCAGAGGGGTACGGAACGCATTGCAAAGCAATGCGTTCCGTACCCCTCTGGTACTCAAAGGGTTAATTGAAGGCAACTAAGGCCTTTCTTTCTCATTTTAGTGTTTTATGTAACTCTGTTGCTGGGAGAGAGAGAGTAGACCGACATAAATAAAGTAATAAAGATAAGATAAGTACTGGGCTCCCAATAAACCAATAATAATTATAAGGCTAGACAAGTAATAAAAGACAGCTACTGATCTTACAGTGCAAAGGACCGTGTGTGTGGAGCGATTCTGTACCGCAGGGGACAAACAAAAGTTCCCAATGGTTTAAATTGGACTTTTAACCCTCACAATTCTAAAGAGGTCTCGGTACTTGGAATTCTCTGTTGTTTAAGGGTTAGAAGCCCCATTGTCATGTCAATCTGGGCAAATTTCTCTACATTATGAGGAAGTTGCAGGGTTAATATTTCAAAGATCTGAGGGTTAACTCACCTGCAAAGTCCCCAGATAAGTGCATTAAGCTTAAACAGTCCAGATCAGCAGTGGGAAGTGTCACAGAATGGCACTCGGCAGTCTGATAATTGCAGAGATCTATAAAAATCGGTGCAAATACAGATATATTATTTATGAAGGCCTCCTCAGCAAGCCTCCAATAACTTCGGTTCTGGGCATTTTGTTGCCGCTGTGTACCAGCATATTTAGTAATTTCATCTTGTGTGTTTAGTATCAAGTGTAATCCATTCCAAAATTTGTTTGCATTTCAATGATGTCATAGGCCTTTGTTTATTATATATATATATATATATATATTATTATACTGTCCTATTTAGAGAACATTTTTTTTTATTTTGTTTGTTCTGTTTGTAATGATAGATAAGAGCTGAAGTCAGTTAATTTGTGTTTAGTGTCCAATGGTCTTGTATCCAGAAAGGCTGTTATCTCCTCTCATCCAGTTTATGTACAATCCTGGACAATCCTTTCAGAGTCACCTATTAAAGCAGTGTTTCTCAATCTTTTTTTACACGAGGCACTCCTAACACGCAATACGGAGTTTTCGGGGCGCCCCTAACATATTTAATTTAACTTAGCAAGCGCATAATCAAGGGTACAATACATAAATATACAGTTATTATTAGATCTCACAGTCCTAATAACAAAATAAACATATTGCGCATAACAATTTCCATAAATCTACCATTAAAAGTAAATCTTCACATTTTTGTCAGCATCTACACAGAGAACATGGGGCACCCTGAGCTGATGTCCGTGATACACCAAAGTGCCACGGCACCCTGGTTGAGAATCACTGTATTAAAAATTGGTGTACTACTTGGAGCCCTGAAAAAGACAGGAATGGCTTCCCCATAGAGCAAATGTTAGTGTTTAATGTGTCACCCAGGAAAAAGGTGGTAGCCAGTAGAATATATGGGATTCAAAGTACTTCTGTAATGAAGAACTCGTAAGAGTCATGTAAAGGTGATACGTTTCAATGGCTAACTGAGGACATTTTCATGAAGGTCCCTTCTTCAGGCATGGGTTAATAAATTGTGTATTCATCTGTTTATTCCAAATATTTGTCATACTCTGTACATATAAATTCAATGTTATTCCAGCTTTATTTGTTACATGAAGAAGGGACCTTAGTGTCCTGAAACCTTTCATGTTCTCGGCCATTAAAACATATCACCTTTACATCACTGTTGTGAGTTTGTTATTCCAAAAGTACTTTGAATCCCTATTAATGTGTCACATCATTCCAAATACTTTAATTTAAATTATGTTGTTTTGGGGATACACGTGTCATAGAAAATTTTGATTGATATATTTATTTTTTACATGTGACATAACTAAACCCCTTAAAGACCCAGTGACGTGCCAGGACCATCGCCATTTTTTCCCTTAAGGACCAGTGATGGTCCTGACAAGTCAAGTCCTTTATACTTACTGCTGGAGCGCTATGAGTAAAAACGGTGGTCTGAGATTGGCCTCTCCAAGACAGGAGTGGTTTCTCTCAGACTCCTGCTCGGTGTGCCAGTAAATGTAATAGGTCACATGTGCAGGCACATCTGCATACACCAAATCGGTCCTTAAGGGAAGGTAACTTACCGGGACCGCTAATCCTTAAGGAGTTAAGGTTCGGAATGACTGCATTAGTATTTGCATGCACAACCCACACTTCAACAGGTCTTTGCTATCGTCCTCCCCTGTTTACATTGATGTACACAGAATTTATCAGGTACAGCATGCAGGAGTCAATGCAAACCATGCTATACTTAAAGCAATTTACATGCTCAGTTTCAGCTTTTTATATATGACTCCTGTATTTTTTTTTATATATCAGTGGTTTGAAGCACCCTTCACATACAGCACCCAGGAAATACTGTAATAGCATAAGTCCCAACAAACACAAATTGTGCGGGACAGGCATTAACTCTGTGCCCTCCCATGCATCGTGGTTCCACTAAATTTCCTACATCCAGTTAGTGAAAGCTGACTTGGACATGATGTTTAACTGTGATATTCTGCTACCACTAGTGAGCACTGGTTAACCTTTTGAGCGCCAGAGGGGTACGCAGTGTATTGCTTTGCAATGCATTGCATACACCTCTGGCACTCAAAGGATTCTGTTCTGTTTCTCTCTGTGTTGCAGTTGGTTTGCCCCCGATTTACTCCCGTTTGTTTTTATATTTAAGGCATTATTCAGCGCGCTAAATTTGAACAATGCTAGAGGAAACCATCTGCACATAAGGGAAAATGAATACTCCCAAACATTTCAGTGGGGCTTTTAAACCTTTGAATGCAAGAGAGGTCTCCAACGCACAGTGAGGACTAGTGTTAGAGATCTCCAGCATGTTTGAAGTTAAAATACATTTACAACAATGGACATTTTCCTTAGTCCACTATGATGCATTTTGTTTGCACCAGAATTGTTCCACTTTAACCCTTTAACACCGGATGACATTCCAGTACCATCATGGATATCCTTCCTTTGAGGACAGATGATGGATCTGGCACATCACGGGTTAATGGTCATGGCGGGTAGAGGCTGTATCTGACACCTCCAGGACCGGGGCAGCCCGTTCCAGCCGTTCTCCTGTGGCTCCGCACATGTGATTGCTATGCTTTTTGTTTTCCTGGGGGCAGGACTAGTGGGTACAGCATAAAAGAAAATAGTGTACTCCATGATCGATTTACACCTCTGACTTAGGCTGACCAGACCTCACCTTTAACCGGGGACACACAGGAAATAGCCATTTTGCAGTACTTCATTGAAATCAAAGCAGTCCTGCAGTATGCATTTCTCCTATGCGTCCCCGGTTAAAGGTGAGGTCTGGTCAGCCTACTCTGACTGTAACTGAATAAATGATATAGTGCAAGACCAGATTATTTTATTTACACAGACTAATTTATTCTCATATATGCTAAAGTTTAAATAAACCTAAAGGTGAGTTTTATTATTGTGAAACAATTTAATACACACCCACCCACACCACACCCAGACCACAGACTGACCTCCTGAAAGAGGGACATGTGGACTTTCTTCTCAGAGGGACAGTATCCCCCTTAAACGGGTCACTTTGGAGGTATGAATGAAAGGTGATACATTTTATCCAGTCCCTATTTAACCCCTTAAGGACCGACTGCGCACGCATGCGGTTGTCACTTAAGGACCACTGAGCTTTTTTTTTTTTATCTGATTCCAGAACCCCGAATGGCGGGGAGCCTGGAATTCCATGACGGTCCTGGTACGTCATCGGTCCTTCAAGCAAATCCAGCCGTGACGTACCAAGACCGTCAAGGGTCCTTAACCCTTTGAGTGCCGGAGGGGTACGCAACGCATTGCTTTGCAATGTGTTGCTTACCCCTCTTGCACTCAAAGGGTTAAGGGGTTAAGAAATGCCGTAATTGAGCACAAATACTCACAGGACAACCTATGCTGATGTGGATTTTTCCCTTTTTTTATATTATCAAATTAAATGGTGGGTTATACGTATAAATATGGCATCAAAAGAAATCCCTAATTATCTTTAAAAAATGGTATATAATTGTGTGGGTGTACTAAAGGAATTAGAGGGAAAATATGGTTAAACAAAGGCACTCTAAAAGGGCCAAAATTGCTCTAGTATAAGAGAGCCCTCGTCATCAAAGGGATACTCTTTCTATAGCATCCATTGGGTTAAAGCTGCTTCATTTTTAACACCTGTATCCTCTGCATAATTGTATTTAGAAGCATCAGGACTCATATATAATAATAAGAATATAGAAACCCTTCTACATAGTATGAGCAAACCTGCTTGCCTAATGGCCTGAAGGTTAAAATAATTATCTCTGGTGGCCGCACAGATCTCCGTGTCAAAGCTAAGAACCACAGGGCAGCAGAATTTAAGCATGACAACTGGCAAGCACACAGACAACTGCTCCAGGCCCTGAATTGCTGTTTGATAATGCATTGCTTTGTTCAGAATTATCCTTTTTTATTTTTTTCGGTCTTTTTTTCCCTTTTTTTTTTTTTTTTTTTTTTTTAAATCTGGAGCTTTGAAAGCAACTGCATGTGTCTAATCTAATGTTCTCATTTATTCCCCATTCTGTCCCTCTGATATTTACAAAATGAAGGTACATTTGCATGTGTTTGGTAAATTAGCAACCTGTTCTGCTGAGCCATAGATAGATGGCAGTGTTCAGACAGACTGGGAAAAGCAGCACTATACTCTTGCTTGCACTCTCTTGCTTTCTAAATAAACCTGTCACTTTATTATTTGACAAGATCTTCATTTTTATTCATCAAGATTTGGGGGCCACGACAGGGGCATTTATGGCCATTTGCTTTACGAGGCTCTGGGCTGAGTTTGTAGGCATTGTAAGCCGAGATCCATTATCCCGGTTACAAGTGCATACAATGCAACGGCCAATGATGAGATACCAAAGTCAGTAAAGACCACATAAGCCGCCCATGATGAAAAGATAAATGAATGCATAAATAACGCTGTGCTCTGTCGTGTTTGCTGAGATCAAGGATAGATTTTGAAGGTTTTTCAGAGATCAGAATTACAGAATCCTGAAGTACCTCTTTACATGCAGCCGGCATCTGAATCTGTCAAGGCACACAGTGGTTTAACCCTTCCAGCACAGGCCACTTAATTATCGACAAGCTTAGGCCTCTAGCCGATAAGCAACGCAACTTTGGAATAGGGGACAAATGGAATTTCCCAATGAATTAAATGGGTCTTTTAACCCCTTGAATGCTAAAGAGGTCTCCATTGCATTGCAAAGTAACGGCATAGTGTGCTGTAATAAGCGTAATCTATCATATAAATTTATATAAAAAATGGCTAATACAGCATATTGGTGGATGTGAGAGCTCATTATCAACAAAGTTTATTTTAGATGATGGGGTCCATTTAAATAAAGATGTGAAATTCTGGATCATACCAACACACTTGGTAATTCTCTGGATCTGCCCTGAAGAGTCACAGTTTTAACCCTTTGAGTGCCAGAGAGGTACGCAACGAATTGCAAAGCAATGTGTTGAGTACCTCTCTGGCACGCAAAGGGTTAAAGCTAATTTCTGGGTCTTCTGGGACAAAGGCTGATTCTCCTGCTGTCTTGAGTTTCCTTGGTAACACCGCCCACTTCTTATACATTCTGACTTCTTCCCACCCTGTTCCATCCACTTCCCTGCCCAATCTGTTTCAGCCCCACCCACATTTATGATACGACTTGTGTCATTTACACATGTGCAGTAGCAGCCCATGAGTCCTCTCAGTGGGCCTGACAGAAGAATGTTCCCTGGTATAGCATACCAACTGTTCTACAGGCGGGACATAAACATTCCAAACATATTCGCTTGTATCCTCTTGAGAGGGCTTCAGTTCAATGCATTGTAGGCCTGTCTAGCATTCTGGGGGTTAAAAACCCCTTTTAACTCAATGCCAATTCTCATTTCTCCCCTTTTGGTGTACTGGTTTACTCCAGAATTGCACCTGTTTAGTTTACTGAATACAGCTCATCAGGGCAGTTTTAAATAACCCCTGAGGCCCGGGTGGAATGGTGAATAGAGGTCTTGTGAATATTTAGGATCCTTAAAGGGAATGTAATGTTTAGGTAGTATAGTAAAATCATGTCTTTTATATACATTTGTATAACAGTGTGTAACTTTATAAGCATCCATAACTTTGCGATTTTCCTTTTATGCTATAATAAAGTTTCCCTCTAGAATACATTGCGGTAAAGAAAATGTTAAGGGTTTTTTCAGGTGGAAGACATCTGTTGAACGCTAATTCATTAAGAGTAATCCAGTGACAAGATAAAATGCTTTATTTTGGAGGGGGAAAAAGCAACTTGTATTACTATTTATGGAGAAAAGAAACTATTCCTATTGGACATTCACACAGAACTGATTCTGAAACAGAGATTCTGGTCATCTAGAGTGACACACACAAAGACACAGACTCTCTCTTTCTCTCTCTCATGCAGACACAAAAACACACACACGTCAGGCAGACACAAACACGCACACAGACACTGGTTAGATTCACACACACACTGATCATGCCAGAAACCTACATAAATTTGACTAATGACTTCAAATTGTTTCTAATATTTGACTTATTTTTGAGATCCTACAGAGCTTAACCCCTTCAGGACTGGCGGTCATGGGACATTTCCGTCCCATAATGACCGCATATGTGCACTTGGACGCGCCGGTACACGTGACCTGTCACGTGTATCGGCACGTCATTATGGGGCCTGATAGAGATCGATCCGATCTTGGAGCGGTCAATTTCAGGCCCTATTTTTACTTACAGCGCTCCCGGTAGAGCGCTGTAAGTAAAAAGTATGTGACGTACCATGACCGTCATCGGTCCTTGAGTATTTCAAGGACCGTGACGGTCCTGGTACATCAAGGGTCCTTAAGGGGTTAAAGTTTTAGTGGAGCTACACTCGTGATACCACAAAGCTTACAACTGAAATGGAGCTACATTAATGACACCACAGAGCTTACAAATGAAATGGAGTTACACCACAGAGCTTATGAGTCTGACTGCCAGGGGTGAAAGAGAAAGTATAAAGGGGGAGAAAAAAGCAAAGAGGGAGGGCTAAATTAGCACATTGAGGAATTTAGCCAAAGGGCAGAGAATGGGGAAAGAAGGGGCAGTGCAGGAGAAATAGGAAAGAAAATAGGCAGTGGGGTGGAGAGATATGGGAGTGGGATAATATGGGGGAGATATAAAATTGGAAAAAGAGGGTATTGAGGGCTAAGGAAGAGAAGATGATACTCTACTGGCCCTGCAAGGGTTAAATTAGTTCAATGAGGCTGCTGCTCATTTCTGAACTAGTACACCAATAAAGCCTAACTGACTGTCAGTTCCTTACAGTTCAAGAATAGGTGTCTGTGAAATAGCAGTATTGCCATAGACTTGATAAATGAAATTTATATTTTTGAATAGCTAACAGGCTACAGTCACCATTGTTATCGGTAAAACAAAATACTATGTGGCCCTCACACATAGGGCTTTCTGATCATGTGGACCACAACTGAAGGGAAAGGAAAAGAGAAAAAAAAAGTGGACTTCCCTGACTTATCCCCTGCAAAACAAATCTCATCTTGAGAAGGATGGTGCAGCGGTTCAGAACATGTATCAGTATAGATGAGCGATGTGAGACATTTCGAATGAACGCGCAGTGCATAAGTAGTTAATCTCATTGCTTGTGTAGTTAAAGGGATAGTAATACTTAAAATTTACTAATCCCCATATTGTAGGCATTAAAAAATAAATTAATTGCCCCCAGTGCATTCTCTCTAACCTTTATGGTTTGAGAGATAATCTCTTGCAAAGTTACCCCCCTCCCTCCCCTTTCCCTGAAGTCAGCGTTGTAGCTGACTGAAGGGGAATCGGGTCTTACATGCATCAGGCGGCTCTTCAGCAGAGTTTGCAAGCACACATAGAACACTTTCAGTGAAGGATTTCTTTTTTATTAACACGA
Organism: Rhinophrynus dorsalis; assembly: GCA_037306005.1. Taxonomy (NCBI): domain Eukaryota; kingdom Metazoa; phylum Chordata; class Amphibia; order Anura; family Rhinophrynidae; genus Rhinophrynus; species Rhinophrynus dorsalis. The sequence continues at coordinate 580,103,777 of CM074718.1, forward strand.
TATCGGCTCTGCTGCAAAGCTGCCTGATGGTTGTATGACAGCATTCCTCTGTAGTCAGCTGCTCATCTGGGCGGGACTTTGCGAGTGATTAGCTCTCAAACCATAAAAGTTTGAGAGATTGCTCTGGGGGCAATTAATTTCTTTTTTTAATACCTACTATCTGGGGATTAGTAAATTTTAAGTATTACTATCCCCTTAACCTCCCCTCACTTGTGAATTTCAAACATGCTGAGCATACTTGAACTTGGCATTAGTGTGAGGTTAACTAAGTATGCCCTGCACTTTGACTTGAAATATCTCCCAGAGCTCATCTGTATTGCTGGATGTACTGAACCGCTGCACTGTCCTCATATAGGCAGACACTGTCTCACAGGCCAGTGTTGGTCCACGGACCAGCGGTTAAGAAATGCTGCCACAGTCAAGCATGTTACCTTTCACCATAGCAACTTGTCCAGTGCAACATCTCTGTGTAAGTGTTGCCAGTGTGGAAGGGCCTCACCTCAGATACTACAGAAGTTTTCAACCCAGATAAAAGCAGTGTGCTGCATCTGGCACTCAAAGGGTTAAAGAAAAATGATGAAGACTTGGATGTAGGAGAGGCCTCCAACTCATTGTTCTGCAGTTCACTGGAGACCTCTCTAATATTCACAGGGTTAAAAGCCCCATTTTAATCAATGGGAAGTTAGTGAGCTATTAACTCCTTAAGGACCATTGACCCAGACCGTCACGCTGGTCCAGCACTTAAGGACCAGTGACTGTCCTGGTACATCACGTACTTTTACTCACCGCACTTCTGCAGGAGCGCGGTGAGTAATACCGGGGACTGAAGTTGATCGCTCCAAGACTGGAGCGATCTCTTTCAGTCCCTTGTTCGGCATGCCGGCACACGTGAGGCGGCATGTTGAACTTCCCTGTCTGGTCCTTAAAGGACCACACACCCCGGGACAGCTGGTCCTTAAGGGGTTAAAGAATCACTACAAAAAATAGGTAATTTTTTTGTTTACATTTTTTTATGAAAGTATTTGTCCAGGAATGATACATTGAGATTGATTGATACTCATTTTATTTACCTCACAAGGGAGAAAGGCTGAGTTGACTTTGCCGGGACTAGAACCTGGGACCTTGACATTTGAACACATTCTACAGTTAACCAACTGAGCCATATCACCAGCATTGTGTGAAGTATAGAAGTAGAATGACACGTGTTTGGGGAACTGAACTATAACAATATCCTATATAATAATTCACTAAAGTTTGTCACAAGCTGTCATGGCCGGTAGGGACGGCTGCACGTGGTGCAGTCATGTGCAGTAGAGACTGCCTGCGAGCTCCCCGCTCCATATCAGCCGCGAGGTGGGCAGTCTCTACTGAGCATGACTGCACTGCGACCGGCCGGCACTGTGGCCCGTGTAACGGGCTCTTCAACTAGTTTTAATATAAATGAAACACTTCCATTTTATGCTATTGGTATGATTATTTATTTTGAAAAGGATGAACCCCCTCCTGGCATTCATTCATTCTCCTATGGAAGTAACAATACATTTCTGTGTACCAGGTAATCCCCATGTCTCTTGAAGAAATAGGACTGATCCTATAGAACAGAAGTAGTGATGAACAGTGGAACAAGGCTGGACTGGAAGAAAGTGGGCCTTATATGCCAGTCTAATGAGGTGCAGGTCTGGAGAAAAAAATTCCCCACACTGTCACTGATTTATATTAAAAAGGCTTTTAACATGTTCACTATTGGCTAGGGCTCCAGCATGTCACTTTCCAATGCGTAGGAAACCTCTCATTGAAAAGGTTAAAAGCCCAATGTAAGTTATTGAGAAATTTTAGGTGTTCCAAGTTGTGCATTTGGTTTGCTCCACGATTGCTCCCTCGTTTGCGCAGAAGGTCCAATGTTGTGTGGTGCTTTGACTACCAGTTGATGTTTGGAAGGCTGAAACACTTCACACAATACAATATTTGCTTTGTAAGATTTTGCATGTAGCAGTCCCTCTAACCTAACGCCTCAAGAGTGTGGAGACTTGAATGTGGTAGTGGAGGTTTGTGACATGGCATCACACATCGGTCTTATGTGATTAGCTAAGTTCCACATGGGTCACTATGCAGGTAATCCTTGGTGCATAATGTTTGCACTGCTCTGAACACAGGGAAACTGCAGCAAGTTCCTTCATGAGTAGAAGATACCATCCCTGGGAACAGGTTAATCTGGATTCTGCTATGTGAACATGACTTAACTTTTTAGCTGTTTGAGTGCCGAGATGTATTCAGCGCAGTGCGATGTGTTGGAAACCACTCTGGCACTCAAAGGGTAATTAATGGAATAGTAACCCTGTATTATTTGCCAATTTTATGCAAGTACGTAATTTGCACAGTCAAATTGCCTTTAAAAAAAAAATAAATAAATCTTTGCCTTTTGTTTTTTTTACATTTTTATTTCCTTGGCAATGTTCTACCTGATTCTGTTTGCAGAGAGCTTATACAATCAAGACCATATAGGTTATTTATGTTTTTCACCAGTGATCCTGATGCCATATTGCTGAGCTGAAATGAGCATCGCGACCTCCAGTATCATTCTTGTGAAAGGCCTGCTGGTGGCTGCACACGCTGCCGTGTAGACTCTCTTTGCTGCATCTTTACGGCATTCCTGTGTGTGTGCAGTAATGATTTGGGATGCTGAACATTGGTGTGTTATGTGAGGAAATAATCTCTTGTGTCTAACATTGTACCGTGAGCATTTCTGTTCTGATGCAGCATGTGCAAAAGAGGCCTTAGTGTTAAAGTGTAGTAAAGTTTTCCCAGCATCCCATTCACTCAATATAAATAGAAGTGACAAAGTAGTAGTTAAAACTATTTAACCCCTAAAGGACCACAAAGCACTTTTTTTTTTTTTTTTTAAAGGCGTGCAGCCATGAAATCCATGACGTGCCACGACTATGATGGGTCCTTTAGGGAAATGTTCCCATTACTGTCCTGGCACACCATAGGTCCTTAAGGGGTTAAGATAACAGTTCAGTCTCAATGTGATTCCACTGAAACCCGTACTACAGATTTGTACCTGCCTTATCTCTCTGTCTGAGGAAAGTTGGTGCATGCTGCATATCTCTCTGCAACAAATGAGTGATTGACTATGTTGTTATACAACCACAGGTGTACTCAGCCCTTTACAATGTAAAGGTTTAAACAATACAGGGTTGCAAGTGCTTTGCAAAGTGTAACACAGGACACTTCCTACTAAAAAGCTTCCAATCTAAAGTCTTAATGTGTTGCCTGTGTGATATGCTCCATAAGACACAATGATTCAAACCTCATGTATTTTTTCATGCTTTGCTGACACTGGGACAATGTTGCCTGTGTGTAAGCGTCCTAACACCACAAAGTCCTATGGATATGATTATTATTGATTGTTCCCTGGAATGATCACATGGGTTCTGCTTTTACCAGGCTAGGCCTCTGTGTATCTGCTTTCAAGTGGCTTTTATTTATGTTACCCCTTTAAAGACCAGAGGAGTGTGTGTAACACATTGCCCAGTATATGTTTTTTGCTATTACTTGTGATATATTTTATATTACCTTTTGTCCTAGTAGTTTAACACTGAAGAAACAAGTGTATAGTTTGTCCTGTTTGATTACAGAAATCCATAACAAAAGCCATAAATGATTAAATGCTTCTGGGTCTCGTATAAATAATTGGGACTATTTTTATCTTTCTGAATATAATGCAAAATATGTAATAATTTTATCACTAATAACAGTGGTTCTCAACATTTTGTTGGAGTAGAACACTTCAGTTTCAAATGAGTTCACAGTGGAACCCCAACGATCAAAACCTTTAACTCCGGGGTGTTCAGAATGAGGCCCTGGAGAAATTCAAATTTACAGCAAAAGTAATACATCCAAATAAACGGAGCTCCGATTAATTTGCATAGTTTTTAGACCATGCAGGGTGGTGTATTGATGCATTCAGATTTGTAGTCCTTGAGTAATTTAATTATAAAGTATACCCCTCCTGCTCCTTTATTTATGTAACACTGCCTCTCCAAACTGGTTGGATGGAGTTCAGTGAGCATAAGGAAAACCGTGTTCTCCTTCTTCAAAACGGGCAGGGTTTTCCTTATATTCACTGCATGAAGATTGTCACTCGCTGCAAGCTGTCTGGTCCGATGACCAGATTCCACATCTGAGGGAAGGAAGCTTAAAATGAGTAAAAGGGGCGGGAGGGGGACACTTTATAATTAAATTACTCATGAACTACAAATTGGATTGTATTGATATACAACTCTACATGGACTTAAAACTATGCAAATTAACCAGAGTTCCATTTATTTTGATATACTACTATCTCTTTAACAGAATCAGGGGTGATTTTTCTAAAAAGAAAGGAACCTGCTCTCTTTATTCTGGGTAGACAAAGCGCTGAAAAATGTAAAGTCTCTGATAGACGGAACCGGGTCACTGACAAAAGGTACAGGGTCATTGTCTTGGTATGACCTCACTGAAAAGCAGATTTGTTCATTGATTTAAATGTGGCTTTTAACTCCTTGGGGTGTAGCATTAAGGTGTGATAAGATATGATAAAGGTGAGGTAATTTCTCAACTGATAACACTTCTGCAATTCAGATATTATTCTATGGAGCCTAGTTTAGTGGGAGAGATCTTAGTGCATAGGATCTATAGAATAACCTAGAATGGTGAAGTCCTGTCCTCTTTATCACCTCTTTATCACACCTTAGTGTGTAACCCACAGGAATGCTAGGAAGATTTCCAGTGCATTGTGATGCATTGTACTAGGGACCACTCTGGAATTCAGGGGTTTAAAAGCCTCATTTAAATCAGAGGACATTTTTAGTTGTTCCCTAAAGTCTAGTTGGTTTGAACCAGAAATTTACCTCTTTTGTATATGAGGTCCTAAGGGCAAGGTTAACCCTTTGAGTGCCAGAGGGGTGTGCAACCCCTCTAGCACTCAAAGGGTTAAGTGAAGCAATTCTGACACCATAGGGCACAACCATAGTCTGTAGTTACCTGCAATGAAGAACCTATTGCACTTCAGGGATCCACAGAGAACCACTGTTTTATATAGTGGAGTCATTTAGATTTTAGGGTCCTTTGTTCAAAATAAAAGTAGGATAACCAAAACTGCAAATGGGCCTGTTCATTCAAAGCATTTCTTCACAATGGGTTGGAGACATACAGAAATGTCATTACGTATACATTCACTCCCATAACAGGAAACAACAGAGCTAGCAATCTATAGTGATCCACTTGAAACAGAGGTAGCAATCTATAGTGACACAAATCAAACAGGACTAGTATTCTGTACTGATATACTTAAAACAGAGCTAGCAATCTATAGTGACAATCCTAAACGAGTGCTTGCACTCTAGGACATGAGTGCTTGTAGGACATGAATGCTTGCACAATAAACTCTGCTTGCAATCTATAGTGACCCACATGAAACAAATCTAGAGATCTGTAGAGACCAACAGGAAACCACTCTTGCAATCTAGTGCCCACATAAAATGAAAGTGCTTACAATTTAGTGATGCACGCAAAGGAGTGAAAGGAGGTATCGATGGAAGAATGAGGGCATTGGGGTAGAATGAGCCATATAGGAGAAGTACACTCATCCCATATGCCTTCTATAAAAGGAGGTATATGGAGGGGAGGTATTGCATTATGCGTCGCCAGTATTGATATGGTCATGAGAAGAGCTAGTGCTGAATGTCTACATGAAGCACCAAGAAAAATTTATTTACAGGAGGTAAGTCCCTGGCATGCAAAGCAATAGGCATACCTGGGCTTTATTTTTTCTCTTCCCAATAAATGTAGTTTCTCAGCGATTAATTCCTCCTATTCCCCCCCCTAAAAGGCCAACATGGAGCATGAACTTGTGCTGATGCAAAAGGAGGGATGGACTCCACTAATGAAGAGCCACTGTACTTCCTAAAAGTGGTAATTACACACACAAACACACCCATTTACTTTAAAGCGAAACTATCACCCAAATTAAAGTTACCCCCAAATAATTATGCACATAACGATAAGCATATCCATACTAGTATTATCTGGAATAAGTCCAGCGTTATTGAGAAATCTAACTTGTTCCGAGATGGTCAGGCAAGCAGCTTGCTGTAGAGGCATCTGCACGCCTGTCCCATCAGTCCCTTTCTATACCTTAAGGTACAATACAACTCCTCCTAGTGGAGACCGGGACAGACGGCCAGATGCGCATATGTCTCTTTGGCAAAATGTCTGCGCTGATGCCTATCTGGCCATCTCAGAACGCATTGGATTTCTCAGTAATGCTGGACTTATTCTGGATAATACTAGTATGGATATGCTTATCGTTATGTGCATAATTATTTGGTGGTAACTTTAATCTTGGTGATAGTTCCGCATTAAGGCAAGGTTTGGCAAAGTGAGGCTTTGCAGCTGGTGCTGGGCTACATTTCCCATCAGTTGATAGCATTTGCAATCAAGCAACAGCTGATTTAAAGCGGAAGTACCACCCGACACAATCTTTAGCTTCACTAAGTCCACATCTGGAGATAGCTGCTTAGTATCATTAGTCGCCAGAATAATTACCTTATTTAGTAGATTTCTGCTCTCTTACCTGGCAGGATGGAGTGCGGACATCGTGCCGTTGTGACATCCGCACGCCTGCGCTGTCAGTCACAGCCGGGTCTCGGAGGAGTTGCTAGGAGCCATTTGGCTCCGGCTGGGACTGACAGCGCAGGCGCGCGGACGTCACAATGGCAAGATGTTCGCGCTCCGTCCTGCCTGTCAGCTGGAAAAGAGAGCAGAAATCTATTAAATAAGGTAATTATTCTGGCAACTAGCGCTACTAAGCAGCTAGTCGCCAGATGGGGACTTAGTGAAGCTAAAGATTGTGCCGGGTGGTAGTTCCCCTTTAAGACAACGTTTGTACGAGTAACGTGTTTGACATAATGTAATTTTTATGGAAAAAAATAGATACTGTCTAACTTTATTTTACATGTGACTCTTTTTTTCTCCTAACTACCGGTTATATTAGTGAGATTATCTTAATTTAATTGATACAAATTCACTTCTTAACCTTAAATCTTAAGACCATACATGCTAATCTATATATAATCAAAACTGATCTACACATACAGTAGTTTATTTTTGTATAAAGTGGCCAACATATTTTATAGTGAATTCATTTCATTTTAAACTTGCAAAGCAAATACCATATAATCTTGCCTTTTTTCCTGTTTAGTGCTATATGTGTGGTAGATAAGAACATGGCATTCATTTAAATATTACTGGACACCCGGTGGCTAGTCGTATTTTCTGTCAAAGGACTGTTTGCAGTTAATGTTAGCAAACCCACCGCAGTCTGCAAGGGTAAGCAGATTATCGGTAATTGTATGTGTGTATGCATTTTGGGAAGGGGAGGGGTGCAACATTTTCTTCAGGTCTGAATAAGATATAGATTCCTGCTGGCTGTTTTGTGTTTCATCATAAAGCCTGTGAGGAGGCCCGCTTCCCATTGAGTGGCTGTGGCCCATGAAGTTGCTATCATGCTGTGCAGTGTTTTGATCTCTGCAGTGGCAGTTATGTTCGTGATAAATTTGTAACCCTCAGGAACACCTGCAAATCAGCCTGGATTTAAATTAAAATTAGGTTTTATGGCATTTTTTAATCATACAGAAGGTGGTGATAAAACAAGAAACCATGTATTTTCCAAGTAAGAAAGGTAGCAATATTTCAGTCCAGGTCCGAACTATGGCACTGATAATGGAATCCAGATTGATCTGTGCTTGGTGTGATGCAGAGATTGGAAACATATTTTAGGAAAGGTACAATTTGGGGGGGGTTGGACGAGAACCATGAACACATCTTGAGGGCTGGCTTTTAGTTTAGTCACAGGATGCAACATTCTTCTGAAAATTAATTGTCAGCGTGTGAGGTGCAAAGGTGTAACGTGAATTTCTTTTTCTAGATTTATGGCAGCTCTGCTTAAAATGGGTTTTCCTTCCTTTGCTTTTGGATTTGTAGGAGGTAAATATCTTTAGTGAGGAAGAAAGCACATATTTGTTTTGGGACCATTATAGGCATCCTTTTTTTTTTTTTTTTTTTTTTTTTTTTTTTTTTTTTTTTTTTTTTAAGCTAAAATGGGCTGCACAAGATTAATTTGTTGTGGAAATTTTCTACCGATTTTTGTATAGTGTCAGTAATATATGACTTTTATAAGCAGTTAATTTTTTAAAGATGCTCTTAAATACTACATACAGTGAATTAGCTTGCTTTGAACGATAATGGGTCATTTGCAAATATTCAACCTTTTTGCCCTTGAATGCTATAGAGGTCTCCAATGGAGTCTGCAAGGCTAAGAAGATTATCAGTAATTGTATGTGTGTGTATACATTGGGGGGAGGGGGTTGCACCATTTTCTTTGGAGCCCATGGAGTTAAATAACCCCTACCGCTTTCAAAATGTAATCCTTTGAATGCCAGAGAGATGCACATCACATAATGCCTTTGAGCTGCAAAACTTTTTTTTAAACAATATGTAAATCCCTTAAAATAAATAAATATATGTGGCACAAAAACAAACAAACAAAAAAAACATTTCTGAGAACATGTCCTAAATGACTTCGTTTTTCACAGGCTAAACTTTTTTTTTATGTGGAAGGTTGTTTACACGCAAATTAAAAGTGAAATTGTAACGTTACTTTTTCATGTGAAGGGTATTCTTTCAGCCTTTCTCTTTTGTATGTATCCATAGAGGGGAGCCCCTCATCTCATATAGGGATTCTATTTAACAGTTCTAGCCAAGTCTTTATCAGCGTGGATCTAAAGCAGTGTGGAGCAGTGTTTGATTTGAAGCAGTTCCCTGTATATAATTGCACTTTGAGTCTATGCCTCCTTTTGGCTGAAAACCTAGCTTATTGCAGCTAAGGGAATCTCAGACAAAAAAATGCAAGTTGTCCTTGTGCATAAAAGCAGATTCTGCACTTCAACACCTTTTCAAATTAATATTTGTGATGGGTCTATTCTCTGCCTCTGAGTTTCTGTTCTCTTGCTTTGTTCCTGTGTTTGATGTAATGGAAGCAAGGACAAAAAGGAGAGCTGGGAGAGTGTGTGAAAATGGTAGTTAAGTGGGCTTAAGGGGTGCTTCAGCACTTTCTGAAAGGATTCATGACTGAATAGGCCTCAGAGTGCTTAGCTGTAGTGCTGTAAATAGACAGGTCCGACACAAAGCTGCAGATGAAATGAGCACATGCATATCACCCCTTGTGACATCTGGCCAACCTTGGAATATAATTTCACTTCTTCAGCCTCAACCAAACATTTCCAGAACGCTCTGGCGGTTAAAATCTTTTGTTTGGTTAATTGCAATGAGTATAATATACAAGTCTCTTGGAGGTCTGCTGTGGACGATTGGACAATTGAAAGATTTAATGAGATACTGCCAGTTACTCATAATAAGGTTTCTTTTCTGCTTGGTATTTTCTGAGGATTTGTGATAGCACGAAACTCTTTAATGTTCCAGCAAACATATCCCATTTGAGAAGGAATGTATGTTTGCTGGGGAATGATTTCTGCTCATCTGAGCCACCATTTATTTAATTGCTTAGCCACATATTTTTTTGTATTGTGGATTTGGATAGGAATTTCAATTATCTCTTTAGATATTTAGCACTAAATGTAACCCTTTAAGTAAAGATTAATGGGTGCCCTATTATATATATATATATATATATATATATATATATATATATATATATATATATATATATATATATATATAATATAAATCGCATCCATCTGACAGCTTGCTATTGACACATATATATCAATATATACAATGTGCATATATCTTTTAGTTTATACACACATACACACGCACATTTTTTTTTTCATGGACAAAACCAAAATTATTTAAACTCCAGTTTAATCTATAAAACTCACTTTCAAAGTCTTAAAAAAAAAAAAAAAAATCCCAGGTCTATTATTACTTTAGCAGCATGTAGAAAAGGAAATGAGAAAGGCACAAGGGTTGCTACAGTCTGACATGGGGCAATTAATCTTCCAGTAAGCGTTGTCAGGCAGAAATGAGCATAAATGGATCACTCGCATTAACCAGAGGAGTGTAGGTAGAGATTTTAACAAGCATTTACGAGAGTCCATTTTCTCACTAATGAAGAGGGAAATAAACGAACCAGTGTAAGCTAGCATTATGTACTTAAAGTTGTGTCCTTTTGGCTAAAGACGCCTCTTCACATTCTTGACATTTCTAGTAGAATCTGTATGATCTAAGCCACTGCTGGAAGGCTTGAAAAAATGTAAGGTTGACTTAGAACTAAGCACGTCTTTCATTTGTAGTTCTCTGTCACAGTGTTCATTAATTTGAACAATAATAATTCCTTTCCAACAAATGTTTCTTTTCTTTAACACTTTGCATGCTATAAAGGTCATCAGTGCATTGCATAATTCTCCAAAGGCCTCACTCGCATTCAAGAGGTTAAAGAAGAAATATACATTTTAATGCATTTTTTTACGACTTCTATCCAAAGAGATGTCTGTGTCATGAATCTGGCACTGTAACAAAGATGGCTGCATAGTGGTCTGTGTATAGAACTTTCAAAAACAAAGGCCAAACGTGCCATCTTAAAATTAATAGACGTTTCCTAAATTTAGAGCTGTATTTAAAGAAAAGCTGACTGCCAATGTATACAAATTCCTTCAGGATGAAGGAGAACCAGGAGAATGTTTAACAACAATTTGGTCTTGACACCTGGATTTTGAAGAGTAACACAGACCCGTGACATTTTAAACTCTGGATACAGTACTTTGTTTCCACCATTTTATCAATACTTGTCAGTTCCTGGTGAAATTCTTTACAGCAAAGTGCAGCTACAGTTCTGCAAGCTTTTGAACCAAGGTCATTTTTTACAGATTATGTGACTTGCATGTTATACACAGTAGTTCCCATGTTTACTGTTGCACGTGGATGTTTAATGCTTTTCCAGTAGTATCAGACGATGACAGAACTAAATTTTTGGGTGGTTAGTAAATTAAATGACATATTTATATAGCTTCAGAAGATATCTAACAGACCTTTGTACTAATTAAGTGGTTTGTATTGACCTAGAGAACAGAAGTGCCTGATGTCTGAATAATGTGTCTAGGTATTTGTAGTCCTATCTACCTGTTCCATTTTCAGTATGTTATTTTTGCAGTTCTGGAAAGCTGTGCTTCTTCATGGGACTAAAAATGTCCTAACTTTTATAAGACCTTTACATTCACTAGTTTGTTGAATCCAGACCTCTTTGCCTTTTGCCACTGGGGGAATCCTGATCAGGAAGCACTTCACTACGTGTAGTGGAGATTTATTGAAACTACCAACTACCTTTCTACAGGAGTTTAATTCTAATATGCCGATTGAAATTGCCAAAGCATAGGAATGACAGGATAGCGGTTTACTGTTGTATCTAGTAATCAGAGGTGATCTTCTGCACTGAGAAGCACCTGTCATAAAAAATTATCTACTACCATGAGATCAGATTTAGTAACTGGGCTGCCTCAAAATACTAAGGTAGTGTTGAGGTCATAAAACTAACTCCTGTTGCTGCCTCAGCTTCAGTGGACCAGCATGCAATCGTGAATACAGACATTGTTTAGTCACGATTGCTTGAGAGTCAATTGCCTAGTGTGGTTATTTATGTAATGGTCCTTGAGCATTATTGCTGTATATGTCTGGTAGTGAACTAGGTCTAAATAAGGGAAATCTTCAGCCACCATACCCACTGGCATCAACTATTTCTACTCAGTGTATTCTATTCTATTGTTTGTCACTTTCATTTCACAATCTGATTTCTTCTTACATTGTTCTTCTCATTGAGGCTGGTATGAGGAGGTATGAACTATTGGAATCTTTATAATAAAGATCTATATAATACAGATGCAGATACAATGCAGAAATATGTGATGGGATTGCTATATGAAAGACAATAACTTGGTCCCTCTTCTATTTTTTACTAGCTGAAGAGCCCGTTACACGGGCCACAGTGCCACTGCCAGCTGGTCACGGGGCAGTCATGCGCAGAAGAGACTGCCCGCGCCACGGCTGATACAGAGCAGGATGCTCCTTCTGAGTGTCCAGCTCTGTATCAGCTGCGGCGCAGGCAGTCTCTACTGCGCATGACTGAGGCGTTACACGCGTTTTAGCAAATTATTATATAGGATTGTTTACCTTAAAGAGAATATAGCACATATATTAACTGCTGTTAAATGTATACATCTGAACAGCAATATGACTGAACCAGTGTTGTGTTTTTATGGTCAGATTAGTATTGTATTCTAGAATCTGTATTCTGCTGTAATGATATTAACTAGTTTCTGACAGGATTCACTTTGATTAGGATGAATTGTAAAATTTCTCCTGCACTTTCAAAAACAGTATATAAATGTTTCACTGTGCTTGAAGCTAATTTGTTAGAGATACAGGATGATTACATGTTTGTTATTTGTTAAATATATTTAAACAACTAAGGTATATATATACATTTTTGTGATTAATTCTATATTGGGATATAACACCCAAAAGATTTTGACTATACTTGTACTAAAGGGTCACAGATGGTAGAAAGATTTGTTACCATGCGAAAGCACACTATTTTGTGATTATAAAATTAATCTGTCTCTAAATCTGTTTAAATAGTTTTGCCATTGAATGAGCAATATAAATTATTAATATTTTCATGTTCACTGGGACATTGCTAACTCCATTTACCAACACAGCTGTTTGACCCAGTGACATCATGTGTTGCATATTTTTGCATTTTAATGTGTAAGTCTTTTAAAAGGTTACAAAGAACTCATAACTCATAAGTAATTAAATTATTTGTCTTGGAAAGTATAAGAAATCCTAGTGACACAGGTCATGGTGGGAAAAGGAGAGGTGCGCAGTGTTTTGTGTTGCACCTGTTCATCAATAGTGGATTTGCTTATAGAACAAAGGCGTTCCTTAGGAACTGAGCTGCCTTTTCCATAAGGAAATTAAATTACACATGCTAATACTCCAGTTGTGATATTATTATATTTTTTTTAAATGTACTACTCCGTAACTAAAAAAAAAAAAAAAAAATCCTCATAACTACTTGTGGGAACCATTCCAAGACGTGTCTAGCATCTTGCCCTGAGAGGTTTTCTGCAAACATATGTGCAAGGCTTAATATGTGTTTAGAATTTTGTTAAGGCAAATGATCCAGAGAAGTTCTTTTGAAAGGGTATAAATGTTCCAAGGTCACAGATAAAGTAGCTGGTCATTGTAGGTCACACTGCCGCCTGCATCTCTCTTTTTCCTGTGCTGTACTTCAAACAGAAAGTAGCACCAGCAACTTTGTTTGTTAAAAAAAAAAAAGAAAAAAAAAATCATGTTGAATAGAATACCATTTTTTATGTATTGTGATTAGCTATTTTCAAGCTTTTCAATGTATTTTATTAGGTACAAGAACAAGTAATTAGTAATTTTGAAAATCATAGAATTCATCTTTGTGTGTGCGTGTATGTATGCTTATATGTTTCATTTGGAATTTCCTTTTTGGCATTTTAACAATTTTTACAAGTTGAAATAGTAACCATCAATGTACCATAAAATATTAAAACATGAACCATTTTAACATTTATTTTTGCTTTGTTGTATAAATGTTTTGGAAATGGGTTAAGAACCAAGAAATAATTACCCAAATCATTTTTACAACTTTTTTTTCCTTTTGCAAATATGGTATCTAATTAAACATAATTAATTAACAAAATATAATGCAACTAGTTGAAGAGCACGTTACACGGGCCACAGTGCCACTGCCACCCGGTCGCGGGGCAGTCATGCACAGTGGAGACTGCCCACGCCGCTGCTGATACAGAGCTGGATGCGCCTCTGTATCAGCTGCAGCGCGGGCAGTCTCTGCTGTGTAGGACTTCATCATTATATACGTTTTAGCGAATTATTATATAGGAGATGTTACAATCAGACAAGGAATCTTGCTCAGTTTTCTCTCTCTTGTGAAGTTCAGCAGTTTTATGTAAAACCAACTAGTGAAGTGTAAACAAGTTCACATTCTGATCATAGCAAATTAAAGAGAAGTTTTTGGCGAAATGTATCAAAACCTGTTCCTTCTTTGGTTGAAAAAGTGTTAAGGCCTTTGTTTTATGTGTATAGTGATCTTCTAAAAGGAATTCTGTTTTTCATAATTTAAATCCAATCTACCTTTATAGAAAATATTAAATTATTTTCTTACAGTTTGATAGCTATGGCTTTGGAGAGTTCCTCTGGAATTAATTAAAGGGGATGTATCACCTCTATAGAACTTAGGCTAAATAGGTTATATAGTGAATCTGACTCAAATTGTGTTCATTTATTTATTTTTTTAAGCTTTATTTTGTCAAAATTGAAGTTATAAAGTCTGGGCTGCAGCTACTTCCGCTTAGACCTGTTCTGTAACTTGCCTCTGCTCCTCTCCCTCTATCCAGCCTCCTCCGATGATGGAGGTTTCTGTATGTAAGCTGGAGCAGTCTCATATCTAGCCAGTGAGACCGCTCCAGCTTACAGGCAGAGGTCATCAGAGGAGGGTGGATAGAGGGAGGGGAGCAGAGGCAGAGTCTGATACATCCTCTTTAATGCATCACTTATATTTACATGCATTTCTGTGGCCATGCCTCATCACATGGTTCGTGAAAATGTACACTCTCTAGAGTGAAGATTAGAAAGGAATAGTTAACAATTTCCCCCCAAAATAAATAAATATAATTATCAGATGTGCTAATTCAAGATTTCTTGTTTGGGAAAACTTGGATATCAGGCTTATTGCTTAAGATATGACGCATTTTAGCTGTAGAACTATGACTTCTAAGTCATCTACCAACTATGAATTGTGAAAATTAAAGTCCTGCAACAGCTATAAACAATCATATTGTCCGTGCTTTCTTTAAGAAAGCTCTTCCATAGAGGACATTAAAATCCCTTTAGTGGACTAGTTCATGCTGTTTAATTTAAAAATAAAATGTTTGAGCTGTAATAAGTTTTAAATGAAACCTCTCCCAGCTTTAGGATTTTCCCTATTTTACTGAGCAGGAAAAGTCCTTTGAAAAAGGTTTAAAAATTTACATTAAATGTCACAATTTACTGTACAACATCTCAAGGAAGCTTATTGTAAAAAAAAACAACAAAAAAACAAAAAAACAAAGCGTGAAATATGAATGCTACATATATCCTGTGCACACTGATACCCAATATGTGTAAGTTCACAAATGTACATCCTTCCCTAGGGACCCAAGTTAGTTACAGCACATGAAAGGATTTGGATTGACATATATTCAACTATGCTTAGTACATTTTGGTTAATTACCCCATAACATCAAAATAATCCCTTAAAAGCATACAATTCCTGAAATTAGATATCCTGCTGCATCATCATATATGGGGTCATGCAAATTTTTAGCCTAGTCTAATATGTGTACATGTCTCCAGAAACTTACATAAGGGAACACCATAGGCATTTTTTTTTTTTACATTTACACCCCTTAGTATGTACTGAAATCTTTGAAAACTGTTAAGTTTCTCTGTTGTCCAATACAGGTTACTGGTAACTTCGGGGTAGGCAATCGGCTCCTTTAAGTAGGCAGGAACAATCCTCTCCTTAGCTTGCAGCTAGCCAATCACAATCCAGTAAGATGTGTTCCTTGGTCAAGACACAATGCAAGAGAACAGTTCTGCTATAGTTTTAGATTTTTTATTATTTTTCTGTTAGATATGGAATACCATCACTGACAATTCCCATCACCCAAATGTGGATAGCTCAGTTTACCAGGTGCTTTTGTGGACCTAAGATCTGGGGGGAAAATCTTGACTGCAAATTCTTTCCCCAGGAGTTGCCCACTGAGTCTTCTTCTTGATATATGGTAATCTGAAGACAGAAGACCAGCTAAAAAAGGTGAGCACCATTTGAGTGCTGAGGTCCACATGTCCCACGCTTCCCCTCCGCACATGGGTCTCATTTGGAGTTCCTATTACATACTCATGCACTCATTGGATTTATCTGTATGTCTGTGGGGTGCTTGGTGCACGATTCTGTGGTAACTTAACCCTTTGGCTGCTGGTTTGGCATCTTTTGGAGTGTTGTGGGCACTTTCCCTACCGGGATCAGTGTTTATTGGGTCTACTGACTTGTTCTAGTGGGCTTTTGAGTGGTTTTTACATTTGGTTTTCACCTTGTAAAATTTGTATTGCTAACGCATAGACACAATTACTCCATTCACTTCTATGGGACTTTACAGTTTGGGACATATCTCTGCAACTGCTACACGTAGCGAGGTCAGAGATGGTTCATTTTGTTGCTCTGCACTTGCTCTGTTATCCAGTGAATGTTCTGAGCATGTTGGGGGGCTCAGGGGGCTTCGGGCACTATTGGAGTACTCCTTTAGCAAAAATACAATTCACATGAGCGCTTGCTTCGCGCTTTCATTTCTGATTGGCTCCTGCTGCGGCAGCCATTTTGTACCTTCGCTGATCGAGTATCCTACGAAGGGTTTGGACTCTCCTTCTCTCCTCAGCAGTTTAACCCTTCACCTGGCAGATGAGTCTATTTTAGCATTTCTGGGGTGATGTTTATTATCACACGCACTGTGTATTTTGGGTGTTTCTGATACTTTGACCATTTGACACTGTGAGTATGTCTATTCCATTAGACCTTGTGTCTAGACCTAAGACTAAGGACACTGGGGCGTCTGTGTCCCCCACTGCTCATTGCTCCTCATGTCGCTCAGGGTTACCTAGAGAATACTCAGGTCATGTTTGCCCAGCATGCGTTGCTGCCCCTGAGTCCCCTGCAGGGACCTCCAGCCATGCACTAGAGCCAGTCTGGATGCAAGAGTTTAAGGCTACTACCAGTGACCTCTGGTCCACCTTACAACTCCTTCCATCCACTTTTCAGGGGGTCTTCCACTCGTGGCAGGCCCCCACCCCTATCAGTTCTTCCCTATCTAAATCGCCGGGTGTACCTGATGTGTCTGCTGTACCTTCCTCTCAGTTTTTTTGGGACCCATTTGAGGCTGATCCTGTTCCCTCAGCTGAGGGCCTGATCAGGGCTGTGTTGGACACCCTGAACATCCCCTTTGTACAGGAGGTTTCATCTGACCCCTCTGATGTATTCCAGGAGCCTGTTAGGCCCCATACTTGTTTTCCACCTAACCCCACCCTGGATCGCTTGGTGTCTGAGGAGTGGAAGTTTCCAGACAGAAAACAGTCTGTCTCTAGGAAGTTTGCTAAGCTTTACCTGTTCTCTGAAGCAGCCCTAGCTGAGTGGGTTCATCCTCCCAAGGTGGATGCCCCTGTTTCCAGACTTTCTAAGTCCACTGCCTTGCTTCTGGCTGATGCATCTGCTCTGAAAGACTGGACTGACAAGAAGCTTGAGACCTCTCTCAAGGCCATTTTTGCAATGGCTGGTTCTGCTCCGCTCCCTGCATTTGTTGTGACGTGGGTGAACATAGCCGTGGCTGTTTGGACTGAACAGCTCACTTCAGCTGTCCGTCAGGGAGCTCCTACTGCTGACATTTTGTGGCTTCTTGCCAACATCTCTGAGGCTCAGCACTATGTTTCTGCTGCCCTGTTTGATGCTGTGCGCATGGTAGCCAGGGCATCCACAATGTCTGTGGTAGCCAGACGTGCTCTTTGGCTCAAGATCTGCTCTGCTGAAACTGTCTCCAAGAGGGCTCTCCTGTCTTTGCCCTTTCAGGGCACCTCACTGTTTGGTCCTGATCTTAAGGATCTGATCAGTGAAGCCACTGGAGGGAAGAGTACTCACTTGCCAGTGGTCCAGAGGAAGAAGACGCCTGTCAAGCGGAATTGTTTTTTTCATCCCTTTCAGGCTGACTCGCGTCCAGCAACCCCGGCGGTGCCTCAGAAAAGCACCGCCTTTTGAGGGATCCATTTAGGCCCTTCTGGACAAGTCGGTCTTGGAACCTGTTCCTCCTCAGAAAAGGGGGGTTGGGATTCTACTCCATCTTCTTCGTGGTTTCCAAGAAGGATTGCAGCTGTCATCCCATTTTGGATTTGAGGGCTCTCAACTCCTTTCTGTCACAGAAGGTCCAGGTTGTCCTGAATCAGGATCCAATTCCAGCCAAGAAGTTGTCATCCCTGGTGGGGAAGTTCATTTCCACCATAGAAGCGGTTCCGTTTGCCATGGCTCATATCAGGGAACTTCAGGGGTTTCTAATCCTGGAATGCAGGGGTCAGCAGGAACTCCTGGAGAGGTCCCTATCTCTCCCACTTCACGTGGGGATTAGTCTCTCGTGGTGGCTCAACTTGAACAATCTGCTGAAAGGCAGGCCATTCATGGTGCCATTATGGACAGCGGTGACGACGGATGCCAGCCTCTCCGCTTGTGGTGCAGTTCTGGGGCACTTGAATGCTCAAGGCTGGTGGTCCCAGGAAGAATCTCTCCTTCCCATCAACGTCTTGGAGCTTCGATATTTCATGCCCTGCACCACTGGATGCGCCAACTGGAGGATTGCCCGGTCAGGTTCCAGTCGGACAACGCCACAGCGGTAGCCTACATCAACAAGCAAGGCGGCAGCTTGGCTAGAGGTCAAGGCTATTTTGTCCTGGGCAGAGGAGCCTGTCTCTGGCATTTCCGCAGTTCATATTCCTGGCGTAGACAACGTTCTGGCAGACTTCCTCAGTCAACACACAGTCGACAGCAGAGAGTGGGAACTGCATCAAGAGGTGTTCGACTTCATTGTCCAGCTGTGGGGTCTTCCGTGCATCGACCTGATGGCAACCAGACACAACAGAAAATTTCTAAAGTTCTACTGTCACTGGGCGGATCCCCTGGCTCTAGCAGTGGATGCCTTGTCGATCCCATGGAATTTCCCTCTGGCATACCTCTTTCCTCCCATTCCCCTGTTGCACAGGATGATACAGAAACTGCAACTGGAGCACTTTCCAGTCATTCTGATTGCTCCATACTGGCCTCAGCCGGCTTGGTTTCTAGATCTCTCAGTGACGTAACCTCTTCGGCTCCCCTCCTGTCCGGATCTTCTTTTACAGGGTTACCCGTGGAAGGAGGAGGACGTTCCTCACCTGGCTTTGACGGCATGGAGATTGAATCCTCAGTTTTGAAGAAAGGTTTTTCTTCTGGTGTGGTGGCTACTATGCTTAGTGCCCGATAGCTGGTTTCCTCTAAGGCCTACCATCGAGTTTGGAATACCTTTCTATCTTGGTGTGCTGATAGGGACCTGTCTCAGGATTTTGATCTTCCTACAGTCCTTTCTTTCCTCCAGAATGGTGTGGATAAGGGTCTCAGTCTGAGTTCTCTTAAAGTTCAGACTTCTGCTCTCTGTTTTCTTTCAGAGGCGTCTTGCTATTTTTCCTGATGTCAATGTTTTCTTCCAAGGCGTTGGTCATACCCGTCCTGTGTTTAAGACTCCCGCTCCTCAGTGGGACCTTAACTTGTTTTTGGGCATCCTTCAGCACCCTGCCTTTGAGTTCTTGGCCACTATTCCTTTGCATCTGCTGAAGTGGAATATGGCCTTTCTCCTAGCGATTGTGTCTGTTCGCTGTGTTGCGGAGCTGCATGCCCTGTCTTGTAGGCCACCCTTTTTGGTGTTTCACAAGGACAAGGCGGTGCTTTGCACTTTGCAAGAGTTTCATCCGAAGGTGGTGTCTGAATTCCACATTAATCAAGAGATTGTCGTTCCTTCTTTCTGCCCTAACCCTACTTCTGACAAGGAGAAGGATCTTCACCTGTTGGATGTTGTGCGTTGTTTCAAGTTCTATGTGCATTGCACTGTGACATGGAGGCAGTCTGATACTCTTTTAGTCATTCCTGAGGGTTCCAGGACAGGGAATACATGATTGGTATTAATTACCATACTGTAGGGGGTGCCAGAAGCAAGAAACTACGCCAACTAAAATCTCTGTTAGCAGCTCAAGAAACATGGTGCCCCATTTATTTGGGTTGACATACCATATGAGGTGCCAGAAGCACTAACCTACACCTGCCACTTTTCATTTTTGAAATGACCTTCCTTCCCTAACATGGTCTTAAAAATTAAAGATAAGAAGAAAATGTAAGCAAGGCAAAATATTTTGCAAAGTAGACATTCACCAACATCAAATAATGGCTTACTTGCCCTTTTATCCCAAGGCCAGTGTACACAGATATTTTCAGAAGGTGGCACTATAGGAAATAATACATGTATTTTGCATTTCTAACCCCTCAAAGATACATTTAGCTTTGAAAAACATGGACTGTCTTACTGTACTCAGTAGCTACTGCTTTTCAAAGAAACTTGACACCTCATTGGTATGAGCTGACATACTGTAAGGGTTGCCAGAAGCACAAAACTACACCAACTACATTCCCTCATTTTTTAAATATGATTTGCCTGTCCTAACATGGTTATGACAACTACTAAATGAAAAAAGCTAGACAAAGATTATTATTTTGGAAGGTAGACAGTAAGTGGCATCATAATAGGAGTCACTTGTATTCAACCTCTTGCCTAGTGTGCACAATTATTTCCAGAATGTGGTACTATAGGTACTACTACAACTTAAATCTAGGCCCCTATTTGCATGGCGTTAAGTTGCAAGAACATAACTTGTATTTTCCATCTATGCATCTGAGTGAAAACTTAACCAGGGCTTTATTAAAAGCCTTTCAATATTATTATTCATATTTTGTGTGATTGGGTACATTTGTAGAATTTCTTTTGTGCAAATGCTCTCATGTTATTTTTACATAACTTTGATATTGGTTTAAATCTTTTGATCTTATATTTAATCCATATTAAATTTCCTGGGTTAACAGTATTATCCATTTGTTCTGTCAAATACTGGTGGCTAGGTTTAACTTAACATGTTGTATTTCATCAAATATCAGTTGTAATCCTACCGTGCTATATATTAACTAAAGCTGGTACTCCACTTAGAGTGATTATTGTTTCGCTGTGAGCTATCTGCTGAGCATGAGCTCTAATTACATTTCTCTGTTGTCCAGTATAGGTTACTGGTAACTTTGGGTAGGCAATCTGCCTCTTTAAGTAGGCAGGAACAATTCTAGAAATGAATGCAGGGGTGGAGCCTACCTTCCCTCCTTTGCTGCTGCTAGCCAATCAGCTCCAGTGAGATTTGTTCCTTGGATAAAGATACAGGCAAGAGAACAGTTCTGCTATAGTTTTAGCTAATTTTTTTTATTTTTCTGTTAGATATGGAATACCACCATTAGGCGGACAATGCTCTTAGATGTGGCTAGCTCAGTATCTAGGTGCTTTGGTGGACCTTACGCCCTGGGGGGAACATCTTGGTTACAAGTTCTTTCCTCAGGAGTTGCCCACTGAGGCTTCTTCTTGATATGTTGCAATCTGAAGACAGAAGATCTGCTAAAAAGTTGAGCAACCCTTTGAGTGCTGAGGTCCACATGTCCCACGTTGCCCCTCCGCACAGGGGTTTTCCTTTGGAGTTCTTATTGCATACTCCTGCACTCATTGGGTTTATCTGTATGTCTGCTGGGTGTTTTGGAGCAAGTTTCTGTGGTAACTTAACCCTTTGGTTGCTGGTTTAGCATCTTTTGGGGGGTTGTTGGCACTTTTCCTATTGGGTCTAGTGACATGTTTAGTCATGTTTGGTGCAAAATTACTTGTTCGTTACACTTTTGCAAAGTTTGTGTCGTGCTTTTACCACATAGATGCCGTTGCTCCATTCACTTCTATGGGACTTTACAGTTTGGGACATATCTCTGCAACCGCTCATCGTAGCGACTTCAGAGATGGCTCATTTTGATTTTCTGCCCTTGCGCTCTTATCAGGTCAACATTTGGTGTGTGTGTTGAGGGCTCAGAGGGCTTCGGGCATGAGCGCTTTAATCGTGCGCTCATTCCTGATTGGCTCCCGTAACGGCAGACATTTTGTTCTTTCTCTGAACGAGTATCCTACGCAGGGCTTGGACTCTTCTTCTCTTCTCTGCAGATTAACCCTTCGCCTGCCAGATAAGTGTATTTTAGTGATTTCTGGGGCAAAATTTTAATCATACACACTGTATTTGGGTGATTCCTTATACTTTGAATGTTTTGACACTATGAGAATGTCTATTCTGGTGGAGCCTGGGGCTAGGCCTAAGTCTAAGGACACTGGGGGCTCTGTGTCTCCCATTGCTTCTCATGTCAATCAGGATTACCTAGAGAATTCTCAGGTCATTTATGCCCAGCATGTTCTGATGTCCCTGAGTCTCCCCCATTGACCTCCAGCCATGCATTAGAGCCAGTTTGGGTGCAAGAGTTTAAGGCTGCTACTAGAGACTTCCGGTCTACATTACAACTCTTTCCATCCCAGTTACAGGGGGTCTTCCACTCCTGGCAGACCACTACTTCTGTCAGATCTTCCCTACCGCAACCGCAGGGAGTACCTGACGAAGAGGAACTGTTGGTGGATTCTGACGATGAGGAATGTTCTGCCGTGGTCTCCCCTCAGTTCTTTGGGGACCCCTTTAAGTCTGATCCTGATCCCTTGGCTGAAGGCCTGATCAGGGCTGTTTTAAACACCCTAAACATTCCCTTGGTTCAAGAGGTTTCTTCGGACCTCTCTGATGTGTTTCAGGAGCCTAAGAGGCCCCATACTTGTTTTCAACCTAACCCCACTCTTGACCATTTAGTGTCTGATGAGTGGAAGTCTCCTAAGGAAGGCAACCACTAAACTTAAAGGTATTCTGAATGTATTTCTATATTTGGAGGCCTACATTTACAATTTCTGCAGTCTCAAAGGTTCTTTAAATGCCTTCATCATAAACAGAATAACACAGGAATCAGAGAATTTGTCATACTAAAGAGTATATCCATAGCTGGGAACTCTCTGGTTTTGCCCCAGAGACTCCGGTTGGGACTCTGAATTACTGGGTCTCCGGGGCAGAGTCTGATTCTCTGGATGTGGGGAGTTTCTGATGAAACTCTGCCCACATCCACTTCTCTTCTCCTCCTTTCATTCTTTTTTTTTTTTTTTTTTTTTTATGGGAGTCCCTTCCCCCTCATGATTAAGCCCCGCCCTTTTATGACGCGACGCACATCATTTCTGTCACCTCATCAGCACCACAGGGGGGAGCCCCAGGAGGAGCCCAGACCAAGAAGTTCCTAGGTATGAGTATATCCCACTTTTATCTCTCCTTATTTCATAACCCTCTTCCAGCCCATGTATTGTACTGTAAGATGATACTGTGGATTTTGCATGCAGAAGTATGATACAGAAATTCTAGATGTTAGAATTGCATTATAGTACTTTTTTGGAAACTCCTCTCTCAAAATACTTTTTGCTTCTGATTATATCTAAATTCTATTGCTTTTAAAGTTCTTAATATTTAGGCAACTGTTATCCATTTCTGGAGTTACTGATACTAATGATAATAATTTGTGTGATTGCATTATGGGGATCATTGCTAAAATGCAGCAATAAATCTTTGGTAATTTGACTCCGCTAAGATTTCTCATCCAGCAATCCTGAGTTTACCATTCCTGTGGAAGTGTACCGTCTCCTAACAATCAAACCACTGGCAGTATATACTTAATTAATAATTGTGTTTGCTTTTCTGATTATGTTGGTTTAAAGAATATATGCTAATAATCCTAATTGGTTAGACTGCTAAATGTAATCTAACCTTTTAAAGCCATCTGTGTGTTCTCCTGATCCTGTTAAAACAGAGATTTGCTTCCTATGCATAATAAATAACAGGACATTTACTTCAGGAGACTGTGGCTGGCCCGACAACATTCCGTATACCTGCTAATTCTTAATTCTGGACATTTGCATCAGTTGTGAAATACACTTTTTAATGTCTTTGCAGTACATTGCTTACGCCTCTGGAACTTAAACGGTTAATATACTCTTGTAACTTCTCTTAGCAATCATGACATTTTACTAAACTTGCTCCTATGAGAGCAGACTTGGTGAAGGGGAAAAAAAAAAAAAAAAAAAAAAAAGAGAAAAGAAAGCCCTTGGCTGCAATATGCAACCCCATAATGGTTCCTATCAGCTGTTAGAAGGCATCATAAAAGTGACACCCTCTACTGGAACACAACCTGGAAGTCTGTGACTGTTAGCCACAAACATGCTGGATGTGGATTTTAAGTCCATTGCAGAGGGTCTGTGGGACTGACTTTTTGCAAGACGGAAAACTGTTATACACAGTGCAGTAGAGTTTCTTCCCTGTGGATCATTGAGGTTCTTTACATAACCCAGTTCTGCTCCCTCATTGCTTTGCCAGGGCTCAGAATACAGCACTGACTCTATCAAGACTGGCATTCCCTTCAACATAAAGTACCAAAAAAGTTGTATTGTACAATGGAGTCACACAGTAATATGTTGGGTCACAGAACTTTTAACTAGTTAAGTGTTTGTCAGGAGAATGAGGTTTGATCTGAATCACAAGTAGCTTGTGATCGATGATGGGGAGCGAAGCTAGGGATCTATGCCAGTCACAAGATTCTCTTGCTGTGACTGAAGCTGAGTTAAAAGTGCTGGCCGTGAAACAAAATGTCCGAAGCTGATTTGAGCTGGGCCGAGACCAGGATGGGAAAATTGCGGAACGGGTAATAGATTCAGACCCAGAATGGAACAGGACCCCAGATGCAGGAACAAGATAGACTGAGCGGCCACAATAGGCAGAAGGAAAAGGGTGCACAGGAGAAACTGGGCTATTCTGGTAAGCGGGCTGGTACTGCTACTGGTGGCAGGACTGTCTGTAAGTCTGGATGGACTGGAAACAGTGCCAGTACTGGTTGCTGTACCACCTATTGGGAAGTGGGATGGTAAGTAGTAAATCAAGCCTATCGAACCAGGAGTGGATAACACAACGTACATCATGCAGGCCGTAGTCAAAGGTAAGACAAGGTCATAGGAGCTAAAGCAATATTAGAGGAAAAGAGTCAGACTTATTCCAGGAATCCAAAGACCAGGTAGATCAGAAGTAACGTAGCCAAAGTCAAAGCACAAGTAGGAGATCAAAGACCAGAGTCTCAAATAATGAGACGAAGGAAGAACTAAGAAAGTAAACCTATAAAACCTAGGCACCCAATAACCAAAGAGAAGTAAGGAAAGTAAGGAAAGAGACTAAGACAAAAAAAAAAAGGCCAGGGAGATCTGACCTCTGTGTTACTTATTCCAGTGGCATTCATAGGGTACTACATTTTAGTAAAACTCCATGGAGCAGTATAGAATATAATATTTGCTGTTTATGCCCTTTATTATCTTGAGCTCTGGAGACATCCCTAATGCATGACATATTTGTTAAAATGGACCAGACCCCTTGAATGCTCTCAAATCTGCATAAGCATTATGTTTACCAATCAAAAATCAATTGTGGGTGCTCTGGTATTTGTCAAGAGGGCATCCTAAGGGACAGTGGGGTGTTAAACATCACATAGCTCCACTTTACATTTATCTCTGACAGGATCTAGTGGTTTATCACCATATGCTAATTAAAAAATGTGCTGCACTGAGAGCTTAATTAGCATATGGTGCAGCACTGAGAGAGATCAGCAACCAAAAATCTAAATATTAGAATTGCTGAAACTATGGGCCTTGTTCAAAAAACTAAAAAGGTACAAATTCTGAAGTAAACCAATTGTACCACAGGAGGAAAATGAAAATTGCCACTGATTTAAATGGACCTTTTAACGTCTTGAATACTAGAGAGATATCCAGAATAGCACCTCTTCAGCGTAATGAATAAAGCCCTAAATATAAATATACCGTCCATTTGTGAAACATGATGTGTAGACTGTTTTTAACCCTCTGAGTGCCAGAGGAGTACGCAACGCATTGCAAAGCAATGCGTTGTGTAACCCTTGGCACTCAAAGGGTTAATAAAGGCTTTAAACAGAATTCCTTGAACATTAGGCACAATCATGCAGGTAAATGTTTAGGCAAATGTCCTTTTTAGTGCATGTCAGCATCTGGTTATTAGGACAGATCTATTAGCTGTGTTTTGTAGAATGAGGGATTCTAAAAAAGTAAACTTAATCAAAATTATTGTATGAAAGGAAGGCAATATGGTTTTTAGTGGACACAAGCATGCTTTGTCTCTAGTGGTAAAAGCGTTCTCTGTCAGTGTTTTCTATTATTCTACCGAAAATCCTTACTGTTGACTGTTATTAACAGAGCCTTAATGCTAAAATATACTACGCATCTATATCTATGGATTTATGTTGGCTGCAGCTGCCTTTACTGAACAGCTTCAGTGCTGAAGGTGTGTGTGTGTGTGTGTGTGTGTGTGTGTGTGTGTGTGTGTGTGTGTGTATAAGAGGCCAGTGGCGCATATATATACAGGGGTGGCAGTAAGGAGAAGTTACTGCTCCCATTGGGTGATTCAGTGCTACTGGTGTGAAAATCATGCAGGGGGTTGGCCCGTCCCCACTCTCCAGCCCGCCCACCAGTATCCAAGTCAGAGAAAAAAACAAAATGGCTGCCATTTGCTCGTACCCCACACACACAAGCCTCACACACAACAGAGACACACACACCAGCCCTGCTTCCACCTGTCTTCAGCCACCTATCCGCCTGCTGTACACTGCATGTCTTTCACTCACACACTGACTTGTAACCAAACACAAACCATGAGGACACCGTTGGCCTGTTGTGGAAGAGGGGACAGATCTGCACAGCGGCACTACGTCTGTCATCATTACACGTCTTTTAATTCGCACATTTGCCTTAACTCGCCACTTACACAGTGCTGTGTTCTGCCGGGGACCACTGGGGTCAATTTCTTCAGTGCCCGTGACAATGCAGGGGCTCCCAGCTGATGCCTGTGGTGCTTGCTGCAGGCCGTGGTGAGGACCAGCATGGGATCCACACTCTCCTCCTCCATACAGCTGGCCTCCCCTGTCCCTGCAGAGTGACACTTACACACCACAATTTTTTTTTTTTATTATTTATTTACTTATTTATTTTTTTAAACACTACTTTTTAAAGTATCATCACGGGCAGACTGGGCTGGGGACCGGGCCGCATTTATGCACTCACTCATTTATAAAAAGTGCAAATCTGCTTGCGTTCTACTTTGCCAAGCCGAGTTATACTTTTTTATTTATAAATGACTGACTGCATGGAATGCCTCACCAAACCCAAAAAAGCATTCACTTGCCTTACACTGCCCCTCCCTCTGGAACGCAACGGGTTGACTGATGTGTATAATGGAATACTAATAAGTTACAACGTGCCCTTTCATCAAATTGCATATATCTGGGACCTCTTTACACAAACAGGACACAAAGCATACACAGAAACCTGGACACCTACATGCAGATCTGCCTCAGGATCATGTATATTAATGTTCATATGAAGGTGCACAGCAAGTATCAGGTTTATGTGCAAAAACAAAAGAGAGCAGAAATGTATACTGTTCTTTGATATCCTATCTCTTATGGCCAATATCCATCTAATAGTATTACAGACACCACTTATGTGCCATTTAATGGCTTAGGACATAAAACAGTTATTGCCATTAAATGGCACAGAACTGATCTCTCTAATACTATTACACTGATATTGTCCATAACAGATAGGAGATCCAACAACACTATACATTTCTGCTCTATTTTGTTTTTGCTCATAAACCTGATACGTGCTGTGCACCTTCATATCAACATAAACATACATGATCCTGACCCAGATCTGCATATAGATGTCCAGCTTTCTCTGTGTGCTGTCTGTCCTCTTTCTTTGTGTAAAGAGGTACCACATATATACTGTTTCATTAAAGGGCATGTTGTAACTTATTATTCCATTATACACATTAGTCTTAAACCTGTTGCATGTCAGACGGAACAGCAGAGCATGGCAACTGAGATCTTTTGTTCTTTCGTTGAGGCATTCCATCAATCGTATCTCCTCTGCCACCTTTCATGGGGCCACATGAGAATCTCGCGCTGTGATGCATGGCAAGATTCTCATGTCACCCTTTTCACTATGCCCACATGATGAAAACTTTACTAATGCATTACAACACTACAATCAATGACTGACAACACCGTCCCACATTGCTAGTATATACAATTCCCAAAATCTGTGCACTCTTCTAGATTATAAATGACAATAACCTGGGTGTCGGGTCCATACATATACATACAGTTTTTGAAGCTGAAGAACCGCACTCACAGGATTTTCAAATAATGAAAAAAGTGCAATATTATATATATATATACAACAAATGGGGCACACCAACTTTACCATAAGCAACAAAAAATCCATTGATTTGAACTGGGTTTAAATGAATATTTTAAATGCCTGAATGCTGGAGAAATATTCAACTCGCATAGGGTCCTTTTCTGGCATTAGTGGGGTTAAAGGGGGAATATACCTATAGTTTCTACGAATAATTTGCTCTTTTTTGTTAGGTCCTTCATACAGCAGTATGTGTGTGTGTGTGTGTGTGTGTGTGTGTGTGTGTGTGTGTGTGTGTGTGTATATATATAATATATACACATTATAGGGTCCAAAAGACTTGAGTTGACTACCACAGTCTGCTTTTTTTTCAGCATTTCTGAAAAACGAATTTGTTTGACAAAATATACAGTATTTCTCAAACAAGAATAGATCATTTTCACTAATAAAAGTAAAAAATATGTTAGTACATATTGACAATCAAAAATTCTCTATTGGGAATGACCACCATTTGCTTTAATGACTGCTTTAACTCTGGCATATAAATATCTCAGCAAGCCTCCAACAACTTTGGTCCTGTGTCTTTTGTTGGCACTATGTATCAACTAATTTGGTAATTTCATCTACCCATCTTGTGTTTGGTCTTTTTCTGTCAGGGCGAAGGTAATTCCAGGACAGGATATAGGTAAATGAAGGTTGCAGGAACCGTCAAGACCCCAAGTTTCAGAGGCGGTGCAGATAAACAGAAACCACGAAAGGGATGTGCCAAACAATCTACGGAAACCCTCCGGAGTGAGATAGCAGCCGTAGATGGAAAGGCAGTGAATAGCCACCGAGGAGCAGGAGGCCCACCTTGGTCTATAGAGGCGAGTGCAACGGAAGGCCGCACCACAGTGGGATTTCCAGCGCAACCCTCTAAGAAGGGAGGGAGCCCAGAAGGAAGGAGAACCACACACCACCCACCATCAAGACCCCTAACATGGAGACCAACGGGCAGGTAGCTGAGACCCCTAGAAGGGAGGCGGACAGAAGGGGTGCAGAAACCCACCCCCTCCCAGGATTCCCCCCAGCAAGACAGGCAAGAGACAGAAAGGGAGCAAGGCCCCTGTAATTCATAGAAGGGCTACCTGAGAGAGGCCCGCGACAACCCCCAACCCACTACTGAAAACCCCAGGGGTCCCAGCAAAGGTAAGGAGAACCCAAGACCCCTCCCAGACCAATCCTCACCACAAACAGGGAAAAGAAGACTCAGGAAGTAGTCACTTACCAGATATGACCTCAGGCTAGGTGTCCTGGAACACCGTGAGGCCTTTGATCCCACTGTAGAAAGAAAGGTGAGAGATGCTCAACTAGGCTCATGAGCTAGCAAATACATGCAAGGAGCTCACTGGGACTGTGTCCTCGCGCCCAGGGTGCAATCTCTTTTAGCTCATCAGTACCATACACAGAGAGGAAATCTTCTGAAGCACATCATACTGGTCCTGCCAAACAACAGTCCAGCCAGGAAATGCCAGACAAATCCTCTCTGAACAAGGGAAACAGCTAACCCCAGACGTACGTTTCGGCCTTGTTGGGCCTCGTCGGTGAGGTGCAGCTGATCCCTGTAGGCACTGTGAGCAAGGGGTCCACGTCTGGATTACCCTCATTACTCTTAGGTTGACCAACCCCAAGAGCAATTTGTATCACTGGGACTGTGTCCTCGCGCCCAGTTTGCTCTTGGGGTTGGTCACCCCAAGAGTAATGAGGGTAATCCAGACGTGGACCCCTTGCTCACAGTGCCTAGAGGGATCAGCTGCACCTCACCGACGAGGCCCAACAAGGCCGAAACGTACGTCTGGGGTTAGCTGTTTCCCTTGTTCAGAGAGGATTTGTCTGGCATTTCCTGGCTGGACTGTCGTTTGGCAGGACCAGTATGATATGCTTCAGAAGATTTCCTCTCTGTGTATGGCACTGATGAGCTAAAAGAGATTGCACCCTGGGCGCGAGGACACAGTCCCAGTGAGCTCCTTGCATGTATTTGCTAGCTCATGAGCCTAGTTGAGCATCTCTCACCTTTCTTTATACATATGCAAATTGCTCTTGGGGTTGGTCACCCTAAGAGTAATGAGGGTAATCCAGACGTGGACCCCTTGCTCACAGTGCCTAGAGGGATCAGCTGCACCTCACCGACGAGGCCCAACAAGGCCGAAACGTATGTCTGGGGTTAGCTGTTTCCCTTGTTCAGAGAGGAATTGTCTGGCATTTCGTGGCTGGACTGTCGTTTGGCAGGACCAGTATGATATGCTTCAGAAGATTTCCTCTCTGTGTATGGCACTGATGAGCTAAAAGAGATTGCACCCTGGGCGCGAGGACATAGTCCCAGTGAGCTCCTTGCATGTATTTGCTAACTCATGAGCCTAGTTGAGCATCTCTCACCTTTCTTTCTACTTTGATCCTGCTGGCAGGAAGCAACTCAGGCGACTGCGGGTACCAGGACTGGCAAGGAGGCAAGAGGCACCACCCCCTACCAGGGTGCGAAGGTTGGATTGGAGAGGGTTCCAGCTCCCACACCAGCTATTGAGAACAGCCTATCGCAGCCTTCGCCTGACTGAGGAAGAGCAGCCGCAAGGCCCTGAGCCCTCCTGCAGAGGGAGAAGGGTGCACCCGCTAGGCCGCCTAGGCCGAATGCTTAACCCACTGCACTCAAATAGAGGTGCGGGCTGAATGGAGGCACAAAGACCAAAAGGCAGCCGACGGCAGATGACACCCGCAGGCCCACATGGAGACCAGGACAACCGAGCCCACCACAGGCTGGGGAGGACTGCCACCGCTGGATACCGGCAGCAGCAAACTGGAGCTGAGAAGCGGACACCCGCCAGAGCGCAGAGGAGGAAGCTGAGCACATGGAGGCGACAGATCAAACAGCCGGATGGAAGCACAGGAACACAGCGTCAGAGGAAGAAGGCCTAGATCCGGACTCTGGTCAGACGGAGACCGGAATAATCGGGCGGAGCAAGTAAGGGTTCACCACAATAAATAAACGAGTCCGGGGGCGTGACATTTTCTTGGGCTTTTCAGTATCAAGTGGAATCCATTCAAAAATGTGTTTGGTCCATCTGTGATCAGATCTTCTTGCTGTGTGCCCAGCCCATTTCCAATTCAGGTGCTTTAATCTTTGTTACATCAAAGACCTTTGTTTGCTGACGAATCCATGTACACGGTTTTCGGTCTCTATTTGTGATGCTTAGAATTTGCTGTGCCATACTTCTCTGTTTGACCTTCAGTTTTTGTATGGCTTTGGCATTCAGTGTCCATGTATCACAGCCATATGCAAGGACTGGGAGGACAACACTGGTCAAAAACCATTCACTTGAGGCATAGTGGTAAATTTGTCTTAAAGACAGTACTACTAAGTTTTCCAAATGCTTGCCATCCCAGTTTTATTCATCTCACAATTTCTATCATGGTGTTTCCATCTGTTTACATTTTCTGTCCAAGGTAAACATACTTGTCCACTACTTCTACTTCTAGTGCATCTACTGTGATTTTCCATGGTATGGTAAATTTGCTAAGCATGACTTGTGTTTTGCTGATATACTTCTTAAGGCCAACATTTTTGCTTTCATGTTGTAGTTCTTCAGTGCATTCTTGTAGTCCTTCTGGACTACTGGCAATGAGTATGATATCCTCTGCAAAACATAAGTGGTGTAGGTATTTTCCGATTTATCTTAAGTCCTTTTTTTTTTTTTTTTTGTCCCAATTTAGTTTGTGGAAAATTTCTTCTAAACAAGATGAAAATAGTTTTAGATGGTCTCCTTGTCAGACCCCTTTTTCTATGTTGATCTGGACTTTATCATTGTTTATCTGTATTGATGCAGCTGCAATTTCATATATTCATTGCAGGATATTGACGTAAGCTGTATCTATTCCTTGGCTGATCAGGGCATCAATTATTGCTTGCTTTTTCACTGAGTCAAAGGCCTGTTCATAGTCAAGTGAAGGCTATGCATAATGGAAGGTTGTATTCATTATATTGCATTGTCTGGATGTGGTCCATTGTACTGAAACCGCCCCTGAAGCCTGCTTGTTCCTTAGGTTGTGCTGCATTAAGTATTGTATTCATTTTTCTTGATGGTACCTTTGTGTAAACCGTGCAGACCACTGGCAAAATGCATATTGGTCATTTTTTTAGATATCCTTGTCACCTTTTTTGTGCAGTAGGATGACGCCTGCATTTTTCCATGTTTCAGGCACTTTGCAGAGTAGTAGGCATTTTGAGAATAGTTCAGCTAGGACATTAAATAAGGGTTGACTTCCAGCTTTAAGCATTTCAGTAGTAACATTATCAGGTCCAGCTGCTTTGCCGTTTTTTTTTTTTTATTATTATTTTTATTTTAGTGCAGCTTCTGCATCTTCTACCAAAACTTCTGGCACAGCTTCAGCTTCTGACACTGCATTCAGTTGTTTAACTTCATCCCTATAAGGATGTGAATAAAATTCTTCCACTCGTTGTAGCATTTGTTGTTGAGGTTTTCCTGTTGTACTATCTTCAAGCTTTAACACAAACATTTGGCTCCTATGTGTGGCCATCTTTCCTTTTGCTTTCTTTAGCCCTTGGTTTTCTTCCAGTGTCCTTTTGATTAGCTCAGCATTAGCATTTTGCTTCATTTGTCGTCGTTATTTCATCATGGTTTCTTTTGATGTTCCGGTCGGTTTTCTTGTTTTGCAGTAGGTGCATGTGCAGTGACTACGATAGTCTCAAAACCTTTTATTATTGTGGGTTGAAATATCTGTATCTGGAAGGTCTTGCAATACCATGAAGCAATTAGAAAGTGCTATCTAACACACATGTACACAAAATAAATAGGCTTTATCAGTTTGAAAGAGATTAGCCCCACAGCAGCATATTTTGTTGTCTAAATAGAATTAACCCACACACTTTTCAGTGCAGATCAATCAATAAGAAAACGGAGTAATCCGAGCTTGCATTCAGTAGGTAAACTGAACTATGAGAGGCTGATATCTATAAGGAACTGAATCATCAGAATTTGCAGTGTATATAGATATATAGAAGATCTTACCCACATACTTCAATTATGTAACAAATTGTTGTTCTAAATAATAAAATGTATGCCTTGCCACCTCTTCCTGTACATTCAGTGATAGGAAAGGAGGTCTGGGAAGGTAAACTGGAAGGTAAACTTAACTGAAGTACAAACGTTGTTCTTGTTCCAGCAAGCACATGTTTGTATCCAAACTTTTTTCATTTGAATTACTCCTAACGTCATTAGCAATGTCAGGGGGACACTTGATGTGTTTACTGATAGAGGAGAGGTCTCTTCAGAATTCTCCAGTATTTACAAGAAACTGATCTCCCACTCCAATTCTCTCTGGACCCACAGATCACTAAGAGTGAACTGAGAACTTTGCTGAACACAGACTCACTGATCTGTATCTCAAGAGTGCATTGGACTGGGACACCAGTGCTTGTAAATACATGGGAGTTCTGAGGAGACCTCTCCTCCATCCGTATGCAGAGTTGGTGTCCACTGGCAACACTGAGGGCAGGTATTCAGGTACTAACATTGTGTTTACTAAAAAAAGTGTGGAGTTTGTGATTTACTTTTATGTATTTCTCCCATCTGTTTCTTATGAAACCATTTCAGCAAATTAAGGGGAAGTAAGGCAGTGATGGTTGGTTTTGCCATGACACAATTACTGTGTGCCATGGCAACCTGATTCCTGAGATTTGTTCAGCCCTGCCCTATGGTTTTACTCAAAATTGCTCCACATTTTATTTGTATGTATGCCCTTATGTTGAGAGCTGGGGGTAACTCAGTCTTCAACCAACTAAACAATTTAAGATAATATAATAAATAACAATTGCTTAACAGCTATAAAAGCATATTCTCAAAGAACACTATATGTGCTTTAATACATTTTGGTTATTTAAGGTTTGTTTGTGTGTTTGTCAGCAGCCTGAAGAACAATCATTGGACAAGAGATTGTACCAGGAAGTGGCATGGAACATTGCTTCTTCCAGCCTGCTGAAAAACAGCACCTATCTTATCATATGTCTTTTTATGTCGTTATTGAAACTTCATATTTGTGAAATATGGAAATGAACTAGTTCCATTTACTATTTTTATAATCACAAAATATATTTGACATGCAAAGGGTTAAGGAAAGTAATTTACAAATAAATGTTCCCATAATAGAATATTTTAGGGTTCTAAGTGCAAATGCAAGATGTTGACCAGAATCTGGCTTAAGAAATAGTGAAAGGTCTGTGGAAAAGGTAGGAGGAGAACCAGTGTAGTGCTTGTCAATAATGTCAAGAGGTTGAAGAAGAGGATCAGTATCAAAGCAGCGGTGAGATTGAAGAGGATTAAGAAGGAATAGTGACCTTGGGATTTACCCTCAAGAAGGTCATTAGTTACTTTGTTAAGGGCAGTCTTAATAGAACAAGCACCATGAAATTCTGATTATAGTGAAGAGGTGGTTGAGATGACTAAAAATGTGGTTTTAAAGTATTTTAGAAGCAAAATTACATATAATATATTATACAAGACAAAATAATTTAAGAGTGAGACCTATTCGTTTGGCTATACTCCAAAAGAAAGTAAAGCAAAAGACATTGACAAGAGGAGGCTTCTAATTAACTCTGAAATAATATTGATATGAATTGGCAATAAACTCTGATATCATGCCCACATTCCTCTCATGGAAAGTGGGTAAGGTAGCAGAGCAATAGTCCTCTGATACAGGACACAGAGTTTGCATCAGTGGAAAGAATATTTATAGATAATACTAGCAATGTGGGACAGTGCTGCCCGTCAGTATATAGAGGGAATTAATGCGCACACATATGGATGCAAGACAGACACACACAAGTGTGTCAGTGGGCAGCCCCGAATGTCAATCAGCAGACTCACTCCTCCTGCTTATCCTGAGGCTGGCTGGCTGGCTGGCTGCTGCCCAGCAACTTGTGGGCATATATAGCTTGGAACAGCAGGCTGCTGCCTTACTCTGTTCTCAGCTTCAGCCCACAGCCATCCGCTCCACACTGGCTCTTCTAGCACTTCCTGGTGCTTTGCGATGAGGTCATCAACATGCACCTTAAGTACCAGAGGAGGCAGTGTGGAGCCCATGGCTCTACACTGAAACAGAAAGCAGAATGGGGCAGAGCAGAAGAGAAGGTATGAGGGACAGTATAGATGGGGGAAATATATGGCTACCAGTGGCAGGTAAACAAGGCTGGTGGGTGTCACATTGTATATGTGGAGAATTTGTGGGCTGGCTAACAGAGGGCAGGGGAACAAGGCTGGTGGGGTCACACAGTTTATGTAGGGAATCAGTGGCTACCAGTGGGTATTGGAATAAGGATGGTGGTGGTCATATAGTGTATGTGTAGAATCTGTGGCTGTCACTGGGCAGGATAATAAGGCTGGTGGGGTCCACAGTGTATGTGAGGAATCAGTGGCTACCAGTGGACAGGGTAATAAGCCTGGGGGGAGGTCACATAGTGTATGTAAGGAATCTGTGGCTACCAGTGGGCACGGGAGCAAGGCTAGGGGGGTTATATAGTGTATGTAGAGAATATGTGGCTACCAGTGGTTAGGGGAATAAGGTTGTTGGGGGGGTCACATAATGTTTGTATGGAATCTGTGGCTATCAGTGGGTACGGGTAAAATGCAGTTGGGAATCACATAGTGTATGTGAGGAATCTGTGGATACCAGTGGGCAGGGGGGGCACACGCAGTGTATGTGGGGAATCTGTGGCTTCCAGTGGGCATGAGAACAAGGCTGGTGGGGATGCACAATGTATGAGGGGAATCTGTGGCGACAAGTAGGCAGTTGTAGAAGGCTGGTGAGGTAACGCAGTGTATTTGGGGAATCTGGGCAGAGAAACATGGCTGTGACTACCAGTGACCAGTGGAACAAGGCTGTGGTATCATAAAGTTTATGTGTATTGTTCTGTGGCTACCAGCGGCCAATGGAAAAATGCCGGCAGACAGTGTATGATTGGCTACAGGTAACCAGTGGAACAATAATGGGGTATCACACGGTGTATGTATGGTTCTATGGTTACCAGTTGCCAGTAGAAGAAGACTGAGATATCAATTCATGTGTGGGCCTGGTGCTACCGGTGGCAAACCACTGGAGTATCAGACAGTGGATGTGTGGCTAATAGGGTCTAGAAGCGCAAGGTTATCAGGCAGTGTATGAGGGGTTCTATGGCTACCAGTGGGCAGTGGAACAATGCTGGGTATAAGCATACCTCCCAAGTGTCCTCTTCGAGACCCAAATCCCTCTGTCCCTCTTTCACACCCTGGTGTCCCTCTTTTTAGGACATCAGACTGTGTGGTGGGTATATAAGTGTATCACATTGCTCCACAGCAATAAAACTCACATTAATGTTTGTTTAAACATTGTTACATTTGTTTATACATTATCTGTGTAAATAAAATACTTTGGTGTTGCTCTTGATAATTTATTCAGTTACATCAATGGCTCATATGAATTAAAGCAACCTGGTTTTATTCTGGAGTAAACCAACTGCACAATAGGGGACAAATAAAAGTTCTTAAAATCCACTGCACTTGGATAGAGTTTTTAACCTCTTGAATGCTAGAGAGGTCTCCAATGCATTGCTTTGCAATGTATTGAAGACTGCTCTAGCATTCAAGGAGTTAAAATCCCTATTTAATATGACAGGAATTTTGATTTGTTCCCTGTGGTACAGTTGGTTTACACCACAATAACTTCAGTTAGTTAGATCAAAAAACAATGGCAAGAGTTGAACATAAAATGGCTTACTTCTTAACTCTTTGCATTGCATTATATATAGATTAGTAAAATAAACATATATGTTGTGTAAGGATAACTCACTCCACACTATAGCGTTATCATCACTACGACTGGTGGCAGGCACTCTGTTGAATTTTGCTGTGGGCTCTAGCCCCAGATCGTTTTGGAACCTAGAAACGCCCCTGGTGTACCCCTCTGGCACTCAAAGGGTTAAGTTGAGGTAACTTAGCAATATAACACACAGTGGCTCTTCAGTTGAGGCAGCATAGCAATATGCTGAGGGAACAAATAGAAAGTGGTGTTTGAGGCTTGCCCTCTGTAACATACAGCAAAGCATCTCTCTCCCTTTAAGGAGAGAGGGCGGGAATCGGGAAGCAGGAAGTGGAGGAGTGATAGTTGAGACAGTTAGTGAGGTGACTGAAGAGATGAAGAGTTAAATAAAAGAGTTGCTATTAAGTTTATCCCTGAGTTTGTATTTTATGGGAACATTACACCCTCGTACTGAAACAGAGTGTATGGAGGGTTACAGTTATCTGTGGGAGGTGACACAGTGTGTTTGTGAGGTCATGATCCTGAGTGAGTACGTGTGGACCGGGAGAAGTTATTGATATCCACTACTTCAGGAGCGAGTGGCAGTTATATTTTTTTTTGTCAGTTGGATAGTGGTGGGTGGGCTGGAGGGGGCGGGCCAACTCCCTGTATGATAAACATGCCCCCATTCAATCACCCAATGGAAGCAGTAAAGTCCCCATTCAATCACCCAATAGGAGTTGTCTCCTAATGAGACATAAATTATGTAATGAGGCATTCTGTTCAATGTGTGTTTGTTTTCTGAGGAGACATAAATTATGTTCTGTGTGTGAGGTACCATAAATTATGCAGTGAGGCTTATTCTTTTATATATATAGATAGATTAGTAAGCTGAACTGGGGATATAAAAGTGTTTTAATATAGATACTACAAAACTGTCATATTATACATCAACTGTGTTCAAAAGAAAATGAATTATGTGGTGAATCAACTGCATTATAAGAAACCATTAAAAACCTTTGGTTTGTTTTACAATCTGCCTGTATTTTGTGTTGACCATTTTTCTGTTTGGGTTTTTATCAAGTGAATTAATAAAGAGTACTTTTTAATGGTACCCATGAGTGC
This sequence comes from Rhinophrynus dorsalis, assembly GCA_037306005.1. NCBI lineage: Eukaryota > Metazoa > Chordata > Amphibia > Anura > Rhinophrynidae > Rhinophrynus > Rhinophrynus dorsalis. Next base: position 580,141,900 of record CM074718.1, read on the forward strand.
CTTATGCTGAACTGGTCAATAGGGACTACATAGTATTTTAATTTAGAGACTTGAAGCAGATCATGATATATTAAAGTGTTAGTAATGTCCACAAAAAAGTTTTTTTGCATTTAGAAGAGCTTAAAAAAGCTGAGCTAAATGCAAAAAACTGTATCTCTCAAACCGCTATGGTTTAAGAGATACAGGCGTTTAAAGTTTGATCTCTCCTACTGACAGCTGTAAAGCTGTCAGCAGGAGATCTGTGTCGGTCGACACGGAGGTGCTTGAGAAGTGCCGCGATCTCGTTATTTACCACAAATCCCTTCATTGGAATGGTCTAAAACGTGTGCCTGGTTTTCAAGCACTTGTTTTAGACCATTCCAGTGAAGGGATTCGTGGTAAATAACGAGATCGCGGCTCAGCTCAAGCGCCTCCGTGTCGGTTGACACGGATCTCCTGCTGACAGCTTTAAAACTGTCAGTAGGGGAGATCAAACTTTAAACTCCTGTGTCTCTTAAACCATAGCGGTTTGAGAGATACGTTTTTTTGCATTTAGTTCAGCTTTTTTAGCTCTTCTAAATGCAAAAAACTTTTTTGTGGACATTACTAACACTTTACTACCCTCTTCTGTGTTACTCCAAACAAATCTTTGTATTATATTAATTATTAATACAATGCGTGTTATAATTGGTCCAGCACATATGTTAATTAGCATAAAGTGCTATTTTGTGCCACAGTCAAATAGACTAATTGCTCAGAAACTATTTTTATCTTACTTCCAATATGGAACACAGGAGTCATGGGGTTGAGCTCCTTCCTCCAGGAGGATAGGGCACTTCAAAAAGGCAGGGTCTTTGGGTGGAGACTCCCTCCTCTTCTCCAGCTCAACCCAACCCCCTACCCCAAATTCATGTGTCCCGTGTCTAAGATGGAGGTGCAGAGGAAATTCTTTTAGTCTTTTCTAGGCTTTTATTATTTTTTCTTTCAATATGGGGCTGTATAATCCCCCGTTAGGGGGGCTCCCATCACTTTCTTCCCTGGAGTTTGATTGCCCAGTTCACAGGTGTTTTTGGACTTTTTTTCCCTGTGGAGATTGACTTTATGATGTCTGTTCCTTGTGGCTGAGTCTTAGAGATTCTGCCTTATTGAGGGAGCCAAGGAACCAGAAGACAAGAGATTGGTGAGTAACCCTTTGACTGCCTTGGCCCATTGTATGTCCCATTCTGAAACTTCCACACTCTGTGTAGTTAATGCACGCTTTTAGAAAGTATTTTACCATATAGGATATAATGAGATTATCTTTCATTTTCAAGTATCTTCTGGGTACTCATTTTATCTACCTCTGAAGGGTGAAAGGCTGAGCTGAACTTACTGGGTCAAAACCATAAAGATTAGTGGGAGCAACTTCTTTGGTATATATCACTGCAACCGTTCAAGCTAGAAAGTTCAGAGAGAGCTCATTCTTCTTTTGAAATCATTCTCTATCACTTGATTGTGAGTGGCCATGGAGAACATCATGCCCTGTGGCTGGAGTGCCATCATACACATCCACCAGTTCCTGGGCCTTTTTCTGATTGCTTGGTGCCATTTCTGGTGGCCATCTTACTTCTCCCTAACTTAACCTACGCAGAGACACACATCTTCCAAGGAGGAATTAGATTCAGAAGATGACAAGCATATGGATTCTTCCTTTTCTTTTGGGTATTCCTGTGATGCTGATCCTGTCCCCACTGTTAAGAGACTCATCAGACTGTTGTTGGAGACCCTTCATGTCTGTGAGGCATCTGATGGGGGTCTACTTCTCCGGATATTCTTCAGAGGTGTAAACTGCTATGTCCAAATCCTTTTGGAAGAATGGAAAATGGCATACAAGGGACTTTACCTTAATAAATGTGTCTCTAAACCTTACCCATTAACTGCTGGAACATTGGGCTTCTCCCTCAGCTTTTGAACTCTCCCCCCCCCCATTTCACCCCTGGCTTAACTCACAGCCCTTCCCATATGCAGATGTTGCTGGACTGAAGTACCAGGCTGATAAGCAGCTTAATTCACTACTTCAGGCCAATTTTGTGGTTACTGGGGCATTGCTGAAGCCTATTTTTGCCTCTGCTTAGATAAACAGAGAACAGCTCTCTGATGCAATGTGTTCTTATGTTCCTAGAGAGAACATACTTATTATGCTTGCTAATATTATGGAAGCTAATGCCTACATCACTCTGTCTGCCCAAAGGCTACCACCATTAACTCCCTTGCATATACAGAAGATAAGAATGTATTATCACATTGTACAAGTATATGAGAGGCCAATACAAGGATCTATGTGGTGAGCTATTCATTCCAAGGCCTGATCAGGTGATCAGGGGACACCCCTTGATATTAGAGCAGTGGTTCTCAATCTTTTTTTGTTCGGGGCACCTCTAACACATAATCTATAACATTCGGGGCACCCCTAAAATATTTAATGTACTTTATCAAGTGCATAAGAAGGGTACAATACATAAATATACAGTTATGATTAGGTTTTATAATCATAATAACAAAACTAAATCTATTGTGCATAACAATTTATATAAACCTTTATTTAAAAGTCAATTTTTGTTAGTCTTCATAGAAAACATGGGGCACCCTAAGCTGACGTCTGTGGCACACCAAAGTGCCACGGCACCCCGGTTGAGAATCACTGTATTAGAGGAAAGGAGGTTTAGACTTCAGCAGAGGAGGGTTTTTTTACAGTAAGGTCTGTTAAATTGTGGAATTCCTTGCCCAAGGAGGTGGTTATGACAGATACAAAGGATACATTTAAGAGAAGATTAGATAAATTTCTTTCAACATGGAACGTAACAGGGCTATATTGTATATTAGTAGGCAAATCAGGAAGGACTGATAAAGACTGACTTATTTGGTAGCAGGAAAGCTATACAGTTCTCATGTCACTGGGGTATGAGGCAAAGGTTGACCTTGATGGACTTGTGTCTTTATTCAATCTAATTTACTATGTTTCTATGTATTTAATGTACCATCCATCTCCTTATCCTAATTATTTCACCTGTCCAATTCACTGGCCCAATATCAACCTTTATCTTTCAATGTTTATATACTTGTAGATGTTTTTAGGATTTGACTTTCTCCTGCAGTTCCTTTCAATTTCGACTGTTTGCTCTCTGGGCAGTGGTGTCCTTTTGAGTTTTCTGGTATGGTGCTAAATATTCCATTTTGGAAAATGGAGCATATGTATAGAGAAAAATGGGGAGTAAATCAACTAGACTATATTTATCATATAAAAATTCACACTGATTTAAATGAGGCTTCTAACCCCTTGAATGCTGGAGAGCTCTATTACATTTACTGCTAGAGAAGACTCTGCACATTACAAAGCAATGTTTTGTCTTCCTGTCATCTAATGTGTTAAGTGCTTTGAAACACAGATAATGTAGATAAGGACAAAATGACACTTAGAAGAAGTCTTGCAAAGTTTTTTATTTATTTCTTTAAGCTATTCAGTTACATTTAAAGAAAAATTTAGATTTGTACAGAATTCTTTACAGATGTAAAAATGAGCTTTTCTCTGTGTACCTTCACTATTTATGTATCACAAGAGGTTTCATCTTTTATCCATCCCTCCTGCTATTACACATTTCCAAAGATTTTATGAAGTTCTCAAAGACGACATACCGATTTACATTATTCCCACATTGTATTCTTCCATTTAACACATTAATATTTTATAAATGTTAACTAGGTGGCTAGGAAGGGTTTTTCTCTGGACGGTTGAAGAGGGTGATGCTGTATTCTTGCACAATAGAGGAACAAGGCTAATTCTGTCTAGTTAGGGAACAAAGCAATACATTGCTTACACCTCTTTTATTTAAGTGTTTAAGATAGATCATTCTTGTGTCAAGTTTAGAAGGTGAATATGCCCTTGTCTGAATTATTTTTTTCTTATTGGTAAGCATGTGTCATCACTGCCATTGAAAGGAAGCTATACCCTTAGATGTAGTTAAGGTAATATAATCTCTGAATACGTAATTATAGTAGAATACATAGGTAAAATATTTAAATTAAGAGTAAAATGTATGAACTATCCTAAAGGTTCACAACAAGAGACATACTGAACTCCATCTTGTCAGTTACATTTTTCATTTGGTTCTTCCTGCTGGTTCATACTTTGATTTAGCTTCCAACTGTGTTGTGTTTGACAAAATGAAATTCAGTATGCTTTTTTTTGGGGAGCTTTTTGTTGAGTTTATAATTTTACTTATCATTGGAATTACTCAAACTTTAAATTATACTTGTTATATAACAATCTATTCAAAGTCTGTGTGACCTCAATTATATCTAAAGAGATAGATTCCCTTTAAGTTTAATATGGAAAGATATTTTACGTAATTGATAGTATTGACATTGGTCATACTGAATTGAATGTTTCCAGGACAAAGTTAAGTATAGAGTAACTATTCCATAATAATGAAAAATGCCCAGCATTGGCCATGTGGTGCATTGTTCATATCTATCTACCTATGCACATGAGTTTCCAGAAATCGCAGTGTTCTAATAAAGTTATCTTCAGTGATGTTCATAAAAAGTCTTATTGATTTTAATGATATATTGTTTTGTCATGTTGTGCAGGTCAGAATGTCAAACATGCAGTACTCCTGCCTTGCATGTATCTGGCACAAATTGGAAATAAGTGGTTTTTTTTTAATGAGGTTTACATAAAGATCAGTCCTGGTCTCTTCTGGTGATTTCGGACATAATAGTTTATGACTACATCACTGATCAGCAATACTTTTGTTTACTAAACTGACCTGACTATTAATTGCACATCACATTTAAACACCTATGCATTCGCTAACACTTATTTCCTAAGTTGCCTTGATAACTAATTGCCTGTCACTGCCAGTTTCTTACCCATTGTCCTCAAGTACTTGTACCAGTGCACTTTTTAGGGATTTCCCTACCTAAGCACAGGTGGAATTAATCATATTGAAAGCTCTACTAATTCAAATGAACCAACATTTCGGAAAAGAGGCATACTTTTTCTGGGCAGTCACAGTGGCCCTTGTGGTCCATAGTACAGTGTGGTGTGACTCCGCCAAACAAATACTGTACACCAGACTTAACACTGCTTTTGTAAATTAGAATATACTTTAGCCAGACCTAAAACCACATGAAATTGTATTAATAAGCAATATTACCTTTTAGCAACATTCACATAGAATACAAGGTCGTAATTCAATTTTAAAAATATGGTCAAGAGTAGAGTCAGCATGATCCAGTGATAGGGTACCAAAACCTGGAAATCAGACAGTTCTCAAATATGTGAATTACACACATATGTTCATGCAGGGAAATTCAGAAAACTCTGGTTAATGCATTGACATGCCACTTCTGGAACCCACTTTCAGACAGACATGGTCACGGTATTTTCTACCTTTTTCCAAAGGTATTACGTTATCTCATGGATATACTTGGGTTGTCTTGTTAAAGACTCCACAGAGGGCTGAAATGTTGAACTTACATTGTGTTGTTTTAATAAATATTTGTTTTAATGGTCCTGTTGTGTGCCAGTCCTCCTCTTTGCTATAGTAATACATTTGACCATACCCCCATGTAAGAAATATTTTGATTGCGAGTCCTGACATTCTTCTAAAATGTATATAATATTATATTAGATGAAGGGATGGATTTACATGGCACATGCCCCTAGGGAAGTCACGCTTGGTGCTCCTAGGATTGCTTCACCCTCTCTACCCAAATGACATAATCTCAACTCACATCCCTATTTCAATGGCATAGAAAATAAACAACTTCATATAAAGACAAAATAAAAGCTCTTAAACTCTTAATAATAATAAAACCACATATTATTAACCCTTTGCGTGCCGGGGGGTACACAAGACATTGCTTTGCATACCCACCTTGCACTCAAAGGGTTAATAACAATAATAATACCCAGCTTAGATTTATTTTGGATAAAAAAAATCTTAATAGCTTACTATAATTCAGTTTTATGAGGGTTTGGTCCAAAATCTATTTTTAATTATTTCTTCTTATCCTATCAATGGACACTCAATTACTTTTACTAGACTCCATAACCCCATACTCCTACTATTAAGAATATTTTAGTGGGAATGTTTTGGGGTCCTGGATTACAGTGGAAAGAATCTTGTCGTTCTTCATGGATGCGATATCGTTTACTAACTCAAAATTAATTTGGAGAAAAGAATCCTCACATAATTGATTTACAGTCGCTAACAGGATTTTTTGCCCACTATAATATGTGAGCATTACTATTAGCAAGAATTAATGAACCTTCAAATAAACTAGCACAGGGTAGTCCAAATTGAGTCCTCAAGGGCCACCAACAGGCCGGGATGTAAGGATTTCCCTGATTAAGCACAGGTGGACCAATCAGAGTGAAGATCCACTGATTAACATCCACCTGCTCTTAATAATGGAAATCCTTACATCCTGGCCTGTTGGTGGCCCTTAAAGGGATAGTAATACTTTGTTTAACTTTATTTTGTAGGCATTAAAAAAACATGAAGAACGATATAAGTCTTATCTCTCAAACCTTTATGGTTTATGAGATATTCACAAGCAAAGTTTTCCCCTCCCACCCCTTTTACCTAGTGTAAGCCATCTCTTCTCAGATGTGGAATGCAGTCCATAGACTGGACAGATAACAGAAGGGGACACCCTTATTCCTATGAAAACAATGAAATCCCTGCCCCCCTTGACAAGCTTTTCAGGTTTTTCCCTTATCTTAATTGAAGATTGTCCCTCTCTGCAGTCTACCTGGGCACCTCCCTTCTGCTCTGAGGTGAACAGTGTTACATCAGTAAAAGGAGCAGGAGGGGGATACTTTGTCATTGAAATACTCTGGAACTACAACTCTGACAAAATTGAAATAACACTCTCCAAAGTCCAAATACTATGATGATTAATTAGAGCTGTTTTTATTATGAAACATTACTATCCCTTTAACGACTGAACTTGGACAGCACTGAACTAGCACTAAACTGGTCTAACTAGTATATAGACTGTCGATTACAGCAATACAAAAATGGGTAAACTAACCATAATAAGCCAGGAGCGGCTACCTTGGGCTGGAACATTGAGACTGTACCAGTCATACCCACAATCAATAAGGTCAGCGTAGCTAGCACATATTAGGTACCGCTTAATTAGGAGCTCTAGGCCATTGCCTGCTCTGCCTAATGGAAAATCTAGATCTGCATAGATTAATTCACATTTTTGCACAATTCTGTCAGAAACGCACAAAATACAATTCTGTAAATATGGTGTTATAATAAGTAATGAGCAATCTTGTTATAAAATTGAAACCTATGATTGAATTTTTACATGCATCCTGGCTTGAGGATCATGATCTGTGTTCCTTGGGCTCAGCACATGAACGTCTGCACCAACAGAAGGCCTTTAGTACATTTTGAACACAGCTATGTTTGCATTCTCCACTGTTTGAAATACTAGCAAAAATGTGTTAATATTCACTGAACATCAAAAAGGCTCTGTGAATACCAGTCTTGGTAATTTGAAAATGTGAGTAACCTCTTAGATGTTACAAATGTCTGTACAAGGCAATGGTGTTAACTCGCTTATAGAAATGCAATTCTGAAGGTCCATGTTAAATGTATTTGATTCGAAACGTAATGCAAATGGCATCTTATTTAAAGAAACTGTAACACTCCTGAAAAATAAACTTCCGCTAACCTTACTCTGATAAGAACATACTAATGGTCCACTATGAATGAATTCTGCTTGTAATTACTACCAGATTTTAGGTCTATGGAGGAAGACATGTTTGTTTCTGAGGGACCCCGATATTCCAAATTCCCCCACTGAAGAATTCTGCAGAAAGCTGCAGTGGGAGGAGCTTCTTTCTGAAGAAGTCCAATATTTTAGTCATGTCTGTCACCATGGATCTGTTGTCCAGTGCTAAATAATGATTTGTTGTAGACAACCAGTCCACTCACTATTAATAGTGGTCATTATGATTTTTGTGTCTATATATATATATTAAAAAAAAAAGTGAGGGTTGTTTATTAAAGCGGAACTTTCATCTGCTATAAATTCGCCCTGCTATAAGTAGGTAGCAATTAGCTTCAGAATATATATTTTACCTTTGAAATATAGGCCATTCTAAAGAAGTCCATCATTGTAGGTGACTGATGGCCGGGTTAGCGCCGTCTGTCCTTCCGGTTACCATGTGGTATGCTGCAATGCTTCTTACAGGAGACAGGGACTGACAGCACAGACGCACAGACAAGATGTCTGCACTGTAGTCTGGGTTCTGGTCTCCTACAATGATTAATTTCTTTAGAATGGCCTACATTTCAAAGGTAAAATATATATTCTAAAGCTATTCGCTACCTGCTTAATTATAGCAGAGCGACTTTATAGCATATGAAAGTTCCGCTTTAACATGTCTTAACCGTTTGAGTGCCAGAGGGGTTCGCAATGCAAATGCGTTGCGTACCCCTCTGGCACTCAAACGGTTAAAGCTCTTTTAATGACGATATTAACATATTCTTTTTAACAAAGAGCAGGTTAGTCTTTTTTTTTTTAATATTAAAATTATTTTTCAAGTATAGTTCTTAGTGGGAATTCATTGCTCAGACTAAAAACATGCATATTATTTTTAAAGCCTGTTTGCTAAAGTACCCATTAAAAGTTGTTAATGTGGCAGGTGACAGGAGTGGGCAAGTGCAAAGTGAATGTTTTGAAATAAATAGCACTTGGTTGACCTAAAGTGTCAAACCTCTAGACAAGGTTGTGTGTTTGTCATTATATCCAACATGTTTTACAGATTCCTCAGGGAACAGAGGAAGATACAATTTCACCTTTTCTGTGCCAAAACATTTTAATTATATCTTCTTCCAAGTACAGCGGTTCAGTAACCAAGGAACTGACATTGATGCATGTGTTGATAAAGCTGCAAACATTCAAAATGAGATTAACAAAGATTTTGAAGAAAGGGTGACAGCTAATTTTGCACAGTATTCTGCATCTAATTCAGACCAATATATTGATCTAATATTTTATAATGCTTGTCATCCTGAGGGAAATTAGCAATGTTTTTATATTTATTATTCTTATGTTGCTTTAACACTATCATTTTTACATTGCACAAATTATAGAAAAAGTCAGTATTTTATTTGTAGACATTTTTATTCTTAAAACAACTAAGTATACAGTGCTATGCAGAGCAGAGCCTGTGATTTATAATGCATACAGATAAGAGAGTCAAAGACAATTATAAAGACTCGCAGTTAAGAATTCTTGCTGTAGAACTCCTACAGTCAGATAAAGATGCAAAATCTCTGAAATGGATTGAGTAAAATGCTCAAATGGTAAAATGTTCATAAAATATTCAGTAAACTCACAGTATTTTTAAGAAGAATTTCAAATAACTATTTTTATATTGCATTATACAAAAAGAAATACTGACTAGTGTCTATTCTCTCTCGTATATACAGCATATTTTGGTATAGGTAAAAGGTACTCCGCTAATAAAGTTATCACTTTACTCTTCCGGTCTGCTGTATTTTGATAGGGATAGAGAGCTAGTACAAATGTAGACTCACAGTCACTAACATGCAGACCCACATATATAGACATACACCACCCCTACTTATACTAAGCTTGGCTTCTCTCTAGAAATCCATGTACCCAAATATATGTTTGAAGGGCTGTATACATAAAGACATTCTGGGGCAAATCAAGTGCACCTTGTGGGACAAATAAGATTTTCTCAAACTCTTGATTTAAATGTGTGGGTTTTTTTTGTTTTTTTTTTCTCTCTACTCTTTAGTTGCCCACTAGGTAGCATTTGGTTTGTCCCATAATTACCCTGTGCTACTTTTGTGCATTAAGGCCAAGATCTTTCATTGCTGAAACAGCAAGGATTACCATCATTGACATAACACTCACGTACCGCACGCACACATAAACACACACACACACACACACACACACACACACACACAAACAAAAGTTACTTGTCTGGAGATGAAATGTTCTGCACAGACTGTACATCTATTGTAGAAAAAAAAAAAAAAAAGAATAAAAATCGTATGTTTAGCTGGTCATAGAATTGTTTCACAGTGTATAGTACTTCTATTTACGTACTTTTCTTAAACCCTTAACCCCTTAGGGACCCTTGACGTACCAGGACCGTCACGGTCCTTGAACTACTCAAGGACCGATGACGGTCATGGTACGTCACGTACTTTTTATTTACAGGGCTCTACCGGGAGCACTGTAAGTAAAAATAGGGCCTGAAATAGACCGCTCCAAGATCGGAGCGATCTCTTTCAAGCCCCATAGTGACGCGCCGATACACGTGACAGGTCACATGTACCGGCGCGTCAAAGTGCCCCTATGCGGTCATTATGGGACAGAAATGTCCCGTGACCGCCGGTCCTTAAGGGGTTAAGAACCGACGCGCACATACGTGGCCGGCACTTAAGGACCACGGAGCATTTTTTTTTTTTTTTTTTTTTTTAATCCGATTCAGGGCTCCCCGAACAGCATGCAGCTGCAAGGGGAGCCCTGAAATAGATGATGTACATGTACATCACGGGTCCTTTAGGGACATCCACCTATGAAGTACCTGTACGCCCCGCATCGTTAAGGTGTTAATAGTAAAACTGAATACAGATTTCTCAGACCATATCAGAAGGTACTTAAAGGGGAACTTTCACCACAATTAAACTTAATATCAAATGATTACTTAGTTATAATGTGTTTTGATCCAGTTAGGTTTTTTTTCAAATTGTTGTCTGCTTCACAATTTAAAGGGATAGTAATAGTTAAAGTGTAAAAAAAATATGTTGTAGGGTTTATCCCCCTGAGTACAACAAGAGTACTCACACTGCTGAGAGATATTTTATTAAAAAATTGTAACAGTTCAAATTTGAATTTTTTAGGTGCAATATCACAGTGGCCTGAAAATGTACAGTGGCGCTGTTGCTACACCATCCTATGGAGATTTATGGTCTATGGACCAGAGCAGTCCATAGGATGTTGTAGCAACAGTGCCAATGTAAATTTTCAGGCCACTGTGATATTGCACCTAAAAAATTTCAAATTTGAGCTGTTATAATTTTTTAATAAAATATCTCTCAGCAGTGCGAGTACCCTTGTTTTACTCAGGGGGATAAACTCTACAACATAATTTTTTTTTTACATTTTAAGTATTACTATCCCTTTAACATAACCTCTGCTTTCCTGTAACACAACCCTTCCCATCTACTGCTCCAGTTCAGACAGACAGTGAGAGTGCATTCACAGAACATTCTCTCACTATATAGTGCCATACCTCTTGCCTTAAATAGAAGAAAAAAAAGAGAAGGGGCAGTCTTTTCTCTACCCATTTATATCTATGGGGAGGGAGAGCAATGACAATCAATGTTATCGTCATCAACATGGCTGCGCTTGGACTTAAAGAATGTACACTTAATTTGATTTTTACATGATTTAATGCGATTTTCATGAATGATTTTTGGGGAGACAATGATAGAGGAGGACGTCTGTCTATGTGATTGGAAGATCCGGCATCAGTGAGACAGTGAGATCCGTATGCAGAAATAAAAATTCTGTCACAAACCACCTGCACCATTGAGAATAAGTACCAATATTATCTATTTAAATTTTTTATCCACTTAACCCTCTGAATGCCAGAAGGTATCCAGCTTATTGCTGTGCAATGCGTTAGATACCCCTCTGGCACTCGGAGTCCATTTTTAGATAAGCCATCCAACATATTGATTTGCAATGCATTGGAGACCATCCAGCATTCAATGGGTTGAAAGCTCTATTGAAATCAGTTGGGGTTTTTAGTTGTTATCCGGGGAAAGTGGGTTTGCTTCAGAACTGCCTTTCTGCATGTGGACCTTAGTGAGTGCCTTCATTCATGCTGGACCTTCCTAGTTATCATAGGTAACGTTGTTTTACACATTCTGTCCAAACCAAAATCCTGAAAACCACATGTCTCTCAGAGAATTACATTTTTCTGATTGCCTTAAAGGGGAACCTAACACCTCCTAGGTTCACAGCTTATTTTTCTATGCCCATAAAATTGTAAGGGCCCCTATAATTTTTTGCCCTGGTGCCTTTGTTCAAGGGAGACCAAGTTCAGTAAGTTCAGGGTTTCATGTCAATAGAGGCGGCCATGACAGTTGCTGTAAGATTTTTCAAACGGAAACAGGCAGAGTGCATGAGCCAACTTATTCATTTAAAATTGGGGGGCGCAACACACTGTGAAGCAATGCATTTCACAGCTCTCCGGTCCTTACAGGGTTAAGATTACCATGTGCATTGGGCAGAGTTTGGGGTCCTGTGGTCCTGCTCTCCAAGATCATGTATATAACATCTTAAAGGGATAGTAATGTTTGTAGATAAATTAGGCGTTGATCATACATCATAGTTTTTTAACAATGTAGAGTGTTATCCTGTAGTACAGTCCTGTTACTGATCTACTTCATGTGTAATTATATGATAAAGTGTTTCCTTATGATGAGAAAAGACTGTCCATCATTGCACTCCATCTGGACTGGCTTGCTGCTCTGAGGAGAGGCAGTGTTATGTATGTTAAGGGGACTGGGAGGGGGGGATACTTTATCATATAACTAGTTGAACAGCCCGTTACACGGGCCACGGTGCCTCTGGCAGCCGGTCACGGGGCAGTCACGTGCAGTGGAGACTGCCCGTGCCACGGCTGATACAGAGCTGGGTGCTCCGGGCAGTCTCTACTGGGCATGAATGCCGCACGCGCAGCAGTGTCTGCTGTGCATGTCGGGCGTTACACACGATTTAGTGAATTATTATATAGGATTACACCAAGTAGCGAATAGACATCCAAAGAGCTTTGGCCAATAAGTATTCTTGAGTAACCCAACTGCACTATAGGGGACAATAACAATTCCTGTCAAATTAAATTGTGCTTTTAACCCCTTGAATGCTAGAGAGGTCTGCAATGCGTTGCTTTGCAACGCATTGGAGACGTCTCTAGCATTCAAGGGTTAAAAAAAAAAAAAAAAAGCTCTATTTAAGTGCATGGGAATTTAGAAAGTTTGAGCTGTACCCTAAAATCTAATAACTCCAGTTTCCTTATATAAATACTAGTGTAAAAGCCAGTGTACACGGGCCAAGGTCCAGGTGATGTTAACCCTTTCAGTGCCAGAGGGGCACCCCATGGCGCTCAAAGGGTTAAGAGGCCAGTCCAGCTCTGTGTACTGCCACCGCCTCACTGGCGGAGCACGCGATGCAGTCATGCTCTGTAGAGACTGCCCGAATGAACAGAATGCTCCCAGCATTCCTACACCTCCCAGCATGCTGTGCGTTCAGGCAGTCTCTATTGCACATGACTGCATCTGACAAACATTCTAGCATTTTATTATATAGGATGGGCCATTTTACTCTTAGAGGCAAATTATATCTCTTTGATTGCAGCATTTGCGGCTCATGACAAAGCAGCTTGTTGGAGATGTTTCCCACATCCAAAGGGTTAAAGAAGGCACAGCCTTTATTAACTCTTTGAGTTCCAGAGGGGTACACAATGCATTGATAAAGTCATTGATTCTCCTTTTTTTTTTTTTTTTCTTTTTTCCCCTCCTTCCCTTTTTTAACCCTTGAGAACAAGATGATTGAGCAGATCATTGCTTCTCAAGAAGTTCCGCACCCCTCATGTTATTAATGGGTTAATGAAGTCTTTGATTATCTTTTTTCCCCTTTGTTAAATTCTTTATCTTTTTTTTTTTTTTTTTTTTTTTTTAATAAAGTTTTTGATTATCTTTTACGTTTGCTTATCAGAAGGCTTCATGGCACCTGAAAACAGAGTAAATTACTGCAATTTCTTGTATTACTTCTCCTCTGCAAGTCAACAGAGCAAATTTGCCTGTCTCTTGTTATTTGCATAGCGAGAACCATATTTTCCTTGTCGCATGTGATGTCTTTTGAGTCCATGTCAATGTATTCTCCTTCTATTCTCCCCTTTCTTTGAAGGCAGCTGACACGTTGTTCGCCTTCCTTTTTGTCTGCGAAATTTTTCGTATTCATTCCCCCCCCCTTTCCTTTCAATCCACTCACTTCTCCATCTGCTTTCACTTTTGTTTGCTTGAGCCGGTCTCTCATCCCAACTTGATAATGAGGAATGCAGTGTGACCCTGACCTCCATCAGCCGAGGCCTAACCTTCTGACACTCTGACATAACCTTTGACCCCCTATTTGACAGATTGATTAATTACCTTGTGTTATGATTTATGAGTAAGTGCTATGCAAAAATAATAGACAACAGGTGGTCCTTTAAAAACGTTTTGTGGCATATTTTCTTTGCTTAGCGTGATTATTTTTTGTGTGCAGTGTTTGAAGATGGGAATTTGCTAGGACAATGTAGGATTGGCAGCTAAAGAAGAGTTCTTGTAGCTGTGGAATTCAAGGAGGGAGCTGAGATATGGCTTGGCTTGGAAATACTGTGAACAGAACAGTTGCCAAAATGTACACAAAATGCAGGCCAATGGCATTTTCTTTCATTTCCATCCCAGGTCACGTCTTCAGAAAATTGCCCAAATAAAGGGAGCTTAGCTGCTTCTCTTAACAGCTATGTTTATTTTGGATGATGCTGATTGGTTGCTATGGACCCTGCTTAGCATGCATAGGCTATTGAGATTCGTCCATAACATGTCAGCGCGATAGGACAGTATTGTTTTAATTCTGGTACATCAATAGCCCACCTTTTTTACTTTTTTTAACTTTTCTGTAGCAATGAAACTGTTTCATATTATGACAGCAGTGACTTTTATGTTTATCACGTTACTCTACTACTACTACTACTACTACTACTACAGTACTAGGTGCGTATGAGCAGTAGAGAAGATTAGTAATATTTGCATATTTTAGCCAGTATGTACAAAAAAAGAAGCAATTCTGGAGCAAACCTATTGCATCATTTGGAACAAATAAAAATTCTCATTCATTTAAATTAGGGCTTTTAACAGCTTGAATTCTAGCAAGGACTCCAAAGCATTGGGTCAGCATGCTGCAGAGGTCTAAATCCCCATTTAACTCAATGGTAGTTTTTATTTTTCTGTGTAATGCAGTTGGTTGGTCCCAGAATTGAACACACAATTAGGCCATTGGACTTTTCCCTTTCTGTATGGATTGTATCCATAGAAGTAGAGGATAAATTCTAGAGCAAAGCAACTGCATCATAGGGGAGAAATAAAATCCCACCATCCCCCAAATTGTCATTGATTCAAATTGGGATTTTAATTGCTTGAAACTCTCCAATGTAATTGAAAAGCATTCTAAAGATTAAAGTCTCCATTTAAATAAGTGAGAATTTGGGGGATTTTTTCTCCCCTATAATTCATTTGGTTTACTCCAAATTAGCTTCTCTTTTCATTTGTTCATATGGTCTCTTATGCAGCCTTGGTTTGCTGCAGGTCTGGTCATCGCTTATTAGCACCTCGAACGTCATTACCTTGTAGTGTGTGGAGACATTTCTGCTGTCCACATGGTTAATAAAAAATGTTTAATTGCATATGTCAGTGTAAGTGAGGTTTATCTGAAACAATGGAAAGTCGTTTAAAATGATGGTCTTAAATGACATGCATTTCTGACGAGAGAAAGTGAAGAATAGACTATAAAAACATATCCATTTTATCGTCATGTTATAATATGTAGCTTTGTTTAATCAGGCAGGGACAAGGGTATTTGGAGCCAGAGGCAAGTCATTAAGTCATTAAATTCACCTTCTTCCCTCTATACAGCATATATATATATATATATATATATATATATATATATATCCTATATAATAATTCACTAAAACGTGTGTAACGCCACAGTCATGTGCAGTAGAGACTGCCCGCGCCGCGGCTGATACAGAGCTGGACGCTCCGAAGGAGCCTCCAGCTCTGTATCAGCCATGGCGTGCGCAGTCTCTACTGCACGTGACTGCCCCGCGACCGGGTGGCAGTGGCACTGTGGCCCTTGTAACGGGCTGTTCAACTAGTGTATATATATATATATATATATATATATATATATATATATATATATATATACACCACATTTATGTATGCGGAGAAGGCAAACATTGCTCATATTATACAGAACAGCACATTCATTATCATTTTTTAGATACTGAAAATCATTACACAAAGCAACATGTTCATTATCAGGGAGCTGCGGTGTGTCATTATACAGATCAACGTGTTCATTATCAATGTATAGATTGTCTGTGTCATTATACAGCACAGACTTTTTATTTTCAACGTGTATGTATATACTGTATATTTCACAGAACAGTGTGTTCATTCTCACTGTATAAATTCCCATTGTCCTCACACAGACCAGTGTTCTCAATTGTTTAAATACATTTAAATGCAAATGTAGGGGGTTTTTGAGGCAAAGCAAGACTACCATTTGGAACAAATAATCATATTGTAATATAAATTGTTTTGGGGAAATTAACCTTTATTTGCTGGTGGCACTTTATGCTAATTCATTTAGATGCTAGGCTGTTCTACCAAACTTTGGGTGGAATGCAGGAAAAATGCACAATCTCTATTTCCAGTGTGAAAACCAATAGCGAATAGTTTTGTGCATAATTTTGTTGAATTGTGTATTAAAAATAAAGATTAGTAAAGATCTGCACATATTTTTGTGGGCGTGGTCAGTTAATGAATCTGTCTGAGTGGAATAGCGAATAAGCCTAATGCAGGTAGTGCTCTTGTGAACATTTTTATACGTCTGTGTAGTTTTGTCGTAAAAGCTAATTTTTCATGCGCAATTCAAGCAGTGTTTGGTATATGGCTTCCTGCATTAGAACATGCGCAATATCTATCTGTGCATGAAAAACAACTTCAGCGCATGAGCACGTTTCTTGCATTCTGTCCATTGTGCTATGAATGACTACAGGCAAAACCCACACAAAGGGCATTTGTGATAACACAGAGAATGACAGGTCTAGAACAGAGATCATTAGCATACTACACAGGGAATCGGCTTAAAGGGATAGTAATACTTAACATGTAAAAAAATACATATTGTGGTGTCTATTCCCCTGAGTATAAAAAGGGTACTCTTAATGCTGAAAGATGTTTTATTCAAAAAGGTATTATAGCTCAAATTTGAATTTTTTTAGGTGTAATATCACAGAGGCCTGAAATTGTACAGTGGCGCTGTTGCTACACCATCCTATGGAGATTTAGGTCAACGGACAAGAGCTGACCATAAGATGGTGTAACAACAGCGCCACTGCACAATTTCAGGTCACTGTGATATTGCATCTAAAAAATTCAACTTTGAGCTGTAATAACGTTTGAATAAAACACCTTTCAGCAGAGGGAGTTCCCTTGTTTTAATCAGGGTGATACACCCTACAACACATTTTTTATTTATTTATTTATTTTTTACATTTTAAGTATTACTATCCCTTTAAAGTGCCACATTGTAACACCAAAGTCTCAAAACTTTAATTTTACAGAAAAGTAGCTAGTTCCACTTATAAACAGGTTTTAATTCTCTGTAAAACAAACTAAACTTGTCTTAAGGTGACAGGTCCACTGTGACAAACCAGGTTCTTAATGTATTTAACACATACCAATCCACCATCAGCGAAACTTCACTCTGTTCCCTTTCTGGTGTAAACACTTTCAGATCCCTGTGCACGTTGATAAGAATTAATGATATTTTGCTGAGTAATGTCTGAAAAACATTAAATCGTGAGTGCTGTTTAGCTGGAAAACCATGTTGTTTTTAAGTGGTCATATTTTTTTGGCTTGCATTGCTGCTGCTAATAGCTTGCTTGGATGCAGATGCAGACTGGACATATATTTTAGTCATAATAAAAGTTCTTGGGCTTTGAGAATTATTTAGAATAGTAGATTTGTATATTTAATGTTATAGTTGTAGAAAAGCAATGGTTTGTACTTAGTTGGAAAAATAAACACAGTTTTAAGTGTTTAAACATTTTTTCCCAATTGACCTCTAGAGAATTGTGTTACAGGTTCCTGTAAAGGAGGAAAAGTGTTACTGCTCATGTTTTCTGTATTAGGGTGGGCAACATGAGGCCTTCCAGGTGTTGTTGGACTAGAACTCCTGTCATTCTCCGCCAGCCTTTGGATGATGGGAGTTGTAGTCTAGCAGCATCTGGAGGGCTTCATATTGCTCCCCCCCTGTTCT
Source organism: Rhinophrynus dorsalis (assembly GCA_037306005.1). Taxonomy (NCBI): domain Eukaryota; kingdom Metazoa; phylum Chordata; class Amphibia; order Anura; family Rhinophrynidae; genus Rhinophrynus; species Rhinophrynus dorsalis. The sequence continues at coordinate 580,160,092 of CM074718.1, forward strand.
GGGCTGTGCCTCATTATATATATTCTGTTTTGGTGTTTGTTTTTTTGCGGGGAGTACAATTTCCATCTTCACATAGGTCTTGTCCCACCCATATGTGGCCCAGCTTGAAAATGTCAGACAACTCTTTTCTGCATAAGATAAAGAAAAACCTCCAGGGGGAAATACAGTGTGAAAAAGAGGTAATAAAGTAATAAACTCTCCATTTCCTGTGTTATTCTTTGGAGCCAATGCACTAGGAATTCTCCAGCTTTAGAGATCTTAGTGCATTGGCTCCATAGAATAACACAGAAAATGGATAAGTGATATCAGTGGAGAAATGTTCACCGCATTATCACCTCTTTATCTCACCTTAGTGCATAACCTCCCAGGTGTGCATTGCTGCATTTAGTAAGCCTTGATATATAGCTGACTCCCTCTAGCTACAAATAGAGCTAGGGGCCATTAAACAATGTTTTCACTGAGATTTCAGCTTTTGGATTCTGTCATGTGACATAACGCCGAAATTTCAGTGAAAACATTGTTTAAAATAAATAAATATAAAATACTGGATTTAACATTTATATAAAATCAAGTTTACAATAAGGACTTTAAATGAAGTGAGAGTTCCCCTTTAAGGAGCCTACAAAATAAAGAGCATTGGTTGCCCTTCCACATAGGGAGATTATAGAATGAAAAGAAGCTTAACAAGTGTTGTTAAAGGGACAGTAATGTTTTATTTTCAGAGTATTTAATACTGTAGGTGTTAAAAAAATAAATTGATTGATATGTCTTATCTCTCAAACCTTTATGGTTTGAGAGATATAGCCAGCTAAAGTTACCCCTTTGTGGCCATTTCCCAAAGTCAGCTCTCCAGCTGACAGATGCAGAATCTGGTCTTTTGACCGGATGTAGGCTCTACAGCAGAGCCAAAATCACAGGATCTACAAATAAATACTTTATTGAAATGGTCTACAAGTATGTCTGGTTTGCAAGCACACTTTGTAGACCATTCCAATAAAGTATTTATTTGTAGATTGAGCAATTTTGGCTCTGCTGAAGAGCCTACATCCAGTCAAATGACCAGATTCTCCATCTGTCAGCTGGAGAGCTGACTTTGGGAAACAGCCAGAAAGCGGTAGGTTTAGCCAGTTATATCTCTCAAACCATAAAGGTTTGAGAGATAAGACATATATCAATTGAGTTATTTTTTTAACACCTACAATCCTATATAATCGCTAAAATGTGTGTAACGACGCAGTCATGCGCAGTAGAGAATGCTGCGTGTGGTGCAGTTATGCGCAGTAGAGACTGCCCGCGCCATGGCTGATACAGAGCGTCCAGCTCTGTATCAGCGGTGGGCAGTCTCTACTGTGCATGACTGCCCCACTACCGTCTGGCAGTGGCACTGTGGCCCGTGTAACGGGCTCTTCAACTAGTATTAAATAATCTGAAAATAAAACATTACTATCACTTTCATTCAAAGTTAGTTATATTTTTGTTGTTTGTCTTGATTAGAAAAATAATATTGGTGACCCTGTATTTAGCCTGCTAAACAGATTGCAATAGATCTCACAGTAAGACTCAGTTTGTAAGCACTCCAAATATTTTATACTTTGTGGGAGAAAAAACATTGTTGCTTCTTTTAACTGATGAGAAATCAGTTTGAGAATCGGCGTATGTTTTTCTTTCTATCGTGCATCATACCGAATAACTAAACAAACACTTGACTAAAACCCCCTCTCTGGAGTACAAAGTATGGAAGCCAATTTTTCACACAGTAAATAATCAAAATGAACCATTACTTATTCTAGATTAAGTGGTTTCAAAATGAGACGTTTACAGTGTTTAAAATCCAATGGGAAGCAACAGCCTAATTGATTTCTTTTAGTATAGGGATTTTAAAATCAGAATAATGTTTTATTTCTTAACAGATCTGTAAAAATTGACATTGTGTCCTCATAAAATTGGACAAATGAATCATGTAATTTTTCTTTACAAAATCAATAGCAGGAAGACAAAGTTCCACACTTTGAAGATTTATTGTGTTGCATGAGTCTGCCTTGTGTCTGCTATGTACTAAACACATCAGGCCTAATATATTGTGAATTGTGATAGATAAATAACATAACTGAATAGAAAAATTAACCACTTAAGGGCCAGCCATGTGGCCGGCACGTAACCCTCTGAGTGCCAGACGGGTGCGGAAAGCATTAACCCCTCTGGCACGCAAAGGGTTAATGACCAAGGAACATTTTTTTGTTGTTGTTAATGGAAACCGAGGTCTCAGAATGGCGTGCAGCTGCGGGGGACCCCTGAATTCCATGATATACATATATGTTATGGGCCTTAATGCACTTTTTCGCCATGTAGGTCCTTGGCCCTTAAGGAGTTAAAGTCCGTGTTTAAAAGATATGGGCCCATAGAAACTGTAATTATACTGAGGTAAAACAACTACACCATAGTGAAGAAATAAAAAGCCCTGTAAAATTAAATTGGGCTTTTAACTCCTATAATGCATTGGAGACCTTTCCAGCATTGCAGGGGCTAAAAAGCTCTATTCAAGTGCACTTGGATTTAGACATTTTTGTCACGTATGGTATAGTTTAGTGTATTCCAGAATAACTACAGTTTGCATTTATAAATAAGGGCCATGGTACTTAGAGTAGCAGTTCTCAACCAGGTTGCCTTGGCACTTTGTTATGTCACTGACATTCCTCTGTAATAAGCATACTTGGTAACTCTACAGGTCTATCCCAGAGATTCCGTATTTTTGCAGTTATTTACTGGTTATTTACTGGTATTTACTGGATATGGAGAGGGATTAATCTAGATTGTGGACATTGTTTCTTGGTTTAATTATTATATTGTCAGAGATTGTCCCATATTTCCATTGGCGGTGCTCAGTTTAACAATCTGCCATTGACAGGACCAGGATCAAGGTTAATAACGCATGTGTAACCATGTTAGACGATATGGGGTCCTTGTGATGAAGCACTCTGATATTGATGGACAAAGAAATATGTTTAGGTCCAACAGGGTCTACTTGACAGCGATTGGTTTGGACTTGTTTAACCTGCCCATCAGTGCTTCATGGAGCGTTCTTTTCTGATATTGAGGGGTATGCAGTGTAAAGGGGTCAACACTGGATCCTCTGTTGGAGGGGGGATCTTTGGCACATGTACGTGTGTGTGGGGAACGCCTGACTTTTCCAAGGGCATGGGATACCTACTCAGCTGGTAGGGTGAGTTGACTAGTGGGATACACTCATTGGTAGAGTTAGAGATACATTGCTAAAGAACCTTCCTTACTACGTTTGGGTGGTAGAGGTTTTAGGGAAAGTGAATAGGTACAATTTAGGTTGTCTAAGGCTATTATTATTATTGATAGTATTGTAATGTTCATAAGGTTGAAAATGTATTGGAGATATATTTATTTTTATTAATGTGTATTGATAATATGTTCATTTAATAAGCATGATGTGGCCATTTTTGTACATGTCATACCTCTGTGTGGATAATGTAAACAGAATTTGGGTTTATACCTAGGAATTTAACATTACCTAGTCAAGATCCCTAAGACCTATGCAGAGAGGTGCTTGATTAGGGCTATGCAGCTAGGTTGGTAGAGATTCTAACAGGGGGTTATGGGGGGGAAAAGGCAGGTACAGGGTGGGCTTCTAGTGTAGTTTTAGGGAAACCATTCCCCTTCTGGCTTCCTTTTGAGTGATGGCCCGTGTGGAAGAAGCTTTCCACCCTGTTGTAGGGGCTAGTTAGATTTGGTAGGGGGATGATTGTTAGTGTCTGTCTTGCTAGTGGTTGCTTCTGGTTAGATTGCTTAGTGACAGGTTGTCACAGCATAGTGTTGAAGAGGGATCCATGACATTTTAATATTGATGTGGAATGCCTGATTTCTCTAAGGGCACAGGGTTCCTTGAACCTCGAGAGAGGCAAGTGATAATGAGAAATGAACTCGGCTTTTAGGGTGAAGCGGCTATTGTGATGGAGTTGGATGAAGTGCTAAGCAAGGGCATTTAATGCATGGGTGTACTGGGGCCTTGGGGGGGGGGGGGCTCCAGTCTCAGGGGGCTCACTAAACAGCCCTATTTTTACAGAAAGGAACCATTTAATCCTTTGGACAGATGGTCAGTGAGGAGTGAGGCAGTTCTGGGTGGATGATGTTCCCACAAACAAGAGGAAAGGAATAGAAAGGCTACAACTAAACTTAAGGATCCTAAACCTATATTTGAGGTGGACCTCCATTCACAGTTCCACTGGGGGTCATAAAACTTGGTGCCAAACACCCCTCTTCACCACATTTAGGTGGTAGAGATTTTAGGGAAAGGGGTATGTAAAATGTAGGCTGTCTACAGTTGTTCTTATTGATGGTATTATAATGCTCACAAGCTTGAAAATGTATTTGTTGGAGATGAATCTATTGGTATTGTTAAAATATATTGAAATGTTAATAATTTCATGTTCATTTAATAAATATGCTGTGTCCTTTTTTCTCCATGTTGCCTCTCAATGTGGATTATTTAAAAGGAATTTGGGTTTGCTATGTAGAAGGTTAATGCTGCCCTAGTCAAGTTGGTTTACTTGAGTTTTAAGGATTATTTTTACAGTATTGTGCATGTTGTTCTAGTGCTATTCTGTAGAGACAGACAATATTCAGTACATATGTTGCACAACATATTTGAATGTAATGACCAGGGGCCATTTATGCCTTCTAGTAAGTTAGTAAGTAGATCATGTTAGAATGACTACGAAAAAAAGTAGATCCCATATGACTAGAGTCTGGGCACCCCTTATTAAAAGGAAAACTATAGAGTAGTAAGTGGCTCTTAATTTGTTTAACAGAACGATATATCTGGGTATATGATTTTCAGTAGTCCGTTAGATATGTAACTTATGTTTGTGCTTTTGATTTGCACAGGTATTTGTTTCTGTTTACCATCTGACAGAAATGTGCATCCCCTATGATGCATTCAGTTCTATGGAAACATAGTGTTTGATGAGGTGTGATCTAGGGACAGGCTTGAATAGAGACCACTATATACAGGAAACTGCAGGTATAATGCAAAAAATACATTTACTGATGCAGCTGACTGCTGTATGAAGGACACCTAAATAGGTGAACAAATCATGAGCTACTTATTCCTAGGGCAGTGGTTTCCAACCTTTTTAAGTTATGACCCTTCTTTAAATAATGACACACATAGCTTGCATCAAATACAGTGAAATTAAATGAAAATAGTTGGAAGGGTGTGACACCTTCTTCTTTGTTCAGCAACTTGCGATGACATACCTATATCAGATAATGGATGTGAAAATAGAACAATTAATTTTTTTAGTTCATATTTCAGTTTACCTAAACCATGGCATACATAGCACTTATTTATTCGAAGCATGTATAAACAAACAGGTCAAATGTTCATGCACCACTGCTTATATACACATAGGAAGAACACGATTTTCACATATTTCAGTGCTTGTGCACCTAAGATTTTGTTTTCCCCAAGCGCTGATAAGTAATACACGACATATAAAAGAGTTTGAACCCTATTCATTTATTTAAGATCATTTAACATTGATTTTAAACATAAATAAATCTTGTTATATTTTCCTGGTACCAGAGATTAAATGAACAGTAAACCATTATTATGTTAAAAAAACAAACAAAAAACAAAACATACACAAATAAATAACATGCCAGATTTTTCCTACTGAGTAAAACATATGGAACCTTTTTAATTCTATCAGAGTGCAGCAGACATTTTGATTTAGCTGTATTTTAGTAGGAACAAAACCCCAGCAGACAATATCATGGAAATTGGGAAAGGGTGTGAGATGATCCAAATGCATGGGCTTGTGACTTCCTGCCAATGTCATTTTAATAACTAGCCGAGTGTGTCCAACTGTAGAAAGGCACCGAATGACAATCTGTCTACCTGACAGTGACAACAATGCGCTACAAGATTTTCTGAATAGCTTTATAGATTAGAATAATGCCAGGCCAAGTAAACTGTCTTTTGTTGTTCACAATCTGATTTACTCTGGTCAGCTAGGTATGGATAAGCGTGTTTGATCTTCTCTCGTAGTGTAGTTTCCGTCCCGATGTAATGAAAGCTGCAAAGAATTCTAATTGTAGAGAGTCAAAAGAAGGCAATGATCATATGACATTTTTACAGCATTTCTATGTTTGACTCCTTTGTAGTCTTTGATATTGGTTGGACTTAATAGATTTCATAAAAAATTTAAATTGGGTTAATATTTCAAACAGGAACTTCATTGTGTATATTTGTGGGCTGTAATTCATTCCTTTAGGGGGAACCATTCAGCAAGAATAATTTTGTTTGAATTTAGTGTGTTGACTTGGCAGGCATCCTTCATACGAGTCAGGTCTGTCTGTCTGTCTGTCTTTCTATATGTTTTGTTGCGTTATATGTGCAGTTTCCTGTATGTAATCTCTTTTAAAGTCTGCCTCTAAGTTATATGTCCTCATAACAAATAACAGGCTTCGATAGATAAGAATGGTTTCTATGGTCTTAATCAGATTTTAAAGTGAAATGATCCACATGTGCACAGCTGGCTCTCATGCAGTCTGTTCATTATACACACACACATCTCCTGTGTTCACTTCTGTGGTGGAGTGAAGGAGAGAGGTGAATGGAGATACATAGGTGACAGAAATGATCAAAGGACCTGCAACAATTGTAACCTGTCTGAAAGCTTTAGCAGTAGACTACAACAGAGATCATATTGAAATAAAACTAAGTAGAAATAAACAATTGCTGTTTGAAGGTAAATTACCTGGGTAAGTCCTTCTGATAAACAAATTAGCCCCTAGAGAAGGAGAGGGGTGTGTGGCCATTTGTGATGCAATGCGTTGCCCACCCCTCTGGCTCTCAAGAGAGTAAGAGCCACTTATTGTTAGGGGAAAGTTCCCCTGTAACTGCTTCCTGCTAACATATCATGAGTTGAATTAATAAGAAAAGGAGGAGCAACTTTGAAACAAAGCAGCTGTACCATAGGGGACAAATACAATTCCCAAATAACCATTTATTTTTAATGGGACTTTTAACCCCTTGTATTCTAGTGAGGTCCCCAGCACAAATAAAAATGAGTTCATTTTGGGAGAAATCAACTGCACTAAAGGGGACAAAAGAAAAGTCCCCAAAACGCCAGTAAATGGAGCTTGAATGTGCAATGTGTTTGAGATTTCCTTGGCATTTGAGAAGTTAACCTTTTGTGTGCCAGAGGGGTAGGCAACATACTGCTTTGCTTTGCAATGCTTACCTACCCCTCTGGCACTCAAAGGGTTAAACTACCCATTTTGGTCAGTATTTTTACTTACATCCTATGGTACTCCAATTGTATTATTCTTCTTGTTTTTTCTCTCACCTTATGGCCCTGTACGTTTGGTTTGGTAAAATAGACATTATGTTATTTGTGTCAGATATTCAATAGCCCTGTAACATTTTAAATGTATATATTACATTTATATGTGCAAGATCTACTACTACTACCACCTAAAACCGTGAAGGGCAGCCTGTGGCGCTCCAGCAGTGGAGGATTTCAAATCCCGTTATCCCTAGCCAGCCATAGAATGATGGAAATTGTAACCCTGCACATCTAGATCCCCTCAAGTTTTCCAGTTCTGAGGCTAAAATGTGCTCAACATGCTATATTATTTTTAGCATAATTTATTTGTAAAGCGCCAACAGATTCTGCAGATCTGATATAATCAATTATTTCTTGTGTGATACTCACCTGGTTTTGATTTCTAAACGAGTTAAGTCATTTCCTGTTCCCCTTCTAGCATTTGGTAGAACATTTATGAAATACACTCTGATAAATGATGTCTTGGGTGTATACCAGGTGTATTTTGTTTCTAATGAACCGTAAACACTGTAGTAATGTTATTTCACAGATGCAAGAATAAGCTTGTTGGAGAGGGGACATGTGTTTAGCAGAAAATAAACATGAGCCTTAGGCTGGGTTCACACAGCAACTTGTCATGGTTTCATTGTAGAACTAGGAAAGTCGTCCATGCAGATTCACCTCCAATGGTCCTGCTTTCCGCCTAGTGATCCACTGACTACAGGGTGTTCTGGAGATGTGACCGGTGAGACTTTTTAGCATAACTGAAAATTTTATATATATATATATATATATATATATATATATATATATACACACACACACACATACACACACACACACATACACACACACACATGCAGGAATAGAAAAAGATAATTGATTTTCACCAGTCAGAGAAAAAAGTTACTACTCTGAAGATGAAATGTTACTAATCAACCCAATGTTAACCGTTTAAGGATCAGAGGGGTCACCTCTTTATCACCGCTTAGTGAATCTACCTCCAGGTGTTGCTCAGAGTAAGTAACATTCAGTCTCTCTTTTCCTTCTCTTGTTTTCTCTCTCAGCCTGCCTTTCTCTGTATCTCTTTCAGTCTGTATCTGTGTCTCTATCTCTTTCAGTCTCTTAGTCTCTCTTTCAGTCCATACCTCTCTTTCGGTCTCTTAGTCTCTCTCTCTCTCTCTCTTGTAGTCTTTTAGTCTATGCCTTTTTTCTCTTTTTCATTATTTTTCTTTGTCTCTTTCCTCTCAGTCTTTCTGTCTGTCTTTGTCTGTGTCCCTCTTTTCCACAGTCTGAGTATAATGGCATTTGGTCTAATAGCTGGAGAACTACAGGTTTGCATTCCTGCTTTTGTATAAACTGACAGTTGGGGAATTCTGCCAAACTGTCTGATCACATCCATCCTATATAATAATTCGCTAAATCGTGTGTAACGCGCGACATGCGCAGTACATACTGCTGTGCGTGCTGCAGTCATGCGCAGTAGAGACAGGCCGCGGTGCGGCTTATACAGAGCTGGGCACTGCTCGTGACTGCCCCGCGACCGGGTGGCAGTGGCACTGTGGCCCATGTAATGGGCTGTTCAACTAGTATAACATAAACAAATAATATTACAAATGACAGACACTCCCTTTGTTTGCGGTGTTGTATTTTTCTGTGAGGAAGACCTAAAAAAACTGTGTGTGTGTTGCCCCCCTCACACTCAAAGGGTTAACCTGTTCATTGCAAGAGGTATTAAGAGTTGGAGGGCTGGTGGACCATAACCATAAAGGGGGCTGTCATTGGAATGGAGGGAGATGCAAGTAACACTTTCATTACCAGAGGTGTGCAAAGAAAATGGGACTCACAGCAGTAACACACCATAAATATACATATATGATATAAATGAAATTAAGATCCCAAGGCAATAAGGTATGTGAAGCAGCAAGGAATGATGGAATGCTCCAAGTCCCCAAACTAGAGCAAAAATGATGAACCCTTTGTAAAGTATGTATTACACCTATATGTTTGATTTATTTCAAACAAATGGGGGTTTTGTTGCATAATTTGGCCAAAGTATGTTTAAGCTCTCTTACCCCGCCAAAGTACCCCATTTCAAAGGAGTCCTATCCATTACATAGAAATATCAAATAACTATTAAAATTAAAACTTAATCTTTATGAAGTTCTTATGTGGCTAGTAAACCTAATAAAATCCTAGTTGCAAACACCCAACCCACCACTCAAAAATATCTAGTATTTTTCTGATGACTCTTTGCTTTCAGGCAATAAAGATTTGCATACTTAGGCCAAATTATGCAACAAAACCCCCATTTGTTGGGAATAAATCAATACATCGGTATAATACATACTTTACACAGGGTTCATCATTTTGGGTAATCTGTATAGATTAGTGCAGGATTGTTTTTATCTCTTTCCAGAGGTGTGACTCTCTAGCAATGTAAAGGTGACAGGTGAAGGCCCATGTTCTCTGTTATTTAGAGGAAGCAGAAGAGTATCGGGTGTAGACCTGCCAGGGCACAGAGTGTGGTGAGCATGACACTGGCAAGAGCATGGTATATTGTGGGCAGATCACTGGGAATGGGGGATAACATGGTATATAGCTGGCAGGACACAGGCAGGAGGGGTCTAGATCTGGCAAGGCATGGGGAAGAAGGATGGATTTGTCAGGACACAGGCAAGAGGGGGCATTCCTTCTGTTAACGGCCATAGTTTGCCATGCAGGTGCTTTAGCCGCAACATACATTTGTATTTTTTATATATTTATTTTTCCTTGTGTTACTGTACCTTTAAATTATGTTGAAATGTTCCTTCCCCCCCGGTGAATGCTAATTTCCACATATTGTCCTGGTGCTCTCTCCTTGTTTTCCCCTGAATCAATATGAAGAACAGATGTAGTCTATGTTACATGGTCAGCAGCACATGGCTTCCCTCTGACTTGGAATAGAAATATTAATGAAACCCGTTTGTGACTAGTGTCGCCTATTGTGATATAATGCAACATGATGCATTATTGGGCTATGAACTGTTTAACTCTTTGAGTGCCAGAGGGGTGCACAACACATTGTTGCATACCCCTCTGTCACTCAGAGGGTTAAGTCTTAGGCTTCGTTACACTTGCCGAGAGCAAATCAAGAGGACATTCCAGAAACCCCCTTTTAATTCGCCCCAATAAGATCATAGAAAAACAAAGCTTTAGTGCCCCAGTATTGACAGATTTACTACCTGTGTATCTATGTCTGTGTCTGGAGCGGGACAGCAACAGCTGGAGATTCACAAGCTTCTCAGGGAAGGTTTGTTCAAAGCAATCTGCACCGGATACTGCATACATTCAAAGTATTGTTTTTGTCTACTTATTTTATTAAATATATGTTATAGGACTTCCTGCTGACTAAAACAAGGGTGAGTCTACTGCTGGGAGAGGCTTCAATCAGAATGTATTACAGCAAACGTGTCTTTTCTGCATTTGCAATGCAATTTTCTATTGTGGTCACCAGGTGCAATGTTCCTGTCCTTACTATTGTGAGCCATAGTTTGTCTCATCCACAGTGGGTATAATAAAGTAAAGATTTGACTTTTAAACATTCTTTGGTGCTGTTGCTATCAATTTTATACAAAAAATAAGTTTGAACTATAATAACTTTTACATGAAAAATGTTATAGCACTGGGAGGTACCTTGTTTTTTTAATCTGAAAGGTTTAATTGTCCTTTAATTTTTGAAACCCCTCTTTGGAGATCCTGGGCTTGCCCATGCTTGCATCATACTTTGCATGTCATTTAACCGCTTTGTTGCAAGTAAAGTGCCCGGACCATCACATATGTCTCCTTTAACCCTTTGAGTGCCAGAGGGGTACGCAACAAATTCTTTGCAATACGTTGCGTACCCCTCTGGCACTCAAAGGGCTAAGGATGGATGACCTCACAGCCTTCATGATCGCAGCATGCCTCAGGACCGGAGTAGTCCGTTTCAGCCTTTCCCCGTTGTATTGGTACATGCGATTTCTGCTACAGTGATCACACGTAACAGTTGAGCCATTGACAAAAGGCAATGTATTCTATTCTATACATTGCCATTTTCACTGTTCTCTTCCTCTCTCTTCCTCAGGGATCACGAGGAAGAGAGAAGCAGAGAACACACATCACCATAGGGGAAATGGCCACAATGCGGGGAACTTTCAATTACATTATAGCTTCTGAGGCAGAAATCAAGGTAGAGCAGGTTTGTTCCCTTAATGACCTACTGCCACAATAAATTATTTATAAGTATTTTATTTACACAGCCTAATTTACAAACTCAAAGCTTAAACAAACATTAATGTGATTTGTATTACTGTGGAGCAACGTGATACATATAAACACACCAGGCAGGCTGACCTCCTAAAAGAGGGACACCATGGAGGGAGTGAGGGACATAGGAATTTTCACCTTAGTGGGACAGTACCCCCACTAAAAGGGACAATTGGGAGGTATTAATGACTGTCCATGCCTTTTATCCAGACCCTATTAAAATTGACAGGAAAGCCTATACATTTTTTGTTTTGTTTTTTTCCATTATTTTTTTTTTTTGTTTTCAATTTTTTTATCCAATGAAATGGTTGTTTATAAACATAAATGTGGTATCAAAATAAAGCCCTACATATGCATAAAAATGGTATATCTTTTCAACTAATAATTTGGAATAAGTGCCCCAACCATATGTCTGGGAAGCACATAAGTGCTACATCAGAGGCACCCTTATTACCCAAGGTTCATGGAAGAAGAAACTCTGCTTGGCTGCAATGAACCACTCTTAGAAACCATCAGATCCTTGGAGAACAGACACAAACAGTTGTTAGATCCACAGGATCTGAATCATCTGATCACAGTGAGATCTTTAAATATTACCACAATAAATGTGGCAAACGTCTTGCCTCCTAAGTGAAACGTTCCAGTACGCAGTCTCGTGTACATAAGATCAAGGATGACTCCGGTTATATTGTTTCTACCTGTGAAGCAAGCTGAATCATTTAGGTCCTATTACTATAAATTATATAATCTCCGCTTGAGTGACGAGCTGGAATCATCCCCCTTTTTTAGACATCTGTTGCATGTCCTTATCCTCTCCAAATTACCCAAGCTCTCTGCTGAAGATGTCTCCTCTCTGGAAGCTCCCTTTTCAGAAAGTACACCCCTGCGTAAATGTCCTGACCCTGATGGTCTTCCAGCCTCTTATTACAAATGCTTCCAATCATTGATCCTCCGTCACATGTCCTCTACATTTAATGCAATTCTGTAGGGTCAGTTCTGGCCCACACAAGCCTTGTCAGCTCACATCATGATAACCTGAAGAAAGATCAAGATCAACTGCTCTGTAGTAGCTACAGACCCACTCTCTATTAAACATGGGCCTACGTTGTTTTTTTTTTTTTTTTAAATTGATAGCCGAGAGCATGAAACATGTTCTTCCTTCAATAATAGGTCAAGACCAGGCAGGTTTCATGCCGGGCAGGGAAAAAAGGGACAATGTTATTAAAGCAATTCTGATACGCTAGACTGACACTCCTTCTGGGTCCCCCTCTTTACTTTTTTCTTTGGATGCTGAAACGGCTTTCGTCAGGGTAAATTGGGACTTTATGAAGGGGGTGCTCCAACATATCGGATTTGGTCCTAGGCTGCATTTGGCTATTTTCTCCCTTTACACCGGCTCATCTTCCAGTGTGAGAGTGAAAGGTGTTCTTTCAAATTCTTTTCCCATTACGAATGGCACTAGGCAGGGTTTCCAGTTGTCCCCCCTTCTATTTATTTTAACCTTGGAGCCCCTCCTTTCCGCAATCTGACTAGACTCCAATGTTTCAAGCATTCTTTTGGACTCTAGAGAGATTAAACTGGCTAAATACGCTGATTATATCCTTCTTTTCCTTTCTGAACCCAAACAATCTCTACCTGCACTCATACCCATACTCTCTACCTATGGCAAACTTTCTTTTTTAAAAATAATCCACACTAAGTCAGAGATTTTTAATTTGACGGTCCCCGAGCCAATGGCCAAGAGTATACGAATGAATTTCCCATTCCCGTGGCACTCCGAGTCCATAAAATATCTAGGTATCCTTCGTATACCTTCTGTTAATAATTTAGTATCTTCCAATTTTGCAATTTTACAATGTACTATACGGGAGGACTTGGCGGCCTGGAAATCACTGTTTATCTCTTGGATTGGTCGAATCTGTTTGATTAAAATGACAGTGCTGCCTAAAATTCTTTACTACTTATGGTCCCTTCCTTTACACACCTTGAAAAGTCTTTTCACTCCATTCAACGTTTGCATTCTGACTTTGTTTGGGATGACTAACCGTCCAGACTCAGCCGATCTACCCTGTTTAGACATGCTTTTACAGTGAGGTCTGGGACTCCCAGATCTCATTACTTATCAGAATGCGCTAGCTCTGTCCATGTGGACAGAATTAAGTTCCCATTCTGTAATTCTGTACTGGCCCACCGTTTTGAAAAGCGAATTGGGCTTGTTGGCTCTGATCCAGCTCTTATGGGTAAATGAGCGAAAACTTCCAGTACAGCTGCAACGTCATGTTCTTTTGTCTCGCTTGCTCAGCATATGGTCGAAATGCAATTAATCTCTCTCTTTTGCTCCTTCCCCCTCCTTCTTCGTGCACTTATAGGTGATCCAGATTTTCAGCCTGGGATACATGACATATTGTTTTGGTCTTGGGCTACGATTTGGATCACCTCCTCCCCACTGGGACTCTAACCCCCTTTGTAGAGCTTGTCTCTGAATATGACCTCCCTAATAGTGAATCTTGGCGTTATCTACAAGTTAAACATTTTTTAAATACTTCTATTTGTTGCACTTTTCACCCCACATCTTTGACGGCTTTTGAATCTCTCCTCAAGTCAATCTTTAACCGGGTGCAAAGTCTCCAATGTCATGTCCATACTGGATAAACACAGCTTTAGGGCTCTCTTGCTGCAGAAGAGAGCTTGGGAAGGTGAACTGGATATTGTCATCGCTGATGAGTCTTAGCACCACTCATTTCACTTGCATAACTCACTTTTTTCGAATATCCTAATGCAGGAGACATGTTACAAAAAATATTGATGTGCTGGTACAGGACTCCTGAACTCTTAGCACAGGTGTACCTCTGTCTTTCAAACAAGTGCTGGTGTTGCGGTGCAGGGACTTGTAACATGTTTCATATATGGTGGGCTTGCCCTATGCTTAAAGCCTTCTGGTCCGTAGTGATTAATAACATCTCTTCCCTCTCCAGTCTCACTTTCCCCGCCTCCCCTCAAATCGTTCTCCTCTCTTTATTGCCAGTTGAGGTCTCACCTTATGCTAAGACTGCTTTGAAACATTGGTTGAATTTAGTCACTGTGGCCAGAGCATGGATACCTCAGCACTGGAAATTGACCTCCCCACACTCTGTCGAGAACTGGAAATGGAGGATTAAACACTTCTTAGATATGGAGCATTTGTACTACATCTCTACAGACAAACTTTCTACATTTAAGGAAAGCTATGATGAAAGGGGTAGACTTTGCTACTTCTTAAACTTATCATTACTGAGGATCCCTCCTTCCCCTCTTTCCTTTTCCCCTTTTTCTTCCTCTTCTTCTACTTTCTTCTTCCCTTTCTCTTCTTCCCCCTTTTCACGGCCAGGCAGTGGATTGTTGTATACCTTGCAGATTTTTATTCTCTCTTTTTACATGCCTGCTATAAAATACCCCTTCACTGGTGCTCCTGTCTTCACTTCTAGGCATATTTATGATTGGTCGAGCTAATCTACTGTCACATACAGCTAACTATTAATGCATATTGTTTTCGTTTATATATCCTTTGTGACGCTGCATTCTGTTCTCGGATCTCAGATCGGCTGTCTGTATTGTTGTACTACTTATTTCTTATATATAATAAAATTGATGCAAAAAAAAATTGCATATCATTTCTGTGGGTGGCCTAAAGGAATTAGAGTTAAAATATGGTTGAACAAATGCATACAAAAAAGTCCAAATTTGCTGTAGTCCTCTTCTATCACAAAGCCCTCCTCACTAAGTTGTTAAGAAAAGTACCTGGGAATGTAGAGAGAGAGGAGATGGTTAACACCTTGAGGCCCAGAAGGGTGCAAAATGCATTGAACAGCAATCAGTTGCACATCCTTCTGGACATCAAGGGATTAAAATCATGGGTGTCGATCGTGGGGTGGGGGGGTCAAGAGGGGTCACCTACCAGGGGCAGGATTAACCAGGGACAGGCATTTCAGTGCCTAATGATCACATAATGCAGGGCTTGCCTATCAGTCTTCCTCAGGTATGAGAGGCAATATATACAAGAAGAGAGCAGGCATCTTCTCAAGTAGCCTTGTCTGCCTCTATCATTTCATTGCAGTAGCAGGGGAACTTGCAAGTTTTCCCTGCTAAAGAAAAAAAATGTACTATGTACTTTACGCTGTACAGTGATTGTGGAATTTGTACTCTTGCACAATTGCTCATATTTCTCATAAAAAATAGAGATGGCACCACCTGCATAATTCAAAGGGTTCTATGCACTAATAATTATAGTCAGGTTGCCTAGTAGTAAAAAATAAATTGAACTACTGTAGAACTAGAGAAATAAACTATTTGAGAGGCACACTTTATTCCTCTCTCTACTCCTAGAAGGTACAGCTGCACACCTGTGACACTAATGGGTGTAGTTGTGTGAAGGGAGTAATTGTTTATGGTGTTTAAAACATAACTTTTATTAGCAACTGAGCAGCAAAAACATAATAATAAAAAACATCAAAAACATCATAGTGTTAATAAAGATTAACAACTAATATCGATCATAGGTTTTTGACCAATAACCATAAATTTGGGAAAAGCTGGCATACAAGGCATTGCTTAAATTTTCTTCACAACCCTATAAGGTAGCCTGCATCCCTATATTATAGTCACATGTTCATCTGAAACATAAGTAACTGAAAACTTAGCATCAATATTGGTCTCCTAGCTCCTAATCGTGTGTGTGTGTGTGTGTGTGTGTGTGTGTGTGTGTGTGTGTGTGTGTGTGTGTGTGTGTGTGTCTGTGTGGTACCAGGGGGTGGGTGTGTGTGGTACCAGGGGATATTGGGAATTCCCTTATTATGTATGTGCAGTCTTATGGCTAATATGTTAATACCAAACAGGCCCAACGGACATATTGTTTCAGCTACTGTAACATTTTATGTCAGACACAAAAGTCAAACTCGTTTGGCCTGTATGGCCACGTTTCATTCACTGTTACTGGTCAAAAAGCTGTTATCAATATGAGTTATTTATTGTTATCTATACTAATATTTCAACACAAGCCGTGTGTTCTGAGGCTGTCTATTATAACAAGACGCTTTGTTATTTAAAGGTTCTATTTTTTGAGGTTATATTACCACTTAGGAATTTTTGATTGTTTCTTTTTGGCTTATGGACATATAATGCTCTGGACCATTTCTTGCGCACACTGTGATGTTTTTAATGGCCTTTATTATTGTGATTTTGCTTCTTAGTTGTTAATAAAAGTCATGCTTTAAGCACCATAAACAATTACTCCATTCACACAACTTTGGCCGTTAAAGGTGGGCATCTGTACCTTCTCGGAGTAGAGAGGGGAATTTACTGTGCCTGTTACGTCGTTTATTTCTCTAGTTCTTTATTTCAATGGTCATATTTCTACCTGCCATCTCTGAGGAGCTTTGCTGTCTGCCCTTTAGACCATTTCACACCGGAGCCCGATATGTGAGGCACAGACAGCAAAGCTGTTCAGAGACACGATGATGGCAGAGAGAATTATGGTGAGATGTACAATGGAACACACATTCCACAAGCGATCACTTTTACAGAGGGAGTAAATAGCTGGTCGACCTCTGTTTACTTTCCATCCCTCTCTGCTATTTCCCATCTTCCACTTCCTATTAACTTACTCCCTGACAGTTCCCAGAACTCACTATGTATCTACACATGTCCCTTCTCTGTCTCCTCTCCCAGCATACAAGGCAACTCACTGGGCCATATTTACAAAGACAGCAGTGGAGAACTATGGGTTACACCAGCTGCGCTGGAGGAAACAATTAACAATTCATAGAAATTTAAATTAAGCTTTTAACACATTGATCTCTAGTGTGAAATCTAGAACTCAAGTGGATGAAAGCCCCATTAAAATCAACAGGAATGTTGGAAATCTCTGTCTTTCCCTATGGTTCAGTTGGTTTGCAGCAGATTTCTTCAGCTTTGGCTTTGTGTATATATGGCCCAGTGTGTGGGTAGGTGACTGGCTTGGACACCTTGACACTGGAACACAGAGGAAAAGTGAACAATTCTGGAACAAACCAATGGCACCATAAGGAACAAATACAATTTCCCAAATTCCCCTTGTTTTGAATTTATAATCTCTTCAGTGCCAAAGAGCTCCCAGTTTTTTTGATTTTCAAAGCTCTAGTGTAGCTCCATTTCAGGTGTACGCGCTTTGCTATCACCAGTGTAGCTCCATTTCAATTGTAATCTCTGTTGTATTACTATTGTATTTCAGTTTCAGTTGAAAGCTCTATAGTATCACCAATTTAGCTCCATTTCAGTAGTAAGCTCTGTGGTACCACTAATATAGCTCCATTTCAGTTGTAAGCTCTGTATCACAGTCTCCCTTAGAGGCAAAGTTTTCCTACCTCTGTATGGCCGCTGGCTGGGATAGCCTCTGACCACTTCCTCATTGTTGACATCAGGTAACAGGCACTAGCACGGACGCCTGTTTATGGGCCTATTCTGGGTGGCCTAATTGGGTCCTGCCTCCTTCTGCTCCTTTATAAACCTCCTTGGGCCTGGGAGTCATTGCCATTACATGGTGTTCCTACTCATTACTCTTGCTCTCCTTTGTGACCCGTGTTTGCCTGAGAATCTCACTTTGTGTATGACCCCGGCTTGTCTGACTACCCACATTGGTTCTGACCCATGGCTGTGGCTGACTACATGCTCTGTGTATGACCCCGGCTTGTCTGACTACCTACATCGGTTCTGACCTGTGGCTCTGGCTGACTGCTCACTCTGTGTATGACCCTGGCTTGCCTGACCAGTGGCCCTGGCTACTACCCACTCAGTGTAGCCTCTGTTTGCCTTTCCTGTGGGCCTGGTTACTTTCACTCCTTGTAGTCCTTTGTTTGCCTGACCAGTGGCCCTGGCTCCTACTCGGTCAGCATAGTCTCCAGTTGCCTGACCAGTGGCTCCGTGTAATCCCTGGCTTGTCTGACCTGTAACTTTGGCTGCCTACTCGCTCCCTACACTACCTGTTTACCTGACCTGTAGTCTTGGTGTCCCCTGGCTCTGGTCTGCTCTCGCTCTTTGTTGCCTCCGTTCGCAGACCAAGTGGTGGCTTACACATATTCTACCATTCTTCTGTTGTCCCACTTGAGCCGCCTCCCTAGTCTCAAGATCTTTAGTAGTGCAGTGGACAGCACAGTGTGCAGCTCCGTAGGGACCTTGGGTCCTATTTGCATATATCTGGGGTTCTGTGTGGGCTCTACCATTATTGTTGTTATAATAAATAAAGGTGGTTATATTTTATCGTTGTGTCTGTCCTTCTTTGCCTGATTACTGTGACACTCTGTAATCTCACGTGTAGCTTTATTTCAAATGTAAGGTCTGTGGTATCATTAGTGTAGCTCAAATACAATTAGAAGATCTGTGGTATAACCAGTGTAGCTAAATTTCAACTGCATACTTAAAGTGGATCTCTCACCTCCATAAAAGTTTTCCTCTCTGTAATCTTCTTGCAAAGTTAACATGTAAACGTAATAATTAGCAAGAGACCACTCCAGCTCACACAGAGGAATCCTCCATCATTGGAGGAGGTTGGGACAAGGCACTACATGGGTAGGGGAACAGATGAAGAGTGACAGGCTGTGGGCAGAATTTTGCCGAAGCCTGTCCACAAGTTACCTCACCAACCACTTTTAATACTGCCAATATAGCTATAGCCTTCACTAAAAAAAAAAAAAAAATACAGATTACATGAGAGTCAAACTTTTATGGAGGTGAGAAATCCATTGTAAGTACTATTTCATTTGTAAGCTCTGTGTATCACTGGTGCAGTTCCATTTCAAGTGTAAGCTCTTTGTGTGACTAATGCAGCTCAGTATCAATTGCAAGCTCTGTGATATTACTAGTGTAGCTATATATCAATTGTAAGCTCTGCTTTATTACTAGTGTAGCTTCCTTTTAATTGGAGGCTCTGTGGTATTACTAGTGTAGCTATATATCAATTGTAAGCTCAGAGTATCACTAGTGTTACTCCATTTAATTTGTAAGCCATGGGGTTTCTCTTGTGTAGCTTTATATCAGTTGTAAGCTCTGTGTCACTGGTGTAGCTTCATTTCAGTTGTAAGCACTGTGTTATCTCAAATATAGGTTGAATATCAAAAATAATTCATTGTTGATTATTGGATTGTCCCATTACTAAAGGAGGCACTACATCAGAAAAGAACACTGCAAAACTCCACTACTAATGTATATCTTTGAAATTACCGATTGACACCTTACTTCTCAGCATTAATGCTAATTATAAAAGTAACAAAGGTAGGTGGTCTGGGAATGTATCTGGAGTGATACTTCTAAAAGAGTTGTTAGAGTTAGCGGTATATTGCATCTGCCACTGTTCCAACCCTGTTTTGCCTATGCTCCGCAAGTAATGAACTTAAAGCGGAACTTTCACCCCACCATGACCTTATCTGTGTGTGTAGCATTAATGTAGTATAAAGCTCTGTGTAATTTTAAAAATCAGAAAACTGATTGATTAGGTACAAAAGAAGATTTAAGTTTAACCTTGTGACATGTAGAGCATTGTGAGTGCTACTGCGCATGTCAATCTGGTTACCGTGCGGTTACTTAGTCACTCCCCTCGTTCTCTGTTATCCCGCCCGCGTCCTCCTTGTCCTGACCTTATGTGACACGGTATGCTTTGAGTTTGCCCCACTGGCTCAGTTATAGGCAAAATGTGGCTGAAAGTTAATTGCAGTCTAGTACAGGCTCGTGCGCGCCAGGTGACATGTCACATAAGGGCAGGACAAGGAGGACGCAGGCGGGATAACAGAGAAATAAAGGTTAATTTTTCAAATGTTATTTATATTACAGATGCATTGCTACTACAACATATAGGTAGTTTGTTTTTCTCAGTGATGGTCTTAGTGAATGAGGGCCCTGAAGCAACATTATTTTTGGCACCACAATTCACTGAAAGCTACAGAAAAGCCCTAACCATTTCTTTTTCCAGCATTAAATTGTCCTCTAAAAATGGTTGGCACCAGTACATTTCCCTGGTGCACCCATGGAAGTTCATCCCACTGGTTATTCTCTGTTAAACTTAAATTAAATTAACCTATTTTATGGCAACAGACGCACTTCAGTTACATTATGTTATACATAGGGCCTTATGCATAAAGCAAAAGATGAGCAGCTCAGGAGGATAGAGACTCCATAATGGGAGGGGGACACACATTCCTGTTGATTTAAAAGGTACTTTTAACCGCTTGAATACTAGATCTGTCTAATGCATTAAGAAGCAGTGCATTGGAAACCTAGCATTCAAGGAGTTAAAAGTTCTATTAAATTAATGGGAACCTTAAGAATGTTTTTCAGAGCAGTTGGTATGCGCCAAAATCATTCATCTTTTGCTTTTTGTATAAGGTGCATAATGCATCATTAGCTGTATTTACACCTCAGGAACTTACAATAAGCAGAACTGACTAATACTTTTTCTTTCACTACTAAAATACTCCAACATATGCGACAGTAGTTGTTATATGTGAATGACTTCCATAACTGTGCTAGATTACACATGATTTGAAAAATGAACACTGAGAAAGGAAAGGTTTATGTACCTGCCAATATTATAAGACTCTAAAAATAGGTATGTTTTTCACTAGAGATTGCCTTTTAATGGTGGTGCTACAGTTGAAATGTAACTCTTTGAGTGCCATAGGGGGTACGCAAAGTATTGTTAAAAAAAGAAGTTATTAAACACCACTTTTCAATTGTTGCTTTATTTTGAACATAATTACAATTTGGCTGAAGTTGGTTTACAGGCCACTTTGGCAGTCCCTACTGCAGTAGGTTTTGACAGATGAAAAAAAAATGATTAGTTTCATCTTGTTAATCATATACTGTCACTGATTTTTTTCAGACATACAGAAATGCTTTGGAGACGGATTACAGTCAGTGGGGATTTTGACCACATTTTCATTCTGCCATTCATGAATACTACCGAGTATGAGCAGGCATTTATAAGAGACATCACGTAACTTCCACACCATTTTCACTGGAATTAATGACATGCACTTTCTTTGGAGGACCACTGAGTTCTAAACACTAGAGAGAAAGAACTGCACATTCACTGCTATGATAAAAAGTGATCCTTGTACTGATCTACAAGAAAATGTCCGCCAAGAATTTGCATAGCCTTAACACTGCAACAAAATGGTGCTACCGCCCCCTGTTTGGTATCGGGAAGTGTTAATAACACTGTCTTTGTCATCTTAATTCTGGGACCGTGTACTGTCCTGGAAAAGTTCTACTAGGGATAAGGTACATACAATCCAGGACATGTAATCACCCTAGCTGAAGGACATTACAAATGCTAAATGTTGTCACTGATTTCATCTGAAAGATTCATATTGTAGTCTATAGGGAATTTTGGAAATAAAACCAGTAATAGTGATCAACTTCAAAAGAATATATCTTATAGACGAGGCTGGAGACCTATTAGACAGAGAAGGCAACCACCTAGATTGCCAGACTATGTTGCTTCAGCATTGCTAGCCACGGCCACACTAAGTTGTGGTTGGAGGCCAGAAGAATAGAAGTGCCTGTGCACTAGACAGCTATTCTGTTTATGGTGTGTGTTATATTTCCCATTTACATCACATTTACTGTCCGCTCTTTAACCCCTTGGATGCTAAAGTGATCCCCAACATATTGGAAAGGAATACTTCTGGAGAACTCTCTTGCATCCGAGAGATTAAACCCTTGAGTGCCAGAAAGGCTAAAGCTCTGCAACAGAAGGTTTTAGATATCACTCTGGCACTCAGAGGGTTAAGGAGTGAGGTTGGGGTCTTGTATAACGTGTGGTTGGAAGCATGGGCAGGGCATGGGGCACCTAGGGTGGCATTGCCAAAAGGAGCCCATGCTGCCCATAGATGGATCTTCCTTTTGTTTAAAGTGATAAAAAGGTGCTTCCGTTCCTGAGATGTTTAGATGTAAAGTTGTTGATACGCACATAGGGGAGTGACTTGTAGTGGACCTGTCACCTTGAATTGAAGTTTGTAATTCTGAGAACTTTATTAAAAACTGCTTATATATATTATTTTACCCAGAAGTCTAGCAGATATATAGTTTAGGATATTTTACTCTTATTTCAGAAATGTGGTCTTTCTGAGCATGCCACCAAATGCTAATTAAACGCCCAGTGGGCACTGGCTATCATAATATTCTTATGATAAGGCCCCTTTAAATGTGAGTGTGTTTGGCTTAAATCCTGGTTGAACTAATTCACCCTATAAGTGCCTGCCTGTTTTCTCTTTTTCACATCTTTTCACATATTTTTGAACAAAGTTTTAAAATACGGAAACATGAATGGGCTCATTTTAACTGATGAGGCAGCACAGAGCAAAATATGTTCAATCAAACTGTACTGAATTTAATCTGTTTCTATAATCAAAACCTCAAATGCTTTTGATCGATTTTGGGTTTGTTAAGAGGAACAAAATAACAATAGGAAAAAAAATTGTCAGAGTCACCATTAAATTCAGGGTTAAACTTTTGTCAACATTTGCCGTATTATGACTTGAATAGCAAATTAGAGATTATTTGCAAGTCAAGGTGGAGGGTGGGTAGTGAAAAATGTATATTGAATTTTCTTTCTTTTGTTTATTTTAATGAAAACTTTAAGAAAAGTTTTCTGCTTTTGAATATTTATTTGGCATCTGGAGAAGTTGATAAAACTGCAGTATTGGTGGCATTCATTTTGTCATTGCATTTATCTCAAATAGTACATCTGATAGGGCTCTAACTAGTCCATGCCTTATTCACAATATTAGGCTGTGACTTAATGTACAGCTTTTAAAGATTTGAAAAATGAGCTGGGCATAGCAAGCTGTAAGCAGCTTCCTCTTTGAGTTAAAGGGATAGTAATACTTACAATGTAAAAAAATATGTTGTAGGGTTTATCCCCCTGAGTAAAACAAGAGTATTCCCACTGCTGAAAGGTGTTTCATTCAAAAGTTATTAATTTTCAAAGTTGAATTTTTTAGGTGCAATATCACAGTGGCCTGAAACTGTACAGTGGCGCTGTTGCTACATGATCCTATGGACAGCTCTGGTCCTGGGACAATAAATCTCCATAGGATGGTGTAGCAACAGCTCCACTGTACAATTTCAGGCCACTGTGATATTGCACCTAAAAAATTCAAATTTGAAAATTAATAACTTTTGAATGAAACACCTTTCAGCAGTGGGAGTACTCTTGTTTTACTCAGGGGGGATAAACCCTACAAAATATATATATTTTTTTTTTACATTTTAAGTATTACTATCCCTTTAACTGTAAGGAGAAAATGGATGGCCTTTTCACAACTTAACCAAATGATAATTAAAGAAGAGAGTCTGGGGAGTAAAAACATGTCATATGCTCCTGAATTCTGAAATAACAGTTCAATCTTCTCTTCAGTGCTTTGGACAAGTCTTTAGCATCCAGTGGGTTAAAATCAGTGTTTTGGCCATTTTAAGCAATGTCCCTTTGTGTTATTACTTTTCAGAGCCTACAGTGGTTAAAGGGATCCTTTTGTCTAAAAAAAACAACTTTGGTAATTTTGAAAGAACTTTCAAAATCACTTGTATGTTGTATTAGACATTTTTTTTATTTAGAAACCTAGTTTTTGAATTATTTCAGTTGATAATTATGCTAATTAAAGTGTACCATGGAGGACTTCCTGTCTTAGCCCTATTCTACCTCTCCCACTCAATGACACAAACTTTTAAGCAGCCGATCTCCTCTACCATTGAAAAAGTTAAGTGTCAATTAAATGGATAATTAATGTGGATCTAATACAGGAAGTTCCTGCTTGACATGAAATAATTAAGGTTATTTTACATGATATGGTCCCTTTAATCCCTGGAGGGCCAGAGGGGTGAGCGGTGCAGTGCTTTGGGGTTTACCACTGTGCTGCTGGAGAAAAAAAAAGTAATCACACAAAGAATATACACAAGTGTATAAATGGCAGAAAGATTAAGGTTGGTATTCGTCCTCTTAAAATTGAGACAGTTTAATTTATTAGGATAAGACAATGGCTGGTGCTTCAGACATTTTTTTTCATCTGCATAAACAAAGGATTCAGCAATAGTAGGCTATGGGCAAACAGGGAGAACCACATAATATCCTCCATCATGTAAAATGGTTTACTGATGACAAAGTACAAATGAGACTGGAAAAAGTTATGGTGAATAAAGCACCTGGACCCCAATGGCATAGACCCAAGGGTACTTAATGAACTTAGTTCAATAATAGCAAGATCCTTATACTTAATATTTATTGATTCACTATCAGCATTGCTCTGTGATTGGAAGAAAGCAGTTATATTACCATTATTCCGAAAGGGGACAAGTTTTAAACCAGGAAATTACAGACTTGTGAGCTTGACTCCTGTAGTGGGTAAGATTTTAAAGGGGAACTACCACCCCACACAATCTTTACCTTCACTAAGTCCCCATCTGGCGACTAGCTGCTTAGTAGCACTAGTCTGCAGAATAATTAACTTATTTTATATATTTCTCCTCTCTTCCATGGGCAACAGGCAGGATGGAGCGCGGACATCTTGCTATTGTGATGTCTGCGCGCCTGTGCTGTCAGTACTGCATAAATTAAATGCTTTTGGTTTGGGAGGTGATATCTATACATTGATTGATTAAATGGATTGGTTAAATGATAGATGGCAGAGATTTGTTGTAAATAGAAGCTTTTAAAGTTGATCTAAAGTTGTAAGTGGGTGCCACAGGGTATAATCCTGAGCCCAATGCATTGTATTAATTATCTTGACATGGTTATTGAAAGTAGTGTCTCAGTGTTTGCTGACAACACTAAACTGTGTAAGGAAATACACACAAAGCAGGATGTTTTTCTATGCAATAAGATTTGGATAAACTGAGTGAATGGGTGTAAGAGTGGCAAAAGAGGTTTAATATAGATATATTGTAAGGTTATGCATTTGGGCTGCGGAAATACATGCTACATATATACTAAATGGGAAACTACTTGGGGATTCTTCATTAGAGAAAGATTTAGGAGTACTGATAGATGATAGACTTCACAGCAGTGTGCAGTATCTCTCGGCCACTGCAAGAGCCATTAGGGTACTGTCCAGTATAAATGCACGGGATGGAAATATAATGCTACCTCTGTATAAATCCTTAGTAAAGCCTCATCTACAATACAGATTGCAGTTTTAGGCACCACTTCTTAAAAAAGACATTATTGAGCTGTAAATAATGCAGACGTGCAACAAAACTGATAAAGGGATTGGAGGATCTGAGTTATAAATAAAGACTAGCCAAACTAGCAACTATATATTATCGAATGTCCAGCCTTTTCACCTTACTTCAGTCAAGCTTTAGTCCAAATCACTCAACAGTCACTACCCTCCTAAAAGTAAGCAGTGAACCAGAGTGGCATTGAAATCGTGAACTTATTGGATCGGTTTCCCTTGATTTTGCAAAGGTCTTTGATACAGTAAATCATAATATTCTGATTAAAAAAAGCTCAAAAGTTCAGGATTCGGTGATCATTCTCTAAACTGGTTTCAATCATATTTATCAGAGAGAAAGACCATTCTTGGTCCTCTTCTATTTTACCTGTTTATCTGTCCATTGTTTGCAAAGCATCTTCAGTGCACATGTATGCAGATGACACTATAATGTACAGTAAAAAGCCAAGTGTTTCATAGCTTGAAGCAGTATTATAGAATTTTATAATTGCAAAGATCGCTAAAAATATTTGTTTTAAATACTGGCAAAACAGTCACAGTTGTATTGGTACAAAGAGCAAATTAATGTCTGCAAATACCTTGGTATGTGGCTGGACCCTAACTTCACATTTGGTCGTTATATTGCTAAATTAACATAAAAACTGTATCCAATAATAGGTTCTCTTTTTAGAGACAAATGCTGCTTAAGTCCACTGGTAAGAAATGTTATTGTTCATCAGACATTAATGCCAGTCATAGACTACGGTGATGCAGTGAATGCTTCTTCTCCGCAAATTCGTCTTGGCAAGCTCAACACTTTATAAATCATTATGCCACTTTGTCCTTCAATGTAATTACAATACCCATCATTGTGATATGTTTAAGAAACTAAATTGGCTTATACTTGAATCTAGATGTTTCCATCCGCTTTCTTGCCTTGTTTCTTACCACTTGTTTGGAAAGCTGGCATACTACCTGAGCAGTATGTTCACTCAAGCTCTTCGTGCTAACTATAACCTCCGCTCCACTGCTAAAAACTCACTGAGTATTCCACACTATAAGAAAGAAGCCAGCCGATCCACCATCTCCTTCAGAGCTCCAAAAACCTTGAAAATACCTAAAAAAATTATTTGTTTAGGGGTGTATGTGTGGGTGTGATATGTAAATATTTTTCTCTATGTGTATATATGTAACTTTGCTCTGTAAAATATCTCCAGGACATATTTGAAAATTAGCTAAATAAATAAATAAATTGGGTTTGTTTACATTAGTGAAGGGACGTTTAAGAGGTGACATGATTACCATTTACAAATATATTCAAGGTCAACACAAAAAACTCCGTAAGGAATTATTTGCTCATAGAGCTTAGCAAAAAAACAAGGGGTCATGCATTAAGACTAGAGGAAAGGCCCTTTCGACTAAAACAAAGGCAGGGTTTTTTTTTTGTTTTTTTTTTACAATAAGGGCAGTAAGATTACGGTATTCTTTGCCTTGGGATGCTGTGTTTGCAGATAGTGAAGCTGCTTTCAAATTCATAACGGACACTTTTCTAGCTCAGAACAATACTGAAAATGATGGCAGCTAGTTTTAAAGCAGATAGGATGTTGACCCAGGCAAAAGCTGTTGTTAGGAGTCAGGAAGGGATTCTTTTTTACCCACTGGGGGCTTAAATGGAAATGACTTGAACATGTTTTTGCCGCCTTCTTGATCAACAGAGGTGATATGGCATGGACTGAAATTGATGGATGCATGTGTGTTTTTTTTAAGCTCCATGTACTATGTTAACCCCTTAAGGACTGTCTGCACGTGGCCGGTCAGGGAGCCATGAAATCCATGATGGTCTTGGCACGTCATGGGTCCTTCTCACATGTTGGACTCATGATGTGCCAGGACCGTCATGGGTCCTTAAGGCGTTAATATGTTACTCTGTAATCATACAAAAAGGTCATATTTTGAAAGGGCAGAAAACACAGATTTTTTAATGACTGCGTTATTTACCTCTGAATTTTAAGCATCCTAATCTGTTTAAATCAAAATAACTAGTTTTCTTAATAATAATAATAATAATAAATACAATGTTGTATTTATGTGATATTGCCACTTTAACACTTTTAGTACCAGAGAAGTAGCCACCTCATTTCATAGCAATGCATTGACTACCTCTCTGGGACACAAAGGATTACACGTTAAGATCAGGAATCATGTTGACCAGCTGTGTGTAAATCTCATGCTTCATGTGTCCCACTTTATCTTCTCCAAACAGGAAGGCTACGCAGTCATCGTGCTGAATACCAACGAAAACTACATTGAAGTAGAAAAGAGCAAACCTGTAGCACAGCAGCCGTCCCCGGACAGCTCCGATGAGCCAGCCGAGAAGAGGGAGAGGAGAGAGCGCAACCCAAAAGACACCAAGAAACGCAGGGACTTCTATGAGAAATATCGCAACCCCCAAAAGGAAAAGGAGATGCTGCAAGTGCACATTAGGGTAAGTAACTGAATATAGGTGTTACATTAGTAAAAAGATAATAATTAGTGCAATATTTGTCGTCATCACAAAGACAAAAGAAGAACAATTATGAAGTAATCCATTTTACCACAGGGGACAAATTAAAATCCCAATTAATCTAAACTGGGCGTTTAACCCCTTGAATGCTAGAGAGGTCTCCATTACACATCACATGTGGGCAGACTGCATGGGCCATATGGTTCTTCCAGCAGTCAGAATGTTATACTCTTTGGTTCTATTGCACAGCAATGTGCTGGATACCTCTCCAGGATTAAAAGCCCTACTTAAATCTATGGGAATTCGGGGAATTTTTGTTACCCTGTTGTGTTCTCCAGAATAGCTCTATACTTTGTGCATATGGCCCAGTGAGAGGTTTGTTATTGTGTTTGTGTTAACTCTCTGGGTGCAGAGTGCAGTCTAAAACATAATGAATGCGTTGGACAGCCTCAAAGGGTTAAGGGGTGGGGGGATCCATACTCTCTCTGTAACTCTCTAACCCTTTGAATGCAGGAGGATGGAGCAACACATTGCTTTCTAATGAGTTGCCTACCCAACTGACATTCAGATGGTTCAGTCGTCCAGCTCTCAGAAAGTTCCTACATCACCATGACTACTCCACAACAGACTGTCCACTCCACCTATTGCTGACCTTGCTCCTGCCCATCCAAATTAACCCTTTGAATGCCAGAGGGGTATGCAGTGCATTGCTCTGCAGTGCGTTGCATACCCCTCTGGCACTAAAAAGGTTAAAGCAGAACTACCAACCCTCCTAAAGTTGCCCCCAAAGAATTAGCCATCTGGCGAGTAGCTGCTCAATAGTACTAGTCGCCTCATTATAGAGAACTAGTTGAAAAGCCCGTGTACACGGGCCACAGGTATCTCCCGCCTCCCTTTAGACTATTAGTCCAGCGTTCGCCGAGTAGACAGACTGAGGATCATCCTCCGGACCGTCCGCCTCTCCTAACGGCTCTCACATGGGACCGGCCACCTCCCCAGCACATAACCCAGCCCGGCTGCCTCCCCTAACTGCTCTCACCCGGGACCGGCCGGGTGACTGCACCGCGTGCAGCATTCTCTACTGCACATGATGGCTTCTGACAAACAGCGTTAGTGAATTATTATATAGGATTCTATACTTCTCCCAGACTGACAGCCAGGAAACAGCAGACATCTTTGCATAGTGACGTCTGCACGCCTGCGCTGTTTCCTGGCTGTCAGTCCCGGGAGCAGTAGGGACTTGTTAATCAAGTGAGAGGTGCAGCTCTGGAGCAAACTAACTTCACCATAGAAAACAAATAAAAATCCTCTAAATTCCCTTTGACTTAACCCCTTAATGACTAGAAGTCCAGGGAAGTTACTTTCCCTTAAGGACTGCTTTGATCATTGTCGGGAGACCAGCACATGTGGCCTGTGACGTGTACCGGTGCTCCGAATGGGGGTCTGAGAGAGACTGCTCCGGTCTTGGAGTGGTCTACTTCAGACCCCGTTGTTAATTACAGAACTCCTGCAGGAACACTGTAAGTAAAATGTCCGTAAGGTGCCAGGTACGTCACCTGTCCTTAAGGGTATAAATACAGTGACGGTACTGGCACATCACCAGTCATTAAAGGGTTAAACTGACATTTAACCCCTTGCGTGCTAGAGAGGTCTCGCAATGCATTGGAAGCCTCTCTAACAAGGAGTTAATAGTCAAATTTATATAATTTGGAGTTATCGATTTTCCCTTATGGTGCACTCCTTAGAACAGCATTGCACCTCCTTAGTACAGCCACTGCTACTTTAGTAAAGAAGGGGTTAAACGAGCAGCTTTATTTTAGCATTTATTATTTTAGTAGGATGTATTCATATGTGCTGGCTTTCTTTTTGTCTAATTTTCTACACTTACTTTAACTCTATTTTAGTTCTTTTTATTCTCCTCTATTTCAGTCTGTAAAAGAGCCTGCTACTCAACTGAATATGTTAAAGATCAAAAGAGCGATGGGCTGTTCGCACAGACATAAAGGTGGATTGATTCTGGGCAAAGCTAAATGTACCATAGGGAACAAATAACAATCCCCAAATTCTTATTCATTTTAATTGGCTTTTAACCTCCTGAAGTCTGCATTGAATTGCTTCACAACGTGTTGGAAACTTATCGCAATTGTAGTTAAAAGGATAGTAATGTTTTATAATAAAAGCAGCTCTAATTAATCATCATAGTATTTGGACTGTGGAGAGTGTTCTTTCAATTCTGTCAGAGTTGTAGTTCAAGAGTAATTCAATGACAAAATATCCCCCTCCCGCCCCTTTTACTGATGTCACACTGTTCAGCCACAGCAGAAGGGAGGTGCCCAGGTAGACTGCAGAGAGGGACAATCTTCAATTAACCCTTTGAGTGCCAGAGGGGTACACAATGCATTGCTTTTCAATGCGTTGTGTACCCCTCTGGCACTCAGAGGGTTAAGATAAGGGAAAAATCTGAAAAGCTTGTCAAGGGGGGCAGGGATTTCATTGTTTTCATAGGAATAAGAGTGTCCCCTTCTGTTATCTGTCTGGTCTATGGACTGTATTCCACATCTGAGAAGAGATGGCTTACACTAGGTAAAAGGGGCGGGAGGGGGAAACTTTGCTTGTGAATATCTCATAAACCATAAAGGTTTGAGAGATAAGATTTATATCATTCTTCATGTTTTTTTTAATGCCTACAAAAAAAATAAAGTTAAAACGAAGTATTACTATCCCTTTAAAAGCCAAATTATATTAGTGTGTGTGTGTGTGTGTGTGTGTGTGTGTGTACATATATCACTGTTTCTGTCTCACTCTCTATACATGTGTACTGGCTGTTCAGCTGTACAGAGAATAGATTGAAAGACAATAAGACATGAGCTCTTAGGATCCTTTGCAGATACAACTGAGTTGTATATCCGAGTTGATATCTGAGTTGCTGACTCTTTTTGCAGACTGTCCCTAGAGGCCGCTCACACCACAGGAAGTGTAAGAAAGGGAAAAGCCCAAATAACTGATTCATTGCCTGCTTTTTTTCTTTTTGCCTTCCTGTGGATCAACAGGGGTGATTTGGCATGGGCTGGACTTGATAGATGCATGTCTTTTTTTTCAGCCTCATCATATATATATATTGTAAGAAAACAGAATTATAGAAAACATTAGACAAATTTACATTTTCAATATTTCTGATAAAGAAAATCTGAATTGCTTGTCAGTGGGGGTTTTACGGGTTAAACAGGCTAAGTAATGAATGGGCTCTTCAGCTGGATTTGGTTTAAACTACTACATATATCTAGTTAAAAAAACTAGCGCTGTGAGGAGTACATTAAAATAAACTTCATGCTGAGTTTGGTGAATAACTGAGTATTAATGGTAAGAGATTTCCAACGTTTCTAAAGCACAAAATGCCTGCCCAAGGCAGATATATTTTTTTAATCATTTTCATGATGTTATTGTTCCGTGATATCCTAATTCAGCCCTGTAGTACTTCTTGTTTATTGTGTATCTGCTTAATTATCATTATGAACAGTTTTCATTGGTGTCTTTGTTTTGTTTTTAGTGTTGAAGGATCAGCCTGTAACCCTCTGAGTGCCAGAAGGGTACGCAGCACATTTTGTTGCATACTCCTCTGCCACTCAAAGGGTTAATTCTGCAGAGCCTAACCTTTTGTCTCCTGTGAACAACATTTAACCATTTAAGGACCAGGCAATGCTTTGCAAACTCTTTTGTTCTTAAAGGGTTAACCCTTTACTTCACAATGAGTTGCATGCCACTCTGGGGTTAACAGAAAAACCTTTCAGGCAGTGTTATTCAACTGCTGATCCTTCAGTTGTTGGGAACTACAACTCCCATCTTCCCCAACAATTCATTGGGAATGATGGGATTTGTAGAACCCAACAGCAGATGCAGAAAGCAAAAGATGAGACATTCTGGTGCAAATCAACTGCACCATTCGGGGGGAATTGAAAAATCTGAGTAATTTAAAAAGGGTTTTTAACCCATTGAATGCTCACAATATGTTGGAGACATCACTAGCATTTAATGGGTTGAATGCTTTCTTTAAATCAGAGTGAACTGTGGAAATTGTCATTTGTCTTGTATGGTGCAGATGGTTTGCTCCAAAATGTCACCCCTATGTTTTCTACATAAGGCACTAGAACAATACCATACTCGCATACAGTGCAGCCGCTAGGTTAGACAAGCATGGTTTCAGGTCGGCTTTGACTCCATTCAGAAAATACAGGAACAATAAATAAGCTGTTAGCATCAGCCTGGAGTCATGAAGTGAAAGATATAGGATCAGTTAACTTACTAACAGAGCTAGTCCTGCCAGGTCACTGTCCTGGTACAGTTTGTCAGTGATGCTACATATTTTATGGAACTTTGCCCACCAAGAATAAGTTGTCTTTCTTTGTAGATAATCACCCCTGTGCACCAAACAGGAACAGAGGAAGCTTCTTTAGATGTTGTTGTTATTATTATTACTTTTATTATTATTTTGTACACCTATAGCACTTATATACAGTGTGTAACTAAAGCATTTAAATGGACAGTACAATAAACTGCGAAACGTGATGTCACATCAAACTCTTCATTAAGTCCCTTTTGGTTCTGGACCCAAGTCCAAACATGTATCTCTCCTTTGTATGACTGGATAGAGAGAACATTTCGCCCAAACTCTGGGAGAAATGCTCTCTCAATTACTTTAGAGTGATAATATGGAATATCACAGCTACTGCAATATAAAAATGTATCCCTACAGGACTAGATACATATTTCATGTGTACTAATGAGAGAGGTTCTTTAATTTGAGACTTAAGCAGGGCTCAAAATTTCCACTCACCACTAGCCAATGGCGAGTGAAAATTTAGCCCTGATGAGTAGAAATTCAGCCCTGGTTGGTATGTTATGGCTTGCAGTGGCAAGTAACTTTTTAGGTCTGGCTAGTAGCAAAGGACTTCAACTTTTAAGCCCTGTCTTAAGCATATGTGTTGTACACCCCACATACTGGATATTGCATTCTCCACATATTTTAAGATATACATTAAAAGTTAAACAATTAATATATTTTATCTGAATTTTCCTATTAGTAACTGTACTTGTATATGAGTATACTGTGCATATGTTAATCCACACATCTACAACAAATACATTGATCTGATTAACATGGATACATCTCATTTGCACCCAACCATGTTTTGCCCTTTCAAGCTTGAGATTGGAACACACTGGATGACAGCTTGTTTTGAAGCAAGTAAGAATTTCTGGCCACAAACCTACAGCCAGTCTGCACAACCTCATATAGGCCTCGATTCAATTGTGGCTGCTAAATCAGCCAGTAGGGCAAAAATGGCTACTGACCAGTACACCCACTATGTCACAGTCTGTATTCAATTGCCCTACCAACTGAAACCAAAATAAACTTTGGGCAAAAGAACCTGACTTCTAGCCAAAACTCCATTGTGTGTTTTAAGTTCCCAAAACCCACGCTAAATAGCTTAAATAATGGGAGCATCAATGGAAAAGGGCTAGCGCTCGGTGATTGACCACCATTAGGCGGATTACCATAACTGACAATGCCTTTAGATGTGGCTATCTCAGTATCCAGGTGCTTTTTGTGGACCTTAAGCCCTGAGGGGGAAAATCTTGATTCCAAGTGTTTCCCCAGGAGTTACCCACTGAGGTTACTTCTTACTACATGGTAATCTGAAGACAGAAGATCTGCAGGAAAGGTGAACAAACCCTTTGAGTGCTGCAGGTCCACTTGTCCCACAGTGCCCCTCCGCACAGGGGTGTCTTCATTGGAGTTCCTATTGCATACTCCTGCACTCATTGGGTCTATCTGTATGTCTGTTGGTTGTTTTGGAGCAGGTTTATGTGGTAACTTAACCCTTTAGATGCTGGATTGGCACTTTTTTGTTTTTTCTAACACTTTTCCTACTGGTTTAGTGTTTTTTGGGTGTCCTCACATGTTCTAATGTTATTTTAGGCATTTTAGTATTACACCTTAATTTTGTTAAATTTGTGGTCAGTGCTTTGCCGCATAGACGCCATTGCTCCATTCACTTCTATGGGACTGTACTGTTTGGGACATATCTCTGCAACTGTTTAACCTAGTGACTTCAGAAATGGCTCATCTTACTTGTCTGCCCTTGCTTTATCATCCCGTTAATGTTTCTAGTGTGTTGGGGGGCTCAGGGGGCTTCGGGCACTGTTTGGGGTACTTTTCTGGGAAAACTACATTTCCCATGAGTGCTGCCTCACACACTCGTTTCTGATTGGCTCCCACCGCCGCAGCCATTTTGTGATCTTTCCAGAACAAGTATCCTACGCAGGGCTTGGACTCTCCTCCTCTCCTCTGCTGATTAACCCTTCACCTGCCAGATAAGTTTATTTTAGCGATTTCTGGGGTGAAACTTTAATCCTACACACTATAATTGGATAATTTGTTACACAGTAAGGTTATTTGACACTGTGAGAATGTCTATAACGCTGGAGCTTGGGGTCAGACCTAAGACTAAGGAGGCTGGGGGTCTCTGTATCCTCCATTGTGCATTGCTCTTCCTGTCTCTCAGGACTACCTAGAAAATTCTCAGGTCCTTTATGCCTAGCATGTTCTGATGTGCCTGACAGCATTCCAGGGACCTCCAGCCATGCATTAGAGCCAGCTTGGGTGCAAGAGTTCAAGGCTGCGACTAGGGACCTTAGGTCCACATTGCAACTCTTTCCATCCCAGTTACAGGGGGCCTTTCAGTCTTGGCAGGCCCCCTCCTCAGTCAAGTCTTCCCTGCCCAAACCTCAGGGAGTACCTGACGTGTCAGATTCCTCTGAAGAACTACTGCTGGTGGATTCAGATGTTGAGGAATGTTCTGTGTTGGGATCCTTTTGAGGCTAATCCTGAACCCTCCGCTGCTCTTAACATTCTCTTAGTTCAGGAGGTTTCTTCTGATCCCTCTCATGTGTTCCAGGAGCCTAAAAAGCTCCTTACTTTCCGCCTATCTCCATTCTTGACCACCTAGTGTCTGAGGAGTGGAAATCCCCGGACAAGAAACCCTCTGTGTCCAAGATATTTGCCAAGCTTTATCCTTTTTCTGAAGCTGCGCTTACTCAGTGGGTTCATCCTCCCAAAGTGGATGCTCCTGTTTCCAGGCTGTCGAAGTCTACTGCCGTACCAGTCTCTGATGCCTCTGCTCTGAAGGACTGGACTGACAAGAAACTTGAGGTTTCCCTCAAGTCCATTTTTGCCGCTGCTGGTTCTGCCATGCGTCCATCGTTTGCAGCAGCATGGGTGAACCGGGCCATTGCTGTCTGGACTGAACAGCTCACCCGGGCTGTCCGTCAGGATGTGCCTACCTCTGATAAGTTGCGCCTTCTTGCCAACATTTCTGAGGCACAACACTGTGTTTCTGCTGCCTTATTTGATGCCATCCATTTGGTGGCTAGGGTTTCCATCATGGCTCAAGATCTGGTCTGTCGACACTGCTTCTAAGAAAGCAGTTGAGATACCATATTGTATACATATTAAGTGAGGACATCTCGCTGTTGTTTTCGCTGTTTTCGTTCTGCCTAAATTTGATTGGTTGATCTGCCCTTTAAATAGTTTCCTTCCTGGGATCCACAGGCTTTGAAAAAGCCGGTCGGCGAAACGCACATTAGACGTTTCCTTTTTTATTTTTGTAGCAGACTATTCTTTGACAATCAAGCCTTTGTAGACCAGAGTAGCACGTTTTAGGAGATTGACATTGTAATATTACTAGTGACTTTGATTACACGATTGTCTTAAGGCACACTTTGTCAGGA
Organism: Rhinophrynus dorsalis; assembly: GCA_037306005.1. Classification (NCBI taxonomy): domain Eukaryota; kingdom Metazoa; phylum Chordata; class Amphibia; order Anura; family Rhinophrynidae; genus Rhinophrynus; species Rhinophrynus dorsalis. The sequence goes on from CM074718.1 coordinate 580,196,241, forward strand.
TAGTACTGTCTTTTTCCTTTTTTTAACAATGATTCTCGATCTCAGGATCATCCATAGTCTTTTTCATTCGAGTTATTTATCTAGACTGAATTTTGTGGAGTAATACTAATTTGACAGTAGTAGTTGCCTACTGTTTAAGCTTCAAATTTTACTTGCTCCATTATGATCTATTGTTTGACAGCAGCCTTATTCTCCACTGAGACTGCTTTCTTTAAAGGGATAGTAATACTTCATTTTATCTTTATTTTATTTTGTAGGCATTAAAAAAACATGAAGAATGATATAAGTCTTATCTCTGAAACCTTTATGGTTTAAGAGATATTCACAAACAAAGTATCCCCCCCTGTTCAACCAGATCAGAAGGGAGATGCCCAAGTAGACTGCAGAGAGGGACAATCTTCAATTAAGATAATGGAAAAAGCTGAAAAACTTGTCAAGGGGGGAAGGGCTTTCATTGTTTTCATACAAAGAAAATTGTCCCCTTCTGTTATCTGTCCTGTCATACAACCAGACTCACATCTGAGAAGAGATGGCTTACACTAGGTAAAAGGGGCGGGGAGGGGAACTTTGCTTGTGAATATCTCATAAACCATAAAGGTTTGAGAGATAAGACTTATATCATTCTTCATGTTTTTTTAATGCCTACAAAATAAAATAAAGTTAAAACGAAGTATTACTATCCCTTTAAGGACAGTTAAAAGTAGATTTATGGACTATCTTTAGATATATATATGAGAATCTTTCTTTTTAAATATGTATATTTGTTTTTATTGCTTACTTAATAAAAGTTAAGTATTAATTACTTTCTCCCATTCTAAACACATTGATCTACTTTAGAGATGACAAAATTAGTCATTATGTGTCCTCTTTAAGGTTTACTTTATCTGAAAATTATTTTTCTTTTCAAGTTGTATTAATTTGGTAAACTGAGGAGCGCAGCTGCAGAGTTTACATAAAAGCTTTAATGAGCAGCTGAGATGACAGAACTGTGTCTGTGCCCCATTTCAATAGTTTTGTATTCTTTGGGGTAGTCAAAATATATCATGTCCTGAGTCAGTGAAAATGTTTTGTCACCCCCCCAATGCATTGTATACCCCAGTGACTTTCATAGGGTTAATTCTAACAACATTACTTTGGATGTATTGATATGGGACTTAGAACCCACCCACTGGTCACTTTTTTTTTCCTTTTCCCTCCCTTCAATTCCTGCATTGATAGGTTTAAGCATGTGTTAGGGGACTTGGCTCCCAAAAAACTGGGTACCAATTTTCACCCGTTAAAGCGGGTCCCTTAACGCATGTTTCTGCCTAATGTATTGAAATCAATGGGAATATTGGACTTGTTATAGTGGGCGATAACTTTAGCGCGTGACATGCATTTTTTTTTTTTAAACTGGTATTTTTTTCATAGCACAGGTAATTGAATGGGTTACCGTGCTTGGAAAAAATACCGTTGGCTGTTTTTTTTTTTTTTTTTTTTTTTTTTGCTAACGGTCCAGTTGAATCGAGGCCATATAGTCTGAAATCATTTAGGAGACTAGCAGAGTAAACATTTTATGACTGATTGGCTCTATGTATTATTTTACTCTACTAGTCTCATGCATATTCTGTGGCTAACATGGTACCACACTCTATCCATATTGGAATCATTCAGACATATTGGCCGATTGGAAATTATTTAATTAATGGCATTATATTGACAGAGATAGGTAGAGATATATGTCTGTGTTCTCCAGTGTGGGTAGTACATGATGATAACAGTTGCAACCTGGCTCACTGCCATGCTCTGAGAAAAGTGTTTTCTATAACTGCCATTCCATAACCTCTATTAATGAATCTGTATCTCAGAAGAATTGACTGCAAAAAAATTGTTATTCTGTAGAGCAACTCCTGCTCAGTCTCAGGAACTGATCCACAGTACTGATCCAATCAGTTATCTAGGGTGACTGGAGCTTGCATATAGTAAAGAATTTCCTGCACACTTCTTCCTGTACACCATAGTACACACTGATCCAATCTATGAGAATATCTTCAAATCAAAATCAACTGTGTTTGTTAAAGGTATGTATACACCTACGATTAATATTATTGTAGTTCAAATACTGTAAAAATAGATCAAAATTACCCTTCGAAGCATCCCAGATAAAAAGTAAGTCACCTGTATAACACATAGAGAAATTGGGGAACACCACAGATTCACTTGGGCAAAGATGTTGAAGTCCTCCCACCAAGCTACATACAAGTTGTCATAAGATGGGACAAATCTTGCTCCTGTGGAAGTTCCATATCTTTGGAGATCAAAAGTAGAATCAAGCAAGAAATTATTCATCTGCACTTGAAATGATCATTTTGATTTATAATGTATATATGGTGTAAACATCAAGAGGATATTTCAAAGCCAACCAATCTATTGTCATGAGGTATAGAAGAGCGGTAATGCTCTTGTTTTACTCTGCAAGAAAAACATAAAGTATATGTTTTTTCATAAAATATACATTTCCTTTTAATTTAATGAATACAGCCATAAATTCTGTATTTTAGGAAAAGGTAGTGAGACACATGAAAGACATTTGTAAGGAACAAGTGTGCTGTTGGAGAAGTCGTGTTGCTCCACCTTTTACTGGTTCTTAGCATTCCCCATGTGTTTTGATGGGGCCTATTTGGTCCCTGGTTCCAGATGGGCCTCCAGTTTAACAGTAGTAAATCAGAACATATTATTTTTCTTTGTTGAGTTTTTTTGTGATACAGTGATCATTTTCTAACATAGCATGACATACACATCATATAAACTAACAAAGTTGTACTTCTGTGTTAAAGGAGAATATTGCATGATAAGTCCTGAATGAAATTACAGTGCTTTTGGAGACCTGTCTTATTTTTGAAAGGTTGAATAATTGCTTTAAATCAATGGGAATTTTTATTTGGCTCCTAAGGGGCAATTAGGTTGCCCGGAATTGTACCATGTATTGTTTTATGCATATGGCCCTAGGTCTTCTCTAGGGATGTGTTGTATGATGCACTGAGAGTCATTTATCGAGATGAGGACATTCTCCAGGGAGTGAAAACTCCCCAGTACCAGTGTAATTGCTCTTTTTCAGAATTACATTTTTTTACATACTTTTCAACAGCGAGCAGAATGTATTGTTTGATTACTGTCTGCTGAGTGAATTAATTTGTCATGTTTTAAAACTTAACATGGTTTTTTTTTTTTTTTTTTTAATAAAGTTTCAAAGATCTTTATTGAGTAAAAGAAAACTTAACATGCTTTAACATTTTGAGTGCCAGGGAGGTTTCAATGCATTGGATGCCTCCCTGGCAATCAAAGACTTAAGGGACATTTACAAAAACATAGATGCACCATGTTTTTTTTTTTTTAGATCTGTGTCCATGGGGAATTAGGTCAATGTGACTGTAGATTTTCTTTTTTCTTTGTAGAATTGGTGCTGACCTGAGTAACCTTTTATTTGACGTTAGATTAAAAGCCAGTGTACATGGGCCACAGTGGCTTCCAGCAGCCTCAGCTGGTGCCTGGAGCCTCTCTGCTCACCACGCGGCCCCAGGAAGGTGTGCAGAGAGGACTCTGGTCTGAATTCAGAGCGCCCCGCTCCGTAGCAACCGTGGCCCGTCCAGTCAATCTGTACTGCATGTGACTGCAGCGCAGACATTCTCTACTTTCAAATATTGAAATCACTTAAATAGTTTTTCTCCATCAAGAATGCAACTGAGTTTATCTATACTGGTACAGTTAGGGGTTTGTTGCCTATAGCAGGGGATCTTAACCCTGTGCTCAGGCTCCCCCAACCAGGCAAGTTTTCAGGATCTCGTTCAACGAGCACTGAAGTTAAGTCATACTGAAGCATTTGTCTGATTTAATAACATTCACTTGTGTTTGAGGAGATCCTGTAAACATGCCCTGTTTGGGGGGACTTGAGGACAGGTTTGAGCATCCCTGGTCTAGAGCAGCAGTTCTCAACCCATGTTCTCGGGACCGCCTAACAGGCCAATACCTGTGAATTTCCCTGCTACAACACAGTTGTATTGATCAGATGTTAAGTCAGTTACCCATGACGTACTATGACCGTCAAGGGTCGTTAAGGGGTTAAGTGTTGGGACCAGCTTGGCGGTCCTGGAGCATCATGGGTCTTTAAGTGGTTCACTCACCTGTTCTCTAACAAGGAAGTCCTCAAATCCTGGCTTGTTAGTGAGCTCTGACGGCACTGGAAGGGGACCACTGGTAAAGATCACCCAACCAGTGAGGCTGATTATTAAGAAAAAATGGCGAAATTTCAAGATAGGGAGCAAATCACAATTCCCACAGCAATGTTTTTAAGCAATATTCAGTTTAAAGGTCCTATTGAAATAAGTGGGGGAGGGTTAATTGTTCCTTATAGTGCAGATGGTTTCACACAGAATTGGCCCAGCCCCCAATATTTTCCTTAAAGGGATAGTAATACTTAAAATGTAAAAAAATATATGTTGTAGGGTTTATCCCCCTGAGTAAAACAAGAGTACTCCCACTGCTGAGAGGTCTTTCATTCAAAAGCTATTAATTTTCAAAGTTGAATTTTTTAGGTGCAATATCACAGTGGCCTGAAATTGTACAGTGGCGCTGTTGCTACACCATCCTATGGAGATTTATGGTCAACTGACCAGAGTTGTCCATAGGATCGTGTAGCAACAGCGCCACTGTACAATTTCAGGCCACTGTGATATTGCACCTAAAAAATTCAACTTTGAAAATTAATAACTTTTGAATGAAAGACCTCTCAGCAGTGGGAGTACTCTTGTTTTACTCAGGGGGATAAACCCTACGACATATTTTTTTTTACATTTTAAGTATTACTATCCCTTTAAAGGGTTAACCCATTGAGTGCCAGAAAGCCATCCAATGCATTGCAAAGCAATGCATTGGATACCCCTCAGCAATTCAAAGGGTTAAAGGAGCAGTAAACTTTTGTTATCAACATGTATATGTTATAGAGCTTTTCCTGCTGAGTAAAACAAGGTCACTGCCACTACTGTCAGTTATTTTATTCAAATGATATAACAATTCAAATAACCAGGAAGTGAATTTACTGTGCATCTACTTCCTGATAGTTCTAACTAACAGAATGTGACAGGCAGTTTCTTTCACATTCTATGGAGAACTATATAAGACATTGACTTTCCTCTCCATTAGAATGTAACAGGAGAACTAATTGAAATTTGATCACTAGAGGGCACTGATAATGTAAATAAATATGGGTTTAAACTGTAATAACTCTGGAAATATACATCTGTCAGAAGTGGGAGCACCGTTATGTTATTAAACAGGAAATGCCCTACAATATATGTTTTTTCTTGTAAAAAAGTTTACTGCTCTTTTGAGCTATAGTTCTTGATACTCCCCTGAACAATAAAGTGTAAATCTGATTGTTGATTTTCTTTATGCAGTTTCATTATATATATATATCAAGTTTAAAAATAATAGGATGCATATCATTCTGTATCACGTAAATCAAAATCTAAGTACAGATCTTTTTTGGGTGGTTGTTTTCAATGAGTTGATGTATGTTTAAAAGGATCAAAGATATGCCAAATGCTTCTACACTCACAAGAGCCACCTTGCATCAATTAAGTGCTAAAAAGTGCCTTTGTGTAACCTGATAGGTAGACCCGATTGACACAGAAAGTTTTATGTAGGTTGTATTAATGATTATAAATGGTCACCTTTCATCTTTACTGGACTTCACTGCATAGAACAGGGGGGACTGGAATATTGTAAAGAGGTTTTTTTTTTTTTTTTTTTTTTTTTTTTTTTTTTTTTTTTTTTTTTAAGTTTTGACAACATTTTTATATATTAAAGTAAACCTGACATTTTCTAATAATAAATTCCCAATTACCTTAACCCTTTGAGTGCCAGAGATTATCCCTCTGGCACTTAAAGGGTTAATCTTGGATGAAAAATCATGATAACCTCAATCAATTTATTCTGCATGAAGTCATCCTCCAAAATTATCCTTTAAAGGGACATTATCACTTAAAAATTAATATATTCCTAGCCAGAATTTGTAAAAATTATTCTTTAACCCTTTAAGGACTAGGAAAATCTGGGGTGGATTGCAGTTAAGGACCGGAGCAATTTTGACGTTTTTGACCATCTCTCTGTTCAACAATGTTTTCCCTCTAAGTCTTTTATTCAAGCCACAAAAATTATATACTGTTTTTTTATGCTTTCTTTTGATAACACACTTATATGGATAACCCACAATTTATTTTAATAAAACTAAAGAAAACTCTTAAAGAAATGTAAAAAACCCACCATTTTTATTTTTTCTCTTGTGATCATTTAGGCACAATGGGTTACATTTTTATGGTGACTGTATAAAAGGTACGACTGGTCATTCATATCTACAAAATATGCTGTTTTATAGGGGCACTGTCCCTCTCAGGTGAAAATTCCCATGTCCCTCTTACACTCCCAATTCTTGTCACCTATGATTGTGTGGTGTGTATACGTCTATTACATTGTTCCACAACAGTAAAACTACCATTAAATTATTTATAAATTTCACTAGATGTTTTTTAATTCATTTTTTTAATAATAATCATAATAATAATAATAATAATAATAATAATTGTATCTTGTTCATATGTATTAAAAAAAATCAGCTGCTGTTAGCAGGGCCAAAAAGGACCTGCATTCATCCAGCCTACAGATCCAGCAATGAAGGGGTTAATACCCCAACTCCTGGAGCGATCACATGTACCGGCAGAAGACAAAAGCACTGAAACTGAGCGCTTCAGCCCTGGAGCTCTCAGTTTCAGGCTGTTCAGCATGATACCAGTGTGCACTGAGGCATTAATGTGCCAGGACCGTCATAGGTCCATATGGGAAGTTTACCCATGACAGTCCTGGCACGTCATGGGTTGTTAAGGGGTTAAGGACATAAACACCAAAATGTGTGATATATGTGTTTTTTCTTATGTATATAAAACTATGCGTAACAATTTGACCACTGTTTGTTTACACAAGCTCCTAAAAGTTTGATGGAATATCCTATATTATAATTTGCTAAGTATGTTTGTCAGAAGCTGTCATGCGCAGTACAGCCTGCCCGCTCCGTGGCTAATACGCAGAGGGGAGCTCCGAATTGTGAGCAGAGAGGACTATGGTCTGAAGTCAGAGCACCCTGCTCTGTATCAGCCGCATCTAAAAGCAACTTTAGGGATTTTGGAAAAGCTTTCAAAATCCCCTATATGTTGTAAATGTTGTATCAGACATTTTTTATGTAGAAAACAAGTTTTGTTTAGGTTTATAAAGTATGTTAACCCTTTGAGTGCCAGAGGGGTACACAACACAAAAGCAATGAATTGCGTACCCCTCTGGCACTCAAAGGGTTAATGCATGCTGTGCAGGTACTTCCTGTCTTAGCCCAATATTACCATACCTTCTCGGAGACAATTAACCCCTTTAGTGCTAGGGAAAGGAGACTCATTTAGAGGGTTACATGTCAGTAAGTGGGGGAATTAAGTCAGGAAATGTCTTCTTGGGATGACTTAATTATAATAATATATAAATATTACTAAGTGAAAAAAAATTAAATTTAAAAATGAAAAAAGTTAAAGTAACATAGGTAATTTTGAAATCTTTCAAGTTAACCACATTTTGTTGTTAGAAAAAAAGGGAGCGCAAAACAAAGAAAATCTAAAAGCGGAGTTTAATTTTAAAAAATATTCACACTCTAATATACAGAATATATACAGGATTAAATGCTTCTCTATCTCCCTGTAAGCTAGCCTCTTTTCAGATAAATTTGTTTTTAGGGGATAGTGTCCTTTTAAAGAAATGTGGAGGCTGAAGAACTGCAAGCTGCTGATGGCACGGAGTGGACTGGAAGTTCTATGACCTAAATCAGTGGTTCTCAATCTTTTTTTATTCAGGGTACCCCTAAAGTAATCTAGAACATTCATGGAACCCCTGACATATTTAATGTACTTTATCAAGGGTATAAGAAGGGTGTAGTACATAAATATACCATTATTATCAGGTCTTAAAATCATAATAACAAAACTAAACATATTGTTCATAACAATTTCTATAAATCTTTATTTAAAAGTCCATTTTTGTTAGTTTTTATAGTAAACACGGGACACCCTAAGTTGATGTCCCTGGTACACCAAAGTGCCACTGCACCCTGGTTGAGAATCACTGACCTAAATCCAGGAAGCTGCCACACACTGTGGCACCAACAAAAAAAGGCTAATTTCTCAAAATGGAAATTGTAACATGTAGGCAGTTTTTACTTCTCTTTAAAGTGAACAAAACTTATCTTGGGTAACAGATCCGATTTAATGATTACATTCAAAGAATATGATGTCATTGGGAGGAAAAAAGGAAAGGACATAAAGCTCATAGGATAAAAAATAGGAAATATGTCTTTTTTAAAACATGTTTTGTTTTCAATCTCATCTAATGGTGCTTTGTCCCAAAATCTAACATGAATATGCTCTATGTTAAACGTGGGCCTGTCACCTTAACCCTTTGAGTACTAGACAGGTATCCAACACATTGCACTGGCACTCAAAGGGTTAAGATGAGTTAGTTTACTTTCTTTTATGGAAAACTATAACTATATATATATATATATATATATATATATATGTGTGTGTGTGTAAAATAACAAACAAAATAAGTATCTTGTAATACCTTTTTTATTGGACTAACAGAATTTTGGATTGACAAGCTTTCGGGAGAACCTCCCTTTCTCAAGTCTAAAGCATTTCCACTCTCCACTCTCTCTCTCTCTCTCTCTCTCTCTCTCTCTCTCTCTCTCTCTCTCTCTCTCTCTATATATATCTATATATATATATATATATATATATATATATAATAGCCATTTTCCTATAGTTTGAGAAATTAATATTTATATTTTGATGGCACAGTGTGGCACTCTATACTAATTCACTGCATCTAATGCTAATTAGTTCTGCTCAAGGCCAAACTTATTACCATTCCTACTGATGTTAAAAATGGCCCCAGTTTGAGCTGTGCTTAGATTAACCCCTTAAGGCAGTGGTTCTCAACTCCTGTCCTCAGGACCCACTAACAGGCCAGGACTTAGGGATCTCTCTGCTAGAGCACAGGTGTGGTGATCAGAGGCTCATTCACACTGATTAACTCACCTGTGCTCTAACAAGGAAATCATCAAATCCTGGCCTGTTTGTGGGTCCTGAGGACAGGAGTTGAGAACCACTGCCTTAACCCCTTTGTGTCCTGTGACGTACCTGGACCGTCACGATGTTCCGACACTTAAGGACTAGTGACGGTCCTGGTACGTCACGTACTATTACTCACCACGCTCCTGCAGGAGCGCGGTGAGTAATACCGTGGACTGAAGTTGATCGCTCCAAGACCGGAGCGATCTCTTTCAGTCCTTCTTTCGACGTGCCGCCCCACGTGATCTGTCACGTGAGACGGCACGTCGAACTCGTCTATCTGGTCTTTAAAGGACCAGACACCCCGGGATCTCTGGACCTTAACCCCTTAGCGACAATGGACGTACATGTACGTCCTCTGTGGCTGTCACTTAGTGACAGAGGACGTACGTGTACGTCCAGGAAATCTGGATCCCCGCGCGGCTGCACGCCGTTCGGGGACTCCGGATTCTTATGAAAAAAAAAAAAAAGTTAGACGGGCGTTAAGTGACGGCCGCGTCTGCACGCGGCCGTCACTAAGGGGTTAAGGACCTATGATGTGCTAGGACCATCATACTGGTTCCAGCGTTTAACCCCTTAAGGACCAAGGATGCACATATACGTCATGGGGAAAACATACTTTAACAACCCATGACATATAAGTACATCAAGAAATCAGGGGTTTCCACTTGGCTGCACACCATTTGGGGACATCTAATTCCGTTTTCATAAAAAAAAAAAGTCCTTAAGTGCCAGCTGCGTGGCTGCATGGCTGGTCCTTAAGGTGTTAAGGACCAATAGCGGTCATGGAATTCTGGGCTGTACTTGCTTTGCCATCCCAGAATTCATTGGCAAAAAAAAATAAAAAAAATCTGTGGATCGAGCGGTCGTTAAATTTTAAGTCATAGCAAAGTGTGTGGTAATATTGGTGTAGCATAGAAATGAATTAGAATGACGTGTTAGGCTGTGCCACCAAGAAATATAGGTTAATTTCTCAAAAACCATTTATACTACAAACAAATGGCTAGTGCAAGTTATAGGTAGTTTTTAACTCTCTTCAAAATGAAGTAAATTTATCTTAGGCTGACAGGTCCACTTTAAGGCGATGGTGGTGGTTTTCCCCTTATTAAGGACATAACCACTATGAGAACAGTTGAGTAGCTTTTGATGTTGCAATTTTTTAAGCAGAAAATTTAACAATTTATGATGTTTTTGTGGTGGAAGAAAGAAGTCTGTTCGGCATACCATCTGGAATTGGTAACTGGGTTCTCACCTTTAACCCAGTCACAAAGGTCTGCCACCCAGTACTTAACATATTAACTTAGTACACATAAATTCATATACATTTTAATGGCTATCTATCAAAATATACTTTAGAGAAGTGAATTTTTCAATGACATCTTTAGACTAAAGTAATTTGTCTTTTAGTACAAATTGGGACATATGTATAATTTCAAAAGTGGAGCAATTCGGGATTCACCAATGCCATTGTGGGGAACAAATACAAATTTCCATTGATTTAATTGTGTCCATTAACCCGTTGAATGATAAAGAGGGTTCCAGTAAGTCCACGGGGTTAAGAGCCCCTATTTAAATCAGTGAGACATTTCTTTGGTTGGTTTGCCTTAAAATTCATCAGTTTTTTTTCTATATATTTTCCTTTGTTTCTTAACCCTTTGGATGCTATGGGCTATAGCTTTGCTATCTCCTAGTCAGGTTCAATTTCTGATATCAAGAAGTATATTCTTAGTCCCTTACATGCCAGGGATTTGTTCAATGCATTCATTTTGCAATTTGTTGAACACCCATTTTGTCCTTAAAGGGACAGTAATGTCCCATAAAAAATTATGCTCGTTTTGTAGAGGTTTAAAAAATAAGTTATTTGGCATAAATCCTATCTCTCAAACCTTTACGGTTTGAGAGATATTCTTTTGTAAAATTTCCCTTTTCCTGCTGAGAGCAGGAGACTCGAGTTGTACAAGAAGACGAGGCTCTGCATCAGAGCCGAAATTGCGTTATTTAAAGGGGATGTGTCACCTATACAAGACTTAAGCTAAATAGTTAGGTTATAGCAATAATAGCACTCAAAGGGTGTTTATTTAAAAAAAAAAAAAAAAAATCCAAATATACTCAACGGTCTGGCGCACAGGTGCAGGACTAAAACAATCTGTACATAAACAATATATTACCACAATTTCTATTTATTTCAGAGGAACATTAGTCTCCAAGATAAATAAACTAGAAATAATATAATAAACAGTTTTAAAAATAACATTAATATCTTAGATACATAGACTGCAAGGATCCAATGCGCAATTTCAAAAACAATTACTGTTAAAAAATTCACAATATTTTTGTAATGGGTACTCAAACTAAAACTCGAAGTTCCAAATCACTAATAAGATGAGGAAACTCTGACTATTTACCCAAAAAATACTCTTTATCCTATTTGATGCATGAGACCTAATCCATGCTCATCATAGGAATTAGACTACTTACAAAAATAATACAAGAAGATGTGTATATCTATGTGTATGACATTCCTTCATAATAAATTTCTGTGTTTTCCACTTTTTAATCTTGTGTTTCATTATGTATCATAATCTAGCCATCTCTGCCTTTTTCGAGGCACCTGGGCATCCTCTATGATGAGCCAGTGGGTTTTCATGGATGTTATCAGAGGGGGTACCACATAGATTTCAAATCCCTTCCTCTGTATCCATTCTTTTTGTCAAAGGTTCCAAAGGATCCAGACAAAGCACGACTGTTCCAAGAGGCCATGGACTCTCAAATGGAATAACAAGTGCTGGTGCCAGTCCCATCTTCCAAGCACACTTCAAGTTTCTATTCCAACCTGTTTGTGGTTGCCAAGAAGGACTGTGGCTGCCTCTGCATTTTGGTCCACAAATGCCTCAACAAGTATGTGGTTGCTACACCCTTCAAGATGGAATCTTTGCGTTCTGTCATTGCAGCGTTGTGCCCCAGGGAGCTGTTGGCCTTCCTAGATTTTCAGGAACCATAATCATGCACCAGGAAATTTAACGCTACCTGTGTTTGCTTATGGTTCAAATCATTACCAATTCATGTCTTTAGGGAGGATCTCTGGTGGTGGCTGCATCAGCCAAACCTGAAGCAGGAGAGGCCCTTTGTGATCCCAGAGTGGCCTATGGTGAGCACAGATTCCAGACAAGTTGTGGTTGTGTTGTCCATCAACATTCTGGAACACCAGGTGATGTGGTTGGCTCTCTTTCATTGGCCCACAGTTCTCACAGGTGTTCTGGTGAGAGAGTACGGTTGGACAACGCCATGGCTGTGGCGTACATCAGTCACCAAGAAGGTACTTGCAGCAAGGTAGCATGGAGGGAGGTGAAAGATCTCCTCAGCTGGGTGGAGACCCATATTTCGTCCATCTCAGCTGTTCACATTCCAGGAGTAGAAAACATACTGGCGGGCTTTCTAAACCACCAAGACGTAGATCCAGGAAATTGGGAACTCTGTCCGGAAGTGTTTAACTGATAGTCCAGCACTGGGGAGTGCCAGCAATAGATTTCACAGAAACCAGAGAGAACAAGAAGGTTCCAACTTTCTGCTCTAGAACAGGGGATCCTCTGACCTTCACAGTGGCTTTCACATGCCATTTGGAGCCAGAAAGATTTTTTTTAACCGCTTGGGGCTTAATTGGAAATAGCTTCCTCTGGATCAACAGGGGTTTTAGACATGGGCTGGACTTAATGGACCTATGTCTTTTTTCAACCTCATCAACTATGTTACTATGTGATGACCATCCCCAGGAGCTTTCATCTCTCCTACGTGTTTCCTCTGATTCATGTCATCCCCAGGGTGATGAATTCCTCTGATTCATCTCATCCGCAGGGTCATTCTGATTGTTCCTTACTGGCTCAGGAGGGATTTGTTCTTGGACCTGGTCAGCCTGTCTGTTCAGGATTCTATCAGTCTACCTCTCAAACCAGATCTGTTGTTCTAAGATCACCTGTGGTATGAGGATGTGGAGCGGCTAGCTTTGACGGCATGGTGTGGTGGTGCATGAACAAGAATGTGTCTCTGCAGAATTTTAACCTTTCCTTGGTGCTGTCTTTTCTTCAAGACTGAGTGAACAAGGGACTCCTCTTGCATTCCTTTAAGGTTCAGATTTCAGCACTCTCTGTTCTCTTCCAGAGATGGATTGCCAGTATCCCAGATTTCAAGGTTCTTCTCCCTTAACCTAGTCCTGGGCATCTTGCAGAGGCCTCCTTTTGAGCCTTCTGCCTCCATCTATTTGTACCAGCTGATGCTCAAGATATCTTTTCGCTTGGCAGCGATCACTGTACAGAGGATTGTTGAGTTACCATGTCTGTCTTGTAAACCTCCTTTCCTGGTGTTTCATCAGGACAAGGCGGTACTCTGTACCTCCCTGGAGTTTCTTCCTAAGGTTGTCTCAGAGTTTAACATCAGTAGATTGTTGTGCCTTTCTTTTGTCCTGGCCCTGAGAGAGACTGCCAGTTGTTGGACTTAGTCTGCTGTCTTACGTTTTATGTGCCCTGTACTAAGCCTTTTTGGAAGGCTGACTGTTACATCCCAGAGCTGGTCAGGCTGCTACCAAGGTAACCATTGCCTCTTGGATCAAGGCCAAGCATATGAGATCAGGAAGAAACCAGTTCCTATTAAGATCACAGCGCATTCTACCAGATCTGTGACTGCTTCCTGGTCCTACAAGAACCAGGCCTCTTCTGAACAGCTGTGAATGGCTTTGATTTGGTCCTTCTTGCATACTTCCACTAAATGCTACCATGTCAACGTCTTAGCCTTGGCTGAGGCTAGCTTTGGCGGGAAGGTCCTTCAGGCAGTCTTGCCTGTTTATGGAATCTTCATGTCCTTTTTCTTACTGCCAGTTGTTGATCAGTAGTTTTGCAGCCCTATTGGCTTTTGTTTGGTGTGCTGTGCTAGTTCAGTGTCCACTGGCGCTTTTTATTCTGGGTTATTCAGATGCTGAATAGTCCTAGGGAACTCGGGTATCATGGGGATGTGCAAGAGGTCTTTTTTTTTTTTTTTTTTCTCCCCTTTTCCTTCCTGAAAATCCTAGCCCTCCAGGAAGTACCTGTGTCCATATGGACTAAAAAGAAAAGGAGTTAACAGGTAAGAACAGTACAATCCTATTTTATAATTGGTAATTTGGTGATATGTTTTTTGGTCACTTTTGTTTGGCTCCAGAAATGCTTCTCTTTTCTTTTATCCATAAGGCCCCATGTCTGTGGTGGTAGAATGTGGCAAAAGTACGTGAGGATGTAGCCACTAAGGGCTACGAGGGTAAACCAACTGCATCATGGGGACAAATGCATTGTTTTAAATGGGAATTAAATGTGTTTGACACCACACTAGCACTGAAGTTGCTAAAAGTTCTATTTAAATCAATAAAAAATTGTATTTGTCCCCACGACATGGTTAGCTTGCCCCAGAATATCTCCGTCTCAGCTTTGTGCACACATCCTTAACCCTTTGGGTGCCAGAGCTGTACGCAGCGCATTGCTTTGCAATGTGTGGTGTACCCCTCTGGCACTCAAAGGGTTAAATGAAGAACTATGCTAGAAAACATTTTGCAAACCTTTACTTCTGTTTGTGTTACGTGATGTATTTTCCTTAGAGCTTTTTTCCCACTTTTCAATCTCTTCCTTTCACATTCACAATAGAAAATCAGCATAAGGCAACACTAGCTAGTAATAATGAACAACTTGTGCAAAATGATCCCAGGTCTGGCTGGATGTTCAAGCAGAATAGAATGATATTTTCACAGGGATGCCATTCATCCACTCATTCAGGGAATCATAATGACACCAGATTAATGATCTGTACCACCAGTGTTTCTATGCACCCGGGAGACCCTTATACAAAAAAGTGTAATTGTACCTTTTTCTCTTTAGTGAATCACCCTCCATGAGCTGATTCTTCCCCAGATAAAATGTGCACACCTACTCGCACCTGCACCTAACTGCACAGATCACTAGAATACCCGGTGTTTATAACCTGTTAGAGGCTAGCTCTGTCTCCATGGCATTATTTTGCAGTGTCTTGAAGACCTCTTTAGCTTGATGAATATGGCATACAATTTTTTTTAACCCTTTGGATGCTAAAGAGATGCAATTATGCCGCAAATCAACGGTACCATGCATTTGAATTGGAAAATCTGCAAATCTCCTTTGATGTAAATGTGACATTTAACCCCTTGAATTCACTTAAGTCATTGCTAGCATTCAAGGAATTAAAGAGATAGTAACACTTGATATTAAAAACATATATATTGTAGGGTTTATCCTACTGAGTAAAACAAAGACTTTACCACTGCTGGGAGACGTTTTATTGAAAAGTTTTTGCAGTTCAAACTTGATTTTTTTACGTGCAGTATCACAGTGGACTTAAATGTTACAGTGGCTCTATTGCTACACCATCCTATGGAGGATTATGGTCAACTGACCAGAACGGTCCATAGGATGGTGTAGTACAGCGCTGCTGTAACATTTCAGACCACTGCAATGTCTTTCAAATAAAACACCTCTCAGTAATGGGAGTTTCCTTGTTTTACTCAGTAAGAAAAACCTTACCATATATATATTGTTTTACGTTGTAAGTGTTACTATCCCTTTAAAAGCCAAATTTAAATAAATTGGAATTAGCCACATTTTTGTTTCTAGCTGTCTTGTGCCTTCCCTGGCTAAAAAGCACAATTCTGCTAAAGATTGGGAATTCTGCTATGGCATAGTGTGGTTACTACAGAACAGCACTCTTTAACTTGATGAATAATGTTTAATGTTTGTGTGTTTGTGTATTACAAACCATAAAATTCCCCATAAATTCTGTCTCTGTGATATCAAGCCCAGATATGCACCATCTAGTGCTCAAGGAATCCATAACATCCTATAACTTGAACACACACACACCCATGCAACAAGCAGGACTTCTCCTTATGCTGTCCTGGTCTCAGGGTCAAACCATGAGAGTTCCATGGGATGGCTTACTTGTGTGTGTATATATATAAATTATTTCATGAAATGTCATTATAATATGGCAAGATGCACCCTAGCCGCACAGATTCCAAATTATCTCTGCATAATAATTGCTTTCAAGCCATTTGAAGCTGATTATACTGCACACACAATGCATGATATGGTGTAAAGAGCAGGGGATAAACAGTTTGGATTTCAGATGTTATAAGCTGCACACCCAAGTGGTGCTCAAAGGGCAACTTTTATCAGTTTATATTCTGTAAGAAGGCTGTCCTCTCTAAACTATAACCAGCATTTCCATACATTAAATCACATGAATGAGAACTGTAAAGTTTTCTTTAAAGGGATAGCAATCTTTCACAAAAAACAGCAGCTCCATTTAATCTTCATAGTATTTGAGCCATATAAAGTGCTATTTCAATACTGTCAGAGTTGTGGTTCAAGAGTAATTGAAGGATAAATTTTCCCCCTCCTGCCCCTTTTACCTAGTGTAAGACATCTCTTCTCAGTGGAATCTGGTTGTAAGACCAGGCACATAACAGAAGGGGACAATCTTCTTCCTATGAGAACAATGAAAACCCTGCCCCCCTTGACAAGTTTTTCAGGTTTTTCCCTTATCTTAATTGAAGGTTGTCCCTCTCTGCAATCTACCTGGGCACCTCCCTTCTGATCTGGCTGAGCAGTGTTACATCAGTAATAGGGGCGGGAGGGGGACACTTTATTATTCAATTACTTTTGAACTACAACTCTGACAGAATTGAAATAACACTCTCCAAGGTCCAAATACTATGATGAATAATTAGAGCTGCTTTTATTATGAAACATTACTATCCCTTTAATACAAGTTTTTGCCTCAGACTGCAATTTTAGTAAGTAATTTTTGTATGACTGAGTGGGCTTTACATGTAGGATTGAATGTTTTCGTTTTTAAAGTGTTTTGTTTGATCAAGCACTCTTTGCAAGCATCATAATCAACCTTTTAGTTTTTACAGTGTTTTGTTTCTTCGAGCATACTTCACTCACTCAAGCAACCTGTTTAGCTATTACAGTGTTTTGTTTAATTTAGTGATCTTTGGGTGCTCAATCAACCATTTTTTTCAAATGTTTTGATATTATTAGCAGGAAATGTTTTGTTCAATCTAGCACACTTGACAAGTGGTTACTTTTATTGTGTAAAGCTATTTGATTCATCGATCAAAGTGATCGTTTTTCAGAACACCTACTTTAGGATAACATTTTGACTAGCCCAAAATGACAAATATGCCCAGTTCACCTCCCCTGCCAGTCTGCCACCATAGGCTGAGACTTATTCATCCTAGGTGTAAATACATTGCTATCCCCATTTTTAAACCAGAGGGTAGTTTTATCTGTCCTCTATTGTGTAGTCAGAACTGAGATATGGAAACCTATTTAGTAATGGTAATTGGGGAATGAGTTGAGGCAGTTCTCTCTGATTCTGATTTAGAGTGAGAGCTTTGGTCGTTATATCTCCTATATAATCTTTTCTTATATAATAATTTGCTAAAACATGTGTAACGACGCAGTCATGCGCAGTAGAGACTTCTGCGCATGCTGCAGTCATGCACAGCTCTGTATCAGCCGCGGAGTGGGCAGTCTCTACTGCGCATGACTGCCCCGTGACCGTCTGGCAGTGGCCCTGTGGCAAGTGTAACGGGCTGTTCAACTAGTAGTTATATAATCCCATATCATCTACAAGTAAAATAAATCTGGCCCTTATTTCATAGGAGCGATACGCAAGAAAAGGTACTTAAGGTATAAATGCGGCAGTTTCCCTAGTCATGGAATTAATGATTGTTACCTTTTTAGCAAAGTTTCTCACTCAGCTGTTCCTGCACGTGGAGCTGCGAACATATAACTGCATTGCTATATTTGACGCTTAGTGAATATGGGCCATTACATTTTTGCAAGATTTTTTCACATAGTCTCTGCCTAAAAATTACTTAAAAATGTTGAGGGGAGCAGATTATACCATGCAGTAATGCAGATAACACGCCTGGAGCAGTTTAATTGAGAAGCCTGGTTTGATTACTATATCTGCTCCAAGTGACTTCAGACAAGTCACTTAGTTTTGAAAAATGGGGGTGTAATTTGTACTGGACACATACAATCAGACTTCTGTGCTAAAATAAGCACAACAGACTGGTTTTATGCACAGTATCTGCTTAATGACTTTGTACTATGCTAGTAAGAAAAATTGTAGCCCGACTGCACTAAGGGGTGGGCCAAGTGGAAGTGCATGGACGTTTTTGTCTCATGTCTTTACTCCCTGGTACATGTACTAACAACGTGCAGAGAAAAGGATTTTACTTGAAAGCTCCTGGAATTAAGTTGCCATAGCTTAAAGTGGATCTATCACATATAGATATCTAATGCTCATTAGATAGAGCATTTAGCGAAAAAAGTTTAATATGTTAGTCACTGCCTCTGCTCCCGTCCTACCACCCAGCATCCTCCGATGACGGAGGATGTCAGTCTCTAAGCTGGAGCAATCTCATTGGCTAGATATTGATCTCTGCAAATGAGCTTGCTCCAGCTTGGAGAAAGAGAGCCTCCATCATTGGAGGATGCTGGGTAGTGGGACGGGAGCAGAGGCAGTGCTGCAAGCAGGAAGTAGGCTCCTGGGCACATTTTAAACTTGAATTTTTGCACAGATAACGGGCTTTTTTCAAAAATGACTAACATATTAAACTTTTTCGCTAAATGCTCTATCTAATGAGCATTAGATATCTATATGTGATAGTCCACTTTAAAACAGTGTGGTACTCAACAGATGCCTCCAGTAGATGATTGAGTTATGCTGAACTGTCTTGAGTCTGCAGCTTTACTGAGCACTTCTGAGTGATTGTTTTCTCTCCGTTGCTGCCCTACGTTGGCGAATTCACAGGCAATGGGCCACATCAAAAATTATATCGATCTCTCCCATGTGTTCATTGAAGGACTGAGATCACCAGGCCCTTGAGGTCACATAGATCTGTAGGCGGCACTAAGTGGCACATTACTTTAAGCTATAGGAACTCAATTCACATAGCTTTCAAAATAATTTCTAAAACCCTATACTGCCCCTTTAAGAGCTTTTTAACATTAAAGTCATGTGCCAATATATGACAATTTGTCTACAGATGTTAAATTAGTTAACGTATAAGTAAGCACAGAGCAGGTAGTGTGCTGCAACCTTTGTATATTTCACTTAAATAATATCTGTGTATGGCTCTGCAAAAAAAAATATATATATTAAGAAGCAGAGAGAGTAACCCTTTGTGTTACAGAGGAATGTGTAAAGCATTGTACAACCCTCTGAAAGTCAAAGGGTTATGTAGATTCTCTGTAACTGATCATGGATCATAAAAGTTGTATAGGAAGAAACATGATTCTCCCACTCAGAGCAAAATAATGCTAATAGCCGACCCTGTAAGAACCGTTTATCAGTGAAACTGTTCTCTGACACCGTTATTGAGTCTTGAATAAACGGCGTGCTTTATCACCTTCTAGTTTTTAGGATGCAAAGCTAAAAAGGGATCATTGAATCATTATTTGAGCCTAGTTTGCTGAAACGAAAAGCAATAAAAATATATGTTTAGCAAATAAAAAACACATTTAAACACTAACCTTCCTGTTACAACCGGATGAAGTGACTATTAATATTATTTTTTTTGGGTGTGCGTGTGTGCCTTTCAGGAGATTGATTGATTTTCAACCCAGCAAGCTGTTAAAACTAAACTTGTGGATAATGTGTGTTTGACTAATGTGCTGCGGCTAGAGTTTAAGCGTAATTGGCCACAGGATGCATTTTTGAGATTTAAATTATTTTCTACTTCACTGCTTTCAAAACTCTGCTAATCTGAGCAATAAAATGGAGTCATAAAGTTTCCTTTCCTTTGCCATGGGAAGCTGAGCAAAATCAGAACTCTGACCTGTAATTTATGAGCCACACCTACGTATTTCCTAGCATTCCTGGTGCTGAGCACTCGAGTGTTCCCTGCAAAGCATATCTGTTAAAAGCTGAAAACTCCCAAGAGTTTGGGAGCACTGGCTCTTAAAATTTGACATCAAGATCCTGTGTTTTGGAATTTTTTTTTTTTATCAAGGCCAGTTTGAAAATGCCAGAAAAGGGTAGTAAGAGGTGGGCAGAGTAGAGTGGAGGACATGGTAGGGACAAGGTGCAAACTGTGTGGTACTGTGTGGGAACTTTCCAAGCCTGAGAAAAAGGCTCAGTCCCAGGAGACCCAGTGATGAAGACTGAAAACCTGATTCTCCAGGACAGTTCCAGGGAGTTCATATGCTCTGTGTTCAGATTATTTGGTAATGAGAAGCAATGCTTTGGAGACATATGTAGCATCTAAGGGGTTAAACATATTTAACACCATTTTTAAAAAATTAGATCCAATGAGAGTTTTAATTGCTCTAAAGGAATGACTGGCCATTCCTGCCACTGTTGAATATGTATAAGCAGCTGCTGTCACAAGGTGTTGTGATGGAGCTGGGAGAAATCAATACTTGCCTCCATTTTATTTTGTTGTTTTTACTGATATTAAGTCCTGAATGACAGAGGGGCAACTTCATTGTTATGTTATATTTTTATGTGTTATGTGTTTTATGAATTACATTGAAACAATCGTTTTTTGTATTTTTTGTTTGTTTTTTATAAACATAACCATTGTGCTGTGAAATATTAGTGTGGTATGTTATAGTAAGGGCTTTTACCAGATAGCCAGGGCAACAACTGGGCATGTTCCATCCTGAGTTTGTTTTTAGTTCCATCATTACCAGTCTTAACTCCTTAAGGACCCATGACGGTCCTGGGCTGTCATGGAATTCCAGGCTCCCCACGCTGTTCGGGGAGTCCGGAATCGGATTTGCTTAAAAAAAAAAGGTTCCTGGTCCATAAGTGAAGGCCGTGTGTGTGGCCGGTCCTTAAGGGGTTAATGAGAAGTTGGCAAACTTGGCAGAAAAGCAGTAAGTAAGTTGCAGGTTTGAGATAAAAATGTATGAACTTGCTAATTTTTTACTTGCACTGCATCAGTGATGCAAGGGTAGGAGAAAGTTGAAAGTTACTTGGCCTCTTACTTGCTTCTAGTGCATCATGTACTTTTGGTACCCTGGCATTCTGGAAAAGGAACTCTCTGTTGCATGCTGTGCTGTTGTTCAAGGCAATTTAGGATATTATTGTTTTTTTTAACCATTAAACTTGAAGTGATACTTTTCTAAAATCGGCCGTGCCAGTTAAGCTGGCCCAATGGATCAGCAGGGCAATTAAACAGCAGTAATCTCTGGGACTCTCTCACTGATTCAGTGATAGTCAAGCAGTTCAGAGTTGTATGTAGAGTACAGCCTAGCCAAGTCCCATAGATCCTTGCAGTCTGTGGGGCTGCATGTGCATTACATCAACATTTGTGACTATGAGCCACAAACCTCTGG
Organism: Rhinophrynus dorsalis; assembly: GCA_037306005.1. Lineage (NCBI taxonomy): Eukaryota > Metazoa > Chordata > Amphibia > Anura > Rhinophrynidae > Rhinophrynus > Rhinophrynus dorsalis. The sequence goes on from CM074718.1 coordinate 580,217,848, forward strand.
GAAGCCTTGGGGGGGGGGGGTTCTGATTCGTGCAAATGACTGAGAGGAACCATTTTGAGGCTGCAGGGAGCACCTCCCCTGGCTTTTTGAGAAGTCTGTTCCCATAGGAGCAGACTTGGTAAAATGTGGCCCTTTAAGCATATTTTTCCTTTAACCCTTTGAGTGCCAGAGGGGTACGCAACACATTGCTTTGCAATGCGTTGTGTACACCTCTGGCACACAAATGGTTAAGTGGTAAATGCAAAATACATGGCAATGTTCCTATAGATATGTAGCAAAATAAAAGCATAGTATTTATAACGGAATAAGTTCCCATTAAAAGCAATTGTACTTCTGTTCTTTGGTTTAGTTAATTTACTCATGAATTAATGCTCTTTTGTCAGATAAATATGCCCCAGTGTTCATTGTGCCTTAACTCTGAGTGAAATGCGTTGTACACCCCTCTGTCGAGCAAAGGGTTAAGCTATACTTGCAAATTCTCAACTTAAATCTTTATACCCACATACACTTATATGCTAAATTTATATGAACAAGTTCCTTTATATTTCCTCTCCTCCCCAGAAACACAAAACATAAGCTACATGAACAAACGTGAAATTTCCAGGTCCTTGCATTGTTGCTAGTTCTAAAATGTACTTTATTAGCAAGATGCGACTGTGTAAGTGCCAGGTTTACTATAATTTCCTGTCTACCATAACCGGCGTGCTCCCGTATTGTGTGTGAGGGAGCTGTTCCATCTCCCTGCAGATCACATTCTTGTCATCTCTGCAGACTGCCAAACTGTGTACACATTATGATGGTGATTTTGTTATGTGTACACCTGTCCAATGAAAACCGGATGGAGACCACCAGACTCATCTCACAAAGGCTACAGATGGTAAAAACATCTGGTTCCTTTCATACTAAATGAACACACAAAGGAAAAGCCTCCTTAGTACAAATAGCAGCATGCATTCTGAAGCGTTTGGCTTTCAGGGATGCATCTTAAGACACAACTGAGAACACAGACCTCACTGTTATCTTCTGAGCTTTGTACATTGTCAGGTTTTTTTAATATAAATATTTTCTGTAGATAAATGAAATGCCTTTAACCTCTCGGATGCTGAAGAGGTCTCTGCAGTGTGTTTGAAAGCTCTTGAGCATACAAGGGGTTAAACAGGTTTTTTGTTCTATTTTTAACATTTTGAGGACAAAAGAAGGATGTGCAGCACATTGAGAAGCAATGCGTTGCACAACCGTCTGGCCCACAAGGGGTTAATCCTTTGAGTCCCAGAGGGGTATGCAACGCGTTGCATACCCCTCTGGCACTCAGAGGGTTAAGACAGTTGAACATTTGTTTAGCTACATAACTCCCAAGTGTCCCTCTTTAGGAGGGACAGCCTCTCTTTGAGACACAAATCCCTCTGTCTCTGTTTCCCACCCTCATGTCCCTCTTTTTAGGAGATCAGACTGTGTGGTGTGTATATAAGTATATCACATTGCTCTTGGTAATGCCTCTCCAACCAGCCACTCCCCCAGTAACATCACCTAAAACAAGTGTCCCTCTTTTGCCATTTGATATGTTGGGAGGTAGGTAGCTATAATGATTACTACATTACTTTTCCTGTTTTTACATTTACTTCACTCAGTTAGTTGTGCTAGTAGCAAGGTTTACACAGAAAGAAGACGATCACAGATTTTAGGGCTCCTGTTTCAAAGAAAATATATTTATTTAAAAATGCCAGCTAGAAGTAAATGTTGTTTAACCCTCTCTGGCACACAAATGATTAAATGTGTATGAACATGTTCCTTTAACCCTTTGGGTACTAAAGACATTTCCATTGTATTGTGAAGCAATTCAAATAGGTTCTTAGCAGACTAAGGAGTTTTAACTATGATGGAGTTAATAGAAAACCTATACGTTACATTGAAGTTGTTTGTGAGAGAGACTTGGACACACAAATCAGTCAATCAGTCCCGTATATAGTTTTTCCAGTATATGCTTAACCCCTTCGCGACCAGTGACATACCAGGACCGTCACGGCGGTCCGTCACTTAAGGACCAGTGACGGTCCTGGCACATCACGGAGTTCAGGGCTCCCGGTGCCACTGCACACCGCTCCAGGAGCCCTGAACCGGAAGTTAAAAAAAAAAAAAAAAAAGCCTCGTGGTCACCAAGTGCTGGCCGTGCCTGCACGCACTGGTCTTTAAGGGGTTAAAAACGAAACCGTAAATCCCTCTGTACCAGAGCCACAAATGCAGTTATTAGCTAAGGGATTATCAGAAATGTCTATGTATGAAATGTCCAAAGTATATCGAGCTTGCTTATTTGAGTTCATTTATTTTAACCAGAAATCATAGTGATTAAATGCAGTTGTCTTTCTTGTTTTAGAGGTTAAAGGGATAGTAATAAAAGCAGATCCAATTAATCTTCTTACTATTTGGGCCATGGAGAGTGTTATTTCAATACTGTCAGAGTTGTAGTTCAAGAGTAATTGAATGATAAATTGTGCCCCTCCCGCCCCTTTTACTGATGTAACACTGCTCACCTCAGTGCAGCAAGGTGGTGTCCAGGTGAATCGCAGAGAGAGACAATCTTCAATTAGAATAAGGGAAAAACCTGTCAAGGGGTGCAGGGTTTTCCTTATGATAACTGTAAGAAGATTGTCCCTTGCTGCGAACTGTCCGGTCAATATACCAGATTCCACATCTGAGAGAGGAGGCTTACACTAGGTAAAAGAGGCGGGAGGGGGACACTTTATCATTCAATTACTCTTGAACTACAACTCTGACAGTATTGAAATAATACTCTTCATGGCCAAAATACAATGAAGATTAATTGGAGATGCTGTTTTTTGTGAAACATTACTATCCCTTTAAGTATAAAACATTGTGTATTTAAAGCAGGAATAAACTGAATATGCTTGGAAATTACCAGCTCAGTCAGTGGTAGCTAGCAGTTATCAGTATTGGCTGATGCATAGAGTCTGGAATGTGGCAGGCCATAGCTACATGGATACATTTAAGATAAGATTAGATACATTTCTTTCAAAAGGGAACATATAGATTTATACTGTTTATTAGTAGGCAGATCAGGAAGGTCTGATAAAGACTAACTTATTTGGTAGCAGGAAAGCTATAAAATTCTCAGTCACCTGGGATATGAGGCAAAGGTTGAACTTGATGGACTTGTGTCTTTATTCATCCTAATTTACTATGTTACTACACCTGCAGATCCAATATTCCCTCTAAACCAGTGCCTGGCAGCATTTTCCCATTAATCTAGGCTAATGGTGGAAGCCTAAAAGTCATGGGGAGTGAGCCTCACACATGATTCTGTATGACCATCTAATTCTCAAAGTCATACAATGTCCCCAATCTGTTATAGACTACAGCAATATATATATGCAAAGAACAGTAGCTATACTTTCACCTACCTAGGAAAGTATTTTTGTTAAATAAAGTGCCACTTATTCCTAGGGTACAATTCATATTTAAGGTAAAAAATAAGCTGTGAGAGGTGGGTTAGTAGAGTTGTTTGAATTGTTCCCCTCTAACCATAAATGCATTCCTTGGCCAGTGTAGTATTTAATCAGAATTAATAGTAACAGGTCCAGAAGCTTAACACTTCTAAATGCCACTAACTAAATAGCAAGTATTATGTGTAAATGTGAAATTTGTCCCCTTAATGTGCCCTTATTGCCCCTAATGTGCCAAGATGTTCTCTATTAAATGCGTCCTTATTGCGCTCTTAATGTGCCCTTATTGCATCCTTAATGCGTCCTTAAGTGCGATTAGTGAAGATGTGACAGACATTTTGCAGCCATCATATAGAAGGCGACGTGTTGTGCAAGGCGACATATTGAATGTGCGAATGTTTGACATGCGACAGTGTGATTGCGTCATTTGCAATCAGGCGACCAAAGAAATGCAACATTTTGAGACGTGTGGTGCGCCGTGTGACATTTGAAAAGGATGCCAAATACCAATGGTGTGTAAGTATTATCAGAGAATAGATATTTTGATCAAAGGAAGGTTGTGCTAGAAATACTGTATGATTCCAGCTACCCTACATTCTAGTCATAGCCTACAGTTACATTTTTCATATCTCATGGGTTTTCAACTGGACTCCACTTCTGCTTACTGCTCTTCAGTTACCATAAGATTTTGATGTTCTGTTCACTCCCAGCCTTATCACTCTTCCTTCCCACTTAGCCCCACCCACTCCTAGCCTTTGCCCCACCTTTACTCTACCAGCTGAAATTCCATCCTCACACGGAATGATGGGAACTCCAGGGTCACACTAGCATGCCAGAGTGTGCTCATTTTTTTTAACCAAATCTGGAGTAATCTTGGTCTTAATTATATATTTGTAGAAAAACAGATCTGCCAGTGTACTTGATAACACCTACCATTGGCAATCTTTTCCCCTCCTGTTTGTCCTTAAGACAGGCATTTCGGTAATACACCATAACCAATCCATTTTAGAAACCATATTTATTTTGTTTTAACCCATTAAGGGCCAGAGGGTTGTGCAACCCATTGCTTCTCAATGCATTACACAACCCTTTGGTCCTTAAAGGGTTAACCTTTTATTTCTTTAGTCTGAATGTCCTTGAGAGTCTACCATTTTGTAAAATGTCAGCATGTATGGTAGGTGATGTGCTTCTGAATGGAAATCACGTCTGACCAATAGGTTCCCAATTTCGCAGACTGTTGAAATTTTTTTAACCCCTTGGGTGCTAGAGTTTTACTCCTGCGCATTTCTTTACAATGCATTCGAGCCCCTCTGGCATCCAAGGAGTTAACTATTTGTGGATCTGCTCTAGACAATAACATTGAGACACCTCCTCTGTTTTCGTTTGCTATTAATTTGTTTGTCACTTTCTCGCATTACCAGATTAACGTAGGTAACACCTCTGGAGACTGATTCCATGGATGTGTCCCTTTTAGTTCAGATATTTAAAAAAAAAGTGATCACTGGAAAGTTTGTGTATATCTGTTATCATGTCTCATGTCTCACAGTGAGACACACTGTGGTGGAAATATTGCATTCCCTAAGGCAATGCCATGGTGATTGGCTCCAGGAGACATCTCTGCTTATAACAAGAGTAAGCTAGTAGAGATTGTTAATTTAAATGTGTTGCTGTTTGTGTCTTTTTTGTTATATGTATTAAATTCCAACACAGTACTTTGTTTTTTGCCCTACTATGAACATGCTGCATTACCTTCCATTATTATTACATTGGCGTTTGTGGTGATCAAGCCAGTCTTTATTACTGATATCAGTATTTACTCCTTACCTTTCATTCCCTGAGCACCTGGACTTCATTTAGGCCATCCTGTCACCCCTCTTTCTGATCCACATGCAAGAGGAGATTGGTTTACACGTTTACTAGCAACATCTTTCCTAATGGTCACCTGACTGATTCTTTGAGACTTTGCAATCTCCAATCCTAGATCATCTGCATACAGTTTGTGGGTTCTAGTATACTTTTCATGCTCTCTGGTTGTTCGGCTGCCCCTGTCGCTCTACTGCAGCCTCACTTCCACATTTCTACACAATAGGGTACAATTTCCACCACTATATTTTTCTTGGTAGGTGGACTCTCCTTGACAGGAATTCCACTGTCATCCCCAGAAAAGGTGCAATACTTTTTCTTCCCCTTTCCTTTCTCGTTTCACCTTTTCCACCTGACTTCTTCTAAGGTTTACCTTTCTGCACTAGGTAATAATGTTTATCACCTCAATGTACCACAAAAAAGATTGATGTTACTTGAGCTTAAGCACATTAAAGTATATGTAACATTTTTACAGGAGATCCTATTTAACCCTTTGGGTGCCATGAGGGTATCCAACTGCAAAGCAATGCACTGAATACCCCTCTGGCATTCAAAGGGGTAAGGAAGTGTCTTCTCCTACGTGGTATCTTTACCTACAAATGTATTTCAGCAACTATACTGACTCCAGATCCAGAGATGTGGCTATCATACACACCCTCTCTTTATTTCAGCAACAGTTGAAAGATCCCAATGATAGGTTTATTTTTTTTAAAGGTACTGTATCTTCCCATACTTTTACGTTAGCCAATATTTATTTTCCTAACAAAGGCCAATTAATTGCCCTGACTTTAACAAACTACACAAATTCAGAGAGGGTGTGGTAATTCTGGGGGTAGACTCAGCAGCACCACACACATACTATACCACATCCTTAAAAGGATAAAAACATCAATCCACTCTAGTGCGCTAAAAGACACTTATAGATACAAAATAGCTCACTTTCTTTTTACAACTACATAACAGATACATATAAATTACAGCAAACAAAAGCATGTGAGGGCACATAGTAATGTATACACAATAATATTAGTATTAGTTCGTGGGCTGGACTTGATGAACACATGTCTTTTTTCAGCCTCATCAACTATGTAAATAGCCTAATTCACGTGTGAATCCTCACTGGTTATATATGTTCCCAGTTGGTGACAGCTCTTTGAGGGTAACCCCCCATCTTGCTTGCGTATACTTCATTCAAGAATTCCTTTTACAAATAGTAGATGATAATTAGTGGTTAATATATATAAAATATGTATTTAAAATAACTTAAAATGCTCACAAAGCTTTCATCAGGAGCTCATTCAAGCAAACAAAAAAATGCATTGTTCTGAAACGCGTTGCGCTTTTTAAAACGGTTCTCTGTCGTCAAATGCAGGTTACTGGTAACCCCTTTAATTGTAGGCAGGAACAATTCTAGAATTGTATGCAGGGGGTGGAGCCTATCTTCCCTCCTTGGCTGCAGCTAGCCAACCAGCTCCAGAAAGATTTGTTCTTTGGTGAAGATAACACGTGCAAGAGAACAGTTCAGCTATAGCTTTAGAAGTTTTTTTTATTTTTTTGTTAGAAATGGAATACCACCATTAGGTGGATTACCATGACTGACAATGCCATTAGATGTGGCAAGCTCAGTGACCAGGTGCTTTTTGTGGACCTTAAGCCCTGGGGGGAATATCTTGGCTACAAGTTCTTTCCTCAGGAGTTGCCCACCGAGGCTTCTTCTTAAAACATGGTAATCTGAAGGCAGAAGATCTGCAGGAAAGGTGAGAAACCCTTTGAGTGCTGCAGGTCCACATGTCCCACAGTGCCCCTCCACACAGGGGTTTTCATTTGGAGTTCCTATTGCACACTCCTGCACTCATTGGGTCTATCTGTATGTCTGTTGGGTGTTTGGAGAAGGTTTATGTTGTACTTAACCCTTTAGCTGCTGATTTTGCATTCATTGGGGGGGGTTGACACTTTTCCTACTGGTTCAGTGCTTTTTGGGTATCCTAACATGTTCTAGTGATGTTTCATGTCTTTTAGTTTTACACTTTAAATTTTGTAAAATTTGAGAAAGGCACGCTTTACCGCATAGGTGCCATTGCTCCATTCACTCCTATGGGACTGTTCAGTCTGTGACATATCTCTGCAACCGCTCAACGTAGTGACTTCAGAAATGGCTCATTTTACTTGTCTGCACTTGCGCTATCATCCTGTTCATGTTTCTAGTGTGTTGGGGGTTTAGGGGGCTTTGGACACATGTCCGGCGAACCAGACGGTTTCCTCAGCTCCGTGTACCTCCTCCAAGCCCAAACAGCAATGGAAGCCCAAGGTCTCCTCCAAGCCCAAGGCTTCCAAGCCGCCTTCTGCATGACTCACCGAACCCAGGTCCACACTCTGCTGTGGGTGGTCATCTGCGTCACTATCACAGCATTTGGGAGGATTCAGTGGCAGACCCATGGGTTTTACAGGTGGTGACGGAAGGGGTGGCTCTAGTTCAGTGTGCTGTGTAACAGTTGGGGGGGGGTGTTACCCCTGTTCAGGGTCCGTTGACACTTCATTGTTTTGTTGGGCTGTCTCTGATCTGATGGATCATATCTGCTCTGGTGACTTTGGGGGCTTTGCGCATGGTGCTTACCTTACTTCCCACCTCTGGGAAAGTCAATGGTTGGACATCCCAGAGTTACCAGTAACCTGTATTGAATGACAGAGACAAGAGGATTTTAGTCTTACCTTTTAAATCCTTTTCTCTTAGTCCATACAGGTTACTGCTCTCCCACCCTGTGAAGGGACCATGCTTAGCTCTCCTGTGGCAGACCGTGGGGGTCCTTCGGGGTCATGCTCACTGGAGTCTTCTTTTCCTTCCACTATCTAGTCAATAGTGTCTCAAATCTTTCTGTAGCTGGTTGGCTAGCTGCAGCCAAGGAGTGAAGGTAGACTCCACCCCCTGCATACAATTCTAGAATTGTTCCTGCCTTCAATTAAAGGGGCGGTTCTCCTACCCAAAGTTACCAGTAACCTGTATGGACTAAGAGAAAAGGATTTAACAGGTGAATCTAAAATCCTCTTTTTCCATTGTTAATGAACTTCATTATTGTGAGTACCCTGGTGCTGCATTGGAGGTCTTATATCTATATCATCATGTATGGACCATGATACTATTTTACTTTCTTTGCTTCTCCAGATCCTTTCCAAAGATTTGGACTTGGAGATTAAATGGAAGTCTCCTAAATTGGGAAAATGATGACTAAACATTGGAATCCCAGCTTTTAGATTATTTCTAAATTCATTATACATCAAAATACCCTACCCAGTCATGTGGGAAGCACACACAAGTGTGATAAGGCAAGTGTGGATATGTGAGGGGATTGAAAAGAAGAAACAGAGAGTAGCAGAAATAAACAGACTTCTAGCTGAAATCCATCAATTAGAAACGGCTCACAAGCTATCTTTGGCAAGGGAGACACTTATTACACTTAACAAAGCCAGACAGAAGCTTTTTCAAATACTCAACACACAAGTGCAAAGGCAGTTCAACATCTGCAAGCAAAAATTTGACAAATTTGGTATTAAGAGCAGTAAACTCTTAGTCAGAGCCATTAGGATTAGACATCAATCCTCTTATATACATACAGTTAGTGACATGCAGGGCAATAAAAAACAGAAAGATCAAATAGCAGAAGAATTCTGCAAGTATTATGAATTCCTGTATAATATCAGGCCGAATGAGTCCCTCAGTCTATTCAAAATAACTCCCTAAAAATGCAGCCATATCTTAGATATCACATTTCCAGCACTAGTCCTTGACTATGGTCTTGCACTGGATCATCCTATCTCCTCTGAAGGTATACTTCAACCTGTTAAAGACTCCAGTAAAAGTCCTGGCCCTAACGTCTTTACAAATGCATATTACATAAAATCCCATTGCTTTTTTGTCCCCGCTGATCTGCGGGGCTCTCTGTTCTCTCTCTAACTCCATCAAATTCCCTGCCCTGTCACCACAAGTTCATGTAGCTTACCTGGGTGGTAATATCTTTTCTAGACCTAAAAAACGGTGTGTGTATTGGGGGGGTGTTGGTTTTTCCTGAAATGTGATGCTATTACATAGCCATCTGTGCAACTAGAGTGGTTGATTATCTCAGGTATAAGCAAATAAGTTTGAATTCAGATTGAAAATGTTTTATCTCCTTTCCACTCCCTCTTCTCCCTTTCTTAATCAATATTACTCTTAAGAGTACTTTCCTCGTCTCCTACTACCCTTGCTACCATCTTTTGCTTAAGAGAAGCCTTTAAAAAGAATGTTTCCTCAACTCCTGGCCCACTCATGCCGATCTTGTTATTTTAATTCCTCAGCAATATATTAAAGTTTTCCACAATGCCCATCTTTACTCTATTAGGAGTAAAAATTGCACAGTTTAATGATCAGCTTCTCACAAGATGGTACAGAAGCTACATTGTACTACATACATTTTTTCCCAGATTCCTGACACATGCTGGAGATGTAGCAGTACCCTGGGTTCCATTGTCCATGTTTGGTGGGAATGCTCTTTAATTGTTCCTCAGTGGAAACAGGTCCTTCAGTATACTGAAGACATCTCATGAGAGTAAATGTCCTTTCATTCTTGCATTTAATATTTTACATTTAGTAAATAGAAGAAATATCTCCCACTTAACCCCCTGACAAATAACAGCTTAAACAGGAGGAACACCCCCACACCATTGGTGGTGGAATGGTTAACTAGGGTACACAACATTAGAAATGTGGAAGAACTAATTGTGTCCCCTCAGAATAGTTACATGGTACAAGTGGATGATTATTTAATGTCTGGATACTGCAGTATCGGATAATTGCCTACTGCAGAGGACTTGTCTAAGCTGTGTATACCCTGCTGATTTATGATGATTTTGTCTGCATATATCCTGACAAGAAAATTTTTTTAATATTTTATTATATCTATCTATCTATCTATCTATCTATCTATCTATCTATCTATCTATCTATCTCTCTGTTTAAATGTAAGTGATTCCGGTTTGCTGTTAGGGGGACGTGGCTAGAAAATGCTAATTGGTTGTTTAAATTAGTCTCAGTCAACTGCTTACAATACTAAAAGTCAGACCTCATGGTGGGGCATCAGAACCCTTCCAGATGCTCCCGAGCTACTGATTTCCCAGACAATCTGACTGGGAGATCAGCTCCCCTTAATCCATACAACCTGGAGTACATGGGTAAGAGCGGGCGGGATCGAGAAACCCTCTCAAGTCAATGAAAGAAAGTCTCCCTCATTGAAGTACAATGGGTTTCCAATCCTGCTCACTCCTACCCGGTAGTGGGGCTAGGATGGGAGCAGGGAAGCTCTCTTGCTCCCCTGCATTCCCATTATTGATTTCCCAGCTGAATCGGCTAGGAGATCAGTACCTGGTGGGGTTATCAGGTGGGGTTCTGATGCCCCACCCCGAGGTCTGTCTTTTAATACAGTTAAAAAAAACCCACAGTGTTCAGCTCATGGGCAGAGCCATGCCACACACCTGTTAGTATTAAATAATAATATTATTTGGCTTTATTTTTCATTACTGTACATGAAGAAGGCTTGCGTGTCAACCACCCCCTTCCCATTCCATTTCTCTACCCTCCCATCCCTGATTGTTCCTTCCCCTCCTAATGTTATAGTTGGAACCTCCTGAAATAAATATTATGAAAAACATAAAAATGCAGTACAATGGGTAAAAGACATAGAACTGACTTTAAACACAATGAAAAAGATTACTTGGCCCTATGACTAGCAACTCTGGCCACTGCAAGAGAGAAACAAGCATGCACAGTTATTTCCCATGTTATAACTACTTCATCTCTAAGTCCTGAGACAGTCAGTACTACAGCACTTGGTCACTGTATTTGTAACTCTTAATATACTGAAATGAACACTGACAGTTACTTCTATATTGACCTTTTGTGTGCTAGAGATGTCTCCAGTATCAAAAGGATTAAATGTATTTCTTTATCTTAAATCTGATAATTGTTAGACCATTGCACGCACGAAGGCTGGTGTACTAAGAAGAATTTGAGTAATTCTGGAGTAAACGAACCGCGACATTATGGAACCAATACAAATCCCCACTGAATATACAATATAAAACTGTTTTATTCAGCATCCAGGGTGTTGGGCGCACATAAATACACAAGGCTAAGACTGAAACATTCATGGTAAAATCCTCATTGTAACCATACATACAATTTAGAGAGTTTTTAGCTATAAAAACACAGTTGTTCAAAATCAAGGATGTATACGCCCAAATCTGAAGCTGAAAGCAAATCTCTGGTTGTGGGAGTAAAGGTTCAGACTCTTTCCACATATAGTGAAGAGGAAAAGGAATAAGTTGGCTAGTGTTGCCAGAATGTAACATACAGCTGCAAAACAACCATTTAACCCTTTGAAAAACAATGATTTGAATAGCCCACTGGCACTCAAAGGGTTAATATGAACCCCGGAATCCCTTGCCCGAGTACCGATGACTCCTGCACCTATTCATGTTAGCCAAAGGATGCTCAGTGGAATAGCACAACAAAGTCACATCACTCTGAAAAGAACACGGATGTTTCTCACTGCTCTGCCTGGCTTAAGATGATGGCATTACGATGTGCAAGTCCTCATCTTTTAGTGCTCTATCGGCCAACCAAGCCATATATTTGAAACTGGTGTACAAATGCTTTTGAATCTCTCTTGGCAGGGTTTTTACAAAGGATTCCCTCACTAACATGCACCTTTCCCCCTTCACCTTCTTTATCTTGCATCGCTAGGAGCCAGCAGAGTTTTATAAAGTGATTGACTTTTGCAGACCAGTGTTTTAGTAGTGGGGGTTAATACTTGTCCAGTTAGGTAGAATACATTTCACGGCAATTAATATGAAATATCAAGTTTAAATGGGGCTCTTAACACCTTGAATGGTAGATATGTCTCCAACACATTGCTTTACAGTGTGTTTGAGAGCTCTCTACCATTGAATGGGTTAAAAGTTCCATTTAAGGGAATACTCATATGTCTCCTGTGGCCTCTGGTGCCTTTAGCTTCCTGAATTCAGCTCATAGTAATGCATCGCGGACCTGTCCCTTAAAACCTATTTCTAAAACTCCGCACCAGCTTTGTATTAGTAGACGGAATGATTGTTTAGAAGAGGATACAAAACAAAAATTAATTAGACTAAATGATACTGTAAGATAAGATTGTGAAGCACTGTCAGAAAATTGTATGAAGCAGCTATCTAAATCGCTGCTGGATGTATACAAGAAAATACCTAAGAGGACACGGCTGGCGGGCACTTGTTAATTATATTCATGCAGTGACAGCCTATGGGCCTGATAACTGTTACCCACCAGGGAGTTTGGGGTGCTATTTATAAGTGTGCCTTCATATATAATGGTATTGAACATGACTTGAATTTCAATAAGCACATGCTAGTATACAATTCCCAGAATAAATATCAACCTGCTTTTAACCACTGCATTGCTTCTCAATGTGGCCACCCCGCTGGCATTCAGTAAATTAACCATTAAATTCCCAGTGCACTAACTGTGGTGCTTTTTTTTTTTTTTCCATAATTATTGTATCCTTTCAGGACTAGAGAGATCACTGAATGAATATGGTGTGAAATACCCAATGCATACCAATTCCATACTCACAATGCACTGCATACCCAGTTATACTCAAAGAACTCTTTTTTCTCAAGATGGTATATATAGATATATAGAAACCTATTTTACCTGCTGGCATTGTTTTGCTTTATTTGTATGGGCCATCACATTTTGAAGCAGTTAATTTGAGAGCTCTGTAGCATTTAACCCTTTGAGCACCCAACCTCTCTGACACTAAAAGGGTTAATGGGTTAAAAAATCCTGTTTAATTCAATCAGAATTTGAGACTGCTGGTATGCCGTGCAATTATTCCTGTTTTGCTTTCTGCATAAGGCCCTATGTACTTATTGGTATCAGCTATTTCACTTCCCTTCTTCATTGTTTTTAGAGTTAGTGATATGAACACTCTCTTCCTGCAGTCTGTGACTCCTTTATATCTGCAAAAGGATCAGAACACCTGCGTCCATGTGTCCCATCTTTTTATTCCCTGTTCTGCTATTGCTGGCTAACCTACATATTAGAAGAGGCAGACAGAGGCTTTAGGACCAATTGCAGATACAGAAGAGTTGCAGACTTTTCACAGACTGCAGGTGGAGGACAGTTACACCTCTCAAAGTGGATGATATAGTGAAATAGCTGATGCAAGGTGTGATGGTACCAGCAGACACCCAGCCTTGGTGTCCCCGTCAATAGTCACTTCTTCCACTACGAGCCAAATGGACATCAAACAGCATACCGCAATATACCCCAAAAGTAGGCAGAACTAGCATCAGGGTATTCAGCACACTGCATACAGCAAGCGTACCCCACCAGACAACACCAGTGTAGGTAAGGCAAGAACTCCAATAGTCTTAAAACTGGTTAAAACAGTCCACAGAGTCTGTAAGAAGGGGCTGGCCCCTAGGCCCCGCCAAAAGCCAAGGGCCCGGTGGTTCCTGTGACACAAGGAAAGTGTTAAGAATTATATAAAGATATAGGACCAGCAAAGCTGGGGAGAGTGTGTTACTTTCCTGCATTTTTATTGTAGCTTAGTTCATAACAAATATGGCCACTGGATCCACTGTTTCTAGCAGTCCCAGTAGCTATTCACAAAGCAAGCACACACTCTTTCAGTGCCAAGGACATATACAAACACTGTTTCATTGGTGCACCTTTTCAGTTACATACTTCTAGCAGCAGAGCCACAAACAACACTCTTTTAGTGCTGCTGAGAAGCACAGACACACACACACACACACACGCACAGACACACACAGACACAGACACCCGTGCACACACACCACTTCAGTGCCATTTCTGCAACAGATACACACAGACACCCTTTCAGTGCCATTTCTGCAACAGATACACACAGACACCCTTTCAGTGCCAGAAAAGTGTGGCTATAGATACCTTTTCAGCACCAAATACACAAAGGCATACTCAGACACAAGAAAAGCATAATTACCATTCTTTAACCCTTTGATTGTCAGATGGGTACTCAATGCATTGCAAGGCAATGCGTTGCGTACCTCTCTGGCACGCAAAGGTTTAACCCCTTTAGGACCAGAGGGGGTGTACAATACATTGCTTTCTTATGGGGTTAAATGATTCTCAGTTAGAATTTGGCAAGGTTTCTCATACGGTTATCATTGTAGATTTCTGTGTTGTAATGTCTAGCAAAATTTTTAGTTGTAAAGTGCTTAACACCTTGGATGTTTGTGTTTTATATTTAGGTATTGTTGCTTTTCTTACCGGTATTACAGTACTCACGTGTATGATTATAAGGTATGCTATTTCCCCACCCACATTACTTTAAAGTGGAACTTCATTTTCTAACAAATTGATGATTGTGTAAGCTCTTGTAAATCCCCTATATTTATGGTAATCATTTTCTATTTATAACAATAGTTTAAGATTTTTAGCTTTTCAGTTAACATGGATCTGGTAGGCATGTGGAGGGTATGGTTTGAGAATTGGACTGTATCTTGCTTTAAAATAAAAAGGTAAAAGTTAGTCGCGTGCATCCTGTGGTGTACAGGAGAAGGATGTGCAGTTTACAACTCGCGATTGGAGGAGAAAATCAAAGATTTTAAAGAAGCTGCATGGGTTAGATTTCACTTTGCCCTCCTTCCCAGCTTAACACTCCCTGCGAGCCAGTACTATCTCATTTGCTTAAACTGACAAATAAATACATATATTAAGGGAGAAGTAAAGTTTTTTTTTTTTTTTTTTTTTTTAATGAAAACCTTAAAATTATAGAACTTTTCATGCTAGTAAAACTAGGGTTGTTTTATTCAAAATGTATAACAGTTCAAATAATCATGAAGTGAATTTACTGCGCTTTTACTTCCTGATAGTTCTAACTGACAGGAAGTGACTTCAAGTTTCTATCACATTCTATGGACAACTATGTCGCTGACTTTCCTCTTCATTAGAATGTAACAGAATAACTAATTTAAATTTGACCACTAGAGAGCACTGCTAATGTAAAAAAAAAACAAAACAAAACATGAGTTTCAAACTGTAATAACTCTGAAAATGTGCAACTCTCATCATTGGGAGTACCCTTATTTTACACAACAGCAAATGCCCTATAATATATTTTTTCATTAAAAAAAGTTTACTGCTCCTTTAAAAATCACTTATTACAAAGTGACAGTTCCACTTTAAGTACTCTTTCACACAGGCAACAGAACTGTTGTAGCCCCCTGCAACAGTTCTGTCTCCACTGATGTTTCACTGATCTTCTCCTGCTTCCACCCATGATCTGAATGCTTTAGGAGTGTGGAATACAACTGGCCCATGTGGAAGCTGGCAGGCATCCTTGCAGGTTATCCATTCATAGGTCCCCATACAAACCGTCACATACTGCAGCTTTACTTTGCCCCTGCATGGAGTCAGTTAAGTTTCAGCATTCTGGGTTTTGGTGCAATAATCACCCATGTAAAAAGCACCATAGACCAGCATAGGACCTTTCACAACAGGTCACAGAACCAGTGCAGCATCTGCCACCTGCGTGAAAGTGTCTTAATCTTTTAAAGATCAGAGAGATGCACAAAGCATTGTGACGCATTGTGAACTAATATGTTGCACTCCCCTCTTGTCCTTAATGGATACCTTTATTGTTGAAATAAGCGTTTCTTCCTTTGTTTAATAATAGGACTTGCTTAGTAATGTGTCTTTCATACAGCAGGCAGTTACATGTATTTACTGGGGTTTTTTGTATTTGAACTCTGTTGTAGTCTATTACTGGAGAGACATATTACTGCCTTGAGAAGGTTCTCATGATCATTAGAATTGTGTGGGTCTCTTTCTATGTGGCTAATCTCATTCAGTCTGATCCAGTCTATTGTTTATTGTGTGGGGCTGTGAACTAAATACAGACCTAAAATGGTGCACAGCAAATACTGACAACTGCAGATACCATGAAAAATATAAGAATAGATGTAACTAACTTCTGTGCGTAGGACTCCTATCTGAGTTAGTGCTTCTGTTAAACACATTAACCCCTTAAGGTCCTGAGGGGTGAGCAATGCATTGCAAATCAATGCTTAGCACAGCACTCTTGCCTTAAAGGGTTAGAAGTCACTTATTCCTATAAGTCAAGTTCCAATTTAACCCTTTGAGTGCCAGAGGGGTATGCAACGCATTGCAAAGCAATGCGTTGCATACCCCTCTGGCACGCAAAGGGTTAAAGGATTAAAATGTGTTTTATTTTTTACAGGGAAGGCTAATTAGGCACCATTACCATTTCCACTGGTAATCTAGTCCTGGGAAGTTATGCACTAAGGAGATATAAATTCCCCAGTTAGCTCATTCTCTCTAGTCCTTATATTATTCTACAGAGAATGGTTTTCCAGTTGGAGAGACCCAAGATTATATGGCGCGATGCATGAAATGTGCGCAATCACTATTTCCCATGTGAAAACCGCTAAGGAATAGGTTTGCACATGATTTTGTTGAATTGCGTATGAAAATTCAAGATTAGCGAATGGATGCGTATATTTTTTTTGTGGGTGTGACTAAGATTACCGAATCTATGCGAATGCGCTTATTGCAAGAATTGCTATTGCAAATTAATTTTTATGTCTGTGTACTGCTGTCGTAAAATGGAATTTTTATGCGCAATTCAAGAATCATTCGGTATTTAGCTTTCTGGATTAGAACATGCGCAAAATCTATCTGCGAACGTTTCTTGCATCGCGCCAATAGTCTCAATCAAATAACATAGAAACTGGAGAGTTTATCTAACCTAACGCTCACTCTTGTACATCTCCCCTCAGATGGCTGTACTTGTTTTGGGGCAACTTGACAAAATCTGCCTGGTTTTACAGTGCGGGAGGAGAGACAACATATATATCCTATGCATATTATAATAAAGTAAAGTGGTGGAGTGTTTGTTTCCCTTTAACCCTTTGAATGCCATTGTGAAGTGATGCATTTGATATCCCTCTGTTGCTCAAAGGATTTACGGGGAAGTGTGCTTCAGAAATAAGTGTCTCCAAGAGCTTTAGTATATACTTGCTGAGAAAGGTAAAGACCCATGTCTCCTGCTTAAAACCCTGAGTCTAACTGCCAATTTGATACATTTAATGGTACTAATCTCCTTACTAGTTATGAATGAATGAATGAATGAATATGTTTATTTATATAGCGCCACAAGTGTATGCAGCACTTTACCATTTAAGGGTTTAAATAATACAGGGTTACGGGTGCTTTGTAGAGTGAAACAATGGGTGAGAGGTCCCTGCCTAAAAGCTTACAATCTAAAGTAGTAATGGGAGACATACAGAGTACATAAGGGTCAAGTGCTGAATACAGTGCTAGTTTTCATGATAATAGAGGACATCAGTAAAGTAACTAATTTACAAGAGCATTCATTATACAACATCAGTGCCTTCTAGCATGTTGAGATTTTATCCATAAGGTGTTTTTTTAAGTGAGATCTGAAGGTTATCAGAGAGGTGCAGTGGCGCAGGTTGGATGGTAGAGCATTCCATAGATACGGAATGGTGCAATTTGGATACATGGGACTCTAATTCATTAAAGGGATAGTAATGTTTCAAAATAAAAGCAGCTCCAATTAACACAAAGTTAAACTGATTTATTTTCCTTTAAATATCATGTACTTAAAGCTGGCACCTATGAAAATAATTTATTTTAATTAGTATGCCAAAAATATCTTCCTAAGCGTGATTATAATTTTTTTTATCCTGTGTAGACTGTCTTCTTCAGACACAATTCGACTTCTCTTCCCTGTGCCATTTGTAATGAGACACAACTTAAACAGTTAATTGATTATGATTAGTACCTACCACTCTTGTATTCAGAAACACTGTTATCTCGTGCCATTTACAAACAATTACGCACCATCACTCTAGAGCCAACCCTATCAAGATCTCACTGGTAGTGATTGTCAGAGAGTGCTGCAAAAGCTATGCATGGGAACCCCTTAAAACATATATAAGACTAGATTTTATGCCTCAGGATACAGACAGACAACTTTTATGGATACAAACATGAAGTACCAGGGTACTTAATTGTATTAACACCAGCTAATTTTTAGATGTCAGTGTTCCTTTAAGTTGGCCCAAGTCACGGGTCTTTTGGCAACCCAGGAACACCATATGTGGTTAACTAACTAAAGACTTTGTTTAACACAAGGACTTACCTAGGTAGGTATCCTTCATACTGCAGTCAGGTAAATATTTTTTCTCATTGTGGTCTAGATTAAATTTTATTTTATTTATAAAATGTTTTACCAGGAAGAATACATTGAGATTTCTCTCGTTATCAAGTATGTCCTGGATAGTTTTCAGTAAAGAGTTGCATATTTACACAAATTGAGAAACGTTATATATTACATGTTATTATATATAATACATTAATACATACATACATATGGAATATTAAAATTATATACAGTTACACTCTGTTTTTAGATACAAAGAAGCCTTTACTTTTAAAGGGATAGTAATACTTCGTTTTATATTTATTTTATTTTGTAGGCATTAAAAAAAACATGAAGAATGATATGTCTTATCTCTCAAACCTTTATGGTTTGAGAGATATTTACAGGCAAAGTTTCCCCCTCCCGCCCCTTTTACCTAGTGTAAGCCATCTCTTCTCAGATGTGGAATGCAGTCCATAGACCAGACAGATAACAGCAGGGGACAATCTTCTTCCTATGAGAACAATGAAAGCCCTGCCCCCCTTGACAAGTTTTTCAGGTTTTTCCCTTATCTTAATTGAAGATTGTCCCTCTCTGCAATCTACCTGGGAACCTCCCTTCTGCTCTGGCTGAGCAGTGTTACATCAGTAAAAGGGGCGGGAGGGGGACACTTTGTCATTGAATTACTCTTGAACTACAACTCTGACAGAATTGAAATAACACTCTCCAAGGTCCAAATACTATGATGATTAATTAGAGCTGCTTCTTTTTATGAAACATTACTATCCCTTTAAGGATTTTAGACTGGGAGCAGATTTGATTATTTCAGACAGATTGTTCCAGGCTTTTGGAGCTCTGAAGGAGAATGCAGATATTCCTGCTTCTTTCTTGTATTGTGGTATATGCAGTGAGTTGTTGGCAGTGGAGCGGAGGTTTTAGTTAGTATGGAGTGCAGAAGTGAGCATATTGATCAGGTAGTCTGGTAGTTTTCCAGAGAAGTGGTTGTGTACTAAGCAAGAAAGGTGAAGGGCACATCTAGATTTGAGTGTTAACCAATTTAATTATTTGCCGTCGATAGTGTTACCAGCTGTTTTATCTAACAGATTTTATTTGAAGGCTAAATAAAAACCCATGATATATGTATCAACAACAGAATCAGGCATGGATTTGCTGTTTCCTTTATATAGTGATCTCTGTTGAAATCTGTTTTTGTTTCTCATCTATGTATAACCAACAATAGGTTTCAGTAGTCCTGAATGGCTTGTAATAGGTTGCTTGTCTTTATCAGATTGTAAACTAAAAAAAAAATGTATTGACACTTATTACTTAGGAATATTTTCCTAACTTGCTAAGAACTTTGAACAATTCCTTTTTATATTTTAGAAGAAAAAAAAGATACCTAGATCTTTTATTTCCCTCTCCGGAGCTGGCTTTCATATTAGATGGTGGTCACTTGGCTGTGGTAGGCTCGGGCAATGTAAATAAATGTAGATAGTATAGGACTAGACAGTCTCATTTATAACTTATTGTCCTCCATTCATTTCAGCAGGATGTATCTAAACAAAATGAGTGTTCAGTAGATTAACTCAAACAGAATATCTAACTCGGCAGGTTAAATATGTTTATCATGTTTACTTTTTAAATGTATTTATAGATTTCCACTTTAACCCGACATATGTTAGAAACATCTCCATAGCATTACACGAACACCTCTTTATAATAATTCTTCAAGTACCTTAATCTGAGCATCAATTCCTAATGCCCGCTATGAATCTGTTTTATGTGCACATGTTCAGCAAAACTGGATATCATGTTTTTGTTGCAGAAATGCAAGTAGTATCTAGTAGGTGGATAAGAAGTCCTGAAAAGAATCATGTCTGCGTCCTTGGACATGATATTCACATACCTGGGAACTTTCATAACGGGCAGACCCTGCAATTGTTGAATTAGTAAAGCTTAAAATTCACTGAAACATAGGCCCTGCTTGCTGTAACTCAGGCGTGTTCCAAATGGTTCACAATGATCCCTTAACGTGCTACAACTTACATCAGTGATGGACAATGTGAGGGCTTACTGCTCCTGTCAGGCTACAGCTTCTATCATTCCCCTGCCAGCCATTTGGCTGGAAGTTGTAGTCTGGCAACAGCTGGAGGGTCTCATATTGTCCATCTCTGTCTTATTGACACCACTACTTCATCATACTCAAGACCTTTAAGTCTTCACCATTTGCTTTTCTGATAGAAACTGCATCAATTAAAAAAAAAAGAATCAGTTAGAGCAGATCCTATAGCAGCTATTGAGTAACAATGGACTCTGTCACCGTGAGACTGTCCATTCACACAGAAACCCTGTGATTTGGGTCAGTACCCTGAATCCTAGTACTGTTAGGATTTTCTGCCAAGATCACGATAAGTGGGGATTTATAATGAGGAAGTGTTGGCATTCTTTTTAGTGTAACTCGGCATCTAAACTTATCTACGATCCACTAGGTTTGCTGTAGAACGACTAAGTTATGACACTGCTCCCAATCTTCCAGTTAGGTCAACCACGAAAAATTAAGATATGATCGAGAGCTCAAGGAAAGTGTTCATATCAAAACAACGCCTCACCATGCCATTATGACAACTGGCTGTAACAAATGGGCTCGCGTTTTAACTTATGACAATTAATTTCTAAAAGTAATGTAACCTGACAGAGGCGAGATGTTGAAAGGGAGGTGGAGATGTCAAAAAGTGACCTTTCTGTCCATTTCTAACCAAAAGCCATTTTTAACAAGGTACCTCAGAAAGAGTGCAACTTCTTTTGTACTTTGTTAATTAGTTATTGATTTGAAACAATGCACTACGAAATATTGTCAGATTAGCTAGAAGCCAGCAAGGTCACGGTGTGACAGTCTAGCCTAGATAATCTTTACGCTGCAAAAGAATTCTCTTGTGTCTAAACCTTTTTTGTTCTAAGATTGTTTTTTTCCTCTTTGGTTTACAAAGATTGGTACACGTGTTTCTAAATTATGTGACTAAGGGCCTAATTCAACAAGCTAAAGTGGGGCAGTGAGACTGACTGTGCTATGACAGGAAAGTGAAAATTCCCATTGGCTTGAAATGGAAGTTTTAACCCATGAATGCTAGAGACCTCTCTAGCATTCAAGGGGTTAAAACCTCAATTTAAATCAGTGATGAATTTTTCTTTTTTTTTTTTTTTCTTTTCAAAGGTGCAGTTGGTTTTACACAGAATTGCCCCACTTTAGCTTACTGACTTGTGCCCTAAAAGCCGTATTCAGTAAGTTAAGGGGGTATAATTCAGGAGTTAATCAGCTGCATCTTAGGGGTGAAATGAAAGCACTCACGGATTTTCTTTTTTTCTCCAAATAATATTTTTATTAACCCTTTGAGTGCCAGAGGGATACTTCAGAGGTGTACTTCAATTTAATTTTATATTGTAGCCATTAAAAAACCATTAAAGACGATATAAGTCTTATCTCTCAAACCTTTATGGTTTGAGAGATATTCACAAGCAAAGTTTCTCCCTGACTGACGTCAACGCTCTAGCTGACAGACTTGGAATCCGGTCCGCAGACCGTCCGGCGGCTCTTCAGCAGACAAGAGATAGCAAGATATAAAAATAACTACTTCATTGGAATGGCCTACAAAGTGTGCCTGGTTTGCAAGCACACTTTGTAGATCTTTCCAATGAAGTAATTTTTATATTGTGTGATCTCGGCTCTGCACACTTTGTAGATCTTTCCAATGAAGTAATTTTTATATCGTGTGATCTCGGTTCTGCACACTTTGTATATCGTTCCAATGAAGTAGTTATTTTTATATCGTGTGATCTAGGCTCTGCACACTTTGTAGATCGTTCCAGTGAAGTAATTTTTATATCGTGTGATCTCGGCTCTGCACACTTTGTAGATCTTTCCAATGAAGTAATTTTTATATCGTGTGATCTCGGCTCTGCACACTTTGTATATCGTTCCAATTAAGTAGTCATTTTTTTATCTTGCGATCTCGGCTCTGCACACTTTGTAGATCGTTCCAATGAAGTAGTTATTTTTATATCTTGAGATCACGGCTCTCCTGCTGAAGAACCTCCGGCCGGTCTGTGGACCAGATTCCAATTCTGTCAGCTAGATGGCAGACTTGACCGATACAGCCAGTTGGGGGGAACTTGTGAATATCTCTCAAACCATACAGGTTTGCGAGATAAGTCTTATATCGTTCTTCATGTTTTTTTTTAATGGCTACAACATCAAATAAAATTAAATTGAAGTATTACTATCCCTTTAAAAGCATAACAACGTATACATCAATACAGTAATTATAACCGTGCCCACACAGTACAAGAAGGATGTATACCCATGTGTTTAAATGGGGCTTTTAACCTCTTGAATGCTGGATAAGTCTCTATCACTTTGGGAAGCAATGTGTGGAGACCTTTCTAGCATTTAAGTGGTTAAAAAGCCCCATTTAAATCAACAGGAATTTGGACTTCTGGTGCCAGCTCGATTACTCTAGAATAGCTGCAGTTCTTCCTTGGTGAAGGCTGACACCACAGAACCGCACCAGTTTCCTTCTCTGTTCTACATTGTTACATCCCCCTTCTTAACTTAGACACCTTCCACCAGGGCAAGTCTATTATTGGACCTCCAGCTTTTGGGGACTACGATTCCCAGCATCCACAACCAGACAGTGCCCACATGGGTCAGCCATTCATTGGAGTGTGTAGTTAGCATAGCATCAAACACTGCTGGTGTCGCAGTCTTCCCCACAGCTCAGATCTTCCTTGAAACTTTACAATGTTCCTGTGACAGTCAGTATTGTTGTATGCTGGATGTTGGAGGACATATCCAAAACAGCAACGCTGGTGTCACCTATGTGATAGGGGCTACAGAATCAGAATATCTACAGACTTCACAAGAATACTGCATATGTCCCAATAAATACTATATATTGGGAGCGCTCACTGAAATACGGTACTAGGGGGAGGAGAAAGCCACTCATAAACCAAAAGAAAAATAGGTCATGTAAAGAATACAAGTATTTTCAGTGTGTTGGTAATACCTAAAGTATAGGACTAAAATAAAGAAAATGAATCTGGAGTATAAAAGTATCAGGTATAACCAAAATACTGGTAGGGCAAGAGATCAGTGTATACTACACAGCAAATGGGTAAAGTCCAAGTGAATAGTCACTTATAAAAACATGATGAAAACGTGAAAAAATGAATGAAATAATGAAGACTGATAACCATCAATGATTATCAGTACCAATATTGTAGTTTGCCACGCATGGAAAGCTGGAGTACAGATGGATTTGTTCGTGATGATGACTTAATGGATGGTGAATGATGGTAGGCAAATAAATGGAATTAGTCACTGGTGTATATAGTTCACGGATGTGGACTGGTCACTCTGTGCTGCCGTCAGATGCCTCCACTCGAGCAGATACATGCACAGAAAGGAAAACAGCGCATCAGCGATCTAAGTGTAGTGTGTAAAATCCGTGATAACACTATATCATAGGCATCAGATATTAAGTCAATTAAATAAATATTTATTATATAAGAAATAGGTACATATGGTCACAATAAAATACATGCCTAAAGCATGTTAGAGATAGACCATAAAAGATGGAAGCAATAATCCTATATTATAATTCGCTAAGGATGTTTGTCAGAAGCCATCATGCGCAGAAGAGACTGCTACGCATGCTGCCGTCATGCACAGTCCAGACTGCCCATGCTGCGGCTGATACTTGCGGTGCACAGAGAGGACTACTGTCTGAATTTAGAGCGCCCGCTCCGTATCAGATAATATATAAATATGTGTGAGTACATGTACAGCACTGGATGGAAAATTCTTATGGCCCCTCCTTTTTCACCCTTATGCCTTAGTTCAATAGACAACCTCGTCTATATTAGTCCATGGAGGCAGACATGACAGTTGCTGGCAGGTTTTTGCAAAATGAATCTGGTAGAGTACGTGAGCCTACTTAACTCATTAAAGACCAGCGAAGTAATGCGGTGCAGACCCCTTTGGTCCCTAAACACTAAGACTGTCATGTTCAGTGGGCAGACTTTACCCCTTAATGTCCAGAGACATGCCAGAACAGTCACCTTTTTGTTTTCTTTTCCCCTTAAGGGCAGGTGATGGTCCTGGCACGTCACGTACTTTGTGCTTACAGACCTGTTGCGGGATCACTGTAAGCACATATGGGGTCTGAAACAGAGCAGTCTCTCTCAGATTTCTCCCTCGGTGCACCGGTATTCATCACAGGTCATGTGTGCCAGTGCGCCGGCAGTGATCAAAGCGGTCCTTAAGGGAAGGTCACTTAGGGGCTAAGGTCCTGTGGTCCTATCAGCAGCTGTCATGTCCACCTCCATGAACATGTAGTCTGGAACTGACTGAAGATGTTATCTCTTGAACAAAGGCAAAGGGCAATATTCGTAGGGGGCATTGGGATTTTCTGGCCATAGAACTTTAAATGGGGGGGGGGGCTATTAGAAGGTGTTACTTGTGCTTTAATTTCAGTCTATTACAATAAAATAAAGAATGCTTTGCTATACTTATTAAAAAGAGAATAATAAATTGTACAAAAAAGCCAGTGAATGTGTAATTAAACATAATGACATGCAGTGCAATACCCAGCTAATTTTACTTAATTACTATAATGCAATTGTAAGGTAGGTTCACCAAGATGATCACCATTTGCCCAATTAAAACAGTACAATGGGCATCATTTTTAGAACTCAGGCTAAGGGTTTGACGCAGCTGTCTAGACACTTTGAGTTTTTAGCAAGTGGCTGTACTTGGGGGGGAGAGCACTTCATCAGATCATAGGCTAAAGCTGGGCTTGCTCAGGTTCTGCTATTTTGCTCTTGTCAGAATCCCCCCTCTTCTCCTGTTACATTGTGGGATTCTTGCCAATGAGTTTCTGCTAGACACATAGGCACAATGGGCTGTATTCAGTAAACTAAAGAGGTGTAATTCTGGAGCAAATCAACTGCACTGAGGACAAATACAAATTCCCAAAATGCCTATTGATTTAAATAGAATGTTTAACCCCTTGAATGCTTTGCAATGTGCATCTTTAGCTACTTGAATAAAACACAATGGTCATTCTGATGTCTCTCATTAATTTTTTCCACTTTTGAATGATGCAAGCACTTGTATTAACCAGAAAAAACTGTACGTTAAATAGAAAAATGGAGGCGTTCTGGGCCAAACCATCTACAGTATAGGGGGAAGTAAAAATTCCAAAAATTCCCATTGATTTAAATGGGGATTTTAACTCCTTTGAATGCTAGAGAGGTCTCCAACACATTGCTTCACAATGGGAATTTTTAGTTCTCCCCTATAGTGTAAATGGTTTGCCACAGAACCCACTTTTCTTGCTCTGTAATGCGTTACGTATCCCTCTTGCACGCAAACGGTTATACACATGGCCCAAAGTGCTGCACCCTTTTAACTAGGATAGTGTTAACGCGAGCCCTGCCGATTTGTAAAGCATCTAGCTACTGAGAAATAAGTTGCAGACAGCCTTTATTTAGGACCAGCCTGTAAGGTACATTTAATGGATGAAGGACTACATAAAGATTGGGAACCCTACAGCCAGGGCCGGCCCAACACATTGTGTGACATGCTGCCCCCCCAAACTACACCCACCAAAACACGCCCATATGGCTGCTCTAAGCACATTTAACCCTTTGAGTGCCAGAGGGGTATGCAGTGCATTACAATGCTCTGCATACCCCTCTGGCACATTAAGGGTTAAGCCCCATGTCTTTCAAAGCCAACCAACTCTCCTGGTTACATTCTCTGTGCAGTTAGTATAATGTGAAGACAAATGGAAGAACTGCACATTTTAGATGATATTTTAAAACTGTCCATTTTTTACAATTGCAGCAGTGTTAGATAGCAGTCTTTCACATAGGACATCACTTTAACCCTTTCATAACCAGGGATGTCTGCTCCTGTACTCAAAGGGTTATACAATCTAACTGTACAGGAGAAGACATCCTTGGTTATGAAATTGTTAAAGTGGTGTCCTGTGTGAAAGATTGCTATCTAACTCTGCTGCAGATGTAAAAAAATGGACAGTTATAAAATACCATCTATGTCTGTCGCCCCCCCATGTCTCTTCCTCCATGCCACCCATGTCTCTCTCTCCCTTCCTCCATGCCACCCATGTCTCTCTCTCTCTCCCTCTATGCCACCCATGTCTCTCTCTCTCTCCATCCCACCCATATCTGTCTGTCTCTCTTTCTCTCTCCCTCCATGTCATACATTTCTGTTTCTCTCTTCACCATGTCATACATGTCTCTCTCCTCTCCCCACGTCTCTTTGCCATGTATCTTCTCCTCTTTTGTCTCTCTCTCTCCTCCATGTCTGTCTGTCTGTCTCTCTCCTCTTCCAACCTCTGTCTGTCTCTCTTCTCCCTCCATATGCCACAACCAGTTTGCCCATTAAATATGCCACTGCTAGATGCCCATTAAAACATGCCCCAGCACCCATATTGCTGACCCAAGACTTACCCCAGCACCCAAGGACATGCCCCATTGCCCACCCAAGACTTACCCCAGACAGCACCCACAGTTGTCCGGCTCTCTGGTGTCTAATGGCAGGCAGCTTGATCCTCCCATGCTGCCTCTCGCGCTCCCCGCGTGGTCTGATGTCTGAGCGCCGGCAGGTCATGTGAGTCCCGACACTCTGACCTTAGTACAGCGTGGGGAGCGAGAGAGGCAGCATAGGAGGATGTCTGTGCGCAAGCTGACAGCCCGCCCACAGAGTGGCTGTTGAGTCAGCTCCTCTGCTGGCAAGTTTTTTTTTTTTTTGCAGGAGAGAAATGCCTTGGGGAGGCAAAGTGTCCCCCTTTAGGAGGAACAGTCCGTCTTTCAGACCCAAATCCCTCTGTTCTGCTTCCCCACCCCAGTATCCCTCTTTTAATGAGATCAGATGGTGTGGTGTGTATATAAGCGTATCATATTGGGCCACAGCAATAGAACTCACCTTAATGTTTGTGTAAGCGTCACTGTATGTGTTTATAAATGAGTCTGTGTAAATAAAATACTTTGGTCTTGCTCTAAATAATTTATTCAGTTACACAAAGAGGTGTCAATAGGTCTGGCAGTAACCTAAAAATTATCAGCAATGCCACATCCACCAGCCACACCCCCAGCAACACCATCTAAATTAAGTGGCCCTGTTTGGCCATTTGAAATATTGGGAGGTATGTTGTGCGAATGCTATAAAGGTCTGCAGAGTGATGAATTACAGTTCTCTCTAGCATCCAAAGAGTTAAATAATATGTTTGCTTTCAGATGGATACCAATCAATACATTATAAAAATCTAGGGCATACCAACTGAAAATGCCATTTTACTTTAGGCTTGTAACCCCTTTGACATCTCCTTAGCATCCAAGGGGGTTAAATGCCAGGTTTGTTATCAAAACCAGATGTATACCAATCAATAAATTATAACATTCAAGCGCATACCACCTGAATCGTAGGGAATAAATAAAAAATGCTGCATTATTTCAGTTGGGCTTTTAACCCCTTGGACACCTCTCTAGAATCCAGGGAGTTAACTGTCAAGTTTGTTAGCAAAGCCAGATGTATAGCAATCACTAAATTCCGAAATCTGCATTCGTCCTGCTGTGTAGTTGTCCTCTTTGAAAAAGACAATTCCTCTGGCTATTCACAGTCAAACTTTACTGCGTCAGGTTTGCAGGAGAGAATCTGTCACATTTGGCAGCGGTACAGGAAGTATGCAAACCTGTCACGGCAAGCAGTCTCAAAGGGCGAACTGCTTTGCAGCAGCTAATTAACCTTAGGAAATAATTACACAAATATGCAAATGTTGTTTAGATAATTCCATGTGTTATCAGCACAGGTAGTCCATCATAAAAGCAGACCTCGGAGTGCCGAGATGTTCAAATCTGCACTCGTTGATAAGGCATTGTTTCTTGCTTTACTTTCAGTTGGTATTTAACAATTAATGACTGTAATATTACATTAGTAAATTCAAATTGTGGCTCTTTAGAGGCAACGGAACATAACAATATATTTGCACTGCTAATCTATGTACAGTAATGTCAAAAATGTAATAACTTCATGGATTTTTATGGTCGAAAACAAACGTTCGAGAAATATTGTATAACAAGTATTTAATAATGTAGATTTCTGGTGTGAAATAGGAGTTCATATGTTGGCACAAGAATTTTAAAATGTGTTTAACCCTTTGAGTGCCAGAGGGGTATGCAACACATTACCTTGCAGTGCGTTGCGTACCTCTCTGGCACTCAAAAGGTTAAGAGAAAAAAAAAAACGAGATGTGAGAATGGATTCTATTTTGTTCTCAATAAAGCTTAAAGGGATAGTAACGTTTCATAATAAAAGCAGCTCCAATTAATCTTCATAGTATTTGGGCCATGGAGAGTGTTATTTCAATACTGTTAAAGTTATAGTTCAAGAGTAATTGAATGATAAAATATCCCCCTCCCGCCCTTTTTACTGATATAACACTGCTCACCTCAGAGCAGCAAGACTGTCCAGATAGATCACAGAGAGGGACAATCTTCAATTAGCATAAGGAAAAACCTGTGAAGGGGGGCAGGGTTTTCCTTATGTTCACAGTAAGAAGATTGTCTCTTGCTGTGAGCTGTCCTGTCCCAGGACCAGAGTCCACATCTGAGTGGAGCAGTGTTACATCAGTAAAAGGGGTGGGAGGGGGATATTTTATCATTCAATTACTCTTGAACTACAACTCTGACAGTATTGGAATAACACTCTTCATGGCCCAAATATTAGGAAGATTAATTGGAGCTACTGTTTTTGTGAAACGTTACTATCCCGTTAACTATTTGAGTGCCAGACAGGTATTGGATGACCTGCTTGGCACTCAGAGTTAAAACGTATAACTGTCATTTGATAACATGCCCCATTTTGACTTTACATATTCTGGAAATTGTTAAATGTCAGAAAAGCAGGAATAGCAGAACAACAGGAGTGAGCGAAATATATACCTATAACTCTCAAGTGTCCCTCTATAGGAGCAACAGTTCCTCTCTGAGCCCCGGATCTCTCTGCCCCACTTTCCCACCCTGGTGTCCCTCTTTTAGGAGATCAGACTGTGTAGTGTGTATATAAGTGTATCACCCTGGTGTCCCTTTTCTAGGAGATCAGACTGTGTAGTGTGTATATAAGTGTATCACATGGCTCCACAGCAAACTCACATTAATGTTTATATAAACTTTGGTAAATGTGTGTTTATAATTAGTCAGTGTACATAATACTTTGGTCTTGTTTTAAATAATGTACTTAGTAACATATAGAGCTGTCAATAAGTAATTAAATCACATAAAAATTATTGATGATGCACTGCACACCAGCTACACCCCTAACAACAGCCCCTAAAA
This sequence comes from Rhinophrynus dorsalis, assembly GCA_037306005.1. NCBI lineage: Eukaryota > Metazoa > Chordata > Amphibia > Anura > Rhinophrynidae > Rhinophrynus > Rhinophrynus dorsalis. The sequence continues at coordinate 580,247,840 of CM074718.1, forward strand.
AAAAGTGTCCCTCTTTGGTCATTTGAAATGTTGAGAGTTATGTTAAACCTTTAAGTATCAGAGGGGAGTGCAATACACCTCTGGCATTCAAATAATAAATGTACAAACCCGTACCCACTGTACAAACCTGTAATTGCCTTCCTGTGTGCTGTGCCATCCAGAGCAGCCACAATCAGTCTTCCCATTGTTGACTTTCACATAACTCAGCTTTAACACAGACATCTTTCCATTGTCTGTTTTTATTACAGAGCAGGACAGAGCCTCAGAAATTATGTTCATTAACCCCTGGAATGCCAGAGGTTATAGCAATACATTGCAAAGTAATGCATTGTTTACCACTCTGTACTGAAATGTTTTTACCCTTACCATACCAGAGAGGTGTTGAACACTTTGTTTGCAAAGCATTTGGCATCCTTGGGGTTAACTGCAAAGCAGTTACAGTAGCCACTGTATCTCTTAAATACATTTCGCATTTAAATCTGCTTAGTTAGCTAATAAAGGGTATCAAAAACTATATTTGCCTCCTGTATTTCTACGGCTAACACGGTACCAACTCTCATCTGTTATCAGAATGGAAGATACCCCAATGTACTGCACACAAATGAATATGAGAAACCTCCTAAATTTGTATTTAAGAGAGATGTTTTCATACTTATCTGTATAACATGCCTGAGGAATAGACCTAAGGTCTTGAAAGCTTGCATTTAAATCTGCTTAGTTAGCCAATAAAAGGTATCAAAAACTATATTTGCGTCCAGTAGCTTATAGAGACTGGATTAATACACAGACTACCATAGAGATCAATGTTTTGTCCCTTACCTTAATCTCACATATAATAATAATAATCCTTTATTTATATAGCGCACACAGATTCCGCAGCGCTTTATACTCATATTGGTTCCTGTCCCCATTGGGGCTCACAATCTAAATTCACCTATCAGTATGTTTTTGGAGTACCCGGAGGAAACCCACGCAAACACAGTGAGAACATACCAACTCATTGCAGATGTTGTCCTTGGTGGGATTTGAACCCAGGACCCCAGCGCTGCAAGGCAACAGTGCTAACCACTGAGCCACTGTGCTGCATGATCCAAAAATTACCATTCCATTACATTGCCATACCAACTCCCTAGTTATTAACACGATTAAAGCATGGCAATTTTCCAAAGCTATCTATTTAGTATCAAATATAAGTAATTGTTTTTAACTTTCACTCTTAACCTAGACTTCCAGAATGGGCAATAGATAAGCGTTTCAATGACTGGGCTATCAAAGGTATATATGCAAGTGGCCATTTAATCAGTCCAGATAGTAAACAGATTTACTCTTTAGAAGGTTAACTTTGTCTTGCGCCTTATCATCTCTTCATATATCACATTATTTAAACCCATTTGATTCGCTGGAATATTAAATACAGGCATCTTATACCTCTTATGGACTACTACAACTCCATACACACTGGACCCTTCAAATGGATACTTGATATCTGAGGAATACTTCTTGCTGACATAGTCTTAGTATTTCTTAGAGGACTAAGGATTTCCCCCTAGACCTACTTTTACTAGCTATCCCACCACCTCCCTCACAGAATGTATTTACCTCCTGTCCTAAATACTAAACCAAAGTCATAGGCCAAACATCTACAGTCCACTGCCTGAAATGCAGTTCTACAGGTGCCAATCCATAATGTTTTTCTTATGTCCTCCAATTAATACATTCTGGTAGTCTGTCTCCACATTGTTTAACACTAAATTGGTAATCCCATTAAAGTTAACCTCTGCATGTTTCCTTCTAGGGATAGATGACTGACTCACATGTATCTGAGTCTCAAATGAAGTTACTGCGTTTCAAAATCATGCTAGCCCTGAAATGCATACTGACTAAATGGACAGAGTGCAATATTCTCTCACTGAACGCTCACATATATTGGATTCCAGCTTTATAAAACAAAGAATTAGATGGATACTTTTTTTTCAACCCGGGAACCTTTTCTTCTCTGTCTACCCCACAGCCAATCACTCATCTTTAGAGAGAACTTCCGATACACCAGGTGGATGGTCACAAGGGAGCTGAGGGAACATGCTGGAGTGACACTTAGAGATAATGATTGAGTCCTCTGCGTAATGGGGGAACTGGGGGAGAACAACCTAATTAATTAACAAACTGCTTGGTTTTTCTTTTCTTTTGTTTTGTTCTGTCTGATACTCTTCCTCCTTTGTTTGTTTTGTTTGTTCTGGTACAGGCATTCCAGTGTGCCTCATTTTAATAGCACCCCTAGTGGATGGAGTCTGTTTGCACCCATTTTGCTCTTTGTCCAACTATCATTTACTGCTATCTCTGTCACGCAACAATCTAATGTCATATATTATATACCACCTGACTTTTATATTGTTCTGTAAATGACACGTGCAAAGAATGCTTGTCTGTTTATGGGTGTCATAATATATGAAAATTAACCCTTTAAGTGCCAGAGGGGGCTGCACAATGCATTGCAGAGCAAAGCGTTGCATACTCCTCTGACACTCAAATGGTTAATAAAATAGTTAAGATAAATAAATACAGGTGTTTTTGAAATTTCTTTCAAAAACAACTATTCTTACTAAGGGAATAATTCAGCAAACTAAAGTGGTGCAATTCCAGGTCAAACCAAATACACCATAGGGGGACAAATGGAAATGATCCTTTGATTGAAATGGGGCTTTTAACCCCATTAATGCTACAGAGGTCTCCAATTCATTGCAATGCTTGGGGACAGGTTTGAGTACCCCTGTGCTACATGGTCTGAACAAATAATCTGTTTATTTAGTCTGTAGTGGTGCCATTTCTAAGCAGCGTTTCTCAGTCCATGCCCTCAGGTCCCACTAACATGCCAGGACCTATGGATTTCCCTACTAGTGCAGAGGTTAGGATGACCACATTTCATTTCTGCCATTCAGAGACATTGCAGAGAGAAGAGCACACCACAGAGTTCTAGACAATGGAGGGAGTACTGCTGTGACAAAAAGTGGTGCCTGTTATGGGCTACAAGAAAATGCACATCAAGCCTAAAACTTTAGATTAGCAATACACTACAAAAAGTTGCACTGCAGCTCCTGACTGATGTCAGTATCAAGGCTCAGTTCTCAGTGTTTAGAGCTCTATCTGGAAACCATTTTTCTGTAGCCCAGCAGACATCACTTTGTGACAGTAGTCTATGGGCCATTTTTCTTCTAGTGTTTAGACCTCTTCATTCCAGGACATTGTACTGTCCCAGAAGTGGGCTGCCTAGGATAAGAGACAAACATTTAAAATCCAGGGCACATGGTCACTCTAGCAAGGGTGTATGTTGATGACTCAGTCCATTTGATTTATTCATCTGTTCTCTAAAAAGGAAATCCTCAAATTCTGGCCTGTTAGTGAGCACTGAAGGCACAGTCTGATAACCTTTGCTTTAATAAAGTTGTAGCATGTTAAGGTTCTTTGAAGACTGATTGCAGCACTTCTGCATTAGTGAAAGTAGGGGCATATCATCTAGAATCTACATTTGGGTGAACTTTATTGGTTCCTAAACTTTGAAATCATTTTGTATTTAGACTTCTAAAAATAAAAATGTCATTATCATATAATATGAGAAAAATGAGTTAGCCATTGCTTGTGGTGTTGTAGGATATCTATATGTTGGCTAGGCAAATCGTTTAACCCTTTGATTGACAGAGAGGTACCCAAGGCATTGCTTTGTAATGCCTTGGATACCTCACTGGCACTCAAGGGGTTAACCCTTTGGGTACTAAAGCATTCTCCAGTGCACTGAGAAGCAATTCTTTGGAGACCTGTCTAGCATCCAAAGGGTGCAAATGGCAGCCATCGATCACAGACATAAAGCAGGCAAGTGAGAACATGTACTGAAACAGTAATTCGTTGCTCGGGCTATACAGAACACTTAGATATTTTATGGTCAGCTATCAACTAGTGATACGGCTCGTTCAGCAGTCTTTATGTGCTCAAACATATCTGCTAGGTTTACCACTGGAAAACAACAAATTGTCATTTTCAAACATAACAACAACATAAAAGTAAAAGCAGCTGGTAGTGAAACATTTTTCTCAGTATCCATTTCAGATTGTAACCTAGTTTATGGAGGCTTTAGCAATCGATTGAAGACAAACAGTGGTGTGAAAGTGGGTCTTGGCAGTTAGATTTTACTAAAAACAATTGCCAAATTGTTGATTGCTGTATTGGTTATGAAGAGAATCATGTTACTGTACTTGATGAAGAAGAAACCTCTGTGGTTTCAAAAGCTCTGTACATGATGAAGATCGATTATGTTGGCCCATTAAAAGGCATCATCAACTACACAAACTCGAAAAAAGAATAAATTGTAGCAAGTGTATGGTTTTTCAAATGGGAGGTTTAGAAATCAATCTCCAAGATGAACTCATCAGAGTGTGTCTTTCCTCATAGGATAATGGCTCTCCAGAAGAACATGCCTTATACGTATGGGACAATTTCATCTCAAAATCATCTGCCGAAAATGTGTTCTTTGTGGCGCACAGTTATGGTGGGCTTGCGCTTGTTGAGATGGTAAGACTTTTATTTGCTTTTGGTTATATGTGTGATGAAACACTGAGGCTTATGGACTGAGGAAAATTCCAGAACAAACCATCTGCACCATAGGGGCGAAAGAAAAAAAAATCCCATATTTCCCATTTTTTAACCCTTTGAGTGCCAGAGGTGTACACAACGCTTTGCAGAGCAATGCGTTGCGTACCCCTCTGGCACTCAAAGGGTTAACCCTTTGAGAATCTGAGAGGCATCCATAGATATTGTGTTGCAATGCATTGTATGCTTATCTAGCACACATAGGGTTAAATAGTATATATGACCCTTTGAATGCCTTTGAGACTTCTCTATCATTTTTTAAAAGCCCTGGAATTGCTCCAGTTCCTCTTAGTTCATTAGATTTACCTTTTCAGAGTCTTAAGGCCATATGTGCAAAGAAAAGATGAGCAGTTCTGGAACAAAGCAACTGCAGGGGGTGATAAAAATGACCATTTATTTAACCCTTTGAAAGCTGAAGAGGTCTCTAGTAGATTTGTATGCAATGCATTGAATGCCTCTCTAGTATTCAGGGGGTTACAGGGAATGGGAATTTGTAAGCAATTTATGTATTCCCCAACGGTACCATGGTATGCTCCAGAATTTCTTTTTTTTTCTCTTTTCTTTCAACATAAACCCTAAGTTTATTACATCTTGTTATGTTAAGAACAATCACTTGAATGCTGAAAAATGTTTTGACTCCATTAATACACGTTGCAAAGCATTATGGATAAGAGATCATGCATAAGTATATTAAAAATACTTTTAAAATTACAGTAATTATAAGGCATACATACAGTTAGGGAAAAAATAATTTGATCCCCTGCTGATTTTGTACGTTTGCCCACTGACAAAGAAATTATCAGTCTATAATTTTAATGGTAGGTTTATTTGAACAGTGAGAGACAGAATAACAACAAACAAATCCAGAAAAATGCATTTCAAAAAAGTTATAAATTGATTTGCATTTGACTGAGTGAAATAAGTATTTGACCCCCTATCAATCAGCAAGATTTCTGGATCCCATGCACTGCTTCTAATCTCAGCTTGTTACCTGTATAAAAGACACCTGTCCACAGAAGCAATCAATCAGATTCCAAACTCTCCACCATGGCCAAGACCAAAGAGCTGTCCAAGTATGTCGGGGACAAGATTGTAGACCTATACAAGCCTGGAATGGGCTACAAGACCGTTGGCAAGAAGCTTGGTGAGAAGGTGACGAGAGTTGAAGTGATTATTCGCAAATGGAAGAAACACAAAACAACTGTCAATCTCCCTTGGTCTGGGGATCCATGCAAGATCTCACCTCGTGGAGTTTCAGTGATCATGAGAATGGTGAGGAATCAGCCCAGAACTACACGGAAGGATCTTGTCAGTGATCTCAGGGCAGCTGGAACCATAGTCACCAAGAAAACAATTGGTAACACACTACGCCGTGAAGGACTGAAATCCTGCAGTGCCGGCAAGGTCCCCCTGCTCAAGAATGCACATGTGCAGGCCCATCTGAAGTTTGCCAATGAACATATGAATGATTCAGAGGAGAACTGGGTGAAAGTGTTGTGGTCAGATGAGACGAAAATCGAGCTCTTTGGCATCAACTCAACTTGCCGTGTTTGGAGGAAGAGGAATGCTGCATATGACCCCAAGAACACCATCCCCACAGTCAAACATGGAGGTGGAAACATTATGCTTTGGGGTGTTTTTCTGCTAAGAGGACAGGGCAACTTCACCGCATCAAAGGAAAGATGGACAATGGTTCTCTTGGGTGAGAACCTCCTTCCCTCAGCCAGGGCATTGAAAATGGGTCGTGGATGGGTATTCTAGCATGACAATGACCCAAAACACACAGCCAAGGCAACAAAGGAGTGGCTCAAGAGGAAGCACATTAAGGTCCTGGAGTGGCCTAACCAGTCTCCAGATCTTAATCCCATAGAAAATCTGTGGAGGGAGCTGAAGGTTCTAGTTGCTAAACGTCAGCCTCGAAACCTTAATGACTTGGAGAGGATCGGCCAAGAGGAGTGGGACAGAATCCCTCCTGAGATGTCTGCAAACCTGGTGGCCAACAACAAGAAATGTCTGACCTCTGTGATTGCCAACAAGGGTTTTGCCACAAAGTACTAAGTCATGTTTTGCAAAGGGGGTCAAATACTTATTTCACTCGGTAAAATGCAAATCAATTTATAACTTTTTTGAAATGCGTTTTTCTGGATTTTTTGGTTGTTATTCTGTCTCTCACTGTTCAAATAAACCTAGCATTAAAATTATAGACTCATCATTTCTTTGTCAGTGGGCAAACGCACAAAATCAGCAGGGGATCAAATAATTTTTTCTCTAACTGTAAGTCTGTTAAAGGGATAGTAATACTTAATTTCCTGTTTATTTAGTATTGTAGGCATTAAAAAAATATTAAGAACTATGTTCCTCTTAATCAAACCTTTATTCCCAACTAAATTTCCTTCTTCCTGGCTGTTTCAGTCAAGTCTGCCATCTAGCTGACAGACTTGGATTCTGGTCAATGTCAATGAAATAGTTATTTTTACAGATTGTGATCTCAGCTCTGCTGAAGAGCTGCCGACCGGAGGGCGGACCAGAATCTAAGTGTGTCTACTAGAGCGCTGATGTCATGGAGGATGGAACTTTAGTTGTGAATATCTCTCAAACCATAAAGGTTTCAGAGATAAGACTTACATCATTCTTAATATTTTTTTTAATGCCTGTAATACTAAATAAACATAAAATTAGGTATTACTATCCCTTTAAGTCACTACTAGAAATCATCCCAGTAGCAGGTGGGTAGTAGGGCCATGTAGAAGCGCCTGCTTGTGCCCTGGTGTTGAACCCCAAGGCATGTGCAGACACTAGTGAATGCTGATAGAAGGACAGGCAGGTAAGTCTGAGACATTTACAGGTATCAGCTTGCCCCAAGTATTTGAACCCCAATTATTGTGCGAGCCCCAGTGGACCCAGAAGTAAACCGGAATGCCGTACTGGCCAGGATGAGGCGAAGGCAGAATACAGGAACTAGCCAAGATTGGGGCAAGTGGAGTTCTAGCAACGTCTAATTCGAGGCAGTAGGACACGGCAGGTTAAGTACAAGCAGAGTGAGGTTCAAAGCAGAGGTCAGGGCAGGCAGAGTTCAAGTAGAGTCAGGTTCAAGGCAAAGGTCAAGATTCAAAGCAGCAGTTCATAATAATGTCAAGTTTGCTTCCAAAAATGCAATCTGATGTGCACACTCACTGAGGGCAAATTTTACACATGTATCTAGATGAACATCATGATGGACAGACTCATGCCAGGCAGTGCACCAAGGTACAATAATAAACACACTCAAAATTAAATTGTTTCAAAAATAATAAGGGTGTTTTAATTATCATGCAATCTAACTGTAGATCTAAATTATTGCTAATTGAATTGTCTTCCCTAGAACACACATGGCAGTGGCAGCACTTACAGTCCAAGGTGTATTAACATTGTTAAGAGAAGTGTCTAGAATGAGAGCCAGTCTCATTTTGTGTAGCCCACGCACTAACATCTGAAATTCCTCCATCATGACAAGGAGGCTTCATAGAATATCATAGGAACTGGAGTGATTTAGCAATTTTTTCTTTCTTTTACTCTACTTATTTAAGATATAAATTCAAGTCTTCCATTTGTTTTTTTGGGGGGAATTTGGAGCCTGGATGATATTTACAAATTTGGGAAAATGGTTTATCGAAGGTGCCTAATCACATTTTTTTTATCAAAAATATAAAGCTTTATTCAAAGGTTTAATCAAAAAATAAATCACAGAAGAGAAAATACAATAAAAACAATTAAATACCTACATCTGATTAATCTCGCAAAGATGTGACACAAACATTTATAGTGAAAAGATTTGAGCATTACACAAAAAATTATATTTTTTAAAAGGTGGGATTGTGCCTGTGGACTTGCATAAAGTCTGGACTATCTTTGTTTTCAGTGTTTGTCAGATTTACTAAAAACTGCACCACTCCTTAATGTTAAGTATTGTTTATAAGCACTGCCGTGCATCCTCATACTAAGACACACATACCATCTCTTTACCATCCCTGTTTACCTTGTCACTGTCCAACCCTGGCCAGGATGAACAGATTCTACTTGAGCTGCTGGCTAGATTTGCTTGATTAGAAGCTAGCACTCCCGCATCTTACTAACAAGGTTTAGTGGTCTTTAGTCTGAAACCACATTACATTCAGATCAAAGTGGACATTATGTGTAATTCATCTTATTCAGATTGTTTAAGTTGCTTGCTGGAGTGGAGTCCTAGACCTCTGGTTCCACTTGTGATTTCAGTGGATCACAATAGGCTGTTCTAAGGCCCCTTTCACAGGTGCAACAATGCTTCTCTGGTAATGTCATGTGTTGTGGAAAGTACATTATCCTTCACACAGGAAAGTAGTAAAGATGCAGCAAGGAAGATCTGTCCTGCATCTATAGGGCCACAGCAGACCTTTATCACAAGCAATAATGGAGGGTGTGATGCTCATTGCAACCTCCAATAAATGTCTGACCCTCATGGGTCGGATAGAAATATTTGGTTTGTCTCATGTGGGCTGGAGGTCAGATAAAACTCCTGCATCCAGACTGCTGATGGAAGACAGGAGAAAGTTTAGTTTATTATACAATGGACAGAACTGTAACTGGGAGTCTTAACACTACAGACAGTGCTGGTGACTGGACCTGGTTACAAAGCTAAGCAATACAATAAACACTGTATAGATTTTGTTTATGCCCCAAAGGACTGAAACATTGCCCATCAGTGGTATGTATGGACTGGAGTTTCTTATCCTGGTTGGATCCTTTTATCTCTCTACAAGAAGATGTGGGTCTTAAAGGGATAGTAATGTTTTATAAAGAAAGCCGCTCCAATTAATCTTCATATTATTTGGGCCATGGAGAGTGTTATTTCAATACTGTCAGAGCTGTAGTTCAAGAGTAATTGAATGATAAAGTGTCCCCCTCCCGCCCCTTTTACTGATGTAACACTGCTCACCTCAGAGCAGCAGGGTGGTGTCCAAGTGGATTGCAGAGAGGGACAATCTTCAATTAACATAAGGGAAAAACATGCCAATGGGGGCAGGGCTTTCATTGTTCTAACAGTAAGAAGAATGTCCCTTGCTGTGAGCTGTCTGGTCTGTGGACATCTGAGGGAAGGTGGCTTACACTAGGTAAAAGGGGCAGGAGGGGGAAAATTTATCATCCAATTACTCTTGAACTATAACTCTGACAGTATTAAAAAAACACTCTCTATGGCTCAAATACTATGAAGATTAATTGGAGCTGCTGTTTTTGTGAAACTTTACTATCCCTTTAAGCAAAAAAGAAAATGGAGACATTCTCAGGCAAACCAGTTGCATCACAGGGAACAAATGAAAATGAATTTATTGAAAGGGGGCTTTCAATCCCCTGAATGTAAGAGAGGTCTTAAAGTGGACCTGTCACATTGATGTTTTTTTTTCTTTTTTCATATTGCAAAACTTCATGTGTCATGTTAACCAAAAGTCCAGCAGATGTATTGTTTAGGAAATATTCACACTTTTATTTACTGGAAAGTGAAAGTGAAAGTATCCCGGTGCAGCAGTGAAATTTTGAAATGTCACTGAAACCCATTATTAGTATATGATACTTTACTGAAAATGCTTAATTAGCATGTGGAATGTCCCTAAAAGCATAATTAGCATATGGAGTGTCACTGCTACAGCATGTGTGCTGCAATTAGTATAAATTAGCATATGAACCAAGCATGAATATCTCCTTACCTGTACATCTGCTGGCTAATATGACACATAGGCAATTTTTATGAAGTTTTCAAAAATGCAAACTTGAATCAAGGTGAAGGTCCACTTTAAAGGGATAGTAATACTTAAAAATGACTAATCCCTGTATTGCAGTCATGTTAAAAAGAAATGAATTGCCCCAAGTGTCATCTTTCAAACCTTTTTGGTTTATTAGATAACCGCTCCTAAAGTTCTCCCCTCCCTCCCCTTTCCCCGAAGTCAGCTTATACCTGACTGCAGGGAAGCCTGTCGTACGACCGCCAGTCGGCTCTGCAGCAGAGCCGAGATCTCGTTAATAATAAAGAAATCTTTCACTGAAATGGTCTTCTACGTGTGCTTGGTTTGCAGGCACACGTAGGAGACTGTTTTTGTGAAAGATTTTTTTTTTTATTAACGCGATCTCGGCTCTGCTGCAGAGCCACCTGATGATTATAAGACCGGATTTCCCTTCAGTCAGCTACAACACTGACTTCGGGGCAAGGGGAGGGAGGGGGGAACTTTAGGAGCGATTATCTATCAAACCAAAAAGGTTTGAGTGATGACACTGGGGGCAATTCATTTCTTTTTAATATGACTTTAATATAGGGATTAGTAATGTTTAAGTATTACTATCCCTTTAACATATTGTGAATGAATGCACTGGAGACCTTCTAGCATTTAGCAGGTTCAAAGCCCCAGTTAATCACTGGGAATTTGGGGAATTTGGTAATGTCCCCTATGGTGCAGTTGCGCTAACCCAGAATTTCTCCACTTACTTTTGCACATACAGCTCATAATACATTTGAATTATTATTACATCATTGCAGAAATTGGATTTTTGTACTTTTATTGTATACAATGGCATATTTATCTTATGGTTGAGTAATGGCGAACATCTGTTTGTCTAAGACAGCCAGAGGCCTTCCAGCTGTTGTTGAACCACAAATCCCATTGAATGGCTTAAAATGATACGAGCTGTTGTCCAGTAATAGCTGGAAAGACACATGTTTGCCTACCTTAACTAATTATTATTAAATACATAATTTATAGTGTTTTATTTACTATGAATAAATGTTTAAATTTAAATCTACTGTTTAGACCACCTGATGATAAAATACTTATATCCACTGAAATCTGTGATCACAGCACCCTGTACACCAGATGATCCACTGCTAACACTGAAGACAGCAACCTTTATCTATCCTTTGACTCGTTAGTGTAGCGAGTAACAAATAGATCAAAAAAGGAAAGCACTACAGATAGCTGAATGTAACAATATTATTTATTAAAAAATATAAACAGTACTAAAATCGTTCATCTAATAAAGGCTAAAATGTCCATAGGCGCTTAAATCTCAGTAATAAGTATAAGCTCCCGAGCAGTGATGATGTTGGTGCAGTAGATCCTTAGAAATCAAAATACTGCTGTCAGATGGAATATATAAACAGCTGCCTTAGCTTGTAATGTGTGTCCATATGTGTAAGGCTATAGCGGGCAGGTCTGTAGACACTGTAAACACTGAGAGTCTTATTAGCAACTTCTGACTATGGGGTATATAGCGGGCAGGTGAATGGATACTATGTATCTTGCTGCGTTCCTCTGCAGACTCCAAATAGTGGTCTATAGTCCCCGGCTCATAAACTTACAATGTAACTTTGTTACCTCGGGTCTATATCTGTTCATATCTCCACTTAGTGTATGTGGGCAGAGGAATCACTTCAACTTTGAACTGACCTCCTGTCTTCACTGATCTCCTTGTCCGTTCGTTTCCGCTTGCCTACATGAACATTGAGATATCTTGTAACTTGCAATCAGACCTTCCGTCTTCACAATTTCATATCCTTTAGCTGACCCAACTTGGCTTCTATCTGTAATGATAGCAGTGACTACCATAATGCTAAAATAGAGTGCCTCCTACGCGTTTTGTAATGTAGAACCAGCTCTTTCTCAGGAAGATACATAGTATCCATTGACCTGCCCACTATATAATCCGCAGTCTGAAGTTGCTAATAAGACTCTCAGTGTTTACAGTGACTACAGACCTGCCCACTATACCTTTACACATATGGACACGTGTTACAAGCTAAGGCAGCTATTTGTATATTCCATCTGATAGCAGTATTTTGATTTCTAAGGAGATGCACATTAAGTGCCCCAACATCATCACTGCTCCAGAGCTTATACTTCTGACTGCGATTTAAGCGCCTATGGTCATTTTAGACTTTATTAGATGCATGATTTTAGTGTTGTTTGCATTTTTATATTAAACTAGTGTAATAGTGCAGGTGATGTTAACCCTTTGAGTGCCAGAGGGGTACACAATGCATTGCTTTGCAATGCGTTGCATACCCCTCTGGCACTCAAAGGGTTAAGAGGCCGGTCCTGCTCTGCGTCCTGCCGCCGATGCAGTCATGCGCTGTAGAGACTGCATGAAAGCACAGAACGCTCCCAGCACAGAACTCCCAGCATTCCCTGCTCCCAGAGCATTCCGTGCGTTCGAGCAGTCTCTACTGAGCATGACAGCTTCCGACAAACATCCTAGCGAATTATTATATAGGATAGTATTGTTACATACAGCCATCTGTAGCGCTCTCCTACTTTGCACTGGTTTTTGATATATTTATGAGTCTTGGTGTTATTCAGCTATATATATTTTCTGATACAGATATTATATATCTGATCCAATTATAATATATTCATTTTTTCTGATGCTTCACACTTACTATATTATTTTGTACGTCTTAGAGTCACTATATTTCATGAGAAATGTCTCAGAGGTTGAAAAGACAGTAAAAGTGTTGGTACTATTGTAGTAAAAAATGTATTGTTTTATTAAGTTTTGTAATTTTATAGTTTAGCTCCCTTAGGAATTATCAGCAAAGGAAAAGATAAAGTCCTTAATACCACAAAATCCGGCAAGTGGAGGGAAAATATTAATACCATTTGGGAAAATGAGGCAGCTGTTAATCCTTTAAACAATATGCAGTGCGTGTGCTGGATGTCTATAGATGGCTCGAATGGAGATCTGCACATGGAGTAAAAGCACATGTTTATATTAATATAAATAGACATTGAGTACAAGCAAGATCTTGGGTCTCATGTGTTCTGCCCACCTATGCACGCTTAATCATAGACCAAACATTGACAAACTGGTATCTTTGCAGCAACTCAGCATTATCCAGTGCAATTTCTTTTTATAATGGTTCGGAATGGAGGCCCTTATTTAACACATCTGATAGTTTGGTCACAGGAGCTTCCTGCTTAGTTGTCACACCAAACCATCATGCCAAGTCTGACACTGGTATAGACCTTAGCTGACTTTTATTCTAGCGTTAGGTATAAAAATGCATTGCAGTGTCTTCAGCAGAAATGTAGAAGATTAAACCAATGCAAAGTTAAAGTTGTGCTGGGCCCTAAGAGCAGGGGTAGACAACATTTGGTACTACGGCTATGGGGTCTATAACTCAACTGTATCACAGAAGGACAAATAATGGCCATTATGGGACTTTTAACCTTGTGAATTATAGAGAGGTACTCAAAGCATTGTGGAGACCTTTTCAGTATTTAAGGGGTTGAAATCCCCAAGTAAACAAATGGGGATGTTTATTACTTCATATGGTGCAGTTGGTGTGCTCCAAAATTTCTCATGTTTTGCTTACTTCTTAATGCCATTAAAGACTCGCTACAATGACCTTCATGTAAAGGTCTTGTGAACATGAGCTAAATATTGGACTGTGGATTATGCAAGGTCCGCGTCTATAGGATAAGGCATGGTTTGTTGGATAATTTTGAAATCTGTATGTATTGTTATTTTTAAAGGTGCACATTCACCTCCTATCTGTGTTTTCTTTTAAAGGTACATCATGTATGTCACTAATGGTCTTGTGGACACACAGACATCTCTTTCAGGCAGTGTTGTCATGTTCCATTAGTTTCTACTGAAAGGATTCCTCTAGGGCTGTGTTGTGAAACAGTGACCCTCTAGCAGTTACTGGACCACAACACCCAGCATCATTAGTTAGCCACTGGCTTAGGCATAAGCTATTGAACATTGCTGTGAGAAATGTATCATGCTTGTTAAATCACTCAACCAGCTTCATTCTTACCTTTTGGAGAGAGAGGTTTGCAATGAGTTGTACACATAACTGGTCCTCAAGAGGTTAAAACAGATGTTTTTTTTTAAGAAAAAATAAAATAAACTACACTGTGCATTGTTTAACTACATAGATAAGACTATTGAAATACAATACATAGAGAGTTATGCACTAAGGCATGATAACAGACACATGCACACACATAAACTGAAGCACACAGACTTGCTCTCACATACAGATTCTCACTTACACTGACACATGCACACAGACACCCTCTCACATACACAAACTCACACAGACACGGTATCACATGCACGTTCTCACATACACTGAGACACACACAAACACACACTCTTTCTCACACACACTCTCTCACATACATACACCCACACAGACACGTTCTCACATCCAGTGACACACACACTTTCTCACATACACAAACTCACACAGACACAGTCTCACATACACGTTCTCACATACACTGACACACACCCACACAGACATGTTCTCACACACCCACACAGACACGTTCTCACATTCAATGACACACACACACACACACACACACACTCACACATTCATTCTCTCTCACACACACACACACACACACACACACACACACACACACTCTTTATCACATACACACACCCACATAGATACTTTCTCCCATACAATGCACACGTGCAGACACTTCCTCACATACACTGACACACACAGGCACAGACACACTCTCTCACACCTACACAGTACACAGACATGTTCTCGCATACACCAGCACACATGCACACAGACGCACACTCTTGCACCTACACAGACACATTTTCACATACACTGACACGCACATGCACACAGACACACTCTTTCTCACATGTACACACCCATAAACTTGTTCTGACATACAGACACTCATTCTCACATGCACTCACTCACATTCACAGTCATTCTTTCAAAGCCAGACACACTCACTCTCAGTATTGAACAGTTTGACATAATTTTACCAAGCAAATATGGAGATCTAGACTGCTAATTAATAATCATATGCCATTTCAAGGTAGCTCTATAATATTCCATATCTACAACTTTAGGTTGGAACCAGGACACTATTTTAACCCCTTGGATTCTAGAAACTTCTCCAACATATTTGCACATCTTTAGTATATAAGGGGTTAAAAAGGGTTAGTAATGTGTAACATTAACAAACCCTTATCCTATATAATAATTCGCTAAGTTGTGTGTAACGCCCGACATGCACAGTAGACACTGCTGCGCGTGCGGCAGTCATGCACAGTACAGACTGCCCGCGCTGTGGCTGATACACAGCTGGGCGCTCCGAAGGAGCGTCCAGCTCTGTATCAGCGGTGTTGCGGGCAGTCTCTACCGCGCGTGACTGACCGGCTGCCAGAGGTACTGTGGCCCGTGTAACGGGCTGTTCAACTAGTACTGTAGATATTCAAATAATAAACTTGATGGGACAAGTTTGATCTCTCAAACCTTTATGGTTTGAGAGATATAAGCGCTTAAGGTTTCCCTAGTAAAATAGAAAAAGAAAAAGCCGGCTCTGGAGATTCCTCTGAGTGTAGTATTATGGATCTTAAATTTGTCCTCCACCTTCACCACTGTGCTCTTGAAATGGTATTCACATGTTGATGGGTCTTTTGCTCTGCCTCTAAGATATATGAACTTTTCCCGGTATATACCCTGGGACAGGTATTCTTTTCTCTCCACCAACTGTATCTCCAGTCTTGTCTTAATTCAGGATAATTATGGGGCTACAGAGGGTACTCTGTAGGAATGGCAACACCACTGAGTAGATCCCATGAGCCCCGAAAATATAGTAAGACTATGGATACTGGGAGTAAATAATAAAGAGAGCACTTGAAAGGTGAATAAAGGAAGGCAATACGATTTATTTAGCAAAGCTTTTGCCATCCAATACAAAAGATAGAAAACAATATAAAAGCTCTCTATTTGTAAATAATAATTAAAAACCGATTATAAAATCGCATCACAAACTGTGCAATAGCTCGCAACAGCTTAAAGTTTCCCCCTTTTGCTGACGAGCTGTAAAGCTGTCAGCCGTGGATTTGAGTCGTGCGACTCAGACGACTCTTCTGCAGAGACGAATGAGCGATATCAAAAGGTATGAGAGAACGGCTTGTCCCATTAAGTTTATTATTTCAATACCTACAATATTAGGGTTTGGTAATGTTAGACGTTACTAACCCTTTAAGTGAATGATCTGAAAACACATTACTTGGTTGTTCAATATTATGCACTGTTAACTGGTTCGACAGTAGCTTGGTTGCTTTCTTTTCCATACAACACTTCAATGTGAGAAAGCAATCCATGAGGTTCAAAGACTTTGGGCCTATACAGTTATTTTATCTAGATTTTCTACAGTGACAGCATAAGGGACCAACATTATTATTCTCTTCTTCGTTGCTCATTTATCTTTTGATCCATTTTTGATTGATTTGGTGTGATTTTTCTTGTCCCCATACTAGAATAAACTGATTGATTGCATTCAGTCCATTCCTTCAAACTTTGTTAACCCCTCAATGCCAAAACAATAAGTAAAGGCTCAGCTACAATTTAAAAGATTAAAAAAGGCAGGACTGCCAGGCACAACAGATGACCGAAGTGTCACAGTGTCCCTGCTTGTCTCTCTCATCTCACTGGTGGACATGTCTCCACTTTTGTTCCTCTTTTATAATAAGCCACACAGATGTTTCAGAACAAGACTTGACTTCTGACCTTAGGGTTGCCGGGGTCACAGTGCTCAGGGCCTGTGAAATTATCACAAGCTGAGTTAAAGTTTTTCCCCATCACAGGAAGTGGCCAGTAAGTAAGAAGTAAAAAAGGAGCTTTGTCAATGAGACAAGATGGGTCTCAGTGAGGCTTGGCTTCTGTGGACTGCAATCCCTGCAGGAGGTGCATGCTTGGGAGGAAGAATATAATATAACCACAGGCACATCACATATCTGTCATGTGAACCAAGATCTGAGCAGTATATTTACTTAATATGCCTTTTGTTAGGATGTAATGGGAGTAGAACATGTATTTATGTATACTGTTTTTAATGGGCTCTCATGCTAAAAATCACCTTGTAAATAAGTGGCCTAAAAATTGCCCATGTGTGACTTCTCTATTATACACTCAATTTTCTTATTACTAGCACTTTTTCACACACTGTTGGCCAAGTGTGGGATACCAAGCTATACATTTGTTTTTCTTAGATCGGGTGTCATTGAGCGAGGAGACGATATTATAAACCATTAAGGGTCCTTGAGAATGATGGCTAAGAAAAACTGGAGGTATAATGGGGCACGCCAACTATACCACAGGGGAGGGGGATAGAAATTCAATAATTAACATTGATTTAAAATGGGGATTTTAACCCTGATTTAAATTAATTGGAGACCGTTCTAGAATCCATGGGGTTTAAAATCTACTTTGAATTAATTTGGGCTTTTACTCATTCCCTGGAGGGGGATGTACTAAGGTGGGATAAAGGACATCACTTCTCTAGTGGTTCCGCTAATTTTGAATGTTGCCAGATATGCCTTTGGTGAAGTTCATTTTCTCCAGAATTGCTCTGCTTTTTTGCATTGTGCATACAGCCCTCAGTAACAAAACCAGTTCCCTTTTAAAGTGATAGTAATGTTTCACAAAAACACCAGCTCCAATTAATCATCATAGTATTTGGGCCATGGAGAGTGTTATATCAGTACTGTCAGAGTTGTAGTTCAAGAGTAATTGAATGAGAAAGTATCCCCTTCCTGCCCCTTTTACTCAGTGTAAGCTGCCTCCCCTCAGATGTGGAATCTGGTCCACAGACCAGACAGTTCACAGCAAGGGACAATCTTCTTACTGTGAGAACAATGAAAGCCGTGCACCCATTGACAGGTTTTTCCCTTATGTTAATTAAACATTGTCCCTCTCTGCAATCCACTAGGACACCACCTTGCTGCTCTGAGCTGAGCAGTGTTACATCAGTAAAAGAGTATGGGAGGGGGACACTTTATCATTCAATTACTCTTGAACTACTACTCTGACAGTACTGAAATAACACTCTCCATGGCCCAAATACTGTGAAGATTAATTGGAGCTGCTTTTATTATGAAACGTTACTATCCCTTTAAGAAATGCATTCAGCGGGTTAAGGAACTACTGTAAATCAATAAGAGCATTTATTTTTCATGAAGTAAAAATGTTGTTGTTATAAGTTTTTTTGCGCTAGTAACTGGTAATATGGAAAAATCTCTGTATATATCTATATCTGTTTGTATCTAAAGATCCAAGATCCATTTTAGCGCTTGTTAAACAAATATGAATAATTGCACTGGATATTAGAATGACTTTGTAATATTGTTAGATATGAAAATGTTATCTTTGTATGAAATCACACCTGCCACTTTAATTGAAAGAGGAAATGTAGGTCATTTAGCTAGATGATTGTGCAGTGATCTACATTTCCTTTCTCAATTTCAGTGATCAATGTGACTTCAGGAGAAAAATGATGCCTTTTATAAATAACTTTCACTTTATCATCTTAACTCTGAGTGCAAGAGGGGTATCCAGTCCAATCACTGCTTTAGATACCCCTTTGGCAAACAGAGGGTTAAGATGATAAAGTGAAAGTTAGTTATAATAAGGCATCTTTTTTTTTTTTTTTTTTTTTTTTTTTTTTGCACTTAGGGGGTTAACCCTTCCAGTGCCAGACAGGGTACAATACACTTCATATCCCTCTGACAGTGAAAGGGTTAAAGGATAAGTGATGTGATGAAATAAAAAAAAAAAAAAAAATGAATGTTAACACTTTGAATACCAGAGGGGTACACAACACATTGCACAGCAATGCATTGCACACCCCTCTGGCACTCAAAGGGTTAAAGCTGAATGTTTCACTGATTACTATACTATAGTTCTGTCATTTAGTTAATTTTTAAAAATAATGATATGCTAGCTATTCGTTTCTAATATAAATATTTTTTGAGAAATGAACATTTATTTATTTTGTTGGTTGCAGGATCTGGTGCTATTCGGTAATTAGTTTTGTGCCGGCCCATATTACCAGACATTGTGCTATGATATAGTCTATCTATCTACAGCTATCACAGATCCAACTTAACCACAGATACACCCACCTTAAGCATTATGAATAACCGCTCTTGCTGTACAGGTTCTTCCTGGAGCCAGCATTATGAGCTGCTGAGAGGCAGGTGATGATTTCTTTTGGCTGCTGTGATATCATACCCACCCATGCAGCCAAATGGAATGTGTTTGCCACTGGCAGGTTTAGGTCTTGCTGGAAGAGACACAGAAATCTTAAAATTATGAATATATATATATATATATATATATATATATATATATATATATATTTATAATTCAAATATTCCCGGAGGTGAAAGTAAAAGAGATGAACTAGTAAAACATTGATCTGCATTTTTAAGTATTAGTTGTACTTTACCCCTCATCGGATCTTCAGTAGTGAAATAATTTAGACTGTACACAGGGCTGGATTTACATCTCAGGAGCCTGTAGGCACAGAAATCTAAAGCGCCCCCCCACTGGCCATTTCCACAATGCTCCAAATCTCCACATTACCCCCCATCAGCTGTACATTGCCCCCATATTGCCCCATCAGCTCCATATTGCCCTCATATTGCCCCATCAGCTCCACATTATCCCCCATCATCTCCATATTGCCCCCATCAGCTCCATATTGCCCTCATATTGCCCCATCAGCTCCACATGGCCCCCATCAGCTCCACATTGCTTGCCCCCCATCATCCCCATATTGCCCTCACATTGCCCCCATCATCTCCACATTAAGCCTCACATTTCCTACTTCCCTGGTGGTCCAGTGGCAAGAGAGATCTGTGCTTCTGCACAGACCTGTAGCTGCTGGAGCTCCCACGCGGTCTTCTCTTTAGTAATGCAGAGCGCTGGGAGATGATGTAATCTCCCAGCACTCTGTATTACTAAAGAGCCGGGGGAGCTCAGCAGCTACAGGTCTGTGCCGAAGAAGGCACAGACCTTACATGTGGCGGGCAGCACGGAGCGGCACGCCACTTAAAAAAATAAATAAATTATTTCTATGGCAGGCGCCCCTCTGTATGGTGCGCCTGTAGGCAGATGCCTACTCTGCCTTATGGAAAATCTGGCCCTGACTGTACATTTTATGTTGTTGTAGTGTGTTACAGAATGAGGGGAACATGAGAATCACTGGAAGTTGCTCCTTAAGCAGTACAATAGAATCATTAATCTATGTAACCTGGCTAATTTTCTGCTTTTCTTTTTTTTTTTTTTTTTTTTTGCAATCTAGGTAATGTTCCTTGACCCGGGAACAATTCTGGTGCAAAACTGCTGTATCCCTTTTATAATATGAACCCTTGGATGCTAGAGGGGTCTTCTAGCATGCAAGTGGTTATAAGCCAATTAACCACTTAAAGGGATAGTAATACTTCATTTTAACTTTATTTTATTTTGTAGGCATTAAAAAAACATGAAGAATGATATAAGTCTTATCTCTGAAACCTTTATGGTTTAAGAGATATTCACAAACAAAGTTCCCCCCCCCGTTCAACCAGATCAGAAGGGAGATGCCCAGATAGACTGCAGAGAGGGACAATCTTCAATTAAGATAATGGAAAAAGCTGAAAACCTTGTCAAGGGGGGAAGGGCTTTCATTGTTTTCATACAAAGAAAATTGTCCCCTTCTGTTATCTGTACTGTCATACAACCAGACTCACATCTGAGAAGAGATGGCTTACACTAGGTAAAAGGGGCGGGGAGGGGAACTTTGCTTGTGAATATCTCATAAACCATAATGGTTTGAGAGATAAGACTTATATCATTCTTCATGTTTTTTTAATGCCTACAAAATAAAATAAAGTTAAAACGAAGTGTTACTATCCCTTTAAGGACAATGCTATAATTGATAAACTGTGCCCATTTTTGTCATGTTTGCCCAGGGTGCCATTTATAAATGGTGGCATCCCTTTAAACAGAGTAGGAACACTGACAGCCCTCCAAGTCCATGATCAGGAGACGAACCAGCCATATTTCTTAGCTACAGTTTTGTGGCTGATCTGATTGTCTTCTTTCACTTGTATTTCTTTTTAACTCATTTTGTTGTGGTGGATCGCAGTGAGGAAGGGATTGGGATTCTTAACCACAACTTGCTTTCATTTGTGTGAGTAATGGATCCCTGGCTGTCCTGGAACAAGCAAAGTTCCCTTCTTATTATTGAGAAGCTTTTATGGTTTACAGTAGTAAAAATATGAAAGGGATTGACTAGTATGAACTCTGTGTGTAAAAATCCAAAATGTGTAAAGGGTCAAGGGCATGTTCGAGTGCATGTCGGAGTACATGCTGTCACAGACAACTGTATGCCTTACAAAAATAAGGTGTGAAAATAGGTGAAATATAGAAAGTAATCAAAATTAGAGGCTAGTTAGAAAATATGTGACATATTTTAAATGTAACCTCTTGACTTCCAAAATACACAGAAAACCTTCATATGGGTCTAGCCAAATGCACTTAGGACCTGTCACCCTAAGTGTAGTTTATTATAAAGACATTTTAAAACTGTATATATGTTGTGTGCTAGTCATTAGTGTGTAATATAAATTGTTACTAATTAGTGTATTTGCTGGCAAATCTTACCACTTACTGTGCAATTAATGCATCTAAACAGAGCCCACTGGAGTATTTATATTGGCACAGCGAACAGAACTAACTAGTATACTTGCAGGGAATTAGAATAAAGTGCTGCAGTGGCACAAAAACGTAAAGGTTCATTTCTCAAAATGGTTATTATTTTACCAAAAATGACTCATAAAACATATAGGCACATTGTAACTTTCTGTAAAACAAATGATATTGGAACCGTCACTTTGTAACAGCTAGGTGATTTCGAAAGAGCATTTAAGATGACCTATGTTTGTTAGGCATTTTGTATGCAAAACAATAATTTATAAGATATTTAGCTTTATTTGTAGGTGTCAGTGAGTACAAATGTGCCAGTTATGTCTGCCGGATTCACACTGATCTACATTACCAACTGCCTCTTCCTACTGGCCAGTACTAATTAAAAGGATCGCAGAAACGATTATTAGAAATAAAAAAAAAAAAAAACACAAAACGGATTACATATTTTTTTTACAGAGTGATAGTTCCACTTGTCTTAGGGTAACAGGTTCACATTAACGTGTTTAATTACCCTGTCCTGGTACTTAATTAGTTGAATCACTGTGACACACACACACACACACACACACACACACACACACACACACACACACACACACACACACACACACACACACACACACTGCAGTTGTTTTGCCTCAGAATTACAGCGCTTTCAGCACTTTCTTTATATGTGTACCTTATTGTTCAGCATAGCAAGCAATGTGCAGAAATATTCAGAGATTAAAATAAACTCTTTTTTTCCAATCATTTGTATTATCTATGTTTCTATTAACCAGATCATCATTTAAGTTCTTTCTAGTATTTTGTTTTTATTCACATCAGTTGCTCGGACCTCCCAGATCGCTTCATCAGAAAACATACGTGGGTGGTACATTTTACACGTTCCTTCTTCAAGTGTACTTGAGCCATTGAAAGCTTTGTACACTGTTATTTAATCTATAGGGAACCATAATGTTGACCTTGAAAGAAGATCGCAAACAACAAATCTGCATTTCTGCAATTCTAATACGGGATTTTTGGCCTAGAGTTACCAATGGTGTAATTTTATCTCTTGTGAGAAAATCCCTGTGACTGCTCTATTATTCTATGGGGCTGAGTTATCAAGCAGCGAGGCTCTTTAATTACACATGCCATAAAGTTGCTCTGTTATGAGAGGGAATTCCTCAGGTGACACAGAATTGCACAGTTTGAGTTCCACATCAGTGAGGACGCTATGGGCATCTATGCAGCAGTTTATAGGCAGTAGGTTCAGTGTGTTTGTGCGTGTGTATGTAGGATTAGTTTATTTGGATAAACTGCTGAATACAAAGCAGCAGGGGATATGGATACAAGTGAAGCAATTTTGTGACAAACCAACTGCACCTTAATGAACAAATAAAATTCCCCAAATCCCCACTGATTTAAATGGAGCTTTTACTGCTTTGAATGCAATATGTGGAGGCCTTGCTGAAAATCAGGGGGTTAACTCAGTGGTTCTCAGCCAGGGTACAAATGGCACATTAGTGTACCATGAGAACTAGCTTAGGGTTTTACTTTGTTTCTATGAAGACTGATACAAATGTGAATGTTGAGCTTTAGATGTTTATTTATGGAATTGTTTAACGCTTTAAGGTCAAGCTGGGAGTGCAATGCATGACCTACAAAATACTCTTAAAGGTCATGAGCTTAAAAGTTGGTTAAAGATACAATAAGACCTTTTATATAATAAAACACTTGTGTTAACCCTTTGAGTTCCAGAGGGGTAAGCAATACATTGCGGAGCAATGTGTTGCGTACCCCTCTGGCATTCAAAGGGTTAAGAACCAGAGGGGTGTGCCTGAAGGGATTAACGAAACATTAACACCTAAAATGGGTTATATAATTTTACATATGAATTCCTTCCAGCTGAAAACTGTAAAAATGTAGTAATTTTATGTTAAGTCCCTAAAATCTAATACTAAGCTTGCACTTTTAATGGAAGAGTAGACTTAACTATAAAGACAATTTGATTAACCCCTTAGCGACTGGCGGTCCTGGGACGTTTCCGTCCCATAAGGACCGAATTGAACCACGTGGACACGCCGTTACAAGTGACCTGTTGCGTGTATCGGCGTGTCACTATGGGGCCTGATAGAGATCGCTCCGATGTTGGAGCGGTCAATTTCAGGCCCTATTTTTACTTACAGCGCTCCCGGTAGAGCGCTGTAAGTAAAAAGTACGTGACGTACTATGACCGTCATCGGTCCTTGAGTATTTCAAGGACCGTGACGGTCATAGTACGGCACATGTCGTTAAGGGGTTAATTGTTTGTGCAGAGCTAATGAACCTGTACTGAGATTAGTACCCACTGATCTTACATTCAGAAAGGCTGGTCCATAATATCAGCCCATTTACACACAATATACACTAGAGAACAAGTATTATTTACATGTGTATAACCATAGATCATTTTTAGGTGTTAGCTTTCATTTAATCTGAGTAGCAAATTGTAAGGATGACTATGAATCAATTCTATGTAGTTTAGCTCCACAAAATTAATTTTTAATTTGTGTTCGATATCATGTCCACGGAGGCAGAAGTGATTATTTGTTGAAGGATTTAAATGGATAGTAATGTATCAATATAAAGGCATATCCTATTATTCATTATACCTTGTTATAATGTTCTGTAATGTTCTAAAAGTCCTTATCGGTTTAGTTTGATGGTAATTTTATTGTAAAGTTTCCCCATCCCACCCTACGTTACTCTTCTTCCCTTTAAATTTGAAATCTGGGTGCTTGACCGGACAGATAGCAATGAGGGGCAGTCTTGCAGTCATTATAAGGAAAACTCTGTTTGATGAAGGTAATGCGGACATGCGGACACAAGATTGTTCCATGTTGCCTCGTCCAGACCGGCTTTCAGATCTGAAGTGAAGAAGAGTGATGCAGGAAAAGGGGCGGGCGTGGAGGGTAACTTTACAATAAAATTACAATCAAGCTACACTGATATGGACGCTTAGAATGGTAAGTACCAGTATAAAAATGTATAGCATTCCAGTAGGAGGAATATGGATTCCTGTAAAAAAAAAAAAAAAAAAAAAAAAAAGATTCATGTCTTCCTCATTGGACTCAAGATCCAGTGTCAATTCAAGTTTAATTTTGAGAACCAATCCACATAGAATTGATTCTTAGTGGCCATTAAGATTTTCTACCCATATTAAGGTAACTGAAGATTTATTATTCATAGATGTTAATGATCATTTAACCATTTGATTAGAGGTCTCGAACACATTGAGATTTTCTGTCCAGCGGTTGGTTTATTGTTAGGTGGTGATAGTGTTGCAGTCGATTAACTCTAGAATTACTCTAGTTATTTGGTTCTCAATCTTTTTTTTTTTTTTTTTGTGCCTAAGGCACCTGTTACACACAGTCTGGAGCACCTAACATGTTATAAATCAGTTGTCAGAGTAAAGGAAATTAATACATAAATATGTCATTATTTTTAGTAATCTCCGTTAGGATAGCAAAAACAAACATACTGTGTCTAACAGTTTCCAAAAAATACAAAAGTCAACATTTTTATGTCAGTCTTTATAGACTAGAACAGGCACCATAAATAGATGTCCGTTTCACACCAAAGTGACACGGCTCCCTGGCTGAGAACCACTCATCTAGCTCTTCTTAGCAGATCAGCCTCATTGTGATTCATTTACTTGGATAAAACTCTGCAAGAACACAAGATGGCGGAGATATGTATAAGGGTAATTGTGAAGCAGTTCTAGTTCTCTGGTTATCAAAGTGCACCATAGGGGGATCCAATTAACCCTTTGAGTGCTTTGCTATGTATTGCAAAACCCTCTGGCATTCAAAAAGGTTTTTATGTACATTGACATATATAATTTTATTTTTACAATAATTTCTTGAGATGAAAAAAAAGAAACCGAGTACCATGATATCCTAGGAATACTTCTAAAACCACAATTGAGGCCATTAAAACAGCCGGTAGGGCAATATTGGCTGATGGCCAGTCAGCAAGAAGTGCTAGTGGAGCAATTCAGTTGCCCTACCAGCTGAAACTACGACGGACATTAGGCCACAGAAAAGGACTTGTTATCACACGACTGTTTTGTGTGTTATGCTCCCAAAACGCATGCTTAATAGCATGAATAATGGGAACATCAAAGGGAAAAAAGCTAGTGATCGGTGCCTGACACACTGTCAAGTACTGACTGTTAGCTAAAACACAGTGTCACCCTCCCAAACACTAACCTTATACTACCCCTTACAGTACAGCGTAGCAAGCCCACCCCTAACACAGCCTAAAACCCAGATCTGTGTAACTGTCATCCACTGTACGTCTTCTTCAGTCCTCCTCCTTTTCTCTGTAATCTTCTTTCTTCTTATCTTCTTTTTCTTCTTTCATCTGTATGTAAAATAAAAAAGTCAATGAAAATTATTTTAAAAAATGCCTGAGTTAACCCTTTGAGTGCCAAAGGGGTACCCCTCCGGCTCTCTAAGGTTTAGATGCTTTCTGGTTTAAATAAGGAATAAGTCCATCCTTTGTAAATGAATAAAAAGGCCTCCAAAGGGTTAAATATTAATCCGCTGTCTCCACCTCCGTTAGTGTCGGCAGGAAAGCATAGTGCCAAAACAAACCCCCCCCATGCATTCAATTGTAGGCTGGAATCTATTTTGAACAGAGACTGGCCATATAAAATACCAGTCTCTGTTCACAATTCCCTTATTCTTACTTGGGCAACAGCCCAGAAGGTATAGATGGGGGAGGGGGTCGTGGCACTATGCATTACTGTCGCTACCAGCAGAGGCAGATATATATTTAACCCTTGGAAGGTCTTTTATTAATTTTACAAAGGATTGACTTATTCTTTATATGCAAGAATGCACTTAACCTTTAGAGTGCACTCAAAGGGTTAACTCATGCATATCTCGGGTTAATTAATTAATTAATTTATTTATTTATAACTTCCATTGACGTTTAGGGCCAATCATCATGAAATACATCCACTGGTCACATAGTTTTTTGTTTGCTTTTTTTTTTTTTTTTTTAACTTTCAGTTCCTTTGTCGGCACTTTCTGAGATGCGTTAAGGGACTCTGCAGATTTTTACACAGGGTCTCTTAATGGATCTTAGTGCTAACATATGGAATTGAATGAGAGTGCTATGTAAAAAGAAATACTTCATTGGAGCGGTCTACAAAGTGTGCTTGCAAACCAGGCACACGTTGTAGACCCTTTCCAATGAAGTAATTATTTTTACATGGCGCTATTTCTGCTCTGCTAAAGACCCTCCATCTGGTCAAATGAACAGAATCTCATGCTGTCAGCTAGAGTCTGAAGTCTCTGAAAGATGAGGGAGGGGAGAACTTTAGAAGAGTATTTTTTGTAAAGTTGATACCTTTATTGGCTAACTAAACAGATTTAAAATGCAAGCTTTCAAGACTTCTTAGGTCTCTTCCTCATGCCTGATAAGTATAACATGCCTGAGGAAGAGACCTAAGAAGTCTTGAAAGCTTACATTTTAAATCTGTTTAGTTAGCCAATAAAGGTATCAACTTTACAAAAAATGTTGCATCCTGTATTTCTACGGCTAACACGGTACCAACTCTCATCCTTTAGAAGAGTATATCTCTCAAACTATATGTGTTTGAGAGACCGGACTTGCATCAATTCATGTATTTTTTTTAATATCTACAACATTAAACTTTGTTAAAAGCAACCGTTACTATCCCTTTAAAAGCCCCATTTAGAAGACTAGAAATTGTGTGAATGGGCAGAACAGGAACGGGATTGGTCAGGGTTACTGGGAAGCAGGAGAATCAGCCTCTGTCCCTGAGGACCCGGTATTTAAGTCTTAGCCCTTTGAGTGTAAAAGAGGTACATTTCTGGCACTCAAAGGGTTAAACCTGTGTCTGTGGGGCAGATACGGAGAGTTTCCAGGTGAGGCTAGAAATTCTAAGGGCCATAAGCACAAAGTAAAATGCTGGGCAATTCTGGAGCAACCCGACTGCATCATAGGTTAAAAAAAAAAAAAAAAAAAAAGATATATATATCTCAAAACTCTCATTGGTTGAAAGGAGTCTTTTAACTCTTTAAATGCTAGAGTGGTCTCCAGCACTTTATTTGTACAGATGGTTCGCCTCAGAATCACCCCAGTTCTTTTTAGCACATCAGCCTCTTATTTCCATGTCTGACATTATTAGATTTTATTTTTTTTTCGATTGTTCACTTTTTAAATTAGTTTATGATTTAGAAATGTACTTGGTGTGTTTTCTATACAGTAAGGGTGGCTCTAAACTAATGTATATTTTCACACCATAAAAAGTTTACAAGAAAATAACTAAATAACCAAGATTTGCTCCCAAAGTGCCATTTCATTACACCCTATAGTGCTGAATCTTATCTTGTAACAGATTGCTTTCACCTGGATCAAGTTACTGTTATTTTATGTCTCGCTTTCTAGAAAAAGCTTATATTTGGAACATAGCATAATTACTTTTTTATTGCAAATGAGCAGTATATTTTGTAGGCCTCCTAATGTTACTGACACTGAAATAATATAATAACCTGTGAAACGGAATAAATCCTTTGGGGGTAAATTAAATCTAGCTACACAACTTGTTGTGTATGAAACACTAGAAGTGAAATCATAAAGTAATCAGGAGACATTTATATGTGCCGTGCATTCTGAAGCGCTCATTTTCCCTATCAGACCTAGACTAGAGCAGGGTTTGTATGGGTGGGAAAACAATGACCTTCATCACCCTCTCACACAAACCAATGAACATTTACTGTTCCAGAACACACTTTAACCCTCTGAATACCAAAGGGGTGTGCAATGCAAATGGACAACTGTCTTCAGGGCTGCCATCAGAAATCTTGTGGTGCAGTACAAACATAATCCAAGCCCCCCCTCCATGCATTTGCACTGAAACCTGTAAGTCCATGTAAGATGGAGTCCATGGAGCTGCTCCCCTATCCGGTATGATATGAAACAGAGGATAGGGTGGCAGAGGTGCTCTTCAGTTTTTCCCTATGCTACCTACAGAATATATTTAAAAAGGGGAGCCGCCAGGAGATCCTCCAGAATCCCTGTGGACTGGTCGAATGGGGGCCCATTTTGCCACAGCCTCCCAACCACATTGCTGGGGCTCAGTTTATGATCAGGGAGGCAAGCCACATACATGAGTACTGCCTGTAACCCCCTGATGGCAGCCCTGCCTAGCTGTACTCAAAGGGACAATGATTAAATTTTTTTTGTATTTTATTTAAGTGGTTATAATCATACACTACTTCATATGTATATTTAACAAGTCATAACAAATCTGGATTTCTAGGTAAATGTCAAATTTTTAAAAAGCCACATTTTTTACAAGATCCAATTTAATGCTAAGCTGTGCCCCAAGAACTAAGGAAAGTAGTTCCCTTGACTCTAACCTCCACTATTTCCCCTAGTAAGCTTTGCAGATCACTGTGATATGCAGGGCTGGGTGACATCAGTGCTGAGTGGGGCATTTATGGGAGATTGAGCTCCTCTGTCTAGAAGTCTATTGTTGACTGATTTGTCAGCATGGGGCTTCTACTGAGTTGAATACAGAGGAGAGTAATCTCCCATGAGCACAAAACTGGGTGCTGGTGTTGCTTATTCTTCCAGATCATCTTTGTGTATCCCCCTGAATTTATATCTCAGGTGCCCTTGAACAAACCATAAACACACCCTCTTGTCACATGATCAAAATAGATTATAAAGTCTACATACAAAACATTATTGGTTTTACATCTCTGAAGAACACAAATGAAGACTGCAGCTTTTACCCCTTATGTTTCTTTGCAATATGTTTCATACCTCAGTGGTCCTTAACCACTTTAGGACCGTTGACATGCCAAGACCATCACAACTGTCTGCGCATGAAGGACTGTTAACTATTATGGCACTTCATGAATTTTTTGATCAAAGGGTGCCTGTGAGTGCTCTGTGATCACGCCAGTGGTCTAAAACTGACTGCTGCAAGGCCGGTCCAGTCCATTTCAGCCTCTCTCATGGTGAGCCGGTACGTGTGATTGCTTGCACACGCCAGCTCTCCAAACAAAGTGGTCTTGGTCCTCCAGTCCACAAACCCCTGGTTTGCCTGGTCCTTAAGGGGTTAATGGATTAACGTAACTTCCCGGTGCTCTGTGTTCATGCAATTAGTGTTGACACCTCACTGTGTGACATAACAAATGGATCTCCTGATACGAACAGTGGAGAAGACTTACTTATCCATCACCTAACTGAGACCTGCAGGCATCATTAGAGTTAATCCTCATTCAAGGCCTAGACCTATGCAGTTGACTGGATGGCTAATGAGAATGAACAACTGGACAGTCCAATCCGTAATAAACTTCTGGGAGACAGAGAGTCTGATATACTAAGAGGTATATATACTAGGCATATTCTGGAGAAAACCAATTGCATTAAATGGGAAAATAAAATTAGAAAAATACCCATTAGATAAAATAGGGAATTTAACCCTTTGAGTGCCAATGCGTTGTGTACTGCTCTGGCACTCAAAGGGTTAATAACTTGAATGTTCGAGAGGACTCCAGTGCATTGTGAAGCAATACATTGGTTATCCTCCTTACCATTCATAGGGTTAAAGGGGATGTATCACCTTATCAAAATTTTTTACCACAGCTTTTGTTAAAAAAGTATAAATAAGAAAGCTTTAATATTACTATGTTATTAACAAAAGCTATGGTAAAAAAATTGTATAAGATGATACATGCCCTTTAAATCCCCATATAAATCAATGAGAATTTTAATTTGTCTCCAATGATGTAGCTGGTTTGCTCCAGAATTTGTTCCACTTTCCTTAGTATCTGTCGCACGAGAATAAAATTCAGGAATTGGGGTCCTGATTTGCAATGCGTTTGAAATTACTATGGTCCTTGAAGGGTTAACATATTTTCCCTATAGGATTTTGGTGATATTTAAATTGTCAGAATGTCCATGAATATATTATCCCTTATAAAACGTTCCTGTGTGTGCATTTGTGAAGTATTATCGCTAATAGTAATGTACTTTTGCTGTACTGTTTTTTGCTTATATTGGGACAGACACATTCCACATGGTACAACAGGAGGCACACAGGGCCGGATTTTCCATAAAGCAGAATAGGCATCTACTTACAGGCGCAACCTACAGAGGGGTGCCTGCCATTTGTGGAGCTGATGGGGGCAATGTTGAGATTATGGGGGCAATGTGAGGGCACTGTGGAGCTGATGGGGGCAATGTGGAGCTGATGGGGGCCAATATTAAGATGATGGGGGGGCAATGTTGAGATGATGGGGGCAATGTGAGAGCAATGTGGAGCAGATGGGGGCAATGTGGAGCTGATGGGGGCAGTGTGGATGTGATGAGGGCAATGTGGAGATGATGGGGGCAATGTGAGGGCAATTTGGAGATGTGGTAAATTGGAGATTTGGAGCATTGTGAAGATGGCCATGGGGTGGGGGGCTCGCTTCAGATTTCTGTGCCTACAGGCTCCTGAGATGTAAATCCGGCCCTGGAGGCACATTTTATAAATAGTTCTTATGTGATTTAAACCCCAGCATACTGAAGGAGAGAGAATCTTGCTCATGAGCACTTGTCATCTTATTTATTGTTTATAATTAGTGTGCCAAAATGAGAACTGAACTTGGAGAACTTTACTGACATGTCCAATATGGGTACCTATTGTTAATCCTGGAACATTTACTTGCTATGTGTCAGAAATAAATATTTACATTTCTATTTTGACATAATCCAATTGGTTGATGCACAAACATTAGTGTATTTAATGGGTTCAATTAATTGTATGTAGATAGCAGCAGACATTTGTGGTGTGTGTGCTGTATGCCTAGGTCTACAGTTACTGATTAATCCATGGCAAGTGAAAATATTGACTAAAATGCAGAAGGGCTATTGCATTTCAGTTTGAACATGCATTAACCCTTTGAGTTGCTCACAATCGGTTGCACACCACACTGGTACTTGGAGGATTAATATGCACATTGTAAACACTTCATGGAAAACCACTGGAGACAAATAAAAGTTTTCATTGCATTAAATGGCATGTTTAACCCTTTGAGTGCCAGAGGGGTATGCAATGCATTGCTTTACTGTGAGTTAAAGACCTCTCTTGTATTTGTAAAAGCCCCATTTAAAGGGATAATAATGCTTAATATGTAAAAAAAAAATAGATATTGTAGGGTTTATCCCCAGATAGGTATCCTAGTGAAAGTTAGTTTATTCAGAAGTTATTGCAGCTGAAAGTTGAATTATTTAGGTGCAGTGTCTCAACAACCACAAATTGTACATTGGTGCTGTTGCTACATCCTCCTATGGACTGCTCTGATCAGTTGACCATAAATCTCCATAGGATGGTGTCGCAACAGCGCCACTGTAACATTTCTGGCCATTGAGATACTGCAGCTAAACAAAGTTGGTGCTGCAATAACTTTTGAATAAAACACCGTTCAGCAGTTTGAGTACCCTTCACTAAATATATTTAAACATATTAAGTGTTGCTATCTCTTTAATTCAGTAGGCATCTGGGGAATTTTTATTTGTATCGTATGGTACAGCAGGTTTTCCCCAGAATGCTCCCCTTTCTTTGTGTATACAGTGCATTGATTATAGTGGTGTCATTGGCTACACTAATTGATATCATGCTTTCATGTCCCGAACAGGTGTATCAAAGCCATGTTTAAGGGGAAGGTAACATAAAAGGGCAATAAATTAGGACTTAGTTACTCAAGCTTTAAAA
This sequence comes from Rhinophrynus dorsalis, assembly GCA_037306005.1. Taxonomy (NCBI): domain Eukaryota; kingdom Metazoa; phylum Chordata; class Amphibia; order Anura; family Rhinophrynidae; genus Rhinophrynus; species Rhinophrynus dorsalis. Next base: position 580,280,773 of record CM074718.1, read on the forward strand.
ACTAACATAGTGGGTCTTATTCATCAAATTAACCCCTTAAGGACCATTGACGTTCCAGGACCGTCAAGGCGGTCCGGCATTTAAGGACCAATGACGGTCCTGGCACGGCATAGAGTTCAGGGCTCCCTGCGCCACTCCGGAAACTCAGAACCGTAATCACAAAAAAAAAAAAAAAAAAAAGCCCCGTGGTCCTCGTGCCGGCTATGCGTGTGCGCTCCGGTCCTTAAGGGGTTAAAGAGATGTAGTTCTAGAGCAAGCCATTGATTTAACCTCTTAATGACAGGCCAAATGTCTGGCAGTTAAGGACCACGGAGATTTTTTTTTCTTTTTTGCTAAATGAGTCAGGGAACCCCGAGTGTGTGGCCACAAGGGGACCCCTGAATTCCATGACGTGCCAGGACCTTCATGGGTCCTTAATGCAAGATTAACCATGACGGTCCTAGCACGTCATAGGTCCTTAACCCCTAACGACCCATGATGGACATGTACGTCACGAGGTGGATGTCGCTAAAGGACTAAGGACATACATGTACGCCATGGAATTCCGGCTTCCCGTGCGGCTGCACGCCGTTTGAGGAGTCTGGAATTCAGCACAAAAAAAAAAAAAAGCTACTTGATCCTTAAATGATGGCCATGTGTGTGTGCGCAGCCATTCCTTAAAGAGTTAAGGACCGCTTTGGTCTTTGCTAATGTGCTGCCACTAGTGACCAGTTATGTGTACCGGCGCCCAGAGTGTGTATGGGGGGAAGTCTGAGAGAGACCCCTACAGGAGCACTGTAATAATTATGTGCCATGCCAGGACAATCACCAGTCCTTAAGATTAAAAAAAAAACAAAAAACGGTGACGGTCCTGGCATGTCGCCGGCCCTTAAGGGGTCAAATTCAGCCCTCTCTAGCATTCAGCAGGTTAAAAGCCCCCTTGAAATGAGTGCTAATTTGCATAACCTCTCAGCATTTCAAAGGGCCCAAAAGGGATACTTGTTTTAGGTGGTATTGCAATTGCTCAAGGCCTAACTGTTGGGCCGGGCATTGGCGAGAACTTTTAGGTTACTTAATAACCTATTGGCAGCTCTTTTTGTAACTGAATAAATGATTTAGAACGAGGCCAAAGAGTTTTATTTATTGACTAATTTATAAACACAAGCACTGAAGATTAAACAATCAATAATGAGTTTTATTGCTGTGGAACAATGTGATACAATTTTATACATACTACATTAGTGGTTCTTAACCCTTTGAGTTCCAGATACCTCTCTCTCTGGCATTCAATTGTTTAACCAGTGGGCCGTGGCATTTTGATGTGCTGTGGACACCAGCTCAGCATGCCCCACTTTTGCTATTAAAAGTTTTATAAAAATGTTAAAGTTTAGTTTCTAATATATACTTATGGAAATCATTATGCTCAATATGCTGTGTCTGAGACCTAAGAATAACTATACAATTATGTATTTTTTTCCTTCAGTAAAGTCCTTGAGAAATTGCAATGTACAGGGCATCCTATAGGCAGATAGCTAGTTAGGGTTGCCTTGTGTGAAATAAGGAATGAGTACCATTGCACTACACATTCTGAACTTCTAGAAAGAGGGACAATAGGGCAGAGAAAAAACAGAGCAGAATTTAGGTCTCAAAGAGGGACATTTTCTCCAAACATGGGACACTTTGGGGGGTATGCATGTGAGTAATAACCAAATAACTAAAACAGTATGGAGAAGAATGGGCCATGGGATAAAGGTGAATGTTATTTTACCACTTAAGGTTTCACAGAAAAGCAGCTTTAATTTATCTTCATAGTATTTGGTCCATGGAGAGTGTTATTTCAATAGTGTCAGAGTTGTAGTTCAAGAGTAATTGGATGATGAAGTTTCCCCCTCCCGCCCCTTTTTACATAGTGAAGCCGCCTCCCCTCAGATGTGGAATCTGGTCACTTGACCAGACAGCTCGCAGCAAGGGACAATCTTCTTACTGTGAACATAAGGGTAACCCTGCCCCACTTCACAGGTTTTTCCTTATGCTCACTTAAGATTGTCCCTCTCTGAAATCCATCCAGACAGTCTTGCTGCTCTGAGGGGAGCAATGTTATATCAGTAAAAGGGGTGTGAGGGGGATATTTTATCATTCAATTACTCTTGAACTACAACTCGGACAGTTTTGAAATAACACTCTCCATGGCCCAAATACTATGAAGATTAATTGGGGCTGTTTTTTGTTCTTTTTGTTAAACATTACTATCCCTTTAAGTTTCTTTAGAGAGTAAGCTACCTTTAGCAGGGATCACAGAACTAAAATTACAGTAATGAAGCAATCTGTCAGCCATTTTATAGCAGATCAGTATCAAAAGCATTATTAGGCAGCAGATTAATCTCTTAAATACCAGATGGCGGTGTTCAATGCATTGTTTGAACCCTTTCAGTTCCAGAGTGTTGTCTTCGGCACAATGCTTTAACTCTTTTGAGTGCCAGAGAGGTATCAGTTTGCATTGGATACCTCTCGGACACTCGAAGGGTTAAACTTTTCCATGCCAGGTGGGTGTGCAGTACTTTGTTTTAATGTTTTGAATGCCAGAGGGGCGAGCATTGCATTGCTTTAATCCTTCGAGTGCCAGTGGGGTATAGAAGGCATGGCTGGATCTCCTCTGGTGTTGAAAGGGTTACATCTGCAACAACAAGAAGGTGAGTTAACTATTCATTTGAGCCCCATTTTAGTTTTTAATCTCTGCTCACGCAGCAATCAGCCTGGTGAGCTTTCTTTACCCTCCTGCTGCTGAAAATAACCTAGTTTAAGAGTTCACTGAAAACTTGAGGGATTCATCATTATATATTTACTGTCTGAGGCTGATATAGCTGTAAGGTTTTATCCGATCCCATTGATGTATTGCGCATGTTCCCTCCCTAGATTGCAGATCGTGCTTGTATTTGCATAAGGCCCTGGGCAAGGTTCTTTCTTGCATTGATTGGCCTGTCCAAGGGAGCCTGGTGCGTTCTCGCATTGATCACTCTGTCTTTTCTTGGAAGACAGTGTTATATGGAGTTCATCTCAGACATTCCGAGGAGAAGGTGAAACTTTGCTTCAGATGTCTCAATATTGTCAAATGGTCCTCTGAGAATTTGGGCTTTTCTTTCCCAGAACAGTGAAGCAGATGTACTAATACCACCTTGAGCAATTCTGGGTCAAACCAACTGCACCACAGGGGAAGAAATAGTTACATTACATGATGCATTTAACCCCTTGTGTGCCACAGAAATCTTCAGTGCATTACGAAGCAGTACATTGAAGAACTTTCTGACATTCAGTGGGTTATTCACATTTAATGGGAATTTTTATGTGGCTTCTATAGTGTTGTTGATTTAGCCCATAATTGCTCCAGTTCTTAACCCTGTCAGTGTCAGGTAGCCAACATGGTTGGATACGTCTCTGGGACTCAAAGGGTTATTTATAGCCATACCTGGGAATGTGCAAAATTAGCTGACCTTGAGAGCTTGTAAATATTAACCCTTAAAGTTCCCATAATATAGATTTTCTGATATGCGTTCCTGCTCACTGTAATCAAGAGGTGCTCCAGTCCGTCCTCAAGGATCCATAAATATACATCTTAAACACACAGAAGACAAGCAGGACTTCCTCCTCTGCGGTCCTGGTACAAGTGGCACCAATCTGAATACTAAAGAAGCAATCATCTGGAGCATAATATATAATAGGTAGAAATTAGTTCTCTCAGACTGAGAATTTGTCCCTTCCCCTGAGATATGGTTTAAAACCCTGAGTCTACAGGTCAAACCCTGAGAGTTCCCAGGTATGCTAACCCTTTGAGGGCCAGAGGGTATGCAAAGCATTGCAAAGCAATGTGTTGCATACCCCTCTAGCACTCAAAGAGTTAATAGTGCTTCAGCCACCATGATCTTTGTGTATGCAGTCTGGATTTTTATTTGCCTCAAATCAAACATCAGCTTGTTGACATGTGTATTTTTTGCAAATAAAATGTAATTTAAGGACATTTTTTATCAAGCTTAACATGTACTGTTTGAGGACACCAATTGCATCATGGGATGAATTAATGTAAACTGGAGACAGTTCACAGAAGAGTCTCTAAAATGGTGCAGGGTCTTCATGATAACACCGTACCAGGCTTAATATGTACTGCTCGGGAGAAAGGGGATATGACAGAAACCTTTAACTATATTAACCCTTTTTAGGACCAGTGGGATGAGCAGTGCATGCAAAGCACATCGCTCTAGTCATTAAAGGAGTTAATATAGTTCAGGAGGGAATTTTTTGTTTTTTTATATAGAAAAAGAGGAATACTAGAACAAGAGGTCATGATCTGAAGTTAAAAGGTGGAAAATTCAGAAATAATGTGTGTGAGTACTACTTTACAGAAAGGGTGATAGACTCGTGGAATAGCCTCCCAGGAGAGGTGGGAACTAATACTGTAAGGGAAGTCAAAAATGCCTATTCTGAGAGTGTCCCTATTTAGGTGGGACAGTCCAGCTTTGAGACACAAATCCCTGTGTCCCTCTTTCCCACCCTGGTGTTCCTCTTTTTAGAAGATCAGACCGTGCGGTGTGTGTATAAGTGCATCACATTGCTCCACAGCAATAAAATTCACATTAGTGTTTGTGTAAACCTCAGTATATGTGTGTACCCATTAGTCTGTGTAAATAAAATTCTTTGATTTTGTTCTAAATCATTTATTCCATTACATAAAGAATTGTCAGTAGGTCATGAAATAACCTAAACATTCTCAGTAATGTCCCGGCACACAGCTCAGGGCCCCAGCAACACTACCTAAAACAAGTGTCCCTCTTTGCCCATTTGAAATGTTGGGAGGTATGGTTAAGATTGTGATTTTTAATAATAAGAATAAGAGCCAGTTCTTATCTGACAGCAAAATCTAAGTGTCTATAAAAATGTCCTTTTAATTAAATGTGACTTTTAACCCCCTCAATGCCAGATAGTTCTCTAATGCATTGTGAAGCAATGTGTTGGAGACCTCTCTGGCATTCGAGGTGTTTAAATGCCCATTTAGATGATGGCAGTTTATAGAATTTTCATGACTTCGTTGTATGTGCTGTTTTTCAGCAGTATGGGGGAAGTATTTTTCCTAAGCACTCCCTACTTCCTGCTGTGTCTTACACAGTAGAATACGGTACTACTTGCTGACAAGAATAAGGCAAGTGCAAGAAGAATTTCTTCCTCAGCCTGCCAAATGTCAGCCCATTAAAAAGTTTTGCAGAGGGGGTATAAAACTTGGTGTAATAAAGAAAGCATCTGTAAAATTGTCTCATGATGACATAAGGATATATAAATATTTAGCAACGTTTTTTTCGTATCAACACTAATCAGCTGACTTTTTTGAAATGTGGAGTAGAAATGGTCTTGTCCAAACGAGAATTGTTTCTCAAGGTACGTATAGAGGAATGTATTAATCGCAACAAAAATAAAGGTATTTTTAGCGGATAAATCTTTACGCCGGGTATAATGGAAGTTTAACCCTTTGAGTGCCAGAGGGGTACACAACGCATTGCTCTGCAATGCATTGTGTACCCCTCTGGCACTCAAAGGGATATAGGATGTCAAGTATTAGATTGGATAATCCACCTATGTATTTATGTATATCTTTATTTATATGGCACCATACAGTGTACGCAGCACCTTGCATCCTATATAATAATTTGCTAGGATGTTTGTCAGAAGCAGTCATGCGCAGTAGAGACTGTCCGAACGCACAGAATGCTGGGAGTTCTGTGCTGGGAGCATTCTGTGCTTTCGGCCAGAATTACTGCATTGGCAGCAGGATGCAGAGCAGGATCGGTGTCTTAACCCTTTGAGTGCCAGAGGGGTACTCAATGCATTGCAAAGCACTCAAAGGGTTAATATCACCTGGTCCTTGGCCCTTGTACACAGGCTTTTACACTAGTTAGACATATCCTATATAATGATTCGCTAAAACGTGTGTAACGCCGCGACATGCACTGCTGCGCGTGCTGCAGTCATGCGCAGTGGAGACTGCCCGCGCCGCAGCTGATACAGAGCTGGGCGCTCCGAAGGAGCGTCCAGCTCTGTATCAGCCGTGGTGCGAGCAGTCTCCACTGCGCTTGACTGCCCCGCGGCCAGGTGGCAGTGGAACTGTGGCGCGTGTAACAGGCTGTTCAACTAGTGTTAAATAAGAGGGGATAAAATAAGTGCCACATTTGTAGAAACAATAGGAGGGAAGTCCCTGCCCCAAGGAGCTTATTATTAAATAAAACTCTTCTCATTAGTAAGTTTTCTCAGACAGATTTATAAACTTCTGAAGGTTAGAGTGAATTCTTAACCCTTTTAGTGCCAGAGGGGTACATGCGTTGCGCACCCCTCTGGCATTCAAAAGGGTTAAACATACCACTAAGCATGGTTTTTATACAATCCTCCCCCTCTATTTGTTCTGATACGTGAAATTTTACATGTGCATCTGTGAATGCTACAAGTTCTTTCAGATAACAGCAATTTGTCTTTTAGCATGACTTCCTTTAATTGAAATAATGGTGTTAGGAATAGATTGTACCTGTATAGATTCCCTTGTTTTCATGCTGTTTTCTGCTGCAGAAGCAGCCATGTGAACTGGTAGTGGAACAGAGTAGGGATATTTTACTCTCAATGCAGCTGAGGGCCCCCGGGGGATCTTTTGCCCACAAATAAACATGAGTGGTCTCATTATGTTTACAATATGGAAATGAATTGCAGAAAAGTTCTCAGCAGGGCACTTTTAATATAGAGCGGTCTTGAATCACAAGGGGCGGACCTGTCAACCCTCACTGGTTTTCTGTGAGGCTCGTTGATTTGGACTCACAGATTTTTGGCATCAGCCGTCACTGAGACCTGAATGGGAGTCTTAGTGATAAGTCAGCACGTTTCCATTAGTGGGCTATTTTATGTACAGAAACACTCAAAATCTGAATACTTGGAGGTGGAACGTGCATTTTTTTTTCTTTATAGCCTCGAGTGCCAGAGAATGCACTCATACAGGCATACAGATTGCCAGCCACACGTTAAACTCCTAATAATGAAATGTGCTTTTAACCCTTTCAGTGTCAGAAGGGTTAGCCCTGCAATGCATTTCTGACCCCTGTGGTACTCATTGGAATATATTTACTCAACTCCTTGAATGCCAGAGGGGTCTTCAGTTCATTGCAAAGCAATGCATTGCATACCCCTCTGGCATTCAAAGGGTTTAACATTGTATTGCTACAAGTCTACACTGCTAACAGTTATTTCTTGGCATAGAACGAAAGTGGGCAACGTGTGGCTCTCTAGCTCTGGAGCAATACAATTCCTGTCATACCCAGCCAGGACTCCACAACTAGTGAACCTCAGGTTGTCAATCACTGATATAGAAGTTCTGTATCATTGTCTTGAACATGCCTTTATTTAGGTAGCTGGAAGTGTCTCTAGCACTCATAGGGTTAAACAATGGGGATTTGGGGAGTTGGCCTCTCTGTTGGAAGGTGCCAGTGAAACTGCTCACATAAGGCAATACATCGTTGGCATGCAACGTGTGGCCTGCCTGAGATTTAAATAAATATATTTAGAGAGAAATTAGGCGGTGGAGCATTCTCTGTATAGAAGTAACTTGTCTGGATGTCAGTCACAGCGATGTTGTAATACAAGTGAAGAAAATGCACTGTACTCCCAGGTCTTGTTTGAAGATCAATGTGCTGAATTTATTGATCAATGTTTCAGCCCAAACTAGGGCCTTTAGTAAAAAAAAAAAATAATAATAATAATGGAATTTTTTATTTATTTTTTTCAGTACACAACCCCCTCCCTTTCTTATGTCTGTCATGACGTCAATTGGCACCTAGACTGTAGGGTATTTAAGGGTCCACTTGCATACATACTGTAATCTTGATAAAGGCCCTGTGAGCGTGGTGCATTTTCTTTGTGTATATATATATATATATATATATATATATATAGTTCAGAAATAGAGTAAATATCAGAATGTCATTGACTTATCAGTAAATAAATCCATATAAATTATAAATATTTATAATTCACCATTGTTCTCAATAAATAAGGCGTCCCTCACACTTTTGCTTTCGGATCATATGGCCTAGAACTTGGACACCTCTGCAATACATTGACTGCTTCTATCAACTGCTCGAGTGTTGCGTAAACAATTCTTTACAATTATTCAAAGGGGGTAAAATATGGTATTGTTTTATAGTGTGGTTTCAGATGTTGTAAAAGTATGCTTTGAAAAATATCACACATGTTTTTCTTTGTTTAGTGGCAAAACACTTTATTTAGCTGCCTGTGATATTCTCTGTAATGACTTAAAGGAGATCAGAATCAGAATGAACACAAAGAATTGTGAGCTATCTCTTTGCCTTGGGTGATCACTTTTCTGTAGGTTTCTCATCTTCAGTGAGTCATTGATATCTCCCTGTGCAGAAGCCTGAAATCCCATCTGCTGGAGTGGTAAAGATGCCCTTGTATAGGTTTGACACAAAAAGATTAGTATGGCTAGTGTTCTTATGGCAAATAAGATTCCTATTTGTTGATTACGTGATTGTTGCACTTAAAATTTTCAATGACATTAAATGGAAATATTTTAAAATAATCCGAGGATCTTTGAACATGATGACGTATCACTTTTTCATCCTTAAGCACTGATACTGTTGGAAAGACTTTATTTCTAACATCATGTGGACTGGATAATAAAACTGCTACACATTAATCTTTCCTTACGGTTCCATTATGGGTTAGTGTGAATGCTCCACACATTGCAATTAGTATGTAGAAAGATTTGGCTGCCTTCTGAATCTTCTTAAGCTTAGCAATCACTATGTAAGGTGTACGTTTAGTTAGGTTTACAGATAATTATAATTCTACCTGTATGTTGAACATTAATGTATTGGGTGTACAGAGTGGCATTTTTTCTACTTATCCACACAGTGTATCCATTAGTTATGCTCAAGGCCAAACTTACCTCGTGTTTTGCTGGTCAAAATGACCCCAGTATGTTACCTCTCCCTCGATTTGTTTATAGTATTGTGTGTGGGGAGTTTGGCCCAACACAGAATCTAGTTAGCATTAGGTGCCATACTGCGCCACCATCAACTCAAAAGGGTTTATGTCTCAAAAAAAATTCTATTAGAGACAAATGACTAGTGCAACATATAGGTGTCCTCATTTCTCTTAAAAATTAACTAAAACTATCTTAATGTGACAGAGTGAATTTAAATCCTTCTTAAACTCTTGTTGTGAACATTAAACCAAGCTTGGATTTACATTGCGGGTGGTCTAGACAACAGTGGCAACTCTAGGATTTCTACTTAGGGGGTGCACACATGGGGCCAGAAGAAAAAATGGGGGGCCAATTTAATGAGCAGAATCAAAGTCTTTACACCTAAAATAATGACATTCAGGCCTCTGGGTATGTGTGTATGCACACCATAGCAATGGAAAACATTGGTAGACTGGTAAAATATTGATTTATTTTCCTAGCAATTGTTAAAGCTCTAGCATGATGCATCTCATCACTGGTCCATTTGTATTCCTGTCTTAATCAGCTTCAGATATGCCACCACCAGTGCAATACAGATTTACATGCCACCACTAGAGCACTGCAGTTAAATGCCACCACTAAAGTATTACAGAGTTATGTTACCACTAGAGCAATACAGTTATATCTCACCAAAGCAATACACTACTACCAGAGTAATAAAGTTATGTCACCAGCACAGCAATAAGGTTATATGCCACCACCATAAGTTATGTCGCCAGCACAGATAAATGCCACTACTAGAGCAATAAAGTGTTATATGCCACCATCAGAGCAATACAGATTTATTTCACCACCAAAGCAATACACCACCACCAGAGCACTACAGTTAGATACCACCTACCAGAGCAATAAAGTCATGTCACCAGCCCAACAATGCAAAGTTACATGCCGCCACCAGAGCAATACAGAGCTATGTCACCACCATAGCAAAACACCACAACCAGAGCACTACAGTTAGATGCCACCACCAAAGCAATACACCACCCCCAGAGCACTACAGATTTTTATGCCACCACCAGAGCAATACAGAGCTATATTTCAGCTGGGTGAACAGAGAGAGCACAGGTGGAGAGCGAAAAGGCAAAGAAGGGAAATAAAGGACAAATGGGAGAAGAAAGGAAAGGGGAAGGGTGAAACAGAGAGAGCACCTTTTGACCAGTGCTGCTTACTGGTTTAAATATGTGCAAGAAAATAGCTGGTATAAAATGATCCCCATCCCACTGGAGTTTTGTTATGGCATGTGTTATATTTGATGTTGAGGGGTATATTTTGATGTGGTATTGTCCATACTTGTCACAAAAACTAAAGCAACTGAACTCTTTAAGTGCCAGAGGTGTGTCAAGAGGTTAAAAAGCTCCATTTAAATCAGTGGAGATTTGGGGGTTTTCATTTACCCCTATGGTGCAGATGGTTTTCCCCAGAAGTGCACCACTTTAACCTGCTTTAAGTCCTTTGCAATCCTCACCCTATCCATGTCCTCAGACCACATCCCATATGGGGCCTTAACACCAAAAATCCCATAGCACAGCCCTCAGCCATCATATAACCATCAGTCACCACATTGTCTCTATTCCGGTTATAGACCCTGTTATGGCATTCAGCCCCATCCCTTATCAAACCTCCCCACTGAGTATGCAATAACCATAACCATCACCCTCATTTCAGAGGAGCCATCAGCCACTTTCCCTCCACAATAGCCCTCAAATACCTCTGAAGTCATATACACTTAACCCCTTGAGTGTCAGAGGGGCATGCAATGCACTGAGAAGCACTGTGTTGCTCAATCCTCTGCCACTCAAACCTGAACCCTTTTGAGTGCCAGAGTACTTGCCCAACACACTGCTGGACACTCCTGTGGAACTCAGTAGGTTAAATAGCTCCATGCTAATCTCAGTTTCCTTTCTGAGGCCTAAACTTCAGTCATACACATGGGAGCAGGGCCAGACTTGGGATAACAACCAGCCCTGGATACCAGTCCCACATTTCTTCAAGTGGCCCATTTCTACAATTACTCTGGCCCACTATCCCAGCCCAACCCATTTTGTTGAAATGAGAAGGGGAGGAAGAGAGGAAAGAAGGAGGAGAAAGAGGCAAAAGGGATAAAGAGGGAGATAAAGAGAAAACGGAAAGGGGAGAGAAAGAGGCAAAAGAGAAGCAAAATGGGGAGAAAGATAAAGGGGTAAGAGGGAGAAAGAGTTAAATATGGAATAAAGAGAAACAGGCAAGGGGGAGAAAGTCTTTCTTCACTCTTGATCCCCATTCTTCCATCTTTCTTCCAGTCTTGCCTCATTCTCCCACTTTTGATTCCATCTCCCCCTTTGTCTCTTAATCCCTCCTTTTGACTCTATCTCCCTTCTTGCTCCCCCTTTTTGTATTGTACGCCGGCCTATACATCCCATAATATTCAGCCAGCCAATCGGAAAGAATTTTACATATCTGAAAGTACGTAGGATTACCATCCATCACACCAAGAGAACAACATGTTTTCCCCTTTCTCCTGACTGTAGGTGGGGTCTGGTCCATAGACATCACTTTACACATCATCCTAAATGCCTCTAAGGTTAAAATCAAAAGACTTACTGTTTTCACTGCCCCATTCTCCAGATCTGTCAGAGACCCCAGCTCTCTAGCCAGGGCCGGCCCAAGGAATTATGCTGCCTGGGTCCATGGGTGAAATGCTGCCCTCACCCCAAAAAACACCCATTAAAAAAACATAAAAAGGGGAAAAAAAAACATCTTGGTCAGGGCTGAGCAATCATAATCTCATTCAGAGATGATAGTTTTATGATGACCAAGCCTAACCACAGTTTTTTCCCTTTTAACCAATACAAAAATAAGCTTAACAGGATACACACATTGCCCCCCATATCTCCACAATGCCCCCTCCATCTCCACAATACCCCTTCCACAATGCACCCTTCATCTCCACATTGCCCCTTCCACAATGCTCCCTTCATCTCCACATTGCCCCTTCTACAATGCCCCCTTCATCTCCACAATGCCACCTTCCACAATGCTCCCTTCATCTCCACAATGCCACCTTCATCTCCACATTGCCTCTTCCACATTGCTCCCTTCATCTCCACAATGCCCCCTTCATCTCCACAATGCCCCTTCCACAATGCCCCCTTCATCTCCACATTGGCCGTTCCACAATACTACTTCATCTCCACAATGCCCCCTCCACAATACCCCCTTCATCTCCACAATGCTCCCTTCATCTCCACAATACCCCCTTCATCTCCACATTGCTCCTTCCACAATGCTCCCTTCATCTCCACAATGCCCCCTTCATCTCCGCATTGCTCCTTCCACAATGCCCCCTTCATCTCCACATTGCTCCTTCCACAATGCTCCCTTCCTCTCCACAATGTCCCCTTCCTCTCCACAATGCCCCTTCCACAATACCCCCTTCATCTCCACAATGCCCCTTCCACAATACCCCCTTCATCTCCTCAATGCCCCCTTCATCTCCATATTGCCCCTTCCACAATGCTCCCTTCATCTCCACATTGCCCCTTCCACAATGCCCCCTTCATCTCCACATTGCCCCCTTCATCTCCACATTGCCTGTTCCACAATGTCACTTCATCTCCACAATGCCCCTTCCACAATACCCCCTTCATCTCCACAATGCCTCTTCCACAATACCCCCTTCATCTCCACAATGCCCCCTTCATCTCCACATTGCCCCTTCCACACTGCTTCCTTCATCTCCACATTGCCCCTTCCACACTGCTTCCTTCATCTCCACATTACCCCTTCCACAATGCTCCCTTCATCTCCACATTGCCCCTTCCACAATGCTCCCTTCACCTCCACATTGCCCCTTCCACAATGCTCCATCATCTTCACATTGCCCCCTTCATCTCCACAATGCCCCCTTCATCTCCACATTGGGCGTTCCACAATACTACTTCATCTCCACAATGCCCCCTCCACAATACCCCCTTCATCTCCACAATGCTCCTTCCACAATGCTCCCTTCATCTCCACAATACCCCCTTCATCTCCACATTGCTCCTTCCACAATTCTCCCTTCATCTCCACATTGCCCCTTCATCTCCGCATTGCTCCTTCCACAATGCCCCCTTCATCTCCACATTGCTCCTTCCACAATGCTCCCTTCCTCTCCACAATGCCCCCTTCCTCTCCACAATACCCCCTTCATCTCCACAATGCCCCTTCCACAATACCCCCTTCATCTCCTCAATGCCCCCTTCATCTCCACATTGCCCCTTCCACAATGCTCCCTTCCTCTCCACAATGCCCCCTTCCTCTCCACAATACCCCCTTCATCTCCACAATGCCCCTTCCACAATACCCCCTTCATCTCCTCAATGCCCCCTTCATCTCCACATTGCCCCTTCCACAATGCTCCCTTCATCTCCACATTGCCCCTTCCACAATGCCCCCTTCATCTCCACATTGCCCCTTCCACAATGCCCCCTTCATCTCCACATTGCCCCTTCCACAATGCCCCCTTCCTCTCCACAATGCCCCTTCCACAATACCCCCTTCATCTCCACAATGCCCCTTCCACAATGCTCCCTTCCTCTCCACAATGCCCCCTTCCTCTCCACAATACCCCCTTCATCTCCACAATGCCCCTTCCACAATACCCCCTTCATCTCCTCAATGCCCCCTTCATCTCCACATTGCCCCTTCCACAATGCTCCCTTCATCTCCACATTGCCCCTTCCACAATGCCCCCTTCATCTCCACATTGCCCCTTCCACAATGCCCCCTTCCTCTCCACAATGCCCCTTCCACAATACCCCCTTCATCTCCACAATGCCCCTTCCACAATACCCCCTTCATCTCCTCAATGCCCCCTTCATCTCCATATTGCCCCTTCCACAATGCTCCCTTCATCTCCATATTGCCCCTTCCACATTGCCCCCTTCATCTCCACATTGCCTGTTCCACAATACCCCCTTCATCTCCACAATGCCCCTTCCACAATACCCCCTTCATCTCCACAATGCCCCCTTCATCTCCACATTGCCCCTTCCACACTGCTTCCTTCATCTCCACATTGCCCCTTCCACACTGCTCCCTTCATCTCCACATTGCCCCTTCCACAATGCTCCCTTCATCTCCACATTGCCCCTTCCACAATGCCCCTTCATCTCCACAATGCCCCTTCCACAGTGCCCCCTTCATCTCCACAGTGCCCCCTTCATCTTCACAATGCTCCCTTCATCTCCACAATGCTCCCTTTCATAATGCCCCTTCATCTCTACATTGTCCCTTAAAGCCCCTTCATCTCCACATTGCCCCTTGATGCCCTGCCTTGAGTCCCTGGTGGTCTAATGGTGTGGCAAGTGATCTGTGCCTCCTCCGGCACAAACAGAGATGAAGCTCCCGCGCGCGGTGCTCAGTAATGCAGAGCGCTGGGAGATGATGTCATCTCCCAGCGCTCTGTATTACTAGAGCGCCTGCCGCCGGGAGATCAGCTGGATTGCTTCACTGGCTGTCAGTTCTCGGACGGTGAGGTGTGTCACATTATGGATGCCGCAAGGGAGCGCTTGGTAGCGTAAGTCAGCGCTCCCTCGCGGCAGATATCACAAAAAAAAAAAAGCACTAGGAGGTGTAGAAAATTGGGGGGGCACATGGGGGCACAGTAGAATGTAGGGGGGGCACTGGCCCCCTCTGGCGACGCCACTGCTAGACAAGACACTGAAGTATTTTAGCTATGGAATTGAACTCAACCCAGTATCGGAGCACTAACATCTCAAAGGATCTGGGAATTATACACAGTGAAATAACTTGCAATCCATGCTGTCTTTTTTCTAAGGCCTGTCATCTATTCTTATATATGCGCGTAGGGGCTTGTTATCATAGATATCTTGATACGGTATCTTATAAGTGATAGTGTTTTATTGTCCGAACATAAGCTGATATTATGTACCAGCCTGTCTAAATAGAAGAGTAGTGGGTGCTAATTAGATTTTAGGGATCTAACATAAAATATTTACATTTTACAGATGCTAACTGGGAGCACTTGGTATTTAAAATTATTTAACTCAATTTTAGTTTTTGGTGTTGATGTTCCTTTAAGCACTTGGATGCTAGAGATCTCTTCAATTGAGTCCTTTGCAATGAAGTGATTGGAGTTGGTCTCCAACAGCTGAAGTGACTACCCCTGATCTAAATGGTTAAACCAGTGATTCCCAACTCCAGTCCTCCGTGACTCACTCCCTGTAAATGAGCTGTCTCTATTAATGACATGTATCTGTGTTCAGCTGAAGAGATCTTGAAAACCTGCACTGTTGAACTGTTCTTGAAGACAATCCTGAAATAAGTGTTTTACAAAGGTACATTTCTCAAAAAATATCATATGAGCAGATTTTAATCCTATATAATAATTCGCTAAAACATGTGTAACAATGCAGTCATGCGCAGTAGATGCTGCCCGCGCCACGGCTGATACAGGACTGGACACTCCGAAGGAGCGTCCAGCTCTGTATCAGCCGCAACGCGGGCAGACTCTACTGCGCATGACTGCCCCGCAACATGCTGGCAGTGGCACTGTGGCCCGTGTAACGGGCTCTTCAACTAGTTACTTATAAAACAAACTAAACATGCCTTGAGGTGGCAGATCCACTTTAACCCTTTGAATGCGTTGCAATTCGTTGGATACCTGTCTGGCACTCAAAGGGTTAACGGGCAGATCCATTCAGTGTGGAACTATGTCATTTATAGGTGTCTGTTGTTCTGTCTGTGAATTCTTGTAATTGTCACTGCTCTAACCTTTTACATAACAGAGGGGCATCCAACGGGTTAATGCACTGCACATCCCTCCCCCAGGCTTAGTGGAGTGATACTGTATATAATTCATGCAGGAGCTTGTCCTGCTATTTTCCGATTTATTTTTTTTTCCCTACTCTGTCCATTTTTTTAATTCTTGAGTAGATAGGAGTAGATGCTTATATGAGAAACGTCTTCCCAGTCCATTAGGGCAAGACCTTCATAAGTGCAACTGGTAGCCAGCTGGGTGCTTAGGACTTGCTGGTACACAGATATCTTTAATCATGGTGGCCCAAAGCTTGCCTAGCAACCTGCTCTATAAGCCAACATCCTTTCAGGTTTTTTTTGTTTTTCTTTGAGAGCATGCCACACAATTTGCCATCTGAAGCCAAGATACATATAAAACCCCCATGTCGACCTTCACTTAATCCCATGTAAAGCCGCCTTTCTGTTGCTAATACAATAGTTGACTATGGCAATGGCAAGTAGTTCTGCAGAGAGACATAGCAGAGCCATAATTCAGCAACTGTTTCTCAGTATCGGAGATTAGCTGGTGAAGCTGACGTTCTTCCCTGCTCTGTTCTCTCTAGACATAGAAGTGGCACTAAGATGGCTTATATGTGTAAGAGTGGAACAGTTCTGTAGCAAGCCACCGCACCATAGGAGACAAATTACATTTCCCATTGATTAAAGTTGTGCTTTTATCACTTTCAATGATAGAGATCAGCAGACCTTCAATTCTAATCAGTGGGGATTCAGTGCATTTTATTTGTCACCTGCGCTACAGTTTGTATGTCCCAGAATTGTCCCTATTTGCTTTTAAACATTAGGCTCTGTGTGAAGTATTTGCATGATGAACACAACTCTCGCCTTTACAGGAAATTGTCCCCAAGAGCATTCTCGGATGACACCTGCTCACTCACGGAAAATAATCTGAAGAGGTTGCTGGGCAGAATGTCAGGAAGTTTTATGTCACCAGTTAGTGCAAGGACTTCCATGGGCTTATTCAGTGCAGCCTTTGGCATTTGGTGACAGGCTGTTATGTCCTGACAATAAACATGCTGTAAAGCAAAAATGAGAATGGCTACATGGCAATATCCTTTAATTATGGAGTTCAATAGTAGGACTCTGTTTATCTTTCCCCATACTGCTGGCTAACCCCTTGAAGGCCAGATGTGTGTGCAGCAAATTGCTTTGCACCATCCCTGTGGTCTTGAGTAGGTTAAAGGGAATGTATCAGTTAGATATTTGGCAACATATACAAAGTCCATAGACAAGCACACTCATTTAAAGTGGATTTATTACCTTGCATTTTCTTTATATATTTGAAAACCTCATTCAAAACTGCCTGTGTCACAATCACCAAAGTTCCAGCAGATGTATATTTTAGGGGATAATCACACTTTTATTTCTGAGAAAAGTGAAAGTGAAGGTGTATTGGTACAGCACAGAGCTTCATTTGTATATGAAACATCACTGAGACCTTAATTAGCATATTATATGTCACTGGTACTGCAATTAGCATATTGCTATAAATGTGAATATCTCTTTAACTGTACACTTGATGGCTAACATGACACATAGGCAGTTATTAATGCATCTTTCAAATAAGCAAGCTTGAATTAACCTTTTGAGTTCCAGTGGGGTAGACAACGCATTGCAAAGCAATGCGTTGCCTACCCCTCTGGCACTCAGAGGGTTAAGGGGAAAGTTCCACTTTCTGTTGTAACTTTTATTTTTCCAGTGTTTCAATCTTGGACCAGGACAGTCAACACTAAGGGCCATATGTTCAAAAAAAAGTAGCAAAATAGCTTTTGTGCTTGTGTTGTATTTCCTTAAAAATATTATAGGTTTCTCGCATTTAGAACTTCACATTCCCTACTCTTTTTTCTTAAGTTATACATTTTGTATTTTGCAAGACATTTTTTTGAAATTATATAAGACAAATTTTCTTTTCCTCTATAGGAATAATTTAGCCAAACCTTGCCCTGCCCCTTTGCCAGGCAATACTGGAGTTATGTTGTACACAATGGACATTACTATTTTTTTGTCGTATACTCAATAGAAAATATGTCGTTCATGGATACAATTTCTTATTTTTGTCGCTCATATGACTTTTTTTTGTCATTCTCCCTTTGAACATACAGCCCTAAATATCCTGGTCTGGAATGGAAATGTTGACTGGCTACAAGTTATGTTATATATAAGTGTGTGCACAACTGTTGGCTTTGTGTTGCTCTGATTACCACCCTTAGTCTGGAGCACCTCTTTTTGAATGATGAATAAGTGCGGCAGTCCATGAGACACTTAGCTATAGAGTCAATAAGAACAAAAGCCCAGCATCATCAAAGGTATATAAAAAAAAAAATCCAACATTTTCCAGTGATTTATGTGGGGATTTTAATTTCAGAGAGGTTTCCAGCTCAATGCTAGTGGTTAAAACCTCATTTAAATCCATTGGTATTTTTATTTCTCCCCCATAGTGCACTTGGATTACAACAGGTTTGCTCTTTTTTCTTTGTACATAAGGCCTTAACTGTTTTAAAGGGGAAATAGACGGTAGGAATAAGTATCTCTTAATTTGATAAACAGATGGACATTTCTAGGTAGATACCCTTCAAACATCAGTTAGTTTTACATCAGTTTACCTTTTTTTCCTTGGAGGAGTTGTAAAATATTGCTAGTTTTCTTTTAAACTTTGATAAAGGCCATTGACCCTCACAAGTAATTCAGGTCTATGAAACCTGTTATAAACTGTCTATGGCTGGCAATGTTCCCTGCCCCGGAGAATGGACTGAGAAACTTCAAAGTCTTGCGTTTCACTAGTCATGAGAGAGACTAGGCAAAAAGGTACTGAGGCACTTTTTTCACTCCCAGTTGGATTCTTATAGGAGCAGACCAGCCAAGACAAAAATATCCTAATAATGTCATACCTAGGATCCTTCTTGTCACCAGCGCAATGGGTGTACCAAAAGGGGCTGGAGGTGGGAGTGTCCAAATAATGCAATGTTGGTCATAATATGGGTGGAAGTTAATCTGGGCAGGTGGGATTGAGTGGAGAGGAGAAGGGGCTACCTGAAAATGGGTGGGAAGTGAGCAGAGAGGGCCAGGGAAATGGATGGGTTTACATGGAAATTCATTAACCCTTTGAGTGTCAGAGGGTATACAACGCATTGCTTCGCACTCAAAGGGTTAAGCCAAAGAATCAACATCTGTCACAAGATGCCTAGTAATTAAATATGAAAACTGCTATCTGCTGGGCAGATCGTGAAAATTTTCAGGAATACGTGCAGTTGCCCTTTAAGATGGGAATGAACTGAGCATGCTCAAAGGTAGGTAGCCATTATGCTTTTGTAGCAACACCAAGAAAAATAAATCCCTTGGTGTGTTTAATGCAAAGTTGGAAATACAAATAATCTTAATACATTTTCTCATTCATAACTGCTCACACAGAATTTGATAGCTGTCCAAATATTTGTTCCTAAGCTTTGGCACAACTTGTGTTGTCTTTAAACAATTTATAATATTTAACACTGTTCAATACCTAAGCGCCTTGCAGCTGTGATGAGTAGAGGTATGCTTGCTTGCTTGTGTGGGGGGGGGGGGAAGAGAGCTTTGTTTTCACTTAAAATTATATAACTTATTACATTACAGAACACATTATACATCATATTGGGGCATAATCAACACATCTATTATAATAATATACTATAAAGTATACTGACACTACCATCAAATGGCAGTGGAGTGAATGTGTCAGTTTAGCAGCATGACGTTGGCATCTAATGGTAGTGACTCCACTTAAGACCGTGGTTGTCAGACAGGGTAAATTGTCACTTTGACACGGGGTGTCCATTTAGGCACCCTTTTGGTCTACAAACACTTTGACAAAAATGTGATTTTTGGAGTTTACATGTATATTTATGGAAATTGGTAGGTATAATATGTTTTTGTTATGATTGTAAGACACAATAATATATAATATGTACTGTATCATTCATTATGTTTTGATAAATTACATAAAATAGTGTAAGAGGTCCCCGAAATGCCAGATTGCGTGCGTGCGTGCGTGCGTGTGTCTTGACTACACCCTTGAGTGCCAGAGGGGTATTTCTGGTACTCAAAGGGTTAAAATAAGATTGAGAACCTCCGACTTAACGGCATGCATTGCAGTATATGAGCAATTTAGTTGTACATTCACCCCAGCGTGTTGAACTGGTTGTGTGTAACTTAAATGTCTTTACTGGATTGCATGTTTTTGAAAGAGGGACCTGATCACGTACTGTTCAGGTGTCAGTACCCAAACCCTGTCTGTGCTGTGGCAGCCTGAACTGTGAGGTCACACATTGAGCCTTATGTATAAAGACAAAGTGCTGCAGTTCTGGGGACACCAACTTTGTTATAGAGGCCAAATACGCATTTCCAAAATTCAGTTTGATTGAAATGGTTCTTTTACCCTTTCAATCCTAGAAAGTTATCCAAGCATCACAATGTGATGGTGACCTCTTTAGCATTCAAGGGGTTAAAACCCTCAATTTAAATTGATTGACATTAGGGGTATTTAAATTTGTCATCTATAATGCAGGTGGTTTGTAATCAAGGGGTTAAGGGCTCCATTTCAATCAATAGGGATTTATGTAATTTTCATTTCCCCTATGGTGCAATTGGTTTGTGCCTGAATTGCCCCTCTTCAGCTTGGTGAATAAGATCCAACATTCCTCCCTCCGTGAGCACTGGAGTTGATCTGTATGTGTCTGGGGAACTGTGTGATCCTGTGCGATGTGAGCATGGGCAATGTGAGGCTGGTGTACAGAGAAAGTGGAGAAATTCCAGAACAAACCAATTGTGCCATGTGGAAGGAATGGAAATTTACCAAATCCCCGTTTATTTAAATGGGACTTTTATTTAATGAATGCATTGAGATGAGCATATCTGGGAATTCTCCAGATCTGCCCCTGGACACTCCGGTCTCCAGGGACAAAGGCTAGTTCTCCAGCGTTGGGGAGTTTCTTTTCCTTCCCACCCTCCCACTTCCCATCCACGTCTTCTCCATCCCACCTTTTTCCCCCCACTTCCCACCCACTTCTCTTGCATCCCATCTTTTTCCTCCCACTTCCAGGGCCGGATTTGCCATTAGGAAAAGTAGGCACCTGCCTACAGGCACACGCCAACGAGGGGCGCCTGCCATTTGTATTTTTTTTTTTTTTTTTTTTTAATAAAAAAAAAAAATAGCCGCCTCGCTGGCTGCGCCGGCGGCACCCACTCACATTTCCCGCCCCCCCAGTCTTGTACCTGATGGAGCTCCCTCGTCGCCTCTTTAGGAATGCAGAGCGTTGGGAGATGACATCATCTCCCAGCGCTCTGCATTCCTGAATAGGAGACCGCGCGGGAGCTCCGTCAGGTACAAGACTGTGCCAAAGGAGACACAGACAGATGACAGATCTCCTACCAGTGAGGTAGGAAACGGACAGTGGGAGGGGGGGGGAGGCAATGTGGAGCTAATGGGGGGCAAGTTGGAGCCGATGGAGGGCAATATGGAGCTGATGGGGGGCATTGTATGGGCAATGTGGAGCTGATGGGGCAATATGGAACTGATGGGGGGCATTGTGAGGGCAATGTGGAGCTGATGGGGGGCATTGTGAGGGCAATGTGGAGATGATGGGGGGGGCAACGTGGAGATTAGGAGCATTGTGGAGGTATCCAGTGCAGATGGCCCATGGGGGGGCTTCAAATTTCTATGCCTACAGGCTCCTGAGATGTAAATCCAGCCCTGCCCACTTACCACCCACTTCTCCTCCATCCCATCTTTTTCCTCCCACTTACCACCCACTTCTCCTCCATCCCACCTTTGTCCTCCCACTTCCCACCCACTTCTCCTCCATCCCACCTTTTTTCCTCCCAATTCTCACCCACTTCTCCTCCATCCCATCTTTTTCCTCCCACTTCCCATCCACTTCTCCTCCATCCCACCCTGTTCTGCCCACTTCCCGCACACTTAATAACACAAAGATGATTAAGCCCTCCCACCTGATTACTCCTCACCACTTTGAAGCAAATCTGGTCATTGACATCCCCTTGGTCAGCAGCACAGGAACCCTCTCCAGGGGCTCATGATCCATTGAAGACCGTTCTAGAATTCAAGATGTTAAAAGCCACATTTGAATTAATGGGAGTATTTATTTGTTGGATTGTCCCAGAATTTCTACACTTTTAACTTTGAACATATGTCATAACCTCCTAACATTTCAAATGGCCAAAGGAGGACATTGTTTTAGGTTGTGTTGCTGAATTATCAGGTTACTTTATGACCAGCTGACACCTCTTTTTCACTGAATAAATGATTTAGAACTATACCAGCATATTTAATTTACACAGACGAATTAATAAACATATACTGAAGTTTAAACAAATATTAATGTTTTATTGCTGTGAAGCAATGTGATACACTTATATACATACCACACAGTCTAATCTCCTAAATAGAGGGACAACGGGGGGGGGGGAGGACAGAGGGATTTGTGTCTCAAAGAGGGACTGTCACGACTAAAGAGGAACACTTGGGAGGTAAGCAAGAAGAGGGATGGTAAGAAAGAGGAGGGTGCTAATGCTCATACTCACTGTACATCTGAGCTATAGATTAACTGAAACATGCTCAAACAGCAGAAACAACAGAGCATGAAAATTGGAGAAATTCTAGGACAAACCAACTGCATCATAGGGAATCAATAAAAATGTTCATTGATTTAAAGGAGACTTTTAACCTTTTGAATGCTAGAGAAGTCTCCAAAGCATTTGTTGATATTTGCCAAGGGGCAAATAAGCCCCTTTTTGTGGTTAAAGCTAGCATATTACGGGCTAAAAGCTCCATTTAAACCTGTGGGAATTTGGGGAATGTGTATGGTGCAGTCAGTTTGCTCCAGAATTGCTGCTTTTTTCTTTTGCTTTGGACCCTAAGTCTGTCTGATGTCCTAGTCTGCATTAGACTGCTAGGGTAGTGGTGTCTAAGTTCAGACCCAAGAGCTACCAACTGACAAGGACTCCCATGCTTGACCACAGGTGAGCCAATTAAAATGAATGATCCACGGATTAACTCTCCTAGGGGTAATCAGGGAAATCCTTACATCCTGGTCTGTTGGTGACCCTCAAGTACCGAACTTGGACACCCCGAGCTAGGGTATTTATAATCTAAGGGTTCTTGTGAATGATCACATAGGGTATCTGTGTAGGCCACATATCAGATACACCTCTCTCCACACTGATTAATAAATCTCTTCCTTAGGCACATATGTTCAAAAGGAAAGTGCAGGAATTCTGGAGCAAACCAACAGAACCATAGGGGACACATTTCTATAAAGCCCATTAATGTAAAAAGGACTTATAGCCCCTTTAATGCATACGTCAGAGACATCTTTGAGGTTAAAGGTCCTATTTAAATCATTGGCGATTTTTAGTACTCCCCTATAGCGCAATTGGTTTGCTCTAAAATGTCTCCACTTTTCTATTGAACATATGTCTCTTAGTAGGTTTATTATGGTCTCCTCGCAACTGGTTCATGATAGTGATGCTTCTAATATATACGTATCCGGCATTTAATTATTTACATCTGAATTGCTATTCAGTGTCTATGTCTACGTGTCTATGTCAGTGTTTGCGTGTGTGTGTCAGTGTGAGTGTATCAGTGTGTGTGTGTGTGTGTCAGTGTGTGTGTGTGTGTGTGTGTCAGTGTCAGTGTCAGTGTGTGTGCCTTTTAGTGAGTGTGAGTTTCATTGTGTGTGTGAGTCAGTGTGTATAAGTGTAAGAGTGTGTCAGTAAGTGTGTGTGTTAGTAAATAGGCCACACTACAGCAATCTGTGGTGTGATGCTATTGAATTGTTAGCCCCTATCTGGTCTTCACAGCACCTCACACACAGATAACACCACACACACAGCATAGGGTATCACTAGAACCTATTTGACCCTGGGGCAAAATCTGAAGCTGAGCTTCTCATTCACAATGGCCTGGTGCATAATAAAGAAAAGTGCAGAGAAAGGATTCACTGAAGCTATTCTTATCTAACTGGCTGGCAGTGGCAATGGCAATGTGTGATGTATGTGGCTGTCAGCCAAAATAAGAAACTGGTCTGATTGTAAGGAGTTGTAAGATAATGCAGCGCCAACTGTGGTCCCCTTGGATGCCAGGCCCTGTCACAACTGCACCCCCTGTAGTTATGTCTCTGGCACCAAACACACAGAGATAAACATGTAATAGAAGAAAAAATACCAGCCATTTTATTGTTGATTAATTATTATTGGCTTCCAGTCTAGTGTTTGCCATATTGGTGGCAATCCTAGTGATACGGTAACTAGATAAACTGGAGACGTGAATATCTACTATTCCCCCAGTCCTCTGACTCCATTTTCTTACATGCATCAAGAAGCCAGACCACTATAAGCTAGAGTGGAACTTAATACTATACTGAACAGACTTTCACTTTTTAACCCTTTGCGTGCCAGAGGAGTATTCAGAGGGTTAAATGCAATATTTATAACTGAACCCTTTGGTCTATAATGGCCAAACTTGACAAGAGAGACAATTTCCTTTACCCTGCCGGAGTGCCAGAGAGGTGTTCAACAATTGTTTTCATCCATGTTTTTTTTACACTTGTCATTGACTTGGATCTCTTGTAGTCTGTTTCCAGAGAGCTTTCTGTGAGGGGATGTGAAAGCAGAGAGAGTTAAAAATGTACAATGTAAAAAAAGACAGTGAAACAATGTAGATGTCTGCCTCTACAGCATACAGAGTACCTAGAGCTGCAGGGAGACTGAAAACTTTTGTTAATATCTCTTCTTTCACAGTCCCTGACAGAAAGCTCAATGTCAGGGACATAAAATGCAAAAATTATAAAAAGTCTAGGCAATTTGACTTCAATTTTATACACTTGCAGGATATGTAAATATAAAATAGAGGTTGACTGTCTCTTTAAGGACCAGAGAGGTGCACAGTGCATTGCAAAGCAATGCGTTTCATACCATTCTGGTCCTTAAGTTGTTAAAAACTAATTTATTTAGGGACTTCTGTCCTCAGACATGAAAGCCTCACCTATTTGAGCCTGCTCCGCAGCTGATCCTTCCACCTTTTTGCCAATAAACGTTCCCACCAGATGCACTGCTGGGCTCCCTAAGCTCACTGGTCTGGGTATAAAGGCAAAGTGGAACATTTGTAAGACAAATTGTACCATAGAGGTCAAATACAAATGTATATTGTCAAGAGTGGTAAGGGAAGCAGGTTTGTGAGCATACTTAGAGATATCTAAATGGCACAAAAAAAGTAACTACAAAATGTTAACAGTATCAATGTAACACATAAACTGGGATGAATTATTAAAAGGAAAAAATTCTGAGGAAAATCATCAGAATTTAAATGTAGGTTGCCGAAGTCAATACCCTTGGGTAACAAATGCAAAGAAGTGGATCACAACCACTGTGGATAAATGCAAATGTAAAGAAGGAGATGGTAAGGAAACAAAAATAATTTAAACAATTTAATTGTGAAGCAGCAGATAATGCTTTCATGAAATACAGGGAGTGCAACATAGATTGTAAACAGACAATTAGGCTAGCAAAGATGTGAAACTCGCATTGTAAGGGAGAGCAAGACTAATCTAAAAAAGTTTTTCAAGTACATGAAAAGCAAAAAAAGCTTGAGTGCATTGGCTCTTTCAGAAATGATGTGTGAAAGGATAAGGAAAAGGCTGATGTTCTGTACACCTTATTTTCAACTGTATATACCAGGGAATGAGAAATGGTAGAAGAGTCTCAACTAATTACAAGAAAAATCATACCTTTGTCAGATGTAGCGTTAACACAAGAAGAGGTCAAGAGGAGACTGGACAAATTAAGACTGACAAAACACCTGGTCCTGATTGCATACATCTAAGGGTTCTTCGGGACCTCTATACAATGATAGCAAGACTACTCTTTTTAATCTTTAAAGACTCTCCCCACATGCTCAGTGCCACAAGATTGGACTAAATCCATTGTGGTACCTTTATTTAAGAACTAAAACAGATCAAGGGAATTATAGACCTGTAAGTTTGACCTTGATGTAAGAAGACTGATTGAAAGGATGCAAATAGTATATATTCAACACTACACTGTGAAAAATAAAATTATTAGCAGAAATCAACATGGTTTTATAAGGAATAGATCTTGCAAGGCAATCTTTTGAACTTCTATGAAGAAGTAAGTAGCAACCTAGATAATGATAAAGCAGTAGATGTAGTATGTCAAGATTGTGCAAAGGCATTTGATACAGAGCCACACAGGAGGCTTGAGTATAAAATAAGGAATTTAGCTCTAGGGGATAATATTTGCAACTGGATAGAAAATTAAATGACTAGACCTCACCTCGAATATGCTGTGCTGTTTTGGAACCAGTTCTGAAAAAGAATATTCTAGTACAGAGAATATCACCAGAATTAATTCTAGTGGACCTATCATGTTCACTAACATAGTGCTATAGCGTTTTATATGTTATTAAGGTACACGTTAATAATGCTGAAAGATGTTAGATTTATTAAATTTACAGTGTGCGATTGTATGTATATACCTGTACCTTTCATGAAGAGTGCTGCTATTTTGCTCTGACCACGCATGTCTGTCAGCATCTTGCCTCCCTCACATGTGAATGAGTCCTTTGTGAGCAGGCTAGGTCCAAAATGTGCATAATAAAATGGATACAAACACTTTGTGCACAGTCCACTTCGCTATGTTAATGCTTACAATGTGAAATAGACTGCCACTTTATATGTCTTGCGAGCGTGTGAACATGCTCTCACTGAGGATCCAGGACCTGAACTCACATGAGTAGGGGCACGCACCAGGCCAGGTGAATGTTTGGCAGCAATGGAGAATGAAAGGGAGGAGGTATTAAGAACAACTGTAGGGCAGCTTGCCCCGCTGCTATACAAGTATGATGTAACACATTTCTCTTTTACAACATAGATTTTAGAAAAAAACATTAACGAGATCCAGGGTAGTGTTTATGCAGGATTCATATAAAAGTAACTTCAAAACAGATGATAGATCCACTTTAAAGGGATAGTAATACTTCGCTTTAACTTTATTTTATTTTGTATGCATTAAAAAAACATGAAGAACGATGTCTTATCTCTCAAACCTTTATGGTTTAAGAGATAGTCACAAGCAAAGTTTCCCCTCCCGCCCCTTTTACCTAGTGTAAGCCATCTCTTCTCAGATGTGGAATGCAGTCCATAGACCAGACAGATAATAGAAGGGGACAATCTTCTTCCTATGAGAACAATGAAAGCCCTGCCCCCTTGACAAGCTTTTCAGGTTTTTCCCTTATCTTAATTGAAGATTGTCCCTCTGTGCAATCTACCTGGGCACCTCCCTTCTGATCTGGCTGAGGAGTGTTACATCAGTAAAAGGGGCGGGAGGGGGACACTTTGTCATTGAATTACTCTGGAGCTACAACTCTGACAGAACTGAAATAACACTCTCCAAAGTCCAAATACTATGATGATTAATTAGAGCTGCTTTTATTATGAAACATCACTATCCTTTTAAGAGAATGGAGGATTTGAAGTATGAAGAAAGTCTAGTCGAACTTTGTTTATTTGCTCAAGAGAATAGATGTCGGAGGGGATCTTGTTAGATTGTATAAGTATATACAAGGCCAGTATAAGGTTCTCTCTTGGGAGCTTTTCATTCCAAGGCTGAATCAAATAACTAGGGACCACACATTACAATTACATGAACTTCAGTAGAGGTTTTTTTTTTTTTTTTTTTTTTTTAATATACAGTACAGTGTTAAATTGTGGAATTTTGGAGTTAGGGAGGGCTTATATAATTCCCATTAATACTCCGTTATATTGTGATGGACTTGTGTCTTTTTTCAACCTGATTTACTCTGTACTCTCTAAATCTCCATTTAAACCAATGGGAATCTTGGGAAGTTATATTTGCTCAAGAGTTTCCTTGCACTTTTCCTGTAAAAACAAGGATCATTGTTATTATTTAATTCCAAATGCATTTATATTCTAAGAGGGTTAAAGATCCTACCATAAGGCAATTGCTGTATCTATAGTTCCTTATGCCCAAACGCTAGGCTGGGCTGGGCTGCTGCAGTGTGCTTGCCAGGCAAGTGTTTGGATTTACTGTAAAGGTTTTTGTCTTTTGTTTATTTATTTCTATTGTGAGGGGGTGTTCTGCAGTAGTTCAGAAATATCGGTAGCACAACTGTCTCTTGCCCACAAGTATTTACTTGTGCTGCAGAATTATCCCTGGATACTTTACTTATTCCCAACTTTAAGCATGAACGTATAGGACTATTGTTTGTGACGGTCACTACTGTCTTACTGGCAAAATAGACTGGAACGATGAATCTCTGTAAAATGGGAGTATAAGCATATATGAATGTGTGCATGTATATTTTAATTTACAGTATATGGCACCTCTCATTGTACACCACTCCCTACAGAGGAGGTAGGGAGCAAGGTTGGCCAATGCGAGACGCTCCAGCTGCTGACAGACTAAAATTCTCATTGTTGGCTGACAGGGAATTGTAATCTGTCAGCAGCTGGAGGGCCTCAAGTTGCCAACCACTAATATCAATTTACTATATATGAGCTTTCACAGTAGAGGACACACCTTTGTATCAACCCAATTAACCTTTTGAGCACAAGAGGGTACACAGCGCATTGCAGAGCAATGCATAGCTTACTTCCTCTAGCACCCAAAGGGTTAATGCTGGAGGGCTTAGCAATGCAATACAAAACAATTGTCTATGAATATAGTGCTAATTTAAGACTTTCAAAGTTTTGGCATGTTTATTACTATATTAAGCCTACCAAATCATTAGTATGGATTGATGGTCAGCTGCAGAAAGAAGAGTTCTTAGCATTACCAGTAGTGGGTATTAGTCAGATAGGTGTAGAGGGCACAGTAGTGCAGCAAGGCAAGAGGCAGTATTAGTACTAACAGCAGGCAGGTAGCTCTCTGATCCAGAATGATCACTGTGTAAGGAAATCCAGGACATTTACAGAGTACTTTAAAATTCCACAATAGTGTCCTGGAAAATCAGGATATATACTACTAACCTTGTAATATAAATTAGCAAAATATAGGTTTTTATTAAATTCCCCACTTACCACAAGATAGCGATCCCTGCCTCAAAGAGTTTATAAACTAATTGTACCAAAAATGTAATATGTTAACCCTTTAAGGATTAGAGTGTTGTGCAGTGCATTGCTATGGGCCATATGTATCAATGTGTCGCTAATAGAGATTCATGATAGAAATCTGATTATCTACTGTTCATTTCTAGTTACCACAGGGGGAAATTAAAGTTTTGTTAAATGTGACCTGTGGCATGTTTATCAAGATTGAAAGAACATTTAGGGTCTATTTAAGGACAAAAAATAGCGATAGCCTGAGCTATTTGTTGTATTAAGGAGGGATGTTTGCTAATCGAGCCTATTTATCATCCTGTCTTTTTAAATGCTAATATAGACAATTTCCTACTAAAAGTTAGTGAGTGCATTCCAACATATGCCCCTTGTCTTCACTATAACTTATTCAAGGCCTTTAAAGGGATAGTAATGTTTCATAATAAAATCAGCTCTAATTAATCATCATAGTATTTGGACTTTGGAGAGTGTTATTTCAATTCTGTCAGAGTTGTAGCTCAAGAGTAATTCAATGATAAAGTATCCCACTCCCACCCCTTTTACTGATGTAACACTGTTCAGCCAGATCAGAAGGGAGGTGCACAGGTAGACTGGAGAGAGGGACAATCTTCAATTAAGATAAGGGAAAAACCTGAAAAACTTGTCTAGGGGGGCAGGGATTCCATTGTTCTCATAGGAAGAAGATTGTCCCCTTCTGTTGTCTGTCTAGTCTTACAACAAGATTCCACATCTGAGAAGAGATGGCTTACACTAGGTAAAAGGGGCGGGAGGGGAAACTTTGCTTGTGAATATCTCTCAAACCATAAAGGTTTGAGAGATAAGACTTATATTGTTCTTTGTGTTTTTTTAACCCTTTGAGTGCCAGAGGGGTATGCAACACATTGCAAAGCAATGTGTTGCGTAACCCTCTGGCACTCAAAGGGTTAATGTCTACAAAATAAAATAAAGATAAAACTAAGTATTACTATCCCTTTAATGGTTTAAACATGCTTGATACTTACAGTATCAAAGAAATAGTGATTGTGCAGTCATCTATGAGAATTAAGATTACAACATATGCTGAAAACGGTTGGGTAATCTAAATAATTTAATTATTTTAGGTTTGATCACATGATGCATGCTGCACAGACAGTAGTAATCATTTAGCAGTTATAGATGTCAAGGAGTGCAGATTCCTACAATTGCATTAGAAAAGTAATTATCACAGATCTTTACAGGGAGAATAGAATGTTAAAAGTATATGACCACATTTTTATTTTTTGGTGTTGGCTTTAAAAGGAAATTATAAAAAAAAAAAAAAAATATATATATATATATATATATATATATATATATATATTTGATGTATATGTATTTGTGTCTGTAAATCTTTTGTTGAATTAAGTGATAACATACTGAACTTACTGGTTCTGCAGCATATTCCTCAATCACAGCACACATTAACCCTTTCAGTGACAGAGGGGTATGCCCTCATAAAGTAAAGTAACTAAAATTCTTTGTGATTAAGTAAAACAATGAGAAGAGGAAGTGATGGCTAATTTACTCAAAAGAAAGGAACTGCAATGGATTCATTGGGGCAGGATTGCCAATCGTCAGTAAATTTAAGATTGCAGTGAAAATTCTGATAAAACACAAAGCAAAAATATGAATTTCATTTGCAGTATTCACCATTTTATTTTTATGTATTTTTATATATATATATATATATATATATATATATATATATATATATGCATTACATGAGAAGGAACACCTTCTAATAGTAATACCTCCTTCCCACTTACCTTACAATGGCCAGAAAAATCCTAATGTCAAGCAATGCATTGTACATCCCTCTGGTCTAGTGGGCGAGGTTTGTGTCCTGCAGGTCCGCTAGCAATTGTGTTATGACCTCCTCCACGGACATGATATTCAGGACTGATCAAAGATATTGTCATGAACAAGGGCACAAGGACAAAATTAATAGTGGCCATTGGTATTTTATGGCCCTAGTAAGTTGTGAGGGTTATTATTATAAGGTTTTAATTTACTCCTTTAAGTTAGTTGAATATAATGCTATTTGCATATTTCAGCTGGTCCCACAGACTTTCACTTTTGTTTCCTATGGAAATGATCTATACATTGTATCAGGAACTGCAGGTAGAATGTTATGGTGGTTCATGGAAAGAGGGTAAAGAGCGTCTTTCTTTTTATATATGTTATGAGATTTGTCTGTATCTTATGTGATAGTGGATGGGGATCATGCTCACTAAGGGTGGAGGCTTAGTTCACCTAGGATGCCTTGTGTAAGGAATCCTGAGCTAGTCCTGGCCATGAGTGTGTATTGATCTGTCTACTCTAAGTAAGCAAACACTCAATCAGAAGAACATTTATATCCGTATTTAAAAAACTTTTACTTCTGAGACCCAAAAGTCTTTGCTGAGGGTCTCTCTAGTTTCTAGAATAGTGGGGGGCAAGCTGTTCAACTACTCCTCACATCATGCACAGTCCCCAGGTTGTACGATATCAGGTCCTAACTGAGTCCACACTTTCTGTGGACAGGTTTGTATGTGAATGTAATTCGTGTCTGGAATAATTATTACTCAGTTGTGCAGATCTGTAGAGTGTTACTTTATACAAACATGGTAATTGTTTGAAGTAAATTATTTGAATTCCTAAAGTATGTGCTTTAAACCTTTGGATGATACAGATGTCTCCAATGCATTTCAATTGTTCATTAGAATATTAATGGTGGTTCCATTAAAGGAATAATAAAAATTACCAATACTTTGCTACAATGGCTTCAGAAATAAAATAATCGCTGCAATTTCCCTGCTTATAAATGCCTTGCTCAAACAATTTGTGAAGAACTATTAGTGTATAATTTACATATTATGTTCACTTAAAAGAGAACACCTTGATCAAGCATGGCTGCAATATTAACTGCATGAGTGCCAGAGCGGTGCCCAGAGAAATGCTTTGTGCACCCCTCTGGCACACACAGGTTTAAGAGAAAGTAGTTTGGCATTAGTTTAAACCTTCAATCCTTAAAGGACTAGAGAGTTGCACAACACATTACAAATCAATGTGAATCATACCCCTCTGCTCCTTATTATTTGCATGTATTTATAAAGCACCAGTGGATTCCACAGCCTGTACAATAATTAAAAAATATACAACTGAATAATTTACAGTGGGATAAAATATGTAGGATATTTGAAAAAAAACAAAAAACATTGAGGCATTGGTATCAGGAGGATGCGGGCCCTGCTCACTACAGTTTACAGTCTGTAGGAACTGAGGAACTGATACATTAAATTTAAGTGCTTGAAGTTGATGAGTGGTCCAACCAGACTGTGACAATGGGAAGAGGAAAGTATGTATGTATGAATATTTTTATTTATATAGCACCAACATTTGTACTTGGAGCTTTACAGTTTACATTTAGTAGAGAAGAGGTACAATAAGTGCAGTAATTATGTTCTTATATAGACAATCATAATGGGAATACCAGGTGAGTATAAATTAGGATAAAAGGTCCCTGCCCCATATATCTTGCAATCTAAGTATAGGAAGGGTGACATACAGATACAAGCAGGTAGAGGAGGAAGTGCAGTTTTTTGACATATTAGATAATGTTTCCCTATTGCTGTAGTGATACCATTTAAAAGGTGCTCTAATATAAAGAACTGTAGGTTGTGAACATTCAGATGATAGTATCATGGAGAAAAACTGATGAGTGAGAGTGGAAGAGTGTTATTAGCCTGCAGTCGGGGCAAGTAAAATGTAAAGTAAGGGTGCAACGAGGTCATCCACAAAGCAGTATGGAATGAGTGGGGAAAATGTTAATGGAAAGAGGGCATAGAACAAGGTTGCGAATAAGGGGAGGATGTGTGGAGGTATTGTGTCTAATAGTGTTCATCTTATCTTTAAAATGCATGGTAATATTTTGAGCAGTGAGATCTGTGCAGGGAGTATGCTCAGTGAGGAAGAGAAGGGAATTGAAGATACTGAAGGGTCATTTAGGATTAGAGGACTGAGAAGATATGAGACAGCTGAAGCAAGTTTGTTTAGCAAGGGAGAGGGCAGAACAGTGTGAGTGAATACTGGGCTACAGAATGACCATCTTGGTAAGTAGAAGACTTGGTTCACTAGGTGAGACCAAAGGAGGAAGTTAAGGTGAGGTATTTAGAAGCAGTGGAGGTTTCATGTATATTCAAGTCACCAACAATGAGTGTTTGAATATCTGATGTGCAAAAGTAGGGAAGCCATGCAGAGAAATGATCAACAAAGTGGAGAAAAGAACCGGGTAGCTATAAATGACAGCAACCCACCACAAGAATTGCAGTTGGCATGGCCTTCAATGGAAGAAAATGTGAGTGAGGGAACAGGAGGAATGTACTGAGAGAGTTGAGGGATAAGAGAAGAAGCCTCCCTCACCCTCATTATCTGATTGTCACCAGGTCTAGGGGTGCGGCTGAACTGTAATCCTCAAAAGGAGACTGCAGCAGTAAAGGAAGTATCGGAGGAGGAAATACAGATCTGTGGGTGCCAAGAGGTCCCCAGAGTTAGAGGTAAAAAGAATGTAAGGGATTTTTAGTTTATTATACAGAGTGTGCATACCTGTGGGCATATTTGGAGGGAGCATGAAGGGTTGTTAGCGAATGTGTATTAGATTATTGTGGTTCCTGGTGTTATCTGTGTGGCATAGAGATGATGAAATGGGGGACATGATTAGGAGAGATCCCCAGCTGCTGAAAGCAGAACTATTGAAAGATAAAGGAAAATGATTGTGTCATTTAAAGGTGTGTGAATGGTGCTGGGTAGTGAATGTGGATGGAAGAAAGGATAGGATTTCATGAGAGGAGAGATGATGCAATGGAGATACAGTTTAAAGCAACAGATCAAGTGGAAGAGGAGGAAACTTTAATGAGTAGGGAGGTGACATAAGCAAATAAGTAAGCAAGAGGGAAGAGGAGGAGCACAGTGTTTAGGAAGGGAAAACTAGAAATTGAACTGCCGAGAGCTGCTAAAATATTGGCAGAAGTGAATGCTATGTAGGGAGAACAGCTGGAGCTGTTAGTCCAACAGGGAATAAGGTAAAGGCAGAATCTGAAGAGTTTTAGTCAGGGCTGCAAATAATTTAGGGAAGGCAGGATTTTACTCATTTGTATGTGTATGAGTGTTTGTAGCAATAAAGTTAAATAGAGACCTGAAATAGAGACCTGAAATAAAAAGATGTAAATCCTCCCTTTTTAACACGCAATTCATTGAATTAACTCCTCCTGTATAGCTTCCAATTCATTCTCAACCCTTTGAGTGCCAGAGGGGTATGCAACGCATTGCAAAGCAATATTACTTTAAAAATATTCCACTGCAAACAGGCCCACTACCAGTCCACGCTCTCTGTCCTTAAATGGTTAACATTATATTTTTACTTTACACTCTTTATTTTACACACAATCAGGCTGTAGCAATTCTGGAGCAAACCAAATACAAATTCATAAAACCTCCCATTGATTTAAATGGGGCTTTAAACCCCTTAAATGCTAGAGACATCTCAAGAAAATGGAAACCTCTCTACCATTCAAAGGGTTAAAAGTCCCATTTAAATCAGTTGGGTTTTGTATTTGTTCCCTAAAGTGAAGTTAGTTTGCTCCAGTTCTTGGTACATTAGCCTCAGAGTGTTACAGATAAAATATAGCACTATTAGTTGAAGAGCCGTGTACACGGGCCACGGTGCAGTCATGTACATTAGAGACTGCACGCGCTGTGGCTGATACGGTGCGGGGTGCTCCGAATGTAATCCCGCTCCATTATCAGACGTGGTGCGGGCAGTATGTACTGCGCACGACAGCTTCTGAGAAACACACACTTAGTGTATTCTTATATAGGATAATGCTAACTTATACTTTATGCTGCTTATATGCATACCTATGTAATCTCAGGGTTTGACCCTTAGCCTCCTCGGGGTTTGGACATAGATCTCTGGGTCAAAGAGTGGAGTGGAATGTTATCGGGTACATGATTTGCACTAGACAACTACATTGGTGCTTATTGGTGCTATCAGAAAGGCAAAGGGAGAAGTCATTCTTGTGTTCAGGCAGCATATTATTAATGGTTCCTTTTGGACTGATTGGATCACCTTTTGTTTGGAGCAAACAAGGACCATATCGCCTAGAATCAACACTTGCTAGAGGGTTAATGTTTTAAATATCTCCGTGCTCCTTCATTATGAAAGTTTGCCGACAGGCTTAAATTAATTATATAGGTTGACTGGAACATCAATAAACAGGTCCATATCTGTTATTTTAGACTTTTATTTTGTTTTTCATTAAATGGAATGTGTTAAATTCCACCAAAAAATATGTTTGTAATATTGTATTTATACTATTCCTTTAAGTCACAATAAAAGGCCAGTCTTATGGATGCCAGAGGATTGTGAAATGCATTCCTTTGTACAAGTACCTGGAATTCAAGAGGTAAATACTGAACTATTTTAAGTTCCAGCAAGTTACTCAAGAAGATGTTCTGTATTACTCACATACTCAAAGGGGTGTAAAAGGCATTGCAAAGCAATTTGTTGAGTCTTCTTGTCCTTAAAGGGTTAAACTAGGTTCTTGTATTAATCTCCATTCAGAAGTGTTTGCACAGCGATAGACGTGACTGGCTTTTTCTGTAAACTGAAGGGTTAAGTGTAATGATTCCAGCAGGAAAAAAAAGAGAAAATCTTTTTGGCAAAACCCTAACATTACACAAAATAATAATCTGCAGTGGTTCAGAAACCTACTGACTGGGCCCCAGACATTCCAATTTAGTCATTCAGCTCATGCTGTCTACATTGCGCATTCTGGTCTTCTTTTTAGACATCTTCACAGTGAGTGGCTCGGACGGGTTTGCTGACACCCGTTGTCATGCATGGCCTGCTGTCTTAGGAAAGATTCTGTGGTTTAACCTCTCTAGCGCTCATGCTGCAATGCATTATCGACTCATTTCCCCCCTTCTGTAGTTAAAAGTACAGAATTAGTGAGAACTCTGTACTTACATAAGTCATAACTTGTCACACTCAACAACGTATGGGGGAGATTTATAAAATTGGTGTTATAAAGAAAATGTCTCTAAAATTGTTGCAAAATGACATAGGAAATGTATAAATGTATAGTAACATTTTCACTAAGTGCTAATGCAAGTCCGTCAAATTTTTTGTTAACCCTTTGAGTGCCAGAGGGGTATGGAATGCATTGCTTTGCAATGCATTCTGTACCCCTTGAGCCAGTGGTTCTCAATCTTTTTTTGTTCGGGGCACCCCTAACACATAATCTACAACATTCGGGGCACCCCTAACATATTTAATGTACTTTATCAAGGGCATAAGGTGGTACAATACATAAATATTCAGTTATTATTAGGTTTTATAATCATAATAACAAAATTAAATCTATTGTGCATAACAATTTCTATAAATCTTTATTTAAAAGTCCATTTGTATGAGTCTTCATAGAAAACATGGGGCACCCTAAGTTGATGTCCGTGGCGCACCAAAGTGCCACGGCACCCTGGTTGAGAATCACTGCCTTGAGCACTCAAAGGGTTAAACCCAAAAAGAATTGTGTCGTAATGTATTTATAAAGAAATTTGCTAGTTGCCCCCAAAATAAAGGCAGTTTCAGTCATTAAATCTTGATGCCAGGTATAACTTGTTCTTCATGGAAGTATGTAGTGACAGCGCCATATAAAAAAAAAATGTTTGCAGGTGGATAGGGTGTGAGGGTGGACTGGGTGTGAGGGTGGACTGTGTGTGGACTGGGTGTGAGGGTGGACTGTGTGTGGACAGGGTGTGAGGGTGGACAGTGTGTGGGCAGGGTGTGAGGGTGGACAGTGTGTGGGCAGGGTGTGAGGGTGGACAGTGTGTGGGCAGGGTGTGAGGGTGGACAGGGTGTGAGGGTGGACAGGGTGTGAGGGTGAACAGAGTGTGGGCAGGGTGTGAGGGTGAACAGAGTGTGGGCAGGGTGTGAGGGTGGACAGAGTGTGGGCAGGGTGTGAGGGTGGACAGAGTGTGGGCAGTCCGTGGGCAGGGTGTGAGGGTGGGCAGTGTGTGGACAGCATGTGGACAGAGTGTGAGGGTGGCCAGTGTGTGGAAAGTGTGTGGAGAAAAAAAAAATGTCCCCGGATTTCACTTAAAAAAATCTGGCCACCTTATCATAACTTCATAAGTGCTCCTGGTCTTCTTGCCTCCTGCTCTCTCGCGGCATTTTTCATTCGTGTTCTATTCATTTGGGCGGCCCGAATGAACAGAGCCCAAATGTTAAGCGCTGAGATGCTGGAGCACTGTAGTGCGCGATGATTCGCCAGGGGGCGGCTTAGCTGGTGATGTCAGACACAGTGTAACTCACTGCGTGTGCGCACCAGCCACTAGAGGAGCTGCAGCTGCACCCAGAGGAGGATGCGGTGGACGAAGGAGCGCTCAGCGTAGGCCGAAGCAAGCAATTTGAGCAGTGAGTCACGGGGGAGAGGAGACCACACTGAGCCTCTTCTTTAACTTGTTTTATTTGAGCCTCAGCGTCTTCTTTAACTTGTTTTATTGTCCATACAGTTCCAGACGTGATCCAATGACAGATTTAGATTATTTGCTAATGCTAGTATGCTACTCAGTATTATTTTCCAGAGTGGGGCCAGCATCAACTGTATGAAGGACTGGAGCTAAATGTACAAACTTGATAAAGTTCTCTGTCTTTAATACATTTCTATATACATTTGAAACCACAGTAGCATTTAAGGCATTTGCTGAACAATACAGAGAACTTTATCAAGTTTGTACATTTAGCTCAAGTCCTTCATACAGCTGATGTTGGCCCAACGCTGGGAAATAATACTGAGTAGCATATTCTCTTCTGTATTTATTAATCTATTTTTCATCTCTGAGGCACTGCCACTTTAACCCTTTGAGTGCCACTGTGCCAGAGTTGCGTACCACTCTGGCACTCAAAGGGTTAAAGTGGTAGTGCCTCAGAGATGAAAAATAGATTAATAAATACAGAAGAGAATTCAGAGAAGCCTGTCCCTAAAATTGTTACATTGTCCCTCAAATGTTGACTGCCAGAGGGGTATCCTTGTTGCAAATTGTTAACCCTTTTAATTCCAGTGTACATGTACATATTACATAATTTATCTGCTTTAGATGCCATTTTTTTTTTAAACTTGGTTGCGTATTTCGCAGAAATTGCTGGAAATAGAGAAATCTGAATTTTGTAAATTTATATTTTCCAAATGTTTGTGTATGTGTGTATTTATATAATGTAGTGTTTTATAATTGCCCCGCTATTTTTGTCCCTGGCCCCCCATGTGCCCCCCCTAAATATGAATGCTGGAGACGCCACTGCCCGTCACTGTGAATTGTAATGACAATTCTGAAACGTTCACGAAGAAGGCTTTTTATACATCACCTTGAATTCCTTAGGCAGTGCATTCTTACATTATTGTTTAATTATAATGCAGATACATTGAATCAATTTTTATTATTTAAAATGGGGAAAAATGTGTTCAAACCCATGGTGGACAGCTAGAGGCCCTTCCTCCCATTCAGCTGCTGGCTAGGGAAGATGGGAATTGTAGTCCTGAACAGCAGAAGGCCCTCAGGTTACCTAGCCCTGGGTATTACCTAGTCCTGGGTAAACCATAATGATTTTATTTATATATTCTGTTAACCTCTTGAATGCTAGAGAAGTCTCCAATGCATTTTGAAGCAATACACTAGACACGGCTCTAGCATTAAAGGAGTTAATATTGAACATCAGCAGTGTTAAAAATATTTGTACTTTGCATGTCCTACTTATGCAAGAATAATGTCATAGATTCTTCTAATTTCTGCTGTT
The DNA here is from genome assembly GCA_037306005.1 of Rhinophrynus dorsalis. Lineage (NCBI taxonomy): Eukaryota > Metazoa > Chordata > Amphibia > Anura > Rhinophrynidae > Rhinophrynus > Rhinophrynus dorsalis. The sequence continues at coordinate 580,319,609 of CM074718.1, forward strand.
CCATTGACACTAGGGGGCACTGCCTATCCTCAGTTTTGGATTTCCACAAGAATCTTCAGTACAGAATCCCAACATTTGTACTGTCATGGGTTTATTCAAAAATGTATATTCAAGTACAACTCTTTGAAGCACATGGCGAAGGATTTCATTCACTGCATTTTTGTTTATTAGTCAAATGCCATAACTAAGTGTTACTGTTTCAGGTAATGCCACTTGCTCTTCTCAGAAAGACACTATCAGTAGTCTTTCCTAGTACATATTTGCTGGACTAGAAATGTCAGAAGCACAAGTTTGTCCTGTGATGAAGCTTATATTCCTTGCAAGCTGCACTTCTGGCAAGCCTTGTAAGTAAGCAAGAAAATGAATTAGATGGTTATTGGGGTTTATTTAAACACAGGTCAGCCAAAAAGCAACCAGATACACAAACAGGGAAACAACATATAATATATGTGTGCCTATATATAATATATATTTATGTGTGTGTATATATATATATATATATATATATATATATATATATATATATATATATGTGTGTGTGTGTGTGTGTATATAAAATGTGTGTGTACATGTAGGGGATTTCTAGTGCATTTTGAATTAAGCATTTATACTATGTTATTCTTTTGTGCACAAATTCTCACTTTTCATTGCCTTTGATTTCTCTCTCATAACATTCAGCATTCTCTTCTGTTTGCACGATTCCTCTAACTTTGCTAATTTAAATGAAATAATTTGGTTCTCCTATAACCTTGATTTTGGCCGTCTTAAAATACATGAACTCCTTAGAATATTTTTTCTCTATATACATCGTTTTTACATTTTTGGTAAAATAATATACTACAGATTTAATAATTCTCTGTTCTCATCTTTCTTTAACGTAAAAATACCACTATTTTTATTTGCGGTTAGTATAAGATATTAATCAGTTTTTATATTAAGTATTTTATATTTCTCACTATATTCCATAAGAATAAATATGAAAACTTTGTTTTTCTGTTGGAGAAAAAAAAATCCTATTCATCTTCACAAATTAAGTGGTTTTGTTTGAAAAAGCTTTTTTTTTTATTATTGTAATTTTGTCTAAAAAAAAAAAAAAAATTAAATCCACTGGGTGAAAATATAAGATTGATAGAAAAAGTAATAAAAAAAAATCCTTCTTAAATGAGCAAGCAGAGCTTAAAGATGGTAATTTTTTTTTTTTTTTTTAAACTCCTGATTGAGACATTTATGCAAAACGTTAGATTGAAAGAGACAGGCTTTGAGCATAAACTACAGTAATCTGTCAGGCCTGTAGTTGAAGGCCACTGCAGTGGTATCAGGCACAGACTGAAAGATTTCATGGACTTTTTAATTGCTGGAGTGTCGAGCAATGAATTGTTTACCAATATGCCATAGGTTCCACCAGCAAGGAAAGGGTCAAGTATGAATTCTTAATTGTTTCAATGTGAAATGCCTCTTTGTCATGTAGAGTGTCCTTGGCAGTGGACAAATCACATAGCTGACACCAGAATATGGAAGGCATTCAGTATGCTTCAAGTCTCAGTGTTCAACCTGTGAGGAGGGAGGCTTTTTAGAAGACAAGGAAACATTCTCTGCGTTGCTATAATACCTACTAATGTACAAGTAGAAGCTGTTCTAAAAGAAAATAATTATAGCAAGACTAGCGTGCAAGAAGGTATTCAGCACGTTAAATTGCACTGGGTTGTATACCTCTCTGGCACTCCGTTAGATAATATTTTGGTTACTTCTACTTTGTGCATATGGGCAATTCAGTTGGTCGTCTCCAGAATTTCTCGGCTTTTTCTTCTTGCCTAAGGTCCTTTGTCTCTGTTACAGAGAATCGACCTGGAGAAACTCGATTTCTGCTTACATAAGTTACTTTCTTGCTGTAATCTTGAAAAAACACCTGGCCCGAAATATTATATGACAGAGTAGATTTTACCTTTTTATACTACAACATAAATCTTCTTAATATTTCGACAAAGTTGAACAAAATAAGGGGCATGCTTGAAATAAATCGCATTTGTATAATAAAACCCGTCTTTATTTATTTATTTTACTGCCACCATGTTTCTAATTATTTCTTTGTATAATCGTGGACAGTTTGGGTCTCAGTCTGACCTTTTGTAATAGATCTGTCATTTAACAAGAACTGGCATTACCTTGTTATACCTTATCAGTTCATAAGAAAAACACTGATTAATCAATAAGGGCCGGTTTATGCCAAATCCTACATTTCATCATTTGAAATGTTATGTGCAGGCGCTGTCTACAAGCAGTCAGATGCCAGCACAGTTGTAATAGGTTTTCCTCCCCCAAGCAGTTTATTGCTCTTAGCTATGAAAAGTTAATTTCAGATTCCGATATAGTTGCATTAATTTTCTAGACATTTTCTGAGTGTAGAACAGCAAAGTAGAACATGAACTTTACACTGCAGCTCTGTAGCTAATCGTTTATTTCCTCAAGCAAAAGGGAAAAATGCCACAACATCTGTTGGGGGGGGGGCATACTTGAAGAAACTTACAAGGAAAGTAGTTAAAATTTTCTATTTTAGAGTACCAAATTAGCAGTCCCTTAATAAATATATATATATATATATATATATATATATATATATATATATATATATATATATATATATATATATGTATTATGTGTGTGTGTGTGTGTGTGTGTGTGTGTGTGTATCAATTGAAAATAGATTCTTCAGTAAACACAAATGACAGAACTTTAACTCATTGTGGTAAAAGGCTAAGGACATCGATGCATCAGTGTTTATAATTGAACTTTTAACCTCTAGAGTGCTACAGAGGTCACCAGTGCAGTGCTTTGCAATGCACTGACCTCTCTAGCCTTCAAGGGGTTAGAAATCCAATTTAAATCGGTAGAAATTAGGGAAATATTTTCTTCCCTACATAAGTGATTGGGTCGCTCCAGAACTGAGATTCTCTCACTTTCCACAGAAATTCCTAATAAAAAACATTATCAAAAAGTAAGAAATTGTGGAAGAAAAATAAATTAAGAAATTGTGGTAAAACTGGGAAAAGATCTTCGTCTGAATTGACTAGTGAGGAAAATTCATACAGATCCTCTGCTTTAGGGTACAGGAGGGCAAAATGTGTTGTTTGCCCTTTCTGGCTGTGACAGAGGTAAGGACCACAGCACAGCTGGACTGTGTTACCCCCCCCCCCCCCCACACACACACACTATTAACCCACCATTCTGTGCTGTCTGCAGTAATTATTATATAATTCTACACTTTTATGCATTCACTTAGTTTTATTCACATTTTCCTTCTCTAGCAGCAGTGAAATTAAATCTGTTCATGAGAAATGGTTGTTTATTGATTTTAACATGGAGCTGAAATCTAAAGAATAACAATTCAAAAATAAAAGTTTTTACTATAACATAACAAATTGGTGGTTTTACATTTCTTATTTCATTTAAGTTATTGGATTTTGAACTTTTTATTGCCTTACTTATTTTACAAATATTTATAAATAAAATAGCACATAAAAAAGAGTTGTCTCTATATATAACCGAATGGTGCTAGATATTTCTTCCAGTTTAGAAAAGGTATTTGAACCATCCATACTCTTTTTGTCCAATGTAAAATGTAGTTCACATATATGAATAAATGTAATTAATTAGATTCATTAAAAAAAAAATAAAAAAAAAAAATATATATATATATATATATATATATATATATATATATAAACATACAAACCCTTCATTTTTGATATGCGAAGACAACATGCTGAGAATTTTTTTCTTTTTTAATCGGCTAGGTTGTCAATTAAGTTGTAATTATCTTATGCTTTTACTACTTCCATCCCTGAATATTTAGTTAATGCATTCACTGAAGAATCTATTTTATTATATTGTTCAAACAAAGGAAATTATGCAGGTTGTTTTATTTTTTTTTTGGGGGGGGTAGCAATGCTTTTTTTGATTGACAGTTGCAAGCAAGATAATATAGTGTCTCTAAAATATGTGCAAGAAATAGACGAAGTCAAGATAAAAAAGTGTTAAATATCTCTTAGTTTTTATAGAGTGCATAAGCATTTTGAAGGTGTGCAATGTTTAAATGTTTAGGAAGGTGTGCTAATTCTTTATTTAACTACTAACATTTAAGTTGAATAATGTAGGCTTTTTTGTTTGTTTGGTAGTATAGACTAGGTAAATTCATTTAAATTGTGTGGAGTATGGAATCCCAGCCTGAGATATGGATAGTGTAAATGAAGTATTGCTGCTGTAGCCTCCCATATTTTAATGTATTTTTCCAAACAAAACAAGAACATAGAAACTTAAAATTTGATGGTAGATAAGACCCATTCAGCCTGTCTATTTTGCCAATTTTTCCTACTGTAAAAACCTCAAACCTAATTTTGTAATTGGTCTTAACTTATGTTTAGGATATACTTATGCCTACCCCATGCATGCTTCAATTTTCTCACAGTTTTAACCTCTAACACTTCTGCTGGTAGAATATTCCACTTATCTACCACCTTCTTAGTGAAGCATTATTTCCTTACATTACATCTAAGCCTCTGTCTAGTTTTAGACTATGACCTCTTGTCCTAACATTTCTACTTCTTTGAACTGTACTTTCCTCCTGTTGAATCCCTCTATGTATTTGAGTGTTCCTATCATACCCCTATGTATGTATATGTATATCATATGTATATCCTGATCATGTTTGTCCTGTAAGCCGTACACCATTTTAGTAGCCCTTCTCTGAATTCTGTCCAGAATATCTACATCCTTCAGTAGATTGGGACTCCAGGACTGTACACAATAATATTTCATCTTACAGAAACAGATGGAATTCATCACTGTTGTTTATGTATTGTTCACTCATGTTCAAAATAATAATGGCTTAAAAATACATCAATAATAATAATTGAATTGATACAATACATTATGGAAATTAAGATACCATGAGATAAGTAATTTGTTACACTGAGGCCTTTTCTGGGTCCAACTTTATCTTAGGAATAGTCATTAATTAACAATTTCCAGCCAGTTAGTGACTCGAGATAAGACAGCTGTAAACTAAATTCCAGAGGTACTGAAATGTGTCTGGAATCTTTTAAAGTTGCTGTCAGTTCTTCCATTTTATCACAATGTAGAAAAAAATCTAATAAATGATGTGTCATTAGACTTCCAGTGTTTCAGTTATCTTACACTCTACTCATAGCAAGTGATTTGTCAGCCTGCAGCTACAGTATGTGTGTGGTGATCTTCATATCTTCTTGCCTTGAACTATGATCCCTGGCTTTCCAAAACTCCTTTGGTAATATCTCAGATAGCATGTTTCAGTGTATAGTGTATGAAATGTCATAGAGGGCAGTTTTAGAGTATGTGCACAATATTGCTGAGGTTCCTCATTATGACTAGGAACCATGTTGTGTATTCAGATCAGTGAACCCAGAAGACGATGGACTTCAACTACCTAATAATGGACATCACTGTATGTTAGATCCTTATATGAGCAAAGTAAAAGAGGATCAATACTGAGGAAGAGCAATGTTATCAAATGGAGCAAATGCAAGTTCTCAAAATTCCCTTTGATTTAACCCTTTGAGTGCCAGAGGGGTTCACGAACCATTCTGAAGCAATGGGTTGCATACCCCTCTGGCAATCAAAGGGTTAAATTAGAATTGTAAAACTTTGGTTGCTTGAGAGACCGTTCTGTCATTCAAGGGGGTTAAAATCCCCCTTTTAATCAATTTAAATGATTGTGAGTTCCATAAGATGCTGTTGTTTGCTCCAAAATGAAATGCACCTTCCTGAATAATAGTGCAATGCTTTCCTTCTTCTAATATAATTTGGTAGTTCCTGCAATCCTATATAATAATTCACTAAAATGTGCGTAATGCCACAGTCATGCGCAGTAGAGACTGCTGCTCGTGCTGTAGTCATGCGCAGTAGAGACTGCCAGTGATGAGGCCGATACAGAGCAGGGCGATACTGAGCATGACTGCACCGCGACCGGCTGGCAGTGGCACTGTAGCCCATGTAATGGGCTCTTCAATTAGTCCTATATAATAAAACGCTAGAATGTTTGTCAGATGCAGTCATGCGCAGTAGAGACTGCCCAAACGCACAGCATGCTGGGAGGTGTAGGAATGCTGGGAGCATTCTGTGCATTCGGGCAGCCTCTACCGCTCATGACTGCATCTTGTGCGCCGCCAGTGAGGTGGCGGCAGTACACAGAGCAGGACCGGCCTCTTAACCCTTTGAGAGCCAGAGGGGTACGCAACACAAAGCAATGCGTTGCGCAACCCCTCTGGCACGCAAAGGGTTAACATCACCCGGACCTTGGCCTGTGTACACGGGCTTTTACACTAGTAATTAAAGGAGATATCTCACCCCCTATAAAAGTTAGGCTTATTGGACACAGTATATAGCTATAATATTGAAAACTGTATTTATTTAAAAAACAAAACAAAAAAACTATTTGGGCTAATACTATTACTTACAGAGTTCCCTGCACCCTACTTCTGCATACGCTGGTCTTGCTGCAGATTACCGCCCTGCCTTTGCTCCCAGACTCCTCTGATGATGGAGGCTTTCTGTCTGTAAGCTGGAGTGGTTTCATTGGCAAAGATCGATATCTAGCCAGTGAGATTGCTCCAGCTTACAGACAGAAAGCCTCCGTCATCGGAGGAGGCTGGGTAGTGGGAAAGGAGCAGAGGCAGAGTGTCAAGACCAGTGTATGCGGAAGTAGGGTGCAGGGAACTCTGTAAGCAATAGTTTTAGCCCAAACAGCTTTTTTTTAAAAAACTAAATAACGTTTTCAACATCATAGCTATATACTGTATCTACTAATCCTAACTTTTATAGGGTTGAGAGATCCCCTTAAATAAAAGTGTGAGAGAATGTACCAGGAAGCACTGGATTCATTTTGGAGCAATCCAACTGCGCCATAGGGGAAGAAGAAAAAAATCTTCAATTTCCCACTGATTTAAATGGGACGTTTAACCATTTAAAAACTTTAAAATTCATTGGAGACCTTTCTAGCATATAAAAGTCCCCTTTAAATCAGTTGGATATTGTATTTGATCCATTCTGTGTAATTGGTTTGCTCCAGGTCTTCTTAGTACATCAATCTCATTGTCCTTTTTTTCCTGCACCTACTTTTTAACGCTTTGAGTGCCAGAGCGATGCATTACACCACAATGCGTTACATTCCCCTCTGGCACTCATAGGGTTAAGAGATTTCCAAGCCACGGGATAAATTTATGATATTAACCCTTTCAGTGCCAGATGAGTTTGCAATGCATAGCTCTGTGATGTTGCACACCCCTCTGGCATGCAAAGGATTAAGGAGCTCCAGGTCACGTAACTGAGTTTGAATGGGATGTATTAAGAAGTTCAGGCTTGTTTTGATACAGGGGTACCTACATGAATCACACCTCACTTTGCCAACAGTAGAAGTTGATTGGCAGATGAGGATGTTATAAATGTGCATGCTGGATGGTAACACTGTCTGCTTATGTGTTGAAGAAAAATGTGAATAGCTATATTGACTGAGAAGTAACAAAATTTACGGGAAAATGTCTGCTACTGCAAAACATGTCTTTTTGAAGACTCCAAATCTATCTATATTACCCAACCTTACATTTTAAATCAATTGCTGGAACTTCAACTGTGGTGACTACAACTCAAAGCCACCCCAAAAAGGTCATTGTTGTCCCCATCAAATTGAAATCCAACAACTGACTGTCTATCCTTGCTCTGCAGGGTATGTTCTTGTGCAGTTTTTAAAGGGATAGTAATACTTCGTTTTATCTTTATTGAATTTTGTAGGCATTAAAAAACATGAAGAATGATATAAATCTTATCTCTCAAATCTTTATGGTTTGAGAGATATTCACAAGCAAAGTTTCCCCTCCCGCCCCTTTTACCTAGTGTAAGCCAACTCTTCTCAGATGTGGAATGCAGTCCATAGTCCAGACAGATAACAGCAGGGGACAATCTTCTTCCTATGAGAACAACGAAAGCCCTGCCCCCCTTGACAAGTTTTTCAGGTTTTTCCCTTATCTTAATTGAAGATTGTCCCTCTCTGCAATCTACCTGGGCACCTCCCTTCTGTTCTGGCTGAGCAGTGTTACATCAGTAAAAGGGGCAGGAGGGGGATACTTTGTCATTGAATTACTCTTGCACTACAACTCTGACAGAATTGAAATAACACTCTCCAAAGTCCAAATACTATTATGATTAATTAGAGCTTCTTTTATTATGAAACATTACTATCCCTTTAAAATACTCCTTTAAGGCGCAGGACTAATTAAACTGTTGCACCATGTTTATGCTCGTGTAGCAAATTCATATTATGCTCCAGTTTCGATGAGAATTTTGACATTGGTGACTTTAACTGCCTTCTACATTTTTCCTATACTTCATGAGATAGACTAAAAAAATTGTTGGCCTGCTCAAGAAAACAGGAATGTTAACTGACCGATAATACTAATAGTGTAAAGTCTCTGAACTAGTAGTGAGAGAAGAGTCTATACCAAGCTATCTTTAAGTATGCCCATACACATAGCGATATTGTCAGAAGCTTCCAGATTACGTTTGTTTCCTATATGGGCTAGAGTAACCAGACTGAGTCAACTAAATTGCCGGTTGTAACTCACTATGAGTTATATATATATATATATATATATATATATATATATATATATATATATGTGTATGTACATATAGGCAATCTGAATACTCAGATTGCTGTTAGTTTCTTACCAAAATTGTTGTGCATTGGTACGTTTTGTCTTTGATGTAATAAAATATATATACAAACACCCAGGAACCATTAGGAAAAGAAGAGAAAGAGTATATATGTTGATGCATTTTATTGTGGCACAGTAAAATAATACTTACACGCAACAGTCATTTTTCACTTTTTTTTTTTCACTTTTTTTTTTTTTTTTTTTTTTAAAGACAAGATGGTATTGTCAACAAAATTTCTAATGAAAGCACTGGCCAAAAAGTATAAAAGAGGGGTAATTTCTATTTGATTGGTCAGGGTTATAGTATGATCTCAGGTTCAACCTTCTAGCAATTTCCAGATGGCATTCACTCTGCATGGCCTCTCTGATACTTTAAAGGGATAGTAATACTTCGTTTTATCTTTATTTTATTTTGTAGGCATTAAAATAACATGAAGAACGATATAAGTCTTATCTCTCAAACCTTTATGGTTTGAGAGATATTCACAAGCAAAGTTTCCCCCTCCCGCCCCTTTTACCTAGTGTAAGCCATCTCTCCTCAGATGTGGAATCTGGTTGTAAGACCAGACAGATAACAGCAGGGGACAATCTTCTTCCTATGAAAACAATGAAAACCCTGCCCACCTTGACAAGTTTTTCTGGTTTTTCCCTTATCTTAATTGAACATTGTCCCTCTCTGCAGTCTACCTGGGCACCTCCCTTCTGACCTGGCTGAACAGTGTTACATCAGTAAAAGGGGCGGGAGGGGGATACTTTGTCATTGAATTACTCTTGAACTACAACTCTGACAGAATTGAAATAACACGCTCCAAGTCCAAATACTATGATGATTATTTAGATCTGTTTTTATTATGAAACATTACTATCCCTGTAAGGGAGATCTCTTCAAGAGCGGAGGTACCCTGTAACCCAAGATGACTACAGTAATATATAACTAATGGAATACTCACCTCTCTACCATAATTTGGTGCCCAGACTAAACTTGAAGATGTAGTTTGACCGGTCTAGGAAAGCCATAATTTCTGTAGTAGAATATGCAGAAAATAATACTTTTATATATAAATTTACTTGAATTTACTTGTAGTCCAACTCTTAGTTTAGAACTTGAGGAAAGTCATCTAGGTTAAACTATCAATGGAGACTGGCAGTGGCAGAAACTCTGTCCCTTTCTTTAAAGGGATAGTAATGTTTCATAATAAAAGCAGCTCTAATTAATCATCATAGTATTTGGACTTTGGAGAGTGTTATTTCAATTCTGTCAGAGTTGTAGTTCGGGAGTAATTAAATGACAAAGTGTCCCCCTCCCGCCCCTTTTACTGATGTAACACTTTTCAGCAAGAGCAGAAGGGAGGTGCCCAGGTAGACTGCAGAGTGTGACAATCTTCAATTAAGATAAGGGAAAAACCTGAAAAGCTTGTCAAGGGGGGCAGGGATTCCATTGTTTTCATTGTAAGAAGATTGTCCCCTGCTGTTATCTGTCTGGTCTTACAACCAGATTCCCCATCTGAGAAGAGTTGGCTTACACTAGGTAAAAGGGGTGGGAGGGGAAACTTTGCTTGTGAATATCTCTTAAACCTTAAAGGTTTGAGAGATAAGACTTATATCATTCTTCATATTTTTTTAATGCCTACAAAATAAAATAAAGTTAAAACGAAGTATTACTATTCCTTTACTCTTCAGACTTATAAGCACCTTTTGGAGATTCTTCTTAAATATTAATAATCACAATAAAAACATATATAAAGGCAAAGCGGAAAATTATGTGGCTGCGCTATAGGAAACAATCAGTATTCCCATTGATTTAAATGGGGCTTAACTCCATGAATGCTGGATAACTCCATTAATTCTGGAGAGGTTGCCAGCATATTAGGAAGCAATGCAATGACAACCTTTATAGCATTCAATGGGTTAAAAAGCCCCATTTAATCAAAGTGAAGATTAGGATATTTTAATTACTCATATTTCAAGTACAAAGAGGAAAAGATTAATAACGCTAGATAGAGGAAGATAGGAAGAGACAGGGAGGGAAGGCAGAGAAGTCCTCTTTGATCCACAAGCCCACTGACCATGGACCTCAGCAATGCATTTCCTTTACCCACGTTTTAGATAGCTATGCATTTTCTAGAGTGTTCTCCAAAGGACAGTCCGGCCATCAGGGCTGGATTTACATCCCAGGCACCCCTAGGCAAGGCACTCTAGGCACCTTTAGCTCTGCCCATTCCTCACATTGTCCCATCCAACATCCCAGCCACTGTTTTGTAGCACTCTTGACCTATAACAACTAAGAACAAAAAAGGTTTAACCTCTTGGTTAATAGCATCTAGGAGGTTAAATAATAGCTTGTAAAAGGGTATAAAACTGGTACAGGGACAGTGAGACTGCTCAGGCCACACCCACAATTCAGAATGTGGGCGTGTTCAGCACATATGAGGATCCACTCAAAATTTGGAGCTCTTGCCAGTAGCTTTCTCTGCCTGTTGGGAAATCAAGTCCTTAATCCAGACTTACTTTTTATGGCCTACACTTATTTTGTCCCCTGTCGCTCAGCTGATTTTCTCCAGATTAGCTTCACTTTTATACATATGGCACTTTGTACATTCTGACTTCTCCTGGTGTCCAAAAGGCCTATTTATTACTGACACTAGACAAGATGTGTTTGCAGGGCTTCAGACACATCATTTAGAGTGTCTTTACAATTGATTGGGATCTGTTTTTCAGGCTTCTTGCTGGGAACATGTCACATTTGATGATGATTTTCAATGGGAAATAAGTTAAGCGTTAACGCTGACCAAAATTGGTGGCTGGATTTTATGGCATATCAATCGGGATGACCCTTGTTTAATAGTGTTCACCTTTTTGTTATGATCCTGAATGAGCTGGATCTATAATAGTGGATCAAATGGACTTTAATTATATAAATGGTGTCTGCTGTTTAGGATTAGGTACTGATCCCTGGCTTTGGACATTAAGGTATATCCAGGTATAAACCAGGGTTATTTAGCATTAAACGATTTGTTTGGTACTTATATAACAGACTATTGCACTTTATCCCAGTTGCTTTCATGACCCTTGACATGATGGATGGATTTTGTGGCCAGTTTTGACTATCCCTTGTAATTGACAGTTTTCTATGATTAAAGCATTGCTCTTTTGCATACAAAATGCAATGCTATATACTAGAGATATATTGATTTAAAAGTGAAATAAATAAATGTATATTACTATCCCTGTATCCTTGTTTAGAATATTTGTGAAGAGCAGTAATCCCCACCATAGATATTGGAACATTATATTAGTATATAAGTATGTCCTTAAGAGCAGGCCATATTAGCATATGAATGAAACTGAGGAATTTCAGAATCCCCAACACAGAGGCTCTTTGTTAAAATAAATAATAATAATAATAATAATAATAAAAAAAATGATATACTGTAATGTGCAAAAAGTTTTAGGCAGATGTGAAAAAATGCTGAAAAGTAAGAATGCTTTCAAAAATAGACATGTTAATAGTTTATATTTATCAATTAACAAAATGATAGTGAGTGAACAGAAGAAAAATCTAAATCAAATCAATATTTGGTGTGACCACCCTTCAAAACAGCATCCTTTCTTCTAGGTACACTTGTACAAAATCAGGGGTTTTGTAGGCATATAGTCAGGTGTATGATTAAATAATTATGATCATTAATTTAATTTGTAAGTTGAAACACAATCATTAACTGAAACAGAAACAGCTGTATAGGAGGAGTAAAACTGGGTGAGGAACAGCCAAACTCTGCTAATAAGGTGAGGTTGCTGAACACAATTTAATGTCAAAAGCCATACAAAATGGCAAGGCTGAGCATAGCAACAAGACACAAGGTATTTATACTGCATCAGCAAAGTCTCTCACAAGCAGACATTTCAAGGCAAACAGGGGTTTCCAGATGTGCTGTTCAAGCTCTTTTGAAGAAGAACAAAGGAATGGGCAATGTTGAGGACCGTAGAAGCAGTGGTCGGCCAAGGAATCTTAGTGCAGCAGATGAATGACACATCATGCTTACTTCCCTTCACAATCGAAAGATGCCCAACAGTGTCAACAGCTTAGAACTGTCAGAAAACAGTGGGATCCTGGTACACCCAACTAAGAAGCCTGGTCAAAAATTGTCTTCATGGAAGACTTGCGACGAAAAAGCAATACCTCCAACATGGAAACAAGGCCAAGCGACTCAACTATGCATGAAAACACAGGAACTGGGGTGCAGAAAAATGGCATCAGGTACTCCGGACCGTTGAGTCAAAATGTGAAATATTTGACTGAAGAAGAATGCAGTTTGTTCACAAAGGGCTGGAGAGTGGTATAAGAATGAGTGTCTGCAGGCAACAGTGAAGCATGATGAAGTGTCCTTGCAAGTTTAGGGACTGCATTTCTACAAATGGAGTTGGGGATTTGGTCATAATTAATGGTCTCCTCCATGCCGAAAAGTACAGGCAGATCTTATCCATGTGCGATACCATCAGGGAGGCATCGGATTGGCCCCAAATCTATTGTGCAGCATAACAATGACCCAAACATACAACCAAAGTCATAAAGAACTATCTTCAGTGTAAATAAAAGTCCTGGTAGTGATGCTGTGGCCCCCACAGATCCCTGATCTCCCCATTAAAGGATAGTAATGCTTTGTTTTATCCTTATTTTATTTTGTAGGCATTAAAAACAAGAACAAGTTTGACAAGTTTTCCAGGTTTTTCCCTTATCTTAATTGAAAATTGTCCCTCTCTGCAGTCTTCCTGGGCACCTCCCTTCAGTGTAAATAAAAGTCCTGGTAGTGATGCTGTGGCCCCCACAGATCCCTGATCTCCCCATTAAAGGATAGTAATGCTTTGTTTTATCCTTATTTTATTTTGTAGGCATTAAAAAAACAAGAACAAGTTTGACAAGTTTTCCAGGTTTTTCCCTTATCTTAATTGAAAATTGTCCCTCTCTGCAGTCTTCCTGGGCACCTCCCTTCTGATCTGGCTGAACAGTGTTACATCAGTAAAAGTGGCTAGAGGGGGATACTTTGTCATTGAATTACTCTTGAACTACAACTCTGACAGAATTGAAATAACACTCTCCAAAGTCCAAATACTATGATGATTAATTAGAGCTGTTTTTATTAAGAAATATTACTATCCCTTTAAGTCTGTCTGGTATTACATGAAGAGAGAGAAGCAATTGAGGCTGCCTAAATCCACAGAAGAACTGTAGTTGGTTATCCAAGATGTTTGGAACAGCCTACCTGCCTAGTTCCTTAACGAGCTGTGTGCAAGTGCACCTAGGAGAATTGATGCTGTTTTCAAGGCAAATGGTGGTCTGGTTTGTTTATCATTTATTTATTTTAAAAGTGTTTACCAGGAAGAATACTTTGAGATTTATCTTGTTTTCAAGTGTCCTGATGTGCAAAGCAGACAAACAGAGCAGTGTGTGTGTGTGTGTGTGTATGTATCTGTTTGTTTGTCTACACGCCTTAGCTTTAGTCATATAGCTAGAAATGAAGACAGTTTTAAATGAATTTGGTATTGTTAAATTGAGATTTTCAATACATCTTAATTTTAAGCATTATTACTGTTTAAAGAGAAAACAGAGGAAATATTTTTTTTAATTATTATTTTATTTTTATGGTTAATAGCTGCTGCTGCCACTTATCTTTTGTAGAAGTAATTCACTTTTGCATAAGAAACCCCCCCCTCCCCAAAATGTCTTCCATCTTTAAGTGTTGATGCTGCTGGTGGCAGCCTCATCACTATTGGCAGTACTGATTGCGGATGCACAGAGAAAAAGAATCTTAAGCCACCTGTCTGGTACTATCAGTATGGAGCAGAAACCAGGGTGGAGCTTTTCATTTAGGGTTGTAAGTTTTAAATTACTGCTACTCCTTATGGTGCAAGTAGCAATTATTCCCTTGTAAAAGACTGAATATTAGCATTTATTTTTTGTTTTAGTTTTACCTAATTAACCCCTTAACGACTGATGACTTACCAGGTACGTCCCGCAGAAACTGTCACTTAGTGACAGAGGACATACCTGGTAAGTCACGGAAGTCCGGGTCTCCATGCGGCTGCATGCCACTCGGAGACTCCGGACTTGTTTGGAAAAAAAAAATAAAAATGTTCCTTGGGCGTTCAGGTGACAGCCGCGTCCGAACGCGGCTGTCGCTAAGGGGTTAATTTTTTTTTTTAAATTTTCCATTTTTTTTCTTGTTTGCATATAGTTTGAATTGATTTGTCCTTTATTCTGGCATTACAGTGATCTTTGATGATTATTGAAATAGCTTCTTCTTAGTTTATGTCTGCTATACAACATAGAGTGTGATATATACATACCTGGGAACTCCCTTCATTGTACACCCCGGAGAGGGCTTCTGGGTTGCCACCAGGCTTGTTATTGACATGATTTGCATCATAAAGTGGCCAGGGCTTAATCGGGTGGGTGGGTACTTAGCCAGATTGGGCTGGGAAGTTTGTAGAACACAGTGGGACATGGGAAGGAATGGAGGAAGAGAAAGTGGCCAGGCAGCTCACCAAAGGCTGAGAATCAGGGTATCCTTTTAAATGGTTGCATGTGATAGAGTATGTGACCAAATGACAGAGTTACCATGTTGCCTGGATAAAAATGGCAACATGAGAATCTCGCACTGCATGACAGCGGGATTCTCATGTTGCTTACTAAAAGGTTGCATCAAATGCTCCTTGGCAGTAACATTTAATCATTTGCAGCCAATACTTATCCCATCATGCTGCCCCGGCGCTTTACTCAGCCTATTTCATGGTAGTTAAAGAGCCTGGGCAGCATGATGGTGCCAAGCACATGTTTCAGCACATCTTTCAGCACATGCAATGTTTCTCAGCTGTGGACAAAATGAAGCGCAGGTGCAGCATGATGGTATAGGTATTGGCTACAAAGGGTTAAATATTACTGCTGGGGAGAATTTGAAGCAACCTTTTAGTAAGCGACATGAGAATCTCACGCTGTTGTGCAATGTGAAATTCTCATGTCGCCATTTTTATCCAGGCGACATGGTAGCTCTGTCATTTGCATGCTCTTTCGCATTCGACCTTTTAAAAGTAAACCAAGAATCAGCCTCTGTCTTCAGAGACCTGGTAATTACCTCTAATAACCGGAGTCTCTGGGGCAGGTCCGGAGAGTTCCCAGGTATGGTTATATGTATTGTCAAAAAATTGTTGTTAACCCCTTGAGCTCCAGAGTGGTGTGCAATGAATTCCACACTCCTCTGGTCCTCAAAGGGGTTAATAAGAATATCCTGTATCACAGCTATACTCTGGCACGAATTATCTAAATTTTGTCACATTTGAATTTTTCAGATTCTCAGATGTAGAAAAGTTAGTGTTTGTTTTTCTCTTTCTTGTGGCGTTTCATGCTGTCCATAGGCAACCATTCATTTTGGACCTCTCTAAGCTAGTGGCCTTTTCTGTTGTGCTCTATCAAGGCTGTTTTAAGCCACTGTTGGACCAATGGAAACAGTATAAAATAAGTGGATCCTTTAGCTCCCCTTAAATACTAGCAAAATCTTCAATGTAAGGCATCCTAGTCAAATAATAACTACACCTGAGGCCTCAAGCTTACAGTAGGTTCACACAGTTTTGATCTTATATCCTATAATATAAAAGGCCAGATGTATGTTTGTCCGATGCAGTCATGCAGTAGAGACTGCCCGAACACAAGCCAGCAGTCATGCATAGTAGACACTGCCCGATCGCACAGAATGCTGGGAGGTGTCGCTCTTTGGCCCGTGTGCAAAGACTTTTACACTAGTTTTTAATATTATAATACTGTGCGGTCACACTTAGATTCACACAGTGCTCAGCACTTAAACCTAAAGCAGCTTCACATAATGCTGGATGGACAGTATAAAAATTATTTCTTGTTAAAATAAAAAATGTACAGGAACAGTTTTTTGTTTGTTTCTTTGTCTTTGCCTGTGCCTGCCTAAAGTCTATTTATGCAAAAACTGTGTGTGTCGGTATTTGGAGATAACCCATTCCACTGCCTTGGTCATTTATTAAAGCGAAACTATCATCAAAATAAAATTGCCCCCCAAACCCTTGGTAAAATAGCGATAGGCATATGGTATGCATACTTTCCTTAGGCTGAATAAGTCTGGCATTATTGAGGAAAACAACTTCTTCGGCAGGCACCAGCAGGCAACAGCGCAGACATCTTGGGGAAAAGGTAACTTTGAATCTGCTTTGTCTGTCCCGCTCACTGCCAGCATTGGTGAGTGGCGTTCCTTGGTACCTCATTAATGCCAGACATGTTCAGCCTAATGAAAGTATGCCTGTCGCTATGTTCGTAAAAATTTGGAGCACAATGTTATTTTGATGATATTTCTACTTTAAAAAGGAGCAGTGGGCATTGAAGTAAATAGTTTCCATCATCCTGAACATTCTATAGGGGCAGTTTTCAGACTTGCATTAACGTATTAATGCTGGTGAGGGTATGCACTAAATTATTTGAAGATTCTCACAGGAGCAGAATTTTTAGCCATCATATTGGTTCAGAAAAAGTTACTGCACTGATGGATTTGTACTTGCCTCTCACTGAGTTTTGACACCCATCTTCACAAAGTACTAAGTTTTCTCTCATTACTTAAATTTTTTTTATTACATTGTTTTGTGTGTCCCATTATTATCTGAGAGAGGGAGATTCAGAGGGTCCCCAAAAAGTGTTGTACGACAGTTAGTTTCTCCTCGACTTAGGGTCACCCACTTTGTCCTTCGATAAAACAAGACTGCCTTATAACTGAGGTTACATTTGTAATGTCATCGGGGCCTATGTATAAAAGCAAAATGTACTTATTTTAGAGCAAACTGACTGCACCACAGTGGACAAATAAGCATTCCCATTGATTTAAATAGGTCTTTTAACTCCTTGAATGATAATTATATCTCCAATACATACATTATGAAAATGTGGGGACTTTTTAATTATATCTCCATTTGGTTCAGATCATGTTTTCCAGAATAGCTCCATTTTGCCTTTGTCCTGTAGAGTATATGGTTTTTTTTTTTTTTTTACAATGTGGGAAGTTATTGTTGCTCTCCTTTTGGTGACAAAGACAATAAATCATCATTGCATTACCATAACTCATGACAGCAGTGTCATAAATGCAAGTGACCCTCGGAGTTTCATTTTACACCCTTTATCCATTTCTCCTAGTTGTTTCAGGACTTTTCCTTCCTCCAGCTTGACAAAGGTTTCAAGAACTGAAGTTAGGGCTTCAAAGTACAGGAAAAGTGTATGTTGTGTTATCCTGTTTCACCAGTGGATATCCAGCTGGCTCTGTTTAAATAACCTTGATGTAAAATTTCATGTCCATCTGAGATGTGTTGAGGTTTGTGCCCTGTCACTTCCTTTCTAATCTCAATCATCATTCAGCTGTGTGTTTGTTTTAAAGGAACAGTAATGTTTTTTTAGCTTGTATTATATAAGTAGTTTATAGTAAATTATTTTTCTTTAATTCAGCGTATACCTCAGTATGTCACTCTTATGTCACTCAGTTTTAGTGACATGATTGCCATCTAACTGCATCAGTGTGTCTGAGATTTTGCTAGGGGTTTAGAGCCCCTCTTAAATCCATTTGAATTTTGGAATTAGTTTTTTTTTGTTCCCTATGGTGTACTTGTTTTTTCCCTGAATTTTCCACTTTTCTTTGTATATATAGCCCATAGCAGTTTTATGATCTATTACAGACACAGTTGAATCTCAGGCTCTTTTTTTTTTATAAATGTTATTGAGAAAGAAAGAGTACAGCGATAAAACATATCATACAATGTGGTACATAGTACAATAACAATGTATATAACCCAACAAGTGCTTACAGCCCACCCATTATCAGTTACGAGACATTCGGAAACCATAAGCAAATAACAGTGAATAACAAGAGTCCCCCCATACTGGTTCTGTGACAACGAATGAATGAACAACGGCCTCCGCTATCAGTCCCAAGATCTGGGGGAGATATATATGAGAGGGTTAATAAAAGAAGAAGAGAAGAAAAAAGAGAGAGAGACAGGACAGCGGGAGGACAAGACAGACAGAAAAGAAAAAAATGGTGGAAAGGGGGTGATGAAGGCTAGGTATCGATGGCAGGGAAAAGCTCAAAGCAAATGCGCTGCTGAGGCGCAAGGTACATCAACACATTGAGAAGGACAACTACCAGGCTCAGACTCAGACTCTGAAACGCTAGTCCCATCCCTCTGTGTAGAGCACAAGAGCTCCACTAAAGTCAGGGCAGGCGCAAGTCCACACCAACACAGGTAACATGAAGTTCACGCAGGAGTGCCATCATCCAACTTGACACATAGGTCACCCTCATCTGTCCCAAGGTCTGCCCTCCCTCAAGGTCACACATCTGAGTGATCCAGGGGCCCAGAGTCTCAGGCTTTTTTAAACACTGCCTTTAGAGGGCACTCACATCACAAATTGGAAGGAAGGGAAGAACTGCAAAAGCAGATTCAAGGTTACAGCACATTTAACCTTTTGAGTGCCAGAGGGGTATCATATCCCTCTGGCACTCATAGGCTTAAAAGGAACAAAAGACAGTTGGTCAAATAAAATGTATGTTCCTAAAATAATAAATTACCGTTCCTTAAAATATGAATCAGAGTATGAATAGAAATAACATTTCACTAGCCACCTTATATATCATACACAGGAACATTAGTTGAAGGCTCCATACTAACTCGATTTGAGCCAAAGGAGACCACTGAGCTAAGAAAAAATTGAACAATATTCTGGCAACCAACCCATTGATATAGATGCAGCTTTTAAAGCTTTGCAAGCTAGTGCAGTATTCACGTTGTGATAGAGACCTCAATAGAATTTAAGGGGATCTGAATGTTTATTTGTCCCCTGTAGATTTGCTTCAGTTCCTCTTAGTACATCAGTTTTGCAGAGGTCAGATAACTTGGATATCTGCTTAAAATGCATACACACATGTTTTTAACTAACTTCTATATTTTTCAGCTGTTGAGTATCTAGTTTTCTATTGAAATTGATGCACTGTTTTTCTACCAGAAACATTAAATCAATTGTCTTTTCTGTGGTGTCATTTGTATTACCTTCCACTTAGGTGTTATGGGTTAGCATTCCTGATCTCCCATTCGTGCAATAAGAATTTCAAGGGAGAGCAAATGTAGTTTTTTTTCTTTTATTACACTGTATAGTATCACCCTCATGGAGGTTCATACTCACAGAGACATTTGTCTTCATTTGATTAGTTTTATGCATACCAAGTCAGTACACAGAATTCATTAATACTACTCACACAGAGATAAATGTTGTGAAAGTAGTTTTAATTCTTCCCTGTGTGAGTAAACCACCAGGTGGTTCTTGTTCAGAGAGGTCCACCCACTTTCTTGTGACTAGTTTGAGGAGAGAGGTAGAAAGGGAGATCTTAATATCTAAATAACTGTGAAACTATTGGATATAAAGGAGCGTGACTTAAATATTTTCCTTTCACAATTTTGCAAGTGACTCCAGGGATTCTTAAAAGTGTCTTAGATTTTAGCAACTAAAAACTGAAACTGTCTTAAAGGGATAGTAATGGTTAATTTTAAGTTGATTTAATATTGTAGACATTAAGAAAAGGTTAACATCTATGAAAGTCTTATCTCTCAGATCTTTATGGTTTGAGAGATATAACTTGCTAAAGTTACCTTCTCCTGGCTGTTTTACTCAAGTCTGCCATCTAGCTGACAGCTGCAGATTCCAGTCATTTGACCAGACAGAGGCTCTTCAGCAGAGCTGAAATCACACTATTTAGAAATAAATACTTCATTGGAACAGTCTACAATGTGTGCTTGCAAACCAGGCACACTTTGTAGAGCGTTCTAAATGAAGTATTTATCTTTAGATATCCTTATATCCGCTCTGCTGAAGAGCCACATCTGGTCAAGTGACCAGAATCTGCTTCTGACAGCTTTACAGCTCGTCAAGCAGAAAGGGGAGGGACCAGAGAACTTTATTCTCCTATATCTCTCAAGCCATAACGGTTTGAGAGATATGAATAAGTGTACGTACTCCCTTTTAATTGTATCTACCATATAGTGAATACTTTTTTTCTGACATTACTATCCCTTTAAGCATTAGCAACTAAAAAATTGACAAATGTCTACTTGCGTTGTTGTTTAATACTTTACACCCAAGTGGTATCTCTTTGTTAACTTTTTCATACCTGCTAACACAGCTAAATTCTAAGATCAATGACCCACAACACATTCAGAATGATGTAAACTTGTTCTGCTTCTCTATACGTTTTAACATTAAAACCTGTCATTGAGCATAACTGTATCAAAGTATTCATACTCTTCTATAATAACTGAAATCAGTGGGGATTTGTCTTTCTTCCTTGAGGTGCATTTGGGTTGCCCTAGAATAACTTACCGTTTCTTTTGTGTAAAAAACCCAATGCCCCTCCTTTTTAAAGGCAAAGTGGGTAAAATCTGAGCAGATCAACTGCACCACAGGAGATAAATCAAAATGCACATAGATTTTTATGAGACTTTTAAACATCTAAATTGTAGAAGCCTTGAGAGCATTGCTTCACAGTGTGTTGCAGTCCTCTCTGGCTTTTAACCCCTTGAGTGCCAGAGAGGTACGCAACGCATTGCAGAGCAATGCGTTGCGTACCTCTCTGGCGCTCAAAGGGTTAACCCTCTGAGTGCCAGAAGTGTAGCCATCGCATTGCGCTGGCTATACCTGTGGCACCCAAAGGGTTAAAGGGGTAACCCTTTGAGTACCATAGTGGTCTTTCAATGCATTGATCACTCTTCTGGCATTCAAATGGGTAAGACCCGATTTAAATCGATGGCTATAATGGGATGTTTCTTGGTCCCCTGGGATGCAGTTCTGCTCCAGAATTGCTCTATTTTGTCTTATAGATAATCAGGCCCTACTACACATAGGATGCTAAAGTTTTATCCTTAGAGTGCCACTGGAGTTGTACATTGCATTGTGGATCAGTGCTTGGCACACTCCCCTGGCACACAAAGGGTTAACAATCCTTAACAAGATGGTGGTAGAGGAATTTTTTTTCCTCCCATTGCATTGTGAATGCTAGAAAGGTTGCTATACATTCCAAATCCTCTCCTGCTTTATAGGGCTTAAAAGTTGCATTTAACCCTTTAAGTACCAGAGGGGCAATGCATTCTGTAATTCTCTGGCACTCAAAGGGTTAAAGGAACAACTCCACCTCATAATAAAAGCCTCACTTATCTTAATCTGGTCAGAATGTTTTTATGACCAGTTTGTATCAATTCCAGGTGGATTGGTTCTCTAGAATTAGTCTATGTTGCTGTATTCAAGGTCACAAAATCTCCCCTCGGTTTCTTAGGAGTACTTCAGTGGGAGGAGTTTGGAGTCCTGCAGCACAGAATCATGTGTGGGGATTTTAATTTCTTCTTTACAGCACTTTTGGCTTGCTCCAATATTGCTTCTCTTTTTTTTTCACCATGAATATGGCCCATAGTGTCATAATGGTGAAGGGTGACATGAAAAGTGAGAGCAGACAATGAAATCACAGATCACTGCACTGCTGATTCACAAATATGCATAAATAAGTACATTGAACAGCATTACAAGGTTCACTGAACAATTTCATGGAGTTGAAGTCAATTCAAGGGAATAATTCTACCTCCTTTAATTGAACAACATATTAGTGAAACAAAATGATGGAAACACTGATTTCAGACCTTATCAGTAGCAATTCAGAACACAAATTACCACTCTGAATATTTCATTAGGGCCTACCACAATATTCCATACATGAAGTTCAGATTTAGAGCTTTCTGAAGGAGGCTGTATGAGAGAGTGATACAATAGGAAGAGACCCTCTCTTGTTGTATAGTGTTTTGTGCACCTCAGGGTAGTTATAAGTGACTAGCAGGTGTGTGGCGCATGCGGCAATCCTTGTTTTTTTTGTTGCATGTATAACCCTTTAAGTGCCAGAGTGGTATCCAACCTCCACCTCTGTGGTGCCAAATCAGCTGGGATATCAGTAGCTGGGAGGCATCAGGATTTTTTTTTTTCTTAAGCATTTGGCTAGCGTCTTCCTAAGCCACTGGATAATTTTTGTTTGTATTTTTTTAAACAGGGTGGCAGCATTGGTTGGCTATACCCACTACCTCCTCCTCAACCAATCAACCCTTTACAGCCAGGACCCTTAAAGCAAACCAGATCACTAGATCAATAATGTTTTATTATTTAAAATGTAATTCTATAGGGCCTTTTGTACTTGGTAAAACAATGGTACTCCGATTGCTAGGCGATGAATCATCCAAGAGTTCTTTTAGTTCAAACTGTCTCTGTCACATATTTAGGAGATAAGTGGGCTCAGCTCTTAAATAGAATGCAATAGACTAACTGTATCTCCCAGCAGTGAAAGCACCTATGTTTTACTAAGTAGGAAAGACCTACAATATATAAAAGATGACTGCTTCTTTAATGCGTCTACAGAATAATTCTACTGCTCCCTGAAGCAGTGAATGCTGCCACTGACATCCACTTAGGGTCCATTTCTTTCTATAAAGTCTTTGGGCCGTATGTTCAAAAGAAAAATGGAGGCGTTCTGGGCCAAACCAATTGCACTATACGGGAGAGCTGACATTTTGAAACTTACCCCCACAATGCTTTGGAGGCCACTCTACATTCAAGGGGTCAAAACTATTTATGTATTTGTACCCTTCGTTACTCTTTGACAAATGAAATAAAATGTTTGGTGTGCCCCAAAAAATCCAGATGGAGTGTTAGGGATGCCGTGACCAAAACCAAAGATTGAAAAACACTGCACTAAATGGACACAAATGAGTCATTAAAAGGGGAGGAACATTTATTTATAATGCTTAATTAAATGTATGATAATAATAATTAATATGAATGAAAAATATAGATAATTACTAAATAAGTTGAAAATCATTGTACCCAGGATTAAACCCTAAGACACGACTTACAACTTTAGACCAATTTGAAAAGCCTCTGTTTTCCCCAGCTTGCTGTATTCTATCTATCATTTAACCTGCTATCTATCCATGTACAGGCATCATATACCACCTGACAGCAGGAGGGTAATTGCTCCCAATGCATTGTGGGATTTTTGGCTCTTCACTATTACAGAGGGGTAAATAATCTAAAAGATATGGTTTTAGAGAGGTTCATGTATAATGCTGCAATTCTGTGACAGAAGGAGGAGGAGGGGTGGGAATAGAACTAAAATAAGACTGACATCATTTAATTCAAGTTTAAAACTTGCTCTACCATCTTTTGCCAGTGTGCTTTATTCCTAGAAAATTACTTAACAACCCTTGACGGTCCTGGCACGTCATGGGTAGATTTGAGTTAAGGACCCATGACATGCCAGGACCGTCATAGAATTCAGGGCTACCCGCTCGGCTGCACGCCTTTCGGGGAGCCCTGAACAGGATGCGAAAAAAAAAAAATGGTCAGTGGTCCTTAAGTGACTGCCGCATGCGTGATCAGCCATCCTTAAGGGGTTAAGAACAGATATGGCAGAGCATTGAGAGGTTGCTGTTTAGGACTAACCAGAGAATATTGTTACACTCAACATCACTAGCTACATCACTGGGTCATGCCCTGGTATGTTTAGATGAGGGCTATCGAATCATAGGATGGTACATACACTGTATACCCATGTTTTTACTATAGGAGTGTGATGTAGGTTTACATTGTATACTTTAACAATCGGGTGCTTATAATAGGTGGTCCCTTTATCCTTTTGACAGAGTAGGGATGTATTAGATAGACTTCCTATCACCCTTTTGGCTGCAATAACAGGTTTATCATATTATACCTTGCAACGTTGCCACTCTGGGAATGAAGGAGCTAATTTACTGTATAAGGGGAATCGGACTACAGTGTGGTCACCTTGGTAATGCAATGAGTTCCTATGGTTTGTCTCTAGTGACCTCTATGGGAACATGTCCCTGATGTTAACAGGGAATGTGTCTGTGCTGGGAACACATTCTTACCACACATTATTTCACACACACAACTGATAAATAACTTGTAGATATGACATCGCTACCAGCCAAGTGGTTAAATTCCTTTTTTTTTTTTTTTTTTTTTTTAAATAATGAATTTAAAAAATGACAGAGCTGAGGGGATGATTGTATACTGGTTGGTGTAATACAATGCACAACCCTATGGTACTCAAAGGATTAAGGGAGTGATGCTGTTTTCGTGGTGCTGAAAGGATCCCCTCTATTTCCCCACTGAACAAGCAAGGAAGCAGAGAAAATGCTCTTAGACTTCAGGGTTGTCTACTGGTGATATGTAAAAGAGGACATCCCTTACATATTGCCAGCAGTTCTACAACCCTCCATGCTTATGACTGATTGTTACTGCATACGAAACTACAAGGAGATCCCAGTATCGCCAGCTTACTATGAACTCCAATAGCAGAGGAAGCTGTCGGAGTTTACTGCTAACAGCCACCTCAACATATAAACATGCTTATATGAATACGACAGTAGCTCATTATCCTGCATTTCCATTTGGAAATTATGCACTAATCTGCATTTCTATATTGAAATGAGCCATTGCTGGTGTGTTCAGCGAAACTCATAAACCTCTCAAACGCATTGAGGATTTTTGTTGGATTGAAGGGGATATGATGGAGAAGACACATTATTGCATATTGCCTATGTGCCTTCAACACAAATCTGATGCAAAATTTCCAACCTGAGCCCTCATCGACCTTCAGCGCATCTCCCCAATGGAATTTTCACAGCTTGTTTAACTGGTGCCATGTCTCATTTAGCGCTGTGTGCCAGTGCTCCACTTCCCCCAAAAAAGTGTATGGTTTTAAAAATTAGACAACCCAGGGTTTCATTCTAGGTGCAGTTTGATACTATTCACGCAGCCACTTTACCAACAATCCTTTGCAAAACCTGCAGTAAGAAAAAAATAAAAATCTGAGTTGTTTTTTTTTGTTTTTTTTTTTTTTTACACGTATTCAATGTTTCTGTGGATTTCAAGCTCTTCCAGGTTATTTGTAGATTTTTAAAAATGCATTGATTAGTGTTTAGCTACATCTTCTGAGTATGGCAATGCCCCATATGCATAGTAATGCCAGAGTTTAGGGGAGCTACTGGGACAAGTTTTGAACATATATGGAATTTTCACAGACTGAATTAATGGTGCTGTGTCTCATTTGGAGCCGTATAGCAGTGCTTCAGTTTTAAAGTTTCCCCCAGAAGTGCATATTATTGAAAAAGTAGAAGTACCACCACTGAATAAACCTGGTCCAAATAAATACCTATCTGGCGACTAGCTGCTCAATAGAGCTAGTCGTCAGAAATATTACCTGGTGTTTGAGAATTGTACACTGTTCCCGGACTGACAAGCAGGCAACAGTGCAGACATCTTCTGATAGTGACATCTGCGCACCTTCAATGTCAGTCCCAGCCTGCTGTAGAAGGCATTGCTAGGAGCCGTTCAGCTCCAAAAGGGACTGACAGTACAGGCGCTCAGACGTCACTATGGAAAGATGTCTGTGCTGTTTCCTGCCTGTCAGTACCGGAACAGTGTACATTTCTCACACCAGGTAATATTTCTGGCGACTAGCAGTACGGAGCATCTAGTCACCAGATGGGTATTTATTTGGGCCAAATTTATTCAGGGGTGGTAGTTCCACTTTAATCCCAAACTACAAATCAACACCAAATGATCACTATTCCTGTGTAAATACTATATATGTTTTACTATATATATTATTTTTTTCACTATGCTTAAACCAAACTCTAACCTAAACCTTACAGTAACCATCGTAAACCCTAATCCTACCTAATCTAATTAAACTAATTAAATTAATTATATTAAAAATATCCCAAGAGGTCACTATTCCTATAATAACACTTTTTATTTTAGTTTTTTTGTTGTTCTCTCTCTATGCCTAATTCTAAATCTAAACCCTAACCCACATATACCCTAAACCTACCTAATTCACCAACATCTACCTGCCCAAACTACCTAATTAATTAATTATATTAATTTTTTTAATGAAAAAAGTGACAAAGAAGACCACAGATTATCAAATGCTGATCTGCAAATATTTATCTCTGTGAATTACTGTGATCAAAGGGGAAATTTATTTTTTTTCCACAAGAAAAAACTATGTAACCATTTTAAACGTGGAACACTTTGTAGCAAATTATATCTGTGTCTCTCTCTTCCTCTTGATCTGTGTGAGGAGGAGGGAGACAGAGAGAAATGACAGAGATAATGTTTACTAACATTGCCTGTGCGATATGGATCCTAACACGTGATTCACTGTATCAGCGAATCACATGTGCAAAAGCCATGTAGCCTGGCTGAAACTAACTTGTCTAGTGTAGGAGCAGTTAGCAACAGCCTTCCTGCTGTTCTTTGTGGTGCAATGGGAATTTTAACCCATGACTTTCCAAGACCGCCACTGGTCCTTAACAAACAGCCAGCAGTTAAGGACCACAGACCTTTTTTTTTTTTTAATCGGAGCAATGGATTCAGGGATCCCCCGAGTGGTGTGCACCCCTGAATCCCATGATGTGCCAGGACCGTCATGGGTCCTTAACGAGAGTTTACCCATGGGCAAGTTTACCCTTGAGTAAATGCAAGTTTACTCATGCGTCCTTAAGGGGTTTAAGGACCAAAATCTGTGACATTCCTGGCACATCACAAGATATTAAGGGGTTAAATCAATTGGATGTTAGAGATTTTTTTTTTTATTTGTCTCCTGTGTTATTTGTAGCACATCAGCTTATGTCTTCTTCAATGTCTCTATTACAGCTATTGTGCTTGATACATGAAGCTTCCAGTGTCTTGATGCTTGTATCTTATCTGAGCAGTAGTCATTCAGCAGCAGGAAGTCATCTACCAAACTTCCTGTGAATAACAATGATCAAGTCAAGCAAACGCTTTCTCTTACACCAAAAGCTTCTGCACAGAGGCACTGATAACATTGTCTTAAATTATACTCCATAGGAAACACTCACTTACTCTTATTGTTTACCAGGGGAAAACATACCATCATTTCAATAACAGTGAGTTTTTTTTCCCAGGCAACTTACATAATGCAGAAATTAAAGTGGATCTGTCACCGTAACACATATTTACATTGATTTTCAGATAATTAAAGTCTGCTTGAATATTGTAGTAGCCTTTTTTTCTGTAAAATAATTTTTTTTTTGAGAAATTAGTCTGTTTTGATGGCACATTGTGGCACTTCTAACTAGTATGCTGCATTGTATGCTGATTAGTAAAGTTTGAAGTCAAACATATCACTGTCTGTGCTATTAGAAATGCCGACAATGTGTGAGCTCTGTCTAGATTCATTTATAACACAGTGTGCATTAGTACTGGTGCAGCAATAAACTAATTAGCATAAAGTGCCACACTCTGCTATCAACAAATAAAGGTTAATTTCTCAAAAACTGAATATATATCAAAGTTTTTAACTTTCTTGAAATTATACTAGTCATCTTAGGGTTCCATGTTCCCTTTCAGCATTCTACTCACTGCACTGATTTGGTATAGCTTTAGCCATATGAGCACCAGAGGGTTGTCTGCTCGTGTGGGTAAAAAAGCCTGGGCTACTTTGTGCAACCCTGAAAAAAATGTTGTTTTTTTGAGGGGCAAAAAACTGTTCCCCTACCCTGGAAAGTAAACGGGAAGTATGTGTTTTTTTACACAGACTTTGTGGGTTGTTAGTATCATTGCATCAGATCCACCAATAGGACACAGTAGTGGTGATAGTTTCTATTCAGAGATCTTACTCAAATTTATTTTTTTATTACTTCAAATAATAATAGTATGGTGAAAATCAGGTCTTATTTTCTTTATGTTCAATAGCAAGATTTCTATTACTTCCATTGTATATATTCAGTGTCTTATGACCTTGTGCATGTTAAATATGTACAGTATGAGCTCTCCCTGACAGTTGACCACAGGTATCTTTGGATTAATAGGTCAGAATTAATGAGTCCAATTAAGTGTGTGTTCAGCGAAGAGCATTTCCCATTCTCCATAAAGCCAGCAAGCATATAGTGGCATGCAGATTTGTTTGAAACAATGAATTATCATTCAGGATACAAATGTGTATTTTGTGGTATAATCTTATACCAAACTAGCAAAAAAAAAAAAAAAAAAGCCTTATGTTTCTCCTATGATTTAAGTATACGGTAAATATAGTAGGGTTGCAATTTTTGAATATTTCTGTAGATTATTGCTTCAATTATTTGATATAACTGACAGAACTGTAAGACTGCATAGTGAGAATTAGAAACCTTGCTCATGCTTAACCGTGAATGTGCATAACTGTGAGTGCACATTACAACTTTACTGCATTGAAGGTGATGATCAACTATTAATCAGCCTAACATTTTTAATTGAGTTCAAATTATTTAATTGTTGCAGCCCTAATATGTTTGTGTGTGTGTGTATATAGATATATGTATAGACATGTGTAAATATAATAATCAGCCTTTTTGAACCACTTCAGGATGGAGGCCTCCTTAGCAAGTTTCCAACAACTTCGATCTTGTGCCTTTTGTTGCCATTGTGTACCAAAAAATGTGGTAATTTTATCAGCCCATCTTGTCTTTGGTCTTCTTCTTGGGCGTTTAATATCAAATGGAATCCATTCCTAAATTTATATTTGTCCATCTACCATCAGGTCATCTTGCTATGTGACCTGCCCATTTCCATTTTAAGCACTTATTCTTTCAATGATTTCATGAACTTTTGTTTGCCTATTAATCCATGCACGTGGTTTTCTGTCTCTTTTTGTGAATATTCTGAATTCAACGTTCCATAATTCTCTGTGTAACCTTAAGTTTTGGTATGGCTTTGTGTCACGGTTACCCAGATCACTCAGGAGTCAGAGCGTATATAGTAAAACCAACTTTATTCAAGGCACAGAATAAGCTATAAACATCGGACAATAGGAACAGGTGGTAGGTCAACAGATAAGCTAGCACTACTATCAGGAATAGTAGGCGGCCTAGGATAGATCTCACTGCTAAGACTAGGCCGAAGCCACTGGTATTCTCAGATGGAACTTGGACTGGAACAGGAACAGGATCAGCCACAGATAGTCTTCTCCTGGATCTCGAACTGGAACAGGAACGGGATAACTCCGACCTGGAACAAACGAGTAGATACTAACTCACGCCTGCAGTCAGTCTAGCTGGAAAGGGTAGCTGACTCATGCCTGCAGTCAGTACAGATGGTAGTCTACCAGAACCCCAGGTCTGCGCCAGATGGATGTCCGCGGGAGAGAGGCAACACAGGAGGCAAGCCGGATAAAGCCACAGGACAGCACCAGATAGGATGGTCAGACAAGCCTTGGTCATACACGGCGCTATTAGTTAGCCAGAGCCTCAGGTCTGCACCAGATTGGTTGTTGGACAAGCCTAGGGTCATACACAGAGCGGATAGTTAGACAGAGCCACAGGTCATCACCAGATCAGTTAGTCAGACAAGCCTGTTCATACACGGAGCGGTTAGTCAGCCAGAGTCGCAGGTCTGCATCAGATTGGTTGTTGGACAAGTCTAGGGTCATACACGGAGCTGATAGTCAGACAGAGCAACAGATCAGCACCAGATCGGGTAGTCAGACAAACCAGATAATACACAGAGCTAAACAACACAACTGCACTGGAACACCACGAAAGGGCAACTGGTGTGGTCTCCAGGCAGCTTAAATGTGGATTCCCCCACCCCCAGGAGGTGGAGCACTAAATGGTTCTGTCTGTAGGAATTCCCAGTGACTCACTCCCGACTCTCTGCCTGCAAGGAGCTACATCAGATCCGGCAGGAGCCGCAAGGGAGAGCAGCAAGGAGGCCGGTCGCCCAGACCAGTACCAGGGTGCACCGGTTCTCCCAGCGAGGCAGCAACAAGAGACCGGTGACTCACCGGGTATCCGGCTGCCGTCTCTAAACAGGTAAGTGGAACGCTTACACTTTGACATTCAGTGTCCTTGTTTCACAGCCATACATAAGAACTGAGAAAACACATTGGTCTAAAACCTTTTGCTTGAACAAAGTGGTAAATTTTCCTTAAGCCCTTAATGACCACTGACGTGCCAGGACTTGTCACAGCTGTCCAGGCATTAAGGACCTATGACGGTCCTGGCACATCATGGAAGTTTGTGATAGAACCACAGTGTGCTCACAGAACACATCTATGAAAAAAAAGTGCACTGGTCCCCACCTCCAGGCTGTGCAGTCCATAAGAGGTTTAATGCAAGTGTTTGCCATCTCAATTTTATTCGTTGCTCATTTTCCATCACAGTGTTTCCACCATCATAGTGTTTCCATGTGCTGTGATTTTTCTTGGTATGGTAAATGTGTTAAACATGACTTTTTGTTGATATTCATCTTCAGACCAAAATGTTTGCTTTCCTGTTGTAGCTCTTCAATGCGTTCTTGTAGTTCTTCAGGGCTACTGGCAAAGAGTATGATATTGTCTGAAAAACATGTGATGTAGGTAATCTCTATTTATCTTTAAGGGATAGTAATACTTTAAATAAACTTTAATCTTGTAGCCCTTAAAAATTACAAATTCAATGAGCGCTGCGGCATCTCTCAAACCCATATGGTTTGAGAGATAGCTGCTTTCACAATTCCCACTCCCTTGACGTCAGTGTTCTAGCTGACTGCAGGGACAATCCTGTCCCTGGGCAAGCGGCAGCTCTGCAGCAGAAATGAGATCTAGTAACATAAACAGAAATCCTTCACTGAAATGGTCTTCTAGGTGTGCTTGCAAACCAAGCACACGTAGAAGACCATTTCAGTGAAGGATTTCTGTTTCTATAACGCGATCTCGGCTCTGCTAGAGAGCCTCCGCCGGTCCGGGACTGGATTCACTGCAGTCTGCTGGAACGCTGACGTCAGGGGAGTGGGAACTTTGAAAGCGGCTATCTCTCAAACCAGTCGGGTTTGAGAGATGCCGCAGGGCTCATTGAATTTGTATTTTTAAGGGCTAGAAGATTGATTACAGTTTAGTTAAAGTATTACTATCCCTTTAAGTCCGTTTTTGTCCAAATGTAATTTGCAGAAAATGTCTAAACAAGCAGAAAATAGTTTTAGGGAGATTGTCTTCTTGCCAGATGTTTTTTTCTATGTTGATTTGAACTTTATCATTGTTGATCTGTATTGCTGCAGTTGCTTTTTCATATATTGATTGGAGAATTTTGATGTAAGCGCTATCTATTCCTTTGTTGATCAGGGCATCGATTATTGCTTGTTTTTTGTGATGATCAGACTAGGAAAGTGCTCAATTTAAGCTGCCTGGATTATGCTTTGCAGAGTGTAATCTCCACAAAGATTGCTATTTGATATGAATAAACAGAGGCAACAGAAAACAGTACAGAGAATACTTCTGGGTAGGCCTCAGTGAGCAAGATGCTAGAGTACACTGGATGAGGAGCATAGCTGGTGAGTGGTGACTGCTCTAGGGAAGCCTTGCCGCTGCCTAAACCGGATAAAGGTGCTGGCTGCAAGGCCAGATTAGTGCCGACTGGAGTATCTGGCCCGTACCCCGGATGACAACCCAAGAAACAGAAGCTCCTCACTGAAAACTGGAAACAAGGTAAGAAGGAACCTACCAGCAGTATAGTTGTCACTGTTGACAGACTGGAATGAGAACAGAACAAATAACAGAATACACTGGCAATCGAGACTCGATTATGGGTCAATGGAGTTGAAGCACAACTAGTGGTTGAGGGGGTTTGAAGTGGTGTAGAGGGAGCAGATTGGAGACCCATGGTCAGAGAACACATAAAGTCAACAGGCCAAGTGAGCAACAGGCGGGTAACACACTGGCAGCTGCAGTAAACAGGGAGCCATTGACAAATAACGGTAAACATGAACACAAAGCCAAATCGAATAACGGAAGGAGAGTCAAAGGAAAGCCGGGTCAATACTGAGGAATCGCATGAACAAGGCTTGAACTGAGTTCATGACAGGAATGCTTTGATCGACACAAAGTGCTGGAGCTTGATATAGATTCAGCAAGCACGTTACAACAACGAGGTGGGGAATGCAAAGCAGATCCAGGAGAAGCAAAATAGAAAGCCAGGCAAAGGATGCCAAAAGCACAGAAACAGGGCACGAATAGGGCACTAACCCCCAAGGGACTGCCTTCAGGAGTCTACAGATGGTTTGGCCGGAAAAGACAGTGGAACTGATGAACCAAAGAAGGAGCATGGATGTCCGAGACCACCACCCAAGAACTCTTCTCTAGGCCATAACCCGTCCAGGGTAAGATACCACTGAAGAGGCTAGAGTCCAGTATGGCATCAGTGATGAATTCCTCAGAGTCATCCACGGAAATAGGAGGTGGAGGAGATGGGGGCAGTGGTGAGGATCATGAGCTTCCACATACGGTTTGAGCAGAGGCATTTGAAAGACCGGCTGAATCTTAAATGCCTGAGGGAAGGGTCAAACAGTAAGAGACCGGGGAGAGATGAATCTTGACCTTGACTGGCCCTGGATACAGAGGACCCAATTTATCTGACAGATGGCAGAGCTTAATGTTTTTGGCAGTGAGCCAAACAGATCCCCTGGGGCGAACCTGGGTGCCAAGGACCAATGATGATCAGCTGTCACTTTTTGCCGCATATGAGAGGTGAGAACAGTGTGGAGAATAGCTTGCAATGATCCGCCAGATTATGGTTGGCACCAATTCCACAATATCTGAGAATAAAAGGCCCAACATGGTCTGCTGTTGTGACATGCCCACGCATGCACCTCTTCAGCTTCCATTTGTGCTCTCCATGACCTGCAACTCTTTCTTACTGTGCCCGTCCCCTCCCAACTGTCTGATGATGTCTCCAAAGGTTCTTTAGCAGATTACCATAATACACTGCCTGTGATTCATTCCAGCAGCCTGCAAATGGCTCTGTCAGGTATGACCAGTGAAACCTGGATATAAGCCAGAAAACTGGAGAGGTGGCAACTCTAGTCAGAGGTAGAACATTTCTGTGGAGAGCCACAAATATGCAGGACTCATGGGGACCACATGTTTGACATGTCTGCCCTGCGGTGTATCCCTACTGGCTATGCTACCTACAAGTGCTCATTTAGATGTTAAGCGATATGTTAAATCATCTTTGAGGGATACCAGTTTTTGTTTAGCTTCACTGAGCATTTCGTATCACGTCTAACGTCTTAAGAAACAGAAGCACAGAAGCAGTGAGTTGGACCTCTAAAATTAACAGCCTTCAGTTGTAAACTCACGTCATAAGAAGTATAGCTAATTTTCTACACATAATGTAGAGGAGTTGTGGAGCAAACCAACTGCATAAAAGTTCTGGTAATTCCCATTGATTTAAATGGGGACTTTTAACACCTCGAATGCTAGAAAGGTCCCCAAAACTTTTCAAATCAACGCGTTTGAGTCCTCTCTAGCATTCAAATGAATGAGAATGTTGATTTCTCCTCTGTGATGCGGTTGTCCTCCCCCAGAATTCCTCCACTTGTCTTCTGTATAATCAAGTATGGATGATGTTTAGCTGACCTCCATAGGGCACACTGACGAGCTAAGAAAATTTAAGGGGGAACCTGAGTGCTTGGATCATAATTATGTCATAAATAGCATTACAGATTCAAAATGGATTCTCCGTACCATAGATTTCAGACACTTAAAATATTGCTTTTTGTGGGCAAGGTCACTGTCGTTAGAGCATTATTATTTTCATTCAATTTAAAAAACTCTGTTCATTTTAGATTAATGCAACAAAATTAACAAACTTTAACGTGAAACTCTATCCCTAGGAATTCATCGTTCTTAATTTGTTAAAAAAGCAGTGTACTTTTATTATAAATAATATATTTTGTAATTCTTATCCTGTTAATTAAAACAAGGGTGTACTTGTTTCTGGGAGATTTTACAGTAAAGTGTTAGTTTATTCTAAACTTGTGGTGTTCTTTCTATTACTTACTATGGAGAGTGCCGAAAAAGTGCCCTTTTTTGGTGATATCCTTTTCAAATGGCACTTCCTACATGGCGAGCATTATTATGGCGTGCTTACAATGATGCGGGAGTCAAAATGATGCCCACAAAATGTTGCCATTCAGAATGTCACCAGGTGAGTATCTGTTAGGTTAGCATCAGTGTCTGCTAGGTTTGTGGGGTGTATATGTATCTTTTAGGTTAGGTTTATAGGTTAAAG
Organism: Rhinophrynus dorsalis; assembly: GCA_037306005.1. Taxonomy (NCBI): domain Eukaryota; kingdom Metazoa; phylum Chordata; class Amphibia; order Anura; family Rhinophrynidae; genus Rhinophrynus; species Rhinophrynus dorsalis. The sequence continues at coordinate 580,354,561 of CM074718.1, forward strand.
GGGGACTTTCACCCCTAAGATACTCTGTCTTATTTTTTTAGTCTACCACAATAGTGTATAGATTGGAGATTTTTTCTGTTTAAAAAAAAAAAAAAAAAAATCATAACTTATGAGATATCGCATACTAAATTTCATTTGATGTAACTACTTCTGCTTTCTGCGGCACAAGATTACTTTGGCACAGCTCTACTGGACTTCCCCACCTCCCTCCCAGCTCTCCTTGTGAGCGTGTTCATGCTTCCCTTCGTAGTATATTGGGACAGTAAGCTCCCATCATTGTACTGAATAAGTAGCCTTCAATTCTGAATAAAATAAGATAGTGTCCTGGGGGTGAAAGTTCTCCTTTAATGTCTGTTAGGTTAGCTTAGGGTCTTTCTCTGTTATGTTTCTGCTGTTATCTGGAGAGGTGAGTCTATTAGGTTAGGGTTAGTTGTTTGGTTAGGGTAATTGGGTTAGGGTCAGGCAACAGATTTGGGGGTGGGGATGAGCGTAGTTAGGTTAGGGTATGCTGCAATATTTTAAAGGCCTCGTTTTAATTGCACCCTTTTCACACTGGCAACAATTTTTAAGTCAACATTTTGACTTGCTTTGTTACCAGTTCTACATTTCAATAGTAAGTCCTTTTGAACACCCTTTGGTCCTGTTACTTAAAATTTATTTATTTATTTAGAAAATGTTTTACCAGGAAGAATACATTGAGATTTCTCTCGTTTTCAAGTATGTCCTGGATAGTTTTCAGTAAAAGGTTACATATTTACACTAATTGTGAGACATTATATACAAACATACAGAAATATACATACTTATTAAATAATGGGATTATTTACAGTTACACACTGTTTTTAGATATAAAGAAACATTTGCTTTTAAGGATTTTAGACTGGGTGCGGATGTGATTTTTTCCGGCAGATTGTTCCAGATTTTTGGAGCTCTGAAGGAGAAGGCAGATCTTCCTGCTTCTTTCTTGTATTGTGGTATACGCAGTGAGTTGTTAGTAGTGGAGCGGAGGTTATAGTTAGTATGGAGAGCTGGGGTGAGCATACTGCTTAGGTATTGTGGTAGTTTTCCAGAGAAGTGATTGTGTACTAAGCAAGAAAGATGAAGGTCACGTCTAGATTTGAGTTATGTTTAAGGTATGTTTGAGCTATAGTACATTTTAAATGAAAACGTACCCAGCAATTGGCGTACCCTAGCTGTACTCGGCAGGAAAAGCAATATTATGTGGCCCTTTTCATTAAACAGAAATTATTGTATCATTCATAGAGCAAAAATTCTAGTTATTTATTTTATGCATTGCCTAAATCTACTGTGCCTCATGTTAGTTTGCCTTTAGTTATCACCACCGCACAATAGATTTCACCAGTCTGAATGTGATATTCTATAGATTGAAGCCTTGTCCATGGTTCTTTATGCCCATTTCACGAGTGACGTTGCAGAGATAGCAACACGTGAAAAGAAAAAGTGTGCGTTATGATTTATTGTGTCCAATGAAGCATTTTACCAGGAAACATAGCTGTGAGAGTCTCAGAGAGAAAACGCATCCTCCAATTTTCCTCTGACTGCAAGAACAACGCTATAGATTTGTAGTATGGGTTCAATGAGATCCCACTGAAATTCTTTAACTATCTGTTGCTCATCTATGTGTGGTTTTATCACATCAGTTTATACTAAGAGAATAGAATTCTGGGAAAGCCTTGCCAATATTTTCAGTTATGTCAGTCTTGCTACTAAAGCCACCTGTGTGGACCTTTCACCCCCAACAAACTTTATATAATTCAATACTTCTGTTAAAACTGCCTATATGTTGTTTAATTATTTAAAAAAAAATGCATTATTTTAAGATATTGAATGTGTTAAAAAGGTACCAGTTGATGTCAGAATTGACGTCTACTGCAGTTCAAGCTGTACCACACTGCTCTGCTGTCTGTTCCCTGCAAAGGATACTCCACCCACCACCCTTCCCAGCTCTTCCCAGGACTGTGGCGCTCCATTTAATACAGGTGTCCTTGTTAGCTTACCTATTATTAAATATCCTGAGAATGCGTTCATGGAATGCAGCCTCACTATATATATTGGCACCCTGATTCCTCTGCTAAAAAAAGAATGGCAGTGGCGCAGGCTGAGAGTGGATAGAGAAACATTTGTATTCACATACAAAGCCTTTCTCGGAGCAAAGGGACAGGCTTAGAGAGGAGGATTAGCAACTCATCAGAGAGAGTGCGCTACCAATCATTTTAAACATCATCAAGATGACGGCACTCTCCCTCTTACAAACAGAACCCAAATGAGGTAGATTTTAAGCCTAGGGGATAAATAACTCACAGTCCATGGGGGTTATTACTCATACTTGTGGGGTATAAATGTGTGGGGGGGTAGGAACATGACAGGTTAACTTTAAGAATGTATAAAATGGGGGCCATAGCTGCGCCTATAGATGTTTGTACTAATCTATTGGGTGTGCTAATATACAGACATGTAAGTACTTACCAGTGTGCTGTTTCTGTGTGATCAATCACTCAACCCATTAAGGACCAAAGGGGTGAGCAAAACATTTGTTCTTAAACACTCTAGTAGGTATAAGGAAGAGGAAGAACTTTCCTCTGTGTTTAGTTAGTACTTTCTACCATACACACAAAATAAAAGTGGAGCAGTTCTGTAACAAACCAAATGTACCATGGGGGGGGTTAAAAATTACCATTGCTCTAAATGGGGCATGGGGCTTTTAACCCCTTGAATAAAGAGAGGTCCTCCAACGCATTCGAGTTCTTAAAAGCCCCAATGAAATAAATCAGAAGTTTTATTTCTTAGGGTGCAGTTGGTTTGCTCCAAAATTGCACATTTGTATTTTGTGGTTAAGACTCACAGCGGGCACAAGGGAGCAGAGAAAAACCATGCGCCCAACTGCCCATTCACATACACACTGTACACCCCTTGGCACACACCAAGCTTTGTACAAAGGCATTCGACAGGCACGGATCTTCAAAACTATTCTTTTTTCTTTATTTAGAGTGCAGTGCTATCTGTACATTCCCCTTAACTCCTTGAGGCTCTAGAGGACCACAACAGTTTTCTTTTGAATTTTTTTTTTTGCTCTGATGCATTCTGGGTTCACGCCGCTCTGTGATCCCAGAGTTCCATGAGGTGCCAGGATCGTCACAGTCCTTAATGTCTGGACTAGTGTGACAGTCCTGACATGTCACTGGTCATTAAGGGGTTAATTGTGGAGATTGTGTGTGTGTGTGTGTGTATATATATATATATATACATATATATATATGTGTGTGTATGTATATATATATATATATATATATATATATATATATATATATATATATATATATACAGTACTGTGTAAAAGTCTTAGGCAGTTGTGAAAAAATGCTGTAAAGTAAGAATGCTTTCAAAAATAGACGTTATTTTGTTAATTGATAAAAATAAAATGAGTGAATAGAAGAACAATCTAAATCAAATCAATATGTGGTGTGACTACCCTTTGCCTTCAAAACAGCATCAATTCTTCTAGGTACTCTTGCACAAAGTCAGAGATTTTGTAGGCATATATTCAGGAGTATGATTAAACAATTATATCAAACAGGTGCTAATGATCATCAGTTGAATATATGAGTTGAAACGTTAGCTGAAACAGAAACAGCTGTGTAGAAGGAATAAAACTGGGTGAGGAACAGCTATCAAGGTGAGGATACTGAAGATACTTTAATGTCAAAAGTCATAGCAGGGCAAGACTGTGCACAGCAACAAGACACAAGATTGTTATACTGCATCAGGATGGTCTCTCACAGGCAGAACTTTGAAGGCAGACAGGGGTTTCCAGATGTGCTGTCCAAGCTCTTTTGAAGTAAGCACAAAGAAATGGGCAACTCTGAGGACAGTGGTCGCCAAGGAAACATTAGGATCCTGGCACACCCATCTACTGTCCGGAGAAGTCTGATCAAATGTGGACTTCAGGCCAAAAACCCATACTTCCGACATGGTAGCAAGGCCAAGTGACTCAACTATGCACAAGAACACAGGAACTGGGGTGCAGAACAATGGCAGCAGGTACTCTGGACTGATGTGTCAAAATTTGAAATATTTGGCTGTAGTAGAAGGCAGTTTGTTGGCTGGTGAACGGTACAAGAATGAGTGTCTGTAGGCAACAGTGAAGCATCGTGGAGGTTCCTTTCAAGTTTGGGGCTGTATTTCTGCAAATGGAGTTGGGGATTTGGTTAGAATAAATGGTCTCCTCAAAGCCGAGAAGTACAGGCATATACTATCCATCATGCAATACCATCAGGGAGGCATCTGATTGGCCCCAAATTTATTCTGCAGTATGACAACGACTCCAAACATACAGCCAAAGTTATTAAGAACTATCTTCAATGTAAATAAGAGTCCTTGAAGTGATGGTATGGCCCCCCACAGGGCCCTGATCTCAACATCATTCAGTCTGTCTGGGATTACATGAAGAGAGAAGCAACTAAGGCTGCCTAAATCCACAGAATAATTGCGGTTAGTTCTCCAAGATGTTTGGAACAACCTACCTGCCGAATTCCTTAACAAAATATGTACAAGTGTACCTAGAAGAGTTTCATGCTATTTTGAAGGCAATGTGTAGTCACAACAAATATTGTTTGACCTAGAATCATCTTCTGTTCACTCACTATACATTTTGTTAATTGATAAAAATAAACTATTAACATGTCTGTTTGGAAGCATTCTTACTTTACAGCATTTTTTCACACCTGCCTAAGACCTTTTTAATTCTTTAGACTTGAGAAAGGGAGGTTCTCCATAAAGCTTGTCAATCCAAAATTCTGTTAGTCCAATAAAAAAGGTATTACAAGATACTTATTTTGTTTGGTATTTTACATCTGCATCACTGGACTAATACAGCTACAATCTCCACTCACACTCACACACACATACACACACACACACACACACACACACACACACACACACACACACTCTCTCTCTCTCTCTCTCTCTCTCTCTCTCTCTCTCTCTCTCTCTCTCTCTCTCTCTCTCTCTCTCTCTCTCTCTCTCTATATATATATATATATATATATATATATATATATATATATATATACATATATACTGTGTATGTATGTGTGTGTATATATATATATATATATATAGAGAGAGAGAGAGTGCATATATACTGTGTGTGTGTATATATATATATAGTATTTGCATATAAACTGTATATGTGTCTTTGTGTGTTGATATATGTTGTATATGTGCATATATACTGTATATATGTGCTCACTGTTGAGTGTATGTTCACGTATATACATTGTGAAGTGTTTGTGTGAGTGCAAACATCTGAAAGAGGAGCCATTGACATCAGTGTGCTTCACCTTTGACTATGAACATCCACCCCTGTTTGCCTTCTCATGGGAACTTCCACAGACCTCCTTTCAGACCCCTTTTCTGCTTCCCTGTTGGTGTACTGGGGCTCACAGTGCAACCCTGGCTCAACCAACAAGTGTGTTCCCAGGGGAACAGTTCTGATGACAGCTTCCCTGTAAACAACTTTTTTTTTCTACTCCCTGTGAGTCAATAAATGACCTTGGTGTTAATGTGTGTGTTATTTTTTGCTTTCAGTTAGGAGATGGAATCCGAAGAGGAATCCATAATGTTCTGTGACTGAGCCACAAGTCTACAAACTACATCTTCTTTCTGCTTGTGATTGAGCACTGACTATGTGACACACATGCAGATGCATGCATTTTTGTTCAGTAAACCATGGTTACAAAAGTCCTAAACAGCTGGATTGATAGATGGGTACAGAGCATATTACAGGGCAATAAGCTGCACACCCCCTGGCATGCTAAGGGTTGACACAAAGTGAATAGTTTAGGGGGTAGATTGATAGTTATTATGAGTGCAGGTATATAATGTAAAAGTGACTGAGATACTGACTGGTCCACCTGGGCTCTTGTGACATCCTCCTGAAGTCCTTGGAAGCCACTCTAGCACCCAGTGAATTGGGTGATGTCAGAACATCCTTTTACTATAATGAGAGGTCTTTGTAGGAACATTCTTTTTCCCTGCTCAAACCCTATCTTAAAACTAAGCATGCCCAAAGGCAAAATGTCCGAGTTGTGCTGGCACAGTTGTAATTCATCTATCCTTTCAAAAGCAGACTGATGTACTAAGCGAACTAGAGAAAGCCAACTGCACCACAAATGCAAATTCAACAATTTCCCATTCATTCGACTGGGTGCTGTTATTTCAGCTGACTTGAAGGTAGGCAAGCAATGCAGTAAAGCAGAACAAAATCTGGAAGGATGGAGCGCAACAACAAAGTAACAAGAAAGACAGACTACTAAGTGTAGTATTTAATTTGACAAATGGAAAAAATGAATTAAACATAATAAAATCAAAGTAGAAAATAAAAAACACAATAGTTAAAAATGACTAAAAATGAAAAATCTGTTAAAATCTAGACACATGTATATATCAGAATATAACTGAATCCCCCCTTCTCCCATTACACTCACAAAATGCTCTTATCAAGGGTCTCAAACCTCTTAACAACCATGATACTGTACTTCCCCTCTGAAGTCCTTCTTAAATCCTACAGTCAATTCTGGATTGGAGTCTTTGATATGTTAAAAAATACAGTCCCACAATGTAGCTTCCGATGTAACAATATGTCCAAGAGTTGTTTTGCTGATGGAGTTGGGGACGCTAAAGGAACTGAGCCTCCATGGGCAATGTGTAGTCAGCAGCTGATTCACGGCATGCAGGGCGTACTACCAGCTTTGCTAGACCGGGAGGAGAGGTTCTCACAGGGGGCGGAGCAGGACCTGCTTCAATGATACGAGTGCAAATGGGGAGGGATGAGATGAGCCCTACGTGTTTCGTGGATGCTTAGATCCACTTCATCAGGGACAAAAAAGGAGAATATATGAAGAAATGGGTCCTATATATAGTGTCTACTTAGTACTGTACTTCTGCCTATTGGGGGTAATAGTATCAGTGTAGTGCCTAATGGTAGAGAACTGAATCGCAACCCTGAAAAGTATAGATTGGGAATACATAAATTACAAAGAAATTATGTGGAACTAAGAGCTGTATATGAAAATGATGACTGAGATATGTACTTAAAATATCTATTTATTTAAATTGTGAAGTGCACTAAATGTATATATTAGGTGATGGTGGTGAAGGGTAATAAATGAGTTCATATACTAATGACAAAAATGGACCACTATTGAATGCTTAATCTTTGGCTGGACTGGACAAAAAGGAGTCCTACTTGTTCAGTGAACTGGAGCTTTATAAAACAAGAAAAAGGTGAAATAGCACTAAAGAAACAAAAATGAGTGATAAAAGAAACGGAATATTTTAGATGAGTGTGTTTTCACTATTGTGTCTAGCTGATCTTTATGAAGCTCACAACATATATAACGGGGACTTAAGATACTCCTTTCAGTCACTGGGGAAAGCATAATCGCATAAAATAAAATTCTATTCAATAAAATGTTCAATAATGTAACTAGGTCGATAAATGGTAACATAAAATCATATTCAATTATAACTTTTGATGCAAAACCAGTATATACAATGGCATATCACACCTCCCACTATTATGTGAATGCTGCAAAATCAAACTCAATATTTAATCCTTCTAGATCCGTAGCTTTCAATGTATAGCTCCAGAAGGATTCCCTTTGTCTGAGTCTGACCATGGGATCTCCTCCTCTTTGATTCATCCCTATTTGTTCAATACCTTGGACTCTGATCTTTTCATGTTTACAGTTATGTTTAATTTTTCAATGCTTGGACTAGTTATGAGTATCTAATCCATTCTAGATGTTATTTATGTGTTTTGAAAACCTAGTTTCTCTGTCGTCCAATACAGGTTACTGGTAACTGTGGGTAGGTGATCTGCCCATTTAAGTAGGCAGGAACAATTCTAAAATTGTATGCAGGGGGTGGAGCAACCTTCAACCAGAAAGCACATCAAATTAAGAACATCCTAAACAAGCATTGGCACATACTTATGCAGGACCAAATTCTCAAAACACAACTGGGGGAAAAACTCAAACTAGTTTTTAGAAGAAGTAGCAATATAGGCAATTGCATATCTCCAAGTGACAGCACTCACAAAAAAAAAAAATCACCTCATACAGAGTCTATGTTTTTATCACCTCCTAGAGGAATGTTTAAGTGTGGTAAAAAAGATTGTTCTACATGTGCTCATCTAAATGGTTCTAAAATATCCACTTTTACCAGCTTTGTTACCAAAAAAGATTATGAAATTAAAACTTTGTCATTCATTGTCATTCAACATACATTGTATATTTGATCTAATGCGAATGTAATTTGCAATATGTGGGCAGGACTAAGAGGTAACTGAAAAAGAGGATTTTAGTCTTACCTGTTAAATCCTTTTCTCTTAGTCCATGCAGTTTACTAGTAACTCGGGGTAGACTATCCGCCCCTTTAAGTAGGAAGGAACAATTCTACAATTGTATGCAGGGGGTGGAGCCTACCTTTCCTCCTTGACTGCAGCTAGCCAACCAGCTCCAGAAAGATTTGTTCCTTGGTGAAGGTAACACAGGCAAGAGAACAGTTCTGCTTTAGCATTAGAAGTTTTTTATTTTTCTGTTAGATATGGAATACCACCATTAGGCGGATTACCATAACTGACAATGCCCTTAGATGTGGCTGGCTCAGTCACCAGGTGCTTTTTGTGGACCTTACGCCCTGGGGGAAAAAACCTTGGCTAGAAGTTATTTCCTCAGGAGTTGCCCACTGAGGCTTCTTCTTTAAACATGTTAATCTGAAGACAGAAGATCTGCAGGAAAGGTGAGCAACCCTTTGAGTGCTGCAGGTTCACATGTCCCACAGTGCCCCTCCAGATAGGGGTTTTCCTTTGGAGTTCCTATTGCACACTCCTGCACTCATTGGGTCTATCTGTATGTCTGTTAGCTTAAGCCTAACCGGTATTTTCGTTCCTTTCAGAATGAAACACGTCCGGCGAACCAGTTGGTTCCCTTAGCTCCGCATACCTCCTCCAGGCCCAAATAGCAATGGAAGCCCAAGGTCTCCTCCAAGCCCAAGGCTTCCAAGCCTTCTTTGGCATGACTCACCGAACGCGGGTCCACACTCTGTGGTTGGTCGTCTGCGTCACTATCACAGCATTTGGGAGGATTCAGTGACGGACCCATAGGTTTTGCACGTAGTTACAGAAGGGTACAGGATTCCTTTCGTCTCTTTTCCTCCCTTTCGCTTTCTTCCTTCTCATATGCCTCAGGGCGCAGAGAAACTCCATCTGTTTGGTGCTGTTCAGGCTCTACTGGACAAGGACGTTCTGGAGCCGGTTCCAGTTCAGGACAGTGGTATGGGTTTTTACTCAAACCTCTTTGTAGTCTCCAAGAAGTACGGTGGTTCTCGTCCCATTTTGGACTTGAAGGATCTCAATTCCTTTGTGACCCCGACTCACCAGGAGTCTCTACGGACGGTGATTGCTGCCATGTCCCCAGGGAAATTCCTTGCATCCGTGGATCTTCAGGACGCGTACTTACAGATTGCCATTCATCCAGAGAGCCGGAAGTACCTCTGGTTTGCCTGCGACCGGGGACATTTTCAGTTCTCAGTTCCTCCATTTGGTCTGACGACAGCTCCTCAGGTCTTCAACCGTGTCCTGGGAGCCTTAGTGTCCGTCCTCCACTGAGATGGCATCAGAGTTACTCCATACATGGATGACCTGCTTCTGAAAGCCTCTTCTGTGGAACTTCTTCATCAGCAGGTTCAGCAGTTCATTCGTGCTCTCGCCCATCTAGGGTGGATCATCAACTTGGACAAATCAGATCTTGTCCCATACCAGTGTCTGCTCTTCCTGGGCCTCCTCTTCGATACCCAGAATAACATGGTGTTTCTCACGGACGAGGTGGGTCACCAGATCGCCCACAGGGTTTCTGCGATCCTGGCTCAAAATCCAGTTCCAGCCAAGAAGCTGTCATCTCTCGTGGGGAAATTAATTTCCCCCATAGAGGCGGTACCGTTTGCCAAGGCACACACCAGGGAACTCCAGCGGTTTGTGATCCAGGTGTGCAGGGGTAGGCCGGACCTTCTGAAGAGGTCGGTGTCACACCCTCTTCATGTGGAACTGAGTTTGTCCTGGTGGCTCGACTCTTCAATCTGCTGAAGGGCAAGTCCTTCCTAGTTTCCTTCTGGACCACGGTGACGACAGACACCAGCCTTTCCGGCTGGGGAGCGGTCCTGGGTCACCTGAGTGCAATGGGTCGGTGGTCTCCGGAAGGATCTCTCCTTCCCATCAACGTGTTGGAGTTTCGGGCGATATTTCGTGCCCTTCGTCATTGGACATCTCAGCTGGAAGACTGTCCAGTCCCGGTAGAGTCCGAAAATGCCATGGCCGTGGCTTACATCAACAAGCAGGGCAGAACAAGAAGTCTCACCGCTTGGTTAGAGGTCAAGGCTATTTTGTCCTGGGCAGAAGAACACGTTCCTGCCATATCCGCAGTGCACATTCCTGGTGTAGATTACATCATGGCGGACTTCTTCAGTCGACACACAGTGGACAGTGGAGAGTGGGAGCTGCACCCAGAGGTGTTTATCCTCATTGTTCAGAAATGGGGTCTTCCTTATATCGAGCTGATGGTGACAAGACTCAACAGGAAGGTTCCGAGGTTCTGCTCTCGATGGAGGGACCCTCTACCTGTGGCGGTGGATGCAATGTCCATTCCTTGGTTATTCCCTCTGGCCTACATCTTTCCTCCTCTCCCCGTGTTGCATAGGGTGTTATGGAAATTAAGACTGGAGCGTTGTCCAGTCATTCTGATTGTTCCCTACTGACCTCGCCAGGCTTGGTTTCTGGAGCTTCTGGATCTGTCAGTGGTGGAGCCATTCCAGCTCCCTTGCCGTCTGGATCTTCTTCTACAGCGTTACCTGTGGAAGGAGGATGTTCCTCGTCCAGACTTGACGGTTTGGAAACTGAATCCTCGATATTGAGGAAGAAAGGGTTTTCTTCTGGTGTGTGTGGCTACTATGCTTAGTGCCCGCAAACCTGTTTCTTCCAAGATCTACCATCGTGTCCCGTCGACCTTCCTATCTTGATGTGCTGACAAGGACCTGTCTCAGGAATTTGATCTGCCTACTGTCCTGGCTTTGCAGGACGTTACCATCCTTCCTGATGTCAAGGTTTTCTTCCAGGGCGTTGCACGTACTCGTCCTGCCTTCAAGATTCCTGCTCCTTCATGGGATCTTAATTTGGTTTTGGGCGTTCTTCAGCGCCCTCCATTTGATTCTTTGGCTACTATTCCTTTCGCCTGTTGATGTGGAAAATGACCTTTCTCCTGGCGATTGTGTCAGTTCACCATGTCGCGGAATTACATGCTCTGTCCTGTAAACCACCCTATTTGGTGTTTCACAAGGACAAGGCGATGCTTTGCACTTCTAAGGAGTTTCTGCCGAAGGTGGTCTCTGAGTTCCACATCAATCAGGAGATTGTGGTGCCCTCTTTTTGTCCTGACCCCACCTCTGACAAGGAAAGGGATCTCCACTTGTTAGACGTGGTGCATTGTCACAAGTTTTATGTATATCGCAATGAGTCTATCAGGAAATCAGATGCGTTGTTTGTCATTCCTGAGGGTCCTAGGGCAGGAAGACCTGCATCCAAGGTGACTATTGCTTCTTGGATCAAGTCCACTATTCATATGAACTGAGGAAGAAGCCTGTCCCCTTCATTCAATCTAATGAGGCCTCTTGGGCTTACAAGAATCGGGCCTCTGCTGATCAGTTGTGCAGGCTGCCACCTGGTCGTCTGTGCACACCTTTTCGAAGCATTACCATGTTGATGTACTGGCATTGGCTGACGCCAGCTTTGGGAGGAAAATCCTGGAGGCAGTCTTGCCTGTCTAGGATTTTCTTCGGTTCTTGGTGCTTCCTTCACTTTTGAGTCCCATTGGCTCTAGTTCAGTGTGCTGTGTAACAGTTGGGGTGTTGTTACCCCTGTTCAGTGTCCGTTGACAGTTCATTGTTTGTTGGGCTATCTCTGATCTGATGGTTCATATCTGCTCTGGGGACTTTAGGGGCTTTGATCCTGGTCCTTGCTTTACTTCCCGCCTCTGGGAAACTCAATGGTTGGACATCCCAGAGTTACCAGTAACCTGTATTGGACGACAGTGAAAAGAGGATTTTAGTCTTACCTGTTAAATACTTTTCTCTTAGTCCATACATGTTCCTGGTCTCCCACCCTGTCACGGGACCATGCTTGGCTCTCCTGTGGCAGACTGTGGGGGTCCTTCGGGGTCATGCTCACTGGAGTCTTCTTTCCCTTCTACTATCTAGTCAATAGTTAGTGTCTGAAATCTTTCTGGAGCTGGTTGGCTAGCTACAGCCAAGGAGGTAAGGTAGGCTCCACCCCTGCATACAATTCTAGAATTGTTCCTGCCTACTTAAAGGGGCGGATCACCTATCCAGAGTTACCAGTAACCTGTATGGACTAAGAGAAAAGGATTTAACAGGTAAGACTAAAATCCTCGTTTTCAGTTTCCTCTTAGTCCTGCCCACTTATTGCAAATTACATTTGCATGAGATCATTGTTGAATGACAACTGATAAAAGTTTTAATTTCATAATCTTTTTTGGTAACAAAGCTGGTAAAAGTGGATATTTTAGAACCATTTAGATGAGCACATGTAGAACAATCTTTTTTACCACACTTAAACATTCCTCTAGGAGGTGATAAAAACATGCAATCTGTATGAGGTGATTTTTTTTTTGCAATTTGTGAGTGATGTCACTTGGAGATAAACAATTGCCTATATTGCTGCTTCTTCTAAAAACTACTTTGGGTTTTTCCCCCAGTTGTGTTTTGAGAATTGGGTCCTGCATAAGTATGTGCCAATGCTTGTTTAGGATGTTCTTAATTTGATGTGCTTTCTGGTTGAAGGTTCTAACAAACAAAGGCACGGGATTACTAATATTTTTATCTTTGTACTGGATGAGCTGCTTTCTATCAAGATTGAGGGATTTATGGAAGGGTTTATCAATATTTTCTTTTTTTATAGCCCTTATGTGAATTTTTTCTAAGGATTTGTGCTTCTAATGTACAGGCCTGTTCTGTAATGCAATTTCCTCTCAATCGCTGGAATTGACTGAAAGGAATATTAGTGATCCAAATTTTATATCGTGCACTTTTAGCAAGGGGATATTAATTGCTATCTACATTTTTTTCTATAGTTTGTTGTGCAGATTTGGCCTTCAGAGTGATATAAAACAATATCCAGGAATTCTATTGCAGTAAAGCAGTGTGAAAACAGGCTTTTCTTTGTATAGGAAGAGATATTAGCAGCAGGAAGAGAGCGGTACTTGTGCCACTGTATAGATCTCCTGTTGTACTGTGTACAGTTCGAGAGACAGCAGGGTGGATAAAAATCATTGATTTCTAAAAAAAAAAAAAAAAAATTTAAAAATCTGATTTTTTCTTTTTTTTTATTTAAATCTGATTTTTTTATTTAAATCAAATTTATTTTAATGAAATGCTTTTGGTGGAAAAATCTATCTAAAGATAGTTTTCTTTTTTAGATACTAAACAAAGTTTAGTTATGTACCTGAGGCTGTATAATCATGCAATTATAGTTTGTTATATTATATTATATGTTCCAAATATGAGTGATTAATGTATTAAACTAAAATCAGTTCTGATATTGCTGCTTTACTAATCTGATAGATTATATTCTAAATATGACTTCTTCACCTGGTTGCAAATATTGATGGTTTTAACTACCAGCAAGAATGAGTTTTTGCATTTAAAAATCATTATTTAAATTGAGTCTTACTGACTAGCAATTTAAATCATGATTTAAAGGGATAGTAAAGTCCGTAAACAAAGTGTTAGCAAAATGATAGGTACAATTAAAAAATACGTAATGCCCTGATTCCTAAGAAAATAAATTCCTCCACTCCCTCCGTTTTCTATTTGACGAGCTGTAAAGCTGCCCGAGGCAGAATCTGGTCGCGCGACCAGGCGCAGCTCTTCAGCAGCGCCGACATAACGATATCTAAAGATAAATACTTCAGCGGAATGGTCTACAAGTGTGCTTGCAAACCAGGCACACATTGTAGACCGTTCCAATTAAGTATTTATCGTTAGATATCTAGATGCGCTCCTAAAGAGCCGCTGCCTGGTCCCAGAAGCAGGATCTCATGCTGTCAGCTATACAACTGACGCGTGAGAAGGGGGAGGGAGCGGATGACTTTATTTTCTTATATCTCTCAAACCATAAAGGTCTGAGAGATAGGAATCAGAGCATTATTTATTTTTTTATTTTCCAGAAAGACATTAATAAATTAGAGGCCATTCAAAGAAGAGACACTAAAATTCAGGATCTTCATGACATGCATTGTTTTGAAATGTGTTGCATACCCTCCTGGCCATCTAGGGAGTTAAACTGTTATTATGAGTTTGCTAAGCACAGGCCATTATGCCCTTTAGGTTAAAGGAACAGTAATGTCCCATAAAAAATTCTTGTTTTGCAGAGGTTAAAAAATATATTATGTGGCACAAATACTCTCTCTCAAACTGCTGTGGTTTGAGAGATATTCACATTGAAAGTTTCCTACAGCTGACAGCAGGAGATTCAAGTCGTGTGACATGAGGAGTCTCTTCAGCAGACCCGAAACTGTGTTATTTAAAAAGAACTACTTCATGGGAACGGTCTACAAAGTGTGCTTGCAAACTAGGCACGCTTTGTATACCTTTCCAATGAAGTAATTATTTTTAAATAAGTGCTGCAGAGCCGCAGGCTGGTCCCTGGATCAGGATCTCCTGCTGTCAGTAGAGAGCTGATGTCAGGAGAAGGGGAGGGATGGGGGAACTTTAGATGCGAATAGCTCTCAAACCATAAAGGTTTGAGAGATAGGATTTGCTGCAAATAATTTATGTTTTAAGTTCTATAATACATTTTTTATGGGACATTAGTGTCCCTTTAAATACAAGTATTAACAGGGTTTAGAGAGGCTGAGGTATTAAGAAAATGGAGCAATAAAAATGTCCATTTATTTAAATGGTGTTTTAACTGCTTGAATACTAGCTTAATCTTGCTAACATGCACAGTTAACCCTTTTAGTGCCAGAAATGTATCCAGTGCTTTGCATTGCTATGTCTTGGATAACTGTTGCTCCCCAATAGTCCCATTTATATCAATGGGGATGTTTACTTGCCCTCTGTGATGCTATTGGTTTCCTTAGTACCCTGGCCTGTGTACAGCTGAGTGGTTGCAACTGTTCATTCCATAAATCACCTGGAATCAGGTCTGGTACTCTGTATATGTTTCTTACAGCTGTTTCTCTTTTTAAACCAACAGATGATCCAGCGTGAGGCAGAGGCAAAAACTAAAGTTACAGCGGTGGCTCTGACAGATTCTGTTCATAACGTGTGGCATCAAGAAGCCAGTAAAACACTTCGGGAGTGGATGAGAGAGGTAATAAAGCTCATGTTATTTTATTTTTATTTGTTATTTTGTTAATCCTGCTTTCTCTGTTGTCCAATATAGGTTACTGGTAACTTTGGGTAGGCGACCTGCCCCTTTAAGTAAGACGTGAAACTTTCTTGAATAAGAAGTGCTGGGTGGAGCCTGCCTTCTCTCTTAGCCTGCAGTAACCAATACTCTCCAGTTAGATTGTTTCCTTTAACCCCTTAAGGACCAGCGCGATCCCGTGCGGCCGGCACTTGCGGACCACAGGGCATTTTTTTTTTTTTTATTATCTCTTCCGGTTCAGGGCTGCACGCCGCTCCGGGAGCAATGAACTCCATGCCGTGCCAGGACCGTCATTGGTCCTTAAGTGCCAACCGCCGTGACGGTCCTGGCATGGCAATGGTCCTTAAGGGGTTAAAGAGGACAGAGAAGCTGTTCTGCTTTAGTTTTAGTGTTTTATTGTTTTCTGTTAGATATGGAATACCACCATTAGGCGGATTACCATAACTGACAATGCCCTTAGATGTGGATAGCTCAGTTTCCAGGTGCTATGGTGGACCTTTTAGCCCTGAGGGGAAAATCTTGCTGGACAAGTTCTTTTCCAGGAGTGGCCCACTGAGGCTTCTTCTTAAATACATGGTAAGACCTGCTTAAAAAGTGAGTAACCTTTTGAGTGCTGCAGGTCCCACGCATACTCTCCGCACAGAGCTCTCCATTGAATTTCCTATTACATACTCCTGCACTCATTCTGTATGTCTGTTAGGGGGGCTTGGAGCAGTGTTTCTGTGGTAATTTAACCCTTTGCATGCTATTTTGACATTTTTTGGGTACTTTTCAACACTTTCCTCGTTGGGGGCAGTGTTTATTTCACTTTTACTATGTTTTCTGGTGTATTTGCTAATTTTTTTTACCTCAGTGTAAATTTTGTAAAAGGCGCATTTTTACCGCATAGACACCATGCTCCATTCACCTCTATGAGACTTTACTGTTTGGGACATATCTCTGCAACCGCTCATCGTAGCGACTTCAGAGATGGCTCATTTTGTTTGTCTACCCTTGTTCTATGATCCGGTTCATGCTCTGAGTATTTTGGGGGGCTCGGGAGGGCTTCGGGCACTGTTTGGGGTACTTGCAAGGCTGTGAGATAGCTCAGTGGTAAATTTCTTGACTATGGAGCCTGTTCAAACCTCAAGGTTGCAGGTTCGAATCCCGGCAGGGTCAGCTCAGCCCTTCATCCTTCCGAGGTCGATAAAATGAGTATCATTGATTGGGTAATAATACCATCTATTATTTCAGCTGCCTATTTGGTTAGTTCCGAGAGAGTGCACTGAAAGTGCTTTGAGTCCCACTGGGAGAAAGGTGCTATATAAATACTAGTTATTATTATTGTACAGGGAAAATACATTTCCCATGAGCGCTTTCTTCGTGCACTTGTTACTGATTGGCTCCCGTTGCGGTCGCCATTTTCTTTCATCCCTTCACGAATATCCTACACAGGGCTGGAGCTTTCCTTCTCTCCTCAGCTTATTAACCCTTCACCTGCCAGATAAGTGCATTTTAGCGATTTCCGGGGGTGAAATTTTAATCTTAAACACTGTTTAGCTTATACCAGATATATTGAGATGTTTGTGACACTGTGAGAATGTCTAATCCATCTGAACTTGGGGCTAGGCCTAAGACTAAGGACCCTGGGACGTCTGTGATCCCCATTGCACATTGTTCCTTATGTCAATCAGGGTTACCTAGAGAATACTCAGGTCATTTATGCCCTACATGTGCTGCTGCCCCTGAGTCATCTCCAGGGACCTCCAGCCATATGTTAGAGCCAACTTGGTTGCAGGAGTTTAAGGCTACTACTAAAGATTTAAAGTCTACCTTACAACTGTTACCATCTCAATTGAGTGGGGTCTTCCAGGCTTGGCAACTCCCTGTATCCATCAGATCATCCCTGCCTAAACCACAGGGGATACCTGATGTGTCTGATTCATCTGAGGAGGAACACTTAATGGATTCAGATGACAAGGGTAATTCCGTGGAGGTGTCTTCCCAGTGTTTTGGGGACCCATTTGAGGCTAACCCTGACCTCTCTGCTGAGGCCCTGCTCAGGGCTGTCCTCACTACTTTGAATATTCCTGAAGATCCCAAGGACCCTTCTGATGTGTTTCAGGAGCCTAAGACGCAGTCTACCTGCTTTCCTCCCAATCCCACTCTTGACCATCTGGTCTTGGATGAGTGGAAGCTTCCAGACAAGAAGCTTGTGTGTCTAGAAAATTTGATAAATTGTATCCCTTCTTTGAAGCGGCTTTGGTAGAGTGGGCTCAACCTCCTAATGTGGATGCCCCGGTTTCTAGACTCTCCAAGTCCACTGCTCTGCCAGTGGTGGATGCATCTGTTCTCAAGGATTGGACAGATAGGTAGACTGTGGCCTTGTTGAAGTCAATCTTTTCTGCTGCTGGCACTTCCTTGCGTCCTGCTTTTGCGACTGCTTGGGTGAATAGAGCCATTGCAGTTTGGACTGAGTAGCTAACAGTGGCTGTCCTTCAAGGCGCTCCAGCTTCTGACTTGTTGCGGCTCTTAGCTAATATTTCTGAACCCCAGTATTATGTGTCTGCAGGGATTTTTGATTACATACGTTTGGTAGGAAGAGTTTCCACCATGTCTATGGTGACCAGACGTGCTCTTTGGCTTAAGATCTGGTCTGCTGACACTTCCTCCAAGAAGACTCTTGGGCTTGAGCTGAAAGACATCATCAGTGAGGCTACTGGAGGGAAGACGGAATCAGCTTTTTCATCCCTTTCAGACTGAGGTGCGTGCAGTGGCCCAGGTGGTTCCCCAGGCACCTAGTGCCTCCTCCAAGCCTAAACAGCAGTGGAGACCCAAGCAGTCCTCGGCTAAGCCCAGAACTGCCAAACCTCCTTCGGCATGACTTGTTGAACCCGGTTCCCACAAATCAGTGGGTGGCCTCCTGCGCTTTTACCACTTCGTGGCAGATCCGTGAGTTCTTCAAGTCATGACAGAGGGGTACAGAATCCCCTTTACCTCTCTTCCTCCACCCAGGGTTCGTGTTTCACACACTCCTCAGGCGACAGACAAACTTCGGCTTTTCACCGGGGAGGTTCAAACCTTTTGGACAAAGAGTTTTTGGAGCTGGTTCCAGAACCAGGACAAGGTTTCAGTTTCTTTTCCAACCTGTTTGTGGTCAACAAGAAGAACGGCAGATGTCATCCTATCCTGGACTTCAAGAATCTCAATTCCGTCGTGGTCAAGTCTCATTATCATCAGGAGTCTCTACAGACAGTGATCGCCGCCATGTCTCCTGGAGAGTTTCTCACCTCCCTGGATCTTCAGGATGCATACCTGCACATTGCCATTCATCCAGAGAGCTGGCAATACCTCCGGTTTGCCTGCAACCAAGGGCACTTTGTTTTCTGCTCTTCCCTTTGGCCTGTCTACTGCTCCACAGGTCTTCAATCGGGTCCTAGCTGCCTTGATATAGCTCTTGCACAGGACCGGGGTCTGAGTTATTCCTTACATGGACAATCACATGGAAATTTACGATACATGGCCCCATTCATTCTTTCCTTTACACAGATCAGTCGTCCTGGTCCCTTTGCAGAAAAACAGCCCCAAAGCATGATGTTTCCACCCCCATGCTTCACCGTAGGTATGGTGTTCTTTGGATGCAACTCTGCATTCTTTCTCCTCCAAACACGACGAGTTGAGTTTTTACCAAAAAGTTCTACTTTAGTTTCATCTGACCATATGACATTCGCCCAGTCCTCTTCTGGATCATCTAAATGCTCTCTAGCAAACTTCAGACGGGCCCGGACATGTACTGGCTTAAGCAGGGGCACACGCCTGGCACTGCATGATTTGAGTCCCTGGCGGCGTAGTGTGTTACTGATGGTAGGCTTTGTTACTTTGGTCCCAGCTCTCTGCAGGTCATTCACTAGGTCCCCCCGTGTGGTTCTGGGATTTTTGCTCATCGTTCTTGTGATCATTTTGACACCACGGGGTGAGATCTTGCATGGAGCCCCAGATTGAGGGAGATTATCAGTGGTCTTGTATGTCTTCCATTTTCGAATAATTGCTCCCACAGTTGATTTCTTCACACCAAGCTGCTTGCCTATTGCAGATTCAGTCTTCCCAGCCTGGTGCAGGTCTACAATTTTGTTTCTGGTGTCCTTCAACAGCTCTTTGGTCTTGGCCATAGTGGAGTTTGGAGTGTGACTGTTTGAGGTTGTGGACAGGTGTCTTTTATACTGATAAGTTCAAACAGGTGCCATTAATACAGGTAACGATTGGAGGACAGAGGAGACTCTTAAAGAAGAAGTTACAGGTCTGTGAGAGCCAGAAATCTTGCATGTTTTTAGGTGACCAAATACTTATTTTACTGAGGAATTTACCAATGAATTCATTAGAAATCCTACAATGTGATTTCCTGTATTCTTTCCCCCCATTCTGTCTCTCATAGTTGAAGTGTACCTAGGATGAAAATTACAGGCCTCTCTCATCTTTTTAAGTGGGAGAACTTGCACAATTGGTGGCTGACTAAATACTTTTTTGCCCCACTGTATATATGTATATATATATATATATATATATATATATATATATATATATATATATATATATATATATTCTTCTTATAATCAGCACTCACGGGACTGCTGGCACCCGGGCCCTAATGCCATGTGTTGAGTGTGCATGTGTGCATCCTTTGGATCTATCTATATATATATATATATTATAGAGAGAGAGAGAATCTCAAATGACTTTCAGTATGTACTAATACCTTTTTATTGGACTAACATTCAGTTTTATTGAGACAAGCTTCCGAGAGAGATCATGGTCTTCTTTATCAAGTCTAAACCATACACTTGATAAAGGGAAGCATGTCTCTCGAAAACTTATCTCAATACAATTGAATGTTAGTCCAATAAAAAAGGTATTAGTACATACTGCAATACATTTACATACTGCAGTACTCATTCGTTTGACCTCTACACCACTGAACTAAAACATTAACATTTTATGAAGACAAGCTTTTGAGAGATAAACTCCCTTTCTCTAGTCTGTAGCATACTGGAAATAAGAGAAAAAGCGAATCAAGAACATATAGAAAAGTTAGGAGCTAATCGGGAGTGAATAGGAATGTGCGGTGGAGGGTGTATTCTTGATGTTCCCATTGAGTATTTTGATATTAAGCTTAGGGATGGAATGGTTATCTTGGGTAAAATGATGACCAACTGGGTATGATACTTAGTTTTGTGTTATTTCTCAATAGATTGTCTGTGTATATTCATCCTTAGGTTGAATGGTAGACCCGTTTCACCAATGTTGCATCCAAATTCACATTCAATGAATTGTATCATATATACTTTACAACATTAGCTGATGTACATAAATATGACCCTTTAATGCTGTATGTCTTGTGTTGTGCGGTGTTGTTTATACAAATGCGTTGACATGATTTGCAGAGTGATTTGTGGCAAGGTTTGGTCCCATAATCCGTGTTTCTCAATTCATTGGTCAGTTGTCTATTGATCAGTTTTTGTTTCAGATTCAGTGGTTGCCTGAATGCCAAAATAGGTTGTTGGGGGAATATGTCTTTTAGCACCATATCGAGGGGAGATTCACTAAGGTGTGAAAAGAAGTGATAAATAGGAGATAACCTTCAGTGATATTACTTCTCCAATTCCTATTTCTATGGAGCCAATTCACTAAGATTTCTAGAACTTTTGGAGATCTTAGTGCATAGACTGCATAGAATATCACTGGAGAAGTCATCTCTGCTTTATCACCTTTTTATCACGCTTCAGAGCATAACCCCCATGGTCTGTTAGTGGAGGCTGTAGTTCTTTGATGATGTTGTATATTTCTTATATAGCAGGGTTGTAGGTTGTCACTAGAGGTATAGGTTCTTCCTTCTCTTTGAATTGTCTGTTTACGTGGTGTTCTCAAAGTTATTTTCTTTGTGATTGTCCTTTTATAGCCTTCCTTTTTGAATGATTCCGTTAATGTTTTTAGATGATTGTTGCGGTCCTTGGTATCACAGCATATGATAACTTCGCTGTGAATGCTGTCCTGTTTAGCGTGAACTGGGT
This sequence comes from Rhinophrynus dorsalis, assembly GCA_037306005.1. Classification (NCBI taxonomy): domain Eukaryota; kingdom Metazoa; phylum Chordata; class Amphibia; order Anura; family Rhinophrynidae; genus Rhinophrynus; species Rhinophrynus dorsalis. The sequence continues at coordinate 580,376,128 of CM074718.1, forward strand.
GAAAGCTGGAGTTTTTGAGAGAGATGCTCTCCTTTATCAAGTCAATGCTTTACACTACAATAATCATTCATTTAACACATACACACACTCTCACTCACTCTCACTCTCATACATATAACAAAAAAAGCTCATAAGCAAGTTACACATCTTTACATAAAATGCAAAATTTTACTTTTTCAATTCAGATTTAATTTCAGCTAAAGATAATGCCTTTCTATTTCTGTGTTTGGGGCTTTTCCATAGGAGCAAATGAAACTGCATCTCCTAGAGGTCACTTCTGTAGGATAAAAACAAACCTATTATATCACTGGCATCTTGGCAGGGCTGTCCGTAGTAAAATGTGGCTCTCCAGCTGTAGTTTGATTACCTCTTTCACCATCCTCAGCCAAAAAATGACCAGCTTGGGATGGTAGAAGTTTTAGCCCCACTTTAGATGGAGAGCCACAACTGGAAAATGTGCAGTATGTAAACATGCATTATATAGAGTAACGGTGTTGATGGGAAGGGAACAGTAAAGTCCCTACAGTCATGGGTTAAAGAAAAATGTGTTTTTTCCATGGCTAGGTTGCATTGCCCCTTTAAGTCATATGTTCGCAACAGTTTCTCCAAAGGCCTCATGCATCAGGGCTTCTCCAACATCTTTCTTCATGGCCTTTGACATATTTGGGAGAAAAAGGCAGCATGTCTATTATAATGTCGGTCTGATGCACCACATATTTATTTAATGTCTGTCTGATGTACCACATATTTATTTTCATCCCCAAAGCACAGATCCCAGCTCTTTTCCTCCTAAAAGATACCTCCCTTCTCATTCCCATTCTTCCCTGTCTCGTAAACAGCAGGAAAATGTTAACACTTTTTGCTTGTATTATTGGTCTGTCAAAAAGATATATAAAATGGGAGCACTGCCATTTTAATCCACCACTGGGCTTACTTAACCCCTTGGATTCTAGAGAGGTCTCAAACTCTTTGCTTGTAATGTGTTTGGGAACTATCTGATTTATTGTCCTAAAAGCTTATCATAACTTCACAAAAAATGATACCTTCATGGAATGCTGAGTCCTCTCATCTAGAGTCAAACAATGCTAAGTCCTTACACCTAAAGAAGCTTGATAAAATATAGCGTTTTCACATGTATCTTCACAAAATGCTGAGTGTTTACATCTGGCTTTACACATAAAGCTTAGCTGGGAACTCTCCGGATTTCCCCCAGGAGACTCCGGTTTTGGCTGCTAATTACCTGATCTCCAGGGCAGAGGCTGATTCTCTGAATGTGGGCAGTTTTTAATAAAACTTTACCCACTTCTTTGTCTTCCAAGTCTGTTCCTCCCACTCCCTGCCTACTTCTTCTCTATCCCCAGCCTATTCCTCCATATTTTTTATGTGTATGAAGCTCCACCCCATTTTTTTAAGCAAATCGCTTCATTTTTCTCCCCCCAGCATAGGTCTCCCCTCCAGGGAGTCCACAGGGCAAAGTTCCCAGGTATGCACATTCAGCAGATAGTGCTGTGTGCTCCAGATCATCATGGAGCGGAAGAAGTATGTAACTGCTTACTTTGTCCTTTTGTTAAATGACCCTGAATGTGCTCCAGATCATCACGGAGTGGAAGACCCAGAGAGTTCCAAACTGTGTTGTATGTAAGCCAGAGTTTCCAATCTCTTGGTAGTCCCTGGTTAACTGCTTACTTTGTCCTTTTGTTAAACTACCCTGAATGTGCAGTCCATTTGGAGAATTGAAGGCCGCATACACAGAAAGTGTAAAACCAGTTTCCTGTCACTGTGTTCACTGTATTAAAGGGACCCTATCACCTTTGGTAATTTCAAGAAGCACAGTTTTTATTTACAGAACTAGTTTCCATGCCTTAAGGCTAATACAAAACATAGGTGATTTTGAAAACTCTTTCAAAATGACAAAAGTTATTAGGTGATAGGGTCCCTTTAAGTGAAATGCAGCCAAGCAGCCTTGATTACATTTTTTTTAGACTTATCATGATGCGGGTGAGGTGTATGAAAAGATGGAAAGATATTTTAAATATATTACTAATAGCTACTTGTCTTATCCCCCTAATTGCTGTCATTACTGAGAGACGGGGGGAAAAAAAGTTGTTTTTCAATTTAGACCATTTCTGTTCGGGCCTATTTTTAGCAACCATAGAAGTCATGGATTTTGAGCGTTTGAATAGCCGTGATGAATGATAAAGCAAATCGCTACTTTGCATATCTTGTCAGTGCCTTGTAGGATACTATTCCTTCTTACAAGCCGTAGTCACAGTTCGTATGAAAGATGTGTTAATTGTGTGCTAATGTATAGCGTTTTACAAGACTCTCACAGTGTTCTGTCAGTGGCAATACTAATTTGGTTGCTAAAAAATTTGATGGAAGTGGCACATAAGAACATTTCTGCTTTGTTATCCACATCACCTCCATTATATTATATTTATTTTAATTACGAGTGAAATGTATATTGAGTTGTTTCAATTTTCAAAGCTTTTACAGTTTGGAGGCAACAACTTATGAATAATTGAAGCAAAAAATTCAAACAAAGGCTCATGAAAATATATGACTGTTAAAACATTTATATTGTTTTGGGTTTTTTTTGTTTTTGTTTTTTATTATGCTTTTGGTTATTAAAGTTACCTTTTTTGCTGATCTGCTGTTTACAAAAAGAAAAATCTAAATCCATTTTAAGTGCTAGAAGAGCATGTAGTTTGATGTGTTGCACAATGCACTGACACTCATAGGGTTAACTTCTACCAACAGTCCTCACGTTTATGTCACTCCTGCGCTCCCTGGTCCCAGAACAGTAGGGTTGCTTTGACAAATCTGTTCAATACCCTCCATTCCTTGGGCCTTTATTGGTGGGGATTCAAGTCTTTGAAATTCTCCCTTCAGTGCTATACAGCTGACATCTTCTTCCAGACAGAATGAATTTAGAAAGTACAATAAAAACACTTGATCTACCAGTCAAGGATCTTTCCACACCATGAACGGATTCCATGGTGTGCAAGGAGAGCAGCAAGCATCCAAAATATACAATACTTGCTTGTTTACCAGCATAGCAGTCAACTGTTTTTTGTTTTTTCTTTTTCTTTTTTTTTTTTTTTTTTTTCTTTTTTTTGGGGTGGGGGAGGATGTGGGTTTCTTCATAAATGATTGATGGGATAAATCCGTCTGGAGATCAAATATATCCTTCCCGTAAATTGTGTGTGTGTGTGTGTGGGGGGGGGGGGGGGGGGCGCTACAATTTATATTGTTGAAGCTCTGCAACTTTAGATTGTGGAAGCTGTCTACAATTAACCCTTTGAGAGTAAGCAAGGCATTACTTTGCAATGCGTTGCATGCTCCCTTTGACATTCATAGTCTTAAAATTACAGTCATGACTTCAAGACTTAAAGGAATATGCACAGCAATATATTAAATGGGGTTAAAAATCTTGAAATATGCAATATGCCAAACTAGCATCTGTAAAAATATCTTTGACTCAGACCATTTAAAATACAGGACTGGATTGGAACCTGAAAGAGGAACAATGCTTGGGGAAAAACAACGGCACCACAAGGTACAAATACAAAATTCCATTGGTTTAAATTGGGCTTTTAACCCCTTAAATGGTAGTGTGGTCACTAACACATTTTTTTCAATGCATTGGCATGCCTCCCAACATTTCAAATGGCCAAAGAGGGACACACTTGTTTTATGTGGTGCTGGGGACGTGGAATTACCAAGAATATTTAGGTTATTTTCATGAACTAGTAACACCTCTTTGTGGAAGTGAATAAATGATTTAGAGCAAGGCCGACATATTTTATTTACACAGACTAATTTATACACATAATCTGTAAAGTTTATACAAACATTAATGTGAGGTTTTATTGCTGTGGAGCAAAGTGATGCACTTGTATACACACCGCACAGTCTGATCTCCTAAAAAGAGGAACACCAGGGTAGGAAAGAGGGACACAGGGATTTGGGTTTCAAAGAGGGATTGTCTCTAATGAAGAGGGGCACTTGGGAGGTATGCATTGGGGACCTTTTTATAGAAGCTGTGTTCTTAAAAGCTCCATTTAAATCAATGAGAATGTGTGAAAATGTCATTTCAAACCTATGGTTCTTTTCCTGCTTTGGGTATTGCCACTACTGAGAGATACATATTTCCAGTTATTAAAGTTGAAACTCTTAGTTATTTATATTAACATTGCCATCTAGTGGTCAAATTTTAGCTAGTTATTTTTTTCACATTCTGTGTGAAAGCTGAGTCACTGACCAACAGTTCACCATAGAATGTGATAGAAACTGCTGAGTCACTTCCTGTCATGTTAAACTCTTAGAAAATAATCTCACTGTCACTCACTTTCTGACAATTTGATCTATAATATTTTTTGAATAAAATAAAAGTCAGCAATGGGAATAACCCTGTTTTACTGAGCGGGAAAAGCACACACAGATTTTCAATTAAAAAAAAGTGTTAAATACACCTTGGGTAGGACCTTTTTTAATTTATTTCTCTTTTTTTTTTAGGCAAGCTTGACAGTTGTCTCAGAAAAGGCAATGCAGTAATGTATGTACACTGTCATAGGGCTGGGTAACAAACGTAATAAATGAACTATTAAATAACGATAGCAACACTACAAGCTGCACAAACAAAAGTAATAATTTAGTGCCTGGAAGGATCTCAATACTTTAGACGAATATTAGAAAAGGAGACATAGGAAATGACGAATCTATGTACCATATTTCATAAGCTAAAATGGGGCAATTCTGGGGCAACCTGACAACAAATGAAAATTCTCCACATCCCAATTGATTTAAATGGCAAGTTTAACCCATTAACTGAATTCAAGGGGTTTAAAAACCAATTTAAATCAATAAGGTTTTTCATTTGTCTCCTGTGGTGTTGCTTGTTTCCCCATAGTAACACCTCTTTAGCTTGTTGCCTACGGCCCTATGAGACACTCTTTACAGATAATGACGGAGTGTGAGATGTGGCTTATGGCTCCATTCCAGTTTTAGGTGTTAGTTTTCCTTTAAGAACTATCATCACACTGTCAGATTATATGTTATGATTATGACATCACAATAAAAAAAGATTTCTTGCAGGGGAGCATTCATAGCCCTGATTCCCAATCATTTAAATAGGAATTTTAACTCCTTAAAGGAGCATTAAACAGTTTTTAAATGAAAAGCTATATATTATAGAGCTTTTTCTGCTGAGTAAAAGAAGGTAATTCCCAGTGCTGTCAGTTGTTTTATTCAAATGACTGTTCAAATAATCAGGAAGTGAATTTACTGCATTTACTTCCTGGGAAGTTGTAACTGGCAGGAAGTGACTCAGCAGTTTCTATCACATTCTATGGAGAACTGTAAGTTACTGAATTTCCTCTCCGTTAGAATGTAACAGTTTAACTGATTAGAATTTAACAACTAGAAGCCACTGCTAATGTAAAAAACACATGGTTAAACAGTAATAATTCTGGAAATATGCATTTCTCAGTAGTTAGAATACCATTGTTTTACTCAACACCGTACAATATATATTTTATCATAAAAAAAAGTACTGCTCCTTTAAATAATAGAATTAGCTGCTTTTGTGAACTCTACCATTCAAGAGGTTAAAAGCCCCATTTAATTCAATGTGGATTTTTTTTTGTTCCCTGTTATGCAGTTGGTTTTCTCCAGACTTGCTGCACTTTTGCTTTTCTCCATGTGCTCCAATGAATTTCCATTGTTGTCTGATGGATGTTTGTAGTATATACATTTGAGAAATTATGCAGATGCAGGAAACATATGGCTACCCAGCCAAATACTACTCCAATCCTATACATTCCAAGTGTCCCTCTCTAGTATAGAAAGTCTCTCTTTGATGCCCAAATCCCTCTCTGTCCCTCTTTCCTACCCTGGTATACCTCTATTTAGGAGACAAGAGTGTGTGGTCTACATATAAGTGTATCACATCATTCCAGTGCAATACTGCTCAAAATAATGTTTGTTTAAGCATCACTGTGTTTTTAAACTAGCCTGTGTAAATAAAATACTTTTGGTCTAATTCTAAACCATGTATTCAGCTACATAAAGAGCTGTCAACCAGTCAAGACATGACCTACAAATTCTCTTTAATGCCAGCCCGTCAGTCAGACCTACAGCAGCACCACCTAAAACAAGTGTATCTCTTTGGCCATTGAAACATTGGGAGGTATGCCATCCTCCTCCAGCAAGATGTTCCTAGCCTTCATTATAGGTTTTGTTTTCTAAGGGAGGAGGGAGATGTACTCTCGAACATATTTATATTGTTACGTATGTAAATTGGTAAGTAATGAATATTTGAATGGGAATATTTGGGTATGCAGTATCATGAATGTAAATGGGTGAAATGGGCATTTATTTCACACAGGTGTCCATTAAGTGTATGCTCTAACAGTACCTAAGCATGCTCTGTGTAATTTTTAAACCAAAAGCCATTGCAGCTGCCTGTGGTTAGACCAACGGCAGGAAACTGACAGCCACTCCATCCGTTGTTGAACTACAAGCAGTTTAGAAAATGTTTTTACCCAAGCATAGATATTTGCACAACAGCAGAAACTTTTCTAATAATTGGAATACTAAAGCATTTTTTGTCCCATATTTGTAATTTGCAGTAAAGGGCATGAGGTTTTCTGGGCATACAAACACTGATGAAAAGATGTCAGAGCTGTAATACCCTACAAAAACAGCCCAAGTCATGCAAAAGCATTATGTCTGAAGTTGAAAAGTTTCATGCTAATATGTTCCAGAAAATTATCCCGAAACATGTACTCCTTAACAGTGATATCCCATTCAGTATTGTCCTATGAGGTCAAAGCTTCAACATGTCTTCCTTTACAAAAATATTTAGAGTTTGAGAGACAGGATTTGTGTCAATTAGTTTCTTTTTTGAACTTCTACCTAACTCTAAATATTTTTAGGGAACATTACTGACCCTTTAAAGGGAAACTTTACCATAGGAATAAGTGGCTGTTAAGTTGTTTACCAGAAAGATTTACCTAGGTATGTGTCTCCCATACCCCAGTCAGGTATATCCTATATAATAATTCGCTAGGATGTTTGTCAGAAGCTGTCATGTGCAGTAGAGACTGCCCAAAAGCACGGAATGCTGGGAGTATTCTGTGCATTCGGGCAGTCTCTACAGCACATAACTGCATCGCGTGCGCCGCCAGTGAGGAGTCGGCAGTACGCTGCAGGACTGACCTCTTAACCCTTTGAGTGCCAGAAGAGTACGCAACACATTGCAAAGGGTTAACATCACCCGGACCTTGGCCCGTGTGCATGGGCTTTTACACTAGTATGTAAATAAAAGTAAAGTGCTGCGTAGCCCTCTGGAACTCAAAGGGTTAATATCACCCAGACCTTGGCCAGTGTACACGGGCTTTTACACTAGTCTGTGTATATATATATATATATATATATTTTTTTTTTTTTTTTTTTTGCATTATATCTACAATTGTAGTATGTAGTGATCTCAGTTTGTCTACCTCTTGATCACATCTAGAGGCAGACGATCTGAATGACTCAAATGGGTCACACTTTTCTTTATTATGTTGTAGACTGAAATTAAATCAAATGCAAAGTTTAATCTGTTTATTAAATTAAACCTTTAAGGAACATATGCATGTGCAATGCATTTATTACCCTTCTGGTCCTTAAGGGGTTAAGAGCCAATTATATCTAGGGTACATTTCCTTTCTGAAAGTCTTGTAATGCACAGGACTGGGATATATATTGGCCCCTCTGGCTGCAGTTCTTAAAAAGAAAAGATGCGGAATGGCTAACACCGGAAAATGCTGATCCTTTCCCTGATTGTTTGTAATCTTTCTCATTCTAGAATTGCCGTAACTGGGTATCCAGCTCAGAACCTCTAGACACTTCAGTTGAGTCCACGTTGCCGGACTGTCCTCGCGTCTCTGCAGGTATCGCCTGTTGGTTTTCATTCAGTCCTGTCTGTGCTGTTCATGCAGAAATTAATTTAGTCAATGATTATTTATTAGACAGACATTTTAGCACATCCCAATTAATGTTTCTTAAAAGAGCAGTAATGTTTCATCTTTCTGTCATTTGATTCCAATCCGTTTCATCGAAATAAACCCAACTGGCCAGTTATCACACTGTGCACGGACTACTTCAATCAAGTTGGGCTTACCAAATTGGTTATTTGGCCTCAACAGACCAAAACACACACACGCACGCACGCAATTCGACTGCAGATTGCCTTGACTTGGTAAGGGGGGTTAATAAAGATGAGTAATCTGATCATTCAGAGATCAGATTGCTGATTGGCTACATTCAAAATCGCCTTGTAAATAGGCACCTTCAGGCTGAAGCCCAACCATTCCCTGAATATATTTACATCCCTCCACTAATGCACACAGTGTGACTTAAATGATAGCTTATACAACGAATATGAGCATGTCTTTATTATTTTCAGTTTTTAGTATTCTATTTGTGTGAAAATTAATGTTTAACCCTTTGAGTGCCACAGGGTTAAAAAGTGCCTTGCACCCTACTTCCAGACACACTGCAGGTACAGCTCTCTACCCACAGTCTATCACTCTGCCTCGGCTTCTGTCCCTCTATCCAGCCTCCTCCGATGATGGAGGCTTCTGTCTGTGAGCTGGAGTGATCTCATTGGCTAGATATCGATCTCTGCCAATGAGAGCACTCCAGCTTACAGACAGAAGCCTTCACCATTGGAGGAGGCTGGCTAGAGGGACGGGAGCCGAGGCACTGTATAAGCTATCATTTAAGTCACACTTGTAAAGGGGTGATAGATCCCCTTTAAGCACGGAATGGTTTGCCTGATCAGGTGGGCCAAAGCACCGCCTGCTTCAGGCAAACCATTCCCTGCATACGCTTAATCTTAGAAGGAAAACCAAACATTCCCTGCTTTGCCCTCTGCATGTCATGTGGGATGTCCTGGAGTTCTCCTCATAATTTCTCAGTATTCGCTGCCTCCATGTTCCCCTGCTTCCTCTGTTGATGCTGCAGACTTCGTATTCATCTTCCTGCCACGAGATGATCAGCCTACACTAGGTGCGGTAACTCCTGGAGTCCTCCTCGTAATTATTAGTATTCACTGCCTGCATGTTAACATGTGTCTCCTGCACTCATTCATCAAATGCTGTATTGTGGGCCTCGCTGCATGACAATGAGTCTACACTGGGTAGGGGAGACTGTTTGAACTGGTGTGTGGGGGGATACCTTCCTGCAGGTTTGAAGGCATCTGTTGGGGGTAACTTCCTGCTGTATTTTTAATTTTTTTTTTTTTTTGCAAATACATATATAATAGAACTTTTCCTGCTGAGTAAAGCGTGGGAACGCCTACTGCTGGGAAATGCTTTCTTCCACATGTATTACAGTTCAGGCTGCTTTTTCCCCATTAAACTGCAGTTCTGTATTGTGGCCACCAGGTGGTGATTTTCTTTATCACTATTTTGGAGAGCTTTGGTCTAATATTGAATTTTGATTAGGAAAAATGGGAAGTTGGGGCTGCATTCACATTTCAGTGAGGTGTGACACTGCACTGCGGTGTTAAACTATTTACTGGGAATTGTATAAATAAATCATTAACCCACAGGGTGACAGAGGGGTGTCCAATACAATTCTTTGCAATGCATTGGGCACCCCCCTGGCACTTAGCGGGTAGAATTATAGCCTATAAATAAGAGGATCTTCGTTAACCCTTTGATTGCCAGAGAGGTACGTAACGCATTGCTTTGCAATGCATTGCTTACCCCTCTGACACTCAAAGGGTTAACCTCTTGAGGACCAGAGGGGTTACAACACACCACTTTGCAATGCATTGCCCAACAATCTGGTCATCAAGGTGTTAATGAAATGACTTACCTAAGCTTGGACTTCTTACAGCAGTCAGGTATATTTTACACATTACAAAAATACATTTACATTGGAACATGAAATATGCTGTGCAATTTACTGACAGCGTTAGACACCGTGTTTAATTAAAGTAAGTGTGAAAGATAATAAGTCTTTCATGGATTAGTCCCTGGTATTATCTTGAAATGATATCAAGAAAAAACAATCTCATGCATGCGCTAAATGTAATTACAGAAATAATTCTGTTACATCGTTGAGATTTGAAGAAATTAACTCGTATTAAATAACTTTTGCTGCTTGATTCCCCTTGTACGATTTTCTATGCTTTATAATGTCCCTGCAGTGCAACAAGAGGAGCAGCTTTGGGAAACACAGACAGTCTGACAGCTTCTAATGTATGAATGGGAAAGCTCTGCGATAAGATACTCACCATATGTTCATTCTGTGGGTTAGAGACAGCATGGGATCTATAGGCATAAAGAGTGCATATGGGAGGTATGGCTAGAGAGATCTTTTATGAAATGATGGGCGAAAAACATTCTAGACAATTAGAAACCAACTGAATACATCAGACACAATCATTTTGATATTTCCCATGAGTTTTAATTTTTTTTTTCTAATGAAGGCTATGCTGAAATAGCATTGGCAATCAATGATCGTGTCAAACGCGGAGAGGTGGAACTAAGAAGATAGCTGTTCTGCAAGTAAATCACATGTAGTACAATTGTTTACACTGATAAATGGCTGAATGCTTTCATGCTATTGTCAGTCCGACATATCCTGCTGCTATGCTGCTTCCTTTAATAAGTAAGGGGTGGGCAAATTATGCCCCTCCACCCCCTCAGCTGTTGTGGACCTACAGTTCCCATCAGCCTCATTTGGCCATGTGAGTATGATGGGAATTGTAGCGACTGAAGCGCTGTAATTGTCTACCCTTCTCCAGGGCCCATTTTTTTTTATTTTTTTTTTCCTATGTTTCAAGAGTCTAAACTACATAGGTAAAATGGGGTGGTACCATGTTAGCTGTAGAAAAAGTAAGAGACTGGAAGAGTAAAAGTGAAACCTTTATTGTCTGAGTAGCTTTAGAATGCAAGCTTTCAAGACAACTTAGGTCTCTTCTTTGGGCATATTTAGTAATGTATTTTACTCAGTCTACTGCTTAAGCTACAAAGACAAATACAAGGCATCAGTTCTAGTATTTCCTGTGGGAAAGCTACAGGGCAGGAAATTGCTACATCATTTGATTTCCATTAACTACAACACATTTGATGGGAAAATCTTTTATTGTTCCTGGTAAAATGTCACTGAATCTTAATTTGGCAAAAAGTGTCCGAAAAAGGAAGTAGAAGGGAAAAGCTAGATTCTCATACAGCACTCCGTCCGGTACAAATATTACTAAGTAATTACTAAAGTAATATAAATAGCATAAAAATAGAAAATTTATTGAAAACACTATAAATCACTATACTGTAGCATTCCTGCTTCCCAGCGCAGCAGCATATCCCATCGTAAAAAGAGCAACATTGCAATAATCTTGCTTTTCCCTTCTATTGCTTTTTTTTTGGTTACTTACTATCTGTTTTTAGGTTCATAGCACCTCTTATGTGTTTAGAGGATTGTTATGGTCCTGACCAATTAGATTATTCACATAAATGTGCTCCTTCTATATGTGTAATCTTAATTTGGAACCTACAGTTCATAAAGTTACCTTGTGTCAGTGCATAATAGTATCAAGAAACTATGTAGATGAGAGACATAAGCAAGAACAGTAATTGGTACTGCTGTGATATTCATGAGCGCACTAGGTGTTATGTATGTATAGGTTTGCATGAATTTTGTTAACACATAGCCACAGTTACACCTACTTTTATACATATTTTTTCACACACATTACCTCTTGTGAAAAGATGGAGGACGTTTTAGTACCTCACAAATAAATACAAAACTCCTGATCCGCCAAGTCTGTATTTTACTTCCCCATGTAGCTTATAATATCCACTTATTATTTGGCTGTGAAACTTTCCATCACTGCTGCTTTACAGTCTAGTCCAGACACTGTTGGTGCTCTACTAAAGAGTTTTTCAGACTTGCTACTAGTGTTATTATTACATTTAAGAATTTTGCTTCTAACGTGATATTTTACTAACATTATTGTCATGGTATCTTGGTTTGATCTCTCTATCAGATCAAGCAGTATCTAATCTCTGCAAATAGAAGGGGCAGGTCTGTAATTACAGACAGAAAATGGATATATCCAGCTTTAATATATGTTTAGAGCTCTATGTAAACACTCTCCAGATAGCGTGCTGATATGATTTCGAAAGAATCAAAGCAATGAATCTTCTTCCAGTACATCAATGTTAAGCACTCGCTAAGCTTTTCTGTATCACTGCTCAGAATTTCCTTGACAAAAAGCCTCAACTTCACAGCATGCTGGATGGGAAGCCCGTACGACTGGATTGAAATACCAGTCCCTGAGTCAAATTCATGTGTTCGTTCTTGTGTTCAGCCTACAAACAAATTAATTAGCTCATTTGTAGTTAGCGTTTTAGAACAGTTTTTTGGGTACCGTCCCAACACTGAACTTCTGCCGTTAGACAGCGCACAGCGATTTGCTGCTAGTGAGATTCTTGCTATAAATAAGGGGAGCCAGCTGTTGCAAGGGACCGCTGAACGTATGATGCTCGTTCAGAGTCAAATTGTAGTTATTTTGTTGATTGCTGTTGCTTGGAGAAAAAAAAGACAAAAGGAAGTTATTTAAACTGAAATTATATCTTTCTTTAGGGGGTGGAGTTGTGTCTGTGAATGAGCCCTTCGAATGTTTTAGTAACCGGATTCTTGTTATGTTAAATTGTGATTTAGGTTTGAGATGCAATGGGCTTTCGGCCAGCATTTGTTCATCTTTAGAAATACATGTCTGTTAACCCCTTGGATGCTAAAGAGTCCACAACACATTACTTAGCAATGTGTTGAGGAGCTCTCTGACTTTGAAAGGGTTAGAATTATTGGTGCAAGGTTGGTAAAGATCCTGATCCTATCACAAGTGGCTAGTGTTGTGCATGGAAATGGACACAAACAAGAGCTATGAAGAAAGAGCTAGCAGGGAGCGTATAATTATAATGTGCCGCACCACTCTGGAATACATTGTGTCATTCCATGAAAAAAAGAAGATAATAAGAGAAAGCAGCTGGTAGTGGCGGAGAGTCAATCAAATTGATGCTGGAAATGAATTAGCTTCAACAACTATGTTAAGAGACCCCAGATGAGAGAGCGAGAGAGAGAAAAAAAGATCAGCTAGACTAGAAAATGATCAAACAAAAATCATACTTGAAAAATGATAGTAAATATTAGTACTTCAATTACAAAGGATATTAGTTGGGTCCCTCTGCTAATAGCAGGAATCCAATCAAAAGTAGCCCTGGCAGAGGCTGCAGGGGTTTTCCGTAAGTGGCCCATTAAGCTAAAATAATTAAAACATTGTAGAGGATTTATTTAGCCAATTAATTATTTGTTAATTGTAACTTCTTTGTATAGACCGCTAAAGAAAGAAGCAGTGTGAATCTGAGAATGTATTCATGGGCAGACCACAGAAGAAGGGCTAAAGTCTGCGCGGATGAAATAGTCAAAGCATTATGCTATGATGGATGAGATTTTTCTTTATCAGGACATTTTCCCATGAAAATGGATCTTTAGTTTAACCCTTTGAGTGCCCGAGTGGTATCCAACGCAATGCCTTATGGTTAAAGGAAAGATATTATGCTTGATTGTGCCATGTTCCTTCTTTGTTCACTCTTCTTCTCCATTGAAAATGCAATCTTATGGTTTTTCTATACAAAAGGACCAATGAAGGCCTTATGCTGGCAGCCATTTCCAGAGTTCATCACGGATACAAAAATGGAGAGGAAGTTGGGTTGTTTATTTTTTCCCCCTCATGTGACTAAAAATTCTGTCTTTCTTGCAGCATTCTCAATAAACTTTCTATTTGAAATTGTTTATGTGCTATTATTTCTGTGCACTTTAGTAAAAAAAAAAAAAAGAAAACCGTAAAAACTTTTAACAGAGTATATTATTTTGAGACTAGTGTAAAAGCCCATGTACACGGACCAAGGTCCGGGTAATGTTAACCATTCGAGTGCCAGAGGGGTACGCACTCAAAGGGTCAAGCAGCCGCTACCTCACTGCTCCACGCGATGCAGTCTTGCGTCGCCTCACTCACGCGATGCAATCATGTGCAGTAGAGACTGCCCGAAAGGCTTCTGACCAACATTTTAGCAAATTATTATATAGGATTAGAACACACACAGTCCAGTACACTGACTACATTATCTGTTATTTATTTACCTCAGTCATGCCATCCATTGCATTTATCACTTTTTAACCCTTTGAATGCCAGAGGGGTATCGAAAGCAGCTGCTGGATACCCGTCTGGCACTCAAATGGTGAAGAGCTTATGTAAACAAACAGGGATTAACTCCCTAAAGACAACAGTTGTGTGCCACACTTTGCACAGCTGCTATCACACGAATAGGAAAAGTATGTTTGTTACATATGTTGGGGTTATGAATTTAAGAAATCATTTTACAGATTAGGAATATATATTATTTTATTGGGTATGAAATATGTTCATTTTTAATTAATCATGTCCCTTTAAGAATTTATTAAGCCTTTCTAGTCTGTACATTTGTTATCTAGTTAAAAATGCTGAAACCTATTTAATAACCTTATATTGCGCCCAAGAGTTGTTAATTCATTTACTGTTTTAGCCCGTAGTATGTCTGCTGGGAAACCATTCCCTTTACCTTCCACCCTTTTTGTATTGTAGACTTTTTTTTTTCCGTATACCCTCTTAGCCAGCTACCCTTTCACAGGATAATAAAATACATAAAACGGCTAAAGGAGAGACCACACATTGGATGGTGTTTAGAAGAATAGTAACGCTTTGTTTTGACTAGGTTTTCTGCAAGAACATAATATGTGCAGTCAAGCTGCTTATACTTTTTATTTTTTTTTGTCTTTACCCCCTTTTTTTTATTTTTTTTATTTTTTATTTTTTTTTTCTTCTTATGTCTCTTGTTAGGGCACTAACTGGATCTTAGTTACTAGATCATTTTCTGGTCAGTAGCACAATTAATGCAGTATGTAATACATTGTTACAATCTCCCTGTAGCACTAAATACTGTGTGATTTTTTTTTTTTTTTAACTGGATCAATTTCCCTGCTTTCATATTTCTCGATAGAAAGCTGTCTATAAACATATCCAAGTAGGCCAATGTCAAGGACAGAAAAATGTAAATACCTCCCAAGTGCCCCCCTTTGAGACCCAAATCTCTGTCCCTCTTTCCCACCCTGGTGCTCCTCTTTTTAGATCAGAACGTGTGGTGTGTATGTAGGTGTATGACATTGCTCCACCCAGTGCCAGATTTGCCAGTAGGCAGACAAGGCACTTGCCTAGGGCGCCTGATTTTCAGGGGCGCCTGGCAATTGCTCTGTCACGCCCACCATCCTGCCCACTTTATGGCCCCAGGGTGCATAATATTAATACTAATGCCGTGCCACACTGCTACTTTATGTGATAATAATTACGCTGTGTTCGCTCGCCCTGGCCGCGTTCCTACACAGGTTGGGAGCTTGTGACTTGCAAAACTTAAGTACAGTGTCAGTGATAAATGTCCCGGGTGCCTTGTACCTACGGTTGTGCCACCTTGGCCGCCCCATGTGACTCACTGCCATGCCTGCCGCTGCCTCCATGCTCATTGGTCACATCGCTGCCCGGATGGGAACTCCTGTGATGTCAAGATGCACACGTAGTCAAAGGCAGCCGTGCCCTTCAGGGTTGCATGCGTGGCTGCATAAAAGCCACAGGATTTCAGACCTGGCCCAAAGCATGTTCTAGGTCAGTGGTGGCACACTTCCAACCAGGGCAGCAGTGGAATTTGGTACATGAGCAGGCAACTCCTTCCCTTGTCACACACTTACTCTGAGAGCAGGCAACTCCTTCCCTTGTCACACACTTACTCTGAGAGCAGGCATGCAGTTCACATCCTTTTTTGAAAGGAAGCATGTGATAAGGGGGAGCGGATTGCACCTGTAAAACTGGAGTGGAAGATTCCCGCTCCCACGTCAGGTTTACTTAGTGCCCCAGCATATCTCAGTCTGCCCCACCAATGAGAAACAACACAGGGAGGCTCACCTGCCCCATCCCCTTGACCCGAATCATGTGATGGTGTCCGGTTCTAGTGACACAAGATCCTCAGATGAGGAGATGGAGGAATAGAGGTCTTCATATTTCCTGCCCTTCAGTTACACTTTGGTTGCTTTATTGCCAGGTACAAGATTGGGACATTACGTTATTTGCTATTTGGTAATGAAGAGAAGGGCTGAAGGCTGAGATTGAGGTGGGAGTTGGGAGACCTCTAGTGGAGGGGGATAAGGGATGTGGTCATGGGGAGCAAAAGGCCATATGGGGCTAACGTGGAATTCTGATGGGGGCTGGTGACTGTGTCTATGTGGGGCTGAGGTCTGGGGTGCTGGAAACAGTGGTGATAGAGGACTGAGGGCTGTGATGAAGAAGGGACATAAGCGTTGTGGGGGCTAATCGTGATGGGAAACTGGGATTGGGGGTTGTTAGTGGCTTCTGTTGGAAGCAGGGTCTGTGTTGGTGGGAAGCTGAAAGCTGTGAGGGAAGGATGACACCTGATTAGGGGAGAAGGGCTGGGGACTCAGAGTGAGAGGCATCTCTAAATATAAGCACACTGGCTTTACACTTTAATTCCAGTGGGGTGCACAAAGCTTTCCACATGCCTCTGGAATTGAAATGGTTAATTGGGGTGAAGTTGGGGATGGCAGTCTAATTGTATTACTTGTTATGATTTAACCTATTGAGTGCCAGGCTGTCAAGCATATTGAACACTCCTTTGGCACCCAAAAGGTTAATATAATGGAAGGGTGATGTCTCCTCATTTCTCTCCCCGTTACCACCTCCCATGTCCCTCTCCCAACTTCTTTCCCCATTGCCCCTGTTTCTTCCCGTTACCACCTTCCATGTTTGATATAACATTATGGATGTGGGCGTGTTTTGGTGGGGGGTGGCAGCATTTCATCCTTGGACCCATGCAACACAATCACTTGGTCTGGCCCTGCAGGAACCAGCCTATGCCCTATATTTGGCAGCTGAGAAGAGCATAGCTTGTGGGAGCGTAGGTCAGAGGAGGAGCAGACAAGAGGCCACAACCAATTATTATTGGCAGATGGAGGCAGCAGCGGCAGTAGCCCGCCCCAGCATCCACAAGTGCAGCAGCAGGCTTGTATGTGTTGCCCAGTTAGACTCACAATTTGAGTTATTTATGATACACTCATTCAGCATAATATAAAATATTCCATTATCCATGTAATCATCTGTACAGTATTGTGATGTGGTGACATTAATTTTAGTAATGTCATCATTTATTCCAAGTGAGAAATATGCTACATGGCTTAAACAACATTGTGTTTGATATATATATAATATGTGTGTGTGTAAAATATAAATCAGTTTACAAAAGGTTTTCATCTGTGAGCATGGCCCTAATAGAACTGAATGCGATGTTCATGGGCAATTTTGTACAGAATCAGAGGGAACATATGCCATAATGCCAGTAATTCCACATTACAGTACATTTTTATTGGACAGACAACACACCATACACTGCAGAAAGATTGTATAATGGTCAGTGGACAAATACACAGCATGAAAACATACAGGTGATTTTATAGAGGAATTAAATATGAATAGTATCATCATTATGGTCCAGGAGGATGATACATTCATATTTAATTCCTCTGTACAATCACCTTTATTTTTTCATGTGACATATGTGTCCACTGACCATTATACAATCTTCCTGCAGTGTATGATATTTGTTGTACAATCAAAATTCACTGTAATGTGGCATTACTGGCTTATGTTCCCTCTGTACAGTCACACAGTTGTGCAATGAGATATATGTGCCCTCTGCTCTGTGCAGTCTCTGACAGTATAATGAGATCTTGGTCTATGTGCCCTGTGTATAATCACCTGTCCTGCAGTTAAATTTGGTGTACGTGTCGTCTGTACACTCACTTGCAGTGCAATGTATTGTGTGTGTACTGTATCTCCTCTGTCAGTCATTTCCAGTGAATATAATGGACAGATCCTCTTTTCACGCAGAAACAAAATTCCTTTGGGCAGTATTTCCTAAACCTGCAAAGGTGTGGAAATAGGATTTTAATTTATATATGCTGAGACGTTAATTAATTATTTCAACATACATAAATCAAAATCATATTTTCACTGCAGGTTTTTTTTTCTTTCTAAATCTAAAAGAGGGTGTGGCTAATGGGGGGGGTGGCTAAGTGATGTGAGTGGTTAGGTGTGGGGCATTGGTGGGGCTAGGGGCACCAGAGGGTGTTGTGCCTATGGGCGCCTGAGCTGTAGATCCGGCCCTGGTCCACAGCAATAAAACTCACCTTAATGTTCTGTTAAACTTCACTATATGTGTTTATAAATTAGTCTGTGTTAATAAAATACTTTGGTTTAGCTCTAAATTGTTTATTCAGTTGCACAAAGATGTGTCAGTAGGTCATGAAATAACCTGAAAGTTCTCCATAATGCCCCACCCACCAGCCACACCCCCAACAACACCACCTAAAACTATAGTTTCCCTCTTTGGCCATTTTGAAATGTATGGTATGGAAAAATACAAGTATAGACAGGCAGTTTGGATGTACATATTATGTACTACCAGAATATGTAAGTCAAAATAAAGGGTACAGTTCCTTTAATAGAGTGTGTCAGGGTTGTAGAAGTAGTTATATGTTAAACCAGTGGGGTTGTTTGGTATAAATCACCTGTGGATTACACTGACAGTGGACACTGTGCTGAACTACAAAAACAAATGTTGTTAAGGAACAGTAGCTTTATAAAAAGTATGACTTGTCATTTGCAGTTGAGATTTGTGCATGACTAGCAGTAATACAGGTTTGGGCAGGTATGAAAATTGTCCCTGCTCTGACATGGTAAGCCTAGTCCCTGATGAAGCCAGAAGATAGGCGCACAGCCCACACATCAGAATTTGCCAAGAGAAGGGGTACACAGTACATGACCATTCTCAGGGCAACATGCTCTGTAGATTGAGCTCTTTTTATGTAGTAGAGATTACTGTGACTTTAAGGAGTGGATATTATTTGCATGGTAACACATCTGACAGGAAAATCATTTAAGACATGAGTATCCACACCAATCCTTTAATGACTCAATCAGTAGCTCAAACATTTTGATTGAATGACCCATGAGAGCCTAATTGTCATCCTTCACCACACGAGTAATGGAGCAGAGGGTAGATGTTGGAGTGCCTGAAGAACTCAGCTGTTTGTGTAGAGACTGATGTGATGAATGTGATGATTGTATTGATCTTGACCTTAAGTGGGCGATAAAGATGCAAGGGTTGGCTCAGGTGTGCAAGCTGGGATACAGGATGGGGGGTTACAAATAGTGAAAAGGTATTTGAGGTTGGTGAATGAGCTTACAGTAGGATAGACTTATAACATTGAACTAAGGGCCTTATGCAAAAAAAAAAGATGTTAAGCAATTCTGGGGCAATCCAACTGTGCCACGGTGATGGTGGGGGTTACAAAGTCTCCTGTAGTTAAATGGGGCATTTAATTTTGTAATTGCCAGAGCTGCATCCTATACATTCATTTTTATTCAAAGGTCAGCTTTTGTTTCCTGCATAAGGTCCTAGGGCTTTATTCATGAAAGTAATGAGGAACAATTTTGGGGAAGACCAACTGCACTATTAGGGACAATAAAACTTCCTATTGGTTTAAACAATGCTTTTTACCCATTGACCTCTAGCGCATTACAGACATTCAAGAGGATAAATGCCCTATTTAAATCCCTGAGATTTCTGGGCATATTTATCCCCCCAGTGCTGCATTTGGTTTGCTCTAGAATTTCTCCTCTGATTTTGTGGCACTGAAATTAGAGCCTTGGATTATAGTAATCTAGGAAGTTATAATCTCCGCGCATACAAATCAAAGTGATTTCTGGTTCATTGTCTGCCCCGCATCTGGGTAGTATGGGGGTGGAGATCGGCCGCATGCAGCGAATTAGGGGCTGCAATTTTCACAGGAGTGGGCGGGGCAAAGTAGCCCGCAGCCCTTTCCTGTGAAAATTACAGCAGCAAGACTCTCAACTGCAGTCCTTCACATGCTGCACAGCATGCCCTATCGCACAGGCAAAGCAGTGCAGCAATCGTTAGTTGGTTTATACATTTGTGATGCTTTAAAATGTGGGTTTTGAAACACAGTGGACTTGTAAGCAGCAGAAAAAACCTATTTATCATTTCCTCTGTACACTTGGTTTGGGTACCTACAAATCTGTCCTGGATCATCTTTACTTACACTCTCCGTCTTCTTTGGGTTAACCAGCTAGATTTCTAGTCTATTCTGAAGTGCTGTATAGTTTGGGAGCAATAATGTCTAGACAATCCAGGATGTATTGTTAATATTTTTGGTCAGGATTCATATTATTCCAAGAGAAATCCTCTAGTTTTACTTCCAGATTAATATATTCATTCAAAAATATATATGTATTTATTTGTTTAGTGGTCCTTCAGTATTTACACTTTTTTATTTTTTTCTAGGATTGATATTTAAATGAATCTTGTAAAACTATATTCTATTCATCCCTAATAATTACATGTTACACACATATACAGACCAATACAATTGATGTAGGGGCCCTGCTCATGGGAATGTAAATGTATTCCTATTCAGTATGCTGTTAACACCCAAATGAAACTTGCCTGTCCTCTCCCAGCTTCTCCCTGTGTTTTATCTATCATCATTAACCCTTTGAGTGCCAGAGAAGTATCCCAAATGCCACTTACAGGGTTAAAAAAGACATATTACCTTCATAACCTCTCTTTTGTTTGCTCTGTAACTACTCTCCTATACTAGATAACCTTTTCACCATTGTTTTTTTATAAAAACTAGTAAAATTATCTTTCTCTATCGTTCAATACAGGTTACTGGTAACTTTGGGTAGGTGATCTGCCCCTTTAAGTAGACAGGAACAGTTCTAGAAATGACTGCAGGGGGTGGAGCCTACCTTCCTTCCTTGGCTGCAGCTAGCCAACCAGCTCCAGAAATATTTGTTCCTTGGTGAAGATAAGACAGGCAAGAGAACAGTTCTGCTATCGTTTTAGAAACTTTTATTTTTCTGTTAGATATGGAATACCATTAGGCAGATTACCATAACTGACGATGCCCTTAGATGTGGCTAGCTCAGTATCCAGGTGCTTTTTGTGGGCCTTAAGCCCTGAGGGGGAAAATCTTGATTCCAAGTGCTTCCCCAGGAGTTAGTTACCCACTGAGGTTACTTCTTACTACATGGTAATCTGAAGACAGAAGATCTGCAGGAAAGGTGAGCAACACTTTGAGTGCTGCAGGTCCACTTGTCCCACAGTGCCCCTCCGCACAGGGGTTATTCCTGAGAGTTCTTATTGCACACTCCCGCACTCACTGGGTCTTTCTGTTATGTCTGGTAGTGTTTGGAGCAACTTTATGTTGTAAATTAACCCTTTAACTGCTGGTTGGTATCTTTTGGGGTGGTTATTGGCACTTTCCCTACTGGGTTCAGTGTTTTCTGGGTCTGATTACATGTTCTAGTGATGTTTCATGTATTTTTATTTCTCAGTTCTAACTTTGACAAAATTGAGTTTCGTGCTTTACCGCATAGACGCCATTGCTCCATTCACTTCTATGGGACTGTACAGTTTGGGACATATCTCTGCAACCGCTCAACCTAGCGACTTCAGAGATGGCTCATTTTAATTGCCTGACCTTGCCCTATCATCCAGTTCACATTTCAAGTGTGTTGGGGGGCTTGGGTGCTTCAGGCACTGTTGGGGTACTTTTTCTGGGAAAACTACAATTGCCATGAGGGCTTGCTTCTCGCGGCAGCCATCTTGTGAGCTTTACAGAACGAGTATCCTACACAGGGCCTGGACTCTTCTTCTCTCATCTACAAATTAATCCTTCGCCTGCAAGATAAGTGTATTTTAGCGATTTCTGGGGTGAAATTTTAATCTTACACACTGTAAATTGGGTGATTACTTATTCTGAATGTTGTTGACACTGTGAAAATGTCTTCTCCGTTTGTCATGGATACAATAATGAGAATGGACCAGTACTTAGGTAACACAATCTTTATTAGCAATAAGACAGGACAAGGAATTCAGCACAACATACAGGTCAAGAGAGGACTACAGGATGGATCAATAGGTACTATGGTACTGATGGAAACAGCAGCAGAGGAAGGGCGACTCAGGTGCGCACCTGAGGCCTCACTACAGGTACGCACCTGTACAGACAATGGATCCAGCGATCCAATGCAACGGAGGATAAGCAGGTTCGCACCTGCACAGACCATGTACCGGAAAGACCAGCTGCGCCACAGGTCCGCATCTGGAGGCCGCAGAGGTACAATGGCTAGGGGAAGAATGTCAAGCCACCAAAGACAATCCTAGGTTGTCTCCTGGAGCGTTTGTATGCTGGTTGCGCAGTTGACAATCCCAGGCTATGTCCAGGTGGTCAGACACAAGGAGCGATACGGAAGGCTTGGTCAACTAGAGCCACAGGTTTGCACCAGATTGGATGTCAGACAGGCCAAGGGGTCATACGCAGAGCGGGCAGTCGCACAGAGCCACCAGTCAACACCAGAACGGATAGTCAGCCAAGCCAGGGGTCATACACAGTAGGGTTCACCAACCAGAGCCGCAGGTTTGCACCAGATTGGATGTCAGACAGGCCAAAGGGTCATACACAGAGCAGGTAGTCGGACAGAGCCACAGGTCAACACCAGATCCGATAGTCAGCCAAACCAAATAACACACAGGGCCCAAGAAGCAACTGCACTGGAACACCACGAACGGGCAACTGAATTGGTGTCCAGGCAGTTTTTAAACATATTGCTCCACCCCTAGAGGTGGAGCATGATGTGTGCTGTCCCTTTAAGAACCAGGTCGCGACGTCATCAGGGATTCCCTGAGACGCATGCCTGGTTCCGATGTGCAGGAGCCGCCAGATGGCGCAAGGTGGAGGACAGTCGCCTGGATGGACGCCAGAGCGCACTGTCCTCTCTCCCCGTGAGCCGCACACCCCGGCAGGCTGCATGAGCGCCAGAAGGTAAGCAGCGCTTACACCGTTGGAGCTTGGGGCCAGGCCTAACACTAAGGACTCTGTGGTCTCTGTATCCCCCATTGGCCATTGTTCCTCATCTCATACAGGGTTGTCTAGAGAATTCTCAGGTCATTTATATCCAGCATGTTCTGATGTCCCTGAGTCTATCCCAGGGACTTCCAGCCATGCATTAGAGCCAGTTTGGGTGCAAGAGTTCAAGGCTGCTACCAGGGACCGCAGGTCTATGTTGCATCTCTTTCCATCCCAGTTACAGGGGTTCTTCCATTCCGGGCAGAACCATTCCTCAGTCAGATCTTCCCTGCCCAAACCGCAAGGAGTACCTGACATTTCAGATTCCTCGGAAGAGGAACTGTTGGTGGATTCAGATGTTGAGGAATGTTAATTCTGAACCCTCAGCTGAGGGCCTGATCAGGGCCGTCTTAAACACGCTAAACATTCCCCCAGTTCAGGAGGTTTCCTCAGATCCCTCTGATGTATTCCAGGAGCCTATAAAGCCCCATACTTGTTTTCCACCTAACCCCACTCTGGACCGCCTAGTGGCTGATGAGTGGAAATCTCTGGACAGAAAGCCTTCTGTCTCCAAGAAGTTTGCTAAGCTTTACCCCTTTTCTGAGGCGGCGCTTGCTCAATGGGTTCATCCCCCTAAGGAGGGCGCTCCTGTCTCAAGAATATCTAAGTCTACCGCCTTACCAGTTTCTGATGCATCCTCTCTGAAGGACTGGACTGACAAGAAGCTTGAGGTTTCCCTCAAGTCCATTTTTGCCACTGCTGGTACTGCCATGTGTCCAGCATTCGCTGCAGCATGGGTTAACCGGGCCATTGCGGTCTGGACTGAACAACTCCCCCTAGCTGTACGTCGGGGTGATTCATCTTCGGATATGTTGTGGCTTTTTGCCAGCATATCTGAGGATCAGCACTATGTTTCTGCTGCCTTATTTGATGCTATCAGTCTGATGGCAAGGGTTTCCACCATGTCTGTGGTTGCCAGACGAGCTGTTTGGCTCAAGATATGGGCTGCTGACACCGCTTCTAAGGAAGCCTTGCTGTCCTTGCCTTTTCAGGGTACATCCTTATTTGGGCCAGATCTTAAGGATCTGATCAGTGAGGCCACTGGGTTAAGAGTACTCATCTGCCCTTGGTCCCCAGGAAGAAACCTCCTCTCAAGCATAACAGGGTTTTTTGTCCCTTTCAGACTGAGACATGTCCGGTGAACCAGGCGGTTCCCTCAGCTCCATATGCCTCCTCCAAGCCCAAACAGCAATGAAAGCCCAAGGTCTCCTCCAAGCCCAAGGCTTACAAGACTTCTCTGGCATGACTCGCCGAACCCGGGTCCCCATTGAGCTGTGGGTGGTCGTCTTCATCACTGTCACAGCATTTGGGAGGATTCAGTGGTGGACCAGTGGGTTTTGCAAGTAGTGGCGGAAGGGTACAGGATCCCTTTTGCCTCTCTTCCTCCTTTTCAATTTTTCCCATCTCATACGACCCAGGGCATGGAAAAACGCTGTCTCTTCAATGGCGCTATCCAGTCTCTTCTGGACAAGGATGTTCTGGAACCTGTTCCAGTTCAGGACAGAGGTACGGGTTTTTACTCAAACCTCTTCATAGTGTCCAAGAAGGACGGCGGTTGTCGTCCAGTTTTGGACTTGATGGATCTCAATTCCTTTGTGATCTGGTCTCATTATCACCAGGAGTCCCTAAGGACTGTGATTGCTGCTATGATTCCAGGGGAATTTCTTGCTTCTCTGGAAGCCATTTATCCAGAGAGCTAGCAGTATCTCAGATTTGCCTGTGACCAAGGGCATTTTCAGTTCTCAGCTCTTCCCTTTGATCTGACTACAGCTCCTCAGGTCTTCAACCGTGTCTTGGGAACCTTAGTGTCCGTCCTCCACCGGGACAGCATCAGAGTTACTCCATACATGGACAACCTCCTTCTGAAAGCCCCCTCTGCGGAACTTCTTCATCAGCAGGTTCAGCAATGCATTCACGCTCTCACCCATCACGGGTGGCTCATCAACTTGGACAAGTCGGATCATGTCCCGTCCAGCGTCTGGTCTTCCTGGGCCTTCTCTTCGACACTCAGCAGAGCATGGTGTTTCTCACAGAGGAAGTGGCTACCAGATCGCACACAGAGTTTCGGCTGTTCTAGCTCAAGATCCATTTCCAGCCAAGAAGCTATCCTCTCTGGTGGGGAAATTCATCTCCACCATGGAAGCAGTCCCTTTTGCCATGGCTCACACCAGGGAGCTCCAGCGGTTTGTGATCCATGTATGCAAGGGTCAGCCAGACCTTCTGCAGACATCAGTATCCCTCCCTCTTCATGTGGAACTGAGTTTGTCGTGGTGGCTCGACCTCACCAATCTCCTGAAGGTTAAGTCCTTCATGATATCCTTCTGGACCACGGTGACGACGGATGCCAGCCTTTCTGGCTGGGGAGCGGTCCTGGGTCGCCTCAGTGCTCAAGGACGGTGGTCTCTGGAGGAATCTCTATAAACTGGATCTATATCAATGTTTTTCAACCTCTTTGGTCATTGTTTTGACCTTAAAGAAAATAAGTCTCCAGAGCATTTTTGCCATAATAATAATAATCATGCTTGGGAACAAATTTTTCAGTAAATGGTGTTGGCTTGGTAGAGTACAAATGATATATTTATTTATTTATTTATTTATTTTTACCATAAAGGGCATGTCGTAAGAGAGACAAAGAGATGGACAAATGAGGGAGTGGGTTTAGTTGAGTCAACATAATTGAAAGTGGTGGAGCTGTGGGGAAACTCAGAATAAGAAGCTCACTGTACATAAATCTGGTATTTCACAATTACTGAAGTCTCTGGGGGCAAGTCTGAAGATTTACCAGATACTCTATGTAAATAGTGATCCATGTATGCAAGGGTCAGCCAGACCTTCTGCAGACGTCAGTATCCCTCCCTCTTCATGTGGAACTGAGTTTGTCGTGGTGGCTCGACCTCACCAATCTCCTGAAGGTTAAGTCCTTCATGATATCCTTCTGGACCACGGTGACGACGGATGCCAGCCTTTCTGGCTGGGGAGCGGTCCTGGGTCGCCTCAGTGCTCAAGGACGGTGGTCTCTGGAGGAATCTCTCCTTGAGTCCTTGGCTACTATTCCTCTATGCCTTCTGACGTGGAAAATGGCCTTTCTTCTGGCAATCATGTCTGTTCGCTGTCGCGGAGTTGCATGCTGTGTCCTGTAGACCACCATTTTTGGTGTTACACAAGGACAAGGCGGTGCTCCTCACCTCTCAGGAGTTCCTTCCCAAGGTGGTTTCGAAGTTCCACATAACTTAGGAGACTGTGGTACCCTCTTTCTGCCCTAACCCCACCTCTGACAAGGAGAGGGATCTCCACTTGTTAGATCTGGATCGTTGTCTCAAGTTTTATGTACATCGCACTGAGTCTGTCAGGCAATCAGATGCACTGTTCGTCATTCCTGAGGGTCCCAGGGCAGGAAGACCTGCATCCAAAGTGACTACTGCTTCTTGGATCAAGTCCACTATTCATAAGGCTTACAAGCTGAGGAAGAAGCCTGTCCCTTTCAGGGTCACGGCTCATTCTACTCGATCTATTGGGGCCTCTTGGGCTTACAAGAATCAGGCCTCTGCTGATCAGTGGTGCAAAGCTGCCACCTGGTCGTCTGTGCACACCTTTTCGAAGCACTACCGTGTTGATATGTTGGCATCGGCTGATGCAAGCTTTGGGAGGAAAATCCTGGAGGCAGTCTTGCCTGTCAGGATCTTCTTCGGTTCTTGGTGCTTCCTTCACTTTTGAGCCCTGTTGGCTCTAGTTCAGTGTGCTGTGTAACAGTTTGGGGTGTTGTTACCCCTGTTTAGTGTCTGTTGACAATTCATTGTTTTGTTGGGCTATCTCTGATCTGATGGTTCATATCTGCTCTGGTGACTTTAGGGGCCTTGCGCCTTTTCCTTGCCTTACTTCCCACCTCTGGGAAACTCAATAGTTGGACATCCCAAAGTTACCAGTAACCTGTATTGGACGACAGAGAAAATAGGTTTTTAGTCTTACCTGTTAAATCCTTTTCTTTTAGTCCATACAGGTTACTGGTCTCCCACCCTGTCAAGAGACCATGCTTGGCTCTCCTGTGGCAGACCCAAAGTTACCAGTAACCTGTATGGACTAAGAGAAAAGGATTTAACAAGTAAGACTAAAATCCTCTTATTTTCTTACCTCAGTGTGTCTTGGGTGGAGTAGCTACCAGGCCCCAATCAGTAGAAGTTGCTCCCATTTTTTCATTCCAGCTGTATGACAAGAGCACTGCAAACAAACGTTCATGCATGGGATTATCCTCTGTGTTTCTTAAGATCACACATTCATTTTTACCATATTTACAATGTTATAGAAACATTCATCCTAAGAACATTTAACTTGCAGATGTGTTGTGATGCAAAAAAAAAAAAAAAAAAAACAACATCTATAGTCCTGCAGTAGGAAAAATCCTTGCCATCCCACCTCTGCATCAGAGCTATGTTTGGCTCTGTGGGAGGAGTGCTTAGTAGGTTGGCACAGTGCCAAACTAGCTGGTGCTATGTGGCAACCTTTTTAGCAAACATCCTTTGGGGGACGTGTTGATAACCTTGTTTTATTTAGTGGACAATTCCATAATCCGTCCCAACCATAAAACTGGGAATGACATGAAATAAATTTAAACACTGAACTTGCCCCGAGCTTATTTTTAGTAAGTGAGCTCTGTTGCAATTGTGTCTATTAGGTGTAACATGAAGGAAATAGTAAAATATGATTAGAACAATGGTTCACAAACTGTGTCCTGTTGAACCCCAGGGTTCTCTGAAAAAGTAGAATGGGGATGCGTAGAACAAATGCACATGACGGATGACTGTAGAACGAGGCCATACGGTGACCATTAGTGTCAGGGTGCTTATGCAACTACCAGTGGATGTGTGCAAGATTGAAACAATTCATAAAGTGTCTTTTTATTTTATTTTTTATTTCTTTTGTATTGAGTATTATAATCCAGAAATCTCTGTGAACAAAAATATCAGATATAACTACCTGATAACTGCAAGTTGAAACATTTTGATCTAAGAATTTAGTCTTCAGTTACAGATGTGAACTAATATTTTAATACATTTAGTATTGATAGTAATTAACCCCATTGTAGACCAATGTGTTTTTAACATCTCTAGCAACCAAATGGTTAAAAATCATTCATTTGAAACTAAAGCATCCACCACAGCTAAAAGCTTGTGAAACACTGGAATAGATAACAGACACAAATCATTAGAATATTGGCCAGGATACCTCATAAACGAAAATTTGTTCTTGAAAAAAGTTTTTGTATTAAGAGATTACCAATTTTGAGATTTTAATTGTGCTTTTACCCCTTAGAGTCTCAAACCTGTACCCTTTACATCAGCATTGTGCCAAGCCTATACTGGGTACGTGTTTTCACTTTCCCTCTTTGCATCATTCATATAAAATGTGTTTAATCAAGCCTTGTTGGCAGGGGCATCAGGACATTTCTGATAACAGACCCTGGCATTGGTTTACATGAATACATGATTTTGTAAGAAAACTGTCATGGTGACTTGAAGGCACTCACTTCCTTTTTCCCATTCTCATCGAATTGGGGTTGAGTGGGAAAAGCAGTAAGGACCACTTGTGTCATCGTTGATATCCCTGCTCACCCCACTTGACCCCAAAAGTCCAGGGAATTCTGGGTAGAGGAGAAGTATGGGAAGGAAGTGAATGTCTTGTGGTCACCAAGATTGTGTAAATGATCAAATTAAAAATGATAATGAAAATTTACTTCATGTGAGGCCCCATGAAAAAGCTCATTCCATTCTTTAAAAAACAAACAGGCTTGCTTTCTCTCATTCACATGACTGTTTTCCTTATATAGAAGGTTATCTATGGGAGTCATACCTAAACAGATAGAACACATGATGGAAATGTGTCCAGCCTCCACTCTAAGAAATAGCCTAAGTCCCTGTCACTGTTAATGAATTATCAGCTGAGCTTTTGTAATAGTTGTATTGGACACTTGAGGCAGGGAGGTTCAAACACTATTAGTATTACCCACAAATATTAGTCAAGTAAGAAGAGTTACAATCAGGACCAAGAGAGCAGAGGTTCTAAATAGATCAGAATACCAGCACAGTAGTCTCACTTGATTGTAGCTGGTCCAGTCATAAGCACCGTAGATGTTTCAAAATCACTGATCCATATCAATGTTTTTCAACCTCTTTGGTCATTGTTTTGACCTTAAAGAAAATAAGTCTCCAGAGCGTTTTTGCCATAATAATAATAATAATCATGCTTGGGAACAAATTTTTCAGTAAATGGTGTTGGCTTGGTAGAGTACAAATGATATATTTATTTATTTATTTTTACCATAAAGGGCATGTCGTAAGAGAGACAAAGAGATGGACAAATGAGGGAGTGGGTTTAGTTGAGTCAACATAATTGAAAGTGGTGGAGCTGTGGGGAATAAGAAGCTCACTGTACATAAATCTGGTATTTCACAATTACTGAAGTCTCTGGGGGCAAGTCTGAAGATTTACCAGATACTCTATGTAAATAGTAAACCCTTTATCAAGCTTGTGATTGCTATGTACTTATCTTCTAAAATGTATCAGTGTAACATATTAACATTAAATAAGGATGCATACAAAATTTTAGCTGGCAAAGATTTGCATTCCAAAGTAAATGATACAATTTGCTATTGCTTGAAAAAAATGAATTTCAAATGTGACAACCATGGATCTAGATTACATATGTTCCTCAGACATGAAAGGGCTGATCTATGTGAGACAACAATTGTGGTTAGGGGATTGAAACAAGTGGTGTGGAGTATTGCTTGTGATCAGAACCACTTAGAAGGCTTACCACATATAAATCATCAGAAGGTATCTTATTATCTCTGATGTTCCATTTCTCTATATTATTTGGATGTCTGTGTGCTTCTGCTTCATTCATCTGCCATATACACGTTATTTATCTTCAGTAATATTATCATCCAAGGGACATAACGGCTCATTCCTGCACGGAAACAGAAAATAAAGACAGATCTCTATTTGACCTACTCTGTACACGTTTGACTCACATGGATTGTCTGTTTCTAGCATAATCCAGGACTGTATATTATTTTGAGTCTTTAGTTTTCTTATTGTGTGTGTGTTGTGTCTATTTTAACCCTTTGAGTGCCAGAGTGGTACACAACGCAATGTGTTGCGTACCACTCTGGCACTCAAAGGGTTAATCCTTCACGTGTCAGACTAGTTTAAAACACATCACATAAAATTCATGAAAAATGATGAATACCCCTTCTAATATTATATGTACTGCTATTTGTGTGTCTCTCTCTCTCTGCATCTGAGCAACAGTGACAAATAATCTTATTTACAAAAAAGTGAATTACAAAGAACGGGTCCTCTATTTTTCACAGAAGGGTTTTTGCTCCTTGTACTGTGGTGAAAGCTAAGTCAGCGGGAGCCATATTTCCAGTAATGGGGCAGTATAGCTAATCTGCCGTCAGTATGATTGTATGGGTAAGGGTGAAATTCCCATGAGCACAGAGAAGCATTGACATCACCCAGCTGTACAGAACTCCATCATCTGCATATCTAACCTAGAGAGAAATGCTGAGTTCTGAGATATGGAAACTCTATTCCTGTATCTCTGAGGGCACAACTATAGGTTTAAGAGGAGGTTTTATTGTTCCTATACTTCCCCTTTAATGAACATTTTTTTCACCAGAAAACTGACACAGATACTGAATATCAAATGAAATTAACCCCTTGGGTGCTAGAGAGGTCTCCAGCCCATTGCAAAGCATTAAGTTTGAGATCTCACTAGCCTGCAAAATGTTGAAGATGCTGTTCCAGTTAAAGATCATTTTTAGAATTTAGAATTTTAGAATAGCTCTAATATTATTGTCTTTATACTATTATATCTGGCATCAAGCTGATGCTATACAATGTGTACTGCCATTTTTTTTTTTTTTTTTTTCTTTTGACAGCTTCATTTTTTTCTGTACTCAGAAGACTGCAGCAGATTCCTAAGATTTATTCTAAAATAGCTCTTTTACTCAATATCTCCGTCTTTCCCCCCCCCCACACACACACACCTGAGCCTGATTTAATAGGTGTCTTTAAGCGAAGTGCGCCTGATTTACTGCAGCCTGGCAGATGGTCTTTTACTGTTAAAGATGGTTCTATACAAACTGTTTCTAGACAGTTCTAGCCCGGTATTAATGTTGATAAATCAGTGATAATAGAGTGGCCCAGGAGTGCTGTAGTCTCTATTTCAGCTCCAAGTCACAGCATGACAAGGATTCTGAGAGCCATTTTAAACCATCGAATGCCAGAGGAAAATCCAACACTTTTCAAAGCAATGCATTGAGTACGCCGCTGGAACTCAAATGGTTAACATAGTTGCCATGCTATCTTCTTTATATCTCACAAGTTGCTCACAAACTTATTTGCTTGAATCGGAAAAAATGTATACATTTATTTGTTGTGATTCAGTTAACTCCTTTGAGGCTAGAGACATCTCCAGTGTTATACTTTGTAACGTGTTGGATATGTCTCTGGCCTCCAGTAGGATAACAAAACGTTGATGCTAAAATACAAGTTGCTGTTATGTAAAAGAAAAATATTCACATGCACCTGTGTGACAAGTTCCATTCATAGATATACTTATTGTATTTGACACACACACATCTAATTAGCTAGTCTGCATTAGCAGTCATTAAAGGGATAGTAATACTTAAAATGTAAAAAATATATGTTGTAGGGTTTATCCCCCTGAGTAAAAAGATGGTACTTCCACTGCTGAAAGGTGTTTTATTCAAAAGTTATTAAAGATCAAAGTTGCATTTTTTAGGTGCAGTATCACAGTGGCCTGAAATTGTACAGTGTCGCTGCTGCTACACCATCCTATGGACAGCTCTGGTCCCGGGACCAGAGCTGTCCATAGCATGGTGTAGCAACAGCGCCACTGTACAATGTCAGGCCACTGTGATATTGCACCTAAAAATTTCAACGATAATTCAACTTTGAGCTGTAATAACTATTGAATAAAACACCTTTCAGCAGTGGGAGTAAGCTTGTTTTGCTCTGGGGGATAAACCCTACAACATATATTTTTTTACATTTTAAGTATTACTATCCCTTTAAAGGGATGTAGGAGAGCTGTGGAGGCTGAAGAGCAGCTCTGTGCTTGCCACTCCCCCCATATGACATCATGCACCACACATTGACCACATAGCGATACATGGGAATCTAATGCATTTAATCTCAGTATCAACGTAGAGAGATTCTGGGAGAAGCTCCCCCAGCCTCACACTGCACTAAAATGTCATGAGAGATTTGAGTGCCCCTTTTAACCCTTTGAGTGCCAGACTGGCAGATTTTTAGATATATATAATTTGTTACACCATGCTCTGGTGTTTGTTTTAACCCCTCAAGGACCGTAGAGTTGTGCAGTGCATTGATTTGCAATGTGTGGTGCACCCTTTTGCTTCTCAAGGAGTTATCTCTTTAAATCTGTTTTTGATCCTTTTTTCCAGAATCATCACAGTGTGTTTTTATATTTACTTTTCTCGCTATGTTTATGTCTCTGGGGCCCTGTATCTGACAGAAAACTGGGAATTTTGGGTCAAACCAACTGCACCACAGGGGACACATACAAATTCCCATGTATTTATTTATCCCTTTGAGAGCTCTGAAACTCAAGGGGTTAAACGGCGCTTTAACCCCCATTGCTAGAGAATTCTTCATCTCCTTCACACCTGCAGATCTCTCTACCCTGGATCCCCATTTAAATCAAGGGGAGTTTGTATTAATCACCTAAGGTACAATTTTGAATCAAAGCAAATGTAACATGGGGAGAAATGGAAATTATGCAAATTCCCATTGATTTAAAGAAACCCTTTAATTAACCCTTTGAGCGCCATAGGGGTACAGTGCAGTGCATACCCCAGTGGCATTTAAAGCGTTAATGCCAGAAAGATCTCCAAAGCATTGAGAAGCAATCCATTGCGGAAGTATCTAGGATTTAAGTCAGTTGGAAACATTTATTCCATATCTAGTGAAAAAGCCTGTGTATACAGGCCAAGGCGCAGGTGATGTTAAGAGGCCGGTCCTGCTCTGCCTACTGCTGCCGCTTCACTGACGGCGCACGCAATGCAGTCATGCTCTGTAGAGACTGACCAAACACATCTCTACTGCGCTTGACTGCATCGGACAAACATTCTAGCATTTTATTTTATAGGATGACTCCTCTTTATTATGATGAATAAGGCCCTTTGTGGGGTGTATACAACTGGTGTAATACAGAAAGTCTCTCTAAAATTGTCTCAACTGAACATAAGGTAATATATAAACTTTTAGCAATATGCTAAGTACTAACCCCAGTGAGTTGAGATGGTCTTGTCCTCATTAGAACTGTGTCGCTAAATATGTATAAAGACATTTGCTAATTGTGACAATAAAAAATAAGTTTTTGTATTTTAACCTAATATGCAGGGATAACCAGAGGAGGGCTGGCAGCTTGTGGCCTGGGGTCCAAATACAATCTACTGGCTCGTTAATGTTATGAAGTAAGGCAAGTGACGCTGTGTAAATTACAGTTGAAATTGGGCTGCTAAACAAGTGCTACTACAGAACTTACAGTTTAAAGTGGTACTTTCATCATCCAGACACCCTCATTGGAATAGCTTTATTAACCTTGCAGATATCCAAAATTGTGTTTTTAAATTTAGAAAAAATTTTCCCCCATGCCTGTACATTACCATGTCCACGCAGGGCATTGGGAGAGAGAGTGTATCTATCTTGTAGACGTCAGTGTCAAATACAGCCCCTTTTTGTTAACTCTTCCTATGAAAGCCGAGCTATGCATCACTTGATTTCACCAGTGAGGGGAGAAACTATTAAGCCGCGCAGTAACAGCTTGAACCGTACTGAGCTAGCTTCAGTTTATTGTTCTATTGAAAATGTCTCTTTCTAGAGTGTAATGAACAAAAAACAAGTTTATGACACACGGCAACTGAGGATTGCATGGACAGCAACTATAATTGGGGTGAAAGTTCCCCTTTAAGTAAAGATACACTAGCGATACCATAGAGCTTACAAGAGAAATGCTTTATGCTACTAGTGTATCATTTGTGTAGCGCCATTTCAATTGTAAGCTCTGTGTTAGCACTAGTGAAGCTCCATTTACATCAGAAAACAGGAAACTGAGTGAGGTAGTGGCCAACAGGCCAAGACATATAACTGGTCCAGGTGGGAAATTGCCCCCCTTTCTACTATGCCAGCCCTCCCCTGGGTATAACTTATCCTTAATAGAAGTTTTTAGAACGTTAGGTGATGGAAAGTATCAGCAATGTGTGTGGAAAAAAATCTTATTAGCAAATTTTCTCAGAGACATATTTATAAAATGGACTTAATTACAAATGTGACTCGCTGGTGCAAATATTAGCCACAGTTCTTAAACATACAACTAAGAATAACTATTATACATCCTCCCCCCCGCAAACTGATTAACATCAGTGCATCTTAAAATTTTTACTGTGCTGGAACTGGATGTTAGAGGGTTGAACTTTGCTTTACAAATCATTTGTCTTTAAATGAAGAGCTAATTTAAGACGCTGGGAGTTTCAGACCTTTATCATGAATTGGGAGCCAGCAGCAGTAAGAAAAGTCTTTGCATTACTAGGAATGATGGACTTACTGTATCAGTAATGGGCACAGCAACACAGCAGGGCAGGAAGCAGCATTGGCACTAATTGTATGCAAGCAGCTCTCTGATCCAAAGTGCTCACTGTGTACTGGTATGCCTGGCAAGTCACACAGTCACAGGATGCATATGCTCCTACAACAGCAGAAAGATTGTTGCAAGTTTGGGGAAGCTTCTCACCATAGAACATGTCCTAGAGAGAGGTGCCTTGGATACCCCTCTGGCACTCAAAGGGTTAAACCCCCAAAGAGAAGACGTGTCCTGACTCCTGTAAGAGCCATCCAAATGGTAACCCTATATAAGGGGTAAATGAAAACTCACATTGATTTAAATGGGATTTTTAACTAGAATATTAGAGTTCTCAGCAATGCGTTGGAAAGCTCTCTGGCATTTATGGGGTTAAATACCCTATTTATGTCAGTGAGAATTGACAGGATTTTAATTTCATCCCTTTGGTGCAGTTGCTTCTTTAGATGCAAATAAAAATAACCCTTCCAAACCACTGTTAACCCCTTGGATGCCACAGAGATCTTCACTGCATTGCTTCTCAGAAAATACTTCTTTGGAACGATCTAAAAAGTGCGCTTGCAAACCAGGCACACTTTGTAGACCTTTCCAAAGAAGTATTTCTTATTAAATCGCTCTAGTGCGGCTCTGCTGAAGAGCCGCTTGTCGGTCCCTGGACCAGGAATTCCTGCTGTCAGCTTACAGTTGACGTCAGGAGAAGGGGAGGGAGAGGGGAACTTTGACAGAGGATATCTCTCAAACCATAGCAGTTTGAGAGAGAGGATTTGTGTCATATCATTTATTTTTTTAATCTCTACAAAGCTCTAAGTATTTAGAGACATTACTGTCTCTTTATAGGGATAGTATTGGATCATTTTAACAAAATGTAATCATGTAGATGTTAAAAAATAAATCAAACCAGACACAATTTGTAGACCTTTCCAATGAAGTATTTTTTTTAGATAGCGCTATTTCGGCTCTGCTGAAGAGCCTCTGGGCGGTCCCGGGACCCGGGATCTCCTTCTGTCAGCTAGAGTGCTGACATCAGTGCAAGGTGGGGGGGGGGGGCATTAGCTGCTTTTATCTCTCAAACCATAAAGGTTTGAGAGATGGGACTGGCATAATTTGATTTTTTTTTAATATCTACAAGATTTAATTTGAGTTAAAATGATCCAATACCTTTAACCTTTTGAGAACCAGAGGGGTGTGCAGCTCATGGCTTCCCAATGTGCTACAGTCCCCTCTGGTCCTTAAGGGGTTAATGCTTATGAAAAAGGTAACTGAAAACAGTATTGCACTCTGTAATGTTTAAATCTTCCACATGAACACTGGAGACATCTAGCATTCAGATGTTTAAAGTACCATTTGTAATGAGTGTAATTGCCGCTGCTGTGCAGTTGGTTTGCTCTACACTAACTCCCCTTTTGCTTCCTGACGTCATACCGGTGGGCTGTATGTTCACTACACCATAGGGAACCAGTGAAAATCCCCTAAACGTCCCATTGTAATACTCAAAGGGTCAGAAGCCTATTAGAATCCGTTTTGGAATTCTGAGTCAAACCAACTGTACAGTAGGGGACAAATAAATCTACCCAGTATTTTAAATTTGGGGTTTAACCCCTTGAATGCTAGAGAGGTCACCAACACATTGCTAAGCAATGTGTTTGAGAACTCTAACATTCAAGAGGTTAAAGGGATAGTAATAGTTTCCAATAAACGGTGCACTGAGTAATCTGCCTAGTTTGTAGTTCATGTAGAGCCATGTATCAGTACTATCCCATTTGTAGTTCTTGAGTAATTGAATGACAAAGTGTCCCCCTCCCGCCCCTTTTACCTATTTCAAGTCCTGTCCCCTCAGATGTGGAATCTGGTCATTGGACCGGACAGCTCGCAGTGAGGGACAATTCTAAGGTTCAGCTAACTTGTCCTGGAATTGCTTGAAGTGGAGCTCTCACTTTAAAGGAATAGTAGTAGAGGAAAATAAAGTGTGGTCCGATTCATCAGTATAGTTTTGTCACCATGTAGAGAGGTATGTTAGTCCTGTAAGAGTTGTAGTTCAAAAGTTATTACGTTAGAAAGTATCCTCCTCCCTCCCCTATACTTACGTCACACCGCCTCTCATGCTGGTCCGAACAGCAAGCAGAGAGGGACAATCTTCAATGAGCATAAGGAAAATACTGCCCTCCTCTTTCAAGGAGGGCAGGGTTTTCCTTAGGTTCACGATATGACGATTATCCCTCGCTGTGAGTTTGTCCAGTCAACCGATTGGATCCCACATCTGAGGAGAAGCGGCAAATCGTAGGTAAAAAGTCCTGGATGGGCATCCTTTTTAACGTAATAACTTTTGAACTACAACTCCAATAGGGTTGGCATACCACTCTGCATGATGACAAAACTATACTGATGAATTGGACCTCCATTTATTTTCATCTATTACTATCCCTTTAATGTAGGGTGACCACATTTCCAATCTGCCATTCCTGGACATGTGGTCACCCTAGTGACTCCCGCGACTGAGGTTCCGTCCGGTGCTGATCATCTTTCTGAGGCTGACACAGAGTAAGAGTTCCCCAGTGGGACCTCTTACTCTGTATCAGCCTCAGAAAGATGGTCAGCGCTGGCGGGAGCCTCAGCCATGAGACTCACTCACAGCGCCAGCCCAGCTGTCTCGCATGCACCAGTCCAGCCAGCCAATGAAATGTATTTGCTATATGGTCCTCATTGGCTGGGTAAGCCAGCCAATGAGGACCATATAGCAAATACATTTAATTGGCTGGCTGGACTGGTGCGTGCTGCGCTGTGTAGGTAGGCTGTGGGTGCCGGCTTTGTTGCTCCATTCCGAGACTCTTTGTTGTCCCAGTGGGGGGTGACCCGGGACGCAGGACAAAGACCTACAATAAGGCACAGTCCTGGGCATTCCGGGGACGTGTGGTCACCCTACTTTAATGCTGTGAGTATAAGAAAAACCCCGCCCAATACATTTCATTGGCTTGCTGGACTGGTGCGTGCTGCGCTATGTAGGTAGGCTGTGGGTGCCGGCTTTGTTCTCCATTCCGGGGCTCTTTGTTGTCCCATTGGGGAGGTGACCCGGGACGCAGGACAAAGACCTACAATAAGGGACAGTCCTGGGCATTCCGGGACGTGTAGTCACCCTACTTTAATGCAGTGAGTATAAGGAAAACCCTGCCCCTCTTGAGGAAGGAGGACAGGATTTTCCTTATGCTCAGTGAAGACTGTCCCTCGCCGCTCACCATCCGGACCTGCATAAGAGGCAGAGTTAAGTGAGTAAAAGGGGCGGGAGGGGGATACTTTATAATTAAATTACTGATGAACTACAAAGGAGATACTATTGATACACGGTTCTACATGGACTACATCCTAGGCAGATTAATTTGAGCTCTATTTATTGGGAACTATTACTATTGCTTTAAAACCTCTGTTTAAATCAATGGGGATTTTAGGAATTATTATTTCTTCCCTATGCTGCATATGGTTTGCCCCTGACCTATTCCTGTTTTATACATGAGACCCTATGTGCCACATACACAAAACTAAAGAGGTGCAATTCTGGAGCAGTTCAACTACACCCCCTGAATGACGGATAAGTCTTCAGTGCATCTCTTCTTAATGCTTTGAAGTCCTCTCTGGCATTCAAGAGGTTAAAAGCCCCATTTAAATGAGTAGGAATGTTAATTGGTTCCTTATGGTACAGTTGATTTGCACCAGAATTGCACCTCTCTGTCTTGCTGAATATGGCCTGTGATTCTTATCCTCTGCCCTGCCAAGCTGGCTGAACCAGTAACCATAATACTGATCTCTGGAAGTCTTTAGAAACAGTGTCTGGCACCAGCTTACTATTAGGCTGTAATTAGTGTAACTAACAGCTAATATGAAAGAGTAGAATAGAGGTCGTCATAAGACTTCAAAGGTCTTAACAGGTTAAGGTTGGAGGGCAATCTCTACCCTTGCTTAATCTGTTGCCATATCTGGTGAGATTTGTTGAAATCTTCGGTGACCTCCAACCTTGAGGTGTTGCTCTCTCAGAGTGTACCGGTCACATGTCATGTTCTTTATTCCCATCTGTTTAGATGTGCATGGGACTCTGTGAAACAGCAGCTTCATTTACGGGTTTGTGTACAAAACCGGGGTTGACTTAATCTCCCCACTGCTAGTAGCAGAAATAAGACTTCCACATGCTATACAATGTTCCATTCAAAGTCAAAAGCTTCAGAGCAGAGATGGGCAACCCAAGGCCCTCCAGCTGTGGATGAATATAACGCCACCGTCTCCAGTCATCCTGGCTGGGGATGATGGGATTTCTAGTCTTACACAGCTGGAGAGCCTCATGTTGCCCATCCATGCTTTAGAGCAGTGATTCTCTGCTCCAGTACTTGGAACACACCAACAGAAGAGGACTGTCTTATGTATAGAATACCTGGGGCAGAAGTTGAGCAGTTTCTGGGTCAAAACATTGGGGAGAAATACATTTTCCTAAAATTTCTACTGAGTTAAATGTAGGCTTTTAACCCTATAAATGCTAGAGATGTCTCCAGAGAACTGAATAGCTCATTAATTCAAGGGAAATTTGGGGGAATGTTTAATGTTCTTTAAAGGGATAATAATACTTCATTTTATCTTTATTTTATTTTGTAGGCATTAAAAAAACATGAAGAACGATATAAGTCTTATCTCTCAAACCTTTATGGTTTGAGAGATATTCACAAGCAAAGTTTCCCCTCCCACCCCTTTTACCTAGTGTAAGCCATCTCTTCTCAGATGTGGAATCCAGTCCATAGACCAGACAGGTAACAGAAGGGGACAATCTTCTTCCTATGAGAACAATGAAAGCCCTGCCCCCCTTGAAAAGTGTTTTAGGATTATCCCTTATCTTAATTGAAGATTGTCCCTCCTGCAGTCTACCTGGGCACCTCCCTTCTGCTCTGGCTGAGCAGTGTTACATCAGTAAAAGGGGCGGGAGGGGGATACTTTGTTGAACTACAACTCTGACAGAATTGAAATAACACTCTCCAAGGTCCAAATACTATGATGATTAATTAGAGCTACTTTTATTATGAAACATTACTATCCCTTTAAGGTGTAGCTAGCTTGTCCCAGACTTGCTTGAAGTGGAGCTCTCACTTTGTAACAAATAGGTGATATTTAACCCCTTAAGGGCTATGTGACGTACTATGACCCTCATAGTCCTTAAATACTTAAGGACCGATGACGGTCATAGTACGTCACATACTTTTTACTAACAGCGCTCCACCAGGAGCATGGTAAGTAAAAATGGGGCCTAAAATTGACTGCTCTAAGACTGGAGAGATCTCTTTTAGGCCCCAAAGCGGCATGCCGATACATGCAACAGGTCACGTGTACCGGCACGTCGGCAAAGATCAAAGCTGTCCTTATGGGATGGAAACATCCCAGGAGCGCTGGTCCTTAAGGGGTTAATAAACTTTCAAAATCACCTGGTTTTATTTTAGCCTTTTTTATTTCAAACAGTAGTTTATCAGATATTTAGCTTTATTCATTTGTCACTTTATGTAAATGATATATTACTTCCTGGTAAGAGGTGGCAGTTGGGATGGGGAGCAGGGTGTCTGTTCCTGCCAGGTTTGTACAGACTGACCAATAAATAAAGCTAAATATCTCATAAAGTATTGTTTTAAGTAAACAATGACAAACATAAATATAGGTGCTTTTGGAAGCTCTTTCAAAAGCACCAATTTGTTACAAAGTGACAAGTCCACTTTAAGGGATTTATTTCTATTTGTGTCTGCTAGGGATGAAATCCGTTGTTATCACTGGAAGAAAACTGACAACAAGCCCAGGATAAATGGAGATAATACGTGGAGGAATCAGCATACCAATTTACCCACAGGGAACAAATACAATTGCACAATGATCTGGAGACATTTTTAGTACTCAAGGGTTTAAGAGGTCTATTTAAATTAATAAGAATGTCTGTTTGGTGGGGTTGGTTTTCTCCCGATTTGCTCATCTTATTTTGTGTAGGTGGCCATGTTTATCTAATGTTTCCCATGGGTCTGTTGGCTCCTTAAATGCTTAGCAATTATTGGCTTCTCTGGTAGTAAAAGGGTAAAAAACACCATTTAACCCATTGTGTAACAAAGCAGTATTTAATGCATTGTGTTGCAATGGGTTAAGCACCTCTCTGACACCCAAAGAGTTAAATATTTGGGAATTTTTATTTGTTCCATAGGGTGCAGTTAGTTTACTCCACATGGCCCTAGGATTAGGAATGAGAAGCAATACTTAGGCGACCACGCTAGCACTCAAGGAGTTAAAAGCTCCATTTAACAGTCTGAATTCTTGTTTGTCGTTTATATGTTACTTTTAGAGAACCGGGAACCATATACTAATTACATAATGTAATACGCCACCTGTGTGTTATCAGTAGGACAATTTTCAGGGTTAGTCCTCAGCACAAACTCACCGGTCAGGTTTCCTGTATATTCCTGATAATTTGTTAATCAGCCATTGTGCTTAACCTCTTAATGACCGTTAAGGACCATTTGTTGTTTTTTTTTTTTTTTTTTGCGAAACTGAATCGGGGGGCTGTACACCACTGAATTACATGACGTGCCTGCCAGGATTGTCTCTGGTCCTTAAGTGCAGAACTGCTGTGATGCTCCTGGCACGTCATGGATCCTTAAGGGGTTAAGTAGAGATAGTCTGAAAACCTGACCTGTTGCTGTTTCTCCAAGAGTGGAGTTGACAAACTGCAGTAGGATAAAGGAACGGTAATCTTTTATTCTCCATTTATTTTTGAATTCTCTATATTCATTCACTATAATGCGAAAAAAAAAAACCAACGTTAAGTCCCGGCCGTGTTCGCGCGTGGACGGTCACTAAGGGGTTAAATAGGGCTTTGAGCCCCTTTGAATGTTTGAAAGGTCTCTGGTGCATTGTGAAGCAATTCAAGAGGTTAAAAAGCTCCAGTTAAGCCAATAGGAATGCTGGGAAATTTTACTTGTCATTTATAGTGCAACTGGTTTGACTCAACTTTGCGCCACCTTCTTTTTAGAGAAGTCCCATTACCATACCTGGGAACTTTCCACGCATAGTGGAAAAACACCCAGGGCTCGGAATAGGAGTGTCTAAATGGTGCTTTTTGTGTCATGTGGGCGGGTCTTGCATGGAAGAGTGTTCAAATTATGCTATTTGCTGCATAATATGGGCAGGACTTACTCTGCATGTTATTGAGTTAGAGGGATGCTAGGTGAGGTTTGCACATTAAATGGCAACGTAAGTGGGATGAACAGGTGACAGTGAGCAGAAT
The DNA here is from genome assembly GCA_037306005.1 of Rhinophrynus dorsalis. Lineage (NCBI taxonomy): Eukaryota > Metazoa > Chordata > Amphibia > Anura > Rhinophrynidae > Rhinophrynus > Rhinophrynus dorsalis. The sequence goes on from CM074718.1 coordinate 580,418,252, forward strand.
GAGTGTGAAAGTGGGTGGGATTACCACAGAACTCTCCATTCATCAGCCACTGTCACCGGAGACCCAGTAATTGAATCAGAAAACTGGGGTCTACGGGGCAGATCTGGAGAGTTCCCAGGTATTCCCATTACCTCTGAGTTTTCCACCCACTAAGTTTAGTACATGTTCTCTTGTACTAATATTCCTTCATTTATAAAGTCACCACCTGCTTCCAAAGGGTGAGTGCTAGGGGGATAGGCAGCACACTGCATTGTGCACCCCTCTGGCACTCAAAAAGATAAGCAACACGATAATCATGTCTCTTTTTAATGACTTCTGGATATAATGTGTAAATGATACAACACACTTTTTACTTTCCCTTATTACATTTATTTATATGTTCCTGTAATTGTGAAACTTGGTAAAAATACATTAATATAATTATATTACATCTAGTCCCTGAAAGAGACTACATATCATGACGTATTGAAAAAATAGGCGAGCGCTAAATATTCATAGTGTATCAAAACTGACACAATATATATAAAAAAAATAAAAAACTGTAGATATAAATGCATATATTAGTGACAACCTTGTATATAAAATAACATATACGTTGTATAACATCCGTACTACAGTGATATAATATAGGTCATTTAGATATATTGTGTGAATAAAACTCCAACAATGTGCAATATACAAAATCACAAATATATAAACCAATATACAAAATAATAAGTGAAAGAAAATAATTACTTACAGAAGAGTGATAAACTCCCCCGTATTCAGTGTTTGTATGTATCTGATGTTAACATGAAAAAAGAAAAGAATCACATAGCGTAATCTGTATATAACTGACAATATAATAGACAATCAAAGTCCAATATTCAAATCGTAGCTATCTTCTACAGATCCATGTAATTTTTGTCATGTAAGTCAACTGAGAATGAAGTACTTCGTTATATAGACAGGCACTCGATCTAAAAGGGATACCACTCACTTAGCTATTGTTGCGCTTGAATGACAGTCAGACAAACTAATATCATGTGCGAGGTTCGATAAAGGTTGCCCGCACTCAGCCTAATTGGTTCAAACATGTCTGTCTGGATCCCAGGTCCCGATATACTCAATACATACTATGTTATAACAATAGTAATGTTACTCACAGTTGAAATTCTGCCTGGGAAGCCGGAAAAGCTCTCCCAGGACTCAAAAGGTTTATGAGGGATTTATCCAAACCGCCATCACTCGGTCAACTCCCAGTCTGAGTCTGGAATCCGTGTAGTATTTGAAGATCCTTATATGTACCTAATCAGTGTGTATATAGTAATAATACCTCCAATACTATCAAAAAATAGCTACCATACAATAACTTGTTAAACAAATATGTCTAAAAATAAAATAAGAGGATTTTAGTCTTACCTGTTAAATCCTTTTTCTTTTAGTCCATACAGGTTACTGGTAACTTTGGGTAGGCAATCCGCCCCTTTAAGTAGGCAGGAACAATTCTAGAAATGACTGCAGGGGGTGGAGCCTACCTTCCCTCCTTGGCTGCAGCTAGCCAACCAGCTCCAGAAAGATTTGAGACACTAACAATGACTAGACAGTGGAAGGAAAGAAGACTCCTGTGAGCGTGTCCCCGAAGGACCCCCACGGTCTGCCACAGGAGAGCCAAGCATGGTCTCTTGACAGGGTGGGAGACCAGTAACCTGTATGGAATAAGAGAAAAAGATTTAACAGGTAAGACTAAAATCCTCTTTTCTCTGTCATCCAATACAAGTTACTGGTAACTTTGGGATTTCCAACCATTGAGTTTCCCAGAGGTGGGAAGAAAGGCAAGGACCAGACGCAAGGCCTCCAAAGTCACCAGCGAGTGTATTAAGCATCAGATCAGAGAGAGCCCAACAACAAGAAAGTGTCAATGGACACTGAACGGTGTAACAACACCCCAAACTGTTACACAGGACACTGAACGGGGTAACAACACCCCAAACTGTTACACAGCACACTGAACTAGAACCAATGGGGCTCAAAAGTGAAGGAAGCACCAGGAACCAAACAAAATCCTAGACAGGCAAAACTGCCTCCAGGATTTTCCTCCCAAAGCTGGCATCAGCTGATGCCAACACATCAACACGGTAGTGCTTCGAAAAGATGTGCACAGACGACCAGGTGGCAGCCTTGCACAACTGATCAGCAGAGGCCTGATTCTTGTAACCCCAAGAGGCCCCAATAGATCGAGTAGAATGAGCCGTGACCCTGAAAGGGACAGGCTTCTTCCTCAGCTCATAAGCCGTATGAATAGTGGACTTAATCCAAGAAGCAATAGTCACTTTGGATGTAGGTCTTCCTGCACTGGGACCCTCAGGAATGATGAACAGCGCATCTGATTGCCTGATAGACTCAGTGAGATGTACATAAAACTTGAGACAATGCACAAAGTCTAACAAGTTGAGATCCCTCTCCTTGTCAGAGGCCGGGTCAGGGCAGCAAGAGGGCACCACAATCTCCTGATTGATGTGGAACTCCGAAACCACCTTGGGAAGGAACTCCTGAGAAGTGCGAAGCACCGCCTTATCCTTGTGAAACACCAAAAATGGTGGTCTACAGGACAGAGCATGCAACTCCGCGACACGGGGAACAGACACGATCGCCAGGAGAAATGCCGTTTTCCATGTCAGAAGGCGTAGAGGAATAGTAGCCAATGACTCAAAGGGAGAGCGCTGAAGGACACCCAAAACCAGATTAAGATCCCACTGAGGAGTAGGAGCCTTAAAGACAGGGCGAGTATAAGCAACTGGAAAAACACCTTGGCATCAGGAAGGATAGCAATGCGGCTCTGAAAGAAAACAGGGAGAGCAGTCTGAACCTTAATGGAACTTAAACTGAGGCCCTTATCCACACCATCCTGCAAGAAGGCCAGGACTGTGGGCAGATCAAATTCCTGAGACAAGTCCCTGTCGGCACACCAAGAGAGAAAAGTCGACCAGACATGATGGTAGGCCTTTGAGGAAACTTGCTTGCGAACACTAAGCATGGTAAAAAAACCTTTCTTCTTCAATATTGAGGATTCAATTTCCAAGCCATCAAGCTAGACGATGAACGTCCTCTTTCCACAGGTTACCCTGGAGGAGAAGATCCAGACGGGAGGGGAGTTGGAACGGTTCCGCCACTGACAGATCCAGAAGCTCCGGAAACCAAACTTGTTGAGGTCTGTACTGAGCAACCAGAATGACTGGACATCGCTCCAGTCTCAATTTCCGTAACACCCTGCGCAACTTAGGAAGAGGAGGGAAGATGTAAGCCAGACTAAATAACTAAGTAATGGACATGGGATCCACTGCCAAAGCCAGAGGATCTCTTCAGCAAGAGCAGAACCTTGGAACCTTCCGGTTGTGTCTTGTCACCATCAGGTCGATGCAAGGAAGACCCCACTTTTGAACAATGAGGTTGAACACCTCTGGATGCAGTTCCCACTCTCTTCTGTCCACTGTGTGTTGACTGAGGAAGTCCGCCATGACATTGTCTATGCCTGGAATGTACATTGCGGATATTACAGGGACGTGTTCTTCTACCCAGGACAAAATAGCCTTGACCTCTAACCAAGCGGCGAGACTTCTTGTTCCGCCCTGCTTGTTGATGTAAGCCACAGCTGTGATGTTGTCAGACTCAACCTGAACTGGGCATTCTTCCAGCTGGGGCGTCCAGTGACGAAGGGCAAGAAATATCGCCTGAAGTTCCAGTACATTGATGGGAAGGAGAGATTCCTCCGGGGACCTCGTCCCTGAGCATTCAGGCGACCCAGGACCGTTCCCCAGCAGGAGAGCCTGGCATCCATCATCACAGTGGTCCAGAAGGATATCAGGAAGGACTTCAGGAGATTGGAGAGGTCGAGCCACCACGACAGACTCAGTTCCACATGAAGAGGGAGGGATACTGACATCTGCAGAAGGTCCGGCTGACCCTTGCATACCTGGATCACAAACCGCCGGAGCTCCTTGGTGTGAGTCATGGCAAAGGGGGCTGCTTCCATGGTGGAGATGAATTTCCCCACCAGAGAGGATAGCTTCTTGGCTGGAACTGGATCTTGAGCTACAACAGCCGAAACCCTGTGTGCAATCTGGTGAGCCACTTCCTCAGTGAGAAACTCATGCTCGGCTGAGTGTCGAAGAGAAGGCCCAGGAAGACCAGATCCGACTTGTCCAAGTTGATGATCCACCCATGATGGGTGAGAGCGTGAATGCAGTCCTGAACCTGCTGACGAAGAAGTTCCCCAGAGGGGGCTTTCAGAAGCAGGTCGTCCATGTATGGAGTAACCCTGATGCTGTCCTAGTGGAGGATGGATACTAAGGCTCCCAGGACATGGTTGAAGACTAGAGGTCCCTGGGATAGACTCAGGGAGATCAGAACATGCTGGGCATAAATAACCTGAGCATTCTCTAGGCAACCCTGTATGACATGAGGAACAGTGTGCAATGGGGTATACAGAGACCCCAGCGTCCTTAGTCTTAGGCCTGGCTCCAAGCTCCAATGGAGTAGACATTCTCACAGTGTCAACAATGTTCAGAATAAGTAATCACCCAATTTACAGTGTGTGAGATAAAAATTTCACACCAGAAATTGCTAAAATACACTTATCTAGCAGGTGAAGGGTTAATCTGCAAAGGAGAGGAGGAGAGTCTAAGCCCTGCATAGGATACTCATTCTGTAAAGCTCACAAGAAGGCTGCCGTGGCGGGAGCCAATCAGAAACGAGCTCGCGAAGCAAGCACTCATGGGAAATGTAGTTTTCCCTGAAAAAGTACCCCAACAGTGCCCAAAGTCCCCTGAGCCCCCCAACACACTTGCAATGTGAGCCGGATGATAGAGGAAGGTCAGGCAATTAAAATGAGCCGTCTCTGAAGTCGCTAGGTTGAGCGGTTGCAGAGATATGTCCCAAACTGTACAGTCCCATAGAAGTGAATGGAGCAATGGCGTCTATGCGGTAAAGCACGAAACTCAATTTTGTCAAAGTTAGAACTGAGAAATAAAAATACATGAAACATCACTAGAACATGTAATCAGACCCAGAAAACACTGAACCCAGTAGGGAAAGTGCCAATAACCACCCCAAAAGATGCCAACCAGCAGTTAAACGGTTAATTCACCACATAAAGTTGCTCCAAACACTGACAGACATAACAGAAAGACCCAGTGAGTGCAGGAGTGTGCAATAAGAACTCTCAGGAATAACCCCTGCGTGGAGGGGCACTGTGGGACAGGTGGACCTGAAGCACTTAAAGGGTTGCTCATCTTTCCTGTAGATCTTCTGTCTTCAGATTACCATGTAGTAAGAAGTAACCTCAGTGGGTAACTAACTCCTGGGGAAGCACTTGGAATCAAGATTTTCCCCCTCAGGGCTTAAGGTCCACAAAAAGCTCCTGGATAGTGAGCTAGCCACATCTAAGGGCATTGTCAGTTGTGGTAATCCGCCTAATGGTGTATTCCATATCTAACAGAAAAATACAAAAGTTTCTAAAACTATAGCAGAACTGTTCTCTTGTCTGTGTGTTATCTTCACCAAGGAACAAATCTTCTGGAGTTGGTTGGCTAGCTGCAGCCAAGGAGGGAAGGTAGGCTCCACCCCTGCAGTAATTTCTAGAATTTTTCCTGCCTACTTAAAGGGGCGGATCGCCTACCCAAAGTTACCAGCAACCTGTATTGGACGACAGAGAAAACATTTTAAAATCTTTGTGAAGTACAAAAAATTTTATTCAGAAAGTACTGTATAAACTCAACATAAACGTATGGTATAATTTAAACCAAATAGCTCCACGCGTTTCATGACAGTGTCATTTCTTCAGGAGAAATGAGTATTAGAAAAAACAAACGCTGTAAGCCAAATCCTTTCTTTTTAAACGATCGGATATGACGCAATTTAACATTTCTTAATTGAACAATTAAAGAAACAAAGGGTAATTATATAAATCCCTCGAGTGCTAAATCGATGTACAAAATATAATTAATTCTGTAGAGTAACGCGTTTGCTTTATACTCAGCTCCTTAATATACACGTATCATGGAGGTGTATACCATCGAAAAACACTCGGAATAAGGCTATATAAATTTATCTACAAATGGATATCCAAATACCAAATAAATATGCATCTTGGATATGACTGTATAATGGGATGTTTACACATGTGTAATATGTAGAATTATGGATTCCTTTTCACATTCTGTGAAGTTCTAGGATGTGTATTATCACTTGAAAAATAGAAACATCAATAAAACTTAGAAAACTAGTGGTTTCAATAATTTCCTTTTAAATTATGAAACGATATCTACATATCCTAACGTCCAAAAACTTATATAAAAATACCCACACCTACAGATTTGCATATTCCAATCTCCACAAAAACATCTAAACTGTATACAACCATACAACACATGAGAGATTCACAAATCCCCCTGATGGCACATCCCTTTAAATAAAGAGTGCTTATTTCTCCAGAGAAAAAAATAAAATACAAATACACACAGAAAGAAAAATTAGAAAATGTATGTATCTATGTATATTTATTTCATATGCATTATTATGATATAGTGGTCTCAATGCTCTCATTGAGACAGTTCAGATTTAAATATGACTTCTAACCTCTTGAATGCTGAAGAGGTATCCAACGCATTGGTGCATTTAAATCAATGGAAATTTGAGGAATGTGTATTTATTCCCTATGGTGTAGCTGGTTTTCTCTTGAACTGTACCAATTCCCCTTAGTACATCAGCCTTAGTTGTGCCACTTCCCCGTAGTACATCAGCCTCAGTTGCTCATCTTTTCATTAGTACATCAGCCTTAATTGCACTACTTCCCTGTATAATTGCACCACTTCCCCTTAGTACATCAGCCTTAATTTTGCTACTTCCTCTTAGTACATCAGCTTCAACCGCGCCACTTCCCCACAGTACATCAGCCTCAGTTGCGCCACCTCCCCACAGTATATCAGCCTCAGTTGCTCCGCTTCCTCACAGTATATCAGCCTCAGTTGCGCCACTTCCCCAAAGTACATCAGCCTTAATTTCACCACTTCCTCTTTGTACATCAGCCTTGATTTTGCCAGTTTTCTCTTAGTACTTCAGGCTCAATTCCCTTTAGTACTTCAGCCTCAATTGCTCCACTTCCCCTTAGTACATCCGCTTCAATTGCTCCACTTCCCCTCACAGGGCTATGTGTGAACCTAGGCAGAGCCCACACACTTGTGTAATATCACAGAGAATGAGTAGTTTGACTCCAAAAATGGCTAATTAGCATACTGTGAGGGAAATGGCATGAAGTGCCACACTGTGCCACTGAAACATAAAGGTTATTTTCATAGAAACTATTCATTTTAATCCTTTGAGTACCAGAGAGGAATTCAACACATTGCAATGAAATGCCTTATCTTCCTCTCTGGCACTCAAATTGTTAAGGGGCATTAGTTAGTACAATGACAGATTTTAAGTCTGTGTGAATAGAACCAACTTGTTTTAGCTCAACGAGTCCACTTAAATGGGACTTTTAAACCCCCTTAATGTTAGAGGTGTCTCCACCTCATTGCAAACAATGTCTTGGAGACCTCACTAGCATTCAAGGGGTTAAAAGCCCCATTAAATCAATGGAAATAATTATAAATCCCCAAAGGTGCAGTTGGTTTGCTCCAGAATTGCACCTATAGGCTTTTGAGGATCTTAGGGCTTTATTCATCAGCTCAAAGACATGCAGTTCTGGGGCAAACCAACTGTGCATCATAGGGGAGACCCATTTCTCAATTTAAATGGGGCTTTTAACCCATTGAATGCTAGAGAGGTCTCTAAAGCATTTGCAAAGCAATGCTTCGGAGACTTCTGTAGCATTTAAGGAGTTAAAAGCCACATTTACCTCAATGAGGATTTTAATTTGTCCCCCATGGTTCAGTTGGCTTGCTCCCGAATTGCACCTCTTTAGCTGATGCATATGGCTCTTAGTATTATCTAAAACTAACAAGCCAACTGACTCAATGACGTTGCTCTTAATTAGTCCCATAAGGTTCAGTGTTGCTTTAGTATAAAACGTTGGATATTTTACAAATCACTGGCTACTTATCTAACGACGCTAGAATCCTGTCTTTTGTGCTTTAACAAACTAATAAAGACTGGTTTTATGGGCTCTTTTATACCTCTGAAAGAACCAGCTGTATCATTTCCTTACATGCCTCATTTTCCTTCAACAAAAATTAGCTTGGATTTAACGTAATATTATTTTTATTATTCAGCACTTTCAATTGTTAAATTGTTATTTTCTGATTAGCGTTTTAACTCTAAGCCCCACTAAAACTGTATATTAATCACTGACACAAATGCCTTTCTCAAATGGCACTTAAATATATGGTTGGGAACAAGTCTAAATCTTCTGACTGTTTCTTTTTTTATATAGAAGAGTTTATATGTTCAGACCTGATCGGTGACATGTACTCTACAGCTAAGTGCCATTAATCCGTCTACAGCTGCTTATTGCAAAGAGGCAAAATGACCAGTTAAAGAATTTATCAGATGTGGAGGAGAATTTACACTCTCCGGCACTGCTCGGCTTTTAAATGTTAAGTGAGAGGCATTTGCAAAGGCTTAAAGTCAGTCTTTATTTTTCTTAAAATAAGGGGGTTAGTTTGGCAACACTCCTATGGTTCTCAGCCTCTTGGCCAGAGTCCCAACACGCGGGTTGTTTCTCCACACTTAGTTCCACTTGGCTGGGTCTAGACGGCAGAAATGGCCTAGCTCTTTATTGACCTATTGGCCGAGACACTCCCACCTCATTCTGAAGGTTTTCATCCCCAGCAGAATCCAGAGAGATTGAATCATTGCAGCCACCAAAAAGACTACCCCCTTCCCCCCCCCGAAACAGTCCTGTGTTGGCAGAGCTAAAGACATCAGACCCAGAGAGGCTACAGTAATTATGAGGTAAACTGAACCACAGTGGACAAATTAACCCTTTAAGGACAGGAGCCCTTTGGTAATTAAAGGACTGTAATTCACATTGATTTAAACTTGGATTTTAACCCTTTGATTGTTAGGTTTCCATTGCATTGCAAAGCAATGCATTTGGAGACTTTGCTAGCATTTTAGGGGTTAATAGCGCATGCTTTAGAATCTGTCTTCTTTTGCGTTCTGAATACTGTCCATGTTTTTCATTCTGTGTCTATAATACTGAAATAGTTTTCAGGGAAAACACAATTTATTTATTTAGAAAAAATTTTACCAGGAAGAATACATTGAGATTTCACTCGTTTTCAAGTATGTCCTGGAGTGTTTGCAGCAAGAGTTGCGTATTTGCACAGATACAGAGACATAATACATATATATATATATATATATATATATATATATATATATATATATATATATATTCACACACACACACATATACTAAAAATGTTATATACAGTTGCAAATTGTTTTTAGAGATGAAAAAGCAGTTATTTTTAAGGATTTTAAACTGGGAGAAGATCCTTAAATCATCATAGTATTTGGACTTTGGAGAGTGTTATTTCAATTCTGTCAGAGTTGTAGTTCAAGAGTAATTCAAAAGTATCCCCCTCCTGCCCGTTTTACTGATGTGACACTGTTCAGCCAGATCAGAAGGGAGGTGCCCAGGTAGACTGCATTGAGGGACAATCTTCAATTAAGATAAGGGAAAAACCTGAAAAACTTGTCAAGGGGGGCAGGGCTTTCATTGTTCTCATAGGAAGAAGATTGTCCCCTTCTGTTATCTGTCTGGTCTATGGACTGGATTCCACATCTGAGAAGAAATGGCTTACACTAGGTAAAAGGGGCGGGAGGGGAAACTTTGCTTGTGAATCTCTCTCAAACCATAAAGGTTTGAGCGATAAGACTTATCGTTCTTTAAAAATAACTGATGAGGATAGGATCTGCTAATAAATGAAAATTACAGTCACAGGATGCCCAGATACAGCTCTTACTGTGCCTAGATCATATTTTACTGCTTACTGTATGTTCTGGTGCATAGAGTAATTGTTAAGCTGCTGTTCATGGTTCCCATATAACAAATAGTGAACGATGGAGTAGGAGAATAAAGAGGAAATTTAATAATCAATGTTGATGTTTGATTACATGAGATGCACACAACTTGATTCAGGCAGTGAACCCTTCATCATGTGAAGGCCTGATAAAGTGGTCAAAAAATGTCTTGTGCATTTCATGTAATAAAAGATCAGCACTGATCATTAATATTTTTTCTTTGTGATAAGCCATACTTCATATTTACTAAATGAAAACCTTTACTAATCTAGTCCATATTTAAGCTGATTATCCATTCTAGGGAATGAAATTGTCATAATCAAATGCTACTGTGTCATTTTTAGCCCTTGGATGTCAGAGACGTCAACAGCGTATTTCATTTTTTTTTACATGCTGATATACGCACAGCATTTCTTATTGACATTTTAGTAAATAAGAGAATTTACATTGCTATTTTAGCACACTGAGCTGCCGTATCATGCCCTGGCTGATTCACTACATAGTAAAGACCAGCTTAGAGTCATGATCATTAAGAGATGTAGGTTAACAAAAAAGTGGATTAATTCTGGGATAACTCAACTGCACCATAGGGGGAAAAGAGAGTTTTATTTCTCCCTCCTGGTGCAGTTGGTTTGCCTCAGAATTACTCTACTTGATCTATTAATTTCCGTGTTTATAAAAAATTTCACACAAAGCCACAAGGAGACAAAATCAGACTTATCAGACTAAAGAATGGGAGAAGAGTTTTAAAGGGATCTTAATACTTAAAACGTAAAAAAAATGTTGTAGAATTTAAACAAGTTATTACAGTACAAACTTTAGTTTTTTAGGTGCAGTATCACAGTGGCCTAAAATTGAACAGTGGAGCTGTTGCTACACCATCCTCTCGAAAGATCTGGTCAGTTGACAGTAAATCTCCATAGAGCGGTGTAGCAACAGCACCACTGTACAATTTCAGGTCACTGTGATACAGCAACTAATACATTCAAGTTTGAGCTGTAATATTTTTTTAATAAAACACCTCTGAGAAGTGGGAGTGCCCTTGTTTTACTCAGGGGGATAAACCCTACAACATATTTTTTACATTTTAAGTATTACTAACCCTTTAATTATTTTGCCAACAGTTTGTCATTAAAGAAAAGTAATTGTACATACTTAGGATACATAGTTATTCAGAAAGGCTTGTACTATGTTACGCATTTCACTAAGGGTGATCTTCTAAAACAAAAAGGTACCAAGTCACATTATTCTTGGTGGACAAAGTATCAAAAAATGTACAGAATCACTGATAAAATGTACTGAGTCACAGACAAAAGTACAGAGTCATTGACCTGGTGTGGACTGGATGAACATCAGCTCTGGGTATGAGGCTAAGGGAGAGATGCACTAAGGGTAAAGTAGTTATTCAGTAGTTGGGCCTACAACTCCAATCATCCTAACCAGCTGTTGTTTGACTGGTTTAGGATGTTGGAAGTTGCAGACCCCAACCGATATTTATTAACCCTGCACTAATGCGACTGACCTAATTCCAGTAAGCTAAATCTCTCCAGTCCCTGTGTTATTCTATGGAGCCTCCTTTTTAAGCATGAAGGACCTTAGTGCATAGGCTCCATGGAATAACATAGGAACTGGAGAGGTGACTTGTTTTTCCTTAGTTCCCTCACTCCTCAGGAGAACATGACTACCAAATATGATGTGCAACTTCAGTGAAATAACTACATACCTGTATTGTTTAACACACTAAATTTTTTCAAGCAGTGATATTAGGGCTGTATTGTCAACCTTCCCTTCCATTTACCTGAAGTCAGTCCTTTCTTCAGTGATTAGGCTGGCCTGGTTGACTATCCACCAGGGATTGGGTTGCCATGGTAACCCTTGCCAGCCATCATATGAGAGAGAGACATTTCCCTGTCTGAATATCTTCGACTAGTTGTGAGCACTAATTGTGGTGTTATAGCTCAGAACTTGTTGATCAATCCTTTCAACCAATTGCTTTCCCTAAGTAATATTTAATTACTAAAGATGCTATGTTTACAGAGACAGATATGACTCCGGGACTTTATATTCTACCCACTGAAGTCTACCTGATTGCAGTAACTTTAGTGGGAAGAGTTTTTTTTTTGTCCTGGCCTCCAGTAAATGGAATTAAGTCTGCGTCTACTGATGTGATATCCAGTACTAAAAGATTCATTTTGGAGAACCTATGCATGCAGAATTGTTTCATAATGGTCACTAGGATTTTTCTGTCTGGATTCAGTTATTTATTATTTATTTATGATCATGCTATATAATAATTAGCTAAAACGTGTGTAACACCACAATCATGTGCAGTAGAGACTGCTGCGCGTGCTGCAGTCATGCACAGTAGAGACTGCCAGTGACAATGTTGATACAGAGCGGGGCGCTACGAAGGAGCTTCCCGCTCAGTATCGTCTGCGGCGCGGGCAGTCTGTACTGAGCATGACTGCACCGTGACCGTCTGGCACTGTATCAGCTGCGGCGTGGGCAGTCTCTACTGTGCATGACTGCCCCGCGACCGGCTGCCAGTGGCACTGTGGCCCGTGTTACAGGCTCTTCAACTAGTTAATTTATAAAACTCCAGCATATTTCACAGCACTGTACAGTTTGGAATACAAATGCATAACAAACACAAGACCCTTAAAGGGATATTAACCCCTTAAGGACCCATGACGGTCCACCGTCATGGAATTCGGGGCTCCCCGCACGGCTGCACGCCATTCGGGGAGTCCAGAATCGAATCGCATAAATGAAACTTCCCGTAAATGAGGTTTGCTCCAGAATTGCTCCTCTTTTATTTTGTGATTAGAACCTTAAGTGTTTTAGCACTAGAATTCCTTTAACCTTTTGAACAATGTTTTGGGCACCCATCTGGCACTCAGGGTTAGGAACCTACTTTTTAACCATTGGATGCTAAAGAGTTCTCCATTACGTTGTGTTGGAAATATCTCAAAAGATAGAGGGAATTACACAGTAAATTAGATTGGGAAAAAAAAAAGACAAAAATCCATCAAGTACAACCTTTGCCACAGTATAACCCAGATGACTCCAAGATGAATGTTAGTCTGTTTACTAGAACTTCCTGTTTTACCTACTAGTGCACTGTATAACCTTGTCTGTTCCCTTTGTAACGGAAGCCGAGAAGGGACCACGTCGCCTCCCGCCGTCGTTCCCGGGTCTGTCCTTCTCAACGCCGGACTGGTGCCTTTGGATGCACCGGTCGAGCGGATCAACGGTCCGGTGGTCGACTCAAAGTGGCGTCGAACCCCGGAGTAGCAGACTCTACATCGAAGGGTGAGGATCAAGGAGGGGTCGACGGGCTCTCAAACAGTCGAGCTCCTCAGAACCGAAACACCGGGCAGTAGAGAGTGAAGCCTCTACTCCCAGGCTACGATGAACAGGAAAAGTGTCACAGGAACAAAGGGTAGCGATTGCCAAGCTGTTCGAACACTCCGGTGCTCGAATCGAAGGTTCTACTGGAACTGGAAGAAGGAAGGCAGAGTCCACGTTGCCGTCTGACAGCATCCAAAGTTGGATAACAAGACACTGGCAGCAGACGGTCGAACGATGCAGGAACCTGGGTTCAGATGGGCCGCTTTAATACCATAAGAACACACAAGACTCCAGGACTCTGTTTCACTCCAAAACATAACTCATTTTATTGACAAAGACCACAGATATTTATACACAACTCTTACATTGAACTGTATGGGGACACCTGATACAATAGGGCTTAAACCAATCATATTACAGTATACAAAAGGCCAACAGCAGATGGCCTAACAAACACAATGAGACAGACGTGATTACATTTACAATACAAAAGAGGTTGATTAATACAGACACAAGATACAAAGACATGATGGGCGGGAATACACATTCTATGAACAATGGCCAGGGGTTGAAGCACGTATACACACTGGTTTGAATATTCGGCTTCAATCCTGGCCAATCAAATCGTACAGTGAGTCGGCTGGTCGACCAATCCCCGAGCCGCCTACTTTTCCCCATGTTAATCTATGGAAGACTTTTAAACCTCCTGCTCAGGGATTCGTCCAATAAGGCATTGACTCACTGCTCCCAGTTCTTCTCCGTGCTCGATATGGTTTTGTTCTTGAACCGGAAACCTCCAACCCATAGTCGGTGAACGTGTACCCCTCGAACATGCTGCATACAATAACTAAAACGTTTGACATACATTAACCATATTACACAAACCAAAGTATATAAGTCTTTGCTCTTAGGTAATAGCTGGCCAGTTCGTACGACAAGGCACAGCATAGAGTCCAAACAGTACGAAATTTCCATAGGCTTTGAATGAATAGTTTGAGGGCCAGAAAAGGGCTCAAGTAACGGGTAGGATCCGTTACACCCTTCTGTTGGAAACGTATCTAATCTTGACTTAACGGATCCATTGTATCTGCCATTATCAGTCCCTGGACAAAGAATTCCACAGATTAACAGACTTTACTGTAAAGAACCCCTTTCTTTACGGAAGTTGAAGCCTCCTTTCCTCTAATCTTAGATTGACAGTAATAAAGTGCAGCTCAGAGTCTTCTTTATTCTACTTGTAGCACATAGCGATATATTTAAATACTAACTGACTGTTAGTTCAACTGCAGTTGAATCCAAAAGTATTTCCCCTCCCGCCCCTTTCCCCTGCGTCACTCTACCACTCATCCGGGTCCGGATGGAGCATTGCTTTGCAATGCGTTGCATACTACTCTGGCACTCAAAGGGTTAAGCAGTGGCCTGCTGTTATTTGGAATGAAAAGCTCACAAGCGGCATCCTTGAATTAGTTAAAAGAATAGTATTGAAGACTGAGTGTTAATTTCCTTTAACCCTTTAAGGCCCAGTGGGCTGTTGCGTTGCACACCCCTCTGGGCCTTAAAAGGTTAAGTGTAACAGTTTGTTTGGAGGCATCTATTATAAGATTCCTCCGTACACAGGACACCTGCGATGCATTTCTGTAATACTGACAAGGTTAAACGGCACAGGAGGGGAAAGCCACACTCCTAGGAAAACCATAAAAGTGTCAGTTTAAATATGAGCCAAATTGTAGAACGCCTGAAAGCAAGCTGTTGTTTCACATAGTTATATATGTCTTTTGTTTTAGAATGTGACAAATCGCAGTCCATTACCGGATCTCCCTTTTTTGAAGAAATATTTTCCTGCAGCCCATCGTTCATTGGAAATAAAAGGGGACATTTTGTTTCCAGTCCTTTTGTTAATCTTGGCATATTGCTTTCATTTTTTCCCTCCTATCGCACAGCTTGTAGTAGAGAAATGTGATATAGTTATTGCAAGGAGAGCTAACCGCATGTGAATTTGCTAAGTATTACAGGATTAGGGGCATCGTCTTAATGGAGCAGAGCGCCAGTGCTGTTCCTTAACAATTGGTTTTATGGTTTAATCCGTTATTGTAATAGGTTTGTGTTCCATGTTTCATAAATAAATAACCGTGAGTGAACTTTAGAGACCTTTATATTTAGATTATGTTGCTAAAATCCATTTTCTTTGCATGTAGAATACTGTGAGACTGTGGGAAGCAGGCAGTTCATCTATAGATGTTTAGGAGGATAAGCACAGCATTTAGGGTCAGATACAGAAGTGGAAGAATTATGGGTTAAGCCAATTGTGCTGCTGGAAAGACATAGACATTCCCATAGATTTCAATTTAACCCCTTGAATTCTAGATATATCTCCATTGCACTGCTTTGGAGAACGTTCTAGTTTTTAAGAGGTTAAAATACTCATTTAAATCAAATGGAAACCCCAGATAAACAAGTCTTCGGTGTTCTTTACAGTGGCTCCAGGAAAAGAGGATCATTTTCCGGTTTGGTGAGTCCCTTGGTGACTCCATCCACTTCCACTCCCCATTCTGCCTACTTCCCACCATCCCTAATCTGATTAAAACTCAACACATGATGACACAAATCACTCCCATCACTGCCCTTCTTACTACTCCAGGGGCTGGAGTCAAAGATATTCTCAGGTATGCCTCTATGGTGCACTTGGTTTGCCCCGTAATTGCTCCACTGTTGCACAGTATAACACAAGTTTATTAGGTGTTCTGAATAAAATGGCCTTTTAATTAAAGGAGTAGAGGAAAGACTGTCATTATTCACAATGCATTGAGCCTTTGAATGCCAAGGGGACTGCAGTTCTTTGCTTTGCCATGGGTTGCACACCTCACTGACATTTAAAGAGTTGTCCACCTGGATACTAGTGAGGTCTTAAAGTCTTGCAGATCTACAGTCCTACCAGGGAACTCTCAAGATCTGCCCCAGTTTTAAATACCTGTAAAGTAGTAGAGGGTGATTTTCCGGTCTGCAGAGTTCCCTGATAACTCCATCCACCGTTCGTTTACTTCCACTTTGCTCCTGCCTGTTCTTACTATTTCAAGGCAAACTCTGGCTTTCCACCTCTCAACCACACACTCATTGATTAAGCCCTGCCCAAATTATGACACAAACCATTTCAGTTGGTCACTCCCATTTCCATCCCTCGTTGATACTCTGGGGGAGCTTGGGGTTGAGGTTCCCAGATATGTCTATACCTACAGCACTGATATCCGAATAAGGTACATGAGAACAGGATTTGATATAATTATAGCAATGCTTGAGCATAAGTGGGTCATTCAAAATGAATGATAAAGAAAACAATGTTTGGGGGGGGGGCATTTATCAAGTGTAGATAGAGGTAGATGTACTAAGACAAAGTGGTGTAATTCAGAGGCAAACCAGCTACACCTTAAAGGGATAGTAATACTTTGTTTTATCTTTATTTTATTTTGTAGGCATTAAAAAAACATGAAGAACGATTTAAGTCTTATCTCTCAAACCTTTATGGTTTATGAGATATTCACAAGCAAAGTTTCCCCCTCCCGCCCCTTTTTCCTAGTGTAAGCCATCTCTTCTCAGATGTGAATCTGGTTGTAAGACCAGACAGATAACAGCAGGGGACATTCTTCTTCCTATCAGAACAATGAAAACCCTGCCCCCCTTGACAAGTTTTTCAGCTTTTTCCCTTATCTTAATTGAAGATTGTCCCTCTCTGCAGTCTACCTGGGCACCTCCCTTCTGCTTTGGCTGAACAGGGGGGGATACTTTTCTTGTGAATATCTCTTAAACCATAAAGGTTTGAGAGATAAGACTTATATCGTTCGTCATGTTTTTTTTAATGCCTACAAAATAAAATAAAGATAAAACGAAGTATTACTATCCCTTTAAGGAACCAATAAATATTCCCATTGATTTTAAATGGGGCCTTAAACCCCCATCACAATACATTGAATACTGGTAACATTCAAGTGGTTAAAAGTCTCAATTAGCATATTTTATGAAGTATATTCCAGGGGGTTATGAACTAAGGTGTGATAAAGAGGACATGACTTCTACAATGTGATAATTTTTCCAAGTTCTGTGTTATTGTATGGAGCCAATGCATTAAGATCTCTCAAGAGTTTAGTGCATTGATCCATAAAATAACTTTGGGCCTGAGAGTTTATCACACTGGAGAAGTCATCTCCACATGATCTCTTCTTTATCACACCTTAGTGCATCTCCACCTCGGTATTATTTTTCTTTACTTACTGAGCAGCAAAGAATTCTGCAGTGCCATACAAAATAGGGGATGATATGCAGAACTTGATCAACACACATTTTAATGCTTACTCATGAGAACTTACAGTCTAGAGAAGAGGAGGGCAACGTGAGACCATCTAGTTACTACTAGACAACAACTCCCTATCATCCCCTACCAGCCAATAGAGTTCTTTGTAGTTTATCATCAGCTGGAGGCATTCACCACTCCTGATCTAGTGGGTGAGGGAGCATAAGAGACACAATATGGAAAGAGAGTTGCTTAAACACTGACTTGGCAAAACATCTGGAGCTTTACTTTACTCTCAGCCATTCAGGGATTCAGAAGACTCTAACCCCCACAAATGGAATGCAACACTGAAGCCTGGGTCTCAGCCTCAAACTCCTGTGTAGAATGTGTTGTCCCTCTGAATGGGAGGGGGCTATGCATTAACCCCTTAGTGATCGGCCGCACGCGGCCAGCACTTAATGCCCGCCAAACTTTTTCCCCCCATTACCTTCAATGACTTCCAGGACGTACATGTACGTCCTCTGTCACTAAGTGACAGTTTCTGCGGGACGTACATGTACGTCCATTGTCAGGATGGGGTTAAGGACTGAAAAAGAGGTGATAAAGCAGAGATGACTTCTCCAGTGAAATCACTTCTCCAGTCCCTATGTTATTCTATGGAATCTATGCACTAAAATCTCCAAATTTGGAGAAATGTTAGTGCATTGGCTCCATAGAATAACATAGGAAGTGGAGAAGTGATATCATTGAAGAAGTCTTCTCCACTTTATCACCTTCCTATCACACCTTAGTACATATCCTCTAATGTGTTTGACTTGCATGTCCAAAGCAGAGAGGGTCTATGAGAACCTGCATGCCACAATGCAGTTCAGTCTCATCCAGGAGTAGCATTGGGAGTCTCTTATTTGACCTCTGACCTGTCCTTTGGGCCACTGATTTCAGTGGCAGGTTTGACCCCATTTATTTTCATTGGGGTTTTAACCCCTTGATTGCTAGAGGGGTCTCCAATGCACCACAGAACAATGTGTTGAAAATCCCTCTAGTATTCAAGAAACTCCTTTCAAATCAATAGCTATCCTTTACTTCTCCCTGTGGTACAGCTGGTTTGTCCCAGAATTCCTCCACGTCCCTTCTGAAAATACAGATCATAGTCAGCTTTTTTTTTTTTCTTGTGCAGCAGTTCCAAAATCTTTCAAAATAAAGAGAAACATGGACAAAATGTGCTAAATTGTTTTGAAATTAGAGCCCAACCCAACCTGTCCAGTCTAGAAACTGTTATTGCCACCAGTGTCCCCCTCAATCATACCGTACACTGCACTTACAGGGGTTTGCATAAACATACTGCATGGAACGGGGGGAGCACAGCTGTCTACATGTCATTGGAAAAGCACATTTATTACATATTTTGGGATGTGCGCACATAAGAAATATGTTTTTACAAATACTTGGTAAGAATACTTGATAAATAAAAGGATATGTGCCATAATATTTTTTTCTTTTTATTAGCTCCACAAAGTAGGCTTCCACAAAAAAAAAAATTGTAAAACAAAAATCAATAAAACAAAATCTAAAAAAAAAATAAATAAATAAAATACTTCCAAATATACCCCTTTCTCAACATGTAAGAAGGCATACTGGCCTTTTCTTTAGGATATCAGTGGATAAGAGGACAATGAGGTGATTGCACTTTGTCAGCCACTTTGTTCAACTGTGTATGCCATAAGACCCCCCTGCCGATTATGCAAGAGAAGGGCAATAGGGCAATCTGGGAGCTTTTCCCACATCACCTCCAAAGTCTACATCATGTCTTAACATGGTGTATACAACTTTGGTGATATCACTTGTTAGTTTCACTGCACATGCTATGTACCTGGTGGTGGGGCCTTGCTTGCACTAAAGTCTAATGCTGATGGAGTGAGTCTGAAGGTATCCATTACAGCAATCATACAATATAGTACACACTATAAAATCTCTTTTATGATGCAAACTTTTGTATAATCCGCAGGTACAAATTATACCCAGGGTTTTTTGGCATAATACCCCCTTTCCCTCCAACTACCACGGAAAAAATTAAATGGGCAATAGGGCAATCTGGGAGCTTTTCCCACATCACCTCCAAAGTCTACATCATGTCTTAACATGGTGTATACAACTTTGGTGATATCACTTGTTAGTTTCACTGCACATGCTATGTACCTGGTGGTGGGGCCTTGCTTGCACTAAAGTCTAATGCTGATGGAGTGAGTCTGAAGGTATCCATTACAGCAATCATACAATATAGTACACACTATAAAATCTCTTTTATGATGCAAACTTTTGTATAATCCGCAGGTACAAATTATACCCAGGGTTTTTTGGCATAATACCCCCTTTCCCTCCAACTACCACGGAAAAAATTAAATGGTCCCCATTCCGTCCTCTCCCCCCCCACCTCAATAATCTGCCTGCACCCAGGTCCTCACAGGGCACAAACCTATTTTCAGTGAGGAGGAAGTATAGCAGTGGAGGACGCAGGCAGCAAGCATGCCACCCGCTTAACAGATCTCCCATCTGCCTCTGGAGGGGGGTCCTAGTCATGGAGGTGGGTAGAGGGAGGAAAAGGAGCACAAGCAGATAATGGTATTGTTGGGGGGGAGGGGAGAGAGATCAGTGAGGCATTTTAAGTTTGATTTGTGGTTGGGGGAGATGCAGATGGATTTTTTTTTCTCCTATGTAATACGCACCCCTACTTCACATAAGGTGAAAACGAGTTAAAACTTGTATATTGTACCCCAGTTTTTAAGATACCCATCAATTCAACCTCTGGTGTTAGAGATTGTGAGGCTGTACAGGTGCATGTGTGTATACAACCCGCTGAGCCACTTTCTGCTAAATACACTGTACTTGGATACACATGATACAGCTGAGCTACCAACTAAGACTTTCAGAGACAAAACATGATATTAAGTAGGGCCGTATGTTCAAAAGAAAAGTGGATGAGTTCTGGAACAAACCAATTGCACTATAGGGGAGAAGTAAACATTCCAAAAAACTCCATTGATTTAAATGGAGATTTTAAGCACTTGAATGCAAGAGAGGTCTCCAACTCATTACTTTGCAATGCATTAGAGACCTCTCTGTAATTTAAAGGGTTATAATCCCCATTTAAATCAATGGGGTTTTGTAGATCTCCACTATGGTACAAATGGGTTTGCCCCAGAACTCCTCCACTTTTCTATTGACCATACGGGCTGATTAGTTTGTATTACAGAGTGACACAGAGTCGTTTTTGCTTCAGTATGTGTGATTCATAATGTTATACTCGTCAGACTAGATTCCCTAGAGAAGTACATGGAACAAATGCAAATAATGCACACCTCCTAACATTTCAAATGGTCAATGAGGGACACTTTTGTTTTAGGTGGGAGGGGTATTACTGAGAATTTTTAGGGTTTTTTTCATGACCTACTGACACCTCTATGTGTAACTGAATAAATGATTAGCGCAAGACCAAAGTATTTTATTTCACACACTTATTTATAAACATATACTGAAATTTAACTGAACATTAACCCTTTGAGTGCGGGAGGGATATGCAATGCATTGATTAGCATTCGTTGCTTACCCCTCTGACACTCAAAGGGTTAATGTGAGTTTTATTGCTGTGGAGCATATGATACACTTATACACACACCACACAGTCTGATCTCCTAAATAGGACACCAGGGTGGGAAAGAGGGACAGAGGGATCTAGTTCTCAAAAACTGTGTCCCTCCTAAAGAGGGGAGATTGGTAGGTGTGGCAATGGCATACAGAGGAATATGAACGGGGTGACAGACTGGCATATGTGGTTCTGTGATTGCCAGTAAATGTGTGGAAGACTGAACAGTTTTATTTTCTACTGTAAGCGTTCTCTAATAAGTATCTAAAAAAATAAGAATAGTAATAATAATTACCAAATACAAATATGTGGAAACTTCTACCTGATCATGTTTAGTCTGTTTACTGTAAATCATTTTGATGATAATATAACTCCAGCACATTGTGAAGCAATGGAAAAATAAAATAGTTAACATAGACCTGATACCCTAATGCACATTCCGTTTGTTTTACAGAAAATATACATCTCCCTGTGTGTTGCATTAGCTGTTTCTGTAGTTTTTGAGAAATATGTTTCTCTTTCTTTTTTTTTTGAGGCACTGTCTGACACTTTATGCTAATTAGTTATGTTAATGAACCCTCTGTATGTTGGCGTAGTCTCCAACTCATACTAATGCCTTGTGTACCCCCTCTGGCACTCAGAGTTAATGTTCCATGGAGATTAACTTACCTGGAAACTTTTAATTGTTGTCTCCCCGGAAGGGAGTCCTTTTGTGCCATAGGGGGTGTGAAAATGACGCAAATCGCGTCAAAAAGGGCGGGTCTTACCTCGAGTCTGGGGGGGCAGGGCTTAAAGGTGTGAGACAGAGCTTAAAAGAAGGCTGTGGAAGGAGGAACACTGGGAAAGAACGAAAGTGAGCAGAGTTTCAATATAAACTCCCCACATCCAGAGGAATCAGCCTCTGCCCGGAGACCCGGTAAAGCATTGTCAAAATCGGAGTTTCCGGGGCAAATCCGGAGAGTTCCCAGGTATGTAGATTACATCCGAATCTGAAGGGTTCCATCGCAGTAAACATTCCAAGAGCCAATTCTATAATTGAGTGTTTCTGACAAAAGAAAAACAACCCTTTCAGGGCAGAACGGTATCCAATGCAGTGCATTGCATTTGTTGGATACCTCTCTGGCACTCAAAGGGTTAATGAATGCCTAGCCTACAGAGGTGATATTTGTTTTCATTACTGAATGCCTAGTCAGCAGAGGTGGTACTGACCAAAGCAATAATGTATGATTATTGGTATATAGTTTGGAAACTATGCTGAAAATAGAAATAACAGACAGGGTTTAACCCTTTGAGTGGCCCTCAAAGGGTTAATCATTTAGGGCACAGAGAGGTCCTCAACGCATTGAAAAGGGTTTATTAGAATACCAGCAGCTAGATATGAACAGGGGGCGATAAACACTTAAAGCGGAACAATCACCCTAAATAAAGTCCCCCCAATAATTAGGCATATGGCGATATGCTTAGAAACAGTGCTATTATCACGCACAAATACCACGTTATGAAGAAATCCTTCTTCTGAGACCAGTGGCCAGGCTTGCGTGCAGACATCTTGGCTTAGAGACATCTGTGCGCCTGCTCTGTCCTTCCCGGTTTCCTTCAGGGTCTCCTTCATAGTACCTTAAAGGGACAGTAATGTCCCATAAAAAAATCTTCTACTTTTGTAGATGTTAAAAAAATAAACTATGTGCCAGAAATCCTCTCTCTCAAACTGCTATGGTTTGAGAGATATTCGCAGTGAAAGATTGCCCCTCCCTCCCCTTCTCCTGACATCAGCTGTAAAGCTGACAGCAGGAGGTTCTAGTCTGCCTACTCGAGGAGGCTCTTCAGCAGAGCAGAAATCACGTTATTTAAAAATAACTACTTCATCGGAACAGTCTACAAAGTGTGCTTGCAAACCAGGCACACTTTATAGACCTTTTCAGTGAAGTAATTCTTTTGAAATAACGCAATTTCGGCTCTGCTGCAGAGCTGCCGGCTGGTCCCCGGATCGGGATCTCCTGCTGTCAGCTAGATGCTGACGTCAGGAGAATGGGAGGGGGGAACTTTCACTGTGAATATCTCTCAAACCATAGCAGTTTGAGAGAGAGGATTTCTGGCACATAGTTTATTTTTTTTAAATCTACAAAAGTAGAAGATTTTTTTATGGGACATTAGTGTCCCTTTAAGGTAACAGGAAGGGACTGATGGTGCAGATGCCTCTAAAGCAAGAAGCCTGGCTGTCAGTCTCAGAAGAAGAAGGATTTCTTCATAACATGGTACTTATGCGTATAATAGCGCTGTTAGTAAGCATATCGCCATATGCCATATTTGTTTTTTTGTTTGGGGGGGGGTTTAACAGTGTTATCAGTTTTATGCCCATGACAGTGAGATCCTTGAATTTCTGTTTCCACAGAGCTTTCTGTCAGGGACTGTAGAAATGGGCCAGTGGTAGAATATAACACTGAGTGTTCTGCATGCTGCATTTAATAGATTGTAGGCAGGTTATTCTGCTATAAGTATAATGTTACACTGTATCACTATCCTTGCATTCACAAGCTCTGACAGTAAACAAGCTGTAAACAGATCAGTGGAGCTCACGGTCAGATATATAAAAGTGTGACTAAAATGGTGATAAAGAGAAAAGAGTAAAAAAAACATTTTAATTTACATATTATGCACTTTCAGCGTATTTATACATTAAGGACCAGAGGCATACAACACATTGCTTTAAGCACAAGCAAGTCAAGAATTAGTGGACAGAAATGGAGCTAACCAACTGTGTCATATCGGACAAATAAATATTCCTAAATGTTCTAATGATATCAATTGAGTTTTAATCCTTTGAATGCTAGGGAGCTCGTCAACACACTGCTACTGAAAAGTGGAGAAATTCTAGGTAAACCAACTGCTACACTATAGGGAAAAAAATGACAATTCCCATTTTAATTTTAGCCCCTTACGCCAGAGGGGTGTCCAGCACATTTGGGCACCCCCCTGGCATACAAAGTGTTAAATGCTAGAGAGGTATCTAGCACATTGAGATACAATGAGTTGGAGAGACCTCTATCCTTAAGAGTGTCAGTGGGGTGTGCAAAACATTGCACTGCATTCCCCACTGGCACTCAAAGGGATATTGTACTCAAAGGGTTAAATTTGTATTTAAATCAGTGGGTTGTTAAGGTATTCCCTATGGTGCAGGTGGTTTACCCCAGAATGATGCCACCTTTTACCTTAATGCATAAAACCCAGGGGTGTCAAAATCTGGGCCTTAAGGGCCACCAACAGGCCAGGAATTAAGGATTTATCACGCCTTAGTAGATCGCCCCATGAAATCCTAGGCTTCCAAACACATTGTTCCTTAAAGTCTATGGACAGTGTGGTCAAAAGAAATGTGGAGGAATTCTGGGGCAAATCAGTTGCACCACTGGAAAAAAATTCCCATTCATTTAAATGAGACTTTATCCCTTGTTGTATCCAGTGCATTGCTTTGGACCTATCTACCAATCAAAAGGTTAAAATCCCCATTTAAATCAGTGGGAATTGTTGGTTCTCCCTTAGATTGCTGTTGGTTGGGCCCAGAATGCCTCCACATATCTTTTGAACATAAGGCTCAGTACTCAAAAGAAATTCAAACTGGCCCTAAAAATGCTGCACTGTAAATCCGAGTACAGTTCTGTTTGTGTCAGTCTGTCTACTGTTCTTTTACATAACATTTGCTCTGGAGAAGTCTGTGATATTCTGTGCTGCAAGATTTTACTTATTATGTAGTTTGTCCTAAAGCCAACAGCAGCTATTCAGCTTGTGAAGCTTTGACATAATGAAATGCTATAACACACTTTTGTTTTTATTAGCTTTTAATGATTATTTCAAGGACCTTTAATTAACCCTCCAAGGACCAGAGGGATGTGCAGCATTTCAATTTAATTCAGACCCCTCTGGTCATTAACCCTTTAACGACCGTTGACGTGCCAGGACAGTTCACCATTTTTGTACCCTTGAAGACCGGTCCTGGCACATCATGTACTTTGTGCTTACAATGTGCCTGCTGTCTGAAATTGACCTCTTCAAGACCAGAGTGGTCACTCTAAGACCCCCATTCGGCTCGCCGGTACACGTCATCAGTCACGTGTACCGGTGCTCCGACAATGATCAAAGCGGACCTTAAGGGAAGGTCACTTCCCCAGATCCCTGGACGTTAAGGCATTAAAGGAAATTGGCCTGTATTTATAAACACAAACGGGAGGGGACAAATGGGGTCAAATAAAAATCTGTTAAATAAAATTGGGCTTTTAACCCTTTGAATGCTAGAGAGGTTTTCATTGCATTGCGAACCAATGCATTGGTGATCTCGCTACTATTCAAGGGGTTAAAAAGCTTTATTCAGATGTATGGGAATTTAGGAGTATTTTTGTCCCTTATTGTACAGTTGGTTTACTTTCAGAATCACCTAAACATCTTAATAATGTCATCTTACGGTAACTGGAAAAGCCGTTTCTATTAATTTGTTCTGATTTAGAGATCCGCTGAGACCTCTCAGCCCTTCCAAAGTTTCTTTATGGGTAAAGCATGCTACCATGTTAGCCACAGAAAATGCAGGAGAAAATGCTTTGCGTACCCCTCTGGCACTCAAAGGGCTGAGGACTGCTACCTGTTAAATATTCTGTTAAAAAAATTATGAATCGCATATTCCAATACCTTCTAACATTTTAAATGGCCAAAGAATGACACTTCTGTTTTAGGGGGTGTGGCAGCGGACGGGTCATTAACACAAATTTTTAGGTTATTTCATGACCTATTAACACTGCTTTTTGTAAGTGAGCAAGACCAAAGTATTTCACTTACACACATGTACTGATGTTTATACAAACCTTAATGTGAGTTTTATTGCTGTGGAGGAATGTGATACACCTATATACACACACCACACAGTCTGATATCCTAAAAGGAGGGACACTAGGGTGGGAAAGAGGAACTGTCCTTCCTAAAGGGGAACACTTGGGAGGTACGGATTCCTATAGTGTTTATTTACGCTTTGTTTGGTTTTTTTTGCATTGTCTAGCATAGGAGTAGGCAAACTGAGGTGCTCCAGCTGTTGCTGGACTACAACTCCCATCATCTCCATCCACCCTTTCTTGGACTTGTACTAGAACTCCGTTTTATCAAGGTTTTACTAGTTCAGTACTTAGATACAAATTGTTCCTGTTATGCAAAAACTGAATGGTTGTGTAGCTTTCCAAGTCAAATTTATATCCACAATTGATGGCACCTTAAAGTGGGCCTATAACTTGGAAAAAAAAATGTGTGCCCATTAATTACCCATAAAAAGTTAACTATATTTTTTAAGGTACATCAGTTCTTTAATTTTAACTTATAAAAGTAGAATTTTGAATTTCCTCTCTGCTGTCTGTATTTAGCATTATGACAAATTCGCCTGTGTGGCCCACTGGCATTAGCCACCTCAGGGTATGTATTATAATGTATGAGCGCTGCAGGGAATACTGGCGGACAGCCTCCGCCATTGTTATAATTTGAATTCCAGAGTGCCCCACACTGCCTGCCTCATAGCATGCCCAAGGAAATGGCGCACAATTGTCTTTTCCTCTGAACCTTGCCCTAAACAAGGTGTAAAGGAAAGGATTAACCCTTTGAGTGCCAGAGAGGGATCCAATGCGTTGTATACTTATATGGCACTCAAAGGGTTAAGGAAGGCCCCAAAATGTCAAAAAGACTGCCCCACTGCAAGCAGTATTAATGGGAGGGGTGTTGACGTACCTATGTCAGTAGGAGTAGTGTCTAAAAAAAGATTTACAGTGCTGGGTTTGGTGTGGAATCACCACCTTATATATTATCCCCAGTATTCCATTTAAATTAATGTTGTTCTGAGAAAACAAGAAAACACAGTCATGTGTTGAAGGCCTCTCTTGCATTCAAGGGGTTAAAAGCCCCATTTAAATCAAAGGGAATGTTTATATCTCCCCTTGTGGATCAATTGGTTTGTCCCAGAATTGCTTCTCTTTTCTTTTGTGTATAAAGACCTAAATGGGTTCCACCACAGGAAATAGTGAAAACCACTGCTTTAACCCTTTGAGTGCTGGGAGGTATCCAATGCATTGCTTTGCACTGCATTGGATTCTCTTCTGACACTCAAATGGTTAAAGGGACAGTCAAATTATAAATATATATAGACAGTGGATATAAAACAAGTCTACACACCCCTGTTAAAATGCCAGGTTCCTGTGATGTTAAAGAATGAGACAAAGATAAATCATGTCAGAACTTTTTCCACCTTAACCCATAGAGTGCCAGAGGGATATGCATTCAAAGGGTTAAAACGTTTGTTCCAGACTGTAGTCGTCCATTCCTATACAGGTTGTCAAAGTTATGAATATTTAACTCCTTGGATACTGGAGACATCTGCAGCTCATTGAGAAGCAATGCACTGGAGAGGTCACTAGTGTCCATGGGTTTATACAATGATTTAATCGTACATAAAAAAGCTGAAATTTGGATGAAGAGGGAAGGACTAATTTGCCCCAGTTTTACTGATTTTTTTTTATTTTTTTTCCTGTTTCAAACATGTGTCTTTCTATTAGATAAAGGATGGTCCACTGGCAGGTAAGTGATGTATTGTTTGACATCTTTGTATAACAGCAGCCGCCATATCATCCTTGGGCTCTTTTAGTCATTGTTTTTGTCACTGGAAGATAATCTTTTCCCAAACCGTTGTGAGTCAGTTTAAGTAGCTGTCTCGTGTAATGGGAAAAGGTCATAACATGAGAAAGTGCCACTGGTTAGTGTTGGGTGACACAGTGCCCTGCTTGTCTAATTTGATTACACACAGCCAGTGAGGCCTCCGGCAAAGCTGATTCTAACGATAATCAGCTTCTTAACCTTTTGAGAACTAACGTAAACACCACCTACTAGTGGTTAATTACGTTGCCCTGAAAAATAAAAAGTGCAAAGGTAAGAGTCTGCAAGTGACACATGTTGTGACAAAGTGTAACACGCTTGCTTAAGAAGATTACAGCTGGTTTTTATCTCTCCTCCTCTTAGATGTGATAAGGGCTTTGGATATTTTCAGTGCTCATTTTGAAGGCTGGTGGTACATTTTATAGGTAAAAGTTTATTGGAGTATTGGTAAGATGTGCACATGACTGCAGAGGGATATTTTAACCCCATAGGATCCAGCAGTGTCTCCAATGCGTTACCTTTCCCTACTTTGTTGACATGCCAGGGGTTACAATACAATCATATTTCTAATACTGCATTCCCATTACTTCTCTATTTTAAGGAACAAAAACACATCCTAAAATTACAACTTCTTCCCTCAAAACACGCACACTTACTGTGGTCAGAAATTCCTAAGGGTCATTATGAAGTTTGCCCCATGCCTTAGTCTTCCTGAACGTCATCCCCATGGAGGTGGACATTACAGTAGCTCACATTTGCACTCCATTTGGTTCCATGCATGCATAGTTCCTTATCATATCACAACTCCTCTAAATAAATGTGCACCCATGATACATTATTCATCTACATCAGTTGTTCTCAACTCCTGTCCCCAGGACCCACTAACAGGCCAGGACTTAGGGATTTCTCTGCTAGAGCACAGGTGTGGTGATCAGAGTCTCATTCACATTGATTAACTCACCTGTGCTCTAACAAGGAAATCATCAAATCCTGGACTGTTAGTGAGTCCTGAGGACAGGAGTTGAGAAACTCTTATCTACATGCATGTTTATTCCCTCATCATATGATAACTAATCTACATGCATGTACACTCCATTATCATATCACTACACAACTACTGTAAACTCCTATTTATTATTCTTCCACTCCATTTCATCTCGCTGCTAGACTTATTCTCCTCATTAGTCACTTATCCTCTGCTGTTCCACTCTAGCGATCCATACACTGGCTTCCGATAGTCTTCAGAATTCATGCTTACAACTTAAAACCTTCAGAAATCTTCTCCCACTAAATATCAAATTGTTTGCTATGCTCTCCCAGTGATTTCGATTACCCTCCTCACTTACAACCTACTTCTGCTCTCTGATCTCAGAAATTGCTAGAGCTTCACCCCATCTTTAGAAGTCACTGCCCCTTTTTGTAACTTTTCCCCAGTTTTCCACTTTCCAAGTGCTCACTCCGGTTTAATCTTTTAGAGAAATCCACCCTCAAATCTCCTAGTTTCCAAGCCTACCTACTCTGTCTGCAATCACTCAGTTTTACCTGAATACATAGTCTAACTATATCCCACACATATTCTGGGACCAACCTTGTGGTTGGCCTCACCTCAAGTGTACTGACACCAAAACAGAGATTGGAAGGACGGAGAAGAAAAAGGAGGGAAGTCCACAGCTGGTGTTTTGAAATGGCATGTAGAGTTGGGAAACAGCACATCCACCATTTAAGCCAGAAAGTGCATCAAGCAGTCAAGTTAGTCTGGATGGCGTATCCCCCATTTATCATGGCTTAACCCTTGCCTCTCAGAGGATAATATTATAGCTGATACCTGCTATACCTTGATGATTATGCAATGATTTTTACCTTGAAATTAGTGGCAATTAATATGTTTAACGGAAGGGCTCATCTAGGAATGGGACCTTTACACAGTAGTATTTTATTTTCCGCTAGAACTGTGTTATAGTTTATAACTGGTAACTTGCACTTTTATATCTGGAAACTGATATGGTTGTTCTAAAGGACCACGGGTGGAGCTTACCTTTATCTTACCTCATGTAGACTGTTAAAGCCTATTGTCTGTTATGAAGAATGGATTACTAAAGAAAGATGAGTACTGCAGATACAAGCAGCTGCAGATAAAGAGCTAAACAAATCTAAATAATGTAGTGGACTGATATATGAAGGACTCCTACTTAAGAAAAGGATACTTTTTCCTGTATATCATCTCAAATGTTTTATATTTTTAACCTTTAAAGGTCATTTAGCTCCTTTGTGCTGTAGGCAACGATACCCTATTAACCATGAATTCCAAAATACTTGTTCTCTACATGCTATTGCTTTAGGCAAGGATAGCCCATTAACCATGAGTTCAAAAATACAGGTTCTTTCCATACTGTGGCACTGTTCAACTGTGCTAATGATGGAACTCCCAGTGACCCTTGAATGTCATATAATGCACTACTAGATTATCAACCTACATAACCTTATATGACCTTGATTGTTCATCACTCGTCATCATAGGCCATGTTCAGGAAGAAAAGTAAGAGCAATTCTGTGGCAAACCAACTGTATTGTAGGGGTAAAATAAATATACCACAAATGCCCATTGATTTTAAATGGTGCTTTTGACTCCTTCAATGCTGGAGAGGTCTCCAATGCATTGTGAAAGCCTTTCTAGCATTGAAGATGTTAAAAGCACCATTAAAATCAACTGTAAGTTTCATTTGTCCCCTGTGGACTGCTCTAGAACTACTACTCCTCTTTTCTGTTTTCTTTTGTTTATAGAGTCCTCTGTATGTAGCTAAGATATAGAATATCATTCACTTGTTATTGGCCTACAAATCTCATCATCCTTGTCCAGGTATTGTAATAGCTACAAATCTTAAAAGGGAAGCATTGGTCTGCTTTTGAATTGATATGATATGCTAGGGACCTGTTAACTTAAAAAGTCAATTATTGTTTACCCCTGATGGGTTCAGTTGGTTTGCTCATGGATGATCATGAGTAAGCGTGCCCGCATAAGAAACGCGTTGATTGTAGTAGTTTGAGAGACGTCTGCAGTAGGATGCCCACTTTTTTCCAAACACGCTTGTCAAGAAATATAAGGTACTGTATGTATGTTTTTGTACGTGAAATAAAGGTCTGATGATTTTATTATTCACCTAGTCGTATCCTCGATGTGTGAGCTTGGTGCACCAAATATTCGTGTTTGCTCCAGAATTACCCCTCTTTAGTTTCCTGATTACAGCCTCAAATGTGTTTATCATTTTTATGTTTTGAGTGGTTCTTGTGTCTTTCCAGGGAAATGCGGTCTGTGCTGTCTACTTCTATGACACATGGCCAGGTGTATAAATACAGTGTGCAGGTATGACAAACTGAGCATCCAAAGGGGTCCATTGACCCCCCCCCCCGGGCATAATAGATTTAGTTACACCCCTGGAGGAATATCTCTGAGCTAGAACACCCACAATATTTTGTCTGTACTGGGGCCCTCCCATTTCTAGTTACACTACTGCTCATGGCTTTTTCTTTTAATAATAATTTTACCTTGATGGCATGGCTGAAACCTATTACCGTAAAATCTCAGGTATAATACACACCTGTACATCGTACCCAAGATTTTCGGGGAAAACAAGAGTGCCCATGTATAGTACACACCCTTGTTTTCCCCTGTCATGCATACAAAAAAAATGCCACTGCAGCACTGCTTCCCTCCCTCCCCGCTTACCCATGGCCTCCTCTCCCCCTCCGTAGTCCAATTTTGTTATCCTGACAGGGTTCCAGCAAGAGGCATGCTTGCATCTGCTGCCCGCTTCCAGCATTGCTCCGTCAGGACCTCTTCTGCCTTGCTAATGGTAATTGCGTGCAAGATCCTTGCGGTCCTCACAGGGCAATACCAGAGATCCAATGCGCATTGCCAGGCAGAAGAGGTCCTGACAGGGCAATGCTGGAAGTGGGCAGCAGATGCAAGCAATGCTGCCTGCTGGAACCCTGTCAGGATAACAAAATTGGACTATAGAGGGGAGTTGGGAGGGAAGCATTGTGGCAGTGGCATTTTTATTTTTTTTTTTTTATTTTTTTTTCCCTTGTGTATAATACGCATCCCCCACTTCACATAAGGTTAAAAGGGGCAAAATTGTGCATATTATACGTTAGATTTTACGGTAAGTAGAGCATTGGTTCTCAGAGTTGATTCTCTGGAATGCCAGCCTTCACTGAAGTATAAGAGGTTCCATGGAACAATTGTGAGTGAGGGTGGACAGGGGAGCAAGGCTGGAGTGTCAGACAGTGTTACTAAGGCTGTTGTACTAAGATAACATGGAACAATTCAGTCACAAACCAACTACACCACAGGGAAAAATAAAATTCCCATTGAGTTCAATGGGGGGGGGATGTATAACAAATGATCTGAGGCAAACAGAATAATGGATTTAGTGTGCTTTTTTGTGTTAGATATATATATATATAAATATGTTTGCATGATCTTTATACATGCCTCAAAACAACTTTAATGTGACTTTTTGCAAGCTTTGTGACAGTTTCTACATACATATTTACACACACACTGTCTTAGGGGCAAAAAAAAGTGATCTTAACCCTTTGATTGGCAGAGAGGTATGCAATACATTGTAATGCAATGCATTTTATACCTCTCTGGCACTCAAAAGATTAAAACTGTCACAAAATGTGCCATTTTATTTTTATACATTAATGAAGCTGTACTTTGGCCGCACCACAAATTATGCCGTAATTGTTTTGGTGCATGTGGAGAAAAGAAGTTGTTTTTTTAATTTTTTTTTTTTTTTTTTTAATCTGCAAACCCTTTTATACATTTGTGCAGCCAATTTTTGTGTGAAAATAGCCACTGATATATGTGCACGATTGTTATACATCTCCCTCAGTGTTTCTTTGAAGTGGACCTGTTACCTTAACCCTATGAGTGCCAGAGGGGTACGCAACAAATGCTTTGCGTACCCCTCTGGCACTCAGAGGGTTAATTCAGGTTTGCATAATTGCATGCTGATATATTTTGATAAAGTCTCTGCATAATGTCAGTTCTTTGTGTGGAAATGGACTTTCCTGCGGATTTAGATTCAGTGTACCAAATGGCAAAAGTGTACATGTGTACTAGGTTGTAGTAATCATACCTGGGAACTTTCAGTATGAGCTGACCCTAAGCTCTTTTAATTATTAACTCTTAAAGTTCCCCAGAACATAGATTCTATGCAATATATCACTTCTTGCTCTAACCTGGAGTTGCTCCAGTCAGTCCCCAAGGAGCCATTAACATGCTACAACTTCAAGATGTCAGTCTTTAACACTTGCAAGACAATTAGGGCTTATCCCTCTGCCTCTCTGGTAAAATGGTGTCCAGTTTAGAGGCTAAATGCAGTTAATTGGTGTAGATCATGTAGTAGGAAACACTCAACTCTTTCACCCTGAGAATTTGGCCCTTCACCCTGAAAACTCCCAGGTATGAATAGATGTGTTTGTGTGTAGATAGATAGACAGACAGGTATCCATTGCTGGAGAGAGATACAGCAAGCATTTGTTTATAGTGTACTACATTAGGAAGGATATTACCATTTTTAACTCCATAGTGCTGCCACAAATGTATTGATAAGTTACAAAATGGAGATAGTTCTAGCATCAAAGAGGTTAAAATAATATATTCAGACATTTCCTGATGAGTAAAACCTGGTTATTTGCACTGCTGGATGATGCCACATTGAAGGTTATTAAATTCAAAACTGCATATTTAGGGAACAATGATAACCTTTTAGTGACCTTTTCATTCTATGGCCTGTGGCACTCCAAGTTAAAGTCTGTGACATATGCATTAATGAATTAGGGGCAATTCTGTGGCAAGCAAACTGCAGCATAGGCTACATTGATTTAAATAGGGGTTTTAAGTTGTATACCAAACTCCCCAGTACAATGCAGAGCTCTTTCTAGCATTCAAGGTCTTAAAACACTATTGAAATCAGTCCTCTATAGTTCAATTTGTTTGCCCCTCAACTGGACTAATCCACCATTAAACTCAGACTGATTTGATGGTACATCTGCTCTCTTAAAGTGATAGTACTGTCCAAGAATAATGTTATTTTCTATTGTAGATTTAAAAAGAAAAAATATTTGCAGCAAATCCCATCTCTCAAACCTCTATGGTTTGATAGATATTCGCATTTAAAGTTCCCCCTCCCTCCCCTTTTCCTGATGTCAGCTGTAAAGCTGACAGCAGGAGATTCGAGTCGGCCGACTTGAGGAGGCTCTTCAGCAGAGCCGAAATGGTGTCTACAAAGTGTGCTTGCAAACCAGGCCCGCTTTGTATACCTTTCCAATGAAGTAATTATTAAATAATGCAATTTCGACTCTGCTGAAGAGCCAAGGGCTGGTCCCAGGACCAGGACCAGGACCAGGATCTCCTACTGTCAGCTAGAGCGCTGACGTCAGGAGAAGGGGTGGAAGCAGGGAATTTTAGATGCGAATATCTCTCAAACCATAGCGGTTTGAGAGATGGAATTTGCTGCAAATATTTTTTTTTAATCCACAATACAAAATAACATTATTCTTGGACATTAGTATCACTTTAAGGTGCATGCACCTTCCAGGGTATCAGACGAGAGCACATAGTAAATACGGAAGGAAAGAGTAGTAGGAGTTCAGAGAACAAATTGTGCTTTACTGCCCCCTGAATGAGATGAATCTCTGCTTTCTACATGCATTATGTCAAGTAACTGTTGAGACTCTACTTCAAGTACAGGTCATTTTAAATGGTTTTCTGTGAACACAATGCGATTATGGAAGGTTATGGGTTTATCTTTTAAACATATCCGGCTTCCAAAGAAATGAAGTTCAAATGTCAATGAAGATACTGAAATGGTATTCTTTGCAATCATTTCTACGTATTGTATGGCACTGAATAATCATGCAAGGCTGACCTTATTTAAAAAAAAAAAATGAAACAATGCAGTTTGTTATCACAAAGTAAAATAGCTAATTTCCTTCCATCCGCAATCTATAATTTTAATCAAAAGTGTGTATGAGTCATTGAAATTCTGTTATGGCTGCTTGATAACATTAAAGTCAATGAAAACATCAGTAGCCTACAAGATCAATATTTTTAATATGTGTGCATTGCAGAGCTGCAGATTTTTGGCTAATGGATCGCACCCATATTGATTTCCATGGGAAATGTTAGCCTAGAACTGAAATAATTAAAAAAAAGAGGAGGATTATTGGTGTGGAATCTTAAAGAAGATAGAAGTATAAAAATTGGTTATTGACTAAATAGCTTAGGGTGAATGAACTTTGGGCACACAACGCAATAAACAGAGCCACACTGAGCAGCACCTCAGCCCCTTCAACCCTAAACAGTCAATAAGCTATTACAACAATGCAAATTGTGGTGAAAATAACATGCTGGTCATACAGGAATAAAAATCAAGGAAATGCAGGAAGGTGGCTAATACCATTTACATGTCCGAACTAGGCCAATCATTGCGCACCCCTCTGGCGCTCAAAGGATTATGAAACCCAAGTGTAAACACAACTTGTTTTGGTCACATTCAGTCCTGTACAATAATGGCCCATATTCTTAAAAGCAAACCAGTGTTATTCTGGAATAAACCAATTGCACCATAGGGGGGAAATAAGAATTCTATTTAAATTATATTGAGCTTTTAAAGCAGAACTTTCATCCGCTATAAAGTCGCTCTGCTATACTTAAGCAGGTAGACACTAGCTTCTGAATATATATTTTACCTTTCAAAAGTAGCCTGATCTAAATAAATTCATCATTGAAGGAGACTGACGGCTGGGTTAGCGCAGTCTGCACGTCTGCGCCGTCAGTCCCTTCTAGTAACCATATGGTGCACTGCAGTCTACACAATGGAGACCAGGACTGACGGCGCAGGCGTGCTGACAAGATATCTGCGCTGTAGCCTGGGTTCCGGTCTCCTTCAGTGATGGATTTCTTTAGATCGGGTACTTTTGAAAGGTAAAATATATATTCAGAAGCTAGTGTCTACCTGCTTAATTATAGCAGAGCAACTTTACAGCGGATGAAAGTTCCACTTTAACACCTTGAATATTAGCTCTATTCAAATGCATGGGACTTTAGGAATTTTTGTTTTGTCCTCTATGGAGCAGTTTGTTTATCCCATAATAACTCCAGTTTTATAAATATGGTTCAGTGTTATCTCTTTAACCCTTAACTCTTTAAGGACCAGTGACAGTCATAGCACGTCATATACATTTTACTTACACCGATCCTCTGGGAGCTCTGTAAGTAAAAACAGGGTCTGAAATTGACTGCTCCAAGCCCGGAGCAGCCTCTCTCAAGCCTAAAAGCAGAGCACTGGTTCGTGCAACAGGTCACGTGTACCGGCGTGTCAGAAAGGATCAAAGAGGTCCTTAAGGGAAGGTAACTTCTAGTGCATGACATGTAAAGTCTAATTTCCATATGTTTTTTTTTTTTTTTTTCCTTCATCTTTTTGCCATTCTTGAATACACTTTTATGCCCCTGACAGCAAATAACCTCCCTGGATTTCTGTTTCCAGAGTGTTTGTGGTCAAGCATCCATCAAAGCAGATCAGTGATACAATAAGTGTATCCCTGTGCAGAGTGCTCTGTATATCTTTTGTTTACACTGTATCTTTTATACATTGTATCACTCTCCTGCCTTCATTGCCTTGACAGTCTCTCAGGAAATGGGTCAAGGGATCCCTGTGTCAATTATGTAAATAAGTGTAACTAAAATTGGTGAAGATGGCGAAAAGGTAATAAAAAGTATAAGCAATGTGGCTTTAGAATAAACCAGTAGAATATGTAAGTTAACCCTTTGAGCACCAGATGCATTGCAGTGCGTTGGATACCTCTCTGACACTCAAAGGGTTAAAACAAAGGGCTACTCATCTTCTAGAGCTCTCCTCTTCTCCCTCCTTCATAACCCTGTATTCCCACCGGGTCAGTCCTCTAGCCACTTTCGTTGGTGGCGACAAGCAGGGGTAACTAAGCTGACTGACCAATTCTTCGTGAACACCCCCCTGACCTGGAATCAGTTTAGGGAAAAGTACTCAGCCCCTCAGCATGAATATTTCCGCTTTCTCCAGACACATCATCTTCTACAATCCTATCTTCGGGTGGGTGCCCCTCAGAGGAAAACCCTATTTGAGAGTCTCTGTTCATCCAATCTTGGTGGTAACAGGATCATATCTAAAATTTACTCCCATCTCTTGACTGTTTTGTTTCCTTGGTCCCCATCTTATCGTGCACGTTGAGAAGCCGATTTAGGCGAGTCATTGGATCAGGAGGAGTGGAATGGCTTATACATAACATTAGGAGTTTGACTCCTTGTACTTTAGTGAAAGAGAATGCCTATAAAGTATTATCAGGATGGTACTATTGCCCAGTTAGACTTCAGTGTACGTTTCCCTTATCCTTCCACCTATGCTACCATGGTTGTGGTCAAGAGGGTACTTTCATATGTGATGGTCCTGCCCTTATGTGTCCACTATTTGGGCACACATTTTTAGCCTGTTGGGATAGGCTTTGGGGGTTGTAATGATACGAGATCCATGGACAGCTTTGTTGAATAGGGTCTCTCGAACTACCACCCCATCCCACTCTGCTAATAAACTTACCTTTCGAATCTGTGCTATGGCCATAGCTGGGAACTTTTATAATAGGGTCACCCAGAGATCTTTGTGTTATTAACCATTTGACTGCCAAAAGGGTACACAATGCATTGCTTTGCCTTCCCCACTGGCACTCAAAGGGTTAAATGAAAAAAAGAAGAATACACTTGCCATCCAGAACTGGCTGGACTACAGTGGTGTACAAGTTCTCTGCTCCGCTCCTACCGATCCTCAAGTGCCCACATAATGACTGCTGTCATTCTTTTCTTACTGATCTGTGCGGTGTGTGCACACTGCATTGGCTCACTGAGGCCACCTGCTTGAGGAGGTATGCTACTGCAGTATGTGAGCCTCATACAAAATTACAATAGCCACTGGATTTCTATTTTCTCTTTACTTGGAGAACTTAACGTTTCACCTGGAGATCCAGAGACAGTGACCTAAATCCGGAGTCTCCGGGTGAAACCCGGCAAGTTCCCAGGTATGGCTATGGCTCAATGTCACATTGCTTCTTACTGGAAGTCACTACCCCCGTGCCATGCCCCATTAGATAACAGAATATGGAAGCTGCTCTGTATGGAGAAGTTGACGGCTTATATTCGCAATTCCTCTTCCTCTTATCTCAAGGTTTGGGAGCCATGGATTGATGTGGTGGTTCCGCCAGACTTCCACCTAGACCTGCTACCCATTTTTGCGTGTCAGATGAAGTTAATCTTATCTTGGATATTTATTAATGTACTTGTCTTATTCTTGTGGATCCTTTGTACCCCCCTTGCCTTTCTTTTCTGTACCCTTTCCCTTTTACCAAATCTTAAAAACCTAATAACATTTGAATAAAAAAAAACAACCAAAAAAAACAAAGGGCTACTATCACTTTATAGGAATAATAACTTTTTTTTTTTTTTTTAACTTGACATTCTGCAAGTACTCAATATATATATTATTTTTGATTCGGCTTCACCTGTGCTTTATTTTTATTTTTTTGTTTTACACTATACTTCTTGTCATTGACAGTGATCTACCTCAGTCTCTGTCTCCAGAGAGTTTTCTGGTCAGTCGCTGCACTCTGCCTGCTATCTTGGTTAGATTGTATCTTTTCAGTGTGTCTCTAAACCTGTTGTCATGTTCCCGGACAGAAAGCTTTCTGCTAACAGATCTAGGTAGCTCATCGCCAAAGACATGAAAGTATAAGAATATCAGTGAAGATGAAAAACAAAATAATAAAACATCTAAGCATTTTCCTTTTACATATTATATACCTGCAAAAGTTGTAAAGTCAGAATAAAAGGTTACTTTCCTTTTAACCCACTGTATTAGAGAGATGTCCCCAAAGAATTGCTTCTCATCCAAAGGGTTCATATTTGTAACTCAGTCTGATGTCTGTGGTCATAAAAAGAGGAGGAAAAAAAAAACATCCTCCTTTAAGTTAGAAAATGATGCACAGAAATTGAAGCATATGAAGAACAGTGCTGGCCTCCACATTTAGTGGTTCTGTTTCACTGGATCCTAGACCTGTGTTAGTGCATTGCTTTGCACCACTAGATCGGTAATGCAGGGTTAAGAAGCTGGATGCCCTTCAGCTGCGGAGCACTACAAACTCCATCATCCTTATCCTTATCCTTAAAATATAAAAGGCCAGATGTGTGTTTGTCCAATGCAGTCATACGCAGTAGAGATTGCCCGAACACACAGAATGCTGGGCCCATGTACACAGGCTTTTACACTAGTTACATATAATCCAGGGGTATTACTGCAGTCTGTGTAAATTGAACTCTATTAGCTTGTCAGAGTCCAATAGCTTTTACTTACAACAAAATGATTAACTCCTTGAGGACCAGAGGTATGTGCAGTGTTCTACAAAGAAATGATTACAAGCCCCTGAGGTCCTCAACGGGTTAAGGTGACACCTAATTGGGGGAATGGTGTTTGCAATAAAAGAAACACCTTGGATTCATTCTGGATATTTTCCTGGCTTCACATTAGAATACCATTCATCATCACTGACTGTCTCAGGGTGTCACTCACAGAACAGAGAATGGCATGATATGTTCATGAAATTCTTGTCAGGTGACCCCCAACTTAACCCTTTGAGTGCCAGAGGTATCCAACACATTCCGTTGGAATGCTTTTGGATACCTCTCCGGTGCACAGAGGGTTAATCCTCATGCTTCCCTAATCTGTTGTTATAACAATGTAATGTTTTGTTTAGTTAAGTCTGAGTACAGTGGAGGATGTCAGTATAAACGTTCAGATTTGTCTGAGTTGAAAATCTATTTTATTGTCACCACTCTCACATAGTACGATATCATTTGTTATTCTATTTGTAACACCTCGGAGAAGATTAAAATGGAGTGTTACCCAAATAGTCAGCATTGCATAAGTTGTAGGGTTGTTAATGAGACTGAACTGTTGTTTGATTAACAAATATAATAATTATATTGTTTTGTGATTTAACCCTTTGAATGATAAAGGGGGATGCAACGCATTGCAAAGCGATATGTTGAGAATCCCTCTGGAACGCAAAGGTTTAACAGTGCAGCCTCAGTTGTCCTCATTAACACTACTGGTGCCTGAGAGGACTTTAAAGGGTTAGTGATGTCTAACATTTACTAACCCTAATATTGAAGGTATTAAAAAGATAATATTAATGTGCCAAGTCGTATCTCTCAAACTTTACAGTTTGAGAGATATAAACGCTGAAAGTCTCCCCCTCCCTCCCCTTTTCCAGACGTCAGTATGTAGCTTATGTCAGGAGATCCTGGTCCCACACCAGCCAGTGGCTCTTCAACGGAGCTGAATGAGCGCTGTTGAAGAACAAATACTTCAGTGGAATGGTCTGCAGTGTTCTTGCTAACCAAGCACACTTTGTAGACTGTTCCAGTGAAGTATCTGTTTTTCTATAGCACTCATTCAGCTCTGCTGAAGAGCCGCCGAGTTGGCCGACACAAATCCACTGCTGACAGCTTTACAGCTCATCAGCAGGAGGGGGGAACTTTCAGCGCTTAAAGATTTGAGAGATCCAACTTGGCACAGTAAGATTATCTTTACCCTTTAATTCTTCCGTTCTTAATCCTTAGGATCCCCCTCCATTGTAGGTTTAGGACTATCTTCATCTGAGCACAGTTGGATCTAACAAAATGACAGCGGTTTATACACTTGTGTCCATATTAATAGATCCTTAACCTTTTGGTTGTATAGTTATGTGTTGGAGGCCTCTGTAGCATTCAAAGGGTTAAAATATTGCACCCCCTCTGGTCTTTAAATCATTAAATTACGTTACTGTATGATCCCCTACCCCTTCCACAGGGAATCTACCACCCTTTCTATAAAGTGGTACATACACAAACATCACAAATTACACGGTGCAATCTGTGTACAGCAGGTTCCAAACTGGACACTCACATGTGAAAAACCTGGATGGAATGAGGCCAATAAAGTGAGTGATATTACATTGTCCCCATGTAGATCACCTCCAGTCTTCCTCCCCTCCTCACTTCAAGAAGTCAAAGACAATAAATGCACAAACGGGGCACTGATATTTAATCTAACACAGTGTCAGGTGCATGTGTAAAACACACAATTGTACCTCGGTTTGAACAAGCTGAGTTTCTACTGGGGGCATTAGCCCCATCTTTTTGGGTAGAAACTTTGTATTTATCCACCAGTGTTTCTCTCACTCATGCAGAATATTGATCATCAGTAAAATGTGACATGAAAAATTGTTCTGTGAGTGCAGCTTTAGCTAATATATGTTGTTCTCTTCAGTACCCGATCACTAAAATCAAAAGCGTGAGTGATGGTCCTCTCTTGTCATTGTGTATGCATATCATCATCCGAAATCGTTGATCCACTGCATGATGAAGTCCTCCTATATATAAAAAACAAATCTTATAGTATTATTCAACTTTCTTTATCAGGAATATACTTGGGCATTAATTTTGGAATGAATGCTAAATTTAACATAAATTACATGTTTTGTGATATTTAACATAAATTACATGTTTTGTGATATTCAAATCTGAAGCGGAACTATCACTCAAAATTAAAGTGCCCCCCCAAATAATTATTCATGTAGCGATATGCGTACCGGTATGATCCTGAATAAGTTTAGCATTGTTGAGAAATCCATCTTGCTTGGAGACTCGCGCGCAGGCTTCTTGCTGTTGCGGCATC
Organism: Rhinophrynus dorsalis; assembly: GCA_037306005.1. Taxonomy (NCBI): domain Eukaryota; kingdom Metazoa; phylum Chordata; class Amphibia; order Anura; family Rhinophrynidae; genus Rhinophrynus; species Rhinophrynus dorsalis. The sequence goes on from CM074718.1 coordinate 580,460,010, forward strand.
TGTGCGCCTGCATAGTCAGTCACTTCCTGTACCTTAAGTTATAGTGCACTCCCCTTCTCCAGTCATAGAGGAGACCAGGACGGACAGCGCAGAGGCACAGATGTCAAAGAGGCAAGATGTCTGCACTGATGCCTGCCTGTCAGTCCCTGAACAAGATGGATTTCTCAATAATGCTGGACTTATTCAGGATCATACAAGTATTTGTATGCATTTCACTATATGAATAATTATTTGGGGGGCACTTTAATTTGAGTGACAGTTCCTCTTTAACTAAGAACCAAATGAAAAGGAACATGAAATTTCTGAAACAGTAACGACACACTCAACACTTTCATACACATACATTTGTTTACTTTGTTCATTCATTTATGCATTCATTCAAATGCATACTCAGGGGAGGGTTGGCCTGGGGGGCAGAGGGGCAGTTGCCCCCTGGGCTGGTTACATGTCTGGGCCAGTGGGCCACTGCCTTACTCAATCTCCCAATTGCTGCTGTAAATGGAGCTACCCTATTGATACCACAGAGCTTAGAATTAAAATGGTGCTACACAAGTGATACCATAGAGTTACAATCCAAATAAAGCTACACTAGCAGCATAACTCATTTCCCTTGTAAGCTCTATGGTATCAGTCATGTAGCTGTACTTAAATTGAAAGCTCAATGGTATCACTAGACTAGCCATATTTCAACTGTAATTTGCTGGGAGATAAGGTTATTGTAAAGCATGTTCCGTGCCCTTTTTAACCCCACAATCCCAACCAATGGGCACATGCCAACTACATTTTTTAACCAATCTAGCCAATCCCTGTTTATCTTCTCCTCTCCTTCATTTTGACTCTGGCAAAGGCCAAAGCATGATTAAGGGGAGTTATTTATTGTAGATGAAGCGGAGGCAATGGTGGTGGCCAAGTAGTAGATTTTGTTTTTTAATTTAATGTTTTATTAGATGCTGGAGGACCAGGGTGTAAAGGATACTGCTTGACCTCCAACATCATGGTACGTGTTAAAACTGTGGGGCTTAGTTTAAATTTCACTGAAAGACTTTCTTTATGAATGAAAATCTTCACTGAATCTATATCAAAATGGGGGGGGTCAATGACATTCCGCTTATCAGAATGGATTTTAAAAAAATTTACTGAATAATTCGGACTAAACAAAATTTTTTCCTGTGCTGGAGTCCTATCAGGAACCTTAATATTTTTTCAGCTCACAGGAGTTATTTATTGACAAGCTTGAGAACAGCTATCTACAGACGGTTGTGACCTTTAGGATCAAATTGATTTCAGATGGGTATTGAACACAGTGTACACATGGATGAAGAACACTATTTGATAATCAATGTATATTTTGTTAACAAAATCTTCTAGATCAGTAGCTCTCAAACCTTTTTGCTGTAGTTTGAATTGAAATTCTAATGAAACACAATCAATCCCTATAACACAGTGTTTCACAGCCCTCTCATCAGGTGGACCTAACAGGTAATGTCTTCAGCATTTCCCTGCCTGTACACAGGTGAGTTAATTGAGTGACTGAGCATCTGATTAACTCACCTGTACTCAAGCAGGGAAATCCTAAAGACATGGCCCTTTTAGGTATGATGACTATACCTCACCTTTAACCGGGGACATATATGAAAAATGCATACTGTAGGGCTGTTTAGATTTTGGTGTAGTCCTGAAATATGTCTATTTCCTATGTGTCCCTGGTTGAAGGGAAGGCCTGGTCAGCTTACTTTCAGGGTTCCTGAGGAGAGGGTTGAAAGGAAGGTCTGGTCAGCTTACTTTTAGGGTTCCTGAGCGGGCCACTGCTCTAACCACTTGGATACTAGAGAACACATTGGTTTGTGTAATATAGTATCTCAAATGTATTTAATTGCTCCTAATAAGCTAGACTCCTTGAGGACCAGATAAGTGCACAATGCATTGCGAAGCATTGTGTTGCAGGGGAATTAAAGAGGAACAAGTAGCTCTTACTTTGTGTCAGACGGATTTGCCTAGATAAATGTCTATCAACCACCAGTCAGTTGTTTCTGTCTACTGTTTTTATTTGAAATTGATTTCTGTTGTAGTCTACTCTAGTTGTGTAAGATTACAGTCTGATAAAGACTAGTGAAGTGACTCTTGTGAGTCATCAGGCCTATTGAAGCCCATTGTGGTTTAGGAAGTGGTAGCTAGAGATCACTGTATATAGGGAATTACGGATTGAATGAAAAAATGGATCCAGCTGCCTGCTGTATGGAGGGCACCTGTTTAGTTAACAAAATCTCTTAAACAAATTAAGAGCCACTTTTGCCTATGGTACATTTGCTCTTTAACCCTTTGAATGCCTAAAGGGTGTGCAATTCAGTGCAGACCAATGTGTTGCACACCCCTCTGAGACTCAAAGGGTTAAAACCTGTTATGAATTATTATGTTAAAATCTATCAGTAACAGATGGTAAGTATTTGTATTGTTTTGTATTTATTTATTTATTTTTCTAGAGGGAGCAATACTACATGAAAAATCCATTCTTAGCCATTTGAACAGGTGAGGGGGGTGTAACCAGCTGGATACCTCTCTGGCACTCCAAAGGTTAAATGTTTCAGTCTATCACACAGTCACAGAACCACACATACACACACTAGAATATTTCTGGAGCAAACCAACTAAATCATAAGTGACACAGAAACATTTCCCAAATCCCTATTTTGTTAAATGAGGTGTTTAACCCATTGAATGCTTGAGAGATCTCTTTTGCATTTTGAAACAATACATTGGAGACTTCTCTAGCATTCAGGGGGTTTAAAATCCCCATTTAAGTCAATGAGAAATTGTATTAGTCCCCTATGGTGTAGTTGGTTTGTTCCAAAATTCTTCATCCATAGTTTTCCTCTTAATAACGCTCATAGGCTCATGGCGTAAACAGCAGATATCGTATATAGTAAGTAACTGACTAACCTGGCAAGGTACAACTGTCATTTGCTTTCTAGGAAAGTAATAATTATGTACATAAAACAAAGCTTACTGAATTCATTCTTGATGAGCTTTATACTCTGACTGTGTCTTCTGTAAAACGGATGTTAGCCCCATATTACTTCACACTGAAAAAAACAGACTTCTGTGAACCCCAGGAAATGATCACTGAAATGGCTCTTTACTCGAGAACCACTTTGTCAGAGTGTCTCCAAGTCTGTTTAAAAACTAAAATCCCATTGCTCAGTGAGTGAGTAGAAGTACTAATTGGAGCTGCCAGAATGGGCACTGCAGGGAACTAATTCTACCTTCTAATTGCCCGTATGGCAAATAAGTACTAATAGGTTAGATAAAGCTTACTTTCTGTGATGTTTCTGAATGTCTGCTTCTCAGATTTATCAGTGAGAGAATGTCAGTTTGCTTTCTAACCATTCAAGTGACAGGTGTCATTGTAAAAACAATACATTGTACCATCCACTGGCACTCAAAAGTTTAACCGTTTAAGGGCCAGAGCAGTGTGCGACACATTGCACACCACTGCTTTTGAATGGGTTAAGGAATTCTACTGCCAAAGTATTTACCTACATAGATGCATTGAATGGAAGGGGAATTTGATGGGCATGTTGTAACATTCATAGAGGTAAAAAATTATTTTTTTTCTTTACTTGCACATATACATACTCACACACACGTGCACACACGTATACATGAAGAAGCATGTATATAGACATGCACAAATGCATTCAAATATACGTTCACTCACATACATTTATAATTACACACACGCATACAGACACATAAATACACCCACTTACTCACACAATCACACACACACACACACGGGTGTATGTATATATATATATATATATATATATATATATATATATATGTATATATGCAAACACACATACACACATGTATACAGACACATTCATACATACATAATACATACACATATTGTTGTGGAAGTAGATGAAAGCAGATGTAGTTCCATTGTTGAAAAATGGGGCAAGATCTAAACCTGGAAATTATAGACCTAAGAGATTGACTATATCTAGTGGGCAAGTTAATAAAAGTATTACTAAGCAAAAGTATACTGTGATAAGTGACTAACAACAACATTATTAGTAAGTTTTTTTTTTGAAGAACAGACAATGCCATTCTAATTTATTTGCATTGTAAGGTTTAGTGGTAACTTGGGTGAGGATATTGCCGTTGGTGTATTTTACTTTAATTTTCCAAAGGCCTTTGATACCATGCCTCACATCAGGTTACTGCATAGATTACATGGTTTGGGCTTGGGAGGATAAGGAACTGGTTAAAAGATAGAATACAGAGATTTTATGTAAATTTAACTCTTTCAATTTGGCCTAAAGCTGTAAGTGGAGTACCACAGAGTTTAGGCCTGGACCCAATACATTTAAGATTGTTTATTAATGATCATGAAAAAGGTATTGAAAGTGATGACACTAAACTGTATAAGGAAATGCGTACCTAGCACAATCCATACAGAGTGAATGGGCAGCAAATGAAGATTAATAATTCTGTCACTTTATAAATCTTTGGTAAGGCTTCATCTAGAATGTGGCGTACAGGTTTCAGCATAGTTAAAAAGGACATCATTGAACTGGGCCAAAGTGGGTTTGTTTACATCTAAAGGGATGATATGATTACAGTATACAATATTTTGGAGGCAAATACAAATTAACTCTCTGGGGAGCTATTTACTCAAAGAGCAGACTTAAAACATTAAGAAAAGAGAGAAGGATCTTTCAACTCAAACAAAGGCATGGAGGTTTTGCAGCAAGGGCAGTAAAGTTGTGTAATCCTTTCTCTTTCGAAGCTGTGTATGCACTGATACTGTAGGTGCTGTAAAAATGTTGTAGATACTTTTCTAGCTTAGAACAATATTGATAATATGACAGCTGGGGTCAATGAAGATAGGATATTGATCCAGGAACTAAGCAACTGCCTTTTGGAGTCAGAAATGATTTGTATTACTCACTTGGGGCTTAACTGGAAATGTATTTCAGTAGGGTTTTTCTTGCGTTCTTCTGGATCAACATAACAAAAGATGAACTTGATGGACTCCTGTGTTTTTTTATCAGCCTCATCAACTATGTTACCATGTTACTATCACTACTATTAGAGAAGACATTTAAAATTTCAAGGCTTTGCTTCTCATCCTCAAAATGACTTGTTAGCCATTGGGGGGATAAGATAACTGGCATGGGGGCTGAGCTAATCCAGGAATTCTGTGACTCAAAACTGCAGGTCTTGCTGCTTGTGATTCAACCCCATAAATGGTTAGGTTTTGCGTGAAAATCCCATCTATAGCAATCTGTGGAACTGTGGTTCTATTTGCTCTTTTAAGTTTTGTCAGGATATGGAAACCACTAGTTTACGGCTAAAGCCTGATTTTGTAGGTAGGGCTGGAGGCTTTATAAACCCTGCATCCCAGCATCCCCTTCACGCATACAGCTACGTTACCCCAGCCTCCTACACCCCTCTCTCTTACTATTTCTTAAGGTGAGCCCTCTAACCAGCTTACTGCTCCTCATGGCCCAGGGTTTTAAAACACGCTCTTGTTAACTTCACATGTTTTACCATCCATCATCATTATCTGTCTCCGTGAACCCTGAATACAACATATATTAATGCTACGATATACTTTTTGTGTGAGAATAATGTTTATATTCTCACTTATGTTCTTTAAACTTCATGTAGGGGACAATCTGTTAGTCCTAATCTCCCTTTTTGGGAGCCATTTGTGAAGCCATCTTCTGTGCTCATATCTCAGACTGAGGCAGGTTCACGTGATCCCATCTGCCACAGAAATCACATTATAATGCAAACTATTGAAGCAGCTCCTCACTGTTTCAGATGCATGGAGTGCTACTGCAATTGCCACACTAAACACATTCATACTGCCATGCTGCGTTCTAATTTTGCAAAAATTATTTCCCTATGGATTGGGCATCTGGTGTATTAATATCTTTATTTTGTTTTCACATAAAACAGACAGTTTAGAGGGGAGAATGTAAAGTGACTCTGTTGCTCTTCTTGCTGTTTCTGTGATTTTTCATTGCAAGTCTGATAGCGTTCTTTGTTTCTCTTTATGTGCCCATATATATGCCCTTCCTTTTGCACAGGTCAAGTCTCTCCAGACTTTTAAGACTGAACCTTTTTATTGTCAAATGGACCATACACAGACTTAGGACAGTCAGATAGATCGTCTGCCTCCCATACAGTGCTTTGGGCAACCCTGGTGGAATAGCCCACAGTTTGCTCACCCCTGACTTACACATAATCAATATATAGATATCTGCCATTGTTATACAGTACAGAGTGTTCATTATCAATATATATAAATACCAATCATTATACCCTACATGTTCATTATCAATATATATCGATATCAATCATTATTATATAGTGCATCACGTTATATCAATGTTTATAAATACCCATCATTATAGATATATAGATGCCCATCATGTTCTACAGTGCAGCATGTTCATTATCATTTTATTATACAGTGCACGTGCATTAGCAATATATAGATACCTATTATTCATGGGTATATATGTATGTGTGTGTATATAAAATAAACTATACCCCTCTATAATCAGTGATTGGAATATAAGGAGGTTCTTTTAGAGTAAATATGTCCCTTTGTTTATATAGAGCTATAAGGCATATATCGTATATAATGGTATATTTTCTGGTTGGCTCTTGATCATTATCACGACTTGCTTCCCCAAATCTGTTAATTTAAATTGGGCTTTTACCTCTGGAATGCTAGTTTAATGTCTTTTTAAACCAATGGGAGTGGTTATTTCTTAGTGAAACATAGGGCTGTATTCGGTAAGCTAAAGAAGGGCAAACCAGCTGCACCGTAGGTGGCAAATGAAATTCACAAAATTCCCATTTAATTAAATGGGGCTTTTAAGCACTATATTACTAGAAAGGTCTCCAACGCATTGCAAACCAATGCAACTGAGAATTTTCTACCATTCAATGGGTTAAATGCTCCAATTAAATCATTGGGAATTTTCATAAATTTCCCCCACCTCTTTATCTTATTTAATACGGCCCTTATTTTATATTTATAGTTGTTTATTATGATGATAGATTTTTTTCATAAACAAACAAGTAGCAATTGTATGGTTGCTGCTCAGTCTTATAAATATTGAAAGCAGCTGTCTGAACACCTACTTACCATGGAAATATTACAGGATGAGATGTCGTCATTTAAAGGGTTAGTAATGTTTCATAATAACAGCAGCTACGATTGTCCTTTATATTTTATACTACAGACCTCCGATGTTGTCAGTGTTTAATACTAACACATGAATTTTACCTTTCCCGCCCTTTTCCTGACATAAATCTTCTTTGCCTCATATCTGAAAGTGGATGGCAACTAGGGACAATCTTCAGTCAGTATCAGGAAAAAACTAATGTCCATCAAGGAAGACAGGGTTTTCCTTATACTGAATGAAGGAAAATTGTCCTTTGTTATCTTTCCAGTGAGATGACCGTTATTCAGATCTTAGGGTAGGGTTGCCACCCAGCCGGTATTTTACGGGCAGGCCGGTAAAAAATTGGCTTCTGTCCAATGTTAAGTCTATAGAGGGAATGCCATGGCCGGTATTTTTTTTAAGAAAAGGTGGCAACCCTATCTTAGGGGAGGTGACTTATGCCCAGGAAAAGGTGTGGGGGGGTAAACTTCATAATATCATTTCAGATAGAAAGTTATGAACACTGGCAACATCTTTTCAAACTTACCTGAACCCTTTGAGTGCCAGAGGGGCCATAGCTTAGGCTCTCAAAGGGTTAAAAGAGGACTAACACCTCCTAATATTACCCCCCCCCCCCCCACACACACACACACACACACACGTACCTTTCTGTGGGCAGAAAATTATAATGTCCCTGATGAATGCCCTTACCTAAGGGAAAACATCATCAAACAGTCCTGAATGTCATATCCATGGAAGCAGATAAGACAGTTGCTCTCACTGCTTCGCAACAAATTGTTTACCCCTATTGTCCTTAAAGGGTTAATTGGGTTCATGTACTCTGCCTGTTTCAGTGTGTAACCACTGCCAGCAAACTGTCCTGTCCGCCTCTATGGGTATGACATCCAGGACTATTTTAAGATGTACACTATATGACCAAAAGTATGTGGACACCACTCCTAATTATTACATTTAGGTGTTTCAGTCACACCATTGCTAACAGGTGGATAAAATCAAGCACATAAGCATGCCATCTCCATAGATAAACATTGGCAGTAGAATGGGTCGTATTGAAGAGCTCAGTGATTTTAAACGTGGCACTGTCGTGGGAAGACACCTTTATCATAAGTCAGTTTGTGAAAATTCTGCCCTGCTAGAGCAGCCCTGGTTCACTGTAAGTGCTATTATTGTGAAGTGGAAGCATCTAGGAGTAGCACAGCTCAGCCACAAAGAGGTAGACCACTCGCACTCACAGAGCAGACTCACTACAGAGTTCCAAACTGCCTATGGAGGCAACACCAGCACAAGATTTTACGTCAGAGGCTTCATGAAATGGGTTTCCATGACCGAGCAGCTGAACACAAACCTAAAATCACGCAATGCCAAATGTTGGCTAGAGTGGTGTAAAGCACACCGTCACTGGACTCACTGGAGCAGTGGAAACGTGTTCTCAGGAGTGATGAATAACACTTCATTATCTGGAAGTCTGATGGAGGAATCTGGGTTTGGCAGACACCAGGAGAATGTCACCTACTGGAATGCATAGTGCCCACTGTAAAGTTTGGTGGAAGAGGGATAATGGTCTGGGGCTGTTTTTCAGGGTTTGTACAACATACAAAGACATTGTAGACAGTTGTATACTTCCAACTTTGTGAAAACAGTTTGGGGAAGGTCATTTCCTGTTTCAGAACAACTGTGCCCTGTGCACAAAGCAAAGTCCATAAAGACATGGTTTGATGAGCTTGTTGTGGAGGAACTCGAGTGATCTGCACAGTGCCCTGACCTTAACCCCACTAAACACCTTTGGAATGTCGACTGCCAGCAAGGCTGCCTCGTCCAACATCAGTGTCTGACCTCATAAATGCTCCTTTGGCTGAAAGAACACAATTCCCCACAGACACACTCCTAAATCTTGTGGAAAGCCTTGTGATGGTCAGGTGTCCACATTTGGTCATATAGTGTATCTTCAGCCAATGCACCAGTGTGAAATTCTTAGGGGCCATTAGGTCTTTCTGGCTATAGTAAGGTTTTCTGGTTTATCCTTAATAGGTGTTAGTTCTTATTTGGTACTGGTGTAAAAGCCCGTGTACACGGGCCAAGGTCCGGGTAATGTTAAGAGGCCGCTACCTCACTGCTCCACGCGATGCAGCCTTGTGTCACCTCACTCACACGATGCAATCATGCGCAGTAGAGACTGCCCGAACGCGGGCAGTCTCTACTGAGCATGACTGCATTGTGACAAACATCCTAGAGAATTATTATATAGGATAACATGTATATGCTGCTGTCCTGACATCCTTTGTTGCTGTTCTTTTGAGTCTTTAAACGCGGCATTAGATGCTCAGGAAATGTGGCATTTAGCTGACTATATTAACGCGTGGCCGGCACTTGGTGACCACGGGTCTTTTTTATTATCGCTTCCAGTGCCGCACCGGGAGCCCTGAACTCCATGACATGCCAGGACCGTCACTGGTCCTTAAGTGCCGGACCAGTGTGACGGTCCAAGTACGTCATCAGACGCAAAGAGTTAATCTTAAGCTTGTCATATATATCGCCTGTTTCCCTCTTGGGTGCTAGATGGTTTCCAGTCAATTGCTTTGCGATGCTTTAGAGACCTCTTTAGCATCCATGCAAAAACTACTGTATATTTTATAGAGTTTTTCCAGATAAGTAAAATGGTATTTGCACTGCTGAAAGATTTGTTTATTAAAATGTATTATAGTTGAATTGTATTTATCTTTTTACACAGCAGCTTCAATCGGTCACCAAAAGCCACCTTTTTTCATATAATGCAGGGCTGTCCAAGTTCAGTCCTCATGGGCCATAAACAGGCCACAATTTAACCCTCTGAGTGCCAGAGGGGTATGCAATGTGTTGTGTACCCCTTTGGCATTCAAAGGATTAAGGATTTCCTTGTCTGAACACAGGTGGGACAATCAAAATGAATGAGCCAATGATTAACTCAAATGATCTTAATCAGGGAAATCCTTAAATCCTGGCCTGTTAGTGGCCCTTAAGGATTGAACTTGGACAGCCTTGATATAATGCACTGTATGAAAGAGCTTGAATCACTCACTGGCTCTTCAAAGATAAGTGATACGAACTGTACCAGCTAATATCTACAGCAGAAGAATGTAATAAGAACAGCATCAACTAGTGTTCACAACAGAAAATTGCCATATAATTTAAAATAAAAATTGATATACCTTTTAAATGAAAAATCTCCCAGCAGTGTACCATTGTTTTGCTCAGTAGGAGAATTACAGCATTGATTATTTTCTTTAAATATTACTACTCATTAAAATAAAATATCAGGGCTTTTTTAAAAAAAATAATAATAAGAAGAAGACTATATTTTTGTTTATACTCTTTATTTGACCACTTGAGTTCAGTAAAGAGAATCTAAAATACTCACTGGAGCATTAGTCTTGCACACGGTTCTCCTTGTTTCAGTGGTCCTCTCAGGAGACCCGATTCTGGAGTTTCTGTGTTAGGACGTCAGCAGCCTGCACCTGCATTAGAATGCTACAAGCAGCTTTTTGTGTCGATGTATTCCCCAGATATCACCACGTTCTCCTCTGAGTACTCAGACATAACAGTTAAGTACCTCTCTTCTTGGCAATGCTAAGCGCTGGCCTGAGAACAATCAGAGAGCTTCTATTTAGCATTGACTGAAAATGGCTGAAAATGCAATTTCTAAATGATCAAAAAATGTAAAAATTGCAAATCTAAATGTTCTTGGTTACGTGACAAATGTTCCCAAGCTGTAAAGGCAATTGTAATAAACGTGTTCTGCCATCCAGTAAGGCAGGTGTAGTCCATTATTAGCACTCCAGCTGTTCTGGCCTACAGCTCCCATCATCCCCAACCAGTTTTTGACTAGGAATGATTGCTATAATGAGTGTTAGAACTGGATAGAGCAGGGGTGGGCAATGCAAGAGCCTCCACCTTTTGCTTGACTACAATTCCCATCATCCTCTGGCAGTTTAGGATTACATATTTTAGTAATTATTATGTAGTACGTGAGATTTCCACAAACCATGCTTGCTTCTCTGAACAATCAAAACTTATAAAAACATTCTTTGTTTTTTTTTTTTGTTTGTTTTTTTACTGGAAAATAAGTAAAAGTGAAGAATTTGGGGTTATTTTTTCTGTCAGACATTAAACTTAAAAAAATAAATAAATTCTCATGAAAAAGAAAATGTCAGCCTGCAGTTACCTAATATTGTGACAGTTGAGTGATAACGACTTCCATTTTCTCATGTTTCACAGAAAAAAAAAATATAACTGGTAGAGTAATTTAATGTACAAGTAAATGTTTGCTAATCTGCTTTCTTTTATGGTGTTTCTTCCCCTTTAATAACATGAACACTGAAGTCATAAATACAGGGTCAGTCTTATTCATTAAATTAAAGAGGGGTAATTTTGGAGCAAACCATTTGTACCATAGAGGACAAATGTATTTTCTCTTTGTTATAACTGGGGCTTTTAACTGCTTGAAAACAAGAGAGATCGCTAACACATCTCTATCATCTGAGGAGTTAACCCTTTGAATAAATGGATAAAAGAAGAGCACTCCACAAATAATATATACATTTACTGAAACATATTAAAAACCGTATGACGATAAACACTGTAAATAGTACAATAACCCCTTCAGGACCCATGACGTGCTGTGACCATCATGGGAAAACTTCTGTTATACCCTTGAGTGCAGAGGGGTACGCAACGCATTGCAAAGCAATGCATTGCGTACCCCTCTGGCACTCAAAGGGTTGGGATCCCATGATGGTCCTGGCACATCATGGATTTCAGGGGTCCCTGCATGACTGCACGCCGTTCAGGGACCCCTGAATCCATTGGGCATAAAAAAGTAAAGGCCCCACGGTCCATAACGGCCGGCCGCTGGCCTGTCCTTAAGGACCACGGACATTTGCGGATTCAATGCAGGCCTCCTCATTGAGCCCTGAAAGCCATGACTATCCTGGCACATCAATGGTCCTTATGGCTCGCTGACCCACGATATGCCAGGAGCGTCATGTGTCCTTAAGGGGTTAAGGGGATAATGTATAAGTGTAAAGTCCTCAGACCAGTCCAAGGTGTAAATTGATCATAGAAGGTAAACTGCTCTTCAGTATCAAAAGGTCACAGTACTTCTCCTATCCTCTTTATGTGGGAGACTGTTGCAAGCATAATAAGGTGAAGGAGCGAAGCAATCAGTTTATAAAAACAATGTTCGTTATGATGCCAAGTAAGGAAGCTCCTCTTGTCTTAATAAAGCTGATGAATAACCATGTGTATCAATGGTATCAGGGTCCAATATGCAGCAGGCAGAGACTGTTGTATGTAATGGAGATTATAATGAAACTGTGCAATACCAAGTTGGACCGTGTTTCTTGTCTCCTTTAAGATTTGTCTCTCCCAACTGTATCCAATACGTGCATGGACAGAGGTGATCTTCATATGATGAAACAGTATAAAGGTTGTAAATAACCCTTTGTATACCAGAGGGGTATGCAACATATTGTAAAGTAATGTGTTGTGCACCTTCTCTGGCACTTAAAGATTTTAAAGCTCCATTTATCCTTCTGTGTGCCAGAGGCATATGCTACACATACCACTCCGGCTCTCAAAGGGTTAAATCAAGTGGACTTTTGGCGTTGTCCCCTATGGTGCAGCTGTTTTGTGATGAAATTGCCTGTCTCTGGTTTTCTGCATGGGATCCGTTGCATTGCCATTGGGACACATATAACACCAGACATGTACACACTATACTACAGAGGTAGTCAATTGTTGGACCTCCACCTGTTGGGGACTACATCTCCCATCATTCTTAGCCAGCTGCTGATAATGATGGGAGTTGCAATGCCCAACAGCTGGGGGTCCAACAATTGACTATCCCTACTTAAGGCTGCGTGTAATTATGGCTCACTAATGGATATGTAGATCACTTATGTTAATCCATCTAGAAGAGGGAGACTACAAACGAAGCCTTTAGTGACATCATGTTGTGACACTCTCTTGTTTTGGACACACTATATTTTGTCATAATGATCTAAAATTGGTTCCAAATGTGTTTTCCTGACCCCTTCTCCAAGCGTGTTGGTGCACAGGCTCAATGATGTTTCTGTAGTCTCGGCTGTATTTACAGTAATTATATGCATAATGTAGCATATTATTGTCCGGATTTCCTGTTTAATCAGTACAGAGCTTCTTACAAGTGCAGCTGAAAAGGGCAAACAAAATTAAGGCTTTATATACCAAAACAAGTTTGATTTGCTAATCTCCCAGCATTCCAAAGTACACAAATTTGTTCCACCAAGTTTCCCGATGGCTTGCAGATGGGCAATGATTAATCAGAGAGCGAACTGTGAAGTAGTTTGCAATTAAACTGGAAAGCTCTGAAGCATGCTAATTGAATCAGAAAATTAGAGACACTGAGTAGTAATTGGCTATTTCTCATGCAGCAGGTGCCAGGCCACTGATCTGTGGAACAAGGTATTTAAGGCACATTAGCAGTAGTAGAAATACTTTTCGATATGGAACGGTTAGGTTTTCTGCTAGTTTTCACTACTGGTGTCAAGACATACAGCTGTGTTTTTTAAAGGAACACTAACAACTCTAACCCGCCTTGGACACCAGAGGTGTGTGCAACACATTGCAATGCTTTGTGCACCTCTCTGGACACAACGTGTGAATAGTAGACGCTCACTTACTTTAATCTGGGCGAAAAATCCTAATGTCAACTAAGAATCCATTTTGGGTGGATATGGTTCTCAAAATTTAATCATTTATATTCGTAATAGATATCATGTCCTCCTACAAATATCTCAGTGTATAGCTCCATGTCAACCTTACATTTCATCTTCATATTGATAAATTAACATCCAAACTTTATTCTAAAGTCCCCTGGTAAGAAACTGTTTGTTTTGCAACAGCTGTTAATGCCAGTCAATGATTATTGCAGAGGTAGACAACCTGAGACCCTCCAGATTTTCAGGACTACAATGTGCATCAGACTTGGACAGCTGGAGGGCCTCAGCTTGCCTAGCAATGGACTAAAATGATATAAAGTATATGCTCCTCCACCACAAATTTGTCTTGCTAAACTCAACACTTTGTATACTTTGTTGTCACTTTGTTCTTCAATGTTCTACCGTCACTCCAACTCTACAGGACATACTTGAAAACAAGAGAAACTCAATGTGTTTTTCCTGGTACAACACTTTCCAAATAAATTCATTTTAGAAAACAAAGCCACACAGTATCCATTCATAGTGGCCATCTGGATTTTCTGACCAGGTTAACTTTTTGAGCGCTATAAAGGTATCCAACACATTGGGAAAGTAGTGGTTTGTCCTAAAAATGACCAGGATCAGCAGGGGAATAGGTGAAAGAAGGTAGAGAGTGAGAAAGTGGGTGGTATTCCCATAGATCTTGCATATCCTGTGAAGCGCCCTGTGTCTCCAGAGACCTTAATAAAGTCAGAAACCCAAAGATTTCCCAGGAATGACTACTGGTGCCTGATGCTCTGTGATACCAAGTAAGATATGAAGGGTGGAATGCAAGAAAGTGGAGCAGTTGCTATTTTATAAGCGCCATAAATGTATGTGCTATTTGTGATTGCTCACATTTTAATGCAAGAAACCTGATGCTGAATAGCACATGCTCCTAAATTAACCCTTAAGGACTAATGATGTGCCAGGACCATCACAGCATGCTGCACTTAAGGACCAGTGATGGTCCTAGCATGTCATGGAATTCAGGGGTCCCCGCTCAGCTACACGCCTCTTGTGGACCCTGAATCAGATGCGGCAAAAAAAAAAAAAAAAAAAAGCTCCATGGTCCTTAACTGCTGGCCACTTGGCTTGTTGTTAAGGGGTTAATAGCAAAGTTAGCCATATATATGTAAATGTCTAATTACTTTGCAGATTTATGCGCAATTGCTAATCCTCTCACAAAATGGCAGAAATGTTAGACACGCCCACATTTTGAAAAGCATTCACTAAAAAATGAGCAAACATTTACTAACTGAGAAAAAACATGTACAATTCAGAAAGATTTTAGTGCTAATCATTTTGCCATCAAAATTACGTATAAATAGCGATTGCGCACGTTTGCGCACGTTTCTAACGCACAGTGAACCAGGATAAGTGAACCAGGATTTCCCGTGCCACTGGGCCATATGTACAAACAAAAAGTGGAGCAATTCAGGAACAAACTTACTGCACCTTCGTGGGACAAATAAATGTTAATTATAATTGCAATAGGAATTTTAACTCCTTCAAAGCTAGAGGGGTCCTCAGAACTTGCTTTTGGGACTTCTCTAGACTGTAAGCTCTCACGAGCAGGGCCCTCTGATCCTCCTGTTCTCCATATCTGATTGTACTATTTAATACCTCTGTATGTCTATTCCCAATTATACAGCACTGCGGAATTAGTTGGCGCTATATAAATAAATAATAATAATAATTCTCTAATATTCAAGTGGCTAAAGGCCTTCTCCAGATCAGCTGGGATATGACAAATCTTTACTTGTGCCCTGTGTGTAGTGGATTTGCCCCAGAATTGTTCAGTGCATATGGCCCTTTGTCACTGCTTATATTCAGAGATTTAGCCAACTGGGTCAGTCCTTCTTAACCCTTAAATCTCCAGGGGGTGCTTCGCAATACATTACGTACACTTCTGGTCATTAAAGGATTATGAATAACTGGTGCAATTCTGGGACAAACCATTTGCACCAAGGGGGGGGGGAATAAAGGCTCTCATTGACTGAAATGGGACTTTTAACCTCTTGAATGGTTGAGGGGTCCCAATACATAGCTTTGCAATGCATTAGTGACCTCTCTAACAATCAAGGGGTTAAAAAGAAATTTAAATAATTTTAATTTTTGCCTTCTGGTGCAGTTCGTTTGTACCAGAAGTGCTCCAGTTCTCCTTTGTACATCAGCCCTTAGGTGTGCTAATATTGGCCCAGGAGGAATCAAATTAGCATGTATTGCCATGCGTATAATATATGTGTTAGTTTTTCATTCAAATGAATTAAACGTATATTTGGCTCCTTTAGTGGGGATCCCTGGAATCAACCCCTTAACCCTTAGAGTGCCAGAGGGGTACGCAACGCATTGCAAAGCAATGCGTTGCGTACCCTTCTGGCACTCAAAGTGTTAAGGACTGCCCGGTCCCAGGGTGGGGTGTTCTGGAGGACCAAGGCACAATTTGTTTTCCATGTTGCACTGTGATCTCAAACTTCTGTGACATGCCAGGACCAGTCCTTAACCTTTTGAGTGCCAGAGTGGTACGAAATGCATTGCTTTCTGTACCACTCTGGCACTCAAAGGGTTAACACCCGGACAACCGTGACTGTCCTGGCACGTCATCGGTTGTTAAGGTGTTAATCCTAGGAGCAAGATCTTGTTGATGATTTAATTCTTCAATTTTTGTATCATTGTCAAGTGGATTTAGGGATACAAATGGTTTCTTTCTTTAATCTCTGATTGTACTGTACTAGAAAACCTATTGAAAAAGGAAAATGATAATAGAGTCAATCTTTTTTGTGCTAAAGAGGCCTGCAGATACATCTGAATTCCTCTCTAGCGCGGTAGGGATTAGTTCAAGGAATAAACAGCAGCTTTCATCCGTGTAGAAGAATTCAGAAAATATTTTTTTCAGCTGGATATTAGTCTGTGACATTAATAGCATACAACCAGCACTGCTGTGAGCTTGGTAGGTATCGAAAACAAATTCATATCATGTCACAGCGTGAGTTTATATCTTCTAATTAGTGCTTCCACTTTCCAAAGCGAGTGCATGCCATGAAAGTTTGTTTGCCATGCCAATCGGGATCCCAACGCGTAGTGTGCTGTTTGTTAGTTGAATGACTGAGCAATGGGATCAGGATGGTAATCAAGAACCAGTGTGACATGGAACATCAGGAAAGTTCTAAATTAAAAGTGCAGGGTGACTTTTTTTCTTGGCAACTTTAAGAAAGCACTAACACTTAGAAATGATCTAGGGTTAGACACATTTAATTACTTTGTACTCCATGCTAGCCTCTAAAAAAATGAGGCCTAAAATCAAGTCTTATATACGCTCTCTAGGTGCTCTTGTTTCTGCTTTTCCCGGGGTTCCCATCACAATAGAAGTCTTTAGAGGTTCTCAGAAGCATACCTCCCAACATATCAAATGGCCAAAGTGGGCCATCATTGTTTTAGGTGGTGCTGCTGGGGGCTGGGCATTACCTTGAATGTTTAGGTTATTCCATGACCTATTAACACCTCTTTGTGGTCAAACTGAATAAATGATTTAGAACAAGACCAAAGTATTTTATTTTCACAAGTTAATTTATAAACACATATAGTGAAGTTTAAACAAACATCACAGTGAGTTTTATTGCTGTGAAACAAAGTGAAACACTTGTATACACACCGCACAGTCTGATCTCCAAAAAAGAGTAACACCAGGGTGGAAACATGGACAGAGGAATTTCAGTCTCAAATAGGGACTATCCCTCCTAAAGACGGACACTTAGGAGCTAGTTTTTTTGTGTGCTAATGGTCTTGAGATGAGGTGTCAGACTTTTACATAGGATAGGATTGGGTATTATTAAATGAATGGCATAAATTATGCACAAACGATAAAAGGTACATTAACATCTAAAAATGTTATATACACTTAAATACCCTGTACTTCATGCTAGCATGTGTTCT
This sequence comes from Rhinophrynus dorsalis, assembly GCA_037306005.1. Taxonomy (NCBI): domain Eukaryota; kingdom Metazoa; phylum Chordata; class Amphibia; order Anura; family Rhinophrynidae; genus Rhinophrynus; species Rhinophrynus dorsalis. Next base: position 580,477,912 of record CM074718.1, read on the forward strand.
GAGACCTGAACTCTAGTCTTTCATAAGCTCTGAGGGAGTAATGAGTGGACACTAGGCACGGATATTAGCTTGTATCTCTTTCTCTATTTCTCAAACCCTTGGTCTATAATAAGCAAGAACAAAAAATGTTGTGTTTTTTTTGCTAGACAGATCTCCAAGCATTGCTCTGCAAGGGGTTAAATAATAGCCTGTAAAGGGGTATAAAAGCTGATGCAAGGCAATTGAGATTGCTCTTGCCACACCCACAATTCATAATGTGGGTGTGGCCATGTAGTGCTTTAGGCACTTTTCTACTGTACCTAACTGGGAAATTGACCGAGTATCTTAACACATTTTGCATGCTCTCATACGCTCTTTAACTCCTTTCTGACCAGAGGAAATGCAGCTCACTGCACACCCCTTTGACCTTTAAAGGGATAGTAATGTTTCATAATAAAAGCATCTCTAATTAATCTTCATAGTATTTGGACCTTGGAGAGTGTTATTTCAATTTTGTCAGAGTTGTAGTTCAAGAGTAATTCAATGACAAAGTATCCCCCTCCCGCCCCTTTACTGATGTCACACTGTTCAGCCAGATCAGAAGGGAGGTGCCCAGGTAGATTGCAGAGAGGGATAATCTTCAATTAAGATAAGGGAAAAACCTGAAGAACGTGTCAAGGGGGGCAGGGCTTTCATTGTTCTAATAGGAAGAAGATTGTCCTCTTCTGTTATCTGTCTGGTCTTACAACCAGATTCACATCTGAGAAGAGATGGTATACACTAGGTAAAAGGGGCGGGAGGGGAAACTTTGCTTGTGAATATCTCTCAAACCATAAAGGTTTATAACGTTCTTCAGGTTTTTTTAATGCCTACAAAATAAAATAAAGCTAAAACGAAGTATTGCTATCCCTTTAAAAAGTGAATAACTGTATAGTGGAGCTGCCACCTCACAGATTTAAGAAACTATAATATGTTTATATTTAAACTGCCTATTAATTGTAGTTTTTGCATTTCAAGCAATGTAATAGTTTTAGTGATATTTGGTTTAGTAGTTGGGCACGCTTAACATCAGCAAAGCTGAGCTCTTTATGATTTGAGAGATAACCGAAGGCAAAGCTCCTCCCCTCCCTCCCCCTTCCTTGAGGTCAGCGTTGTACTGACTGCAAGGGAAGTCTGTCGTACAACAGGCTTGTGGCTCTGCAGCTGACAACGAATTATTTCACTGAAAAGGTCTTTTACATGTGCTTGGTTTGCAAGCACACGTAGAAGACCGTTTCAGTGAAATAATTATTTTTTACTATTGCGATGTCGGCTCTGCTGCAGAGCCGCCTGATGCAAATAAGATACCGGATATCCCTGCAGTCAGTACAACGCTGACTTCAGGAAGGGGGAGGGAGGGGGGAACTTTGTGTTCGGTTATCTCTCAAACCATAAAGGTTAGAGAGATGGCACTGGGGATAATTAAATTCTTTTTACCATGGCTACAATATGGGGATTAGTAATATTTAAGTATTACTATCCCTTTAAGGTCTTCTTCCTTAGAAATGAGCAGGAATGCAACTCTTTGGGCAATACTCTGCACCAAAAAACTCCATACTACTTTTGACTGGTGCTTCAAGAAAGTAGAAAAAAAGATTATAACATAATAGACACTTAGTAGCACTTTTTACAACACTACTTTAGCACACTTTCACACCAACAACAACAATGCAGATATCCTGTGCTGGATCTGTCTCCTGTTTTGTAGGATACTATTGTGGGCTGTGGTGCCTTTCATACAGGCAACTATCACATGCAGCAAAGTCCATCAAGCTGCAACTTTACTGGATTCCTGTAAGAACACAGTAAGGAAGGTCTGAATGGTGCCCTATTGGGCCACCAACCGACTTACTACACAAGAGGAGTTATGCACTAATATTAAAAGAGGAGAACACTTTTCCAGTTTTATAAGTTCACCAATGGCTTCAATAGAGTTTTGGAAATGGCTTCAATGGTTGTTTTTTTTGCCTTCCTCTGGATCAACAGGGGTGATTTGGCATGGGCTGGACTTGATGGACGCATGTCTGGTTTTCAGCCTCATCAACTATGTTACTATTTTACCAAGTCGTATGTTATACTGTAAATCCACTCATGTTGGAGGCATCTTAGTGCACTGGCTTTGAAGAAAAGCATAAGAATAACTTGTAAGCTGGAGCACTCTCTGGACAATGAGAGTGCTCCAGCTTACATGCAGAAATCCTCCCTCATCAGAGGAGGCTGGATCAAGGGAGGGCAGCAGAGGAAGACTTACAGACTATGGTACACAGCTGTAACCACAGTCTGTCCAGAAGGAAGGCACAGGATCATTGATAATGGTTTAATTTCTTCTGAACAAAGAATTAAAAAGAAAAATGACAATAGCATACCAGCTAGTCGCTGTATAAACATAATTTTTAAACACACTTGTAGAGCGGTGATAGATCCCCTGTAATTCCTTCTACCCGGTCAGTATTTGGTTTATACACTTTATAGAGAGGTGTGCTCAATGCATTGTTCAACTTTCTGGCTGTGGTCAGTGTGAAATTTCAGGTTGATGGACTCTGCCATCAAATTGTTGGCCATATATTTTGTAGGAGGGAAAGTTACTTGTGGGTCCTTTGAATATTGTATAGCAACAACAAAAATGATCATTATACTACAAATTCACATAGCTGGGAACTCTCCGGATATGACCCAGAGACTGCAGATTTTATACTAAGTTGCCAGGTTTCCAGGGATACTGGCTGATTCTCAGGGCTCAGTGAGTTCCCTTGTAGCTCCTCCCATTTCAGTGCCAGTCCTTGTCACTCTCCAACCTGTTCTTCCCACCTCAATCCCCACCTCCCTCCATCCCAATCCTACCCACTTTATGATGCGAACTACATAATTTGGACACTCCCACCCCCTGAACTTAGTGGTTGGAACAAGATGGTTCCCAGGTATGCTAATTCATCTTTTTCAAAAGTATGTTTAAGAAGGCATCTGTTATGTTAAAGGGCAACTATCATGGAAAAAAAATGAGATTCATTATTTTACTAGTTCATTGCTCCTCCTCCCACATCTAAAAGTACAGTCCTAAATGAAAAGGTCCACCAAAAGCAGATTGTCCCACTTTCTACAAAAGCTGAAGAAGCTATGAACAACTGCATTCTTATTGGTTGTTCAGATTGGTGTGATGTTACAACTGCCAATAGAAATCTTCAGCTGGTTCCTGGAGCTCACAGCAGTAGCTCTGGGAAGTAAAGGCCCAGATGGGAAGGGAAAGGACTTGTGATGGCTATAAACTTATAATACTATTAGTTGCTCTGGTTGGTTGCCCTTAATTAACATGCATTATATACCTAAAATTAATAACCTCACCTGAAGAGTTGACACTTTGTTATTATCCCCTTGGGTGCTACAAAGAGACTTCCAACACATTGTTTTGCAATGCTTTAGAGCCCACTTTAACATCCAGTGGGTTAAAATACGAAATGTAGCAAATGCGTTAATCAAAATGGACCAGTTTCTAATGAGAAACAGAAGTGCACAAACTTCTGAGCACTAATAATATCATTCGGTAGATAATTGTAGAAAATAGTGCATTTAAAGTGAGTACCATAAATTATAGATGGTAAACAGTGTGTAGGGGATATGTTCAAACTGTGCCTCATTTAAATGAAGGCTGGGATTTAGCTCTGCAGCACATTATGTGCCTTCATTAAGTTTTAAAGTCGCCTCTATAATGTTTTATTAAAATCTCTTGACAACTCATCCATAGAGGAATGGAAAATGAAGGGGAAGCTTGCACTAGGTGCCATTATTCTGCATTAAGATTCCAAGGGTTTTTCGTTTTCAAGTTGTTATGCTAGGTTCCTGAATTCCACTAAAGATAAAGAGACACACACACACACAGTTACACACAGTGGTAGTGAAAACTATAACTACTGTTTATTAAATATGCATTACAAAAAAGGACTTAAAAGATACTTAGCTACCGCCGGAGTTTTCATCAGTGTGGGAGAGTTCTCCATACGCTTCTGCAGCAACAATCTTTTAAACACACAGGCTTGAGATTAGATACACACTCTCTATGTCTCAAGATGGCTCTGAGAACCTAGAGGCGTCTCAACTTGTTAACACCTTAACGACTCTTGACGGTCATAGTACGTCATGGGTCGATCTGAGTTAACGACCCATGACATACTATGACTGTCATGGAATTCCAGGCTTTCCCCGCGGCTGGGGGGGAAGAAAATGTAGAAATGCTTGTGTGAATACACACCGATATAATGAGGGCTGGGAGTCCTGCGTGCAGTCCAGAGGTAGTGACATATTTGGCACTAATGTATACAGTTAATAAGACCCTAACATCTAAAGCAGTTGATATCAGAAGATTCAGTGGAACACCGTAGTTCCTTGAACAAGTGCAAGAGGTGTATTGGACCTAGTGATAACTAATAAACCAGAAATGGTGTCCAGTATTAAGGTAAGAGAACTTTTGGGAAACAGTGATCACAACATGGTTACATTTGAGATTAGTCTGGCAAAACAAAACTGTATAGGTTTAACAAAAACTCTTAATTTTTTTTTAAAAAAAAAGCTAACTTCAAAGTGTTAAGGGCTTCAATGCAACACATAGACTGGGATATTTTATTTAAAGGCAAAAATACTGAGGAAACATGTTCAGAATTCAAATTTAGGTTGCAGAAATGTACCCAATATACCAATGTATACCAATGGGGAACAAATGCAAAAGAAGTAAGTCACAGCCAATGTAAAGAAGGAAATGGCAAGGAAAAGAAAACACATTCAAATTTTTTAAGTCTGAAGGAACTGAACAATCTTTCTTAAAATACGGGGAGTGCAACAAAGATTGCAAAAAAAGCAATTAGGGAGGCAAAAATAGATAATGAAACTTGAATTGCAAGGCAAAGCAAGACTAATCAAAAAAGTTTTTCAAATATATAAATAGCAAAAAACATAAGAGGGAGTGCATTGGACCATTAAAAAATGAGATGGGTGAGATGATTAGTGAGGATAAGGAAAAGGCCGATGTTCTAAACACTTTCTTTGCATCAGTATATACAAGGGAGCAAGGAATGGTAGAAGTAACAAATAAAACAATACAATTATCAGATATTGGGTTAACTCAAGAAGATGTAATGGGAAGACTGAACAAAATTAAGACCGACAAAGCACTGGATCCTGATGGTATGCATCCAAGGGTTCTTCAGGAACTTAGTGCAGTGTTAGCAAAACCTCTATATTTACTCTTTAAAGATTCTATCACCACAGGCTCAGTGCCACAGGATTGGCGAAGAGTTAACATAATGCCTCTATTTAAGAAGGGAACTAAAGCAGAACCTGGGAATTATAGACCTGTGAGTTTGACCTCTGTAGTGGGGATAATAAGGGACTATATTCAGTATTACAACACAAAAAATAAGATCATTAGCACGAATCAACATGGTTTTATGAAGAATAGATCATGCCAAACTAATCTTTTCAGCTTCTATGAGGAAGTAAGCGGCAACCTTGACAATGGCAAGGCAGTAGATGTAGTATATCTAGACTTTGCAAAGGCATTTGATACAGTGCCACACAAAGGCTGGTGTACAAAATAAGGAAATTGTGGCTAGGAGATAACCTTTGCAATTGGATACAAAACTGGTTGAAGGATAGGGAACAGTGTGTGTGGTTGTAAATGGAAAATTCTCCAATACAGTTAAAGTGGAGAGTGGAGTACCTCAGGGTTCAGTATTAGGTTCGCTGCTTTTTAACATGTTTATAAATGACCTGGAAATAGATATGGAAAGCAAAATATCCGTATTTGCAGATGATACTAAATTATGCAAGGTCATTAATTTAGAACAGGATATTTTCTCTCTACAGAGGGACTTATATACAATGGCAGATTGGGCAAACAAATGGAATATGAAGTTTAATGTGGGGAAGTGTATAGTCATGCATTTGTGAGGAAACAATCCCAAGGCTACTTATGAACTTAATGGAATAATTTTAGGGGACTCATTGCTAGAGAAGGACCTGGGTATCCTTGTCAACTACAAACTTGGAAACAGTGACCAGTGTCAAACAGCAGTAGCAAAGGCAAACAAAATCCTAAAAAGAGGTATTGAAGCAAGAGTGGATAACATTATTTTGCCATTATACAAATCATTGGTAAGACTCACCTTGAGTATGCAGTGCAATTTTGGGCACCAGTTCTGAAAAAGTATATACTAGAACTAGAGAGGGTACAGCGAAGAGCAACAAAATTAATTAAGGGAATGGAGGACTTGACATATGAGGAATGACTAGACAACCTTGGTTTATTTACTCTAGAGAAAAGACGACTAAGAGGAGACCTTATCGCATTGTACAAGTATATGAGAGGTCAATACGAGGATCTCTGCGGTGAGCTATTTATTCCAAGGCCTGATCAGATGACCAGGGAACACCCCTTGAGATTAGTGGAAAGGAGGCTTAGACTTCAGCAGAGGAAGGGTTTTTTTTACGGTAGGGTCTGTTAAATTGTGGAATTCATTTCCCAAGGAGGTGGTTATGGCAGATACAATGGATACATTTAAGAGAAGATTAGACACATTTATTTCCAAAGATAACATACAGAGTTATACTGTTTATCAGTAGGCAGATCAGGAAGGTCTGAACTTGAAGGACTTGTGTCTTTATTCAACCTAATTTACTATGTTACTATGTTTGCCTGAACACATTTGAAGACAATTAAAATGCTTAATTGCCTGCTACTATGGGAAGGGACTTATAGGAGCAGAAAACTTTTTTAATGGAAAAAAAATATATTGTAAGAATTATCCTGGTGTGTAAATCAGTGGTCCTGGTATGGTTTTTTTTTTACATTAACAATGGCCTCTAGTAGTCCAATTTCAAGTATTTATTCTGTTGCATTCAATGGGGGAGGTGAGTTGCCAACAAACAGCTCTTCTCAGAATGTGATAGAAACTAAGGGGGAGATTCACTAAGCGGTGGTAAAGTGTAGATGACCTCTCCAGTTTATCACTTCTCCAATTCCTATGTTATAATATGGAGCCTATTCACTAAGATTTCTACAGGTTTGGAGGTCTTAATCTATAGGCTCCATAGAATAAAATAGGAACTGGAGAAGAGATAAACTGTAGAAGTTATCTCCACTTTATCTCCTCTTTATCTCCTCTTTATCACCACTTAGTGAATCTCCCTCACGGTCATGCTGTCAGTTTGAACTCTCAGGAAGTAGTCATGCTGTCACTCAGTTCCTGACAATTGAAACAGTTATAACTTTTGACTAATACAACTGCCAGCATTGGTAGTATAGTTGTTTTACTCTGCAGGAAAAGTCCTATAAAAATATACTGCTCCTTAAATATGCATTTAAGTAAGCAAAAAGGTGCTATTCTGGAGAAAACCAGCTGCCTCATAGGGGAAAGATGAGCATTCCCAATTATTAAAAAAAAAAAAAAAATGCTTTTAACCCCTTAATTGTTAGATAGGTATACAAATGCTTGTGTAAATACTTACTGATGCAGTGAGAGCTGGGAGAGGACTACTCTCAGTCCAGAACTATAGTATTATTTGCTGCTCATGTGTAGAGGCACTAACATCTAAAACAGTGGGTCTCAAAAAGGAGTCAGCGGAACCACTGAGTCAATGGAAGAAGTTCAAGTAGTTCTACCAAACACATTACAAGGCAATGAAAATGCTTAACCCTTTCAGTGTCGGAGCGGTACGCAACACATTGCTCTACCATGTGTTGCGTACCCCTCTGGCACTGAAAGGGTTAAGCATTTTTTTGTTAAGCTTTCAGTGCCAGAGTGGTACGCAAGGCATGGCGGAGAAATGCGTTGTGTACCCCTCTGCCACTGAAAGAGTTAACCTCCAAAGGGGTATCACATAATATGGAAAACGTACATATTGCAGGCTTTATCCAGCAAAGTCAGACATGGATATTTCCACTGCTGATGTTTTAGTTAAAGGGTTTTGCAGGCCAAGTTTGCATTTTTTGGTTGTAATACTTCCATGGCCTTAAATGTTACAGTATCGATTGTGACTTTTCTTTGACGTTTTTGCAAAAAAAAATGTTTTCCAGCTTTGTGAGTGATTTTTACATCATTGTAAACTGCACTTAAACTCTTATTTTAGCCATACCTACACATTATGCTGTAAAGCTGTTTTGGAGCACATAACGCATAGATGGGTTCATGCGTTCAGCCAATTTGTGTGAGACACATAAGTTTGCCCCTTAACAATTGGCTTTCGTTATTAACATGCATATACGTCAGATAAATACAGTTGCCTCTTTAATATCATAAAGATTGCTGTGATTTGAAAATTAAATCAAATTTTTATTCAGTTAACTTTAAAACTAATATAGTGCTTGCTATCACATATAAAAGTTTACTCTAATAATTACTTAGACAAACAACCACACCTTGCTAGAACTTAAGATATATGGTATTGTATGTGTTGAACTAAAATATGCAGGGAGAAGCAATTTATTGTTGCACTTCTCACTTCCTGCACTGTTGCACTGCGGTGTACAGCATCCTGTGTGAAATGTGCAAAAAGAAATTGCTTCCCCCGAACTGATGAATATCCCATATCTTCAATTGTTATCCTGTTAGTAAATTTTACAATAATAATTGCGAAGGCTACATCATGTTCTTCCATTTATGAGCAACATGCATTTAGTGTCAGTGTTACTTTAATACACAGGACACCCCTCTGGTTATTAACCCCTTAAGGACCCATGACTTCTGTTTCGAGAAAAAAAAAATGTCCCATGGTCCTTAAGGAGTAATTGTGCCCTAGAAATAAATGGCTCTTAATTTTTTATCAAATTAACATACCTGGATAGATGTCCTTCATACAGAAGTGAGGAATAATATATATCAAATGAAAATAGGAGAGCAGCACTGTTTTAGATCGGAATGGAGCTTATGATCTTGATAAAGGTCCATTCCAGACCGAAACATTGACTGGAATCATTGCTGTTTTTGCTCAATAAATCTTTAAAAACAAGACCGACTGGTGCTGTTCTCATATTTCCTCTCCTACGATATACACACTCAGCTAGCAGTACTCTACAGAAGAGATCAGTCACAGATAAGTATATAAGATATAACGGATTTTTGTAAGAAGAACACCTACTTAGGTAAGTTTTTCCATTTAACACAGTGAGCCACTTATTTCTAGGGAACATTTCCCCTTTAAAATAAAAGCTCAGGGCTGCACACACTGTTCTACCTTAGTGTTTCTGTGAGTGCTATGTACCTTAAATCCTCTGTAAGCATTAGTGCTGTTTAGTAAATTAAACCTCTTCCTACATGTGTTTATTTCATGTGTGGTCTCTTTATCTGATTTTTTAAGTGACTCTAGTCTTGAATTGTAAAACGTCAACACATATATAGACAGAATTAGCAGTTTTATTGCAGGCTGTCAAATACTCAGCATTGAGGTGTTAGTGGTTTAGCAAAAGCTGATATAGTAAGGTTTACTGCTTGTGTAAAGTAACAATAGCTTATCTTTTTACTAGGGTAGTGTACAAGAGCTAGGATGTCTTTGTAACAACACAATTAGAGGCAGAGCAGACTGTTTATTCTCCAGTACAAAGTGCTGATAAATCATCCCATGTCTTTTGCTGCTGCAATCTCCACTCCCCTCTTGTAATTTACTCCTTAACCCTTTATGTTGCTTCACATGGGTGACTTTGTAGCAACATTTTCTTTTTTGTAGCAACTGAAAATGTTGATGTGTTTTTAGTGCCAGAGAGTAGCAAGGCTTGTGAAGCATCCCATTCTCTCAATATAAACAAATAAAAGTGATCAAATTGCAGGGAAAACACAGATAACCCCTTAACGACCACCCAACGTGTAGGCAACCGTTCAGGACCACGGGATTGCACAGCAGTGTGAAGCCGTGCTGCCATCCCAGAATTCCATGATGTGCCAGGACTGTCACCTCCACTTAAATGCCGGAACCAACGTGGCGGTCCTGGCACATCAAGGGTCGTTAAAACAGTACTACAAATTTTTAGCTGCATTATAGTACGTCTGAGAAATGGTGCCTTTTGCTTCATCTCTGTGTGACAATCACAGTTCATGTTACTTTTGTGAACTGCCACCATAAGACACACAAATTCATGCCTTTTTTTTTTTTTTTTTTTTTCATGATTTTCTGTTGCTGTGACAATGTCTCTTGTTGGATACCGCTCTGGTACTTAAAGTGTTAAAGAGACATTAATTACTAAAATTATATTGAGGTTAAATATCAAGTACTTACAGACAGCATGTGTAAAAATGAATTATTCATATGCTTTATTCATATGCTGCATCCCTAAAACATAATCCCAAAAAGAATAGTTTACAGTACAATACCACACAATCACTTCAGAGACACAACACATACATGTACAATACAATACCGGACAATCACTTCAGAGACACAGTACATACATATGCAATACAATACCGGACAATCACTTCAGAGACACAGTACATACATATACAATACAATACCGGACAATCATTTCAGCGACACAGTATATACATGTGCAATACAATACCGGACAATCACTCCAGAGACACAGTACATACATGTACAATACAATACCGGACAATCACTTCAGAGACACAGTACATACATGTACAATACAATACCGGACAATCACTTCAGAGACACAGTACATACATGTACAATACAATACCGGACAATCACTCCAGAGACACAGTACATACATGTACAATACAACACCGGACAATCACTTCAGAGACACAGTACATACATGTACAATACAATACCGGACAATCACTTCAGAGACACAGTGCATACATGTACAATACAATACAGGACAATCACTTCAGAGACACAGTACATACATGTACAATACAATACCGGACAATCAATTCAGAGACACAGTGCATACATGTACAATACAATACCGGACAATCACTCCAGAGACACAGTACATGCATGTACAATACCGGACAATCAATTCAGAGACACAGTGCATACATGTACAATACAATACCGGACAATCACTCCAGAGACATAGTACATACATGTACAATACAATACCGGACAATCACTTCAGAGACACAGTACATACATGTACATTACAACACCGGACAATCACTTCATAGACACAGTACATACATTTATAATACAATACTGGACAATCACTTCAGAGACCCATATCAAGATTAGTATGGTATCAGGAAAAGTAGTCATGGCTGCCTCCAAGCATATAAACCACTAGAGTCTGGGTAAAAGGTGGTACTGTGTTAGCCATAGATAAAGCAGGAGATAGGGAGTTAAAAAAAAAAAAAAAAAAAAAAGAGAGGAGTAAAAGTGATCCTTTATAGAAGACTAGTTGACTAGTCTACATGGGCCACAGTGCCATTGCCAATCGTTCGCGGGGCAGTCATGCGCAGTAGAGACTGCCCGCGCCGCGGCTGATACAGAAGGAGCATCCAGCTCTGTATCAGCCGCGGCGTGGGCAGTCTCTACTGCGCATGACTGCAGCACGAGAGCAGTCTCTACTGCGCATGACTGCGGCGTTACACACATTTTAGCGAATTATTATATAGGATTGGTAGAGTAAAAGTGATACCTTTACTGACTATCTTGAGTAGCTTTAGGATACAAGCTTTCCATAAAGGTGTTTGTTCCTGTATAAACACTACAGTACTGCACAAAGCATTGTGACACAATGTACTACACCCCTCCTGGCACTCACAGGGTTAATGTCTTTTTGTTTGACCAGAAGTACAAAACATTTACATAATCAATAACCATTGCTTTAGGGAAACAGTTTTGTGCTTCTGCTGACAATCCCAAAGATATTGATTATCTTATTTACTATTTTTATTCTGTTTCTTGCAAGTCGATAAGAAAGATCAAGAGTGTACTTTTTTGTGTGTGTATCTCTGCTTGTAGCTGGTTCTCAAGATCCAGGATACATTTTTGATTAATCACAAATGCTCCAGGGGTCACAAAGAGCAAATGTGTTTATAGAGTGTCAGCTGATGCTGTCAGATAAATATCTTAAACTCAGCTAGGGTTCATGCCCCAGCTTTAGGCCTTGCCAAATGTCTCCCCTTGTTGTAGAAGATAACAGCAGCACCAGAGGCGACTCAGATGTTCACTCACTGAAAGGCCTGACCTTGCCACTTGGATCTTCAATCAGGTGAAGTAACTTAGAGATTTTCATTTAAACATTGTAAATTAGAACTTTTTTTTATGCATGGCTTTACGTTATAAACAATGGCGTAAGCGTTGTTTAACACTCTGAGTGCCAGAGGGGCATACAAAGCATTAATGAAAGCGTTAACCCTTTCAGTGCCAGAGGGGTAATCAAAGCATTGCTTTGCAATGCGTTGCATGCCCCTCTGGCACTCAAAGGGTTAATTTTTGGCTTATAAGTATTTCCTGGCTGCAGAATATTTTTTAAGAACTTTGTATTATTTGTGAAATGTATTTTTATTATTATTACTATTATTTATTTTTGTTTTCGTTAAAAAATAAACCCAACATTAGTGTAACATTAAAATCATCAGTCCTTATGCAGAAAGCAAAAAAAAATTCTTGAACAAACCAATTGCTTTATAGGGGGAAATAAAAAATCTCAATTGATGTAAATGAGGATCTTAAGCCCTTGAATGCTAAACAGGTTTGTGAGTCATCACTATACCTGGGAACTCTCCGGATCTGACCCGTTTTCCAGACTGAATTTACTGGGTCGCTGGGGATATGGGCTGCCTCTCTGATGGTGGTCAGTTTCTTCTCCTTCCCACCCTGTTCCTCCCACTTCCTACCCACTTCCCTCCTATTTCTCCTCCTTCCCACCCTGCCCCTCCCACTTCCTACCCACTTCTCCTCCTTCCCACCCTGTTCTGTCTACTTCCTGCCCACTTCTCCTCCTTCCCACCCTGTTTTGTCTACTTCCTGCCCACTTCTTCTCCTTCCCACCCTGTTCTGTCCACTTCCTGCCCACTTCTCCTCCTTCCCACCCTGTTCTGTCCACTTCCTGCCCACTTCTCCTCCTTCCCACCCTGTTCTGTCTACTTACTGCCCACTTTATGATTCAAATGTGATAAAACCCCACCCACCCTATTAAGCCAAACGCCTTTATGAAACAAATCTCATAACTGGCATCCTCTGGTCGGCAGCACATGAGCCCTCACCGCGGGCTCAAGATGAGCAAGTTCCCAGGTATTGACATTTCTTCGTATTCAAGGGGTTAAATACCCCATTGAAATAAATGAGAATTTTGATTTGTCGCCTATGGTGCAGGGTTGATCTTCTTTTGCCTACTGCTTTCGACACATGGACATGTATAAAAGTGGTAAAGACATATTAATCTCTGTTTACACATAAAAATTGACTGGACGTATGTATATAAAGATCCTTGTACATAAAAATCCCTTACTTGCATCAAGCAGAACTTATGCCATAATTTGTGAATGCGTAATAAGAATTTTGTTGTAATGCATTTTTTTTGTTTATTAATATTTAAAAATTGTTGAATTTGGCAGTTTTAAGATTTTTTTTCCCCAATTATGTGGATCTACTAAAATGAACTGATATAGTAGAGAGAGAGAGAAAAAGAAAAAATAACCTCACATACCCATTTATTTAAAGGAACAAGAATGCTTAAAATTAACTAGGGTTTATGTAGATTTCATTTTCTGTACTTAATGCAGCATCTGTAAAAAATGCTTTGTTTTTTGAGGCCTTAAAGGGATAGTAATGTTTCATAATAAAAGCAGCTCTTATTAATCATCATAGGATTTGGACTTTGGAGAGTGTTATTTCAATTCTGTCAGAGTTGTAGTTCAAGAGTAATTCAATGACAAAGTATCTCCCTCCCTCCTTTTGCTGATATAACACTGCTCAGCCAGAGCAAAAGGGAGGTGCCCAGGTAGATTGCAGAGAGGGACAATCTTCAATTAAGATAAGGGAAAAACTTGTCAAGGGGGGCAGGGCTTTCATTGTTCTCACAGTAAGATTGTCCCCTGCTGTTATCTGTCTGGTCTATGGACTGTATTCCACATCTGAGAAGAGATGGCTTACACTAGGTAAAAGGGGCGGAGGGGAAACTTTGCTTGTGAATATCTCTCAAACCATAAAGTTTGAGAGATAAGACTTCTGTCATTCTTCATGTTTTTTTAATGCCTACAAAATAAAATAAAGATAAAACGAAGTATTACTATCCCTTTAAGAATGCTACAAGGGAGCAGACAATCTTGTCTTTTTCAGGGCTCCAATTGATAACCCAGGATTAGACGGGTGTGGGCTGAGCTATGATAACTTTTCTGAACACAAGAGCTGTGTGCACTAATCACAGCTTTAGCACTTATGTCTCAGTGTCAACACTAGTAACTGAACAGGGCAAGTTTAGTTTGTAAGTATGTAACATAATAATTAATTTTCACATATTCCAGCTGTAAGTACATGATATTTTATATCAACTTATTAAAGTTTTTGCTCTTAGTGGTCCTTCTAATGAGGCTTTAACCTCTTAATGTTGCGAAAAACATGCTGCTCTTACTACTAAACACTCAATCACTTAGTGCCACATTTCCCATCATGCTCAGTGTGTATTGAAGCCTACTTGAAATACAAACAATGCATTCTCCGTATCATCTGGCAGGGTTTATTAGGATACTAAGTGTGCAATATAAGAAGCTTCTCTGTTGCTCCTCTTTGTCATAAGAATATTTTAAGTAATATGTACCACTATAATCCTATCCAATAAATCACCCAAAGTGCGTAAAATCATCAAATGCTTTATTCCAAAAATATGTAAAAAAAAAAAAAAGTACTTTACAATATTCGTGAGTCCATAATCCTGTGCAATAGGAGAGACTTTCCATAAGGTGCAAGACTGATGTGTCAAGAAGCCACGGTGAAACCGATCAACACGATTCCCACTTACTGCGCTTATTCATGATCAAGAACCATCATGATTTTGAGTAAACGCTGTAAGCACAAAACGCGTTGATCAGTTTCACCATAGCTTCTTGACACACCAGTCTTTCACCTTAACCAAGGAAATTCTCTCCTATTGCACAGGATTATGGACTCATAAAAATTGTAAGGTACTTTTTTTTTTTTTTCTTTTTACATACTTTTGGAATAAAGCATTTGATGATTTTACGCACTTCTGGCTCATTTAATGGATATGATTACAGTGGTGCATATTACTTTAAAATATTCTGCTGTAACCTCTTAACCCGTTGAGAGCCAGATGGGTACGGGATGCGGAATGCATTGCTTGCAATGCGGTCAGTATCCCTCTGGCACTCAAAGGGCTAAAAGCTAGAGAGGTGATACCCCTTTAACCCTTTGCAATATGTTGGCTACCTCTCTGGCACTCAAAGGGCTAAGTCAGTGGGGATTTTTATTTGCCCCTTGTGGTTAATCTAGAATTACTTCACTCCGTCTCCTTTGTGTAATCTCAATACTGTCCATTTAACGTTATGTTTAAAGTATCACAATGCGAGAGAAAAGTTGCATAAAAAAAAAAAAAAAAAAGCAGCAACTGAGATTTTTTTTTATTGAATTTAGTATGCATGCATAAAACTTGTACAAGCAGTATACAGTAACCTATTATTGAGTTTGCCTTACATCATGAGAATTTTTTGTAACCCGTTAAAGAACAATGGACCACAGGTAGGTTTACCCGTAAGGGCTTCATAGACTACATTCAGAGAGCTTTTCAGTTTTAACAGCCAATTTGTAACAATTATTAAACCTTGGCAAGTACCAAAAGCACCCCAAGCTCAGACAACAAAAACACTTGTTCACATATAACCCCCCCTCCAAGCATGACCTTACTAAACACCCCGTTGTTCCACTCATCCAAAAGAGGAGGGGGGGTTCTGTTGGTCTCTTCTCCTACCCAGAGGGAATATGGCTCCACATTATCTCCCTTAAGAACTCTCCAACATATTCACCAGCCACTCTCATCCCATCAATCCCCACACTCCTTGTTCCCATACCCTAGCCCAGATATGCTTCCCCTACATTACTACTGCTTCTAGAGAATCCTTTAATGTGATTTTTATTGCTGTGGAGCAATGTGATACACATATACACACACCACACAGTCTGATCTCCTAAAAAAAAAAAAAGAAAAAAAAAAAGAGGAACATCAGAGTAGAAAACAGGGACAGAGGGCTATGAACCTCAAAGAGGGACTGTCCCTCCTAAAGAGGGACACTTGGGTGATATATGTGTCTTTCGTATACGTGTTCAGGCATGATGTATATGTGTTACATGCTAAGGGTTAAGCGAAAACTGACTGTAGTTAGATTGGGTTAGAACAAGCAGGGGCTTACCACCTAGAACCAATGATTTCAGGAACTTTAAGAGTTAACCTTTTGAGTGCCAGAGATGTAGCCAATGCATTTCTGTGTGTGAAATGCGTTGGATACCTCAGTGTGTGAAATGTGTTGGATACCGCTCTGTCATTTAGTTAATATTCAAAGCTCTCAGCTCATTTTTGAAAGTTACCCGATATGAATAGGTCTCCCCAGTTGTTCCTGCCAAAAAATGCTGATTGATTTAAATGAGGTTTATAACCCTTTTGCAACATGTTGGAGACCTCTCTAGTATTCAAGGTATGAAATGCCCCATTTAATTCAGCAGGGATTTTTATTTGTCCTCCATAATGCAGCTGATTTGCCTCAGAATTTTCCCCACTCTTTGTATGCATATGTCTCTAAATGTCTTCTTCAACAGAACCAATACCTATGTGTATGAACATAAAATGACTTTGTAGAGTAACACCTAGAAAACAAGAAAAATCTGTCTCTGTTTTGTAGTGCTAAAGGCAAAACCTCATGTCATATGGTAACACATCAATAAATCATATCTCTGCAGACTTTGTGGGCAATTGTTGTTAACCCTTTGAGTGCCAAAGAGATATGCGTTGGGTAGCTCTCTGGTACTCAAAGGGTTAAAATACCTAGAAAGTCAATCTCCTACCCTCCATTTTGTCCAGGTTTGTGGTGTGTTCCATGCTAATGAAGCGTAGACTTTGAGGGGTGCATCTTCCCTGCTAATTAGAGATCATGATGATACTGGGAAAAAAAAAAAACATGAAGAAGAAAAACAACACATCTGTCACTAAACTCCCACCAGATCTCTTGGAAACGAGACATCGTAAATATTTTACATGCAACCCACGGTTCCTTTTCAAGGTATATTTAGGTCTGGATTTTTATCAAGAGAAGAAATCATTCTCATACCCGCATACCTCCCAACATGTCAAAGAGGTACACTTGTGGCTGGTGGGTGGCACATTACAGAGGATTTGTTGGCTATTTTGTGACCTATTGACACCTCCTTGTGTAACCTAATAAGTGACTTATAACAAAACCAAAGTATTTTATTTATACAGACTAATGTATAAACACACATACTGATGTATGTGAATTTTATTGCTATGGAGCAATGTGATACAATGTGATACACCACACAGTCTGATCTCCTAAAAAGAGGGACATCAGGGTGGGAAAGAGGGAAGTATGTACCCATATCACACTAACATATTGTCACCTTTATGGGGTTAACTGTTAACCCTTTGAGTGCCAGAGAGGGAGATGCAGTTATTTGCTCTGCAATGTCTTCAACACTCATCTAGCACGTACAAGAGTTAACCGTTAACCCAATGAGGAGTGTGCAACGCATTGCTTTGTTGTGTGTGTAGCCCATCAGCAGATCTCTTCCCCAGGTGATCTAGCTGATCTTGAGATAGACTCTGAACTGTAAGAGTTTAAGGGGATAGTAATGTGTCACAATAAAAGCAGCTCCAATTAATCTTCATAGTGTTTTGGCCATGGAGAGTGTTATTTCAGTATTGTCAGAGTTGTAGATCAAGAGTATTTGAATGATAAAATATCCACCTCCCGCCCCTTTTACCTAGTGTGAGCCACCTCCCCTCAGATGTGGAATCTGGTCTTAAGACCAGACAGCTCACAGCAAGGAACAATCTTCTTACTGTGAGAACAATGAAAACCCTGCCCCCCTTGACATGTTTTTCAGGTTTTCCCTTATGCTCACTGAAGATTGTCCTTCTCTGCAAGCCACCTGGACAGTATTGCTGCTCTGAGGTGATTAGTCTTACACTTGTTAAAAGGGGAGGGAGGGGAATACTTTATCATTCAATTACTCTTGAAAGGAATAGTATTTTCATTTTTATAAAAAAAAAAAAAATAATCTTGCAGCCATTAAAAACTTAATCCAAATGCCCCCAGTTCCATCTCTCAAACTTTTATGGTTTGAGAGATGATCATAGTTAAAGTTCCCCCCTCTCTCCCCTTTCTCTGACGTCCACGCTGTAGCTGACTGCAGGGGAATCTGGTCCTGGGACTGTCAGAGGCTCTTCAGTAGAGCCGAGATTGCATTATTGAGAAAGAAATCTTTTACTGGAATGGTGTATAAAGTGTGCTTGCAAACCAGGCAGAGCCAGATTTACAGCCTAGGAGCCCCTAGGCACAACACCCTCCGACGCCCCTAGCCCCACTAGGTTTGAGAGATGGAACTGGGGGCATTTAGCTTATTTATACAAATGACAATACTATTCCTTCAACTACAATTCTGACAGTATTGAAATAACGCTCTCCATGGCCCAAATACTATGAAGATTAATTGGAGCTGCTTTTATTGGGAAACATTACTATCCCTTTAAGCTATGTTCTGCTAGACTAAGTACTGACCAGGATCTAGTGAATTGTTTAATGTATCCATTTAATAGGACACCTATTTTTATCAAATAGAATTGTAATCAACATAAAGATGAGTAAGATTTGTGAGAATGATTGCTGTGACCTCACCATGACTGCTGTGACATCACCATGACAGTCCCTGCCTCACTTTGGTGTTCTCTATGTCACCATGATGGTTCCTACCTCAGTATGAATGCTTCTACTACACCTTATGCTTGGAGTGACCCTCTTAACAGTTCAAGGTGCTAAAATTTTGTTACAAGAGATATAATTATTAACAGTAGAAATCCTTATTCCATATAGAATACAAAGCATGTGGCTCTCCAGTGATCCATACATTTTCTGATTGACTGTGTCTCTCCATCCTTAGCAGCACTATCCCATATTAATATGCATGTTTACATTTATTAATGTTTTATTTAAAAATTTAATGAGTATAACAGAAATCTGGCAACTTCTGTTACAATGGATGAGTGAATATGGAGTCACACTGTGTCTCTTACCCACTTTCACACAACATATTTCTCACAACTCTTACTATATAAATCCAGTTGAAAAAGTATGTGGAGTAATATGTAAGCAGATACTATGAAAGTGGTGAAAGGAAACCATGAAAATACTGTGAGGCCTCTATCTGTATCTCTGGCCACTGCTGGGAACCACGGATGACAGCTTTGCCGATATTTATATCTTATTGGAGTGGAAAGAGCTACTGACTGGTAGCCAAAGAGCTACCAGTAGCTTACAAGCTACTTCATACCTCCCAAGTGTTCCTCTTCAGGAGGGACAGTCCCTCTTTGAGACCCAAATCCCTCTGTCTCTCTTTCCCACCCTGTTGTCCCTCTTTTTAGGAGGTCAGACTGTTTTGTGTGCATATAAGTGTATCACATTGTTCCACACTGTTAAAACTCACATTAATACTTGTTTAATCTTTAGTATATGTGTTTATATATTATTCTGTGAAAATAAAATAATTTGGCCTTTCACTAAATCTTTAATTAAGTTAAACAAAGAGGGGCCAATAGGTCATGAAATAACCTAAACATTCTTGGTAATCCCCCACCCACCAGCCACACCCCCAGAAATGTCCCCTAAAACACGTGTCCCTCTTTGGCCATCTGAAATGTTGGGTGGTATGCAACTTGTTGGAGACCCCTGGTTTAGACCCTAACAGTCATACTGGCCAAAGAGATGCTCACCAGTTATTGCTGGACTTCAATTCCCATCATTGTTGCCAGCTATTAGCTGGCAAAGCATAATGGGAGTTGTTGTTCCTTCAGCACCTGAAGGGCCTCACATTGTCTATCAGTGATATATATACACTGTGTAGAGCTGATACATACATAGTTATTTGAGAGGTTGCTCACAAGGATACAGAAGTATTGCCAGAGGCCTCCATGCAGGGTTATCACCTGAGTACTCCTCTGCAATCAATAATTTAAATGCATGTTTCTATCCTTATTTTTATTGCTAATTTGCCTTGGGATGTGTGAATATTTCATTATTGTTTTTATAAACGTATTTGTGGCATCAGTGTTGGTCTAGGTATCATACAGGAAGACAAAAGGGCACGTTTGGAATGTGGGCATTAATCCAATGAGTGCTACAGGAGGTGTGCAACTCATTAGGCCATATCTATAAAGACAAGTGTGAGGCAGTTGTATCATACATATCAATTAAACCTCTAGATTAGTGGTGGGCAACATGAAGCCCTCCAGTTGTTGAGGACTGCAACTCCCATCATCTTCAGCCAAAAGCTGGTGGGGATGTTGGGAATTGTAGTCCTCCACAGTAAGAGGAACTCTGTTTGCCCACCCCTTCTGTAGAATGCAATTTTAACAAGCAGGCCCACCTCTTCTCCGTGTATGTCACATTGCCTGTTAGTATATCCCTCTCCCATTTGTATGGTATTAAGGAATACTGTGGCTCTTTATCAATAACACTTAAAGCGGAACTGCCACACTATATAAAGTGCCACCTCCCCAATAATTAGGCATATGGCAAGTAGCTGTTTAATAGTACTATTATCCAATACAAGTACCTGATTCTGAAGTAATCCTTCTTTTTTTGAGACTGACAGCTAGGCTTCTTTCTTTAGAGCCATCTGCGCGCCTGCGCTGTCAGTCCCTTCCGTTATCTTAAGGCATCATGCAGTGCCTCCTAGAGGAGACCGGAATGGACAGTGCAGGCGCGCAGGCGTCTCTAAGCCAAGATGTCTGCGTACAAGCCTTGCTGCCAGTCTTAGAAGAAGAAGGATTACTTCAGAACCTGGTACTTGTGTCCAATAATAGCACTATTAAGAAGCTAGTCTCCATAAGCCTAATTATTTGGGGGGACTTTATATAGGGTGGTAGTTCTGCTTTAATAATAAACATCACAACTGATTTAAATTGGACGTTTAACCAGTTGGAAGATAGAGAAGTCCTCAACATATTCTGAAACAATCCATTGTTGACCTTTCTAGCATCGAAGGGGTTAATGATTTTAATACCTCTCCCGTGTCCCTCGTTAGGAAAGACAGCCCCTCTGTCCCACCCTGATGTCCCCCTGTGTAGGAGATCACATTGTGGCGTATATAAGTGCATCACATTGCCCCACATTAACGCAACTCACATCAATGTTTATTTAAATCCTTAAAGGGATAGTAATACCTAAAATGTAAAAAAAAATATGTTGTAGGGGTTATCCCCCTGAGTAAAACAAGAGTACTCCCACTGCTGAAAGATGTTTCATTCAAAAGTTATTAATTTTCAAAGTTGAATTTTTTAGGTGCAATATCACAGTGGCCTGAAATTGTAGAGTGGCGCTGTTGCTACACGATCCTATGGACAGCTCTGGTCTCAGGACCATAAATCTCCATAGGATGGTGTAGCAACAGCGCCACTCTACAATTTCAGGCCACTGTGATATTGCACCTAAAAAATTCAACTTTGAAAATTAATAACTTTTGAATGAAACATCTTTCAGCAGTGGGAGTACTCTTGTTTTACTCAGGGGGATAAACCCTACAACATATTTTTTTTTACATTTTAGGTATTACTATCCCTTTAAGGACTGGTGGTCCTGGGGTTGGTTTTCCTTTAACCCTTTGAGTGCCAGAGGGGTATGGAACGTGCTGAAAAGCAATTTGTTCTGTACCGGTCTGGCACTCAAAGCATTAAGGACCAGACAGGGAAGTTTGGTATGCCGGCGTGCTGAACGTGGGTTGTTTCAGACCCTGCTACTACTCCCATCTCTCCCGCAGGAGCACTATGTGTAAAAAATACGTGACGTGCCAGGCAGTCACTGGTCCTTTAGGCAAGTACAATGGTGACGGCCCTGCCACATCACTGTTCCTTAAAGGGATAGTAGTACTTAAATATTACTAATCCCCATATTGTAGCCATGGTAAAAAGAATTGAATTGTCCCCATTGAATTGTCTCCATGTGCTTGCAAACCAAGCACACGTAGAAGACCGTTTCAGTGAAATAACTGTTTTTTCGCTAACGCAATCTCGGCTCTGCTGCAGAGCCGCCTGATGAAAATAAGACCGGATATCCCTACAGTCAGTACAACGCTGACTTCAGGGATGGGGGAGGGAAGGGGCACTGTGTGTTTGGTTATCTTTCAAACCATAAAGGTTTGAGAGATGAACCTGGGGACAAATTAAATCTTTTTACCATAGCTACAATATGGGGATTAGTAATATTTAAGTATTACTATCCCTTTAAGGGATTAAACTCCAGTATATGTGCTTATAAAATAGTCTGTTAAATAAAACACTTGGTCTCAGTCATTTATTAATTTACATAAAGAGCTGTCAATAGGTTATGTAGTGAACCTAATAATTCTCGGCAGTGCATGACCCGTCAGTCACGCCTCTGGCATCACCACCTAAAATTCAAATGTCCTTCTATGGCCATTTGAAATGTTGGGAGGTACATAGAAGTTTCCATGTTTGTCTCTATACCCCCTTTGTCCTGTAATTCATGGCACTCCCCCTTGGAATTTAAAGTGCTATATGCACAAAACAAAAGTGGTATAATTCTGGGGCAAATCAACTGCATAATTGGGAGGCATAGAAATCCCAGAGATTGCAGTTGAATTAACCCTTTGAGTGCCAGAAGGGTATGCAGCGCATTGCGTTGCGTACCCCCAGAGGTGTAACTAGAAGCCACTGGGCCCTGGTGCAGAAATTGGCATGGCCCCCCCTTCCACATTGCCCCCCATTGCCCCCAATCTCCACATTACTCCCCCAGTCCCCACACTGACCCCCCATTGCCCCCAAACTCCACATTGCTCCCACATTGCCCCCAATCTCCACATTGCTCCCCCATTGCCCCCAATCTCCTACCTCCCTGGTGGTCCAGTGGTGTGGCAGGACAGGTCTGTGCCTTCTTTGGCACAGAGCTCTCTACTGGTTGAGCTTCTACACGGTTGTCTCATCAGTAATGCAGAGCGCTGGGAGACAATGTCATTACTAGAGGGTGGAAGAAGCCGCTCAGCTGCTACCTAGTTGTCGGCAGCGGGGAGGTCGCAGGGGGCGGCTATGCCCCTGGAGTGATGGGCCTGGTCACAGGTGTGACCCCCATTGTTACGCCACTGCATACCCTTCTGGCGGTTAAAGGAGGCTTTGTCCACTTGAACTCTAGATAGATCGCCAATACATTGCAATACAAGGTATTGGAGATCTCTCTGGCATTCAGTGGGCAAAAAGCAATATTTAAATCTGTGAGAATTCAGGGAACTTTTATTTGCCCCCCGAAGGTGCAGTTTGTTTGCTCCAGAAGTACTCCACTTGATTCTGTGCTGAAGGCACTAAACAGTGCAGCGAAGCATATAGACCTCTTTAGCACTGATAGGGTTAAAAAACCCATTTTAAATCAGAGTGAATTTTTAGAATTTGTCTGTTATGATATAGTTGGTTTGCCCCAAAATTGCTCATATTTTCTATTATGCATAGAACACAATGAGTTAAATTCCCAATTTAAATCAGTAGGAATTTTTACCCCCGCAGAATTTCTCCACTTACTTGATTCATATGGCCATTGTTACAACACTGTCGGGTTGTTGACGTTTTACTGTAACCTTTTTTAAAGTGACAGTGATGTTTCACAAAAAAAGCAGCTCCAATTAATCTTCATAGTATTTGGGCCTTGGAGTGTGTTATTTCAATACTGTCAAAGTTGTAGTTCATGCATAATTGAATGATAAAGTATCCCCCTCCCACCCCTTTTACCTAATGTAAGCCACCTCCCCTCAGATGTAGCATCTGGTCACTTGACCGGGCAAGTCACAGCAAGGGACAATCTTCTTACTATGAGAACAATGAAAACCCTGCCCCCCTTGGCATGTTTTCAGGTTTTTCCTTATGCTCACTGAAGATTGTCCATCACTGTGATCCATCCGGACAGTCTTGCTGCTCTGAGCTGAGCAGTGTGTTACATCAGTAAAAGGGGCGGGAAGGGGATAGTTTATCATTAGTTTACTCTTGCACTACAGCTCAGACATGGTCCAAATACTATGAAAATTAATTGGAGCTGCTTTTATTGTGAAACATTACTATCCCTTTAATGAAAACCTATATGTTATAGGGCTTTTCTTGCTTAGTAAAATAAGGCTATTTCCAGTGATTTATTCAAAAGTTATAACAATTCAAAACCGTTATACTCCCAGGAAACAGAGACCTGGAGAACTTACTTCCTGAAAGTTCAAACCTGACAGGAAGTGATAAAGCTGTTACCGTAACATTGTATGGAGAGCTGTTGTCAATGACTCTCCCATATAATGCAGTAGAATAACTGCCTGAAATGACACCACTAGAGAAAATGTTAATGTAAATAGCCAACAGTTTAACCCTTTGAGTGACATAGGGGTACACAGAGCATTACTCGTAAATGCGTTGTGCACGCTTCTGTCACTCAAAGGGTTGAACCAGTGATTCTTAGCAACACAGTAGGTCAGGTAATGCCTGATTAATTACAAGAGAGACAATCCTAATTACTGTACCAATGCATACCCACCAACAGGGCTATATTGAAAACCGGCGCTGTTGCTTTACTCTGGAGACTAGTGTTAAAAAACAGGTTTGAGGTGTAATAAAAAGACATACACTCTGGGTTTTTTAATCATTAATACGTTTACTGCTCCTTTAAGTGCAAATAAACATTTTGGAACCGTTGACAGAATGCTGACAGCATCAGGTGGAGAGCTGAGCCAAAATGCTGCTCTTGTGTTTGCCTGGTAGCTGCCAGTAAACAGCAAGGTATCTGCTGGAAATGTTGCTTTTGCAGGTAGTAGGCATTCACTCATCCAAGACAGGCCCTGATTAATTTGTTTATTGAATCATTCAGTTAGTGCTAGCATGGAGAATTCACAGGGTAAATGAAAGATTATATTGGCATAGATGTTTTTTTTTTTCTAAACACCTCACAATGTCTTTACCCTATTGTGTATTAAAAGGCATTGAGAAAACATAACAGTTTGCATGTGATTAGAGAAGAAATTAAAAACACCATGGAGTCCATCAGCTGGCTTCTCTCACCCTGTTTAGCAGACTCCGAAAAACACTGTGTCTATGCTAAACACAGATATAAATATTCTATGTGTTGGGATGCAAATGAATACATAATGTACGTTAATATCCCCCTTGTTGATGTGTTCCTTAGTCAATATATGAATATGTGCCAATTTAAAATAAAAGTAAGACCACCAAATCCGTCTACTGATCAGGGCCATTTTAACCTATTAAGCATCAGAGGCACAAGTACAACATTGCTTTGCAATTAGTTGCTCACCCCTCTGGTCCTTATGAGTTAACCCTTTGAGTGCCAGAAAGGTATGCAATGCATTGCGCTGCAATGCATTCGATACGTCTCTGACACTCAAAGGGTTAAGCCACTGTTGGGCCTTAGCAAAGGCATAAAGTAGCAGGATCCATTAACCCCATTCATATTTGCAAACATTTCAACTACATTTCCAGGGACACTTTTCCTCTGAGCAGTCACATGACAAGGTCACTAATGGTCCATAGTACCACAAAGGGCGAATGTTCAAAAAGTCATCATAATGAAAAATTGTCGGATCATGAGTTGGTGGTAAAAGAAGGAAAATATTTTCAGAAGTAAATACGTCACGTTTGAAAATGTGTGAAAGAAGTACAAACGATAGTAACAAGATCTTGATGAACGTTGCTTTTAAAAATGTCTTTGATTTTGTCTTTGAAACAAACATTTTCATATAAACAAAGACATTTTTTGTCTTTGAAATGACAAATTGCTTCTCACTTCTGCTAACGATACTTTAACCCTTTGAGTACCAGAGGGGCACGAAACGCATTGCAGAGCAATGAGTTGCGTACCCCTCTGGCACTCAAAGGGTTAATTTGTCTTCTCCAAGTTTAGACCTTTTTTTTTTTCTTTTTTGTCCGGAAAAATTACATTAATCGGACAAAAAAGAAGAAGAAGAATATTTCTTTCTGAAAATACCTTACAATATGACGGTAGATTAAACCACACCCACTTTTAACACGGCTTTCTCCCTTTGACGGAGATGGTGGAATTTGATGTAAAAAATGGTGGAAACATGTCAGAGAATTAATGGACCATGGCGTAAGAACGTTTTTATTCTGATTCCGGACAATTTCAGTTACCAGCACTTTCTGTACATCTCACACACAGTGCGATAGCAACAAAACCTTGCACAACAGACTTAACCTTTTGAATACCAGAGGGGTATCCAATGCACTTCAAAGCAATGCGTTAGATACCCCTCTGGCACCCAAAGGGTTAAAACTTCCCTAGTACAGCAAAATAATACCAATAACTATATACTCTATTAAATTATATAAATAAGCAGTATCAACATGTGAGGGAACTTCTACCCTATTGAATGTTTAATGACAAAATCATAGAATTTTAAAACAAGGGATGAAAACAGTGATGACAATATCCAGGGTCAGGAACCCAGAACCAGAGACTCTTTGGAAATCAGGGACATTTGGTAGTTATGCCCTTGGATGCCAGCAGGGTCATCTGTGAACTGTAAAGCAATGCTTTGGAAACCTCACTTAAATCAATAGAGTTAAATAACCGCTATAATCATTTACCCCCATTTTAAAAGTCAGTACTTTAATTGAAACTGTTGTCTTGTAAGAAATAGGAGATTTTTAAATGGCTCTCAAAATCACCTATAATTGTTGCCTTTTTTTATTTCAGACCGTTGTTTATGAATGGTTTACATTTTTATATGTGTTAGTTTATGCAACTAAGGTAGTACTTTCTTGTAGAAAGTGGCAGTTGGTAATTTATAGCAATGTGTAATGTTAGTTTCTGCCAAGCACATTTGCATTGACTGACACATATATAAAGCCAAATATCTTATAAACTATTGTTTTAAATAACAAATGGATAATAAGTTCCACTTAAAGCTTATAAACTTTTCATATAATACTGAACTTACATTTAACTTCAAAGAATGTTGTAGTTTCATACAATGCAAAACTCACACCTAAGTGGTCAGAGCCATCTTCATATAATCCTCCTTTTTCTCACCTGGGTTCACACAGCAACATGTATTCTGTGTCCCCAGATCATTGGTAAGAATGAGATCCTCAGGGTTCCAATCAATATCAAAATCAGAGATTCTCCTTGACTGTGTGTGTTTGTGGGTTCTGGTCAGCCCTGTATTTAATCCTGTTAATAAAATGGTCCTGCTATTGATATGTACATGAGTAAGATGCAGTGTTTAACACCTTGCCATATCTTAGGAGAGAGGGCATTGTATTGTAAAACGTGTTGCTACCACAACTAAGTTTGTACGTGTGAAAACTGTACGCATATCTACCTGTTCATCATGCAAGTGTGCTTGCAAACCAGGCAAACTTTGTAGACCATTCTATATCTCGCTATTTCTGCTCTGCTGAAGAGCCGCAGGACAGTCCCGGGACCATAATCTACTTCTCTCAGCTAGAGCCAGACATCAGTGAAAGGGGAGGGAGGGGTTAACTTTGCAATCGGAGTGGCCCCAATTAATTTATTTTTTACTACCTACAATATTACATTTACTTTACTATCTCTTTAATGTGTTTATCAGGAGGACTTACCTATGTAGGTGTCCTTCACATCACAGATATGTCTAATTACTGTTTTTGTTTGCATTTTAGCCTCCTGTTAGTGGTTTCAGTTTAACCCTTTGAGTGCTAGAATGGTACTCAATGCATTGCTTTTTCAATGCATTGTATACCCCTCTGGCACTCAAAGGGTCCCTCAAAATCTATTCAGGTCTGTTGTAGGCCATGGTTTGCTGTGAAGAGGTATGACCTAGAATCAGACCTCAATAGACATATATGAGCAATGTATTCCAAGGGTGTACTTCCCCTTTAAATGGGACTTTTAACTTCAGAAATGCTAGAGAGGTCTCCAACACACCCTTATAGAGGAGGGCCAGAGGGTGTGCAATTAACTGGGCAGAAGAAATCTCCTCTGTGTGTTCCAAGCTTTATTGTTTTAGAAACAAATTTCCATGACCTAGTACATTCAGGTTTGAAGTTCCAGAAAGTTGAAAACTGATATTGTATAGTCAGTCTATGTCAAGTAGCTTTTTCATATTCATCTTTGTTTCTTTTTTACCAATTTACAATAGATTTTATTTTTTAACAATTATGCTCAATATATATACAAAGAAGTACTGAGTCAAACCAATTTTACCATAAGGAACAGATTATAATCCCTATTCATTTAAATAGGGCTGAATGGTAGAGAAGTTGCCATAGGGCAGCGCATTCCAGGAGATAAAATCCCCATTTAAGTCAATGTGAATATGTATTCGTCCCCTATGGTCCAGCTGGATTGCTCCAGATTAACTATACTTTTACTTTAATGCATAAGACTGATAACATCTGTAGGGTAAAAGAAAGAAGAACTCTATCTCAAACTAGTGTAAAAACCCGTGTACACGGGTCAGGGTCCGGGTAATCTTGAAAGGCCGGTTCTGCTCTGCGTTCTGCACTCGATGCAGTCATGCACTGTAGAGTCTGCCCGAATGCACAGAATGCTCCCAGCACAGAACTCCCAGCATTCTGTGCGTTCAAACAATCTCTACAGTGCATGACTGCATCGGACAAACATTCTAGCGTTTTATTATATAGGATAATATTATGACACTTAACAACTGTATATTTTTAGCTTTAAAGTCTAAAGATAGTTGACAAAGTCTTGGTGTATTAATGGTTTGGCAGGCAGGGAACAATGGGAAATTAGGAAGTAAGTCCCTTGTTTTCGTTGCTGAATCAATGTCTTGATGTATTTCAGTCTTGTATCACTTGTCTTTCTCATTTGCTAAGTTTATCCCTCATTTCGTTCTCTTGGAATCTGCCTTCATCTCACTTCCATATATTATTCCTCACAAAAGATTCTGCTCCTTCATATGATTTTTTTTCATCTTTACTTTTTTAATCCTGTTAATGACTTAGAAAATGTTTCAAATGGAATAACTTGCAACTTTGAGCTGCTATTAATGATTATTCATGTACATTTTGTTAGTTGATTAAAAAACACAGTCTTTGTAGCATTTCTTGCTCATAGCAAAATCTTTCCGAGCAACAAACAGAGTAACAGTTGGTATGACACTAGAGATTGTAGTATACGTTTATTTCTTAGGGCTAATTTGGCTTCTTCAGAACATTAGATCATTCTATAATCTCTGGCATCTAGTCCCTTCATACCAATACCAAATGGAAATGAGCACATTGAGGTCTGTAAAAGTTGTGTTCTTTCTGGTTAGGTACACAGTTGTCCTAATTATTCCTTCTGTTTTGCTTAACACATTTCAAGCTTAGTTAGTGCTCAGAGATTCTGTGAGGTCTTTGAAAAACCTGTTAATTGCTTTGTAAAAGCGTTTATGTCACTAGGAAAAAAAGTTTTGCAAAATGTTTATATGCTAGTAACTCTTGGGGTCCTATTGGCCTTATGTATATTGAATGGAGCTATTCTGTAGCAAAGCAGCTGAACCATAGTGGACAATTAAACATTTCTATTGATTTAAAGTGGAACTATCACTCCAAATAAAGTATCCCCCAAATAATTATTCATATAGAGATAAGCATAGAAATACTAGTATCATACAGAATAAGTTGAGCGTTATTAAGAAATCCTACTTGATCCGAGACTAACGGGCAGTCTTCTTGCTTCAGAGGCATCTGTGCGCCTGAGCCATCAGCCACTTCCTGTACCTTCAGGTACAATGTAGCTCCTCCTCACCAATCCTGGAGGAGACCAGGACGGACAGTACATGCTCACATATGTCAGTAAGGCAAGATGGGTGCGCTGATGCCTGCCCATTCGTCTCGATTTCTTAATAACACTGGACTTATTCTATGTAATACTAGTAGTTGTATGCTTATTGCTATATAAATAATTATTTGGGGGGCACTTTATTTGGAGTGATAGTTCTCCTTTAAAGGAACACTAAATGGATGAGTCATATGCATGCTGACACACACCATTGATACTAGAGCCATTTCTGTATAGGTTTGATGCACAGATGGGCATGACCGTTGCTATCAAACCTACTGGATTCAACTCCGCTTACTTTACATACTAATCTTCTGCCTGCTTGAAGGAAAATAAAGAAATGGAATGTCGGTGGGTGGAGTTTGAATCCAGTAGTCCTGCCAGATATGGTTGTGTTCACCTGTGTGGGTTGAAAGATTTATCTCTTGAACCAAGGAACAAGGGGAAATTCATAAAGATCACTGAAATTTTCAGGCCATAGTAAGGTAAGTGGAAGGTTATTATTTGGAGGATTTAGTTCCACTTAAAGTGGGTCTCCTAACCCCTTAAATGCTACAGATGTTTCCTTTAGCATTCATTGGGTTAAAAGCCCAATGTATATCAAAGAGAATACAAAGCCCCAATGCTAAAAAAAAAAATGAAATGTTGTTCTTTTAACCCTTTGAATGACAGTGGGGTACATGCAACACATTGGAAAATAAATGGTTAACCACTTATTTTAGACAGGGAAACTGATGGTTTAAATGTCTAACATTTACTAACCCTAATATTGAAAGTATTAAAAAGATATTATTAATGTGCCAAGTCGTATCTCTCAAACTTTTACAGTTTGAGAGATATAAGCGCTGAAAATCTCCCCCTCCCTCCCCTTTTCCAGACGTCAGCATGTAGCTTATATCAGGAGATCCTGGTCCCACACCAGCCAGCGGCTCTTCAACGGAGCTGAATGAGCGCTGTCGAAGAACAAATACTTCAGTGGAATGGTCTGCAGTGTTCTTGCTAACCAAGCACACTTTGTAGACTGTTCCAGTGAAGTATCTGTTTTTCTATAGCACTCATTCAGCTCTGCTGAAGAGCCGCCGAGTTGGCGGACACAAATCCACTGCTGACAGCTTTACAGCTCGTCAGCAGGAGGGGGGAACTTTCAGCTCTTATATCTCTCAAACCGTAAAGGTTTGAGAGATACAACATTAATATTATCTTATCTTAATATTATCTTTTTAATACCTTCAGTATTAGGGTTGGTTAATGTTAGACATTACTAACCCTTTAATTTAAAAGGATAGTGATGCTTACTAATAACTGAAGCTCTGATCATTCTTTAATGTTTTTTTAGTATGAAGAGCTGTATGATCAACAGTAATTGAATTATAAAGTATCCAGTCCCTCCCCTTTTACCTTTTGTTAGCCCCCTCCCCTCAGATGTGGAATCCCGTCATTGGACTGGACAACACTCAGCAAAATACAATCTTCTGGTTGTGAGCATAAGGAAAACCCTGCAGTTTTTTTCTTTATTATCAGTGAAGATTGTCCTTCACTGCACTCCATCTGGGCCAGCTTGGAGAGCAGCGTGATGTCTGTAAAACAACAAAAGACTTATCGGGGCTCCAGTTATTAAGAAATATTACTATTGCTTTAAAGTAAATTTTAGTGAAACTTGTTTAAGACCAGAATGTTCAAAAGCATAACATCACTATTGAAAATCTGACAAAATTAACACAGTTTTGTTAAAAAAAAAAAAAAAAAAAAAATCCCCCACCCAAGTAAAATAATTAAATCTCTACTGTGGCCAATTTACAGCATGGTCCATGGCCTGGTCTGCCGGAGACATGGCGACATGAGGAGGCGGAGCAAAGACTAAGTGGTAGCTGGGTCCCTGCAGTGGACTTGACAATAGTGGCTTTGGTTTTGGCCCCCCGGCCACTCGTCAGAATCCCCAGCAATGGGATACATGGAAGCAGGAAGGAATTTACATAATTCTCCCTACTTTTCCTCTTTGTTGTGTGTAGCAGGAGAAGCAGGACAATATAAAATATTTATAATATAAGATAATATTTATAATGTTGATAGTATATTTATAACATAAGATGAATAATGCTGTACATATATCACAGGGAAAATTCATGGGTAGAGATAAAAGAGAATGAGAGGTGAGAGACTAATTAAAAATAGAGAACATTAGAGCTAGGTGATGCAAGTTAGAAAGCTTGCCTAGGGTGTCCAATACCCTTGCACTGACCCTGATGGTATGCAGTGATCCCTTGCTGACTGACCCTATTGGAGGCACCTATTGATCTTTGACAACTTTTGCTGCCTTCTACACTTAAATCACTGGTTGTCATGACACATCTATTTTTAATTCATGACACATGTAGCTGAAAAATGTACCATTTCGTGACACGGGGCTAGGAAAAACATTGCGTCTCAATGAATATGTCTGGAAAAGTGCGATACATTGTTTGGTTCCGAAACACATAAATGTGTTGTAATACAGATTTTGGGAACCCTTAGATAAACACAAATACTGTAAAAAAAGTAATTGCTATAACATAAAATGGAATGTTTAGCGTATACACATATACCATACACATATATACCAAACACCACATTATGCACCCACACATACCACTGCACACAAACACACATATCCAGAAGAGTGATACACCGTCTCTGCAGTACTGAATGCTCTGTTGCTTTCCTATTTACACTGTATCGTTGTCCCTGCTTTTCTGTTTTGTGACATACATCTCTCTGAAAATTCGTTCACTTTTAAAACATCGCCTGAAAAATATAGTGCAGCTAGAAGCCGCATTAACCATGTCGCCCTGTTTAAAATGGCGACATGACAACCTTGCGCTGCATAAAAGTGTGAGGTTGTCATGTCACCTCTTTAAACGTTGCTATTTACTATATTTATGGTAGAGAAAAAAATGTTCCTGACATGAAGAAATATCGGGCAGAAAGCGCTTATTAAACTACAACTCCCAGCATCCTTACCTTGCAGCTCTCTCACAGTGATTAAGACACGTCCGGTAACGTCATACCTAGAATGATCCTTGCTTTTGCCTTGCTCGTTGCCTCCTAGCTGCCGCCCTACTGAGAGATGCAATCACCCTGTGTTATTGATAGAGTGCCACCTGGCGTGAGAGGGGCCCACCAACCAGCCGGAGTCTTGTGTAGGAACCAAATCGAAGAGCTAGCGGGCAAGGCAAAGGCAGGGATCATTTCGGGTATGACGTTACTGGACGTGTCTTAATCACTGTGAGAGAGCTACAAGGTAAGGATGCTGGGAGTTGTGGTTTAATACGTTCGTTCTGCCCGATATTTCTTCATGTCAGGAACATTTTTCTCTCTCCTGTAAATACAGTAAATAACGACGTGTAAAGAGGCGACATGAAAACCTCGCGCTTTTATGCAGTGTGAGATTCTCATGTCACCATTTTAAACAGGGCAACAGGCTTCTAGTCGCACTATATTTTTCATGCGACTTTTCTAAAGAATACCCATAAAATTGATCCAGGGAAATCACTGATAGGGTCAGAGAAATAGGTGAAAATGAAAAATAAATAAATATAGGCAATCTGACTGTACATATTATGTGCTTGAATAGGTAAAGTCAAAATAAAGGGTTACTTTTCCTTTAAAGGGATAGCAATGTTTGTAATAAAGTAGATCACCGAGTCTTCTTTATAGTAACTGTAACACACTGTGGTATGTTTTGCTACTTACATTTGTGTGTTCAAAAGATGTTCAATGTTGAATGTTTGCCTGCATTCCCCTTCTGGGCACCTCCCACTGAATGGGAAACCTGGTCCCGGGACTGGACGGATGCAGCGAGGGGAAAAACGTCAGTGAGTAATAATGAGGAGTACCCTGCTCCCTTGACGAAGGAGGGAAGGACTTTCCTTTGCATACTGGTTTGTCCCTCGTTGCATCATCTGTCCGGACCAAACTACAGATTCAAGGTGACGTGGGCAGAAGGGGCAGGCGGGGGATCTTTCTATACTTAATATCTTTTGAACTACACAAATGTAAGTACCTAAACATACCACAATGTGTTACATTTATTATAAAGAAGACTTAGCGATCTACGTTATTGCTAAGATAACTATCCCTTTAAGATTCTATTCCATGTGCTAATTATACAGTAGCGCACAGTCTTCTTACCAGGAAGTCAGCCACTGAATATCAGAACATTTTTCATATACCTCATGGTCTGTGATGATTTGGACATTTGCGTACATGTTTGTGAGGGATTCTCAGTCCTATACATTAGAGGCCTCTCTACCATTCAGAAGGTTAAAGCACTATTTATTGCATTGGGAATTTGTATTCGTTTCCCATGGTGCAGTAGGTTTCCCTCTCTGCTTTGGCATCTGAGAAGTTAATATATATCATAAATAAATGTATTTGAATGCTAGGTGATACTGGTAACTTAAAGCCAAATTTTTACACTAAATGTAGTGGGTGACAGTTCAGGTAATCGTGATTTTTTTTTTTTCTTAGACGTGCTGGAACATAGAGTGTGTACTGGGGTAATCAATCTATGGACCTCTTCTGCGGAGACTACAACTCTCATCATCCTCTACCAGCCGCTGGCTCTTTGGGGATGGTAGGAGTTGTATTCTTCAACAGCTAGAGGCCCAATAATTGACTATCCCAGTCTTATTAGGTTAACTTGTTGCATACCTCCCTGGTACTCAAAGGGTTAAAGTATAATTCTGTCAAAAATCCCAAATGCACTATTTCTGTATTCCTCACATACACTGCCACCCCTGCCTTGTCCACCATTGCATAATCCCCTGTGGTCCAGAGAAGGGTGCAGTACTACACAATGCTTTGCACAAACTTCTTGTCTTCAAGGGGTTAAATTATTGTGGGGAAACCCGTGTACCTATTCCAGGGACTTTGAGGTTCCATGGGTTTCCAGATTTAGGACCACTGGTTTAAAGGAACACTAACACCTAAACATGACCTGGGACTATGTACACTTAACCCTTTGAGTGTCAGAGGGGTACACTGCGTTGCATATGTCTCTGGCATTCAAAGAGTTAACTACCCAGAACTTCATGCTAGCATCTGTAAAAATTCTATATTTGTTTTCTGAGACCTAAAACCTTACATATGCTTTGAGGGAGCAGACATCCCTTCCTTTTTGTAAGAGGGCTGGGTAAGATAACGGCCTTTCTGAATAGAGGAGCAATTAGCAATAATCACAGACATTTGATGGACATTTGCTAAAGGTTAGGGTTATAGCTTAGGCAAGTAACATGCTAGCTATTTAAAGTTATTTATACATACCTGGGAACTTCCAGCATTTGACCCAGATTTCAGGGTCTAGGGTTAAAGTCAAAATCGTCAGGGTGAGAGAGTCCACTGTTTCCTACTATCAGATCTGCACCAAATAACTGCTTCTTAACCCCTTAACAACTGGTAACCGTCCTGACTGCCTTAAAGACCAGTGAGGGTCCTGGCACATCATGTACTTTGTGTTCACATTGCTCTTACGGCAATGCTGTGAACATTAGGGTAGCCTGAAACGAACTATTCCATGATCCGACTCTTGTTTGCTTAGTCATGTGTGCCAGCTCGCCGAATGACGTTTATGTGGCCCTTAAGTGGTGTCCAAACAAAGGATCACTGGACGTTAAGCGGGGTTAAGTGTCTAATTTGGTAAAAAAAAAAAAAAGGAGAGGGAGATGCCCTGCTTGTCTTGTGTAGGTGCAAGCAGTGATAGAACTTAATTGTAGCCTGTGAATGGGTCCTGGAGGACTGGCAGGAGAACCTCTTAGACTACGCAGAAACATATTGCCTAGAATCTACGTTAGGGGGGACTTTATAGGTTAATATTTCAGAGGTCTCGGGGTCAGCTCATTTTGAAAGCTCCCATTTATGTATATCAACCTATTTTATTTATTAGTGTAATTGTTCCTTTAACTCCTTAAGGGATAGAGGGTCATTCTTTGCAGTGCTTTTTGCACCTGTCTTTGCAGTGCTTTTTTGCACCTGTGATCTGTGGTGTAAATCTTGTATTTATAAGTCATTTTTGTAAATGGGGTCTTTCACAATGAGCTGACCCTGAGATCTTTGAAATATTAACCCTTTAGGGCTGCTTCAGCCCCAAACTAAAGTTTCATTGCAAAAGTTCTGTGCTCAACTTATCTAGCATTTCCACGGCAACCCCATCACAGATGGGAATGGCTGATGGCTGGCCCAAGTGAGCATCAGACGACTATTATTGGCTAACAACCACATTGGTTTGCCATTCATTGGAGACCACATAGGCTGTCGTGCGGATATGTCCTTCTTCATCCTTAGTGTGTGCCTATCTGAGTGTATAAAGTGGGGCTTACTGTAATTACAGCAGTGGCAGTAATATACTATTTTTCTATAATAAAATGTTATTGATCTTTTAATTCTGATTTTTGTCTCCTAATTATACCAATGTTCAACATTTAGCACAAGTTAACCTGTTAAGTGCCCGGAGGGTGTGCAACTATACATTTCAGTGAAATATATTGCAAACAATGTGATGCATACCATTATGGCTTACAACAGGTTAACCATCAGATTTCAGGTCGTACATGACTGCAAATGTGAAATGGAAGGAATTGTAGTAGCCGGGCATGCAAATCATATACTTTATTGCAGTGTTTGAGAAACAGCATTCTGGAACGCCTCAAAACAATGCTGTCTGTTTGACACAAACATTCATTCGAACTTATTAAATTCAGCCATAGCATATACTTATGTTGTCACCAGATGTGAGCACATGAACGCGATTGCCCCCGATTACTTAATTGTGATGCTGTGCAGGTCACGATCCTTTGGCATTAAGTTGATGCTTCTCATGTAGCCTTAATGGATGCTCAGCCATTTAGTCAGCTAAAAACATAAGACAGTTACAAATGTGAGATGCGAGAGGCAATGCGGATGTTCTGGGGAGCTTTTTAAAGCAGAGCTGGTCTAAAAGCAGGACAATTGTGAAATGCTTGGGAAATGAGCTGCTCACACATGACCTTTGTTCTGTCCACCAAATATAACTATGGTGTTCTACAAACAGGAAATGAAAAAGAAAGGTACGAAAGATACGACAAGTATGACATAGATAAAACAAACACTTGTGAGTACATCTATATGCCTTACATGAGTCTTTTAAAATGCTAAACAGAAGAATTATCTGTACAAGTCCCATCATCCTCAGCCAAACAATAATTGTCTGACTTGGATTGTTCAATCCTGTTATGGTATTTTCTAGTATTCAATCTTAAATTGTCTGTTGGCATTTAAAAAAAAAAAAAAAAAGAGGAATTTTAATCTAATTGTTAAAAATGAGAAGAAAAAAATGGCTTTTTAAAAGGACAGTAAAGTGTTACAGTGCAAGCAAGTGGCCTTCTACTAGGTGGCCATGGCCTTGAGTGCAAACAACATCCCACAGTCGCTCACAAAGATGGATGCAGGAGATGAGATGTATTTCCTGCCAAGATTCCAAGAATTGTTTCTGCTCTTCCATCTACTTGATTGAAGAGTATTAATGAACAAACAGAAAGCCATGTAGCTTATAAGTACAGGGACTGCATGACTAAAGATCAGAATGACCTGTAGCCAGGTCTGATAGAATAAGATTAGTGGTCTATAAATGCAAGTGTAACTGTAAATAGAATTGGAACGCATGGAATTGGATTGTAATTTAAAAAAATCCAGTGATCACTCACCACCGCCTTCCAACTACAGCAACAAACTGAGAAGTTTCTAGGGAGAATAGCTCACAAATGATTATATCTGTCACATAAACTCAAATAGGTAGAAACAAGCTAACAGCTATTTGGGCTGCTTTAACTGGCTCTGTGTCAAAACCTCAAGGAAAGCTCTGGTTAGAATGGCTTGAAACAGCTGTCTGCTTGTTCATAGCGGTTTGAGTTTATGTGTCCGATATCTTTAGTGTTATGTTCTCCCCAGAAACCTCTCAGTCTGTTGTTGCAGCGGTAAGGTGGTGGTGAGTGATCACAGGACATTTTTAAATACAGTAATAAAAGTTGCTGGATGTCGGTCTTCTTCTGTTTCTGCTTTCTAAGTAAAAATCACTAACATTTTTCACCCGTAACTGTGTGTCTGTGATTTGGTTAATTAAACAGGGTGATTTACCTGTGTAGAAATGGCGCAAGTACCCGGAATAATTGAGGATTCTGCGAGTCAAGGATACTAAGGTCCATGGAAAAGGGGTGGGGGTGGGGAGTGTGTAGATGCTCAGTGTTGCATGTTATCTGTAAGTATGCACTTACTCCTAGACCACATACATAAGACTGTAAAAAAAATGACAAGTTTATATTCATATGGAAGCTATTGTTAACACATTTAGGCCGGGATTCATCAAACTGTAGGAAGAACAAAGTATCAAATACACTGCTCTTCACCTGGATCATTGATGGGTACTTTTGAGTATTTATCAATGATTTGACATGTTTCCCTGCGTAAATGGGTCAGTCATAGGAAAAACACATGGATACACATAAGCAAAAATATTATCCGTTTGTCCTCCCCATGCATTCAAATGGGATCCGCCAGCTTGAAGCTAGCAGATCACATTTGCGGATCTATCTGGCCATCGCTTATTGAAGAATAAGCGATGGCCAGATACAATCCGTCAGTTGCTGAATGGGCGAATGGTTAATGCACAAAGAAATCTTTCGATTTCCCTACACATTAAGCCATTCTCACCTTGATGAATCCCGGCCGTAGTGTGTCTGTTCTTCTTTTGAACATAGAAACAAGCAGCATGTTGACCTTTGGGGCAAGCTACATGAATGACTGACAGCTGTTGTCATTCTAAGTTGTAGCACTGTGATTCTTCTTGCAGCAGTAGCTTGTCCTGGTGGAGATGCACCCAAACAGTGATCCAGAGTACTGCAGTGCTAGTAACTACAAGAGCAGTTAGTCACTATGATTCATCACAATGACCAATCACACCAGAGCTGCCCAACATCAGTGAATAAAAACTGGCTGATATTGCTTATTAATTATCTGCCTGTCTTCAAGTTGTTGCAACTAGATGCAACTTGGACTGAAATGTTTATGTTCAGTTACAGCTACAGATTGAACTAAAAATATGTCTGTGTTGCTTTTCTTTAGTTTTTTATATTGTGCTTTGTTACTGTAAACAATAGAATGTCTGGGAAAGATTAATCAAGAAAAGAGGTGCAATTCTGGAGCGAACCAATTGTACCAATGGCCAGATTAAAACTTCCATTGATTTAAATGGGATTTCTAACCATTTGAATGCTAAAGATGTGTCCAGCACTGCTTCACAATGCACTGTAGACCTCTCTAGTATTCAGGGGGTTAAAAACCACCATTTAAATCAAAACAAACCTGATGCATTTCCATTTCAACACTATGGTGGAGTTGGTTTGCTCTATAACTTGATAAATAAAGCCCTCTGAGTCTACTCATTTGAGATCCATTGAAAGTCAGGTTCTATGAGGAAAACTCAGGCCATCAGGCATTACCAGGCTGATCAGATACAAGTCACATGATTACATAACTTTTTGATTGCCAAAGGGGGGTATCCAACGCATTGCAATGCATTGGATATCCATATGGCACTCAGAGGTAAGTTAGTGTCTGCCAAGCAAACAGAAGTAGACCTACTTGTAAAAGGCAACTAAATATTTGTTAATTTTAGCTATTGCCCCCTCTGGCAGTAGCTTAATTTTAATCTTAAAGGGATAGTAATACTTCGTTTTATCTTTCTTTTATTTTGTAGGCATTAAAAAAACATGAAGACCGATATAAGTCTTATCTCTCAAACCTTTATGGTTTGAGAGATATTCACAAGCAAAGTTTCCCCTCCCTCCCCTTTTACCTTGTGTAAGTCATCTCTTCTCAGATGTGGAATCCAGTCCATAGACCAGACAGATAACAGCAGGGGACAATATTCTTCCTATGATAACAATGAAAGCCCTGCCCCCCTTGACAAGTTTTTCACTTATCTTAATTGAAGATTGTCCCTCTCTGCAGTCTACCTGGGCACCTCCCTTCTGCTGTGGCTGAACAGTGTTACATCAGTAAAAGTGGCGGGAGGGGGAGACTTTGTCATTGACTTACTCTTGAACTACAACTCTGACAGAACTGAAATAACACTCTCCAAGGTGCAAATACTATGATGATTAATTAGAGCTGCTTTTATTATGAAACATTACTGAAGGGGTGTGCAACACATTTCAAAGCAATGTGTTGCACACCCTCCAGCACTGAAAGGGTTAAAGCCCTAATTTTACTGGACTGTCAGCTTCTTGTCCCATCTCCTCCAGCTACCAATCTCAACCATATTCCTACTGGCTGTGAAAGTGAGCATGACATTGCAGCAACGAATAGAAATCAACTAAAGCCTGTCTGGGGGAGAAGATGCCTGTACACTGATGGACCATAGTTTATAATGCCACTTGAATAAAGAGTAGCAGAAATGGTTATCACAATTATCACAATCACTATTAACCTCTTGTATGCTAGAGAGATCTCCATTGGAAACCTCTCAAGCACCCAAAGGACTACTCTTCATTTAACTCTAGCATCCAAGGGGTTAACCCTCTGAATGTCAGAGGGGTCATAATGTGTTTCATATCCTTCTGGCACTCATGGTTGGCAAAAGAACAGCTTTCCATCTTTGTGATTTTTTTTTTCTTCAGTGTTCTTACTACTGTGAACTTTTACAGTTTCTTACAACAGACCTTTTATTTATTTTGTATGTCAGATTCGAACATAATTATGTTGCACTTTGAATAGCTTCAATTTGTGGTGGTTTTTAGCAGTTTATTTTAATAAAGTCAATTCACTTCATTCTCACCCACATGATCTTGTGCTCTGTGGGTCTTTTTATCGTCCTCATCCGCATGCAAGAATGAAGAATACAAGTTGAGGATTTATTAAAGATGAAATGTCAATGCTTTTTGTGAAATTACATTTCTTTGTAAATCTGGCACGTCACTTTGGACCTCTTTTTTTCTGATAGAGACCTTTGATAAATAGCTCTCAAAAGGTGATTTAATCAAATGTCAAATACATCTTGTTCTAGCTATTCCATTCACAATCTATTACAAATTAACTGTTCGGTTCACTCAACATGCAATTTTAAAGGAAAACTAATGTAAAATATCAGTTGTTTCATGAAAAGTATGTTGTAACAGTGACAGATTTATCTTTGAGTCCCTTTTATTAACTTAACCCTTTAAGTGCCAGGGGAGAAATGCGCTGGGCACACCTCTGGCAATGAAAGGGTTAAGTGAAGCAGTATATATACATTATAACACTTTTTTGAGCTGGAACATTTTTCATTAAAATGTTATCACAGAGCAAAAAACATACCAAAAAAAACACACAAAACGAAATAACCTTGTAGTTTTCTATTGTGGTCACCAGGTGGTGCTGTTCCTGTTACTTACTATGGAGAGCTGTATAAGATTTCTTTTTAACCCAGTTGATAACTATTGAATGGAAATGTTCTCATCGGTAGGAGTGCTCTTGTTTTACTCAGCAGGAGGAGTCTTGTAGAATATATGTTTTAATTAAAAACAACTTTGCTGCGGCTTTAACCCTTTGAATACCAGAGAGGTATCCAACGCATTGCAATGCTTTGGATTCCTCTGCCTCTTTGGCACTCAGTGTATAAAGATGACGTATTTTTTTCCTGCACGATGGAAGAAGAGAACTTCCATTGCACTTCCTGCTGTGTCTTACTCCGTAAAGCAGAAGTCGTCAATGTTTGGACCTCCAGCTGTTGAGTACTACAATTTCCATCATCCTCAACCAGCCATTGGCAAGTTGGGGATTATGGGAGTTGTAATCTCCAGTTGCTGGATGCCCAGATATTTGCTACCTCTGCAGCAGAGCACAGGCATCTGATATGGAAGTGAGGTGTGCATCCTGCTAAATGTCCTTTAAATATATATAGAGCCTTTAAGGACAACTGGGGTAATTGTGGGGTAATACAACTGCACCATAGGGAGCAAATGCAAATTCTTCATGATGTAAATGTGCATTTAACTCTGTGAATGCTAGAGGTGGTTAAAGACCCATTTTAGATCCATGAGAATTCTGGAAACTTTGATTTGTCCCCTGAGGTTCAATTGGTTTGCCGCAGAATTGCTTCAGTTTGATCTTATACATAAGACTCATAGGTACATATATGGTGCAGCTGGCACCAGAATTGTCCCATTTCTTATTAGTACATCATCTTGAGAGAGAATGAGGTTAGGGAGAGATAGAGAGAGTGACAAGTGCTCACCCTTCACCTAGAACTACTACTATATATATATAAATGTAGATATATATGTATATAATATATATATAGATATATGTGTATATATATATATATATATATATATATATATATATATAGATAGATATATAATATTAGCCCCCTTTTGCACATCACCAACAAATATTTTGGAACTTCATAAAGAAAAGATAGCTGAAGATAAACATGGTCAAAACTGAACTGCTAATTTTCCCACCAAAACCTTGCCCAACAGCTAGCTTCACCATTACAGTTGATGGAATAGATATTGGTCCAGTCAGCTCAGCACGCTGCCTTGGGGCCATATTTGATTCCTCTCTTTCCTTCTCCCCTCACATTAACTCCGTGGCTAAATCATCTTGCTTCTTTCTCTGCAACATTTCTAAAATCCGCCTGTTCCTTTCCCAACAAACTACCAAAACACTTATACATGTCCTTATTCTGTCCCACTT
The DNA here is from genome assembly GCA_037306005.1 of Rhinophrynus dorsalis. Classification (NCBI taxonomy): domain Eukaryota; kingdom Metazoa; phylum Chordata; class Amphibia; order Anura; family Rhinophrynidae; genus Rhinophrynus; species Rhinophrynus dorsalis. The sequence continues at coordinate 580,520,652 of CM074718.1, forward strand.
AGACTATGGCAATATCCTACTAACTGGCCTCCCTGCTACTCATCTTTCACCTATGCATTCTGTTTTAAACTCAGCTGCACGAATCACCACACTCTCCCCAAAAACTGAGCCTGCTCACATAATTCTTTGACATCTGTTATGGCTCCCTATTCAGCAATGCATCAATTACAAAGTCCTTCTTCTTACCTTTAATGCTGTCCACACTGATACCCCGCCTTACATCTCTTCCCTCATCTCCTCTTATGTTCCTGGCCACCTCCTTTGCTCAGCACACAACACACTTCTTGTTACACCATCCACACCCTCTCCCGTCTCAAACCTTTCTCGCTTTCTGCTCCATACCTTTGGAACTCCATACCCCTCTCCCTACGTCTTGAAAAATCCACCTCTGTCTTTAAGTCTACCCTGATATCTTATCTTCTGGAGCACTAGTACCATGCACTGCCTTTGGCCAAACTCAGTACTTGTAATCTCAGCACTTGACACCCTCTTACCCCATTGTCTGTCTCCTTTTACCCATTTAGACTATAAGCTCCTTGGGGCAGGGACCTCTCTCCTATTGTTTTTATGAATGTGGCACTTAGTTCATCCCCTCTTATTTATTGTAACATGTCTATTGCAAGGTGCTGCATACATTGTGTGGCGCCATATAAATAAAGATATATATAATAATATTTTCAATTGTTACATTTCATTTTTCAAGAGCAGTGTACCACAACAGAGGCTTACTAAGGCCAGTGTAGATGCCATTGCTTTAGAATTTGTTATTTTGACTCAGTGAGGCGAATGTACTAAGATGTTGAACAATTCTGGGTCAAACCATCTGAATCATAGGGAAGAAAGCCTGAGGACATAAAAGTAAAGCTTTCCCAATAATGTGTCAGTCAGTAGAAGGTGGTGCGCTAAGCCACTCAGGGCCTCTGGTGCAGCCCTTTATTGTATCACAGACACAATGACTGGCCAGCTACACAACGTAGCTCTATCAATGGGTGGTATGCCCTAACTTATTATGCAGGTGATGGTGACAGCAACTCAGTGGGTATTCTGTCAAAGTGAGAAGAACGCCCCCTGAAACATGTATCCTTCACCTAAACAGTAATTTAGGGTATACCACCCTTTATTCAGCTAAATTGTGTAGCTAGCTTGCTGATGATTTGTCAGGCTGTGACAAAAGCCAACTCCTGTTGAATTAGATGGAGCTTTTAGTCTCTCGAATGCTAGTGAGGTCTCCATCTCATTTCAAAGAAATGCACTGGAGACCTCACTAGTTCATAGGATTAAATGCCCCATTTAAGTCAATAGCAGTTTTTGGAATTTTTCTGTATGGTGCAGTTGATTTTGCTTTAGTCCTGTCTAGTACATCAGCCTCATTATATACCATACATTATCTGTACTTGTGCATGAAAGAGAGGCACTCTGTAAATGACCCACATTTCCCTGCTCTCTGAGCACCTTCTACCTTTCAGTTGTTTAACAGAACTTCTTGGACTTTGACCTCTCCTGAATTAGTCTTGAAAAGGTGCTGAGTATCCACATCAGGATACAATTATAAATTGGATATGGAATGTGATGATTTTTTTCATGGTTTTTATTAAAAGGCTTTGTTTGAATTGATGTGGAATGCACATATACATATATTCACATTGCTGTGTTTTCCGACGTGTTAAGTTATATGCTTTGTGACATTTCCTTGGTATCAGTCCAAACGCTGAGGTCATTTGAAGAACGCGGCAAGTGTGCAGTGCAGCTGTTTGACTACTCTTCTTTTGATTGGTTGTTTAGACTGTGCGGGTATATGTATAAAGTTTTGTGATTCTAGGGCAAATCAATAGCGCCTTAGGGAGCACAAATTCCCATTGGTTTAAACTGTACTTCCAAATGATACCGTCATGCAGTGCCCTATCAGGAGATCTGTTTTCCAGGGAGCAGACCTGCTGTGCTGGGGCTGAATTGTGAGTCTTGGCACACCAATGTGATTTCTGATCATGTGGGCCAGAAAAAAATCTGGATGCCCCTGCCCTTGGTTATTTCCTACTCTGCCTAATGGGAAATCCATCTCTGACTTGTGTTCTACTAACTGTCCTTTCTCATGCCATTTCATTATTTTTGGTATTTTTCATATCCTCATTTCTGTACCCCAGCTATCCACTATAAATTTAAGTGCATCTCTCGTTCTCTATACATGTTTGCATTTATAATTTTTTTTTCAAAGCTTTATTCAAAATAGTAAGCATACAATATTTGTTCAACATACGATACACAAACAATGAAACAATGGAAGTCTCTGCAAATATCAGTAAGTAAGCAATCCGATTATACAGATGGAGTAAGGTACAGTTTTTCAATTCGGCAATCTGTCAATTTCAATAACAGGAAAAAAAAAAAAAGAGGGTAGGGGGGAAAGGACATGTGATAAGTGATAAGCTCCTGGAGTAATGTCCTACAGCTTCTTCAAAACTTAGCAACACGATCATCTTGGAGACGATCATGTTTGTGAAGGCAAAGTCGTTGAGCAACACTAAACGCCAGATGAGTCACTACTAAACAAACAAGATGTGAGTATTGTGAGCAGGAGATCATAAGTGTCTATGAGAATTATTCCATAAATGCCATTTTGCGATGTATAAGTCTAAGGTAATTGTGGAGATTGCATGACATATTTACTTTAGAAAGCCATTCTACCACAGTAGGTGTAGAAGATTTTTTTCCAATATAAGGGTATAAGCGACTTTGCAGCATTGAATAGTAAAGGTAAGCATTTCCAAGTATACGGTGTAATTGATGATGAAGAAGTAAGGGAAATATGGCTCCAGTAAGAGAATATGCAGATTAGAGGATCAACCAGAATATTAGAATTGAAGATGTCATTAAGATAGGAAACAACATTTGACCAAAAAGAGGAAACATTTGGGCAGGACCACCAAATATGTGGTAAGGTAACAGTGAGAGTATTGCATCTCCTGCATAGTGGTGAATCTGAAATGACAAACTAAGAAATACATATTGGAGTCATGTACCATCCTGACAGGGTTTTGTAATTCATTTCTCTAGATCAAGTATCTCTTGCAAATCTAAAGTTGTTCTTAAAAGTAAGGGACCATTGAGAGTCTGAGAGGGTTTTGCGAAATTTATCTCTCCCACAGTAAAATACGGTTTAACCACATGGGAAGTATCGCATAAAAGTTAATATAAGAAGGAAAGAGGTCCCAACGTCAAAGGAGGGGTATGAGCGAGTAATTTTTCAAAAGTGGTGAGTGGTCTAGATGAAGGATATCTCTTGAGAACTGAATTGCACCAAGGAATTATTTGATTTTGGGTAAGCCATGGGAGATCTCGTAATGAGTTGAGAGCTTGAGGGTCTTTTGAGTGAAATTCAAATAATAATGTGATAGGTTTACTATTTATAGACAGAGAAGACTTCAAGAAATCTGTTTTTTTTTTAAGAAAGAAAATAAAGGTGAAGGAAAAGGAGCAATAGGTAATACCGTCTGCGTGTTAGACCAAACATCTAGTATGTGTCCGAGTATTAAGTGTGAGGTACAGTGTGGTGCATTGGCAAGAGATTGAGACCAAAGCAATTTAAAAAGATCATATGGGTTTAAGAAATCTGATAATGGTTAAGTCCATCTCTTAAGACTGGAAAGAGGAGAATCAAGAATTTTCGATAGGGCTGCTGTTTATAGTATCTAACAAAATCTGGAAGAGCTAAGCCACCTTGAGGGACCGTTCTGGTAAGTATTTGTTTGCATTTATAATTTTAACCCTTTAAGGATGAAAGGTATGCACAGCACATTGCAATGCAATTCATTCCACACACTCTGGTCATGAAGGAGTTAAAAATATTCCTTTTTCTTATCCTTCTTGGCCACTCGCATGTATATGGATCAGTCTTCCATCAATGTGGCATATCTGCATTTCAGTGTGTATGACACCCCTCTATTGAACAAGATCAAGAATCGTTCTTACTGTCAAGACTGTGAAGCCATATATTCATCTAGTCCTTTGTGGCTTCCATTTTTATCTGGAATTCCTAACCGCTTTTGCTGATCTGCCATTTTTTTTTCTTAACTTATCACTGTTTCACTTGTAAGATTTCTAGCGAGACAAGCCTAGACCTGGCTTTCTTTCACTCTGTAAGAGAGAAAAAAAGAAATGTCTCTTGTGTCTACTGTGCAGAGAAGGATGATTCATGTGTAAATGATCAGTTGCCCTTTATTTACTTGGCCTGTGGAGAGTACACATTGAGATAAAAAGCTTGGTGGGTCAAAGCTTAGTATGTGCACGGATCTCTAGTGGCCACAATGACAGTGGTAGAATTGTTGTCAAAGATTATCAGACAGGCTGTGATGTCTCATCGTTCTAATGCATGGTGTGAATCAAGTCCTTGAAAGCTTAATAAAATATGCTCCATTGTGGATGTTTATACTTTGTATGGGCTTTCTGATATAATCAGAATAGGACAGTGGCCCGTCATCGTCAGCTGGGATGATGGGAGATGTAGTCCAATGACAGCAGTTGCCCAATGCTTATATAGGACAAACTTGTCCTATGAGATCTGTATGACAGTCCCTTCTCTCTTTTGCCCCAGGCTACTCTGAAATTGTTGGGCGTTTGCCAATTTGATATGCTTGACTGTTTTATTCAGACATCTTTATTTGCACAGCTATTTAGAATTCTCAGAGCAAAACAGTTCAGATCTTTTCACTCACAGAGTCATTTGATATCTATGTATTATAATTCATTCAGTGGGTGGTATTTGATCGTTATCCCAGGAGAGTTGCTAGGTTCCCTAAAAAAAACAGGAACTTCCCACAAAACACCACATTAATGCATTATTAGTGCACTGTTCAGTCTAAAGTCTCCGTTACTTTAACCAATGCATTGCACAGCTCAGTGGCATGCAAAGGGTTAGAGATAGTTGCCCTTTATTTTGACTACATTTATTCTGCTAAGGGAGAATAAATACTCAAGTTGCCTATGCATTTATTTATTTGTTTGTTTATTTTTAATATATAACCCTTTGAGTGCCAGAAAGGTATTCAACGCATTGCATTGGATACCTCTCTGGCACTCAGAGGGTTAAGCCCTTGTCTTAACTTTCTAGCTTCATGACTAGGGTTGCCACCCAGACGGTATTTTACCGGCAGGCCGGTAAAAAATTGGCCTCTGTCCAATGTTAAGTCTATGGAGGGAATGCCACGGCTGGTATTTTTTTGAAGAAAAGGTGGCAACCGTATTCATGACTGAAGCTGCCAGTCTCTCTCCATAGACAGAGAACCGGTCCCCAGCCACAAAGCAGGGATACTCTTACCATATACACTATCTCTACTAACTGAAAGGACTGGAGAGAATAATCTAATGGTGTTCTTTCCTGCCAGTCACCCCATACTCACATGATACAGAGCACTTACCACTCTGTATACCGTGAGTGTGATGTCATTCCTGTCTCCCCCTGATTCTTTCCTGACCGACCACTAATATAAAAAAGTATTGACTAGTTATGTGTATAGCTGTGATAACTGGCTCTAATTTAATGGACTGTATAGCCACTGTACTTGCCAGGGCAGACAGACCAGTAGCTGTGCCTGCTGAGAATGCACCAGGGAAGAATGGAGGTAGAAGCTGTAATGTCAACAGCAACTTGTATGGGAGGAGGAGGAGAGGCGGCCCACTTTGGGCTCAGTGCCTCCATGCAACTTGTGGTATGAGATGTGGAGGAGAATTGAATGTATTTTTAGTAAAGCATGGTTAGCTGACCTGAAATATGTGCTTGTATTAACTCTAGCTGCACCAGTAGTCAACTGCTGATCCATACCTGAGAACTTTCCAGATCTGGCCCAGAGACTCTGTTTTTTAGAGTTAATTACTGGGTCTTTGGGGACAGAGACTGATTATCTGGTGGTAGTGAGTTTTCTGGGAAACTCTGCCCATCCTACCCACTTTTTCCTCCCACCCTGTTCTGCCCACTTTCCTGCCACTTCATGAAACAAGGACAATAAGCCACATCCACCCAATTAAGCCTCACCCCCTCATGACACGAATCACATCATTTACATTGCCCTGGTCGCAGCACACGAACCCTCTCTGGGGGCTCAAGAGGCGAAGTTCCCAGGTATGCACATTACAAAGAGAGTTTCTGTTAAGCCTCCTCTATGCTAGATAATGAGTTATCCTAGTAAATCTTCATCATCTGAAAATAACACTACACAGGGATGGGACAGGAGGGGTCTACTAACGGGCTGGGGAATTAGCTCACAACTGATTGAGCCACAAGAATTATCTGAAGAAGACTGTTGGGGGTGCTGGGTATGATAAGGGGAGCACATGCATGAAGGAAACAGGAATGATTAACCCCTTGGATGCTAGAGAATTTTCCAACAAATTGAGAAGTAATATGTTGGAAACCTCTGTAGTATAGTAAGAGTTAACCCTTTGAGTGCCAGGGGGTACGCAATGCATTGCTTTGCAATGTGTTGCGTACCATGCTGGCACTCAAAGGGTTAAAGGGGAACTATCACCCCTATACAAGTTTGGCTAATAATTAACTAAATATTGAGATTAGCTTGAAAACTTGTTTTATTTTATTTTATTTTTTTTTTTATATAAAATTTGTGGTATGGCCTTACTTCCGGACAGACTGCTCCCCTCCCCACGTAGTGTCTTGATCCAGCCTCCTCCAATGACGATGATGATGTGGAGGCCGGATCAGCACAGTATGTGGGGATTGGAGCAGAGGGAGATTGACAGGCTGTGGTGCAGAGCTGTACCCGCAGTCTGTCCGGAAGTAAGGTCACAGATCATTTTTAAACCTTTCATTTTAGACATACCGCAAATTTTATCAAAAAAATATGAAACAAGTTTTCAAGCTAATCGTTATATTTAGTTAATTATTAGAAAACTTATAGAGGGGTGATCGTTCCCCTTTAAGAAAGCTATTTTTAGGGGTGAAGCAGAGAAGTGATTTGTATGAGTTACTTTGTCCAAAAGCTGGCCTTTCTTTTCTACTCATTATATCAAATGAACTTGCATACTTAACTCCCTGAAGACCAGAACAGTAGGAACGCATTACTCAAGGAGTTAAAGGAAATAAAATGGAAAAAAATTTACATTGCCGAGTTTTCTTTATAAGAAACATATTGAGCTATTTCAAACCACTTACTTGTTTGTAGTTCAGAAGCTATGAAGTGGAGAAGGATCCCCCTTCCACTGGATCTCTAATCATGTCCCAACGGATGCAGAAAGGGACAAACTTCAGTGAGTACGTATAAGAAAAACTGCGCCCCTTTGATAAAGAAGGGCAGGATTTTCCTTTGCTTACTGAAGTTTGTCCCTCTCCGCATCCGACCGGACCAGACAGAGCTGCTGAGTCATGTAGCCAGAAGTGGCGGGTGGGGGATCCTTCTTCTCTTCATAACTTTTGAACTACAAACAAGTAAGAGGTTTAAAATAGTGCAACATGTTTCTTATATTATAAAGAAGACTCGGCGATGTAGATTTTTTACATTACAATCCCTTTAACAAAAAGCTAAGACATTGGTTCACAAACTTGTTTTGATCAAGGCACCCCTAACATCTTATAGATCAATTGTCAAGGGGCTAATGAAAGGTATAAATATAAATTATTTTTAGGTTTCTTAACCCCTTAACGGTCATAGTACATCATGGGTAAATCTGACTTAATGACCCAAGACGTACTATGACCGTCATGGAATTCCGGGCTCCCAGCGCGGCTGTACACCGTTCAGGGAGTCCGAAATTGTATTCTAAAAAAAAAAAAAAAGTTCTGTGGTCCTTTAGTGACCGCCGCGTGCCTACGTGGCCGGTTGTTAAGGGGTTAATCACTGTAACAAAAACAAATGTGCATAACATTTTCTGTAAATATACAACTGAAACTCGGCATTCACATTTTTGTCAGACATTACAGAAAAGAAGGGGTACCCTAGTTGGATGTCCACAGCACATCAAAGTGCAATGGAGAACCACTGATTTGAGGTCACAATATTTGAAGCATCTTCTTTTCTATAATACTTCAGCTAATTGTTAAATTATCCATGAAGATTCACTTCCAGGCCCCTCCTGACATCTAGACATAATACAAAATGATCACTCTGCACTTTCTTGCTTTTGTTTCATAGTAGCCTGTGGCTATGCGCCATCTTCCTTTTGTATGTAACCAAGCAGAATAACATCGTTTGTATACAAGATGAAAAAATTCCTAATGTCTAGGAATTAAAAAAAAAAAAAAAATGTATTGATGTAATCCATGCATATTAACAGAAGCTACATTTTTTTAAAGCCTTAGTGAAGTTTTGTGCATCTAGTAAAGTAGTAATTTCTTCTTTATCTTCGGTTAGACATGTAAAGTGGTTGACTGCTTTTGATTAGAGGTTTGATGGTGGAAGCAGGAGATTTTTGAAGTATGCTTTATATATATATATATATATATATATATATATATATATATATATATGTATATGGAATATATAAGACAAATGACTTAAAGGGATAGTAATACTTTATTACTATCCCCCATATTGTACATATTTGCAAAATAATAGCCCCCAGGTTCATCTCTCAAACCTTTATGGTTTGAGAGATAACTGAAGGCAAAGTTTCCCCCTCCCTTCCCTGAAGTCAGCGTTGTACTGACTGCAGGGATATCTGGTCTGACTTTCATCATGCGGCTCTGCAGCAGTGCCGAGATCACGTTGGTGAAAAAGAATTATTTCACTGAAATGGTCTTCTACATGTGCTTGCAAACCAAGCATGAACCAAGCACATGTAGAAGACCGTCGTTTCAGTGAAATAATTCTTTTTCACTAACTGGATCTCGGCTCAGCTGCAGAGCCGCAAGCCTGCCGTATGACAGACTTCCCCTGCATCCCCTCCCTAAAGGTTGGAGAGATGAACCTGCGGGCTGTTAAATTAGTTTGGATCTGGGGGCTATTAAATTATTTTACAAATATCTACAATATGGGGGATAGTAATAATAAAGTATTACTATCCCTTTAATCCTATGAGTGCTGAAAGGTATCCAACACATTGTTTTACTATGCATTGGATAGTTCTTTGGCACTTTGGTACACTTTTTTATGATCTGTAATTATTTACACTCATAATAGGGAGGATAAGTTCTGGGTTTCCTCTAAATAACTAGTGGGGTATTATACACTGATAAAAGGTGATAAATAGTAGATACCTTCTCCAGTTTGATAAGCTCTCCAGTTCCAATGCTATTCTGTGTAGCCTGTGCGCTAAGATCTCCAAAGGTGGAGAGACGTTTGTACATAATGTCTGTAGAATAACATAGAAACTGGAGAGTTCATCACTTGAGAAGGTATCTCCACTGTATCACTACTTGGTGCATCACCCCACCGACGGCTGAAGCTTCATTTAGTGGGAATATGTATTAATTCAAAAGTAGAGTAATTCCTTGGCAAATCAAATGGATCTTTGAGAATAAATAAAACTTTTCATAATTCCCTCTGGTTTAAATTGTGCTTTTAATAATTTGAGTGCAAGCGGAGACCCCTTTCTAGCATTCAAAGGCTTTAAAGCCCCATTTAAAACAATAGGAATTGTATTTTTTCCCCTCTGGTGTAGTTGGTTTACTCCAGAATTATACCAGTTCTTCTTAGTGAATCTGCCTCTGTGAGCTGAAAACAGTTCTCATGGATTAAACTGGAGGAAACTTAAATTGATATATTAAAGGAGCTGTAACATTTCTTTTATTAAACAAACAAACAAAAAAAAAAGTAAACGTTGTAGAACTTTTCCTGTTAAGTAAAAGAAGTGCACTCCCAGAATTGAGAGCTGTGTTATTCAAAAGTTATAACAGTTCAGTTTATCAGGAAGTGAATTACAGTGTGATTACTTCCTGAAAGTTCAAACTAACAGCATGACTCAGAAGATTCTTTCACATTCTATGGAGAACTGTTTGTTAGTGACTCACTTCTCCTAAAGAATGCAACTAAATAACTAATTGTTATCTAACCAATAGTTGGCTCCGCTAATGTAGAAAACCAAGTGATTAAGCTGCAATAACTCTGAAAATATGCACCCTGCAATGGGAGCACCCTTACTTTACCCATCAGGAAACGTTCTACAATACATGTTTTTCATAACAAAAGATTACTGCTTCTTTAAAGTGGACCTGTCACTTTAAAGAGATAGTAATACTTTAAAACTACTAATCCCAATATTTTAGTAGTAAAAAAAGAAATTATTTGCCCCTGTGACATCTCTCAAACCTTTATGGTTTGAGAGATATTCACTCGCAAAGTCCCCCCCTCCCTACCCTTTCCCTGAAGTCAGCGTTGCAGCTGACTGCAGGGGAAGCCTGTCGCATGACCGTCCGGCGGCTCTGCAGCAGAGCCGCGATTGAGCTAATAGAAAATAAATCATTCACTTAAATGGTCTTCTACATGTGCTTGGTTTACAAGCACACGTAGAAGACCTTATAAGAGAATATTTCTTTTTTATTAACGTGATCGCGGCTCTGCTGCAGAGCCACTGGATCATCGTGGGACATAAAAGTTTGAGAGATGCCACTAGGGGCAAATAATTTCTTTTTTTTTACTCCTAAAATATTGGGATTAGTAGTTTTAAAGTATTACTATCCCTTTAAGATAAGGTTAGCTAAAGGGTTTGTAATGTTTCAAAATAAATGCTGTTCCAATTATTCTTCATACTTTTTAGGCCATGTAGAGTGTTATCATTCTCTACGATGTGAAGTTCCAGAGTAATTGAATTATAAAGTGCCCCCCTCTTGCCCCTTTTATCTATTGTAAGCCGCCACCCCCTCAGATGTGGAATCTGGTCAATGGACTGGACAGCTTGCAGCAAAGGACAATCTTCGGGCTGTGAACCTAATGAAATAAGGTAAACCCTGCCCCCTTGATGAAATAGAGCAGGTTTTTCATTATGCTCACAGAAGATTGTCCCTCTCTGCTATCCATCCGGACTGTCTTGCTGTGCAGAATTATATAGGTAAAAGGGGCAGGAGGGGGGACACTTTATAGTTCAGTTACTCTGAGACTACACATCGTAGAGAATGATAAAAACGCTCTACATGGCCCAAAAAGGTGTGAAGAATAATCAGAGATTTATTTTGAAACATTAATATTGCTTTAATTTCAAAGATAAATAAAAACTGGCTACATGTAGACGTACATCCATTTGCTTGTAAAAAAAAAAAAAAAAAAAATATATATATATATATATATATATATATATATATATATATATATATATGTGTGTGTGTGTGTTAACTAGAATGCATAGTACGACATAGTGGCACATTTTAAATCTCTCTAAAACTCAACTTAACCTGATATGCCCACTTTCAGACGGGAAGTTATCAAAGTATGAGAAAATCAACATATGAAATATGCTGCTCTTAGCAGTGGCGTAACTAAAGGGGTCACAGCCGCGACTGGGCCCGTCACTCCAGGGGCCCGGCCTCCCCCTGTGACCACCTCGCCTGATGCCCGCAATTAAGTAATGCAGAGCGGTGGGGCTCTGCATTACAAGAGTGCCAGTCTGCCAGAGGGAGATCAGTATTCCCTCTGGCAGACTGGCACTCTTGTAATGCAGAGCACTGGGAGATGACATCATCTCCCAGCGCTCTGCATTACTGAAGAGGACCGCGTGGGATTTAGGGGCATTGTGGAGATGGGGGCAATGTGGAGATGGGGGCATTGTGAAAGGGGCAATGTGGAGATTGAGGGGCATTGTGGAAGGGGCGATGTGGAGATTGAGGGGCATTGTGGAAGGGGCGATGTGGAGATTGGGCAATGTGGAGGTGGCCAATGTAGTTGGAAGGCCGATGGCAATTTTTGCACCAGAGCCCCGTGGCTTCTAGTTACGCCTCTGGCTCTTAGGCAGTATCTTGTCATGCTCATTGATGGATACCTTCCGGTATTCATCAGTGAATGATTGTATTTCCTTGCCTTGTGTATGCAAAGCAGGGAAATAAAATGAAAATCCATAGTAAATTCTGATAAACGCACATACCCGAACAGCCTATAAGGGCATCTGCCAGCTTGAAGTTGAAGGATGGAATTTCTTGATCTGGCCATCACTCACTGATGTAAACGATAGCCAGGTAAAATCCGGCCATTGCTGAATAGTAGAACGACTGATATGCAAGGGGATCCTCTGAGTTCCTTGCATGTAGAGCCATTTGCAGTCTGATGAATTCCCTCCACAGTGCAGAAAGTGAAATAAGTTAACATTACGTGTTCTGTGTTTATGAATATGTATTACTTGCTGAGAGAGAGTGGTCTGAGCAGAATTCTGAAGTGATTATTTAGTACGTGTTGTCTGTTTTCAGTAAGTCCTACTTAGTGCAAGAGGCTCTGTGATTGGATAGTTGTGACCAGTCTTTATTCCTAAAGATACAGTGGTACAATGTTTCTCTGTCTCTGCTTACACTGTTGGAAAAGGGACCCTTTCTTTAAAGCAGTAAGCGATAACCACATTTACCTCAAGGGCCATAAATGAGGCCCTCAATCCACAAAAGGGCAGCACATTGTGATAAGAAAAAACTAAATATAGTTTGAAAAAAATAGATTAACTACTTGGTTGCTAGAATGGTCTCGGATGACCTCTCTAGCCTCCACATGGTTACGTTAGAGCAGAGTAAGTGTAAGGGGGAGGGTTATGCTCCGTGGGTGTGTACTTTCAAGGTGATATAGGAGGATAGTGGTATTGGACATTATCTCCGCTTCCCACTTTACCAAAGAGCAGACTGGAGGTTATAGGGAAATCCTCTGAGGGCCACATGAAGCCCAGGGCTGCTTGTTGCCCACTACTGCTGTAGAATATATAAAGCAGCTGGCTGGTTGGGGATCATGGGATCTGTAATCTATAACAGCTGGAGATCCAAAGACAACCTTCCCCTCATCCAGACAGAGCAACCCTAAAGTAGATAATAGCTTAAAAAAAAGAGTTTTAAAACAAACAAATAAATTGTATAGGAACTTGGACCTCATATATTCTGTACTTGCAGAATATGTAATGTCGGTATAATAGCTCCGCGGTTTTGCAGGTTTATTCACATGCAGATTAACCCTTTAAGAGTCAGAGGGGTGTCCAAAGCATTGCAAAGCAATGTGTTGGAGACCACTTTGGCACTCAAAGGGTTAAATAGCTTCCTTCCTTTAAAACTGCATTCAAGTTATTTGACAGATTTTCAAGGGAACACAAATAACTTTTTTTTTTAATGATAAAACTTTTTATTGCTTTTTTTCACATAACATCAGTGATGCACATATAAGCAGTTTGAACAGGATGGTGTACACTACAGCATTTAAGTATGAAAACATACAGTCAAGGAGTCGATGCAAAGACAAGTTGACTAGATACTTTGAGTCCTTGGCATTTGCTCTGGCCCTAGCTCCTCAGCCAGATTCGTATGTGCTTAGAAGGAACTCCCCAGAACAGGGAGGTATAGCCCTGGCTTGTCACATAAACAATAGAAGAAAAGCAACAGCAATAACAGATCCCCTCCCACCCCTAGACTGTGCTCATCCGGGAATCCCCCACCCCCCCACTGCCCAAAAAGTACTGAGAGACGTGAATAGTAAATCCCTCAGGGAAATGTGTGAGGCAGTGCCAACTAAACAGCTGGCATTCATACCCTCCCATGTATCCCCTTGCCATACATCACCCAGTAGATGTCTCACTTCGGAGGTTCGCAGCTGCCATCCAGGAGGTGTATCTGAAGCTGTCTTAGAACTGTGTCTGGGAGGCTTTGGTTAATGTCCTAATGAAGGGATCCCATAAGTCTACAAATTTTTCCCCATCTCGTTCCCTATCTCGGGTGGCTAGCAGCCAGTACAGGTTAAGGAAACGAGCGGTCCTATCAACCCAGGCAGACATCGTAGGGGGGATATCTGAAGTTCAATTAGTCAGAATGGTTTTTATAGCTAACATAGTCAGCAAGTCCAAGAGTCATAAAGCGGAACCCTGTAGTCGGTAGGGAGTGCAGTAGATGCCCATGAGAAGTGAAGGGGAGTCTAAGTGGAGTCGGATATTAATCGCTTTCAGGAAATAGTAAAAGAGGTCCAGAAGGAGTGTATATCTGGACAGTTCCATAACATGTGCAAGAGATCGGCCTGGGGTGCTCTGCATTTCGGACAAACATGAGAGGTAGAGAGTCCTATCCTGTGTGCAAGCGCAGGGGGAAAATACACCCTGTGTAGTAGAAGGTATTGCAGTTCATGGAAATAAGAGGCAGTCGTGCATTTCAATCTCCTATGGAAGGCTGTTCATAATTTGAGGGATATCCTTCAGCCAAGCCCCAAGCCCTGCTGTTGCAGAGGTATAGTGGATAGACAGTGAAAGAAATGTATAAACCTGTGATATCCTAATGAGCCCCACAAACAACTCTTAACCTCTTAACAACACTTGATGTGCCAGGACCGACACCTGTCTGAACATTTTCCATTTTTCCTTGTTCAATAGAGAGCATATTCATTCAGTCCCAGATGCTATAACCATAGAGGCAGACGTACGAGTTGTTGGCAGTCCCACAGGACCTCACACTGTGCTCATTTCACATGGTACTCTTATGTACGGTGTCTGTTTTAGCCTGGGTGGGGCTCTCACCAGCTGTCATATCCAACTCCATGCACTCAATATCCAGGATGAACTGAAGAAGTTCTCTATTGAATAAAGGTATACAGACAAAATTCACAGGGGTCATTAGGATTTTCTGTCCATAATAACGTAAGTGGGGGTGGAGGGGATAGTTGTCCTTTAAATGTATAAAAATGAGGCCACAAAAAATTTTGAGTTGCAGACTTTATTGTAGGGAATCAACAATTTAATAATTTCATGTAGAAAACAGATGCCACAAAATAATTTTTGGCAGGAAGCATTAACCCTTTGAGTGCCATATGGATATGCAACGCATTGCAAAGCAATGTGTCGCTTACCCCTCTGGCAATCAAAGGGTTAATGAAAGTGTAGCCTTCATGATGTGTTCTCATGGTGTTGAAATGTGTAAATAAAGTTTGTAGAATCTTGGCGCAAACCTTGTTGGAGAAGGATTTGATTGCAAGCAATATGGTATTGTGTGGGCTGAAGCGTATGATTGTAATCTGTACCAAGATTTCTTTAAAAGAACATAATATTTATTTTATTATTTTAGCTTTATCGATAATATTACCTTTCAGGAAACAACTTCTCCTCATTTGTCATCTGCATGTAATTCCCAGTTCGAAAAGGTGAAGGTATTGCAGTAATTGGTGAAAGTAGTATGGGATGATTAATAATCTAAAAGTGACGTGATGTGGGAATAAGGGCCCTGCCAAATAAGGAGGTCATCTAAAAAGAGTGAACTGGGTCAAAAGTGGCAGATGAGGTTTAATGTAGATAACCGTAAGTCTATGTATTTGGGTTGCAGAAACAAGCTACATATAAACTAAATGGTAAATGCTTGTTAGAGAACTCTTTAGGAGTACTGACAGACAAACTTGGCCTGTGCAAGAGCCAGTAGGGTACTATCAGGTATAAAATGGAATAGAGCGGCACTGCACAGGAATATAACTCTGCATCTTTATAAATCCATTGTATAGCCTTGTGCAGAACGTGGAGCACAGTTTTGAGCCCCAGTTCTTAATAGTACATTACTGAACTGTAAAAAAAAAAAAAAAAAAGTATAGAGGCTTGAATCAACTGATAAAGAGATTGGGGCGTTTTGGTTATAGAGAAAAAATGGCCAAACTGGGTTTTTATATTAGAGACATCTAACAGGTGATATTACCATTTACAAATATATTCACGACCAATAAAAGAAACTCTCTGCGGAACTATTTACTCAAAGAGCTCAGCAAAAGCAAAATATTATCCATTAAGGCTAAAAGAAATGTGCTTTTGAATAGTACAGAAGCAGGGTTTTTAACAGTAAGGGCAGTAAGGTTGTAGAATTCTTGGCCTCAGGAAGCTTTGTTTGCAATACTGTAGATGCTTTCAAAATAGTAGTAGATATCTTTTTAGCTTTGAGCAATATTGATAATTATGATTCTTGGTTTCAGTGCAGATAGGATTTTGAGCCGTGTAAATACCTGACGTGCTTTTAAAGCCAGGAATCAATTTTTTTCCCACATGGGGCTTTAATAGGGTTAATTTGTTTTTGTCTTCATCTGGATCAGCAAGAATAGGACAAAGGCTGAACTTTATGGACTTGTGTCTTTTTATCCTCATTAATATGTTTGTACCAGTTAATAATATGACAATAAAGGTTATTATCTAAAAAAATGTACCTCCTTCTACCTGTTCATGAATATGTTAGAGGCAAAACTGGTCTCCATAGCATTTCTACATCTCTGAAGGTAGTAAGTCCCATTATCTATTAGTAGAAAGTATCTAGGATTAAATCTTTGTGTGTTTTAGAGTAATCATTGTAGTGATAAGAGACAGCAGACAAGCTCTTTAGCGTCGTAGTTTTGAAGCAAGTGAATGATGTCACATGCCATTTGAATTCATCTGTCAATTTTAGGTTCCACAAACAAAGTTTACATTGGGATTCCCATTGGTAACTGATCATCCGTACCATGATAGGTTGTAGGTCTACCCACTCACTCACACATTCATTATGCGAACCTATTCTAGAAAATTGAGTTCAGCCCTATTTAACAGTCATGGACGTGAAGATCTAATATAGACTAATGTTTTTGATTAAACCTTTATTTAAAAAAAAAAAAAAAACATTTCCTACTGAGTATATTTTGTGTATTAAATTAAACTGACAGCAGCAGTTGCTCTTGGTATGGTTATTCTATTGCATTCTGAGAAATGACCCACACAGAGTATGATAGTAATGGTTCGTCACTTTGTGCGGATTAACTGTTATAAATGTTAATGCCAGTTTACTCATTCTTTAAGTAAAACTTAAGGTCTCCAGGTCCAAAAACCCAAATTCACCTTCTCCTTGATCTGCACTGATTGTCTGCTGTAGGAGCAATCTAGTTGGTTGGATTCCTATGAACAAGACAAAAGATTATGCACATGGCATATTCAACACAAATTATTAGACAATCTATAACAAACAAAATTTTGCAGATGTTACATTAGAATACATGATAAGTAAATTCATGTGTAACCCTATTCCATTTTTAGGGTATTAACAGTGTTTAACTACAGGGGCTTTGTAGGTGCAGCTGCATACTAGTTCTGCATCTTAGTGAGGCACTCAGCTTCTGCATCATTATGTGGGCCATTGGGCCGGTTGGGGAGGTCAGAAGATTTCCCATAGCTGGGCCACCGAGGTTTAAAAAGCTATAGTCCTGAGATCTGCGCTTCCTTCAGCACAAATATCTTTATCACTGACCCCTCCTGATCTTTGGGGGTAATACAGAGCACCAGGAAATTATGTCATATCTAGGATTTCTGTATCATTAGGACAAACTGGGACAGAGAGGATGCACTGATGTAGAGATCTGCACTGGAAAACAGATATCTCCTCTTCCAGGAATGGTAGGCAAGAGGGAAGAGGCCCCAGGAATGAATTTTTCCCCTTTTGGCAGGGGGGGTTGTGAGAGAGAAGATGAACTCAGGGATTAACTGCTGGGGGGAAGGGGGGATACTGGAGGAGAGAAAAGGGTGGTTCATGGAGAAAAATGGGCAGACTTGGACAGAGAGGGGATTGTGATCCAGGGAAATGTCTGACTGCCATTTGAAGCCCCACTTTGGGCTTAATTGGAAATTGCATCAGTGTTTTTGCCTTCTTCTGGGTAAATAGGAGTGATGAGGCATGGGCTGGACTTGATGGATGCATGCATGACTCTTTCAGCCTCCTCAACTAATTAACTATGTAAAATGACTAGAGGAAAGTTGATGGAATAAGGAGCATGGGACTGGGAAAGACTGAAAAGGGGGAGAATAGAGATACAAGTCTGGAAAGAACGGATGAAGGGGAATACTGGGGAAAGAGAAGTAGGAGAGCTGATGGAAGAAAAATGGGGGGCTAGGGAGAGGGGAACAAAAATACTATAGGAGGAGGGTGTTTGAGAGAGAGGGACAATGAGATAGAATAAGAGGGTGATAGATTGAAGGATAAAGGAGGGGTAATGGTGCAGGAAATAGAAGGGGGGAGCAAAAAGGGGGATGATGGGGGCCTGGAGAGAGAGAGAGGATCAAAAACACTAGAGTAGAGGGAGGAAAGACTTGAGAGGGTTGAAAGTGAGGGAGTAAAAGACTAAAGGGGGGAGGAATGCTGGGGGATTGCTGGAAATTCATAACATAACAATTCATAACATCTAGAGGATGTTAAAATGACTCTTTGATTGCCTTAACCCTTTGAGTGACTGAGGGGTACACAACGGGTTAATATTAACACCCCTGACCTTAACCCTTTGAGTGCCTGAGGGGTACACAACGCATCTCATTCAAAGGGTTAATGAAAAATATTGCAATGCAATGCAATGGAGTCCACTATAGCACCAAGAGGTTATCAACTGGGATGTTAACTGTTCCTTAAAAAGTCAGTCATGTAAAGGTTACTGATTTAAAGTAGTTCTAACTTGTTTTGTAGCACCTATATAAGGTTTTTAACACTTCCAGGTTCAGCTGGCTTTAACCCGTGGAATGCTAGAGGGGTATGCAATACACAACACCCTGAAAAGCAATGTGTTGCGCACCCCTCTGGCACTCAAAGGGTTAAGAGTTCCAGTATATGCATATATTTTGCAAGTACAAATGTTTTTGCTCAGAACAAAGTACATTTACTGAACTGACGAAAAAAGTTGATCTGCTCTTGAAGACGAAATCATGAGATGTTTCATTCAAGATTTATTACAACTTGGCCTTTTTTGCATTTAACTGAAGTTTTCTACTGTGGTCACCAGGTGGTGCTATTCCTATCACTTATTATGGAGAGCGCTAGTCTCAAGGGCTCTCAAGCTCTTGCACAGATTTCATTATAACAAACAATTTGCCTTTTCGACAACAGTTGGAAATGAAATTTAAAGACTTGAATGAAATATTTCTAAGTGATTTTAGTACCCTTGCTTAACTCGGCATAAAAAGCAATATAAAAGGGGGAGGCAACATCAGCATTTGACTGTTTAGAGATAAAGGCAGTTGTAGCAACTGAGTGCCAGAAGTTTCCTACCCCTGCCCTATAACATGTATGTTTCATTTTAAACATTAGTCCATTAAAAAAATATATCCATTATACATTTGGATGTTGATACATTTGGAGTCCAGAAGGAATTTTTACCCACTTGAGTTTAATTGTAAATGGCTTCTGTATTATTTAATTTTTGTTTTTTTGGATCATCTGGGTTGATTAGTCATGGGCTGAACTTAATGGACACGTCTTTTTTCAGCTTCATCAACTATATTACTATGAACTGCAACCTATTTCGTTTGTATAAAGCTCCTGATATGGTCAAGCCATGATCAGTGTATTAGATAAGTCGAGATTACGACCTGATTTATTATCAACCGTAGTTCCTTTAGGGCTGCTGTCTGTGCCATATTATGAGTTTCTAGAGACAAGTGAAATGGTAACTTCTGTGTTCAACAGTGAGATAACTAATAAAAACTATAAAAGATTCTCTGGCACAGGCCTCAGAGGAGGGTCTTGTTTCTTTGTTTTTGCCTTGTTTATTCCCATAAGAAATCAGGGATCAACAAAGAATATCAATGTTATTGCTTATATGGCCTAAACAGCATAAAGTAATAACAAAAAAAAAATTCAGGGGTCCCTGGCAGCAATAGATTTATTTACAGAAATAAGAGTGAAGTGTAAACTATTTTAATGGTAAGGTAGGGACGGGAACCTACGCGGTCTTACAAATGTCTGCTTCAAAAACACCTTACTTGCCATCATACATTTAGGCAGGCAGATGTACTAAGAAACTGGAGTTATTCTGGAGCAAACTGACTGCATCATACAGAACAAGTGCAATTCTCAGAATTCTCATTGATTTAAATGGGGCTTTTAATCACTTGAATGCTAGAGGGGTCTCCAATCCATTGCCATGATGATGATGATGATAACAATTTTGCATATTGTATAACTGAGAATAAGAATATGCAATGTACATTTTCAATAAAGTTTTACTCATGTGTTAAGCTTACCCAAGCTTCATTTCTGTCTTGTGTTATCAGGGAGCAAGGCCTCTCCATCGCTATAGCGAAGAGAATTTGCATGGGCTGGACTTGATGGACGCATGTCTTTTTTCAGCCTTATCTACTATGTTACTATGTAATTTTCCCATTGATTTAAATTAGGCTTTTAAACCCTTGAATGTTAGAGAGGTACTCAGTGCATTGGATAACTCTGTAGCACTACTTCCCGGAAAGTGATTGGGGATTTTAATTTCTTTCCAGTGCTGTAGTTGTTGGCTATGGGAACCATGGGCGTCTGGAGGGGGGGGGCAAGGGGGGCACTTGCCCCCCCCTACAATTACCCTCCTCCATATAAATAAAGGGGCTAGATGGGCTGGCCTGGGGGTCATATTATGGCTTTGCCCCCCCCTGGAAAAATGTCTACGGACACCACTGATGGGATCCTTCTTCTCCCAAGCCCCAGAAGAAACACTGAAAGGCTGAGGATGGGAGTGCCCAAATGACATGTTTTACTTCAAATTGTGGGAGGAGTTTAATCAAGTGGGGTGACTGAAGAGAGCAGTTTGCAATGAAATGTGTAGGAAAGTGGGCACAATGGGGCAGGAGTTGGCTGAATGGGATGAAACGTGGGTGGGGTTATAACTGAACTCACCAAGTCACAGAATTAGCCTCTGTCCCCTGGAGACCTGGTAATTCAATATGAAAACCGGAATCAGACATTTTCCATGTAGAATTGTATATCTCCCTACAGGTCTTACTCACAAAGCAAAAGAAGGAATTTTGTAGAAAATGAACTGCACCAGAGAGTGATAAACATTTCTATTCATTTGAAGCCGGGATGTCCAAACCGCTTTCCGCAAGGGCCAGAATGAGAAAAGAGATGCACATTGAGTTTAACATACTAATGAGTAATGTAATGGCATTAATAATAAGCATGAGCAAAGTACTTGTTTATACTAAGTGTAAGCAATTTGAAGCTAGGTTAATAAGCTTACATACCAAGCATTAAATGGCTGCTTAATTGGTACAAGTCCAGGAAGGATTATTATGTTCAGCAGCAGGTCACATTTATCTTATTTATTAGCATTTGCGTGATGGTCCAAGTGCTGGGACCACAAATGGCCCCAGGACCTCAGTTTGGACACTTTTGACATATTTGTTTTAAAGGAATGCTAACACCTAAAAATCAGCTGTGGTTACATGCTTGTAACCCCTTAATGACAGCAGCTAAGGACCACGGAGCCAAGTGGGGGACCCCTAAATCCATGACTTGTCAAGACCGTCACTGGTCCTTAGCGCAAGTTTACCCATGACGGTCCTGGCACGTCATGATGGGTCCTTAAGGGGTTAAATGCCCTGTACTTCATACTAAAATCTGCAAAGAAAATTGCTGAATCCAAAATCTAGTCTCACACATGTTCCATTGGAGCTTCCACTGTTGCTCTTGCAGGTCTTACTGGCTCCCTTTAATGTAGCATTCTTAGTAGGGTCTGTGAAGCGCCAACACTGTATTGTCAGTAAATGGGAAGAGATAAGATACCAGTCTTTTTTGATACAAGAGTAATGGGTACTAATTTCAATAAAGTAACTGTCTTACCTCTCACATTTCATTACAAACACCACACACAAAGTGATCTCCTTGTGTCTGAATTCTGCAGTCTGATCATGCAGTAAAAAAAGCAAACGGAGGATTTTGTATTAGGGATCTAGCATAAATCATTTATTTTCAAATGCTACCTGTAAGTACATGGTATTTCAATCCATTTCATATGTAGGAATTAGTGTTCCTTTAACTGTTTAATGACCAGAGGGTGGTGTGCATCGCATTACGAAGCAATGTGCTGCACACCACTCTGGCGCTTAAAGTGTTAAATGGGGCTTTTTACTCACTGAATATGAGAGTAGTCACAAACCTGTTGTGAAACAACACAATCAATAACTTTCTTTTATTCAAGGGGTTAACCCTTTGAGTGCCAGAGGGGTACAGAACACATTGCTCTGCAATGTGTTCTGTACCCCTCTGGCACTCAAGGGGTTAAAGGGTTAGTAATGTCTAATTTTAATAACATGTAAAATGTTATATATAAAAAATAAATTAACTGGTCCAAGTCCCGTCTCTCAAACATGTATAGTTTGAGAGATATAAGGTTTTAAATTTCCCCCCTCCCTCCCCTTTCACTGATATCAGCTGTCAGACTGACAGGAGAAGACTCGAGTCCGGCAACCTGACAGCAGCTCTTCAGCAGAGCCAAAATAACGATATCTAAAAAGAAATACTTCACAGGATCGGTCTACAAAGTGTGCCTGGTTTGCAAGCACACTTTGTAGACCGTTCCAATGAATTACTTAATTTTAAGTAGTGCTATCTCGGCTCTGCTGGAGAGCTGCTGTCGTGTAGCCCGACTCCAGTCTTCTTCTGTCAGCTTGACAGCTGATGTCAGTGAAAGGGGAGGGAGGAGGGAAATTTAAAACCTTATATCTCTCAAACTATACATGTTTGAGAGATGGGACTTGGACCAGTTAATTTATTTTTTTACTATCTAAAACATTACATGTTATTAAAATAAGACATTACTAACCCTTTAAGAGACCTTTTAAATGAATGGAAATTTGTGGAATGTTTATTTGTGCCCTGTGGATTAGTTGGTATGCACTTCTTCACTATCTTACATGAGACCTTTGTGTTTAACATGTATGCCTGGAATGCATCACATGTTCAGTGACATAACTGGTCATTGCAGGGGCAAACATTTTCTGGGGCCCCAACACTGTCTGAGGTATCCCTCGTGGATACTGGGCCCTGGCAAAACACCTTTTGCACCCTCTGTGGTTATGTCCCTTTGTGTGTCCTTGATACTATCTTATGGACTAATGATCATTTTGTTTTATTCACATATATTAAAAATAGTGTGGGCTGCAAATTGTAAATCACATCTCCGTGAATGAAAGCGCTAGGCATTTCTTCTTTTGCATTAGCAGATAAAGATGTCTGCTTGCAGGCTATTAAATTGATGATTGCAGGACTGTTCTACTCGACCCACAGCAGTGAGCACTGTCTATAACAATAACAAAGACAGGTCTCCCTCTCCTGCCTTTTTTCAGCAATGTTCATCAGTGTAACCCACATAAAGATCACTCTAATAAACAGGGGGTCAGCACATGGCACATCAATGGTAATGCAGTGCGGGAAACTATTGTCTTTTTGTGTTGGGATGGCTGAGAAAGAATGAGTGAGTGACAGGCTTAGTAAGAAATAATGTTATATATTAGACTGGTGAACAGAAATTGATTGTTTTAGACTACAGACAGATAATCCTTCTATGAACTTGGCAGCATTAAAAAGCTAATTGTATTTGTACATCTTTCTGGTAGCAATTACTGAATATAAGAATATATTTCTGAGGATTTTTTTCAGGAAAGTGTTTGTGCATGCACACAGGAAGCTTATAGCTGAACTATCACCTTAATTCAAGTTAGCATTAAAAACTGCTTATGTGTTATGTTAACCAAAAGATCGGAAAATATACAGTTAAGGAGATATTCCTAATTGTTACCATATGCTAATGTATGCTAATCGTGGTACCAGTGATATTTCATATGCTAATTATGCTTTCCAGTGATATTTCATATGCTAATAAATGTTTCAGTGATATTTCATATGTGAATGATGCTTTTCAGTGACGTTTCATATACTAATAAAGGTTTCAGTGATGTTTTGTATGCTAATGAAGCCCTGTACTGTACTAGGAAACTTTCCCTTTCATTTTCCCAGAAATAAGTGTGAATATTGCCTAAACTATAACTGTATGTCTGCTGGACTTTTGTTTAACATGACATACCGGCAGTTTTGAATTAAATGTTCAAATATGTAAAGAAAAGTCAAGGTGATAGGTCTACTTTAAGAGGTGCAGTTCTGGAGCAAACCAAATGCACGGGGGAGAAGTGAAAATTCACAGAGATTTAAATGGGAATTTTAACCCCTTATCAATGTGTTGAAGTCCTCTCTAGCATTCAAAGGGTTAAAAACTCTGTTTATATTGGTGAGTGTTTGGGGAATGTTTGTCCTTTATGGTGTGGTTAGTGTGTATACAGCCCAAAGGAATTAATTAGATTGGAAATGCAAACTTTTTTCTCCCATTAAGGTCCATAGGAGTGCACAGTACAATGCATTATACACCATTCTGGCCATCAAGTTGTTAAAAGAAAATTCTTCCTAGTAATAAACTCTCTCTTACCTTAATCTGAGCAGAGAAATCCTAAATGGCCATGATGAATCCATTCTTCTAGGATCGGTTCTCCAGAATTACTTTTTAACCCTTTGCAATGAGTTGCATACGCCTCTGGCACGCAAGGGGTTAATTAGCACTAGATACAATGTCCGTACCAGAAATCTTTCTGGGTTTGACCGGAGACTGAGTTCTGATCCATGTCCCCTGATATCAGGTTGGAAATTCAAATTGTCAGGGTGAGAGAGTTCAAGGTTACCCAGTATATTATCAGGACCAGTTAACTGCTTCCTAGTCTCTAGTTTGGTGCCAGTTATGGAATAAAAGCAGAGTGAGAAGTGCTGCTTGTTGCATGTGTTCAGGCAGTGGTAGTGAGTTACATGTTAAGGGTTCAGTGACCACTGATTGGCACTCCTCTGGGTAAGAGCAGGCAGGGACATATCTCCTAGAACAATGGTTCTCAGCCAGGGTGCCATGATACGTTGGAATGCCTTTAGACACCTATGTAATGCGCCACGGTTTTTTGATAAAGACTTTTCCAAGAACGTAAATGTATGTTTTTGGAAATTGTTATGCATAATATGCTATGTGTTTGTACCCTCTTTAAACCCTTGCCTGATGACCTATAAAATGTTAGGGGTGCTATAAGAATTTCAAAACAACTGACATAGAATTAACATTCTGGGCAGTGTTAAGGGGTAATATTGCAAAGGTCGCAGGATCAGATCAGATCATTTTGAAAATTTCCAGGGATTATAACGTCAAAGGAGACAGACATGTATGTAAATATCCTATATAATAATTCATTAGGATGTTTGTCAGAAGCCATCATGTGCAGTACAGACTGCGCGTGTTCGGGCAGTCTCTACTGGGCATGATTGCATTGCGTGAGTGGGGCGACATAATACTGCATTGCGTGGAACAGTGAGGCCTCTTAACCCTTTGAGTGCCAGAGGGGTAGGCAAAGCAGTGCTTTGCGTACCCCTCTGGCACTCAAAGGGTTAACATTACCTGGACCTTGGCCTGTGTACACGGGCTTTTACACTAGTATCTTTACGTGGCACCAAGCAGTGTATGCAGAGCTTACAATAATAGTATTGTTAACCCTTTGAGTGAGAGATGCACAATGCATGGCTTCGCAATGCCTTGCGCACCCCTCAGGCACTCAAAGGGTTAAAGTAAATGGGGATAAAATAAGTGTTGCAGTCATAGAAACAATATGAGAGAGGTCCCTGCCCCAAGGAGCTTACAGTCTAAATGGGTAATAGTATATGGACAGCAGGGTATGAGGGTGTCACTTGCTGTGACGATTATTTTTGTAGGACTCAAGGACACCAAACTCCTCCTACTGAATTATTTATGTTCTATTAAACCTTCAGTAGGGAATGTTTGGGGTCCTTCTGTCCCTCAGGGGAATCATGTCTGTTTTCATAGACCTGATATCTAGGGCCAATTCAAGATTCATTTTCTGAGCCAGTACATTGTGGCCATTCTGATTTTCTTCCCCAGATTAAGGTTAGTGGGGGTTTATTATTAGAAAATGGTAGTGTTCCTTTAATGTAACCCTTTGAGGGGTGTCCAACACATTGTAAAGCAACGGATTTGACATTTCCTGGCACACAAAGGGTTAAAACAAGTGCATTTAAATGTGTGTGCATATAATATTTTCATAATCATTATTTTAATGCAGTGGTACTTTCTTGGTGTTTTTTTTTCTATAAACTGTTCACATATGTAAGGATTACGTACAACTTTGTCTTCTATCACTCCTTTAACCCTCTGGGTACCAGAAGAGTGTGTAACACAGTGTGTCACAATGTGTTGAACATCCCTCTGGCTCTTCCATCTATAAGCAGTTTGGTCTTGAAGCCTAGGAGTTTTCTTTCCAGATTGGCATTGAGATACATAGCCTTTCACCCTGAGGTCACCAGTTCAGATCTGTCTTTCTACAGAATTGAGTGAAAATCATTAACATGTTAAAGTTGCTTGGTGACCCCTAAGAAATGGGTTGGTATTCTCAGCCCAATTCCCAGTGGTCCACATCCCAAAGCCATCACCACAATTGCAACATTTATAGGCCAGAGATTACGGAACATTAGGACTAAAGTTCCTTCTCACCTTTTCAGCAACATCTCTCCAGATAAATGGCTACAAGACTATTTGTCAAGTGAAGGCTACTAATACTATATAACATTAAATAACCACTTAACACTTAAAATTGCAATGAGGTTTTTATACACAAAATACTCCCAGCTAGCATCTGCAAATATAATTTTACACAAATGGCCGTATGTAAAATGGCAAAAAGTAGAGCCTTCAAGAGATTAATAAGTCCCATTTAAATTAATTCAAATGTTTATGATGCAGTTGTGTTTTCCCAGAATGTCTCCATTGTTGTGCATCTGGAGCAAGTGGTGTAAAATCTAGCCTTAATTTGAATGTCTCCACATAGCTTGTAGTCCCATTAAAAGCATGTGTTCAGAATGCTTATATACCTTGCATGTTTTGATTTTCAATCACTGTAATGGTTATAGAGACTGTTAATTTAGTAGTTAGTGGCTCTTTAACCTCAGCAAAGCGAAGCTCTCTTACCCATTGTGGCACAGCCTTTATAATTACTCACCTGTCCTGAAATAACCACTGCCAGAAAGAGTTGGTATATAGTAAAAGGGGATTGTATTTTAAGAATAATTGTCTCTTCATTTTTTATTTGTAGGATTTACTTAGGCAGTTGTGCTAAACAATAGAAAATTATTTATGTTTACTGTTTGTATACATTTGAGCTTTATTTTAGTCTATTGCTTGTTCTTTCAGCTTTAAAGGAATCCCCAGAATCCCTTATTTATTAACCCTTAGAGTGCCAGAGGGGAACGCAACACATTGCTTTGCAATACGTTGTGTACCCCTCTGGCACTCAAAGGGTTAAAATTTTGATAATGCTTGTATACTTTCAGAGAAAAGGGGTGGGTAGTAATGTGATTACAGTGGAGTCACTTATTAAAGGGATAGTAATGTTTTTATTAAAGTGCAGCTTCCCCTTCCTGTGCCTTTCCCTGTGTCACTGATCCTCTCTGTCTGGTCTAGATGGAGTGCTGCGAGGGACAATTTTCAGTAAGCAAAAGGAAAATCCTGCCCTCTGTCAAGGGGGTCAAAGTTTTCCTTATACTTACTGAATGAAGGCTTTTCCTCGATGCATCTATCTGGTCCCACGACCGGATTCAAGATCTAAGGGAGGAGGTCAGAAGGGGTGGGAGGGGGACCGTTTCGGTTTGAATAGTATTTAAACTACAAATATGTAAGAAAAGAAATATAGCTCTACGTTTTATAAAAAAACATAAAGAAGTCTCGGAGCAACACTTTAATATAAACATTACTATCCCTTTAAGCGGTACACCAAAAGTAAGCAATCCATGTCTGTATGGAATGGAGCATAGCTTTCCCACTTTTATTAGAAATTAAAGTTATGGATTAGAATTTGAATACCTAGACTAAAATAAAGAATTCACAGATTCTAGTTTAGTGTACATGATCTTTAACTTTATATAACCTAATTTTTATGTGGTAGCATTCCTTTAACACTGTAAGCTGCAGTGATGAGTGACACCAGGGCCCTTCTCTTGGTCATTGTTTACTAGTCCTTACTTGCTTGTTGCATGTGGTCATTATGTTTACTAAAAATGCACCAAATGCACCAAAAAGCTAGCATTTTTAAGAAAATATATTTTAAAACGAATATCCATAAAATCTAATCTCGCCTCTTTAAGGATCAAAGGGGGAATCAGCTTTTCTAATGTATACTTAGACTGTCGATTATAGTCACTGTTTGGTTATGGTTGTTTGTGCAGCTTGTAATGTGTGCCAGTAATAAGACAGGAAATTTGATATTGGTACTCATACCTGTTCTGTTCAAGACTTTTATCCCTGAACGATTACAGACAGTACTGCACTATCTCTTCTGAGACAACTGTCAGGGCTGTTTATGCTAATGGACTGAGAAAGCTTTGCAGAAAGCATGCATGGATTCCACTGCAGGGCCATTTAAGACTAGATTTTAGATAACAGGCAACAATTAGATAATTTTTATGGGCGATCTCTTAAGTACAGGGTATGTAACCATACCTAGGAAATCTCCGGATTTGCTCTGGAGACTCGGGTTTTGAGAGTGCATTACCAGGTCTCTGGGGCAGAGGCTGATTCTCCAGATGTGGGGAATTTGCTTTAAAACTCTGCCCACTTCTACTCCTTCCCACCTGGTTCCTCCCACTTTTCCTCGTTTCTCCCACTTCCCAGCCACTTTTGTTATGCCCCCAGAAAGGTCCCCCCTCCCACTTAGAGGTAAAACACGTCCCCTTTTTGCCAAGATTAGCAGCAATTATACCCGCCAGCGGCACCAGAGGAATCCCCTCCGGGGACTCCAGAGACAAAAGTTCCCAGGTATGTATATAACCTCATTCATTTTCATCATCTTTAGATTTAAATGTGGGATGCGATCACCCAAAAACCATCTTTGATGATTTGAAAGAGCCTTCAGAATCACTTATATGTTGTAAAAGAAGTTTGGTGATTTTTGGAAGAACTTTCAAAATCACTTACATGTTTTAATTACCATTTTTTATTTAGAATATTAGTTTAGTTATTAAGATTTATAGATTATGTTAATTAAGGCACGTCATGCAGTCACCTTCTTGTTTTAACCATGGTATAAAAAAAATATATATATATATAAATTATAGTTTATAAATCCAACAACATCACCAGGATAATGCATACAGTGACAGAGCAACAGAACTGAGTAAGTATAGCAAATGCAACACTGAGCTCCTAGGAGCCAAGAGGAGCAAGAATTTTCATGGCGAATAGCTTGTGTAATGACTAAAAGCAAAAAGAAAACAATCGTAATAATGGATAAATAGGTGCCCAACCAAAGGGGGGGGGGTTAAAAACAGGTGGTACTGTGTTAGCCAAATAAAAAGAAGGAGACTGGTAGAGGAAAAGTGATACCTTTATTGGCTAACTGAGTGGCTCTAGGATGCAAGCATTCAAGACAACTTGGGTCTCTTCTTCAGGCATATTTAGATTCTAAGTTGTCGTGAAAGCTTGCATCCTAGAGCCACTCAGCCAATAAAGGTATCACTTTTTCTGTAGAAGTCTCCCGTCTATTATATACACCACACAGCATTCAGAGCCTTAGGGATATTAAATCTTGTCACTATTCCTGCTTTCACAGGGACATACATTAAAATGTAAAAAAAAAAATGTTGAGATGGAAAAAATAAATCTAGACAGTTTGACTTTAACTATTATGCACTTATGAACGAGGCTTACTGTTGCTTTATCCTCTTGGATTCTATAGATGCCTTCAACTTATTATGAAGCAGTACATTAGCTATCCCAAGCATCCAAGGAATTAACAGAACATTAATGCGGTATTTAAAATTTGTGTATTAGTTCTGTATATTTAAAGTGGAACTATCATAAAACTTACATTTAGCCCCAATATACATATAAATACTTGTATTTTGCAGCATAAGTCCAGCATTAGTGAGAAATAGAACTTTTTCTGCAGGCAGGCAGCGACAGGGATCTTGCTGTAGGCTCTCTGTGCTGTCAGTTCCTTCTGTTGCCTTAAAGGAATAGTAATGTTTCATAATTAAAGCAGCTCTAATTAATCATCATAGTGTTTGGACCTTGGAGAGTGTTGTTTCAATTCTGTCAGAGTTGTAGTTCAAGAGTAATTCAATGACAAAATAACCTCCTCCCGCCCCTTTTAGTGATGTAACACTGTTCAGCCAGAGCAGAAGGGATGTGCCCAGGTAGACTGCAGAGAGGGACAATCTTCAATTAAGATAAGGGAAAAACCTGAAAAACCTGTCAAGTGGGGCAGGGATTTCATTGTTCTCACAGTAAGAAGATTGTCCCCTGCTGTTATCTGTCTGGTCTATGGACTGCATTCCACATCTGAGAAGAGATGGCTTACACTAGGTAAAAGGGGCGGGAGGGGAAACTTTGCTTGTGAATATCTCTCAAACCATAAAGGTTTGCGAGATAAGACATCGTTCTTCATGTATTTTTAATGCCTACAAAATAGAATCAAGATAAAACGAAGTATTACTATCCCTTTAAGGTACATAGGCATTCAACTAACCAATCATGGAGGTAAAGAGGACAGACAGCGCAGAGTCAGAAATGCCTTCTCTGCAAGATGTCTGCGCTGTTGCCCCACTGCTGCCTGCCGAACCAGTTCTATTTTTCACTAATGCCGGACTTATGCTGCAAAATACAAGTATTTCTAAGTATATTGCTAAGGTATTAACGATTTGGGGCTAAATGCAAGTTTTATGATAGTTCCACTTTAATAAACCTACTCATTTTCTTTTAATGTGAGTGCTTTAAGTGGAATGGTCACGTTATTATATAACACATTTCAAAAACACTTATATTTGTTAGCCTTTTTATGTCAAACAATAGTTTCTGAAAGAAATATAGGTATATTTATATGTCAGTTTATGCAAATCACCTAGTACTGTCCAGCAGGAAGTGACAGTTGGTAATGCAGCACAGGTGTGGAAGGTTATTATCTGGAAGATTGGCATTGACTGACAAAAATCTAAACT
This sequence comes from Rhinophrynus dorsalis, assembly GCA_037306005.1. Taxonomy (NCBI): domain Eukaryota; kingdom Metazoa; phylum Chordata; class Amphibia; order Anura; family Rhinophrynidae; genus Rhinophrynus; species Rhinophrynus dorsalis. The sequence continues at coordinate 580,551,577 of CM074718.1, forward strand.
AAATACTTTCTAAACTATTTTTTATATAATGACATGTATATTACAACACATTTCCACTTTAAAATGAATAAGCTTTTTCAGTTTTTCTCTTCCATCCTCCTTCGGTGATGTTATCGTCCTCTACCAAAAATCTGTGAAAAGTCTATGACTCAGCTGTATGTGCAAAGAACTCTGTGTATCCTTCTATATTCATTCTCTAATGTATGTTCATTTGAGCAGCTGATACATTGAAATCTTTAGCGAGACATAAACTGTGTGTGGGTTGAGTATAAGAAGATGGTAGTTCTCCCTTAAGGAAGAATAGAACTGAAATAGCAGATTCAATGCAAATACAAAGAATCAAAGAAAAAGAAAGCCAGCAGGTATATATATACAGTAATGTGCACAAGTTTTAGGCAGGTGTGAAAAGAATGCTTTCAAAATTAGGCATGTTAATGTTTATATTAATCAATTAACAAAATGCATACTGAGTGAACAGAAGAAAAAACTAAATCACATCAATATTTGATGTGACCACCCTTTGCCTTCAAAACAGCATCAATTCTTCTAGGTACACTTGCACAAAGTCAGGGATTTGTAGGTATATAGTCAGGTGTATGATTAAGCAGTTATACCAAACAGCTAATGATCATCAATGTAATATGGTGGCTGAAACACAATCATTAACTGAAACAGAAACAGCTGTGCAGGAGGAATAAAACTGGGTGAAGAATAGCCAAACTCAGCTAACAAGGTGAAGTTGCTGAAGACGGTTTAATGTCAAAAGTCATATAGCATGGCAAGATTGAGCACAGCAACAAGACTACATCAACAAGGTCTCTCCCAGTCAGAAATTTCAAGGCAGACAGGGGTTTCCAGATGTGCTGTCCAAGCTCTTTTGAAAAGCACAAAGAAACAGGCAAAGTTGAGGACTGTAGATGCAGTGATCAGCCAAGGAAACTTAGTGCAGCAGATGAGACACATCATCCTTACTTCCCTTTGCAATTGTAAGATGTCCAACAGTGCCATCAGCTCAGAATTGGCAGAAAACAACGGGATCCTAGTACACACACGTCTACTGTCTGGAGAATTCTGATCAGAAGTGGTCTTCCTGGAAGACCTGCTGCCAAAAAGCCATACCTCCGACATGGAAACAAGGCCAAGCTACTCAACGATACATGAAAACACAGGAACTGGAGTGCAGAAAAATGGCAGCAGGTGCTCTGGACTAAAGAGTCAAAATTTTAAATATTTGGCTGTAGCAGAAGACAGTTTGTTTGCTGAAGGGTTTGGAGAGAAGTACAAGAATGAGTGTCTACAGGCAACAGTGAAGCATGGTGAGGGTTCCTTGCAAGTTTTCGGCTTCATTTCTGCAAATGGAGTTGGGGATTTAGTCAGAATTAAGGTTATGCTCAATACTGAGAAGTACAGACAGATATTTATCCATCATGCAATACCATCAGGGAGACATCTGATTGGCCCCAAATTTATTCTTCAGCATGACAATGAACTGAAACATACAGCCAAAGTCATTAAGAACTATCTTCAGTGTAAAGAAGAACAAGGAGTCCAGGGGGGAGATTCAATAAGAGGTAATAAAGAGGTGGTAAAGCAAAGACGACTTCTGCAGTTTAGCACTTCTCCAGTTCCTATGTTATGCTATGGAGGCTATTCGATAAGATTTCTTCAACTTTGGAGATCATAGTGCATAGGATCTATAGAATAATACAGGAACTGGAGAAGTGATATCACTGGAGAAGTCATCTCCACTTTATCACCTCTTTATCACTGCTTAGTGAATCTCCCCCCTGGAAGTGATGGTATGGCCCCCACAAAGCCCTGCTCTCAACTTCATCGAGTCTGACTTGAATTACATGAGGAGAGAGAAGCAAATGAGGCTGCCTAAAGATGCTTGGAACAACCTACCTGCCAAGTTCCTTAAAAACTGTGTGCAAATGTACCTAGAAGAATTGATGCTGTTTTGAAGGTAAATGGTGGTCAACCAAATATTGATTTGATTTAGATTTTTCTTCTGTTCACTTACTATCACTTTGGTAATTGATGAAAATAAACTATTAACATGTTTTTGAAAGCATTCTTACTTTACAGCATTTTTTCACAGCTGCCTAAAACTGAAGCATATGTATGTATGTATATATATATATATATATATATATATGTATATATATATATATATATATATATATATTTCTAAATAATAGCACTCACTGGACTTATCCATAGGTAAAATATATTAAAAAACCTTGTGTTTATTAAATGAAGGTTTATATACGTCATACAGCGCAGCATTATGGAAAGCACTCATAAGATCCTTTTGCGGTGAAACGGTGTTTTATTCAAGCTAGTGTAAAAGCCTGTGTACAGGGGCCAAGGTCCTGGTGATGATAACCCTTTGAGTGCCAGAGGGGTACACAACACATTGCAAAGCACTCAAAGGGTTAAGAGGCCGGTCCTGCTCTGCGTCTTGCCACCAATGCATTCGTGCACTGTAGAGACTGTCCGAAAGCGCGCGCGCACACACACACACACACACACACACACACACACACACACACACACACACACACACACACACACACACACACACACACACACAATTTGTGTTAGCCGTGTTAGTCCAGTGGTGTAGACGTAAAATGAATGTGTATTCCAGTATGTAATAATAATTGTTTTTATTGGACTAACATTTACATTTTATGAAGATAAGTTTTCAGACTTGAAAAAGTGAATTTATAGCTCAAAAGCTTGTCTTCATAAAATGTAAATGTTAGTCCAATAAAAAATGTATTATTACATACATACATATATATATATATATATATATATATATATATATATATATGACTAAGGAGACTGGGGTCTCTGTATCCCCCATTGCGCATTTCTCTTCCTGTCACTCAAGGCTACCTAGAGAATTCTCAGGTCACTTATGCCCAGCATGTTCTGATGTCCCTGACAGCATTACTGGGACCTCCAGCCATGCTATAGAGCCAGCTTGGGTTCAAGGCTGCGACTAGGGACCTTAGGTCCACATTGCAACTCTTTCCATCCCAGTTACAGGGGGCATTTCAGTCTTGGCAGGCCCCCTCCTCAGTCAGGTCTTCCCTGCCCAAACCTCAGGGAGTACCTGACGTGTCAAATTCCTCTGAGGAGGAACTGCTGGTGGATTCAGATGTTGAGGAGTGTTCTGTATTGGGGTCCTCTCAGTTTTTTGGGGACCCCTTTGAGGCCGATCCTGAACCCTCCACTGAGGACCTGATCAGGGCCGTATTAACTACTCTTAACATTCCCCTAGTTCAGGAGGTCCCTTCTGATCCCTCTGATGTATCCCAGGAGCCTGATAAGCCCCTTACATACTTTCCACCTAACCCCACTCTTGACCGCCTTGTGTCTGAGGAGTGGAAAACCCCTGACAAGAAAGCTTCTGTCTCGAAGAAATTTGCCAAGCTTTACCCTTTTTCTGAGGCTGCGCTTGCTCAGTGGGTACATCCCCCCAAAGTGGATGCCCCTATATCCAGGCTAACTAAATCTACTGCTTTGCCAGTCTCTGATGCCTCTGATCTGAAGGACTGGACTGACAAGAAACTTGAGGTTTCCCTAAAGTCCATTTTTGCCATTGCTGGTCCTGCTGTGCGTCCAGCGTTTGCCGCTGAGTGGGTGAACTGGGACATTGCGGTCTGGACTGAACAGCTCACCAAGGCTGTCTGTCAGGATGCACCTACTTCGGATAAGTTGCGACTTCTTGCCAACATATCTGAGGCACAGCACTATGTTTCTGCTGCCTTATTTGATGCCAACCGTTTGGTGGCTAGGGTTTCCACCATGTCTGTGGTGGCCAGACGAGCTCTTTGGCTCAAGATCTGGTCTGCTGACACTGCTTCTAAGAAAGCCTTACTTTCCTTGCCTTTTCAGGGTACCTCTTTGTTTGGGCCAGATCTTAAGGATCTGATCAGTGGGGTCACAGAGGGTAAGAGTACTTTTCTACCCTTGGTTCCCAGGAAGAAATTGGCGCTTAAGTGTAACCGTTTTTTTAGTTCCTTTCAGAATGAGACACGTTCGGTGAACCAGATGGTTCCCTCAGCTCCACGTACCTCCTCCAAGCCCAAACAACAATGGAAACCCAAGGTCTCCTCCAATCCCAGGGCTTCCAAGACTTCTTTGGCATGACTCGCTGAAACCGGGTCCGCACTCCGCTGTGGGTGGTCGTCTGCGACACTATCACAGCATTTGGGAGGACTCTGTGACGGACCCATGGGTTTTACAGGTAGTGACGGAAGGGTACAAGATCCCTTTCATTTCTCTTCCTCCCTTTCGCTTTCGTCCTTCTCACACTCTTCAGGGTACAGAGAAACGCAGTCTGTTCGACAGCGCTGTTCAGGCTCTTCTGGACAAGGATGTTCTAAAGCCAGTACCTACAAAAGGACATGGGTTTGGGTTTCTGCTCGAACCTCTTTGTGGTCGCCCTATTTTGGACTTGAAGGATCTCAAATCCTTTGTGACCCGGACTCATTATCGTCAGGAGTCTCTGCGCACAGTGATTGCTGCCATGTCCCTGGGGGAATTCCTTGCTTCTCTGGATCTTCAGGACGGATATTTACACATTGCCATTCATCCAGAGAGCCGGCAGTACCTCCAGTTTGCCTACGACAGGGGACATTTTCAGTTCTCAGCTCTTCCATTTGGTCTGACGACGGTTCCTCAGGTCTTCAACCATGTCCTGGGTGCCTTGATATCCGTCCTCCACCGGAACGGCATCAGAGTTACTCCATACATGGACAACTTGCTTCTGAAAGCCCCCTCTGCGGAACTCCTTCATCAGCAAGTTCAGAACTTCATTCAGGCTCTCACCCATCACAGATGGATCATCAACTTGGACAAGTCCGATCTTGTCCCATCCAAGCGTCTAGGTCTTCCTGGGCCTTCTCTTCGACATCCACACAGACGAAGTGGCTCACCAGATCGCCCACAGGGTTTCAGTGATTTCAGGATCCAGTTCCAGCCCAAAAGCTATCATCTCTGTTGGGGAAATTCATATCCACCATAGAAGTGGTTCCGTTTGCCATGGCACACACCAGGGGGCTCCAGAGGTTCGTGATCCAGGTGTGCAAGGGTCAACAGGATCTTTTTTGGTCCCTTTTGGACCAAGGTGACGACAGATGCCAGCCTTTCCAGCTGGGGTGCAGTCCTGGGTCGCTTGAGCGCTCAGGGTCGGTGGTCTCCGGAGGAGTCACTCCTTCCGTTCAGCATTTTGGATCTTCGGACAATATTTCATGCCCTGCGACATTGGACATCTCAGCTAGAAGACTGTCCGCTCCGAGTGGAGTCCAACAATGCCACGGCCGTGGCTTTCATCAACAAGCAAGGCAGAACAAGAAGTCTCACTGCTTGGTTAGAGGTCAAGGCTATTTTGTCCTGGGCAGAAGAACACGTACCTGCTATATCCGCAGTGCACATTCCAGGCGTAGACAACGTCATGGCGGACTTCCTCAGTTGACACACAGTGGACAGTGGAGAGTGGGAATTGCACCCAGAGGTGTTCCAACTCATTGTTCAGTGATGGGGTCCCCCTTACATCGACCTGATGGTCGAGACACAACAGGAAGGTTCCAGTGCTCTGCTCCCGGTGGCGAGACCCTCTGGCTCTAGCAGTAGATGCTATGTCCATTGCATGGGTCTTTCCTCTGGCTTACATCTTTCCTCCCCTTCCCATGTTGCACAGGGTGTTACGGAAACTACGACTGGAGCGTTGCCCAGTCATTCTAATTGCTCTGTACTGGCCTCGTCAGTCTTGGTTTCCGTAGCTCTTGGATCTGTCAGTAGCGGAGCCCTTTCGGCTCCCCTACCATCCAGACCTCCTCCTACAGGGTTACCTGTGGAAGGAGGATGTTCATCGGCTAGCTTTGACGGCTTGGAAATTGAATCCTCAATATTGAAGAAGAAGGGCTTCTCTTCTGGTGTGGTGGCTGCTATGCTCAATGCCCGCAAGCCTGTTTCTTCCAAGATCTACCATCGTGTTTGGTCGACTTTTCTGTCCTGGTGTGCTGACAGGGACCTGTCTCAGGATTTTGATCTACCTACGGTCCTGGCCTTTTTGCAGGACGGTGTGGATAAGAGCCTCAGTTTGAGTTCACTTAAGGTTCAGACTTCTGATCTTAACTTGGTTTTGCTCCCTTTGTGTCTTTGGCTACTTTTCCCGCCTATTGACATGGAAAATGGCCTTTCTCCTGGCGATTGTGTCAGTTTGCCGTGTCTCAGAGTTGCATGCTCTATCCTGTAAACCACCCTTTTTGGTGTTTCATAAGGACAAGGCGGTGCTTTGCACTTCTAAGGAGTTTCTGCCGAAGGTGGTCTCTGAGTTCCACATCAATCAGGAGATTGTGGTGCCCTCTTTCTGCCCTAACCCCACCACTGACAAGGAGTGGGATCTCCACTTGTTAGACGTGGGGTGTTGTCTCACGTTTTATGTACATCGCACTGAATCTATCAGGCAATCAGATGCTTGTTAGTCATTCCTGAGGGTCCTAGGGCAGGGAGACCAGCATCCAAGGTGACTATTGCCTCTTGGATCAAGTCCACTATTCTTAAGGCTTATGAGCTGAGGAAGAAGCCTTTTCCTTTCAGGGTCACTGCTCATTCTACAAGATTTATTGGGGTCTCTTGACCTTAAAAGAATCAGGCTTCTGCTGATCAGTTATGTAAGGCGGCCATTTGGTCGTCTGTGCACACCTTTTCGAAGCACTACCATGTTGATGTGTTGGCATCGGCTGATGCCAGCTTTGGGAGGAAAATCCTGGAGGCAGTTTTGCTTGTCTAGGATTTTCCTTGCTTCTTAGTGCTTCATTCACTTTTGAGCCCTGTTGGTTCTAGTTCAGTGTGCTGTGTAACGTTCCTGGGGTGCCGTTAGCCCTGTTTAGTGTCCGTTGACACTTCAGTTGTTGTTAGGCTATCTCTGATCTGATGGTTCATATCTGTTCTGTTAAAATTGGCGGCCTTGCACCTGGTCCTTGCCTTCTTCCCACCTCTGTAAAACTTAATGGGTGGACAACCCAGAGTTACCAGTAACCTGTATTGGACGACAGAGGAAAAAGGATTTTAGTCTTACCTGTTAAATCCTTTTCTCTTAGTCCATAATGTCAAGCGACCACATTTGGCACTCCTGTGGTAGTATGTGGGGGTCCTTCGGGGTCATGCTCACAGGAGTCTTCTTCCCTTCTACTATCTAGTTATAGTTGGTGTCTTAAATCTTTCTGGAGCTGACTGGCTAGCTGCAGCCAAGGAGGGAAGGGAGGCTCCACCCCCTGCATACACTTTGAGAATTGTTCCTGCCTACTAAGGGGTGGATCGCCTCCCAGAGTTACCAGTAACCTGTATGGAGTAAGAGAAAAGTATTTAATAGGTAAGACTAAAATCCTCTTTTTTTTTTTTTTTTTAGCAACATGTTCAATTATTTGTACTTACATATTTAAAGTGACAGACTTTTTTCTGCAAGTGCACCTATTGTTTAATGTCCTTAACGTGAGCTTCCTGAGCAACTGTTTCCAGAGAGTGTTGTGTCATGGGCTGTGGAAGCTAGGATAGTGATATATTGTAACACTATCCCTGCAGCACTATGAGTACTGTGTATTTAATAGGCTAGCGACAAGCTTTTGTTCTGCAGGGATGCTGTTAACCCTTTTCAGTGCCAGAGAGGTATCCAATGCATTGAGTTTGCAATGCGTTGGGTACCTCTCTGCACTCAAAGGATTAAATTGTATTACTACCCTTGTTTGCACAAGCACTGTCAGAAAGCGCTCCAGGAACATGTATTTGGGCAATTCACTCTCAAAATGTAAAAAGAAATAGATAAGGAAAACGCTTTATAGTCAATTGGACTTTACATGTTATGTAGTTGAGGACTATGTAAAGTGAAAAATGCCTTTGTCAATGTTCCTTGAAATAAAGTGACTCTGAAATAAGAATCTGGACTTTGGTATCTAGGAGAAAATATTTGTGCAAGTCAGAATACTGAAAATGTTTTTTTCATCCTGGTTGTGTGACGGGATTAATTTCTAGTAGCATGGGAAATGCATTCTGTAATATAAACAAAAATTGCACTGTAGAGGAATAACAATACCAGTAGCTAAAGTATTATTACTTCATATAAGGACACAGAAAACCCTGGAGCTACTGAAGGTGATTTTATTTTTTTCGTGCTGAGTATGGAGAAACGGAGAATATCTCAGTCATGTTTGTGAATGCAATAATGCTGACAACTGAAGTAGGTACATGGCTGATTATATAATGGGAAGCATAATGCTGGAGACACGTATATACTGGGAAGACTGAGATAAAATGGAAGATAACAGAGGGATTTACCCTTTAATAACCAGAAGGGTATGAAACACACTGTGATGCAATGTACCTCTCTAGTTCTTACAAGGTTAAAAGATCAATAAAAGTTGTAATATGAAAACACTTCTGTTGAGTTTAACAAAGGTATTCTGAGCGCTGGCAGTCAGTTTATTCAAATTTTCATGAAGTGGTTGAGCTGTGAATAGCACATTCTATGGAGAATTGTAGACAGTGACTCACCTTTCCCATAGAATGCAATAGAATAATTGTTTGGACCCCAAATGAACTGGCTGGACAGCAGGGGACACTGTTGGTAATGGTTTAAATAGACACTCATACCTTCCTTAGACCCCCCCCCCAGCAAAACATAGTATTAAATCAGATATTCGTGCTCTAAAACTATGTACCGCTTGTCCTTTTAACGCAAATATAATTGAAACAGTTAAGCTGTATATTTATTGGCCTGACTGCTTCAGCAAATTATAGTGGAAGCATTAAGAGGACTGGGAGGCAGCAGGGAGACTGAAGTGCTTTTAGCAGGGCCAGATTTCCCAACAGGAAGAGTAGGTGTCTGCCTAGAGTTCCACATTTTGAAAACTTTAGAATCCTATTAACTTTAGTTGTAGCCTTAAAGGGATAGTAATACTTAAAATGTAGAAAAATATATGTTGTAGGGTTTATCCCCCCGAGTAAAACAAGAGTACTCCCACTGCTGAAAGGTGTTTCATTCAAAAGTTATTAATTTTCAAAGCTGAATTTTTTAGGTGCAATATCACAGTGACCTGAAATTGTACAGTGGCGCTGTTGCTACACCATCCTATGGAGATTTATGGTCCCGGGACCAGAGCTGTCCAGAGGATCGTGTAGCAACAGCGCCACTGTACAATGTCAGGCCACTGTGATATTGCACCTAAAAAATGCAACTTTGAAAATTAATAACTTTTGAATGAAACACCTTACAGCAGTGGGAGTACTCTTGTTTTACTCAGGGGGATAAACCCTACAACATTTTTTTTTACATTTTAAGTATTACTATCCCTTTAATTTGATGGGGAAAGCAGCCATATTTATGTGTTTGGGGTAAAACCAGAACAGTCCCTCACTCCTTCCTGACCATCTGGCCACAGGTTTAAATTGGTTATTTCCTATCAAACTGGGACTGTTGAGAACTCAAGGTGAGATCTCCTGAAACATGACCCCCCTGGCAAATTACACTGCACTAAAATGCCCTTGACCATGTATGAACTGACATAATTAAACAATAGGATGTTGGTAAACAGGTTTCCAACACATTGCTTTTCATTGTATTTGGGACCTCTCCAGCAAGCAAGGAGTTAAGAAGCACTCTTTTTCTCAGATCTATAGAACTGGTTGTTCTAAAAGCTCTTGGATGCTGATCTTCTAAGAACAACTCAGACTGGAACTGCCATGGAAATGTGAATGGCACCTCAATACGCCAGCCTATTCATGGCAAAATTGGAGGAGTTCTTCTCCACGTGCCAAATAAAGCCTCTGGTCTACCTCTGTTACATAGATTATCTCCTAATCATCTGCCAGCGAAGATGAACTTTTGCATTTCACAAAAATTACAATACTTTCCATCCTACCATTAACCTCAAATTCAGCCATTCACCCACATAAATGAACAACTCCATCCAGAGATCTCTGTACCACAAACCAACAGACAGGCCTAATTATCTCAGAAATGACAGGTTCCATCCCAGCCAGGCCCTAAGGTATAACCGCATATTCTCTGAAACTTGTGACCGAGCTGAACATTTTAAAAATCTCAGGAGAGCGTCATGAACAAGCACAGGGAGATAACACAGTGCCATTATTAGTCACCTACAACCCACAGCTTGAAGTACTGCATAAAATCCCAAATAGCTCCAAACAATACTACATACTGATGATAGAATAGAAAGAGTAGTCATTCCCAAGACCTCCACTCCTTACATAAAAACACCCCCCCCCCCAACATGAAGCAATTGGTGGTGAAGAGCTCACTTACTAATGCAACAGAAAAAAGTACTTCTCCCTGTCTACAAAGGACATATGGAACCTGTGTACACATATGTAGCACAGACAAGGTGCTCATACCACATTCCCATAGAAACCACAATATCAAGGGCAAATTCTCCTGTGGCTTATCTAATGTTGTTTACCTCTTCATGTATGTGTGAAATGTCCCCAAAGAGGACAATATCCGGGTGATACAGGACAGACCCTGAGAAAAAGAATACATTCTCATAGGTCCAGTGTGAACAACAAGGGACAAACAGAGGAGATACTCCAGTTTATGCAGAATTAAGGATCTCAAAGTAACTATACTGATGGGAAATTGTAAGACACAGAGAGATAGAAAGATATGTGAGTATAAACTGTGGCTTGAACCGTGACAACGAATTTATGTCACATTATCCCACAAAAATATTTTGGTCCCTTTGGATGCCAGGGGGCTGCATGTCTCCTTGTAAGTGATGAGTTGTGCATCCCTCTGGTGTTTGGAGGGTTAACACTTATATTAATTTAACCTAGCCAAATCCGGTTAATTTCACTGCAGCATGAAAAAGGTAGGTAATCTTGTTTGCTTCTCTAGTCTACTTCGAATAGCTGTAACACAGCCTAGAGTATGAGAATTTATGAGCAACACAGGTAGTGTAGAATTTGACCCTTTGGGAGCTACAGAGGTATCCATTACATTGTGTTGCAGTGTGGTGGATGTCTCTTTGGCAGTCATGGGGTTAGATGTTAAAATGATGTGCATGAGTTTTAAAGTCATGTGTTGTGCATTCAGCCTTCATTCTTATTATGCATGAAGTAGAGACCTAGTTGTCTTGAAAGCTTGTATCCAAAGCCACTCAGTTAGCTAATAAATGTATAATTTTTTACTGTACTTGTCTCCATCAAGAACAACTCAAGCAATTCTGAACCAACCTAACTGCACCACAGAGGACAGATACTAATTCCCATCCATATAAATGGAGACTTACACTGCTAGAATGTTGGAGGTGTCCATAGCACTGGGAAGCAATGCCTTGGAGACCTCTCTAGCATTCAAGGGGTTTAAAGCCCCATTTATATCAATATGAATTTCTGTTTGCCTCCTGTAATGCAGATGGTTTAACCCAGAATTACTCGGTCTGTAAAGGTTTAGTAAGAAGTGAAGCTCTTATCCGTCCTCATACAGTGTACTTCTGCTCTGTAACAATCCTAATGCCAACATTGCTATGTATTCATAGACATTGTATCCTAAATTGTCACCCTCACGCCCCTTTTACTCAAGTCACATACCTTGCCTCAGAACTGACGGAGAATCGCGATGAGGCACAATATTCATTCACTATTAGGAAAAACCTGCCCTCCTTCTTCAAGCAGGCCAGGATTTTCCTTATACTGAATGAATGAAGATTGTCCCACATTGCGATCTGTCTGGTCCATCGATCAGACTTCAGATATGTGGGAAGGTGGCTTCAGCATTATGAATGCAACTGAGCAGTAGTACACAGTATAAGTACAGATCCTAGCTTCACTTTATTTCAAGCATTACTGTCCCTTTAAGGGTTAATACTTTAAAGATGTCAGAGTCAGATTTTGAAAGTTTTAAAAGTTTCCAGGTATGCACCTACCCTGGTAAGTCCTTCTGCTAACCCCAGTGGTGTATATATCTAATTAAAAAGGTGGAGAAATTAGGGAGTAAAACAACTGCACTCCTAGCAAGTCAACCTTTTGCTCATGTCTTAGCTAGACCTATTATAGTTAACGGGAAGAGTTTTGTCAGCAGTCTAGCATGCATGGAGGCAATAGAGACAGGTTTTTTTTTTTCATTCAATCCCTGTCTTCCGTTGACTTTTTTACATACAAAAAAGTGGAGCAGATATTGGCTGTGTAATAAACAGAGAGTAGCAGACAGCAAAACAAGTCTGCATCATGTGGTGATTCATAATTTCACCTAAGATAAGACTTGGAAGGAGAATATGCAGTTTGCTTCAGATATATTGCTAATCAGTAATACATGTGGAGTTAGGCGCTATCACTAATTTCATCTAAGATAGCACTAATGCCACCCCAGCATCACTTGATACCTGTCCCTTGGGGCATTTAACATTTTGAATGTTAGATTTTTGAACCTGTGTGGTTATTTTGTGAATATATTATATATATATACTAGCAATGTGGGACGGCGTTGCCCGTCAGGATATGTAGGGAATTAATGCACACAGACACGGATGCGAGACAAACACAGAGAAACACACGCAAATGCACATGCATGCACTGAGATACTTAAAGAGCGACAGTCATACACACATACATGCAGACACATAGAGTGTGATACAGACATGAAACACACAGGCACACACAGAGACACACACACACAGAAGTGAGTCATAAGGGGTTGACTTATGTGTCATTGTAATGAGTTTGTGTTTGTACTTATGCCTCCACTGTGACATTCATTCATATAGTTGAAACGCATGTGGTAATTGCACATACTATGGTGGAAGGTGGATCGTGCTGGCTCCCAGGATGTGAGTGACTGGTATTCATTCATGTAATTGAAATGCGTGTGGTAATTGCACATACTATGGTGGAAGGTGGATCATGCTGGCTCCCGGGGTGTGAGTGACAGTGAGACTATGGTGGAAGGTGGATCGTGCTGGCTCCCGGGGTGTGATTACATGTGAGTGATTGCGTTTGAGTGCGAGATTGAGTGATTGCGTGTGAGTGATTGAGTGAGTGTGTGAGTGAGAGTGTGTATGATAGTGAGAGGGTGTGAGTGAGAGGGTGTGAGTGATTGAGGGTGAGAGTGTGATTGAGTGTGATTGTGATTGAGTGTGACTGCGAGACTGTAAGTGTGAGAATGTGATTGAGTGTGAGACTGTGAGAGCGTGAGACTGTGATTGAGTGTGAGAGTGAGACTGTGTGAGTGATTGAGTGAGACTGTGAGAGTGTGATTGAGTGACTGAGTGATTGAGTGAGACTGTGTGAGTGTGAGAGTGTGACTGAGTGAGACTGTGAGAGTGTGATTGAGTGAGACTGTGTGAGTGTGATTGAGTGTGTGAGTGATTGGTTGTGAGACTGTGAGAATGTGAGTGTGAGAATGTGAGTGTGAGAATGTGAGTGTGAGAATGTGAGTGTGAGAATGTGAGTGTGAGAGAGTGTGAGAGAGACTGTGAGAGTGTGAGAGAGACTGTGAGAGTGTGAGAGAGACTGTGAGAGTGAGAGAGAGACTGTGAGAGTGAGAGACTGTGAGACAGAGTGTGAGAGAGTGTGAGACTGAGAGTGTGAGAGAGACTGTGAGAGTGTGAGAGTGTGATACAGAGAGTGTGAGAGAGACTGTGAGAGTGAGAGAGAGACTGAGACTGTGAGAGAGACTGTGAGAGAGACTGTGAGAGAGACTGTGAGAGAGACTGTGAGAGAGACTGTGAGAGAGACTGTGAGAGAGACTGTGAGAGAGACTGTGAGAGTGTGTGTGTGAGAGTGTGTGTGAGAGTGTGTGAGACTGAAAGTGTTTGAGAGTGAGAGAGACTGTGTGAGACTGTGAGTGTGTGAGACTGTGTGTGTGTGAGACTGTGTGTGTGTGAGACTGTGTGTGTGTGAGACTGTGGGTGTGAGAGACTGTGGGTGTGAGAGACTGTGTGTGTGAGAGACTGTGTGAGTGTGAGAGACTGTGTGAGTGTGAGAGACTGTGTGAGAGTGTGAGACTGTGAGAGTGTGAGACTGTGAGAGTGTGAGACTGTGAGAGTGTGAGACTGTGTGAGACTGTGAGAGTGTGAGACTGTGTGAGAGTGTGACTGAGAGAGTGTGAGACTGTGTGTGAGAGTGTGAGAGAGAGTGTGAGACTGTGTGAGAGTGTGAGACTGAGAGTGTGAGACTGAGAGTGTGAGACTGAGAGTGTGAGACTGAGAGTGTGAGACTGAGAGTGTGAGAGAGTGTGTGTGTGTGAGACTGTGTGAGAGTGAGACTGTGAGAGAGTGTGTGAGAGAGTGTGTGAGACTGTGTGTGTGTGAGAGACTGTGTGTGTGTGAGAGACTGTGTGTGTGTGTGAGAGACTGTGAGAGAGTGTGAGAGAGAGACTGTGTGTGAGACTGTGAGAGAGTGTGAGAGAGAGACTGTGTGTGAGAGAGAGACTGTGTGTGTGAGAGACTGTGAGAGAGTGTGAGAGAGAGACTGTGTGTGTGAGAGACTGTGAGAGAATGTGAGAGAGAGACTGTGTGTGTGTGAGAGACTGTGAGAGAGTGTGAGAGAGAGACTGTGTGTGAGTGTGAGACTGTGTGAGTGTGAGACTGAGAGAGTGTGAGACTGTGTGTGTGAGAGAGTGTGAGACTGTGAGACTGTGAGAGACTGTGAGACTGTGAGAGACTGTGAGAGACTGTGTGAGACTGTGTGAGACTGTGTGAGACTGTGTGAGACTGTGTGAGACTGTGAGAGACTGTGTGAGACTGTGTGAGACTGTGTGAGAATGTGAGAGACTGTGAGAGACTGTGAGAGACTGTGTGAGACTGTGTGAGACTGTGAGAGAGACTGTGAGACTGTGTGTGAGAGTGAGAGAGAGAGAGACTGTGAGAGTGAGAGTGTGAGACTGTGTGAAAGTGTGAGACTGTGTGAGAGTGAGACTGTGTTAGACTGTGTGAGACTGTGTGTGCGAGACTGTGTGTGCGAGACTGTGTGTGCGAGACTGTGTGTGCGAGACTGTGTGAGACTGAGTGTGCAAGACTGAGTGAGACAGTGTGAGAGTGAGAGACTGTGAGAGTGTGAGAGACTGAGAGTGTGAGAGACTGAGAGTGTGAGAGACTGAGAGTGTGTGAGAGACTGTGAGACTGAGAGACTGTGAGACTGAGAGAGTGTGAGACTGAGAGAGTGTGAGTGTGTGAGACTGAGAGTATGTGAGTGTGTGAGACTGAGAGTGTAAGAGAGTGCGTGAGAGAGTGTGTGAGAGAGTGTGAGTGAGACTGTGTGTGAGAGAGTGTGAGTGAGACTGTGTGTGAGAGAGTGTGAGTGAGACTGTGTGTGAGAGTGAGAGAGAGAGACTGTGTGAGAGAGTGTGAGACTGTGAGAGTGTGAGACTGTGAGAGTGTGAGACTGTGTGTGAGTGTGAGACTGTGTGTGAGTGTGAGACTGAGAGAGTGTGAGACAGAGTGAGACTGTGTGTGAGAGACTGTGAGACTGTGTGTGAGAGACTGTGAGACTGTGTGTGAGAGAGTGAGACTCAGAGTGTGAGACTGTGAGAGACTGTGTGTGAGAGAGTGAGACTCTGAGAGTGTGAGACTGTGAGAGACTGTGTGAGACTGTGTGAGACAGAGTGTGAGACTGTGTGTGAGAGAGTGAGAGAGTGTGAGACTGTGTGAGAGTGAGACTGAGAGAGTGTGAGACTGTGTGTGAGAGTGTGAGACTGTGTGTGAGACTGTGTGTGAGACTGTGAGAGTGAGAGACTGTGAGAGTGAGAGACTGTGAGAGTGAGAGACTGTGAGAGTGAGAGACTGTGAGAGTGAGAGACTGTGAGAGTGAGAGACTGTGAGAGACTGTGTGTGACTGTGAGACTGTGTGTGTGTGAGAGTGTGAGAGACTGTGTCAGTGTGAGGGACTGTGTGAGGCTGTGAGAGACTGTGAGACTGAGAGTGTGAGACTTGACTGTGAGATTGTGACTGTGAGATTGTGACTGTGTGAGAGACTTGTGAGAGACTGTGTGTGAGAGACTGTGAGAGTGTGAGAGACTGTGAGAGTGTGAGGGACTGTGAGAATGTGAGGGACTGTGAGAATGTGAGGGACTGTGAGAATGTGAGG
Source organism: Rhinophrynus dorsalis (assembly GCA_037306005.1). Lineage (NCBI taxonomy): Eukaryota > Metazoa > Chordata > Amphibia > Anura > Rhinophrynidae > Rhinophrynus > Rhinophrynus dorsalis. The sequence continues at coordinate 580,567,693 of CM074718.1, forward strand.
GACTGTGTGAGACTGCGAGAGAGACTGTGAGAGAGACTGCGAGAGACTGTGAGAGTGTGAGACTGAGAGTGTGAGACTGTGTGAGAGACTGTGAGAGTGTGAGAGACTGTGAGACTGAGAGTGTGAGAGACTGTGAGAGTGTAAGAGACTGTGAGAGTGTGAGGGACTGTGAGAGTGTGAGGGACTGTGAGAGTGTGAGGGACTGTGAGACTGCGAGAGAGACTGTGTGAGACTGCGAGAGAGACTGTGTGAGACTGCGAGAGAGACTGTGTGAGACTGCGAGAGAGACTGTGAAAGACTGTGAGAGTGTGAGACTGAGAGTGTGAGACTGTGTGAAAGTGTGAGAGACTGTGAGACTGTGAGAGTGTGAGAGACTGTGAGAGTGTGAGAGACTGTGAGAGTGTAAGAGACTGTGAGAGTGTGAGGGACTGTGAGTGTGAGGGACTGTGAGAGACTGCGAGAGAGACTGTGAGAGACTGCGAGAGAGACTGTGTGAGACTGCGAGAGAGACTGTGAGAAACTGCGAGAGAGACTGTGAAAGACTGTGAGAGTGTGAGACTGAGAGTGTGAGACTGTGTGAAAGTGTGAGAGACTGTGAGAGTGTGAGAGACTGTGAGACTGAGAGTGTGAGAGACTGTGAGAGTGTAAGAGACTGTGAGAGTGTAAGAGACTGTGAGAGTGTGAGGGACTGTGAGTGTGAGGGACTGTGAGAGACTGCGAGAGAGACTGTGTGAGACTGCGAGAGAGACTGTGAGAAACTGCGAGAGAGACTGTGAAAGACTGTGAGAGTGTGAGACTGAGAGTGTGAGACTGTGTGAAAGTGTGAGAGACTGTGAGAGTGTGAGAGACTGTGAGACTGAGAGTGTGAGAGACTGTGAGAGTGTGAGGGACTGTGTGAGACTGCGAGAGAGACTGTGTGAGACTGTGTGAGACTGTATGAGACTGTATGAGACTGTGTGAGACTGTGTGAGACACTGAGAGACTGTGAGAGACTGCGAGAGAGACTGTGAAAGACTGTGAGAGTGTGAGACTGAGAGTGTGAGACACTGTGAGAGTGTGAGACACTGTGAGAGTGTGAGAGACTGTGAGAGTGTGAGAGACTGTGAGAGTGTGAGAGAGTGTGAGAGACTGTGAGAGTGTGAGAGACTGTGAGAGTGTGAGAGACTGTGAGAATGTGAGAGACTGTGAGAGTGTAAGAGACTGTGAGAGTGTAAGAGACTGTGAGAGTGTGAGGGACTGTGAGAGACTGCGAGAGAGACTGTGAGAGTGTGAGACAGAGTGTGAGACTGTGTGAAAGTGTGAGAATGTGAGAGACTGTGAGAGTGTGAGGGACTGTGTGAGACTGCGAGAGAGACTGCGAGAGACTGTGAGAGTGTGAGACTGTGTGAAAGTGAGACTGTGTGAGGGTGTGAGAGACTGTGAGACAGAGTGTGTGAGAGTGTGAGAGACTGTGAGACTGAGAGTGTGAGACTGCGACTGTGAGACTGCGAGACAGTGTGAGAGACAGTGTGAGAGACTATGTGAGAGAGACTGTAAGACTGTGTGTGAGACTGTGTGTGAGAGTGAGAGAGTGTGAGACTGTGTGAGAGTGTGAGACTGTGTGAGAGTGAGACTGTGTGAGAGTGAGACTGTGTGAGAGTGAGACTGTGTGAGAGTGAGACTGTGTGAGTGTGCGACTGTGAGAATGAGAGACTGTGAGAATGAGAGACTGTGAGAATGAGAGACTGTGAGACTGTGAGAGTGAGAGACTGTGAGAGTGAGAGACTGTGAGAGTGAGAGACTGTGAGAGTGAGAGACTGTGAGACTGTGAGAGTGAGAGACTGTGAGAGTGAGAGACTGTGAGACTGTGAGAGTGAGACTGTGTGTGAGTGTGAGACTGTGTGTGAGTGTGAGACTGTGTGTGAGTGTGAGACTGTGTGTGTGTGAGACTGTGTGTGTGTGAGACTGTGAGAGTATGAGAGACTGTGTCAGTGTGAGGGACTGTGTGAGACTGTGAGAGAGACTGTGAGAGACTGTGAGATTGTGACTGTGTGAGAGACTGTGAGAGTGTGAGAGACTGTGAGAGTGTGAGAGACTGTGAGAGTGTGAGGGACTGTGTGAGACTGCGAGAGAGACTGTGAGAGACTGCGAGAGAGACTGTGAGAGTGTGAGACTGAGAGTGTGAGACTGTGTGAAAGTGTGAGAGTGTGAGAGACTGTGAGAGTGTGAGAGACTGTGTGAGACTGAGAGTGTGTGAGACTGAGAGTGTGAGAGACTGTGAGAGTGTGAGAGACTGTGAGAGTGTGAGAGACTGTGAGAGTGTGAGAGACTGTGAGAGTGTGAGGGACTGTGAGAGACTGCGAGAGATACTGTGTGAGACTGCGAGAGACTGCGAGAGAGACTGTGAGAGACTGCGAGAGTGTGAGACTGAGAGTGTGAGACTGTGTGAGAGTGTGAGACTGTGAGAGACTGTGAGAGTGTGAGAGACTGTGAGAGTGTGAGGGACTGTGAGAGTGTGAGGGACTGTGAGAGTGTGAGGGACTGTGAGAGTGTGAGGGACTGTGTGAGACTGCGAAAGAGACTGCGAGAGAGACTGTGAGAGACTGCGAGACTGTGAGAGTGTGAGACTGTGTGAAAGTGTGAGAATGTGAGAGACTGTGAGAGTGTGAGGGACTGTGTGAGACTGTGAGAGTGTGAGACTGTGTGAGAGTGTGAGACTGTGTGAGAGTGTGAGAGACTGTGTGAGAGTGTGAGAGACTGTGTGAGAGTGTGAGAGACTGTGAGAGTGTGTGAGAGACTGTGAGACTGAGAGTGTGTGAGACTGTGAGAGTGTGAGAGACTGAGAGTGTGAGACTGCGAAACTGTGTGAGAGACTGTGAGACAGAATGTGTGCTTTGCAATGCGTTACTTACCCCTCTGGCACTCAAAGGGTTAAGTTGAGCTAACATAGCAATATAACAGATGGTGGCTCTTCAGTTGAGGCAACGTAGCAATATGCTGAGGGATCAAATAGAAAGTGGTGTTTGAGGCTTGCCCTCTGTAACATACAGCAAAGCATCTCTCTCCCTTTAAGGAGAAAGGGTGGGAATCAGGAAGCAGGAAGTGGAGGAGTGACAGTTGAGACAGTGAGGTGACTGAAGAGATGAAGAGTTAAATAAGAGTTGCTATTAAGTTTATCCCTGAATTTGTATTTTATGGGAACATTACACCCTCGTACTGAAACAGAGTGTATGGAGGGTTACAGTTATCTGTGGGAGGTGAAACAGTGTGTTTGTGGGGTCATGATCCTGAGTGAGAGTGTGAGTGGACCGGGAGAAGTTACTGATATCCTTACCTGAGGAGCGAGTGGCAGTTATATATTTTTTTTTTGTCAGTTGGATACTGGTGGGCGGGCTGGAGGGGGCAAGCAAACTCCCTGTATGATAAACACGCCCCCATTGAATCACCCAATGAGAGCAGTAAAGTCCCCATTCAATCACCCAATAGGAGATGTGTCTCCTAATGAGACATAAATTATGTAATTAGACATTCTGTTCAATGCGAGTTTCTTTTCTGAGGAGACATAAATTATGTTCTGTGTGTGGGGTACCATAAATTATGCAATGAGGCTTATTCTTTTATATATATAGATATATATATATATATATATATATATATATATATATATATATATACACACACACCAGAAGAATGAGTATGCTCATTAATTTAGCATCTACACCACTGGACTAACACGGCTATCCTAAATTGAGCTTAAGAATAAAAAAACGAAACTCTATGTATGTATATATAGAGTGAGAGAGATTGATTGATCTTCTTTGTTATGCACCTTGTTTTGACTCTGGCTAGCTCCAGTTTAATTTTTTTCTAACCCTGTGGCTATATCTTCTCCTGTGTGTTTTGGCCTTGTCTCTCCCTTCTGCACCTCGTTCAGCTGCAGTTATGTCTTCATTGTTGTTCTACCAGATTGTGATACTGTCACAAAACCGTTGCTAGGCAACAAATGTGGTTACCAGGACCGAGCGAATAGCTGAAGGGAAAGAGAAGTGTTGCACCATTGTAGGGTAACCATAGCAATGACCTACTATTACAGAAGAAAGAATTAACATTAACGGTGTTAAAGTATGAAACATATGCAATGATTCTTGCGGGTGCCAGTCTGGAATCTGAAAGGAAAAAAAAAAAAGATTTCTTTACTGTCTTTTCAAGTCTTTCACATCTGATGGGACTTTTTTTTTCCCCAAGTTTATTTTTCCATACCCCAAAGTAATAGCAGTGACGGTCATCTTTGCTGATGGCAGAACCGCAATGCAAACAATTGTTAAGGACCTTGTGTAAAGATCATGACTACTGTGTTCCTCATTCCCTCTATTCCTGTGGTGTTAACCCTCAGAGATGGATTAAGGCTCCATAGGGCCCTAGGCAAGGTACCAATTTGGGGCCCCACATCTCTTGCTTCTGCTGGCATTGTGGTTCTAATGGAAATAGGAGAAACTGGATGATAATGGTCTTTCAACAAAAAGGGCGTATGATACAAGATGTTACCAGCTGCAACAACAGGGCCTCTGCCTGTGACCCATCACTTGTAGCAAGGGCCCCTTATTTTGCCATGGGCCCTAGGCAGTATGATAGGTTTACGTAATGGATGATGTGGTTCTGTTAACCCTTTGAGTGGTAGAGGAACACTCAAAGAGGCTGAATTAATAGTGAGTTGAAGATCTTTCCTAGCATTCAAGGATTTAAATCAATGGGTTTTGTTATTTCTCCCGTATTTTGCAGTTAGTTTGTTCCAGTTCATCTTATTAAAACTGCCTCAGTGAGTTAATTGTTTAGTATAGCAACAGCTATTTTATAACCCTTTGAGTGCCAGAGAGGTATTCAGTGCCTTGCACTGGATACCTCTCTGGCACGCAAAGTGTTAAGGAAGAAATTGATAACATTAACATGCTATATTATATGCACAGTTAAAGGGGAACTAGGCCTTGGGAAAAACTTGTCTGTTAATTTGTGTTGGGTACATCTATTTACTGTCTCTGCTGTAGTCTGTAAGTGAACTGAACACAGGCAGTTTGCTACCTGGAAGTAGAAGTAACCTCTCGACCATTTGATGGGTTAACCCCTTTGGGTGCCAGAGAGGTATGCAATGCATTGCAAAACAATGTGTTGCATACCCCTGCGGCACTCAAAGTGTTAAAAGCCCCACATCAGTCAGTTGGGATTTTTATTTCTCCCTTTGGTTCAGTTGCTTTGCACCAGAATGGCTTTTTTTTATAAGTACAAATGACCCTAAAGGGCCATATAAACATTCTCAAGGGACAAATGCCATATAAACAATCTCAAGGGAGTAATGTGCCCCTGTCCAGTTATACACTATATTTTTAATATTTATAATCAAATGCAACAACTAGTTACTAGATATACCTGTCTGCGGAGTGCCCAGGTAAGTCCTTTTCTTGAACAAAGAAAACAATATGGGAATCTTGGGAATATTTATTTGTCCGTTACGGTTTTTCCCAGAATTGATCCATTTCCTTTGTCCATATGAACCTTAAAGTCATTGTTGGGTCTGTCTCTTTGGGGCTATTAGCATTGTCAAGGCAGTAAAATGCCCCTATTCAGTTATAGACTTCAGCAGGTTTTAGATGCAAGCGCCCCCTCCCCCAACAAAACAGTGCATATTTAACTAATTGCTGTATTAATGACAATTGCCTAGGTAATTCCTTCTATTAAATAAATTATTCCAAGAGCATAATTCCCATTTAAGGCCTACTCATGCACTTTTCTGTTTTTCACATAATAAAGGAGATAATAAGGGAGCTTGGACTATCTTGCCTTGCAGATCTATGACCCGATTTCCCCTATGAATACTGTTGTTGTAGCAGATGAAGCATGTTGTGCAATTCTTTTTCTATGTTAAGCTAGGCTATGGCAGTCTGTGCATTTTGTTATTTAACCCATTGTTTTTCCTTCAAGAATGAGGTCATGGTTTGTTTGGTCAGCAAGCAGCAAATAGGTTAAAGAAGAAGGCATCCATTTTTGAACTGGGAACTTTTTCTTCTGGACTCCCTGGAAGGGGAGTCCTGTGGTGCTGTTGGGGGTGATAAATGACTAAATTTGCTTCAAAAATGTGTGGGGCTTACTCACGAGTGGGGGTGGGGCTTAAGAAAGAAAAAAAAATAGGTAAATACGCTGGGGAAGGAGGAGAAGTGGGAGGGGAATGGGAGGAACATACAGGGCAGAAGCAGAAGTGGGCAAAGTTTCAGTAGAAACCCCCCACGTCCAGAGAATCAGACTCTGCCTCAGAGATCCGGTAATGCAGAGTGAAAACTGGAGTCTCCGGGGCAAATCCAGAGAGTTCCCAGCTATGCATATGGAGTCGCGAGGACACAGGGCTGGAGCACTCGCCAGATCCCACCGATGCATCACAAACTAGTGAAGACTCTCCATAAAATAAAATATCCAGCTTTTTTTCGTAATTTAAAAACATAGCAAAATATCATCAAGTTACACACATACGAAGGAGGCCACAACCGTTCTGCACCATAGTGGACAAATAGAAATTCCCATTGGTTTAAATGGGATGTTTAATCTGTTGAATGCCCAAGTGGTATCCAACTCATTGCTAAGGGGTTAAAAGCCCCATTTAAATCAAACTGGTATTTTATTTGTCCCCTACAATTGATTTCCTCCAGACTTGTTCTACCTTTTCATTATACGAGTATCCCAGTGTGTTTAGAAGGCCTTCCCAAGGTAGGCACATACCTGGGAATTTAGCATATTTGAACTATTAACCCTTAAAGTTCCCCAGAATGCAGATTTGAGGTGATAAGATGCTGCGTGCTCTAACTCAGAGGTGTGTTAAGGGTTATCAAAGAACTTTTGCACCCCTGCACAGGCTGCTATTTAACCCACTGCATGCTAGAGAGATCTCAAACACATTACAAAGCAATCTGTTGGGGATCTTTCTAGCAGCCACGGGGTTAAAGAATTGTATTTTTTGCCTTTCCTTTTTAATAGGCTAAGGATACTTTCTGTGCATGGAAATATTGGATGGATATGGGGGGGGCATGTGAGGGACAGGGGTGTGGTCATGGGTGGAGCTAATGTCACCTAGAGTCCCTTCCCTAGGGGTGACTGGGATGCAAGTCTTGGTCTGGATTTGACCAGCACAGTCTATCCTGTTTGTACTGGTGATAAATGTACATTTGGCAGGGATCCTTTATACAGTGGTTTACAGAAATGTCTGTGGCAATAGAAACTATACAGAATTGGCTACTTCAGAATTAAATCAGATGAATAAAATAAATCCATGTGTCAATGATTACATTTCTTTTAGCCCTTTAAAGTAATGTGTTGCACTCCCCTCTGATCCTTAAAGGGTTAATAATAAAAAAAGGTTTGATAAAAAACAAAAGTGGGGGCATATTGCGAAAATGTTTGAGAACCACTGATTTAGATTTTCTAAAATCCAAAGGGGAGGTGGATATTGTGGTACACATTAGCATATGAGTCTGTGCCATCCAGTACCCAGTCTTCCTCTTTTAGACCTGCTGGTGAGTGGGGCTCACAGGCCAGATGCCATTCAGAGCATGTGGCAGTACACAGTCTCAGCAGTGCCTTATGGTGTGTGAAGGTTTGTTTTACAGTTTGTTACGAAGAAGGAAAAAAAAGACTGCATTGTAGAACAGGAAGAGGACTGTGTTTCTCTGGGTGGGCTCATTCTCTTACGTTTACGTCTTTTTATCTACCCATGCTACAATATTTCTAACAGTTGCATAGGAAGATTTATTTGTAAATAAATTTGAAAATGTGTTACAACAAGCAGACAGTCAAGCCACATGATGTCTGCTATGTGATCTACTGTTCAATACTCTAATTAACTCCTTGTATCAGTGGTTCTCAATCTTTTTTTTGTTCAAGGAACCCCTAACATGCAATCTGGAATTTTCGAGGCACCACTAGCAATATATATTTATTTCTCAAGAACTTAATGAAAGGGGAAATACATAAATGTACAGTTAATTTTGGATATCAAAGTCAGAATATCAACAAAGAGCACATTGTGCATAATATTTTCCATAATTATACATTAGAAACTCAACTTTAACAGTTTTGGCAATGTTATCTTAGAAAAAGTGGGGCAACAAAGCTGGTGTACATGAAACACTAAAGTGCCACAGCACCCTGGCTGAGTACCACTGTCTTGGATGCTGAAGCCTTGAAGTCTAACTATTCAGTCATTGTTGTTTTGTCAGTGGGAAAGCATCAGGGGTTACTTCCTGTTCTGTTCTTCCACTGATTTGTCATATCTCGTAGATCCGGTCTGCTCATACATAGCACTTGCCTGTGATAGAGTATCTTTAAGATTGTATCTGGCTCTTGCAGGGGAGTTGATTCTGTTTCCAAAAGACCAAGATCTTGACCCAACCCAACCTAATATATTATTAGTGCACCATGATGCCCACTGGCACCTTCAGTAGAAAATTGAGATGTATAAATTATTCAAATTTAGATGTGCCATGCCAGCACTTCCTATCTTAACCCTACATTACCTCTCCCACTTACTGTCGCTGCTAAGCATTGTATCGCCCATGAACGTAGTGTTTGCGGTTTTTGAGTTGGGGAGGTAATGTAAGGCTGAGACAGGAAATGCCTTCATGGCATGCCTTGCCCATAAGATTGGTACCATCATCCTTGATGCTGCTGCCAACCTCTCCCAGCTACTCACTTATAATAAAAGACAGAAGACTAGCCTTGTGTTAAACAGACATAGAGCATTTGTCCCATATACAGACCATAATTACACATTATTTAACCAACCAATAGCTTGTGAATGAGCAAGGATCCCCTGGCAACAGGCAAGGTGAGCATACAGTTAGGTCCAGAAATATTTAGACACTGATACAAGTTTTGTTATTTTGGCTGTTTACCAAAATAAATTCAAGTTACAGTTAAATAATGAACATGGCCTTAAAGTGCAGTCTCTCAGCTTTAATTTGAGGGTATTCACATCCAAATTGGAGGAAGGGTTTAGGAATTACAGCTCTTTAATATGCAGCCCCCTCTTTTTCAAGGGACCAAAAGTAATTGAACAATTGACTCAGAAGCTGTTTTGTGGACAGGTGGGGGTTATTCCTTCATTATTTCTTCATCAATTAAGCAGGTAAAAGGTCTGGAGTTGTTTCCAGGTGTGGTATTCTTATTTGGAAGCTGTTGCTGTGACCCCACAACATGCTGTCAAAGGTGCTCTCAATGCAAGTGAAACAGGCCATCCTTAGGCTGCAAAAAAAAAAAAAAAAAATCATTCAGAGAGATAGCATGAACATTAGGCACAGCCAAATCAACAGTTTGGTACATTCTGAGAAAATAAAGAACACACTGGTGAGCTCTGCAACACAAAAAGGCCTAGACGTCCATGGAAGACAACAGTGGTGGCTGAACATAGGATCCCTTCCATGGTAAAGAATAACCCTTCACAACATCCAGCTAAGTGAAGAACACTCTCCAGGAGGTAGGCATATCACTATTCAAGTCTACCATAAAGAGAAGATTTCACAAGAGCAAATACAGAGGGTTCACCATAAAGTGCAAACCATTCATAAGCCTGAAGAATAGAAAGGCCAGATTAGACTTTGCCAAAAAACATCTCTAAAAGCCAGCACAGTTCTGGAACAGCATTCTTTGGACAGTTTAAACTAAGATCAACCTGTACCAGAATGATAGGAAGAAAAAAGTATGGAGAAGGCTTGGAACGGCTCATGATCCGAAGCACACCACATCATCTGTAAAACACAGTGGAAGCAGTGTGAGGGCATGGGCATGCATGGCTTCCAATGGCATTGGGTCACTAGTGTTTACTGATGATGTGACAGAAGTAGCTGGATGAAGAAGTTGATTGGACTGTGCTTCACATTACAGATGGAAAATGACCCAAAACATACTGTGAAAGAAACCCAGGAGTTTTTAAGGCAAAGAAGTGGAATATTCTGCAATGACCGAGTCACCTGATCTCAACCTTGTAGATCATGCATTTCACTTGCTGAAGACAAAACTTAAGGCAGAAAGACCAACGAACAAGCAACAACTGAAGACAGCTGCCATTTCCTTCCCAGACATGCCCAAATTAAGCATAAGGCTGGCCATAGGCCCCTGACCAACCCTCCATGACAATTATATTGAAAATATTCAAGATAAAAACAATAATAACTGTGCAATGAATGAGTAGCTAAATCCTGACCTAACTAACCAGCTAGCCTAATGCACATACCTGGGAACTCTCTGGATTTGCCCCAGAGACTCAGAGTTTGTTGTTGATTACAGGGTCTTCAGGACAGAGGCTGATTCTCTAGATGTGGAGAGTTTGTAATGAAAGAGCCCACTTCTGCTCCTTCCCAGCCCGTTCCAACTATTTCCTGCCCTCTTATCCTCCTTCCCTAGCCTATTTCTAGCACTTTTTTGTGTCCAATAAACCCCACCCACACATGATTAATCCACGCCCCGCAAATTGCATCCCCCAGCAGTACCACAGTAGTCCCCACAAGTATACAAAAAATAGTAAAGAATCAAATTTAAACCACATGGATGCAATCTGCTGAAAAAGATTAAGAACAACCCTAACCCACACAATCTGACCAAAGGAGAGAGGATGAGATGCCCTAACAAGTGAGAGTATTTCCTCAAGGGGCCTTCACATATAGACCCCTAATCTGTAGACTAATCCCTGCTTATCCCACCCCTCACCTCACTAACCTAAACCAATCCCACCACTAATAGGGTCCTTCATGCTGGAATCAGCTTCCAGCTAGAATGGCCCTTTCTCCATTGGATGCTTGGCCATTCTTACTTCGCATAATCTATAAATCTAAATAAATCCAAAAATAATTTTCTAAATAAAAAAAATCTAATATAACATATAGGTGATTTTGAAAACTCTTTCAAAATCACTGAACTTGTTTTTAGGTGATAGTGTCACTTTAAGCAACGTACCTCTGGCTTTAGTCCCATCAACCAGTACTTACAGATGGCCCTAGGGCTCTTCTTTATGTTCTCAAATGTTTGGCCAGAGAATAGCTCTGAGATAGAAATCTGTTGAGCACTATTCTTCCCATACTTAAGAAAGTCTTTCATTCCTGTTGTGTGAAACAGACAGTAAAATAATACTGTCAGGGGTGAACAATAGGTGAAAAGGATACTGAAAATGTGAGGTAAAGGAACATACAAGCTAAAGTACAAAGATATGGTCTAATTGTCCTTGATCAATTTATATTATTAACCCTTGGAAGCTAGACACATCTCAAAGCATTATTCACAATCTTTTGAAGTCTCTAGCTTCCAAGACGATAAAAGAACTCTAAAGCTTTCAATACAAGTAGCCTTTACATGAAGGAACATGCACAAAGAGATGTGGAGTAATTGCGATGCAAACCTACTGCACTATGGGGGGGGGGGGGCAAATCACAATTCCCATTGATTCAAATGGGGATTTTAACCCTTTAAAGCAGAACTATCACATATATGTAAGATATACAATATATCTTAGGAGACTCACTGCCAGAAAACCGTGCAGACATCTTGCAAAAGAGGCATCTGTGCGCCTGCTCTGTCCATCTCTCTCTGTACGTGCGGTACAATGCAACTCCTCGTTAGGTAGTTACTTGCCAATCAGTGAGGAGAAAGGGACGGACAGCTCAGGTTCACAGATGCCTCTTCCGCAAGATGTCTGTGCTGTCCTCTAGTGGGGAGTCGCCTAAGAACTTAGATTTCTATATAATAATAATAATAATTATTATAAAAGGGTTTATATGCTTACTGCTATACTATAGTAAAAATGTATTGGGGGCACTTATATATGTGATAGTCCCTCTTTAAAAGCTAGAGAGGTCTTCAACGCTTTCCCTTCCATCCACCTCCTCCCTCCCTCTTCTCACTAACTCCCTCCCTACCTTTCTATATCCCTCTTCTTTCCCTCTCCTCCCCTTCGTTCACTTGCACTCCATCCCTTATTTTCTTCCCCTCCCTTCTTCCATTTTCTCTATCTCTCTCTCTCTCTCTCTCTACACACACATGCGCACTAGTGGTCTCAGAAGCCTGCTTCCTTGGTGGGTCTTACCTGCCCGCTCTTTGCAGTAGTCTGGAGCAGTGCTCCTGTGCTAACCTCCATGTTGCAGCAATGTCAGCGGGTTATGTGGCCACACCTTCTGTCAAGTGGGATACACCATCCATCTAATTTGGTTAGGGAGCCACATTAGTTAAAGTCTCCCCCCACCCATGTTTTTTCTTATGCCTAATACCTGAAATCTTTTCCTGTAAACGTGTTGTAGTCTTATATCCCCAAAAATTCAGGAAGTCTATTTTGTGTGTCTTATGAATGTTGTATATGGATACATTTACTCCAAATGCAATGCATGTATTATTGAAAATGACCCTTAGTGCTATATAAATAGAAACAGAAGTGAAGCAATTCTCAGTAAATAAACTTCACCACAGGGAATAGATACAAATGACCAACATTCTTATTTATTTGTTGTTTTTTTAACCCCTTGAATACTACTCACTCAATGTGTTAAACCTCCATATTTAAATCAATGAGAACTTGTATTTGTTTCCTACTGTGCATTTGGTTTGCCTCAGAATTGCTACACTTTTTACTTATACATATGCCCTGGTTTGCTTCACTTGTGTTGCATTTCAGTAAAGATTGTTATAAAGCAGTATGTAAAAGAAACCTCATGTTACCCTGAGAGACTGCAGTGTGAAGTAAGCCTGTATGTGTGAAGTAGCAATGCATCATTAGGAGACACCTGCTCTGCCTCATTATTTGCAGAGTGCCACTGCTATGCCATCATTCTGTATCCACTGGCACTTGTCGTAACCTCCTTTGAGTCACTAAGACATTGTGCTGAGTGTCACCGTGACAAGGAAAAGGTTACATTGCTGAGTGCAGCTCCAAATGGGAGCTTTCAGCATAGTAACGTAATTAGACTTTGCATACATCTGAGCTCAGCTGAGAAGGCAAAGGACATTGGAGTGTCTGTGCGCTGTCAGTCTTCTACTTCATCACCAGAGGAACCATTGCTGGGTGGGCCAATGAGCAGTGTAATGGAGAGAGAATGGAACACTGTAGGGCTGATGTACTAAGGAAGAGTGGTACAATTCTGGAGCAGACCAACTGCACCAAAGGAAGAATGAAAATTCCACAAATTCCTGTTGCTTTAAGTGGGTCTTTTAACCCCTTGATGCTAGAGAGGTCCTCTGTAGCATTCAAGGGGTTAACAGACCAATTTAAATCAATAGGATCTGTTTGTCCCTGTCTTTCAGTTGGTTTGTTCCTGAATTATACCACTTCCTTAGTAGAGGAGCCATACATATAACAAATAGTTGTGTGTCAGAAATGAAAGAAAAATGGATCACTCATGAATATTACAAAAGTTTATATATTATCATCTTGATTTCTTAAAAGGATAGTAACACTCAATATATAGAAACATTTATATTGTAAGGTTTATCCTTCTGAGTACACCAAGGGTACTCCCACTGTTGAGAGGTGTTCTATTCAAAAGTTACAGCAGCTCAAACGTGACATTTTTAGATGCAGTATTTCAATGGCCTGACATTTTACAGTGGCACTGTTCCTACATTATCCTATGGATGTTCTGGTCAATTGACCATAAACTTATACAGGACGGTGTAGCAACAGAACGACCATAAAACTTCAGGCCTAAAAATTTCAAGTTTGAGCTGCTGTATCTTTTGAATATAACACCTCTCAGCAATGGGAGTACCCTTGTTGTACTCATGAGGATAGACCCTACAATATAAATGTTATTATATATTAAGTGTTCCCCCCTCTTTAAAATGAACCTGTCACCCTAAGGTACATTTGCAGTTAACTAAAGAGAATTAAGGTTTAGCCATGTGTATCTAGCACAGATTTATAGATAAATTTTCTTTTTAACATAACAATTTATGTATTGGTGGCAGTGTGACATTTTATGCTAATTAGTTTATTTACTAGCCCAATATTACCATATACTCTGCTATGAATGAATCTAGACAGAGTACTCACACTAAGGGACGGTCAAATATCACAGCGATTGATAGGTTTGGCCTCAAATGTAACTATTGAGAATTCTGAGCGGTGGATTAATGGGATAGTAATACTTCGTTTTATCTTGATTTTATTTTGTAGGCATTAAAAAAAACATGAACGATATAAGTCTTATCTCTCAAACCTTTATGACTTGAGAGATATTCACAAGCAAAGTTTCCCCTCCCACCCCTTTTACCTAGTGTAAGCCATCTCTTCTCAGATGTGGAATCCAGTCCATAGACCAGACAGATAACAGCAGGGGGACAATCTTCTTCCTATGAAAACAATTAAAGCCCTGCCCCCCTTGACAAGTTTTTCAGCTTTTTCCCTTAATTGAAGATTGCCCCTCTCTGCAATCTACCTGGGCACCTCCCTTCTGCTCTGGCTGAACAGTGTTACATCAGTAAAAGGGGCGGGAGGGGGATACTTTGTCATTGAATTACTCTTGAACTACAACACTGACAGAATTGAAATAACACTCTCCAAAGTCCAAATACTATGATGATTAATTAGAGCTGCTTTTATTATGAAACATTACTATCCCTTTAACATAAATTGTTACACTGTGTCACCCTGCTGGTTCTCAGGGGGTTAAATAATGCAGGTAATACGGTGTCTTACCCACTGGTCCTCAAGGAGTTAAGTCATCTGGGTAATAAATTGGTTTGTATACTGGCAAAATTATTACAGTTATGTAAAATTGACAATACAGCAAGATAGAAACATGTAGGTAAACCAGCCACCATAAGAGAGAAGCGGGGGTGTGGGACTGTGCTAGTCAAGCCCACAAATCAACACAGTGAGATTGACAGATCAGATGTGGCTCTCTTCACAACTGGATTTCCCCTACGTTGCCTATTGTGAAATGGAGACCTAAGTTTATGTCTAACATCAACTACTGAGAGGAAAATGCTATGAAAGGGCTTTAGTCATCAAGCTAAAGAGATGCAATTTTTGAGCAAACCAACTGTAACATAAGGGGGAATAAGAGGTTGACAGGCTGAAGTTGATGAGAATTGTAGTCTAACAACAGATGGCAGACCTCAGGTTTCCAAACTTTGAGCTTAAAAGTACACTAATTATTGATAGAGTATCCTCCATACATTTCTTCCATATGTAGTAGCATGGTGTGACACTTACAGTAGATAATCATGTGCACACCTCGATAAAAGTGATATACTGTATACTTTTGCTTATGCGGTTTTTCGTCAGTTCAGGGTAAGCAATGTTCTTTGTGTCCCTCTCTTATTCCCATATTCCAAACAGTAGAGAACAGGCTCCTGACCAGGAAGTGAGGAGTACAAAGCAAAATGGCTTCCTCTAGCTGTTTGAAAACTGCAAGTTAAATGTAAAATATATTCCATTCTTTAAAGTTATTGAAATATTTACATATATAACTTATAGCATTGCAGCAGTCTTTCTTTATGTAAGATCCGCTTGAATGTCAGTGTTCCTTTGACCCTTTCATTGTAAAGCAGTGGGTTGCACTCCTCTATAGCATGCTTGGATGGTAGAGTGCTGGACAGCACTTAATTGATTAGACACCTCATTTACATGGGTTACACCGATGCAGCACTGGATTTGAAACCAGCATTGAATGGTATTGTGTATGGTGCCTTTCACAAGTGCCACACTGGGTTGCACCAAAGTCCAGCATGCTGCAACTTTACTGTGTTCCCTTGGAAAAGCTGACGTAAGCAAGGTTGGCCATCTGCTGATATTTCACACAAGCTGAGTTTGTGATTGCTATGCTTTTCTCTACCTTCGATGAATGGATGACCCACGTGGGTGCCAGCCAGTAATATTGGCTTTCTCTCATGTGGGCCGGCCTTCAGACACACCCCTCCTGAGTTGAGACTGGGGGTGAAACTCAGGGAGGAGGTGAGAGAAGAGACATGGGTGACAGAATTGAAGAGGTCTGTGACAGTTCTGTTGCCAATGTGAGAGAGGCCTAAAAACACAACTCCAAAAAAATTGTATTTATTTAAATATAGTGTACTCTTTGGGTTGTAGAGCCTAAAAATATCATCTTAACCCTTTCAGTGCCAGAGGGCTATGCAACGTATTGCTTTGCGATGCGTTGTGTACCCCTCTGACACTGAAAGGGTTAAATGTGTTTTTCAACTACATATGTAGAAAGCTGGATTTCTAATCCACTGAAATCAGCCAATGTATGTGAGTGATCAAATGTGAGAACTTTATTGTGCTGATTTTAGAACCCACCGCTTATCTACTTAGTCTGTTGTCTAATCCCTGACATTATACAAACAATATTGCACTATCATTTCAGAGACTTCTAGGAATCTTACCTCTTTATGGACCAGAGGGGTATGCAACATATGCACATACCTCTTTCCTTAAAGGGTTAAACTAATAAGACACCTTTACATTAGACCACCTGCACCAAGACATACTTTTTACAAATGCTAGCTTTCCATACAGGACAACAAGTTAACTTTTTAAGTGCCAGAGGGCTGTCCAATATACCTTTTTGGCACTCAGAGGGTTAAAGGCACAACATGCTTCAAAGCAATTGTGAAAGTTGGCATCATAGGAATAAAAGCTGAGAACATTAGCTTTGCGCCCCTGTGGTGCTTTACTAATAATGACATCTGGTTTGTGATGTCGGTGTGTGCGCTCATAGAGCCTTCACCCTGTATTTCCCAGCACTCACCAGTATGTTTTGCTTTTGGAGTTCCATTTTGTTTTACCACATTTCCCAACACAATAACTGATTAACCCTCTGAGAGCCTGAGGTGGGGTGCAGTGCTATGCTAAGCAATGTGTTATTCATCCCCCTGGTTCTGATAGTTAACCGCATTTATTATTTCAAGTAAATAATTTATTTTACAAAAGTGAGCCGTGTTTCGTCAAAGGGTGCTTAGTGCATGCACATGAAATTAAGTATATTCCTATCTGTAAAAAAGGAATCTTTGCTATTTAGCCCTTTGTGTACCCCTCTGGCACTCAAAGTGTTATTAACAGCTCCACAATGGGAGCATTTTTTTTTCACTGTAACCCCTTGGATGCTAGAGTCAGAAACATTTCTAGCATCCAATGGGTTAAACAAAAGAACCAAGTATATTTCTGGGATTTCATCGCACTGCTTGTATCTGAAAATCTCCACACAGACTTCAATAGGAATGTGTGACATAAAAACCAATGATACTGTCTAGCACCTGGAATGCAATGTAGGCCTTTGTGTGAATTTGTTTTGATGCTTTTCAGTAGATGCTGCTATAGAATTGATGCAAATAATCTGTGACTTCACTCATATTAATAAGGGAAATTACTAATTATTTCACATACCTCCGAAGTTGTATTATACCATTGGGCGCTCTCTTGTGTTTGTCTTTCCATGTATCATATCTACAAGTTCTTTACCACTCTAGAGGAACGTGTTTATTGAGAGCAGCCTGTTCATACAAGATATCCATTGGAGATACTGTGCTGTGGCAGTTCTATATATTCGTAGACGCTTTGTTGCTGAGTTTGGTATATTCCATTACCCAGCTACTCATCTAGTGAGTACACACCTTAGGGTGCTGGTGGTAGAATTATATCCTGGTTTACTGATCCCACACAGGGGCACCCGTTCTTGTTTCCCCCTTCCTCCTTTTGACATACCTCCCAAGTGTTCCTTTTTTAGGAGGGACAGTCCCTGTTTGAGACCAAATCCCTCTGTCCCTCTTTCCCACCCTGATGTCCCACTTTTTTAGGAGATCAGGCTGTGCAGTGTGTATATAAGTGAATCACATTGGTTCAGAGTGATAAAACTCACATTAATGTTTAATTAAACTCTACTACATGTGGTTATAAATTACTCTGTGTAAATAAAATACTTTGTTCTTGCGCTAAATCAATTATTCAGCTCCACAAAGAGGTGTCAGTAGGTCATGACCTAACACTATAGTGTCTCCCTTTGGCCATTTGAAATGTTGGGGGGTATGTGTCAGGTCTTTATCCCAAACCACTTGACAGATATATATGAAATTTGCAGTTTGTAGGGACTGGTAATGTGACCAGGGATCTGAAACCAGCTAAAGGTGTTATTCTGTTCAGAAGTTACTGGCATTTTAGGAACAGCAATTGCCATAATATAACCCTATTTCATTTGTTTAGGTCCTTGAATACTAGAGGAATCTCAAACACATTGCTATACAATACATTGGAGACCATTAACATTTAAGGCAGGATTAGTCACTTGCTGGACCACCAGCTGTTGGGGACTAAAAATCTCATATTCCCCAACTGGCATCTGACTACTCTGGATCTAAGTAGTTAACCGTTGCTCTGTACAATGGCCTGAGATTAGTTCAGAGCAGAGGCGTTGCTTGGAACTAGCTGAGCAGTATAATGTCCTACGTGTCGGGCTTAATTGAGTTTTAAATGTTTTTAACCCTTTAAGTGGCAGAGGAGTATGCAACGCATTGCATTTGCAATGTATTGCGCACCCCTCTGGCACTCAAAGGTTAATTTAAATTAAATAGTATGTTATACTGTTTTTTCTGTTGAGTTAACAAATGTACAGCCAATACTGTGAATGTTTGCATTCAATGGTTATTAGAAACTTCATTTTTAATCAGTGCCATCTAATGTGTAAAAGAATTTTTTTTAATGAGGCATTACTCCATGGGAGAACTTTATCCACTGTGTACGGCTCCTAATAAAAAAAAGTAATAGAAAGAGCACCACCTGGTGACCAGAATAGAACATTTCATCTTAATTTAAAAACTTTGAGATGTTATAACTTTTGAATGGAAAATCTCTCAACATTGGGAATACATTTCTGAGTACCCACCAAGGAAAGCACTATCATAAATATTTTTTTTTTCATTAAAATCATTTACTGCTCTCTTAATCTTTTGAATTCTAGAGAGTTGTCCAGGGGTTTAAAGGGACCCTATCACCTAAAAACAATGATGGTGATTTTGAAAGTACTTTCAATGTCATCTAAATGATGTACTAGTCATTTTTGTTTAGAAAACTAGTTTCTGAGTTATTTAGATGGATAGATTATGCTAATAAAGGCATGTTGTACAAGTATTTCCTCTTTTAGCCTGCATTACCTCCCCCAGTCACTGACGCTTAACTTGCCAGGTTACATGGCTAATACATTGCTGAACAGTGTCAGTGAATGGGGGAGGTCATGTAGGGCTAAGACAGGAAGTGCCTGTGTGGCATACCTTAATTAGCATAATCTATACATTTATATAACGCAAAAATTAGTTTCCTGAATAAAAAAAATTCTAATACAGCATATAGGTTATATAGAAAGATCTTTTAAAATCTCCATTTGTTTTTAGGTGACTGGGTCCCTTTGAACCATTGGATGCTATAAGGTGTTAACATTTCCCCTGTACAGCGACCTGAGGTTAGTTGTGTCCTCCTCTCTCACTGCCTGTCTCCCCTCTTCTCCCCAGGCACAGAGCGCCATGAGCTGACGTCTTGGAAGAGCTTCCACTCTATTTTCAAATTCTTCAATGATGCCCTGGAAGCCAAGAACACGAAAATCAAACCTGCACCTACCAGGCGTTCCAACAGAATAAAGAGTGAAGATTTGTAAAACACAAGGGAGATGATTTGATCCATGAGATCTTCCCAAGCTCTTCTCATGCTTGGTTTTTCCACTCTCTCCATCCATCATTAGATTGTTTTCTTTCTAGAGCACAGGGTCACCATGTATACATTTAAATAGCATTTTGTATTATTTCTAACTGAGCGCAACTGTCAAAGCAATATGGGTTCACTGCCTGTGCTTCCTGTAGACTGCTGCTTGCATTCCGTGCCGCCCATCAGACCTCAGATTAGGTCTGACAGCAGCACTGCTCAGTTCAGCATGGTGCAATTCTAATTGCCCTGACATAGCCCTACACCCAGCTGATGCCATAACTTGTTTTGCTACCCAAATGCCCAAGGTCCGCACACACTTTACCTTTCATGCTTTTTAACCCCAACCATGCTGGGCGAAATCTAATTTCCTTTAAAAAAAAAAAAAAAAAAAAAAAAAAAAATAGAAAAAAAGAAAATAAGCATTTTAACCTACCTTTTTATATGTGTTTTACAGGAGCATAATATTAGGATTTGGTTTTGGCCATGACCTCTTCAGGTTAAAGGGGCAGTAAATCCTTATTATGAAAATATGTCTCTTGTACTTTTTCTGTTCATTAACCCCCTGAGTGCAAGAGGGGTATCCAGCGCATTGTGTTGCAATGCATTGGATACCCATCTGCCACTCAAAGGTTTAATAAAAGTTTTTCTACTGCTGGGAAACACTTGATTCAAGATTATTACAGAACAAACATTTTTGCGGTAAGGTTGCACTGTTGACATTGCTACCTGTGAAAAACAGAATGTCGCAGCCACAAGCTGGATGTAGCAACAGCGCCGTATTAGCAAAACATCTCAAACATTTGAAGGAGGAGTCTTCCAGCTTTGGAAGTACCCTTGTTTTAAAGGCCCTACAACACATACAATTTCATAATTACTGCCCCTTTACCCCAGAGGTAAGCAACATTTGTCTCTTCGTCTCTTGGGACTCCAATGCTCTTTATTCCCAAGCAGCTACTGGCTGGCCAGGGATATCAGGAATTGTAGTCTCCGAATGCTAGAGAAACAAAGGTTTTCTTCCCTGGATTAATAAATTGAGCCATTGAGTGCCAGAGAGGCGGACAATGTAATGCCTTGTTCACCCTTGTGGTGCTCAAAGGGTTACAATCATCTAGCTAAAGACAAGCATCTTTAACCTTCCCATGCATAAGGTCATTATTTTATCTGCTTGACAGTTGCCTCTTAACCGTTTTGTTCCCAGAAACCCTACTGCATTGCCAAACACCTCTGGGAGCAAAATGGTTAAGGTTGTAGGTTCAGTCCACTTGTTTATAGGACGTGGGTTTTTATCATTGTATCAGTAACTTCCACATGAGTCTTATTTCTGCACCCAATACTGTGGATTTTAACCTGTGTTCTAGTGACACCCGTATATTCTTAATATATCGGGTTGATTTTTGAAAACTCACAGATAAATTTTAACCCCCAACACACTGTTTTTTACTGTATAAGAAAAGGGTCTATTTTAAAATAGGTGAGGTAATGATGGTTATTTTTTAATCGTAGATATTAGCATGATGGAAAAAAAATTAAGTTTCATTAGCGATTTCTGCTTCCATAGGATTATAGAAGGTCAGACTTGGGTGCCATAGAGGTCTTTGAGACCCTAGGGGTTAAACCAGCAGCTTAAATTATATCCATGTTGCTTAGCTACTGAGACAGAAACCCAAGTCCATGTTAATAAGACTATAAATATTTCATTATTTGTATTTGGATCTCCACTGGTTTAAGACTACTGACCTCTATTTCCATGGAAAGCTGACGCTTAAAATAGAAAATATTTTTCTTAATCTTATTTTGCAAACTGTTTTACTCAGTGTCAGAAAAATATAATTTAAAGGAATACTAACACATCCTAAGAATAAATCCTCATTTGACTTAATCCTAATGGCCACTATGAGTCAATTCTCCACGTACTGGTTCTGCAAAATACGTCTTTCATTACTAAAGAATAGTGTGACTAGAGGAAGACGCGATTCTTTTTGTAGAACTGCAGGACCTTCAGTTGGAAGAGTGTGGAGTCCTTAAATCCTTCAAAAAAAAGAATCATGTCTGCTTCCATTGACATGATATTCAGGGCCTATTAAAGGTTTATGTTTAAGTTTAAGAATCAACCCAGCCAGTATGGATTTATAGTGATCATTTGGATTTTGTTCTCCAATTAAGCAAAGTCTGCATGGGGGTTATTATTTGGAGATGTTGGTCTTCCTTTAACCCTCTCCATGCCAGAGGGGTACCTCTGGCACTAAGAGGGTTAACTACTCACCCTCCACTTTTCAACTGGGTTATTTTATTGTCAACACTGAAACACTGTGAACAGTACTAGCAAAAACTCGTGGTGTAGAAGTAGTCTTTTTAAATCCAAAAGCGAGTCTGAAGGAACTGTTGTAAATAAGGAGTTAACCAAGTACACTGTTGGGACATATCAGAATGCCCATTGATTTTCAAGGAGCTTTTTAAACCCTTTGAGTGCTAGGGAATTATCCAGACAGTTCTTCAACACATTGCGAAGCAATACATTGATAATCTTTCTAGTATACAACGGGTTAAAATTCCCATTCAAATCAATGGAGCTTTAGGAATTTTTTTTAAATGTGTCCCCTATAGTGCAGTTGTTCTTCCCAGAATTACTCCATTTCCACTTAGTGTATCAGCCATTGTTTTTTCTATTAATACACCAGACTGATCTCTTCAATGTAACAGTATGAATTTTACCTTTTGTTTCCTGATGTTTTTAAAACAATCATTTACAATCCAGGCTGTCTGTCTAATACATATCCAGATGCCATTTCTCACACCAGTATCTTTGTAATGAGCAAACCCTTTAATCCCCTAGAGAGGAGTGCAACGCATTTCACAACACAGAATTAACCTATTGTATCCTAGAGCTTCTGACAGGGGTTACTCTTTGAGTACTAGTGCTTTGTACAAGTCTCTGGCACTTAAAGGGTTACACATCGCTGATGTGGATTACTCACTCTGACTGTGCTTGGACCAAAAAAATCTGCATTTAAACAATTTGTCTGCATAGAGATTGTGAATGTTTTTAACCAATGTATTGATTGAAAGAACTAGAAAATAAATGATATTTGCTTGTATGATGATTAAAAAAAATCGCAGTGATTCCTTAGTGGCTATTAAGGGGTTAACATCCCCCATTTAAATCAATGAGAATTTGAATTGTCTCACTATGGTGCAGTTATGGTAGGTTGCTATTGGACTGAGCAGCTTTCTTTGTGCAAATGGCCCCAGGGATCTTAAACTGCATTCCGAAAGTGCAGGGGTTTGGTTTATCACACATATTACATGGGAGTCAATCATTTACTCAGTCATTTTCATATATAGGAACAACAGTCTCCCCTTGTGCTCACAGCAATAAGAAAACAGTGGAGTGGGAGTGCCCAGATCATGGTATTTGCATGGGCAGGGTGCCAGAGGATAGTAACCTTTTATTTTGACTATATATATATATATATATATATATATATATATATATATATATATATATATATATATATATATATATACTTCATTTGCAGAATATGTAAAGTCAGATTGCCTATATATTATATTACTATTTTTTTTCCAATCCTTGGCTATCTATATGTGTTGTCTGGTATGCTGACCTCCCTACCCCTGTACCTTGGTGGGGGGGGGATTGGGGGAACACAGCAAATCAAGGGTGGTGATTTTCACAGGAGTGGGGGGGTGCAAAGGCCCCCACCCATTTATGTGGAAATCGCTGCAGTGAGTGAGAGTCACCTCTGTAGTGGTCCAGCGGGTCCCGGAATTGAACTATGTACCCAGTGGAACGGGCAACGCTGTGCACTATTTACTAGTACAGTGGTGTCATACATACGTCCCATGGGCCAAGTGCAGCTCATCTGACTCCAGTGCAAACTGCCTGAGATTTAACTCATTGAGTGCAGAGGGGTATGCAACGCATTGCTTTGCAATGCGTTGTGTACCCCTCTGGCACTCAAAGGGTTAAAACAAACAAACAAAACACAATTTTTTACCTATTTACTACCACACATTTATTTATAAAATGTTTTACCAGGAAGAATACATTGAGATTCCTCTCGTTTTCAAGTATGTCCTGGATACTGTTACAGCGCCTCTGAATATGTTGGAGCTATATAAATAAAGAATAATAATAGGCCAGTGAGACCTAATCCCACACTTGCCAGTACCATACAGTAGATATCTGTCATTGAAGTGATTAATAAATAAATACATTGATATTTCAGAATAGTTGACAGGCTATAACTCAGCATTGTTATAAAAAGTAACTAAAACTTTTGGCTTTCTGATTATGTGGCCAGTGACTGAAAAAACTTGGATGCCCCTGAACTAGTACATAAATAAGTGGAAATAGAAAAAAAATACACAGTATAGTCAGACTTTATTCACTTGCAGAATATTTAAAGGGTTAGTAGTGTTTCACAAAAACAGAAGCTCCAATGACTCTTCATAGTATTTGAGCTATAGAGAGTGTTATTTCAATACTGTCACAGTTGTAGTTCAAGAGTAATTGAATGATAAATTATCCCCCTCCTGCCCATTTTACTGATGTAACACTACTCCCCTCAGATGTGGAATATGGTTGCTAGACCAGACAGATAACAGCAAGGGACAATCTTCTTACTGTGAGAACAATGAAAACCCTGCCCCCCTTGACAGGTTTTTCAGCTTTTTATCTTAATTGAAGATTGGCCCTCTCTGCAGTCTACATGGACACTCCATGCTGCTCTGAGCAGTGTTACATCAGTAAAAGGGGTGGGAGGGGGATACATTCAATTACTCTCGAACTACAACTCTGACAGAATTCAAATAACACTCTCTATGGCCCAATACTATGATGATTAATTAGAGCTGCTTTTATTATGAAATGTTACTATCCTTTTAAAGTCAAAAGAAGGGTTGCTGTTCCTTTAAGCAGTGTGGGTGAGATAAGGAAGGGGGCCAGTGGGGGTGGGGTTATGATTCTAAAGTGAGTATAAATGGACTGTAAGTGGGTAGAACTGTGTAAGAACTGTCAGAGCTGGAGAAATCCGCATAGCCCCCACAGATCTCAGATAATGGAATTGCCCGAGGCAGATCAGGATAGTTGATAGTTTGGTTGTTTTGAATGAGGCATTTTTGCACAACCAAGGATCTCCCAAAACCCTACATTTTTGGGCCCTTTAGGATTGCACTTTGAGACCACTAATTACACCTTCATAAGGATAATTACTTCCGTGGCTTCTTGTAAAGTACCTGAGCTCTGTGTCACATCCATTGCATTTTCTATACAATAACATTTTCATTTATGAATAATTCCCCATCAAATTCCACAGCACTGTTCATTACAGATGAACCCCTTTCATGGTCAGGGGCTAGCAGCACGTGATGGGCCCTTCTGGCAGTAACGGAATTAAATCAGCATTTGGCAAAGGGCCGTATGCACAAAATAATGGCGCAATCCTGGAGCTAATCAACTGTACCACAGAGGCAAATAAATATTCGATCTAATTTGTGTTTTTAACCCCTGAATGCTAGAGAGGACATTACTAGCATTCAAGTAGTTAAAAGCCCCATTTAACTCCATAGGAATTTTGGAATATGTTTTCCCTGATACAGTTGGTTTGATTTAGCATTGCTCCGCTTTACTTTAAACATATTGCCTTTCGCCTGTCTAAACATTGTATTATAGAGAATGTTTTAAAGGTTCAAATATCTTTTAAAGGAAATGATTGCTATAGACAGTTCTGTAGGAGACAGCATGCTGTAACTGGGATGTGTATGTTAAATCCCATGCATTGTATCAATGATCAACAACAGTGCATTTCTAGAAGTTTTATTGACCATTCTTATCATGTAACACTTCCAATTTTTATTATATTTTACCCCCATTCCCCTAAATATATGTTGTTTATTTCCACGTTATTTTTGAAACAAGTGAGAAAAAAAAAAATCATAATTTTATTAAATTCGATTTTTTGAAAATATAAAATTTTATGTACATTTAGCAGGCTGGGGTATTAATTTACCCTTACTCTCCTCACTTTCAGTTATAGCCCCAGACTAGGATTTGAGAAGTGCAATTAAAAAACTGTCACATTGAATATATTATATCAAGGTATGGAAATGTTTACATGTATCTGTGAATCGTATGACATACTCTTTGATGTGATCATACCCAGTAACTTTCAGGGATCTCGATTCAATTAGGCAGAGTAAACACACTGTAGGGCAAAAATTAATACTGAATGCTACACATGCAGTGGTACTGTTGGAATTCAATTGCCCTACCAACATGAACTATGACGAGCATTGGCCTACAGAGCCTAATTTGCAGCCCAACATTTGTTGTGGTTTTTTTTTTTTTTTTTTTATTCCCATAATGGATGCTAAATAGCATGAAAATGGGAATGTGAAAAGAAACTAGCAGATCTATGTATTTGCCACAGTGACAAACATCGAGCATGAACTAAATTACACAGTGACACTCTCAAACACTAACCCTTCCCTTGGCCCTACACTACACCTAACATTAACAATAACTTCAAACAGTAGTAGCCCTAACACGATCCTATCACCCATACCACATAGCTGTAACACTGACCTGTAAGTCTAATGTCCAGCAGGATCTTCAGCACCCTGGTCTTACACTGTCATTCTTCTTCTGTAAGCTTCTGTCATCTTCTTTCTTCTTCTCTGCATCCATACTCTTCTTCGGTCTTCCTCTTTAACTGAGTGTTGCCCCTCAAAATGAAATATAGTTATTAAAATTAATATTGCTACTAAAGTTACGCTACCAGCGGTGGTAGAAAAAAAGAACAAAAATCCCCCCTCGTACCTTTTGGGGTGTTGCCCAATCCACACTGAAGAAAGTTTGAACTGAGACTGGCTTTTATATGGCCAGTCTCTGTTCAAAATGGTTTTTACACTCCCATTGGCTGGGATGTGGACTTTCGCAGGGCACAGAACGAGCCATGCAGTAACCACAACTCCCAGCCAATCAGCTTCTACCTGAAGGGATAACGAAACTCTCTAGAAGCTGATTGACTGGCAGTTGTGGTTACAGCAAGGCACGTTCCGTGCCCTGCTTTACCCCACATCCCAGCCAATAGGAGTGTGGAACCATTTTGAATATGGACTGGCCATATAAAAGCCAGTTTCTGTTCAAAATTCCCTCTGTGTCAATCAGAAAATGGCCCAAAAGGTACAAGAAGGGGAAATTTTTGTTCTTTTTTTTCTTGCAGCAGCGGCATAACTTTAGTGGCAATATAAATTTTAATAATTCTATTTCTTTTAGAGGGGCAACACTCAGTTTAAAGAGGAAGATCGAAGAAGAGCACAAATGAAGAGAAGAAGAATTACAGTGCAAGACTAGGGTGCTAAAGACCCATCTGGATGTCAGACTTACAGGTAAGTGTTTAATATTAATGGGATGGTGTTAGCTTTAGGGGATTAACCCTTTGGGTACCAGTGGGGTATGCAATGCTTTGCATACCCCACTGGCACTGAAAAGGTAAATTTTTTTCCAATTTCACTCTTTTTGACTTAGGGCCCCATATCAATACATCCATGGGTCGCTAGTGTAGGTTGCACATGCCTGTATTTGCTTTAAACCACTGTTCAATTGCATGTTGGTGGATTTTAATAAATGTTAGGGACTCCACTCTTAGGGTTGCTAGGCGCAAATTTAAAGCAACAATAAATAGTCCCTTAACGTGTGTTACTAGCCACCTCATGTAATTGAATAGCAAATTCATCTGCTATCTTGCTGTTTTCAATGGACGCTAATTTAGTGCCCACTGTGCATTTTTACCTGTCAGTGTCACAGCTCAGGTAATAGAATATATTCCAAACTGTGAATTAAAACTACTGACGGTACTTTGGCTTCCCTGATGGAGGTAATAGAATTGAGCCCCGGATCTGTCCTGGAGACTGTGGTTTTCTGACTTAACTTCCAGGTCTCCGGGGACAGAGGGTGGTTCATTTGGACACACCCACTGCCACCTATACTTGTCACTCTGGGCACTGCTACCAGTAAAGTTTCCAGTCAAGGACATGATAGTCTGTTTTTTTCAACTGAAATTTTATTAAGGTTTTTAGGGTACTGAAAAAAAAAAGCCAAGCAGAAAATATAATGGCACCACCAACATATATATGGGTTCTTTCAACCCTCAATAGTGTAGGTGCCTAGTACTATAGGACAAACAGTAACACGCAAAAAGAAAAAACAGGCATTCTAACTAGGTAGATTACAGCATATCTATCTATCTGTCTGTCTATCTATCTATATTGGGTGGTAGCTACAACGTTAAACAAAAATTTGACACAACAGTCAAGTCATAAGACTTGCTTTTCCCACAGAAATCTTACATTTGCAGTGTTGTTACTACTGCAAGGGATTCTGGGTAGGCATATGCAAATAAGCTTAACAAGGAATCACCTTTCCTTGTTAAGCTTATTTGTATATGCCTACCCAGAATCCCTTGCAGTAGTAACAACACTGCAAATGTAAGATTTCTGTGGGAAAAGCAAGTCTTATGATTTGACTGTTGTGTCAAATTTTTGTTTTAACATTGTAGCTACCGCCCACCAAATTCAGATGGAAGGGGTTTTCATTCACTTTTTTTCCCCACCATAACCTTTTCAGTGTGTATATATATACTCACTCGGTAGTCTTATTTTGAGACTACAATGTTTTTATAATTCTACAAAGCATACTGTTTGCACCACTGGCTCAGTTATGGACAAAATGTGGCTGAAAGTTAATTGCAGTCTAGTACAGGCTCGTGCGCGCCCGTTGACGTGTCATATAAGGGCAGAACAAGGAGGATGCGGGCGGGATAACAGAGAACAATGGGAGTGGTAACCAGATTGACATGCACAGTAGGACTAAAAATGCTCTAAATGTCACAAGGTTAAACTTTAATCTTCTTTTGTGCCTTATCGATCAGTTTTCTGATTTATAAATTACACAGCGCTTTATGCTACATTAATGCTACACACAGATAAGGTCATGGTGGGGTGAAAGTTCCACTTTAAACTCCTTCCCGTGACGAAGTGTGTGGAACCGCATACGAAACGCGTTGGGAAATAAAGGAATCTTTTTGAAGTGACTACCTTGGCTGACTTCTCTTTCTTGATGTGCCTATTTCTTATTTGCATCTAGTGAGCGGGGTCTATTTGGGGGGCCCTTTCTGTGCCGTTTTAAAGCAGTTTTACTCTTAGAAGACCCTCCCGTCTTTCCTGGTTCTTACTGAAGGTTTCCATGGATCAAGTAGTCATCATAAGTGATCCACACTGGTGTTTTTGGCTTTAAAAGCACACTTACAAGTTAGTATCTTGTAAGTATAACTATTACCATAAGAGTGTGTGTCCTTTCTACAGATGTGCTCTTTTTGCGCTTCTTCCTTCTCTCTTACTTTGTTCATTACTTCGCAATGCATTGGAGACCTCTATAGAATTCAAGGAGTTAAAATCCCCAATTAAATCAACAGGAATCTTTGGAAGGTTTTTTTCTCCTTTTTAGTGTAAATGGTTTACCCCAGAATGCATCCACTTTTCATTTGAACAACCACAGAGCCCATACATGTGTCCTTTCATCTTTCAAGCCTATAATACATTTGGACTGAGCACTAGTGTGTGCTGTTGAAGCTGATGCTCTGTGTACAACACAGAGCTGTGCCAGGGCTATCTCTATACTAACTACATCGTATGGGACAAGTGAAGATTTGGAAAAATGTCCACTGATTTAAGTGCATTTTTTTAACACACTGAATGCTGGAGGGGTCTCCAGTGGATTATTAAGCAATGTGTTGGAGCTCTCTCTAGAATAGAAGGAATTCATTCCCCATTTAAATCAATTGGCAATTTTAATTGTTCCATATAGTACAGATGGTTTGCCCTGGAAGTGTTCCAGTTGTTCTTAGTAAATCAACCTCATCATGGTTAAACTAGTACCGGTCAGACTGAGGTTCTGCGGATGTTGGACTTTAACGCCTATCGTCACCTGTGAATAATGACACATGATGTCCAACAATGTCTAGATGGCCATAGGCTGACTGGTTCACTGGTTTAACCCCTTAATGCTAGAGACATCCCCTATGCATTGCTCAATAGTGCACTGGAGATCCAAGGGGTTAAAAATGTAATTTCTGGAATTAAGACACTGACCTCAACTATCATTGGAAACGTGCTATGGTCACGTAACAAAATATCACCCAAGACACAACCGATCACTGCAGAGTATATTCAGAACACAGCAAATAGTGGTAGTCGGACTGAATCATTGTTAAAGGGATAGTAATACAAATGCAGCATGTAGCACTATATTTCAGTACTAATAGGCTTGTAGTTCATCTGCAGTTTAATCAGAAAGTATCCCCCTGCCGCCCCTTTACCCTCCATCACTCTGCGCACATGCTGGTCCGGATGGAGCACAGCGAGGGACAATCTTCAGTAAACATAAGGAAAATCCTGTCCTCCTCCATCGGGGGGGGGGGGGTAGGACTTTCTTTATACTTACTGAGTGAAGATTGTCCCTCTCTGTAATCCGTCTGGTCCCACGATTGGATTCCACAACTGTTGGGAGGCAGCCATAAGGGGTGGGAGGGGGAGCCTTTCGGATTCAATTGTGGTTGGACTACTAAACGTATTACTATCCCTTTAAAGAGACTCTTGCATTATAACTCAATACAAGGTAATGATGTGGAGCATGCTGGAAATAGCACTTTGCAATATTTTGTGGATTATGGTTGCAGCTAAAGTCATATTGCACCAGAGTTAAAAATCAAAAAAATACTTTTATTGATAAATACTGCATTGTGGAGCTTATCTTTGAAAGTACTAAGCATCCCAACAAACCTTAAAAAATACTTTTTGATATTTTTCAGATTTGTTCTAAATGTGTCTGTTCTGCTAAATTCATTTGGTATCAGTCTCCTCTTTCCCCCTTTCTTCCATTACACCTTCCCCTGATGATCGGAGGCAAGCCCATTGAAGGAACTGTTAAAGTGCAATACAGCCGAGAGGGCTGGGTGAGATTTGAACTTCTGACATCACCAGAGTAAGAAAAAATTGAAAGCAAACAATCGCTCTGTTGCCATAGCAACAAAAGAAGCTTGGTAAACTGATTTGTGATATTATAATGGAAAGAGTCAGATATGTTTTTTATGTAATCTCCTTAACATTCTAAAGTGTGATCATTACATTATTAGTGGGGGAAAAAGTACAGCAAAGGGAATCATACATTGGGAAAGGGACCCTGCCCCAAGGAGCTTACAATCTAATTAGTAATCATGACAACATACAGAGACAGTAGGAGGAGGATCATTAGGGAGATGATTCTTTGTCATCTTATGTAGAGCTGCTGAACACTAGGCCTTAATCATCTAGCTAATGAGGTGCAAATCAGCTGCATCATAGCTTTCAAATGAAAATCCTGCAAAGTTGCATTGATTTCAGTGAGGTCTCCAGTGCTTTTCAATGCTTTGGAGACCTCTCTAGAATTCAGGAGGATAAAAGCCCCTTTGAATTCAAGAAAGCATGCAGAATTTTTAATTCAAACCTTACTTCCTTGTGATGCTGTTGCAGTGCTTGGGTAGTGCACACCTTCTTTCCCTGTGAGGTAGTTGCAGTGCTAGGGTAGCGCACACCTTACTTCCTTGTGAGGTAGTTGCAGATCCAGGATAGCACACTCCTTACTTCCCTGTGAGGCAGTTGTATTGCTAGGGTAGCGCATACCTTTCTTCCCTGTGAGGCAGTTGTATTGTTAGGGTAGCGCATACCTTTCTTCCCTGTGAGGCAGTTGTATTGCTAGGGTAGCAGGGCTGGCCCAAGACATTGTGCAGCCTGGGTGCAAGGATGAAATGCTGCCCCCCTCCGCATACCAAAACCACGCCCACCAAAACATGTCACATCCTTAATTATATTAACCCCTCTCCTGCCCTAAAACCACGTAGAATTGTAGTGTTTTTTTTATTTTTACACCCCTTGTACCTTTTCCCCCTTGCCTTTTTACACCCCTTGTATCTCTTTCTCCCCCCTTGCCTTTTTTCACCCCTTGTGCCTCTTTTTCACCTCTTGTGCCTTTTTTCCCCTCTTTTCACCCCTTGTGCCTCTCTTTTCCCCTCTTTTCACCCCTTGTGCTTCTCTTTCACCCCTTGTGCCTTTTTTCCCCTCTTTTCACCCCTTGTGCCTCTCTTTTCCCCTCTTTTCACTCCTTGTGCTTCTCTTTCACCCCTTGTGCCTCTTCCCCCCCCCCCTTGCCTGTTTCTCTTCTCCTTCTGACTCGCTCCCTCTCTTATCTGCTTGTCTGGCTCTTCTCCTGCTTTATACTCAGTCTTCCCACTGCCCGCACTGATGACAGCCGGGACCATATCACATGTGGAGATGGTGCATGCTGGGATTTTCTTTGTCAGTCTGGGCGCCAGTTTTAAACTTGCACTGGCCTCCGAACAGAAGAAGAAAACCCCGGTATGTTCCACTCGGCGTCTCCGCATGTGATACGGTCCCAGCTGTCTTCAGTGCAGGCAGTGGGGAGATGCTGCCCACGAAATAACATGACTTGGGGCAGCAAATTGCCACCCCTGTCAGAGTGCCACCTGGGTCCATGGCCCCACTGGGACCTATGTAAGGGCTGGCCCTGTAGGGTAGCACACACCATATTTCCCTGTAAGGTAGTTGTATTGCTAGGGTAGCACACACCATACTTCCCTCTACGGTAGTTGTATTGCTATGGTAGCACACACCTTACTTCCCTGTGAGGCAGTTTTATTGCTAGGGTAGCACACACCTTACTTTCCTGTGAGGTAGTTGCAGATCCAGGATAGCGTACACCTTACTTCCCTGTTAGGCAGTTGTATTGCTAGGGTAGCACACACCATACTTCCCTGTAAGGTAATGCACATCTTACTTTGCTGTGTTAGTTGTAGTGCTAGGGTAGAACATGCGTTACTTCTCTGTGAGGCAATTGTAGTTCTAGTATGGCACATACCTTACTTCAGTGTAAGGGATCTGAAGTTCTAGGGTAGCACACACATTACTTGCTTGTGAGGTAGTTGCAATGCTAGGGTAGCACACACCATACTTTCCTGTGAGGGAGATGCAGTGCTAGGATAGTGCATGCCTTACTTCCCTGTGAGGGAGCTGCAGTGCTAGGATAGTGCACGCCTTACTTCACTGTGAGGGAGCTGCAGTGCTAGGATAGTGCACGCCTTACTTCCCTGTGAGGGAGCTGCAGTGCTAGGATAGTGCATGCCTTACTTCCCTGTGAGGGAGCTGCAGTGCTAGGATAGTGCACTCCTTACTTCCCTGTGAGGGAGCTGCAGTGCTAGGATAGTGCACGCCTTACTTCCCTGTGAGGGAGCTGCAGTGCTAGGATAGTGCATGCCTTACTTCCCTGTGAGGGAGCTGCAGTGCTAGGATAGTGCATGCCTTACTTCCCTGTGAGGGAGCTGCAGTGCTAGGATAGTGCACGCCTTACTTCACTGTGAGGGAGCTGCAGTGCTAGGATAGTGCACGCCTTACTTCCCTGTGAGGGAGCTGCAGTGCTAGGATAGTGCATGCCTTACTTCCCTGTGAGGGAGCTGCAGTGCTAGGATAGTGCACTCCTTACTTCCCTGTGAGGGAGCTGCAGTGCTAGGATAGTGCACGCCTTACTTCCCTGTGAGGGAGCTGCAGTGCTAGGATAGTGCATGCCTTACTTCCCTGTGAGGGAGCTGCAGTGCTAGGATAGTGCACGCCTTACTTCCCTGTGAGGGAGCTGCAGTGCTAAGATAGTGCACGCCTTACTTCCCTGTGAGGGAGCTGCAGTGCTAGGATAGTGCACGCCTTACTTCCCTGTGAGGGAGCTGCAGTGCTAGGATAGTGCACGCCTTACTTCCCTGTGAGGGAGCTGCAGTGCTAGGATAGTGCACGCCTTACTTCCCTGTGAGGGAACTGCAGTGCTAGGATAGTGCACTCCTTACTTCCCTGTGAGGGAGCTGCAGTGCTAGGATAGTGCACACCTTACTTCCCTGTGAGGGAGCTGCAGTGCTAGGATAGTGCACGCCTTAATTCCCTGTGAGGGAGCTGCAGTGCTAGGATAGTGCACGCCTTACTTCCCTGTGAGGGAGCTGCAGTGCTAGGATAGTGCATGCCTTACTTCCCTGTGAGGGAGCTGCAGTGCTAGGATAGTGCACGCCTTACTTCCCTGTGAGGGAGCTGCAGTGCTAGGATAGTGCACGCCTTACTTCCCTGTGAGGGAGCTGCAGTGCTAGGATAGTGCACGCCTTACTTCCCTGTGAGGCAGTTCGTTTGTTCCAGAATTTCACCTTTATCTCTATGAATAAAGTCCTCTGACTGTTTTGCCACTGCAGTGATTCCAACAGGTCAGCTGTTTAGCTAAATTCACACAGGAGACATTAACCTTTTGAGTTCAAGAAGAGAGAATCCAATACATTGCTTTGCACTCAAAAAGGGCAAATAACATGAAATTATATATATATATATATATATATATATATATATATATATATATATATATATAATAAATTCCAGTCGAGGTTTTGGTGGCAAGCTTAGCATTCTATGGCCATATTACATGACCAAATCCTCATCTTTAATATAATAGTGATATGCAGGCATAATGCCACAGAGTAAAGGGTTAATGGTGATGAAAATTTGGATGTGCACCAATATTTTGTGTATTTGCTTTTATATATATATATATATATATATATATATATATATATATATATATATATATATATATATATAAAATCGTGTGTGTGTGTTAAACATCATTCTTTTACTAGTTAACTACTGCTACTCTCACCTCTAGAAATGGAATCATTATTAATGTACAGTTCTTATTGTGCATGTTCTCCACTGGGCTTGTCTTCTGTAGAGCTTGTGCTGTGAGTTCTGAAGAGGCAGCTAATGATTCCTGCACAGCCAAAAGACAATGAGTTTGCCACTGGTTCTTGGATGAGGTGGGACAAAGCCCCGGAAAAACCTGTACAATTATAGCTGTAGTTTTAGAACTCTTCTTTTCCCAGAGGTGGGAGTAGCAGGGATTAACTAGTAAACTACAATTTTAGCTTTTTTTTTTTTTTTTTTCTTGTTAGATGTCCTTTAATGCACAAATATACAACAAATCTCAATCTATTTTGCTGTTCGCAGGAATCTTGTATGATGCATGATGCATTTTGAATTCAGCATGCTGCATATTTACTGAGATCAGAGCAATCTGCATTGAAGTTGCAGCAGAGCTGATCTACTGCCATGCAGATAGTAAATACAGCCTTTTGGATGAGATGTTGATATTTTCATTGCAAAGATTCAATCAATAGCACCCCACTTTGGAATCAGCAAATCTTGTTTAAGGTGATATTAATGTTTCACAAAATCTGCAGCTCCAAATAATCTTCATAATATTTGGGCCATGGGTAGTGTTATTTCAATACTGTCAGAGTTGTAGTTCAAGAGTAATTAAATGATAAAGTATCCCCCTCCCTCCCCTTTTACCTAGTGTAACACTGCTCACCTCAGATGTGGAATAGGACCAGACGGCTCACAGCAAGTAACAATCTTCTTACTGTGAGCATAAAGAAAACCCTATATAATTATAACTATTTTTTTGTTTTGTTTTTCTTTAATGTAACCCTTTGAGTTCCAGAGACACATGCAGTGCATTGCTTTGAAATGAATTGCTTATCCCTCTGACACTCAAAGTGAATCTTTTTTCCTCTCGTCCTATAACACACAGGTCAGTGTGGATCATACACAGACTGTATAACAACAAAATATGCTCTTGGGTCCTCTCTCTTACTTAGGACAGTGATTACATTCATAAAACTTTATAACTCATGAATCACACATTACCTTTGATATCTAATGCTATTCCTCTGGGGTTTTATAATGACACATTTGTACCACATGCAAATACATGTATTTGTTTTATCTCTCTGGATGGTAGAAAGGTCTCCTATGGCCAAATTATTGCAGTGCAA
This sequence comes from Rhinophrynus dorsalis, assembly GCA_037306005.1. Classification (NCBI taxonomy): domain Eukaryota; kingdom Metazoa; phylum Chordata; class Amphibia; order Anura; family Rhinophrynidae; genus Rhinophrynus; species Rhinophrynus dorsalis. The sequence goes on from CM074718.1 coordinate 580,603,363, forward strand.
TGTACTGGAGACATATCTAATATCTAAGAGGTTAAAGGATTAAATAATGTTTTAATTTCTTCTCTTCCACTTCAGTGATGTGAGTGCCCTCTACCTGCTGTCTGTAAATCCTGCCTGTGACTCCGTTGTATCTTCAAAGGATAATGAGAGCTTTCTGTGTTTCGTTTACCCCCCCCCCCCATTTAATTCCTCTTCTCTGTTTAACTGAACAGCCGGAGTACTCGAACAGAGTGGTACAAATTGATATTGGGACTGCGTCATATGGAGCAAAATAAAATGTCATGTGAATTAAAGAGGGCTTTTAAGATTGGAGATTTGAGCATTAAAAGGTTTAAAAATCTAATAGAAATGATTTGTCTCCTGTGGTTTGCCACAGAATTGCTCCGCTTTATCTGTGTACATGTGCACCATTCTTCTGATAATACTTTTGCTGATGCAGTTGACTTGCAGACTTATTTTACAGACTGCAAATAGGGGGCTCTCACGTCAATCAAATGCAAAGAAAGAGAACCCAAACAGCTGATTTTAAGTACAAAGGATTCTAGAAAAAGAAAACCAGCATGTTAAATAAATTAACTTATACTTTTTGAAATAATAAAACATTAATATTCATTTAAACAAAATGTTAAGCCCTTGAGGTCCAGAAGGGTCTGCAGTGTGTCGCAATGCATTGTTTACCCCTCTGGCGTTCAAAGGGGTAAGGGGCAGTAAACTTTCAATGAAAATGTTTTTATTACTTTTCTTTTCCTACCGAGTAAAACAAAGGTCCTCCCACTGATGGGGGATTTTTCAAATCTTATAACAGCTCAAATATATCTTTTTACCTTAAATTGTAATTTTTTTATTGTAGTTACCAGGGGAGAGGTGCTGTAAGGAGTGATGTTATGGAGATGTGTGTCTGTGATGTGGCGAGCATATCTCCTTGGCAGTGGAGATACACTCATTGCTGTTTGCACTAAGGATTAAGTATGTAAGGGGGGAGTGTTGAATATAATCATTAACATCTCCAGCAGTTGGACAAACCTGAACTCGAATCTCATGCGCCCTGCTACTACACTTGCCCAGTGGGGGAGAGGAGAGGATCCACTCCAACATCAGCACCACAAACAACATTGTTCCCTAAAACTTTTCTATTCCTTGAAGGGATAGTAATACTTAATATGTAAAAAGATATATATATATTGTAGTGTTTATCCCCCTGAGTAAAACAAGGGAACTCCCACTGCTGAAAGGTGTTTTATTCAAAAGTTATTACAGCTCAAATTTGAATTGTTTAGGTACAATATCACAGTGGCCTGAAATTGTACAGTGGCGCTGTTGCTACACCATTCTATGGACCGCTCTGGTACATAGACCATAAATCTCCATAGGATGGTGTAGCAACAGCACCACTGTACAATTTCAGGCCACTGTGATACTACACCTAAAAAATTCAACTTTGAGCTGTAATAACATTTGAATAAAACACCTTTCAGCAGTGTGAGTACCCTTGTTTTACTCAGGGGGATAACCCCTACAACATATTTTTTTACATTTTAAGTATTACTATCCCTTTAATAATGTGGATTGTACACCCCTGTAGCACTGAAATGGTTCCAACCTAAGAGAATGGTGGAAAAGCTATATATCAAAGCTTGTCTACTCCCTGTACTTACTTAACCAGCTAAGACAGCTATCTGCCGAACAGCTGATTCAGGTAAACACACAACTTGCCACTAATTGCCTTGAGAGTCCTGTACTTACCTGGATCAGCTGATTGATGGATAGCCCACTCAGCTGATACAGTCAGTACAGAAGGGCAGATAAGCTATGATATATATCTTCCTTCCCATTCTATCAGTTTAGAACCCTTCAGTGCTACAGTGGTGTACAATCCACATCTTTATGTCACAGAAAAGTTTAAAGGATATCTGCTGCTGTCTCTGGCTCCATTATGACCTTTCACAATATTCCAAAATCCCCAGCCTCAGGTTGTGATATTGGAACTCTGAACTTCGATAGTAGAGGCAGGTATTAGAGCTTAGTGCATTTGGCGATATGCAACATTAACATATAAACACACCCACATGAATACGATGGTGGTGTATTAACCTTCACTTCCATATGCATGTGAGCCATTGTCGAGAAAAATCTTAAATCTGTCAAACACATGACCAAATCATGGCGATGTCGGCAGATTGGTGGTGGATTCACAGGAATATGATGGCAAAGACATAGTGCATACTGTCAGTATGCCATCAACACAAATTTGCCCCCTGCCCTTCATCACCAGTTTACGTGCCCACCAGGTGACTCTGTTCCTATTCACTGTGGAGAGCCTTAGTCTGTGACTCAAACTCTCCCATTATAAAAAAATAAAAAATTGTCCTTCGGACACTAGTTGGTGCTGCTGTTAATTTGATTTTTGCCCTTAGAGTGCCAGGGAGGAAATCAAGGCATTGCAGCACAGTGCGTTGGATACCTATCTGACATGCAAAGGATAAAACACTAAAATTAAATAGCTCTGAGCTGAAATAGCCTTTGAATGAGAAATCTCCCAGCAGTGATAGTCTCTTGTTTTACTCAGCAGGAAAAGCCCTGTAAACATTTTTTTTTCATAAACTTTATTGCTCCTTTAACCGCCAGAAACATAGCCATGTGTTATATGTTCCACTGGCCCTTAACCCTTTGAGTGCCAGAGAGGTATTCAACACATTTCTTCACAATGATTTGGACATCCCTCTGTTTCTCAGAGGGTTAAAGTGTTAAATATGTGTTACCATTGTCATGGGTTTAAAAACAATGTGTTATCATTATTATAATTATTATTATTACCAGTTTAGACAAGGGGTAGTCAATTGCTGACTCTCCAGCTGTTGGGAACTACAAATCCCATCATTCCCCAACCAGTCAACGGTTGACTGTGGATGATGGAATTTGCAGTCCAAAACAGCTGGAGAGCCAGCAATTGACTAGCCCGCTTTATATCGTTTGTATATCATTTGCGTTTTAAAGTGCCAAAAATGTACATTTCCCCTTCTTTTTACAGTCTTATGAAAACTGTATACAAATATTTGAATGGTATTTTGAGCAGTTGGCTATTTTATATGTCCCCTTCTCCATGCTCTTGACTGGCTTGTGGTATTTGCTTATGTTGAAATTTGTAAAACACCCAGAATTCCTACTGTGTATGTTTCTGTTTACACTTAATAAAATAAACCTTTGCTCTTGTAACACAATGTTAGATTTTCTTTCATCCGTTTCTTCTCCACGATCCCTTATTTATGAAAACCCTAGCGAAGGTACTTCAGTATTCAGACATTAATAAAACAGCATCAATGGCTCGTACCACCGAATAGAACAATATTTAAAACTGAGTTATCTTTGGCTTCAGATTTCTCCCTGTCACATTTCTTATTATTTTTGGGATCATTTTTGCATTTTGATGTCTAAGAATAATAATAGGGGTTTGTGTTTCTTCTTGTTAAAACATACAGGATATTCATGTCCCCCTCCCACAAGATATTTCATATCACTCTGAAAACATATTATGCAAAAAAATTGTGCCTGGCCGGCTAGTACAACTGTCTATACCTCTGTGTGATGAGAATCAATGTTTTTCATTGTAAACTATATTTTATTTAAAGCGGCACTGTCCCATCATGACAAAGCACAGCAAATGATAATTACATTAGGGATATGCAAACATTTAGTTTTATTTTCAAGTATAATTGCTGCATTAACGAAGAATATAACCTTTTATGCAGGCTGGCACCAGCTGAGATCTTGCTGTGGGCGCTCTGCGCCTGCGCTGTCAGTCCTTTCTGTGGATTTGAAGGGGACATAGAGAAGTTGGCTCTGCAAGATGTCCGTGCTGTTCCCCGCTGCCAGCCTGCATAAAGGTTATATTTTTTGTTAATGCAGCAGTTATACTTGAAAATAAAACAAAGTGTTTGCATATCGCTAATGTAATTATCATTTCCCGCGCTATGGCATGCTGAGGACAGTTCCGCTTTAACCCATTGGATGCTAAAGATGTCTCCAGCGCATTGTAAGTGAAAGTATTGAGGAGTTCTGGAGCAAACCAACTACACCACAGGGGACAAGTATACATTTCTAAAATTTAAAGCAGAACTATCACCCTAAATAAATCCCCCCTTCAATAATTAGGCATTTAGCGATAAGCTTAGAAATAGTGTTATTATCAAGCATAAGTACCGCGTTATTAAGAAATGCTGCTTCTTCTCAGACTGGCGGCCAGGCATGTGCGCAGACATCCTGGTGCACCTTCTGTCTTGGTACCTTGGGTAACAGGAAGGGAATGACGGAGTAGGCGTGCAGATGCCTCTAAAGCAAAAAGCCTGGCTGTCAGTCTCAGAAGAAGGATTTCTTAGTAATGCTTTACTTATGCTGGCTAATACTACTATTTATAAGCTTATCGATATACGACTAATTATTGGGTGGACTTTATTTAGGGTGATGGTTCAGCTTTAAAGGATGCTTTTAAAGGGATAGTAATACTTACATTTTACAATCTTGCATCTTGTAGCCCTTAAAAAGAAAAGAAGAAAGAAATTAAGTGCCCCCAGTGCCATCTCATAATCCTTTATGGTTTGAGAGATATTCTCTTTCAAAGTTTCCCCTCCCTGATGTCAGCTCTCTAGCTGACTGCAGAGGAATCTGGTCCTGGCACCTTTGCATGTCAGAGGGGTATCTAATGCATCATGAAGCAATGCACTGTATGCCGCTCTGGCACTCAGAGAGTTAAGTCACACAGGCAACTCTGTGCCACTATTGCTAGTGTGTGTATAAACATGACTAGTGTTCACTCTCTGAAAATCTCATGTACAATAAAACTTTCAGAAAACAAACTGTATCCCCTCGCGTGTGGAGGTAAATCATAAAAGAGCTGCATGTTGTTCCTGTTCCCTTACATCAGTGGTTCTCAATTCCTGCCCTCAGGACCCACTAACAGGCCAGGATTTGATGATTTCCTTGTTAGAGCACAAGTGAGTTAATCAATGTGAATGAGCCTCTGATCACCACACCTGTGCTCTAGCAGAGAAATCCCTAAGTCCTGGCCTGTTAGTGGGTCCTGAGGGCAGGAGTTGAGAAGCACTGTACTAGAGGAACTCTACAGAGATATTGAGAGAGAGAGAGAGTGTGTTTGTATGTAGGTATGTACATGTGTGTGATTCTTTCTTTTGCTCAGAGCTGTTGTGGGATTTCTCTGGCTCTATTTACATCCTATGCTGTGCATATATTATGGCACGTAATCTGTGTGAGAGACAGCAGCTTCCTGGGACTGTGCTGCTGTGTCCTGCAATCAGGCAGAGCTGGCTGAGGTTCTGAAGGGGAGGCCGCCTCCCCCACCACTTCTTCACTCAGATAGGAGGCCCCAGGAGTGCCAAGGTTTGAAGGCTGCTAATTCTTCTTCTGTCTCCAATTGGGAAATATTCAAATCCATCCTCAGTTTCTTCCCAGGCCAATTTAGAAGCGTAAATGGGATAATAAATAAGGTTAACATTGAATTTTTGAATAACATAATCCATTTAGGAAGCTGCCACTTTATTCCTCTGTGTGTATGTGCACTCACTCACCAGTCTAATAAAAAAAGAAATAAAAATCCCTAGGCTTCATCTAATGGGAACAGTACTCACCAAATCATTGCACAATATTGGCCGTATGTATGTATGTGCGTGTATATATATATATATACATATATGTATATATGTTTAGATATACTTGTCCTGGGGATCTTCCTGGCCTCGCATGAGACAGCACACAGGGTCAATAAAGTGATGAAAAATAAGTTAATTTATTGCATCTATGCAATATATATATAACCCCCCATTTACTTTACTATTTCCAAAAAACCTAATGGTCCTAGAATGTACCTTTGTTCAACAAATCACATCCTCAATCTGTCCTGGATGTCTTGTCCATGTAGGCATGTAGACCGTTACCGGTATGACTACAGGACTTCAACTCCAGAGCTGGATCATCCTTGGGCTCATGTCAATATGAGAGGCCTGGCTGGAAGTGAGGGGTCATAGACAGAGACTCTGCTGTTGTTGCCTTTTAACACCTTGTGTCAGATACTATTTTTATTGGAAGAAACCAGCATCATCCAGTTGCTCACACTTCAATGAACCCTTTGAGTGCCAAAAGGCATCCAAAGCATTCCAACACAATGTGTTGGATATCACTGGCACTCAAAGGGTTAAATACCAGTACCTGCTAGCAATGTCTTTGTCAGAAGCACTGGATCAAGAGATGTGGGGCCCCAAACTGGTACCTTGCCTAGAGCCCTATGGAACCTAAATCCATCTTTTCTCAGTGCACATAGTAATCTTATAGGAACACTAAAACCTAAAATGACCTTGAAAAGTGGTAGTCAAGCCTGGTCCTCAAGAGCTGCCAACAGTGCATGTTCTGGGATCTCCCAGACAGAGCACAGGTGGAATAACTAGTGGCTCAGTCATTTTAAAGGGACAGTAATGTTCCCCTTCAGATGCAACACCAATTGTTCATCATACTTGATAGTACTGCTGGCCGATGCTCTTACTCTTCACAACTTGCTAGTTACACTGTAATTATATGATGAATTGTACCCCTCCCACCCCTTTTCCCTACAGAAGCGGTGCTCTCCCAGATCTGACAGAGGATCACAAGGAACAATTTTCAGTCAGCACTAGGAAAAACCTGCCCCCTTCTTCAAGGAGGCGGGATTTTCCTTCTACTGACAAATGGAAGATGGCCCTTCTTTGTGATCTGTCCTGTCAAGTGACCACCGGATGTCAGATCTGAGGGGGGGAGGCTTCTGAAGGGAAAAGGGATGGGAGGGGTAAAATTCATCATACGATTACTGTCTAATTAGCACATTTTGAAGGGTAAGAGCATCGGGCAGCAGTACTATTAAATACGATGAATGATCTGAGCCGAGCCTGATGGGAAATATTATTATCCCTTTAATTAGTCTACCTGTACTCATTCAGGGATATAGTGAAAGCATGCACTGTTGGCAGCTCTTGATTTCTAGGACTGGCTGCTCCTGATCTAGGGTTATACACACTTAAATGGATAGTAATATTTCAAAAGTAATGCAGCTCCAATTACTCTTTATAGTTTTTGGGCCATTTAGATTGGTATTATCATTCTCTATAACGTGTAGTTCCAGATTAATTAAATTATAAAGTGTCCCCCTTCCGCCCCTTTTACCTATTACCTTACCTATTGTAAGCCGCCATCCCTCACATGTGAAACCTGGTCCCTTGACCGGATAGCTCTCAGCAAGGGACAATCTTCTTATAGTCAGCATAAGAAAAACCCTGCCCCTCCCCCCCACACACACTTGAAGGAGGCAGACAGTTTTTCCTTATGCTTACAGAAGATTGTCCCTTGCTGTGATCCATCTGGATGGTCTTGCTGTGCAGCTTTATATAGGTAAAAGGGGGACACTTTATAATTCAGTTACTCTGGAACTACACATGGTAGAGAATGATAATAATGCTCTACATGGCCCAAAAATGATAAAGAATAATTGGAGATGCATTTATTTTGAAATGTTACTATCCCATTAAAATACCTTGTAGTACATGCTATACTCTCCAAAGACTCTCAATTTGTTTTCCAGGGCCTGAAATCTAGTCTTATATATCTTCATATGCTCATACCTGCTGTTTTTAGGGTTTCCATTACAATAGTAATGTCCATAATTGTCTCAGAATCGATAGTGTTTTATAGTCTGTTAATGGGCCCTGCCTAAGGTATCATACTTTATAAACAGATGTGCTTTTGGTACTAATCTCACTATACTAACAGTATTAAGCTCTGCACAAAAAAAATAATAAAAAAGAAAACATACCCATTCATGCAAGTTTAGGATTTGATTTTACAGATCTAACATAAAGTAACTTGATTTTACAGTTTCTATCTGGAAGTGCATGATACCTAAAATGATAAAAACCCTATTTCAGTGTTCCTATAACAGTTTAAGGATCAGAAGGGTGTGCAATGCATTGCCAACACTCTCTGGTCCTTAACCCTTTGGGTGCCAGAGAGATGGGTAACACATTGCTCTCCAATGCGTTGCACACGCCTCTGGCACTCACAGGGTTAAAGGCTTAAGTATGCTCATTCACTCCACCCCTTCCATTTGAAAGAAAGAAAAAGAAATAATAATAAATAAATAAATAAATAAAAGAAAACTCTCAGCAGCTGTCATGTCTGCCTCCCTAGACCTGACATTCAGGACTGGTTGAAGATGTTCTATCTTAAACAAAAGCAAATGGGCAAGATTTATTGGGGCTATTAGGATTTTCTACCATAGTAAGGTAAGTAGAGGTTATTATTAGGAGATGTTAGATCTCATTTAAGGTTCCACTTTAGTATTCACGTGGCTCACACAAACATTCCTTTACCTTGTAGTACTGGATTAATATTATTATTAGTATTTATTATTTAGTCTAATAACGTATTGAATGGCAGGAAAGCTTTGATCAGCTCTAGAATCCAAGAGGATCAATAGTATCTTCAGTATGATCTCAGAAAAGCTTCTGATGAAATTCAAAATTTTTTTTAAACCTCTGTGTGCCGGAGAGGTCTAGTTAACCCTTTCAGTGCCAGATGGGAGCGCAACGCATTGCTTTTGCTTACCACTCTGGCACTGAAAGAGTTAACTTTTGAGTTTGATGTACTAAGAAGAGCTAAAATAATTTTCTGGCAGATATGGAGGGAGAAACAAAAATTCATTTTAACTTAAATGGAGCTACAAAATCCATTGGATGCTGCTGGAGACTCCGCTAATGTTAAAAATTCCATTTGAATATGTCGAAACGTAGGGAATTGCTGTTTGTCCCCTGTGGTGCAGTCAGTTTGCTCCATAATTCCTCCATTTTCTTATTTCATCAGTGTTGTGCATGCAAAAGGTTACAGGTCCAAGAATATTCAGGGCCTCAGCTGTGAGTTTTGAATTAAAGGGAAATTATCACAAAACAATAGCTTTAGTTATCTTGTATATATTGCGTGTGTGTAGTTTTGCTTCCTTTAGGTCGCTCAGGGATTATTCAACAAACACAAGGTCAAAGAAGATAAGAAATTGATTACCTGATTAGCCGACACTTTACAAGCAATTGTACCTCAAACCTGACCAACTGTTAATTGCTCGATTAACCCGTTAAGAAACAGAGGGCTGAGCCCCTCCGGTCTTTAGAGGGTTAACACTTTGCGCGCCAGGATGAAACGCAACGCATTGCAAAGGGTTAAGATAACATCCAAGTGAATCACAACTTCCCTGCGTGTTAGTGATGCATTTTATAAACCCAAATGGCTTCCTTCACTTTGCCACTTAAAGGGACATTGGGAAATGCTTATGATTAAAAAGTAGTGCAATTCTCGGGCAAATCCCCATTGACGGAAATGGAACTTTAATCCGCTGAGTGTTAGTGAGGTTTCCAAAGCATTCCTTATCAGTGCATCAGGGAGCTCTCCAGCTTTCCCATTTAAAAAGGAGAAACTTAACGTGTTCCCTGTGGTGTAATTCATTTGTCCCAGAACGTCTTCATGCATATACCTCACCACCCGTTAAAAAGGAAAAGGATTAATTACATTTATATATTATGTACGCCTAACCAGTAACCTCTTGTGGAGGCTGAAATTTTGGCCAGATCGTGAGCGCCTATCTATCTATCTATCTATCTATCTATCTATCTATCTATCTATCTATCTATCTATCTATATGTATATAGATATATATAAACACACACATCCACCCTAAAGTGTGTGTGTGTGTGTGTGTGTGTATGTGTGTATATGTATGTGTGTGTGTGTATATATATATATATATATATATATATATATATACATACATACATACACACACACACACACACACACACACACACACACACACACACACACACAAATATAGACATAGTTATGGACTGGCACTCGACGGTCATTTTTAAAAAATTGCCCATAGTCAACGTTTCGGCTTAATCATATTAATCATAAGCCTTTATTTATATTATATATGGTTTTATGCAGAAGGGTTTTAAAATGGGCCATACAACAAAATAAAAAGAGGTGACAACATTGGCTACATTTGTTATCAAACTTGTTAAAAACCTGATAAAATCTTAGACAGAGAGCTGGTTTGAGATTAGAATCCAATCTTCAATTGAAGGCATTTATCTCCAGTCTCTCCTCAGTCTCGCCATTCACTGCACTTATCACTTAGTAGGCACTTGTATAAACAAACCGGGGTCAGATGGACACGCACAGCTGCCTATATATCAATAGGAAACATGTTTATCACACTGCTTTAGTCTTGTTATGCACCTACGAAATATTGCGTACAAACGCTGGCAAGAAATACGTGTTGTATAAAAGCTGAGGATCCCTGTTAATTTTGGGGTGATTATGTCCTATAAATACTTTTTGAATGGTACAATTCTGTACAACAAAGATGGCACAAATAATACATGTTCTTGTAAGTTAAACCCTTAAAGTATCCATAGTGTTAAACTGTCATATTTTTAATAGTATGTTTCCCTCTAAGAGCCAAAAGAATGATAATACAAGATTTATGAGAAATAAACTTATATACTGAAACGGAATCGACCCCTTAGATGCTGGAGATGAAAACCTCTCTAGCATCCAATGGGTTAAATAATATAATTAAGAACTAACAAAAGGCCACGATCTGGAAAACAGAAATGTATATTTTGAAATATATATTCTGTCTATCAAAGTATTCCTTAACCCTTTGAGTGCTAGACGGGTGCGCAACGCATTGCAAATCAATGCGCTGCGTACCCCTCTGGCACTCAAAGGGTTAACAATATGAGTGCTAGAGCGGTATCTAACTGATTGCTTTGTAATGTCTACCCATCTAGCACCCATCTAGCCTTTCTCTTGACTGAGAATCAGTAAAAGGCTAGATCTATACAACTATACCTATGTATTGGAATATAAAATAGGGCTAGCAAAAGCACTCCCTTAACAGACAGTGTGTATATAAAGCAGTACCTGGGTCCAGGGCCGGTGCAAGGATTTTTATATACACAGGCGAAGGTGCATTTTGATGCCCCCCCCGACACAATCCACCTGCCCCCCCTGACCTTACCACAGTCCCCTGCCCCCGCCCACATATTCACCTCCACAATGCTCCCTTCATCTCCACATTGCACCTTCCACAATGCCCCCTTCATCTCAGCATTGCCCCTTCCACAATGCCCCTTCATCTCCACATTGCTCCTTCCTTTGTGCCCCTTCATCTCCACATTGCCCTTCCATAATGCCCCTTCATCTCCACATTGCTCCTTCCTTTGTGCCCCTTCATCTCCACATTGCCCTTCCATAATGCCCCTTCATCTCCACATTGCTCCTTCCTTTATGCCCCTTCATCTCCACATTGCCCTTCCATAATGCCCCTTCATCTGCCCCTTCCATAATGCCCCCTCAGCTCCCTCCTTTATGCCCCTTCATCTCCACATTGCTCCTTCCTTTATGCCCCTTCAGCTCCACACTGCCCTTCCATAATGCCCCTTCATCTGCCCCTTCCATAATGCCCCCTCAGCTCCACACTGCTCCTTCCTTTATGCCCCTTCAGCTCCACACTGCCCTTCCATAATGCCCCTTCATCTGCCCCTTCCATAATGCCCCCTCAGCTCCACACTGCTCCTTCCTTTATGCCCCTTCAGCTACACACTGCCCTTCCATAATGCCCCTTCATCTGCCCCTTCCATAATGCCCCCTCAGCTCCACATTGCCCCTTCCTTTATGCCCCTTCAGCTCCACACTGCCCTTCCATAATGCCCCTTCATCTGCCCCTTCCATAATGCCCCCTCAGCTCCACATTGCTCCTTCCTTTATGCCCCTTCATTTCCACAATGCTCCCTACCTTGAGTCCCTGGTGGTCTAGCTCTAAGAGAGCTCTGTGCCTCCTTCGGCACAGAGCTCAGCCTCCCAGCGCTGTTCTCAGTAATGCAGAGCGCTGGGAGATGATGTCATCTCCCAGCGCTCTGTATTACTACAGAGCCTGGGTCGCTCTGCGTTGTGAGCGTCCCATAGACGCCGCGAGGGAGCGCTTGGTCGTGTAAACGAGCGCTCCCTCGTGGCAGATATAGTTAAAAAAAATAAAAAAAAAATAAAAAATATTTCTCAGCTTCTCCCTTTCCGGCGCCCCTCCGATGCGGCGCCCTAAGGCAGCTGCCTGTGCTGCCTTAATGGTAGCGCCGGCCCTGCCTGGGTCCAGAGGAGGGGGTAGGGGATGCAGGAATCCCAACCCTGATCCTTCTTCTAGTGCTGCATTTAGTAATCATCATTGGTGAGTCCAAGCAAGAGCCTTCTCACATGTAATCTCTTCTGTCCATACATATGAATTAAAGCATCTGCAAGAGAGTGGGTCAGTAATGCCTGACACCAATCAACAAAACAGTCAAACACGCACAGAGGCTGTAAGATTGGACCAAGTGTGTGATCCCACTATAACCTTAACCCTTTGAGAGCCAGAAAGGTGTGCAACACTTAGCAAAGCAATGCGTTGCACAGCATTGTACATCCCTCTGGCATTCAGTGTTAAAGGGGCAACACATGCATATATCCATGTTTGTGTTTCCCTCTTAAAGTGACAGTCCTTTCTTTTTTGACTTCACATGTAAAGTAAAATTGCCTATATATATATATATATATATATATATATATATATATATATACACACACACACACATATATATATATACACTTTCTTGTTCCTGACAGATATTTCACCGAATTTTTATGTCTAGAGAGCTCTCTGTCAGAGACTATGAACGCAGGATAGTGATACAATGTTGCACTATCTCTGCAGCACTGTGTGTTCTGTGCTGTAATGGAGGCAGACTTTTCTGTTGCTGCATGGATAGTGTTTCAGAATCCCTGCCAGCAAGCTCTCTGGAAACAGACATTCAGTGAGGTCCCTGTCAGGAACATACAAATGTAAAATATAGGTGAATATATAATACTATTATTGTTATTATTAATATCATTACCATTAAGTATAAGTGATGTAACTTTACATATTATGCTTTTGCTGAATACGTAAAGTTATAAAGGATTGTCAGTTAAAGAAAAGATTGATCCATTCTAGATACAAAAGGCATACAGTGAGGCTGATACAGTAAGAAGAACGGGGGATAATTGTGGAGTAAATCAGTTGCGGACAAATAACATTTCTTAAAATCATAGTAACATAGTAATATAGTAACATAGTAATGTAGTAACATACTAGTAGGCTGAAAAAAGACATGCGTCCATCAAGTCCAACCCATGCCAATAACACCCCTATTAATCCAGAGGAAGGCAACAAAAAAGCCCTCTGGAGCAATTTCCAATGTAGTCCCAAGTGTGTGTGTGGGGGGGGGACTATTCCTTCCTGACTCCAACTGGTAGTCAAATAGTTCCCCGGATCCACATTGATTTAAATACGATTTTAACCCCTCATATCCTAGAAGCAATGCGTTGGCGACCTCTCTAGCGATGAAGCATTATTTACACTAACCCTCTGAGTGCCAGAGGGGTACGCAACGCATTGCTTTGCAATGCGTTGCGTACTCTGGCGTTCAAAGGGTTAATAGGAAACCTTAAGGTGTACATTGTGCAGCAGTTGGTTTGCTCCATAATTACTCCAGTTGTACTCAGTGCATGTGGTGAATCTATAGAGCTTGTGGGAATAAAACAATAATATGGCAAATATATATATATATATATAAAGTAGAGGTATGGGCAATCCATTACACGATGTATATGAGGATTGCCTCAGTGCTATGTCCACACTAAAATATAGAGAGAGGAGGTAGTATAGTGTACCAGCAGGGACAAAAAGGCACTCACAGGTCTTACATAATGAAGAGAAACTTTAAAAGGTTTTTATTTTCGTTGGACGTTTCGGCTCGTACAAGAGCCTTTCTCAAGACCATTGAGAAAGGCTCTTGTATGAGCCGAAACGTCGAACGAAAATAAATTATCTTCATTATGTAAGACCTATGAGTTTCTCTCTCTCTCTCTCTCTCTCTCTCTCTCTCTCTCTCTCTATATATATATATATATATATACTTTTTTATGTATATATGTATTTACATGTGTCTACAGAGACAGTAGCCTTTCCAATAACACTTTATATATATATATATATATATATATATATATATATATATATATATATATATATATATATATATATATATATATATATATATATGCGCAATGAGGCATATGGGGCAAGACAGCTACATCCTATCAAATAAATACAGATGTATCCACCACATTCAGTGGGATCATTAAACTCATATAAAGAACACTTCTGAATCAAACCACCTGCACCACAGGGGAGAAATTAACTGTCCCTAAGATTTTAATGGGACTTTTAACCCCTTGAATATCAGTGTTGTCTCATTGTTTTGGAGATATATCTTGCCTTCATATGGTTAAAAGCTCCTTGTGTATATCCATGAGGATCTGGGGACTTTTCATTCCCCACCTCTGTAGAGAAGTTGGTTTGCTCCATGTTTAGATTATTAAATTGCCTTACATGTCTTAATTTGGTCACTTGTTAATTTAACCCCCTGAATGCTACAGAGGTCTTTCACAATGCGTTGGAGGTCTCTTTAGCATTCAGGGGGTTAATATAATCCCTTGCTGCCAGACTCCTAAGCGTCCAAGAGGGTTAATTGTCAGCCAAGCCACCTGCTTCCCCTTTAATAATATCTGCATTTAGTCCAAGTGGCTATTTCTGTGGCTGTTCCTCTATCCCTCAGCCCAGTCCATTAGCTTCCTTACATTTATCAATCCCAGTGTATCAGGGTGATCACTGAGATCAGAGACCCTCTGTGGTTTGATCAGTAATAAGTCTGCTGGAGATTTACTTAGTGTTTTGGGGTCTTTGTGTGGCCATAACTACTTGCGATTTTCAATCCTGTGTGCACGTTTGTCCATTGATGCTGTTTGTGAGTATTTCACTAGATCACTGACAGCTCTTTATTTGCATAATTATATGCTCTGGTCTAAAGAGAAAACTAACCCTCAAATTTCATGGGTCACCAGCCTGCGACAATCAATGTTTTATCACGTATGCTAAGCAAAAGCTAAGGAGCTATATGAAGTTTCTTAGAAAGTTTCTTCCCCTCGGTAAAATAAAGATTTTGTGCCACTTGAATGGACGCCCAGTCTCTCCAGGCTCCTTTGTGAGGAGTTTGTGTTTGAAGGCAAACTGAAGATTATCATGTAGAGCCACACAGACTTCAGGGTGGATTCAGAGGAGCAATGTAAGGACTGAATGTATAGACTAGGGGTAGAAGCATTGCCAACACTTGTATGGGACTGGGATAAGGCTGGACAAACAGGCATCAAAATGGATCTATCTAAATTACTTAAATATGAATTTTAAAAAATCCTATGTGTGTGTTTGTGGATTACATAATATATGTAAATAGTTGTTATATGATGTGTGACTATGTTTAATAGTGTGTGTATCTTATATAGAATCACACACACACACACATCTATTTATTCACACACATGTGTAGATTGATATGTATAAATATATTTAACCATTGTATATATAGTAAGTGTAATAATTCTACCCATATCTATTTTTCTCTGACCCCAGGAAGCAATTAAAAGTAAAATGTATTGTCCAGCAAGAAAACAGTACATAAACCTATAAACTGTATTTTTACGGATAACGTTTTTTCTTTTAATAGATTTGAAATATATAATAAATTTGATCGTTTTATTTAGACTCCTTTTTATAAATATTTCAAATGAATTGAGTGTGAGTGTGTGTGTTTGGCACTGTGTGTGAGTGTGTATACGTATGTATGTATGTATGAATGCATGTGTGTACATATGAATGCACGTGTATATTCATGCATGTATGCGTGTATGAATATGTGTGTGTCTGGCACTGTGTGTATATCTGTCAATGTGTTTGTGTGTGTCTGTCTGTTGGCTTTTGTGTCTGGTATTGTGTGTGTTTGTGTTTGCTTGTGTATCTGGCACTGTGTGCGTTTGTATTGGCTTGTGTGTGTATATGTGAGTGTGTGTGTGTTGCTTTTGTGTGTATGTGTGAGTGTGTGTTGGCTTGTGTGTCTTGAACTGTGTCTGTGTGTGAGTGTGTTTGTGAGTGTTGGCTTCTGTGTCTATGTATGTATGTATGTATGTATGTGTGTATGTATGTATGTATGTATGCGTGTGAGTATGTGCGAATGTGTGTGAGTGTGTTGGCTTGTGTGTGTATGTGAGAGATCAAACTTTAACTTGGAGAGAAAACATATTTTAGTGTAGGAAAATAAAGTAATGTCCTTTTATACACAACTAATTTAGTCTATACATTGAACATTTGTAAAAAATATAAACTTCTGATGCGAAGCAGAAAATCTTAATTTCTAGTCTCAAAATCAGAATGCATGGGGAAGGTTGGATATCAGGCACCAGCGGGAAGCTATAAACTACTTTGTACAACTTAAATGAACCCTGTCTTTAAAATAAATGACACAGGTAATCTTTATGTCCTCAACAGTTAACAGGAATTGTCTCTGTGTCAATCGAGTGGTTCTTATATAATGATATTTTGCTATTTTATGATTTATTTAATTGGTGAACAGTATAGCCCACGGCCTGACATCTAATGTCTCCTCTAAATGTTTAAAGAATGTGATAATAACAGTTTTAACCCTTGGAGATACAGCGAGGCCTACAGAAAATGAAGACAATGTAGGTTCTAACGATATTATTTTTATATATGTATTCATTATTAATGAGATAGAAGTTGCAACAAGTCCTTTAATATAAACCCATACATCCAGAAACTCTTATTGCGCCTTACAGTCGATTTAATGTGTCAATTTAACTACTGAATGCCAGAGGGGTGCTTTACAATCCGTGGCGTTCCCCTCTGGCATTCAAAGGGTTAACCCCTTAAACGCTTGAGATAGAACGCAGTGCGTTCTATCTGAAAAGTATAAAATAGATTTATTCCAATAGTGACTTCAGTTATATTGTGCTATTTATTTCGTTTTCTTTGTAATAATATAGGACAGTACGGAATAAGCTAAATAGGCGCACTTCTGAGGCAAACCAACTGCAACACAGGGGTGAATAAGAAACCCCCCGAATCCCCACGGGGATAAATATGGTGTTGGAGACATTCCTGCTATCTAGGGGGTTAATAAGCCCCATTTAAATATTTGGGATTTGCATTTGCCTCCTGTGGTACAGCTGGATTGCTGCAGAATGTCTCCACTTTGGTTTACTCATAGTTCTTTAACCCCTTGAGCACAAGAGGGGTGTACAACGCATTGCTGTGCAATGAGTTGTACACGCTTCTGGTAATCAAAGGGTTAAATCGCGAAATGAACAAAGCTAAGTATTCGCGAAACTACATTATCTCTGTTTAGTGTCACTTTATAGTGATCATCTCATAATTAACCATCTGAGTGCCAGAGTAGCACGGAATGCATTGCTTTGCAATGCATTCCGTGCCACTCTAACACTCAAAGGGTTAACCCTTTGAGTGCGAGAGAGGTACTCAATTCTATTTAACACTCTGGCACTCATACAGGTAAGGAGAATTACAATTTCATTAATAACTTGTGCAACTGAGAAAACATATTCCTGGGAACAATGGATTCCACTAGATAACACAAAGTCAGTGTGCACAGTAATCTGCTCCTCCAATGTCATCCCCCTTCATCTGTCAGTAACAGCACTAGTGACTAAGCCTTGTGCTTTTCTATCGCTTGTTTGTGTGGTTTTTATCTAAAACCTTTATTATAGAAAGTAAAAAGTGAATAAATCGCATTTTATTTTGCAAAGGTAACTGCTGGACTGAAACAGGCTGAAGTCCTAAGAAGAATTTGAGCAGTTTTGGTGCAAATCTTTCATTTTGGCATTTAACCCCTTCAATGCTAGAGAGAATGAGTCCACTTTATATAGTGACAACTAAATCGGTTGGAAATTGTTTTAACCCCTTTAGTGCTGGATAGGTACGCTTTGCAATGCGTTGGCTACCTCTCCGGCACTCAAAGGGTTAGATCATAACACTGGTCTTTTGTGATACATTTTCAGTCTGGCAATACGTTTGGACACTTACTTTTACTTAATTACACACACATTAACACTTTGAATGCCAGACAGGTAGCCAACGCATTGCAGCGCAATCCTTTGGATACCCCTGTAGCACTCAAAGGGTTAAGATAAATATATATGAGGTTGTGTATCAGTTTATCATAAGTAATAATAATATACAATTTCTATCGTGAATGGAAAAATAAGGCCATTATTAAATTTAACCCTATATAACTTTTTTGGAGCCATTTTAATAGCATACCCTTGGTTTGATGTAGGGGACAAATAAAATACAAAATCAATTTATTTAAATTAGTCTTTCAACTCCTAAGGTTTGAGAGAGGTCTCCAACGCGTTGCGAAAGACCCTTCTGACATTCAAAGGGTTAAACTAACCATCTGAATTAAAATGCATTTGTATATATATGTACCCTATGGTGGCGTAGGTTTATTGTAGAAATTTTAAATCACTCGTATTTGGAGAAAAATATCACAATAATCCAACTGTGCAGCTACAACAGGTTACTAGACAGTTAAAGTAATCGATAGTAATCTTCATCAACTCATCGAAGACGATGGAAGATTCTTACCAATTACTATAACTTTCTAGAGAATTATTGTAGCTGTACTGTTCTATTATTGTGACATTCTTCTCAAATTATGAGTAAATTAATCGAGGAAAGGAGTTAAATAAAGAACATATTGAGAAAATATTGACATTATCTATCTATCTATCTATCTATCTATCTATCTATCTATCTATCTATCTATTTATCTATATATTTATCTATCTATCTAGAATGACTGAGATTGATTATATAATTCGAATCTATTTAATTGTTTTTGAAGTTTTAGCTTTTCCTAAGAAATAAAGTCAAATCAACTGGAGGTTTTTAAGGTGAAATAAAGTTTCAGTAAGTATTTATTTACAATAAAGGAGCGTTGTAACAATATAATGCCCCTTAAAGACTATCAAATGTTAACTTCTAACAAAACCAGAAAAGCCTGCCACTTGTTTGTGTGTGGTTAAGGTATTCCATTTAGTGCTACTTTCACAATAAGGGAATATTTAAGTAGAGGCAGTAAAAAGTTACTGTCCTATGTCCTAACTACCTTGTTACTTTTATCAAACCTCGAGGAGGATAGTTCAACGCACAAACCACACTGGCATTTGACCCTTTGCGTTCCAGAGGGGTAGGCAACGTATTGCCTACCCCTCTGGCACGTAAAGGGTTACAGATTAAACCTCTTCTTAAAAATGAGAGACTGGCATTCAATAACAACCCTACACACACAAACACACACACACACACACATATACACATATCATCCTATATAACAATTCGCTAGGATGTTTGTCGGAAGCCGTCATGCGCAGTAGAGACTGCACGCGTTCCGGCAATCTCTACTGCGCAAGAAGCAGCCGTTTAACCAACTGAGTGCCAGAGGGGTACGCAACACATTGCAAAGCAATGCGTTGCGTAACCCTCTGACACTCAAAGGGTTAACATTCCCGGACATTGGCCCATGTACACGGGCTTTTACACTAGTATATATATAAATAGATTACCCTACATCACCCCCCAATAAATAGATACTGTATACATTGTACAGAGATATAGTACACTGTGTTGTAAAAATTACTTATACGAGGACATTTGTATAAAGAAATTGTTTAGCAACCCTGGAATAAACCAGCAACATGGGGGGAGGGGGGAGCGGCAATACCAACGCCCCAAATTCATATTGATTAAACCCGAAGAGTGCCAGTGGTATTGCAAAGCAATTTGACTTGGACAGCCCTCTGGCACTCTAAGGATTATTTGTGACTTTTAACCCACTGGACCATAGAAGCATTGTGTTGGAATCCTGTCTAGCATTCAAGGGGTTAAAGATCAAATTTAACTCGTAATGATTTGTATGCGTTCCCTATGGAGCAGTTGGTTTGCCCCACAACTGCACTTCCATTTAGAGATATTCCTATACAATTCAGCTTTAGCTCTTGTATATGAGATGCATTGGTGCCTGCAGAATCAAGAATGGAGAATAAATAGCACCACGGACAGCGCTTTGGCCGCTCTTCTCCATTGACTTTGCAGTAATATTCATCATCACAGCACCACAGAGAGTAAGACAAGTGGAACAGTTCTCATGTTTTTATCAGGAATTAGCCTGGGTGCCCCTGCCCCCTTATGTCCCGGGGTGTGAGCTTGTGCAAGCCAGTGGGTCTGGTATTTACATTTCAAGTCCTGATCTAATAATGCAGAGATCTCTCGGGCTGATGCACTAAGAAGTGTCGTCATGAACTGTAGGGGAGGAGTAAATTGTTCATTGAATCAACGGGTCATTTAACTCATTGAATGCTAGAGAGGTCTCCCACGCCTCTCCGTGGGGGAGATGCACTAAGGTGTGCTACAGATTAAACTCTCCAGTCCCTATGTTATTCTATGCAGACAATGCACTAAAAGTTTCCCAACCCAATATACTGATAGTGAATTACTGGCCATCAGCCCCAATCAGACAATGGCTTGTTGTCTATAAAGTGAGTTGTATTCCCAAACAGCTGAAAGGTCAGACTTTGACTGCTCCTAGGGTCCATAAACTTACATATGAACTGGTGAGACTGTCACCCTGGAGAAGTGATCTCTTTAGCATTCCTTAGTAGGTTTCCCCCAGCTATTTTCAGTACCCTAGTATATACATGAATATATGCATGTATGTGTGTATGTACTGTATATGTGTTGTAATATAAATATACTAGTGTAAAAGTCCATGTACACGGGCCAAGGTCTGGGTAATCTTAACCTTTCAAGTGCCGCTACCTCACTGTTCCACGCAGTGCAGTCTTGCTTCGACTCACACACGCAATGCAATCATGCCCAGTAGACTGCCCGAACCCGTGTAGTCTCTACTGCGCATGCTGGCTTCTGACAAACATCCTAGCGGATTATTATATAGGATGTGTGTGTATGTATGTGCAGATCGATCTATCTATCTATCTATCTATCTATCTATCTATCTATCTATCTATCATGTGCGTGTGTGAGACAAGCTCACTCTCCCAGCTCTTCCTCTCCCCATTCCCCTGGCTATTTCATGGTGTGCTGAACCCGGTGCTAGGCAGGTACCCTACACCTGGGCTGCAGTAGCACCACATTCTGACAAGTGGCATTTGATGGCGCTGTAGTCAATGCAGACAGCTCGTCAATTACAGCCTCAGGGGCACCAACAGCATCGAGTTCAACCTCTGCTAAAGATCCTGACAGCAACTTCTGTGGGAGGAAGCAGTGACCCGGATTCACACAGGCACCCCTCACACACTACTGACTTTAACCCTCAGAGAGGTGCGTTGCACACGTCTCTGGGACTCAGTGGGTTAATCAATTCTCTATATCACTGCACTGGTCCCTATTATAGCAAAAATGGTGAAATAAAGTTCACGCAAAACATCTGATGGCTCAGTTATTATTCACCTCTGGCACTCAAAGGGTTAACCCATTCCCTATATTGCTCTACTAGTCTCTCTAACAGACAAAAACAGATTTAAACGAAGTCCATATAAATTACCTCCTAGCTCACTGCTCAGAGTACTTACTATTCCCTGTTGGCAGTCGGAGGGTTAACCCACTCTCTGTACCGCTTTACTGTTTCCACTAATACACTAATCCGATGGAAATGCGTTTCATATACAACTGGCTCCACTGGCACTGAAAGAGTTAACCAACTCTCTGTATCGCTCTACTGGTTTCTCCAACAGACTGAAAAGATTGAAATAAACTTCATGTAAAGCTGCGAATTTCTCAGTGCTGATAGTAGTTCGTAATGTCTCCCCAATCTTAGGATTGTAATAGGAGGGATCCAGGTCTGTAGCCCCCCAGTTCATTGTCTCCTAAACCAGCTGCTTTCTTGGTATATTTCATTTAAAATAATTAGTTTGACTTTTTTCCCACACTTCCTTTTTCTGCTTAACCTACTTGAATTAAATGATGTTTTTTATCATGTTTTTCGAAATAACAAAAATGTCTAGACAGAATTCGTTTTCATGTCACTGATATAACCCTTTGAGTGCCAGTAAAATATCCAGGGCATTTCAATGAGCTGGATATCTTCCTCTCTGGCACCATAAATATTACACCACAATTTGTTAAACCAACACAATGACACCTGCATTTAACCCTTTGAGTGCCAGAGGGGTACACAACGCATTGCAAAGGGTTAACTCCAAAAAAAAAATAAGACCTACAGATTTTATATTTTTAATCAAAATATTTTTTTGGCCTCAATGTATTTATTACATTTTTATACAGTAGTTAACGATGTTCTCATTTATTTATTGTAAGCTTGTTGAATATGGTTGAAATGTCCACAGTATTAACCCTTTGAGTGCCAGAGTGGTACGGAACGCATTGCTTTGCAATGCGTTCCGTACCACTCGGGCACTCAAAGGGTTAATATACTATGCTGAATGCACACATATTTCAATCAGAAAAATAAAATACTATTTTTTGGCACTTGAAATGTACGTTTCATTTTGCGTAGTCTTTTAAAATTACACAAATTTAAACGAATGGAATTACATCTTATCCATGTCTCATATCCATTTGCTTTGATATAGTTATTTTTTGTTTGAGGAAAACAAAAACCAGAAATCAATTTTATTTTGTTATTTTAATACTTAACGCATTGAATTTAAACATTCATTATTTGTTGCTTTTCTTCAGATTGTACAATTTCCTAATTTTGTTCATGATACTATATAATATTTAATAATATATATATTGTTGAATTTTTAATGATAACAGTATATGTTATGAAATGAATAAAAATAATACTAATTATAATTAATAATGTATTATTTCTACATTATGAAAGCCTCTACCACCTTTAATCACATTTTTGTATTACCGATGTTAGAGCTCTGGGGGATTTTAAATTAAGAAGCATCTTATGTTGAAAATGCAAAGGTATCAGATCTATTACCTAGTTGCATCAAATCGATAATTGCTCTAATAGTAGCCAAGGGCCCATAAGAGAAAAGCTATAATGATTTGGTTATCAGTGGTAATGTGCTTAAATGATTATCAGTGTATATGTTTAGAAACAAACAAAAACAGATAAAAAAAAATAAAAATAAGAAAAATCGACCAAACAAAACCATTGAAGAGTGAAATGTTTATATTAGAAATAACACATTTTGATCACAGACATGAGTTTCTGTGTCAATACTCCGTGTAAACTGATTTTGAAAAGGATATGCTATTAATAATATTCAGTAAAATCCAAGTTACATAATAATATTTATGTATTAAGAGATACTGGGGAAATTCTGGAGCAGTCCAACTGCAAATAGTTAGTAAGTACAAATCCCCAAAGTTCCCGTTGATTTAAATGGGTCTATTGAATACTAGACAGGACTGCACAATGCGTTGGTGACCTGTCTGGCATCCAAGGGGTTAAAAGACTATTTTAAATCGACAGGACTTGCTGTTCTCTAATCTTGCAGTTCGATTGCCCCAGAATTGATCCACCTCCGTTCCCGTTACACATTGCTGGTAATGCATTGTCTTTAACCCTTTGAGTGTCAGAGGGGTACGCAACGCATTGCTTTGCAATGCGTTGCGTACCCCTCTGGTACTCAAAGGGTTATCTGATTTTGGGCAGGTGGATGAATTCACAGTAAAGTACAATTTCTTCCTTATTTGCCAATCTCTATTAATTGAAGGGATTTTTGTTATTGATTAGAAGTTGTGTTAGTTGTATTTAGATCAGTCCAACTTTTGATTGAACTGAGGGTATTGTTGTTTTTATCTCTGTTGTTAATATTAGGTTTGGGAGTGCGCTTAACCCTTTGAGTGCCAGCAGGTTGGGCAACGCATTGAGCTCACCTCGCTCGGACCCGAAGGGTTAAAACTAATTGATTCTGTCTAACTCATCACTTGTACTGTGTTTTAGGGAGCAGGAATCAAACTGAAGGTATTTGTGTAGCTAGTACCAGTCACCTCTAAAGGGATATTCAAAGTTTTAACATTTCCTTATTTGGAACAGTTGTAACTGATATTGGGTGTTGTGTTTAACTCTTTGAGTGCCAGAATGTTAACCAACGCATGGCGTTGTTTGGTTACCTCTCTGGCACCCAAAGGGTTCTAGGGAAAGTCGACCATTTCTGGAAGGAGACTAATGAAGATTCTCTAATTTTCCCATTGATTCAGCTGGGGCTTTTAGTCTATCGAATGCTTCAGAGACTTGCCTTCTAGGGGTTAACAACTCAATTTAAGAGAGTTTAAATCTGCCCCGTATGGTGCTGTTTTCCTTAGAATGTCTCTACTTAGCTTGAATACATAAGGCCCAATGTAACTGAACTCTGTGTGATTGTACAGAAATTTGCAACGCACACAGCGGGTTGAATACAAATGCATTGTAACTCTTTACTGTCCTTTCTTTAAGAGGTGAAAAAGCAAACACATATTTTTATACTTTATTAACAGTTTGTACTTCAAGCATATACATATTTCAATATTGTCCTGTTTAATATGTCTGTCTATCATCTATCTATCTATCTATCTATCTATCTATCTATCTATCTATCTATCTATCATCTATCTATCTATCTATCTATCTATCTATCTATCTGTATCTCTGTCTGTCTGTCTGTATGTATGTGTCTATCTATCTATCTATCTATCTATCTATCTATCTATCTATCTATCTATCTATATCTCTGTCTGTCTGTCTGTCTGTATGTGTCTATCTATCTATCTATCTATCTATCTATATATATCTCTGTATATCTAACTATCTGTGTATATCTATCTGTATCTCTGTCTGTCTGTCTGTATGTATGTATGTGTCTATCTATCTATCTATCTATCTATCTATCTATCTGTCTATGTATCTATATCTATCTATCTATCTATCTATCTATCTATCTGTCTGTGTCTATCTATCTATCTATCTATCTATCTATCTATCTGTCTGTCTCTGTCTATCTATCTATCTGTGTCTATCTGTCTGTCTATCTATCTATCTATCTATCTATCTATCTATCTATCTATCTGTATGTATGTGTCTGTCTATCTATCTATCTATCTATCTATCTATCTATCTATCTATCTATCTATCTATCATCTATCTATCTATCTGTGTCTATCTGTCTGTCTATCTAGCTATCTATCTGCGCTTGACTGAACAATGTCTCTAACTCATACCCACTCACTGGCATTTTCTCACATCACCGAAAACAACTATCATCATTATTACTATTATTCCACTTGTTTATTCTGATCTTTCATGTTTCTAGCTGCTATAGATACATCCTAAGATCCACATGTGTTGGAAAGATCTAGTGGATGAAAGTAAAGCACTCACTGATCTATAGAAAGGACTAGACATGTCCTACTAGTTTACTGGGCTAGAGGCTTGCTGTGCACCAGTGATCTGAGGCATTAGACATCAGTATTACACCACTGACCTTACTGACTGTACCATACAATCACTAACAAGTCTCAGACTCAGAAGCCTTATGGGGCCAGTGACCAGCTTGTGTCACACTTCTGTACATTGTTTATGGAACATATTTAAGTATTGAAGTCAGAGATTTAAAACAAAGATCCTGCTTGCTATCTCATTAACGCTTTGAGTGCCAGAGGGGTTGTGCAACGCATTGCGAAGCTCTCAAAGAGTTAAAGAAGTGTCAGAACATTTACAGTACCATAAGGTTCTATAGGTAATACCGGATCGTCCTGCCTATTCATTCCATTGTCCATATGCCTTGATTAGCTATTAGAGGCTCCTAAAGGTGCACTATGATCAAATAAGCTCATTGTTCAATATAAAGTCTGTCACAAGTAGAACTAACTCTGCAAGTCTGGGAGGGAATGTGCTTCCCATCAACAGGGGACTTTTATACAAAATGCTCCCTCTTATATTTAAGAAAAGGGCATTTTTAGGAGCTATACATAATTATATAAACTGTGTCTTCATATTTAAGGGATTGCTGTGTATATAGGAAACTATCTAAAAGTTGGATTAGGTTAGAAATTGGAATCAATCCCCCCTCCCCCGTGTGTTAATGAGATGTGCCACTATGTAAGCACAACACAATGCAAACGTTATTATGTATCAGAATTAATCCTCTCTCCTCCCCCTCTTGCTCACGCTTTATTCAGCGTATTTATTTTCACAAATATAAATTCACATTTAAACTCATATCATGTGATTCAGCCTGTGTGTGCTTAGTCAACACTTCAACATACAAAAATGTTGATCATTCCACAGCAGTTTCGTTGAATAATAAACATTTAAAATCATATTTATAAAAGTGTAGGTTTCTTTCCCTACATCAAAAGAAGTGGTTCCTCCTGAGACTTAGAGCGCCACCTAGCAGACACACGGAGAATCGCAGCTGAAGAAAAACTACAATAACCAGTGAACTTACTGTACTTATGGGGTCTCACCTGTGGTTTATCATTGATCCCTTGTGGACAAAGTTGTCACCAGATGAGCATTGAATGTGCACACCTTTGGAAGGGAAAAACATATCATTTGGCTTCTCCGTGAACTCTTCTTTCCAAGTTATTTCTGAATGTCCCTCCTTTATGTCTCTTTTATTGCACTTCTCTCCAAATGCAGACTGTTGCCACCCCCATAGTTCCATTCAGATTAATCTTCCCTCACCACCTTCATTATAAAATACTCCTACGACTCCTGTACTCTGAAGTGCAGTCACAAGGCTACAGTGCCCCAGTTTCTCCTCTCTGCCAGGCTGGGGTCTGATTGGTGGCAAGGAGACAGGGGCAAGGGTGGCAGATGCCATAACAACGGTGGGTGCAGAATCTCACATAAATAATGCATCACTGATTTCACTCAGAAAGTTGTTTATTTTGCCAAAGACATGTTGCTTTCTACCACTGTATATAGTTATTATGTATATTATTGACATTGTAATTCACAATTTTTATTTTGTAATAATGTGAGAATCTTAAAAATAAACTGATATAACGTTTCATCGGCACAATGAGCTCAGTCTAAAACTGGCACTTTAGAATGTATCTGGAATCAAGTCCAATTATCAGAAGTAGTTTTTAGTAGAGATGAATATACTGTTTACTGGCCTGTTATCTGTAATCACTCTTTCCATTGCATCTCAATGCAAATGTTTAATTCATGTGGAAGAAAAATATTTGACCATATTTCTCTAAGAAATAAATTCCCTTTGATATAAATTTAGGTTCTTTTCTTTGATACATTCAGTGCATATAGTTCAATACTTAATTGTTTTGACACACATGCACTATTTTTTTTCTTGAAATATGCCCCTTTGCATACTTCTATTGTCATATACTGTTATTATTTAAATTATATAAACATATTAACTGCTTGATTTGTTGTCCCCAGAATCAAAGGGGTTAAAATCTTCATTAGCTGTTTTAGCTGATTTTCTTTATATTGCATAAAAATAATGTAAAAGCTACAAAACGATGTGCACGTAAAATAGTAAACCACATGATTTGTATGTTTTTAAATAAAAAATTATACACCGAGCAAATTAAGTCAAAATACATAATTTATGCTCAATTACAAATCATAAAATGGCGTATTTTGCTTTTCCAAACTCTTGCAATCCTGGTATTTTGTAGATAGCGTTACAGAGTATATAGTATCTATACATTCCAGTCACAGTGGAATGTATAGTTTAACCCCTTAGATTCTAGAGAGATTTCCAACGCATTGCATTGAAGAGATTTCTGGCATCCATTGGGTCTACTGTTTACACAACAGTTAACCCTTTGAGTGCCAGACAATGCGTTGCGTACCCATCTGGCACTCAAAGAGTTAACTGTTTGTAAATATAGAGGATTACAAATTGCTATCGCTTCAATTTTGTAGATATTGCTTATTTTGCTGCAATAAATAAAATAATAATAATAATAATGATAATAGAATAAAATAAAATAAAATACAAATAAAAGCATTTTAGCTTTTACTGATATCCCATATAAATCAACTCATCAACCTGCCATTTGAACCTGACACTTTACAGACAAGGGGGTATCCAGCCTGCTTAATGTAAGATTGATTTATTGCTTAGGAGAGAGTTCACAGCCAATCCTACAGCTGCAGCCTTTCCTAACCGAGAGATCTAGGGACTAGTTAGCGCCTGAGTGACAAAAACAGCGCTCTTTACCCGCACTGAGGGACTAGGGGCTGATCAATATGATTTTTCTTTTCATTTTTTTCTTTTACCAAGGTATATTATTTCTGAAATTGCTTCAATGTACTTTGTAATATAAAACTGACCAAGCGTTACATAAAACACATTCACTAACAGTCAATGATAGAAAATGAGATCTAAAGGTCCTTATGCAAAAAAAAAAAAAAAAGAGAGAGGAACAATCCAATAGCACGATGAGAAAGTGGATGCCATTGGCTTCAACGTGTCTTTTAACTCCTTGTATACTACAGAGATCTCTAATATTCAATTGTTTAAAAAAGCATTATTAAAATTAATTGTAATGATTATTTGTCCCCTGTGGTGCAGATGGTCTGCTCCAGAACTTCACTATTTTGCTTTTGTGAATAAGGGCTTTTAAATCCCAATTCTAATGTAGGAGTAATGTTATAATTAATAAATGGAAACAGTGTCATTTCGAACGAAAACAAAAAGCACACTATCCATCTATCTATCTATCTATCTATCTATCTATCTATCTATCTATCTATCTATCTATCTATCTACTCTGTCTCTCTCGT
The DNA here is from genome assembly GCA_037306005.1 of Rhinophrynus dorsalis. Classification (NCBI taxonomy): domain Eukaryota; kingdom Metazoa; phylum Chordata; class Amphibia; order Anura; family Rhinophrynidae; genus Rhinophrynus; species Rhinophrynus dorsalis. The sequence continues at coordinate 580,632,198 of CM074718.1, forward strand.
CTGTCTGTCTGTCTGTCTATCTATCTATCTATCTATCTATCTCTCGTCTGTCTATCTATCTATCTATCTATCTATCTATCTATCTATCTATCTATCTATCTATCCTCTCTCTCTCCTGTCTATATCTATCAATCTCTCTATCTCTCTTTCTGTCTATCTATCTCTCTGTATCTCTATCTATCTCTCTATCTATCTATCTCTCTATCTATCATATGTTTATCATCTATCCATACACACACACGTTCAGTGTAGGAGTGTGTGCAATATACATATATTGTATGTATGCATTAGACACTCACACGTTTGTTACAGTGGAATATCTGTATCTATCTATATATATATATATATATATATATATATATATATATATATTCAGACATTCTTGAAAACGAGAGAAATTTCAATGTATTCATCCTGGTAGAACTAAATAAAATAAATATATAAAATAATATATATATATATACACACAGTCATTCACATGTGACCTCCACCATCTGCCCACAAACACAGATAATTACCTAGAATAGAGCTAACACTGCAGACATAAATTATAGTTCAGATCATGCCTTACCTTTGAGCAGTGAGATATTACAGGACAGCTATCAGATATCAAACCTATTTGTAAGTTCAGCTCTGGGGCATTTAGATGCAACATGATGAAGCCTTCATCCCAAATAATTCATTTTGCCTTTTCAGAACTGGGATTAAAGTAACAGTTCGGCTCAGTTGGTTCCCTATGTGGATTTTTTAGTTTGTTTTATTATTTTAGCTGATTAAATATTAATGAATAGATTTATCAGTTTTAGAGACATTCAAATAAGTATTTAAAATAATCTGATGATGTATAAAAATAGCTGGTTCAATAACAGACGGCTGTGTTATTAATAAGTCTTTGTCAGGGGGATTAAGCGACCAAACTGGCTTCTCTGTCTGGGGAGAGAAGAGGAGAGTCTATCTCTTTATAGCTATAAAGTAAAGATGTGTCAGGGGTTGTTATCTAGAGTACACTGAAATCCCTAGAAGATATAGCCTTTATTTTCCCATAAACACCCAATTTTACATAAAGACCCCCTATCTTAAAGCGTGACTGCTCCTGCCGGCCTGGTCCACGTTGTGTGTCCTACATCCATGTCAATCCAAACTCTCTTAAGTTGCATCAGAAACAAAGGATGATGGGTAAAGTGAGGTTTAGAAAGAAATAGGCAAATGTGTATCTTGTGTCAACAGCTTGAAGTTTAACCCTTTGAGTTCCAGAGGGTTAGCCAACGCATTCCCTCTGGAACTCAAAGGGTTAACACCATGGAGATGCTTAACCCATTGGTTGCTACAGGGATCTCCCACACATTGTCAGACCTCTGTAGCAAGACAATCCTATTCATCCCATCACTAGTGAGGCCTTTGAGAAGGGGTCCTGTCACTCACATAGAGGACATTTTTGCAGCCTGCTGTCAATACACCCAGCACTGGGAAACAATCGCATAAAGCTTGAAAAGTGGTGTCATTGTGGTGAGCCATGGGGAATAAATAAAAAAAATATATATCCTAAAATCCCCATTGATTTAAATAGCTATTTAACCCCTTGGATACTAGATAAAGCTCCAGAATTGCTAAACGTTTGTTTAGCACATCGGCCTCTTTGAAGCTGATGTAAAAAGACAAAGCAAGTTCTCCATAAATACTAAATATAAGGACCAAAAAAATCCAGTTGATTTTCATGGGGTGTCTCTGAATGGCAGAGAGCTCTACAACGCATTGATTTACAGGGGCGCAGCGTTCAAGGGGTTAAAAGCCACATTTTTGTCAACGAGACTTGGGAGAGACTCACTAAGCAGTGATAAAGAGGTGATAAAGCGGAGATGAATTCTCCAGTGATATCACATCTCCAGTTCCTATGTTATTCTAGGGAGCCTATGCACTAAGATTTCTTCTTGGAGATCAGCTCTGGAGATCCTAGTAAATAGGCCCCATATAATAACATAGGAACTGAAGAAGTGATACAGCCATCTCCACTTTATCACCGCTTAGCGAATCTTCCCCTTTGTATTAGTTAGTTTGCTCCAGAACTGGTCAGCCTTGGTACAGCTCCATGTCTAACCCAATGGCTTTCCACAGAAGACCACAGATCTGTATTTTGTCTAATAAGACGTGGGTCCTTCTGTTATCTAGGTCAGCGGTGGGGGAAGGACACAGAGGTGGGGGACAGCAGGTGGGGTCCCCTCTGTGGGGCTGATCAGGTGCAGTACATCGCTTGGAAGATCACAGTGTTGCATAGTCACAACTAGCTGAGACGCTCATTTAACCCTATGAGTGCCAGTCAGCTACGAAGAATATTGCAACGTAAACTTGCCTGGCACTCAAATAGTTAATGCCATGGAGGGGTCAGCAATGTATTGCTTTCTTAGCGCCTTTAAAACAGTGTGCGTTATTAATAACCGTTTAAGGACTTTAGAGGGTGCACAATGTGTTATACACCCCTCTGGGCCTGGAAGGGTTAACTTCTTGTTTTACTTTGACTATAACGTATTTCTTACCTGGCACCTTTAGAGTGGGTCATTAACCTATTGTGTTCCAGGGGACTGCGGGAGGCAATGCTTACCTGGTCACTCTAGAAGAGAGAGTAGATTATTAACTTCTTGTGTTCCAGAGGACTGTGCAACGCAATGCTTACCCACACCCTTTAGTTACTATTACTAACCTCCTGTGTCTCGGGGGCTATATCTTCTTGCTTACCTGGCCCCTCTTGAACAAAGTGGGTTATTAACCCCTTGTGTTTTAGGGGGTTGTCTAACGCAGTGTATTCTTTGGCCCCTAGAACAGAGTGGGATATTAGCCTGAAAGGCGACTTGCACCGCACTGCATTCATGCCCTGTAACATCTTGTCTTCATGGCGAGTTTAGAGTCCTTCATTAACCCTTTGAGGTACAGGTGGCTATTGTTCCCTTTCAGTGGGTTTGTAACTTTTTTGCGCGTTAAGAAGCTGCAAAAAAAAAGCATTGCTGGGATTACTAGAAAGGAAGGGGGGGTCATTAACCCCTTGAGTGTCAGAGAGACATACAACGCACGCAAAAGGCAGAAATAGACACACCGAATCTAACCCATAGGTAAATTAATGCAAGATTCAATGAGTAACCAGTTGAGCGCCACACCTCTCTGACACACAGCGTGTGAGTGTTTGCCTTAGTTGTACCATTTGCAGCTCACACAAGCCTCACAGGCCTCGGTGGGAGAGTGCAGAAGAATTATTTAGAAGGAAATTTGGGGTCAGTTCAGGTCTAAGTGTAACATCTGCAAAGCATTCACCAGACCAGTGCAGAAGAACTGCCAGACTGCTCAGCACACAGGACAGAGGTACATATCAATAAAGTTCTCATTTCAATATTTACACGCCCCCCCCCAAAAAAAAAAGGTCAACATTAATTGGGGAATAATATTATTGTGTTTGCCCAGCAGTAATACTGCAATAATGTTGTATGTATTTAAATAAATACCAGTAAGCTATGGGAAATTTGACCCCACCTCCCCCATCATGGTTTGTTCCAGAATTGCACCTATTGCATTCCCTGCATAAGGCCCAGCGCCTCATGCACAGAAGAAAATAGGAACCAAGAAAAGTTCCCAAAATGTCCATAGACATAAATACAACGTTTTACCCTTTGAGTGCCAGAGAGGGTATCCAACGCATTGAGTTGGATACCCCCTCTGGCACTCAAATGGTTAACCCCGTGAAAGATAGAGATATTTTCAGCACTAGTGATCTCTAGCATTAAGGGACCATTTAAACCAAAGGGAGTCTGGAAAGTTTTATTTGTCCCCCCTGTAATGCAGTTAGTATGCTCCAGAATGACTCCCCTTTATTTGTGTATAAGGCCCTTAGAAAGATACGTTATTGTCATCTTGTATCCAGATTAAGCATAAACTAAAAGAAAAAAATATGCACAACACAGGAAGGATTAAACCCAGCCTTGATATACAATTTAATTACTGCAAATTTATAATATCGTTTGAATCCCTCCATGAGATCCAACTATGGCTGAGGTTAAGTAGCTTTTAAAACGACATTTCTAAATGGCTTATGCAATGAATAACTACCTTTAAATCCTAAATCCATTACAAACATGCTGTACATATGGATGCCAGTTTATATCTACATATTTCTTTTTAGAACGAGGGAAGCATTCATAAAATGCTACTTGGCACACTTTTGCTTAAAGAAAGCAGATGTTAATTTTTTCCACGTATCTTTTACGACCGTGTACATGTGTATCATTGGAAAGCGTCCAGAACGCCTCTTTTATTTTCTAAATGACTGTTTGGTTGAAGCTTAGTATTCTTAGAACAAGAAAAAAAAACAATAAATAAAATACTCAGTATATTATATCAATAAAGTCAACATCTGGGATATTCTCATAGCAGAAAAGTCCTCATATTCTTTAATCCTTTGAGTGCCAGAGGGGGTACGCAACGCATTGCTTTGCAATGCGTTGCGTACCCCTCTGTCACTCAAAGGGTTAACCATTTGAATGCCAGAGGGGTATCCAACGCATTGCAAAGTTGGATACTCCTCTGGCACTCAAAGGGTTCAAAGTAGGACAAAAACGACAACATATATAAAAAATGTAAATAAAAACACGTTAATCCTTTGAGTGCCACAGGAGTTTGCATCGCAATTGTTAACCCTTTGCGTTCCAAGCACTCTAGTACTCAAATAGTTAATCTTTTGACTGCCTTATTCTCTGACACTAAAAAGACTCACCCACTCGGTGTGATCTCTCTGACAATCGAATGGTTAACCTTTTAACTGGCTCTCAAATGGGTTATACTCTCAGTGCCACCTCTCTGGTACTCAGATGGTTAATACATTGACTATCCACTCTCTGGCACTCAGTTATTCCTTTGATTACCCACTTTCTGACTCTTGAAGGATGACCTTTTCAGTGGTATCCTTCTGGTACTCAAATGGTTACAATTCTATGATGCCCCACGCCCCCGGTAATGAACCTGGTAACCCTCTCAGTGCCACACTTCGGGCTTTTGGTTAATTCCTTTCACCATCCCCTTTCTGTTATTCCAAAAATATAAGCATTTCACTGTCGCCCATATGGCACTTTACTGGTTAAACGTCTTATCTTCCGTGCCACTCAAGGGTTAAAAGATAGATGATCATTATAATGTCATATGCCCCTACACAGTCTCAGCAAGCAGTTTCATTTCTCTAATAACATAATTTCAATTTTACTGTGGAAAAAGGATATTAATTAAATTCTACCTATCTGGTATAAATTTAAGGCAGATTACAGACTGATTAATTCTGTCTTGTTCTTTTGGTACAATGACTATATATGTCTATATAACACAGATCTCTCGAAAACAGACGTTTTTAAGTCCCAATGGGTTAAAAATGAGAGGTGAGGTGCAAAAGTCATGGATGTTATTTATTGTGTATATATATGAACATTTAAGGAATGCTCTATTTTATAGTCAAAGTTGCCCAGAACATCCTGGTTAAACTCCTCTTGTTTCTGAAGTTACTTCAAAGTAATCGTAATTTTGAGTGAATTATTTTAAGTCAGAAGTCTAGCGGTCACAATTGACCTTTCTAGGAATGCATGTATTTATATTTTAATTCACTACGTGGATTCTATCTAGCATAAGCCTGACAGGTCATGCCTTCAAGTGGAAATTGTATCCCCCTTTATAAAGAGAGACCACTGGAAAGTGTTACATAAAAAATACTGAAAACAAAATCAAATTTGGGAAAATTAGGTCACAGATAAAATTGATCTCAGCATGGTGTGCAATTGCAACAAAATGCTGCTGAGTAAAATCTAGGAGCGGCTGTCTATGATGACACAGGCTCAAACCATTTGTTGTTTATTAACCCTTTAAGTGGCAGAAATGTCTCCAACGCATTGCAATACGTTGGATACATTTCTGTTACTCAGTGTTAAATTAAGAAATGTACTGTTGCTGAGAGTATGAGAAGCAAAGGCTCTGCAAGCTTCCCATGTGTAAGTAAAGTGAGATGAAGTTGCAAGGGTTTGTAATGCCTTATACAAGTACTGGGGCACCATAACTTGTCCGCTATTCATACACCATTTGTGGTTCTGGAGTGGGCAACGTGTAGCCCTCCAGCTGCAACAGCTAAAGAACTGCATGCTGCTCATTCCAGATTAATTTTGGATTTGGGATGAGCAAACGGTGGATCTCCAGCTGTTGTTGGATTACACAGGCCGTCTGAGGATGATAGGAACTGTCGAGCAACAATAGCTGGAGAGCCACAGCTTGCCCTTGCCAGATCTAAAAGGCAAGGAGGTTGTATTACTCACCCAGTGAATGGGATAGGCTCATAAATCGCTGACGTCACTTGAGAGTAGAAGAGAGTTAATGTTATTGAAAGAATTTCTCATCTGTTTCTCATCACTTAGAAAGTGTCGCCCTTTCACTACACACTGAATAAGGCTGCTAAGGGGGAGTCTCTGCTGGGCTATTTATAACGTTTCTGAGGCTGGGTCATTATGTCAGACTGCATTTCAGCTTATGAAATTAATTAAAACAAACGAAATCACATGTAGTGATCTCAATAAAACAAAAAAAAATAATAGTGAGCACAGGATCATCTACTACAGAGGAGATAGAGAGAAAGAGAGGGAGGGACAGAGAGGGAGAGAGACAGATACATAGAGAGAGACGGGAAGAGAGATAGAGGAAATATAGGGAGAGATACAGATGGAGAAAGAGACAGAAAGGGAGAAAGGGAGGAAGAGATGGGGAGAAAAGAGAGCATGAAAGAGGAGGGAGAGAGTGAACTATGACAATAAGATGAGAAAGATGTGAAATTCAGGAGAGAAGTATAGGAGAGTGATACAATTAAGAAGAATAGAGAATGAATGGAGGGAGAGGCACTAGTGTGTGTATGTGATCAGAGAGAGAACAAGATAAATTGTTTACAGACGCATCAACCTATACACGAGTATGTGTGTGCAATATATATATATACACACATGCATGCATATCCCATGTATTTTTGTGCATGTGTACTCGACTGTTCGGTCCCTCTAACCCTTTGAGTGACAGAGAGGCACTCAAAGGGTTAATACAGTATGGTACGTCTGTCTCTCTTTGCTTGGGAACATGTAGCTATAGAAAGAGCAACGATACAATTCTGCTCCATTATTTCTTGTTTTACTATGGTAGGTTTGAGTCCTATACGTTTACTGTTTTGTAAAGTAGATCTTTCTTTCACACACACACAGAAATGGAGGAGGCAGAAAAGCCTGTCTATGCTATATCTTGTATTACTAATAATAAATATGAGGGAGAAGTAAATATAAAATATCTTACTGTTGCTCTGGGCGGGCTCCTGGCTCTGTGGTCGGTACCTCCTGTCATTATCTGAGCTAGATCTCTTCCCTGGGAGATGCCCCCTGTAGGGGAGTGTAGGTGCAACCTGGTCTGTGCTGAGGAGTTATTTATTTATTGTTGTAGTAAGGCCCGGTGCCCACTGCCCACAGGCTTTCAGTGCACTGCAGATTGAGACATATCTAGTTCCCTATAAAAGGATCATTTCATGTGGGAGGTTGGACACAAAGTTTGGACTCGTGACTGGCATTCCTGAGAGACATGAATATTTTAAAACAACAAAGCAAGCCGGGGAGAGGGTTTAGGAGGAGAGAAGAGAAAAACTTGGAAAGAAGTTACTAAGTGACAAACATCTGTCAACATAGGGTAATTTGAGTGGACTGCCTGGCTAAACTGAATGGGGCATGTGTATCAGGAAAAAGTGGAGCAATTGCTAGGGCAAATTCACAGCACCATCAAGGAGCAAATATATTCATTTTAATTCGAGTGACAGAGGAGGTTAACCCCCTTCATTGCTAGTGCAAGGGACACGTAAGAGAATACCCAGTTAACTCTTTCAACGCCAGAGAGGTAGCCAATGCCTTGCATGGCAATGCTTAGGATTCTCCTGTGGCACTCAAATGGTTTTAAATAGGGCTTTAACTCTTAGTATGAAGGTCACTGTTTTTTTAAACTGACACTAAACATTGGTCCATATGTACGAAGTAGAAATGGGACAACCCAACTGCAGTATAGGAATCAATTACACACTCACTAAATGCCAATTGATCCAAACGGAACTTTTAATCTATTGATTGCTATTGAGGTCTCCAACGTATTACGAATCTCTAGCTTTCTAGCACCTCCCTCCCCCAGCACTAATATGGTTAAATGTGGCTTCCTTTTGCGAAGCAATCCTCTGGTGTCCCCTCTCGCATCCAGTGGGTTAAAAAGTCCCCTTTAAGTCTTTCAGTGCCAGAGGAGTAGCTGATTTCCACCCAGATTACCCCACTTCGGCCTTCATTTGTATGTCCCAATGATTTCTGGGTGCATTATCTTGGAAACCATTGATAGATTCACACATGGTGTCAGTACTGAGAATTCAGTATTTAACCATTTAATGACCAGAGGTGTATGCGATGCATTGCACATTCCAGTTGGTCTTTAAAGGGTTAAACCCAATCACAAAAAGAAAAAAGGAGACATCTGACGTACGCACGTTTAAATACTCTTTATTTAAGCCATGAAAACAGAGGATGATAAAGATGACTGTTTACTTGTGTAATTACCAAAACATTTCACCACCTTCCAGATTACCTACAGGAGGTTGTAAACCAGATAAGCACGGACAGGCATGATATACATATCCATCACACAGAATGCTGTAGGGCTTCACATTGTATGATTTGCTTCAGGATCCCTTAGTAAATCTGTAATATATGAGGCTCATGTACTAAGAGGGACATGAGGAATTCTGGGGCTTTGAACCCTTTTAGTGCCACAGAGGTAAGGATACAATGCTGGCACTCAAAGGATATTGAACCCTTGAATACATGAACTGCCATCCTAGACAATCAGTTCATACACTGAGGGCTGTATCCAAATCGTTAACCCTTTGAGTGCCAATGGGAAACAGATGAGAATTTCCATTGATTTAAATGGGGCTTTTAACTTCAGTGTTCTGGCAACCCCTCCAGCACTCAATGGGTTAAATGCCCTTTTAAATCAATGAGAATTACGGAGAGGTTTTATTTGCCATGTTGAGGAAAATTAGGTTGCTCCAGGATGGTTTAAAATTCCCAATATAAAGAAATGTTTGTTTTTTCTCTCCCCTATGATAGAATTGGTTTATCCCAGAGTTTCACCTCTTCACCTTCCTGAACAGGACCGGTTGCGCCTCATGCACATATAAAAAGAGGAATATTTTAGCCTTAATAAACTACATCATACAGAACAATTAACCCTTAAAGGGCCAGATAGGCGCTCAACGCATTGCCCCTTTAAGGATTAACATTTCCCAACCTCTCACATATTTAAATGGGGATATTAACCCTATTAATGCTGGAGGCGATAGAGACATGTCTTACATTCAACGGGTTAAAAGCCATATTTAATTAAATCGATAGGTGTTTGGAAAAATCCTATTTCTCCCCTATGATGCAATTGGTTTGCCCCAGAATAACTTAATTTCCTCTTAGTTCATCAGCCTCTAAGAGTACGTTAAATAAATATACTACTACTAAAATAATAATAATAACAATAATAATAATTATAAATTATTAGTAAAATAAAATGTACTATCATCACTTCAAATAAAATAAAAACTTAAAATACAATAAAATACTTTATACAATTTTGACCTCCCCTCTGACACTCAGTGAGTTAATATCTCCAACGTGCTGCATCTTCTTGAGCCAAATGTGAGTTCACTTTGCAGCTCTCACATATAAATCTGCGGCTCTTAGAGATTGGAAGACAAAAGGAGAGGAGGCCTGAGCTGGATATCTCTGTTACTTGTCAGTGTAGGTCCATGAGCAGGGAATGCTAATGAGTCTTTTGCAGTGCTGGGAGAAGACTGCATCTCTCTCTTTTGCTGTCTCTCTGTCTCTCCCCCTAGTTCTCTCCCATCCCCCCACATACTGACTGCCCCTTATATTCACATCCCACTGCCTCTTAGTCTCTTTTGAAAGCGAGGAGTGGGGGGATCAATATCTGACCCCAAACGGTTTGACCAGGGCTGCGTTTATCTGACCGAACAGTGATATTATCAGTCTTAAACGTTATATACAGCAAATGTCTTCTTAAATCAACACAAAGGATGGCTCAGAGCAGAAGGCCTGATCTGGTAGTAAGCCCCCCCATTCACAGCTAAAGAGACTGTATATTCCTCAGTATTAGTTGTTTAGCCCTTTCAGTGGCAGCGTACCCACTGCAATCAAAGTTTTAACCCCTTGTGCACCAGTGTGGCTGCCCAGCAGAATCACCGGTGCTGAAAAGGTTAACCTTTTGGGTTATATAAATGTGGGGTAATTCTGGGGGCCTACCAACCGTACCTTAGGAAACAAACATTCCCTTAACCATATGAGTGCCAGAGGCGTGCACAACGCATTGCAAAGCAATGCGTTGCGTACCCTCTGACACGCAAATGGTTAATTCTTAGTGATTCAAAGTGTAGTTTTAACCTCTAGTGTGCTAGAGAGGTCTCGAAGAGCACTGCCTCCTCTGTAGTGTTTAAGGGGTTACAACTCAATTTAAATTGATTTAACGGTTTAATTCTCCCCTGTGGCTCATCTGGTTTTCTCCAGAGTGCAACATCTTTTGCACCATAGGTGACAATTAAAAAAAATACCTCAAATTACCAGTAATTTAACCCATTCAGGACCAAGCGTTGCAGAGCCTTTTGTCCTCAATGGGTTAAAGGGTAATAAACCCCTTGAATGCCAGATGTCTCCAACGCATTTCTTGGCAAAGCGTTAGAAACCGATCTGGCATTCAAGGGGTTGCAAAACCATTCAAATAACCAATAAGGGTTGTTATTTGACTCATATGGGGCAATTGACTTGCCCACAAAATTGCCCCATATGTATATTTGTGTGTATGACCCTTTGAGTGCCAGGAATATACGAAAACGCCTTGTGAAGTGGACACTCCTCTGGTACTTAACTGGTTAACAATGTATTGAACAATTCTCTGGCGCTCCAGAGATGGTGGTTGATTTGGCAACGCCCTGGAGATGTAAGGGTTAACCTTTGAGTGACCGAGGGGTACGCAACGCATTGCTTTGCGTACCCCTCTGGCGCTCAAAGGGTTAACAGTACCCAGGGAATGAGAAGGGTTAAGCTTGATTCCAGGTTCTTGCAGACAAGGAGATATATATACTCTATTATACAGCCATCATTGAGATTACTAACAGTGATTCTGCTGTCAGCATGGCTGAGGATGCTTTGAAACATCCCCCTTATCATATCTACATTAGCACAAAGCATTGAACGAAAAAATATGTACAATACACTGCAAACACACACTGGTTTATTTATTTGTATCGTAGAAAAAAGGTTTACAAAAATAATGACATTATTGTTGTTTATTGAGATCAAGTAGGGGGAGCAGCTTGTTTATAATCATCATAACACAAGTGGTACAGTGACAACTGAACAGTCAGATAGGCCAAACCTGAACCTAGATCCAGACCTAACATTTAGATTATTTCACTCCCAGTTTAGTTTAATTAGATTAATCTATTAATCTGAGGGTACAGAATAAATGAATATCTATCTATCTATCTATCTATCTATCTATCTATCTATCTATCTATATGTAAAATCATTTATTCTGTACCCCCAGATTAATATATACACTGGACATTTTGCACAATTCATGGCTTTTAAAAGGTCCCTTTGAGTTCTAATCAAATACAGAAAGGCAGATCCCACCAACCACACCAACCCCCTTCCCCCCCATGATCACACAGTCAGCCCAGATCTGGCTGTTGCTGGACAGGACAAGAGGTGAGAATATATTAACCCCTTCCATGTGAGAGAAGTCAAAATTGCACCGTCCTCTGTTAGAGTGTAACCCTTTGTGTGTCAGCAATGCCCTCCTATGACACTGATGTGTGTGTTTAGAGTCGACTCTAAATTCAGGAGGAGAAGAGAAAGCAGAGGGATGTAAAAAAAAGCAAAAGTTGGGAAAATGGATTCCCCTGACAAGTAGGGATAATAAATGAGAGGGTCTTTCAGATAGATATCTCAGACGTGAAATTGCACCCAGCTGCTTGTGTAAGCAAACAAATAGTTCCGTGTAAGGCACCCTGGACTTGTGGCTTGATGAATAGAACACGACAGAGGTAAATGGCTCTTTAACTCATTTAGGAATAAAACGCTCTGGCTTTCTTAGTAAAAGACTTGGGGAAGTCGTGCAGCCATTAGTAAGAGGTGTAACCCTTTAAGTACCATAAGGGCGCGCGCACCTCTTGGCAATAGAGGTTAAAGGGTTAAACAGAATTGAATCGCTTTACACCAGGGGATTCTGACCCTATTTTTTCCTTGAGTGCATACGGTGCACTGCCTCTATAATCAGAGTTAAAAAGTGAGAGAAAGGACATTAGCCGCCTCTAGAAATTGGTTCGCTTTGTCTAGAACAGGGGTGTCAACCTGAGGCCCTCCAGCTGTTCATGACTACTACTCCCATCAGCCCCAGCCAGCCGACGACTTACTGAGGATGATTACAATTGTAGTAATGAACATCTGGTGGCCTCAGGTTACTCATTCTTGCTCTAGACGGTGGTTAGTTCTCCACTGAAATTGGTTAGCCATCTCTAGAAAGTGGCTAGTCCTCCCTATAAGTTGGTTAGTAGTCACTAGATGTCTAACCCAGTCTACAAACTGGAAAGATCTCTAGAAGATAGTTGGTTTCTCTACAAACTGGCAAGCTCTCTCTAGAAGCTGGTTAGGCATTTCTAGAAGTATTTTTAGCCCCCTCTAGTGGTTGGTTAGTCCAATGTAGAAATTGTTAGCTCATTCTAGACATCATCTAGCTATCTCTTGAGGATGGCAGCCCCACTAGAAATGACTTAGACCTTTCTAGAAACGGGTTAGCCGTCTAGGGAAATCGGTTGGCCCACTAGAAGTTGGCTAACCATCTCTAGACAAATTAGCCAGTAAGCATATAGGAATACGTATCAATCCAAAAGTTCAGCAATTATGTAGTTGAACTATATAGCCCTTTGAGTGCCAGAGGGTAATGCAAAGCAATACTTTGCACACCCGTCTGGTGTTCAAATTAAAAGATAAAGACCCAATGACCTCAATAAAGCCGATTTATTAGGAAAATTAAGCAATTCACATGTGCCATGGAGGGACAAATACAAATTCCCAAAATTTCAATTAATTCAAATGATTATTTTAATCCATTGATAGCCAGAGAGACCATTCTAGCATCCAAGGGGTTAAAATTATCATCTACCCGAATGGGAATGTGTTGGTCTTCCTGTGGTGCAGTTGCTTTGATCCAGAAGTATTTTTGTGTAAATAAATATAATTTATTAGCTTGAGCCAGAGTTTCTTAAGTTTTCCTTTATTAAATATAATTTCTCTTCCAGAACGGGCGCAACAAACTGATATAAAAACACTATGTGGTTATGCACTAAGGCGTGATAAAGAGGAGATACAGTGGTAATAACTTCTCCAGTGACTGTGAGATCACTTCTCCAGTTCCTATGTTATCCTGTGGAGGCTATGCATTAATATTTCGCCGGCTTTGGAGATCTTAGTGCATATGTCCCATAGAATAACATGAACTGGAGAAGTGATAGAATTGGAGAAGTCATTACCACTTTATTATCTCTTTATCAGGCCTAAGTAGATAACACCCAAGAAAATTCGTGCTAACCATTAAACCGCTGAATAACTATGAAGGTGCTTTCAGAAACTAAAAGAAGTCACAAGCTATCCAGGATAAGAGGAAAAATAAAATAATGACCCTTATGTACAAGAAAGTAGTGGTCCAGTTCTGGGGTAGCCCAGCTGCATGATAGGGAACAAGTAAAATTCCCAGATCATCACTGATTTAAATGGACCCGCTTTGGTGTAACTGGGTTGCCCCAGAATTTGCTCAAAGACAAGAACACATTTTCTAAAACATTGGCTGAAATTTTGTACAACTGATCACATCCATCCTATACCATTAATACATCGGCTCCTTTTGCTTAGAGAAGCAATTAATGCATTTGGCTTCACATTCGTTAATTACTCGACAAGTTAACCCTTTAAAGACCAGAGAAGTGAGCACGCCACTGGTCCTTAAAGGGTTAACTCACATCTGAGGTAGATTGCACGTAAAAGAGTACTCCGTTTTACATTCGCAAAAAAATAAGCCACTATGCGATTGTCTTTGTATATTAACCCCTTCACATGGTAGAAATGCCTTCATTGCGTTAAAGACCTCTCTCGCAACCATGTGGTTAACCCTTTCAGTGCCAGAGTGGCACGCAACGCATGGCAAAGCAATGCTTTGCATTCTCTTCTGACACTGAAAGGGTTAAAAGTTTTATCAGCGCAACTGATGGAGTATACCTTGAACAAAAAACAAAATAATAAAAAAACTCAGTTACACCATAATTATCTAAGGAAAATCCAGCTGATCTCTATAAATAAATATGACTCAGTTGCTTTGATCTGGGTGCGTCGCGCACCCTTCTGGCACTCAAATGGTTAATCGACGTAATACATTTACCTAAATGAGAATAGTATGTGTCATTTCACACACAGAGTGCTCACTTGTGATAATCATAGCACATAAAGGCAAAAGTATATCAGATCTAGAACAAGGGCCAAAATGTAAGGAAAATAAGTGCATCAGACCTAGAACAAATGTCAAAGTGTAACCCTTTGAGAGCCAGAGGGGTACGGAACGCATTGCAAAGCAATGCGTTCCGTACTCCTCTGGCACTCAAAGGGTTAAAAGACTAATAACTACTGCCCCGAGGAGCTTGCAGTCTTACTGATCCAATATTCACTACCTGGAGGGTATAATGGCGCCTCCATAACCTAGCAATGATGTGACTTTCACAGCTCGTTACAGTCTTGTATGACTCAGCAGATACACTGATACTTAGCATTCTGCGGGACTGAAGACTTTCAGGTAGTTAAAATAAAGTAACAGATCACTGACATTGTATCAGCAGTTACCTGCCAGTTTGTATTGATACTTTTGCTGCAATATGTAACTCTACTGAGGAGATCCTCTGTAAATGTAGGAATAGACCCTTTGTGTGCTGGAAGGGTCTGTAACGCATTCCACAGCACTCTGGTAGTCAACGGGTTAAGTGCACCCTGGGGGAGGGGTTGAGAGAGAGACTTGTGTACTAAAAGGAACTAGGTAACTTTGGAGTAAACTAGCTGCTTGGTAGGAGACAAATAACCCCAAAGTAAATGTTTATTTGTCCCCTAAAATGCAGATGTTTTTCTCCACAGCTAATTCAGTATTTCTTAGTACATGAACCTCATTGTGTATCTGTGTATATTGTATATATGTTTGTGTTTCTATGTGTGTGCGTGTGTGTTTTATGTGTGTGTTTTATATGAGTGTTTTTATAGATGTATGTGAATCTGTGTGTATATTTTATATATGTGTTTATGATCAAATAATAGATTATTTCTTCCTTCATAATCTTCCATAAACACAAGTCTTATTTTATCTTTTGTACTCATTTGGAAAAATCCAGCCCACCTGTAGGGATCTAATAATAATCATAATGATAATAATAATACTTATCATGATAAATAGGAGTATTGAGCAGTTCCCAGTGTAAAGCTCCCAGAGGTGAGTGGGAAGGCGTCACGTGACAAGATGCCCGGTTACAGGAGGGAGGAGGTTGGACACATTTCCGGAAGGTTTCAGCTTCAACAACTTGGAAATTGCCCTATTTATCAAAGTCACACTAGGTTCCAGCCATCCGACTGAAGCAAATCCCTATCAGCTGGGAACCCCTCCAGTTGTGTCATTCCTAAATATTTATTTGGAATGGATTATATGGACTCTTTTACCCCTTGTATCACAGAAGGGTGTGCAGCGCATTGCAAACCCCTGTGGTGATGAAGAGGTTAAACGAATGCATGTAAACAACAACTACTACTACTGCTAAAACTAATAATAATAATTATTTATGTAATATTGTCATTATTATTATTATTATTGTTGCTGTTGTTGTTATATATTACTATTATTATTATTATTATTATTATTATTATTATTGGTAGTAGTACTAGTAGTAGTTTGCATTATATAATTATTATCTATTACACACATGCATACATCTGAAAAAGCTGAGCACTCACGTCACCTAAATCTGTCTATCTATCTATCTATCTATCTATCTATCTATCTATCTGTCTGTCTGTCTATCTATCTACAGATATCTATATGTGCACAAATACACCACAGACTGTGACCTCTTTAACTCTTTGAGCTCCAGAAAAGTGTCAAGATACCCATCTTGCACTTAGCCAGGGGGGTACAGAACCCATTGCTTCGCAATGCGTTCCGTACCACTCTGGCACTCAAAGGGTTAAAGGGTTACAGACCACCTTTCCCTGCTGTGCAGTATATGCACTTTCTTGTTTCCCTACTTTTTATGGACTGTAAACTGTAAGGATCCAGGGTCTGCTGATTATTTCTATCCTAATTGTACTGCGCTATCGAATGTTTGCGCTTTATTTATCATTGTTAATAATAAGAACAACAATGGTGTTTTGTAAACTCCATTAAAAAACCAGCAAGCTTGGGTTCGCAAATATCTGTAACAGAGAAGGGGTTAAAAAGTATACATTCGTTCCATTATAACGAATAACACGAATATGACACGTGAAATAAATAAATACATGTTTTCAGCGCTCTAGACTATAGTATACATTTCTGAGCAGTGTAATAATTGGCAGATTATTCCTAAATACTCTGACAATAAAAATAATAGTAAATAATACGCAACACAGCAAAAAGCCAACACTTATTTCAGTTCTAATACCTAGATCCTCAATATCCTCTTGTCATATTCAAATAGCTAAAGTTCTGGGGCGTGCCATTTGCCCCATAGAGGGGCTTTTTTAAATTGGGCTTTTAGCCCATTAACCCTTTGAGTGCCAGATAGGCTTGCAACGCAGTGCAAAGGGTTAAATTCTAGCGCGGTCTCCAACTCATTGAGGGCTGGATTCTCATAGCACCTGCAATAGAATCCAGTCCATAGTTGTAATGAGTTGGATACGTCATTAGCATTGAAAGCGTTACGTTTAAAGCCCCATTTAAATCATTTGTCCCCTATAGAGCAGTTGGTTTGACCCAGAATTGATCCCCTGTAGGTTCCTGAATATGGTTCAGTTCACTTCTGAAATCTGCAAAATACGACACAATACACAATGAACCGATTATTACAATTTGTGCTTATTCCTTTCTGTGGGGGAAGGAGCAATATAAACGTCTGAGTACACTTCCCACTGTTGTATTGCATCAAAAAGACAAAACAGAGAGCTTGTTGAATCGTTTGCTAGCGTTGTATTTATGAGACAAATGTCTAATTTGCACATCAGTATTGCTGTTACCAAGATAGGTCTCCCAAGATTATATCATCTTCAGATCAATTCTTTGATGTACCTCCCTGTGAGTGTTTGTTCCATATATCTATTATGCACACACACATAACACACTGGAAGGCAGAGATGATGTCATTTAACCAGCCTCTGTGGCCATATTGTGATAGATGCAGCATCCAGATATGATCTCTCACACCATGTTGAAAGTTTGAAACACATAAAAACATTGTTTGCCATATGGAATCGTTTTTTTAACCCCTTGGATGATAGAGTGGCGTTGCTAATCCCTATAACATACAAGGAGTTAACAGCAATACATACCATGCTTAGCATGTTGTATTTACATTTATCCCACAGACATTTAAATAATAAAATTAATTTAAATTTAAACTTTGCATCAACATTCAGAATAATTTATAACATTTTAAGAATCCTACATTGTATTTATAATTTCTTTTTAATATACAACGTTATTAATACGTTAAGAAAAAGCTCCCTTGGCAGCTAGTGTTCCTACAGATCTGTCTCACATCCTATCAAACATTAATGCACTGAAAGCTGTTACACAGAGCTGCACCAGAAGCCAGGAGCCTGGGAAAGCCTTTACCTTCAAAGGAGCTCTGTAATGGAAGCGATTTTTAAATTAAAATTGTGTGTGTTGGATGGGAACAAGGGGATGCGGTTATCTCCCAATCTCATTGCCTATAAACACAACACAATGATGATAACTATGCAATACACACACATAAATTCACATATATATATATATATATATATATATATATATATGTGTATGTGTGTGTGTGTGTATAAATCTCACTCTCATGTATATGCGTGCGTATTATATATATATATATATATATATATATATATATATATATATATATATATATATATACATACACATATATATATATATATATATATATATATGATAGATAGATAGATAGATAGATAGATATATAGATAGATAGATAGATAGATAGATAGATAGACATATATTTATACATGTAATAGAGAGAGGTATACATATATCCATCTGTCTAGCCATCTATATCAACCCCTAGAGTGCCAGAGCGGTACGCAATGCATTGAGTACCCCTCTGGCACTCAAAGGGTTAACAGATTGGGAATACAGTCTACACAGAGAAACAGGAAGTAATAATACCACTGAATGAACATATAGCAAATATATGGTCAGACCATAAGGTCGTATTCCATAAACTAAATAAATGCATTTCTGCAGCAAACCAACTGCATTAAAGGGGACACGTTAATATACCCCAAATCCTTGTTGATCTAAACGGAACTGTTAACCGCTTGAATGTTACAGAGTTTTCAAACTGCAAATGAATACTTCTAGACATATCTGGCATTCAATGGGTTAAAGTTCCATTTTAAATAATTGGGGATGTTCATTTAAGCTCTGTGGTGCAACTGGTTTGCTCCATAATTGCACCTTCTTATGTGAATATGGGCAGTCATGCCTCCTGCCAGCCACTGAGACTAATGAAATGATTCTGTCTTATTTACTTCAACTGCACCTCCATTTACAATATGCCTTACAATAAGAGCACGCCTTCTTAACCCTTTGAGGACAAGAGGGGCGTGCAACGCGTTGCGAAGCGTCTTCAGGAGGTTAACCCTTTGAGTGCCAGAGGGTTAACAGATCACAATTATACTAAACAGCGGGACATATGGAGAAAGTAGCAGCTCTATAGGAAACCTGCTGCGCACTAGATAACAAATAAAAAAATACCAAATGTCTATTGATTAAACTGTGTTTTAACCCATTGAATCCTAGAGAAATGTTCAGCTCATTGCACAATAAGAACAACCATTCTTGAAGATCATATTTTTTAAAATAGAATCGATATAAGCAAAACGTTAGGGCAAGAGGAGGACCGGTTGCAGTTTATGGAATAAATACATATTACCAAAACACCCATTTAAATGGAGCTTGTAACCCACTGAAGTCACCAACGCAATGCCTCTGTACGACACTATTGGATGGCAAAGATGCGATGCCAACTTGCTCCTGTATGGAAGTGTGTCCAACCAACACTATTAATTGGCTTTGCTTTTCTAATAATAACACACACCCTTCCATTACGCGCTGAGTGCCAGACAGCCTGGTACTCATGGGGTTAATCCAGCTGCCTTTTTTTCACCACTACATTAAATTCACTGAACCTGATAAATCAAAAATTACTGGAGCAATTCTGGAGCCAGTCATCTTCCCCATATGGCCTATTCGCCATTGAGTTAACCCACTGAGTACCAGGGAATGAACAACTCATTGAAAATCAATATATTTTACACTTCCTGGTCTTGAAGAGGTTACATTGGGGAGAGAGTTCTTCAGCACATAGGCTGGACACCACTATAACCTTAAAGAGTTTAACCCTTTGAGAGCCATCTGGCACTCAAACGGTTAATCCCAATTTCATTTGTTTCCTGTGTTACAACTGGTTACCCCAGAACTGCTACACTTTTGACTTGATAGGGGAGAAAAATAGCATAAACACCAAGACATAGTCTAAAACGCTGACACACATATCCATCACCCACCAAGATAAATTAATTAGCTGATTAAATGACCTAGGAAGGAAAAAAAGCTAATAATTTGTGGCAATATTGATTTGTGTTTTCATAGCTCAGCTCAGACCCCACCAACCCAGCGATTGCATCCCATTATGTTGTGTAAACTTCCACATTGTCTCCAAGCTCCAGTCATTAAAGGGCACCTTCAATATTCCATACAAACCAAACCATTGCTTTTTGCTAAAGTCTTTTATTTTTGTTTAAATTCTCACTTCAATTTTAATTCTTGAAGAACATAGCTTCGACAACATATATCGCACTTATTATAAGAAGCAAAGGGTTATATCAAAAATTATTAGTAGAGAATTACATGTAACCTGGTTTGGAACCAGAAAAAAATACAAAACAGATATAGATACATAGACACAGGACAAGTTTTCTTTTTTAATAATTAATTTGGAAACTGTTTTCCCTAATTTTTAATTTCTTGCGCATACTTTGGGCCTTATGTATTAAGACAAATTGGAGCAATTATACCGCAGACCAATTGTAAATATCCATTCATTTCAATATGGCTTTTAACCCACTTGAATGCAAGAGCGGTCTCCAATGCATTGCTTTGCAATGCGTTGGAGACCTATTTGGCATTCATCAGGTTAAATTCCTCATTGAAATCAATGGATAATGTGTGGATATTTACTTGATATGGTATAGTTGGTTTGCTCCATAATTGCTCATCTTTCACTTTCTTCATAAGGCTCAACTGTTTTTAATTTTTACAAAAAAATGAAAATAAAGACTAATATATTACAAAATCAACATCAAATGTCCATTGTAAGTACTTATGTGCATGTGTTCTCTAAACAGGATTTATTGCCTGGTCCTTTGTGTCTGTACATAATAAATCCATTCCAGTCCACAGTACATCCATGATGATCCATGTCTGTATTTTTATATTAGATTTCCCTTGGTCCTTTTTTGCACAGTTTTCCAGTCACTGAGCCTTTTTTAGTCATATCCTAAGAAATCCTTATTAATTATGTCTACCTGCCACCCCATGTGTTCAGTGGAGCTGTGGACAGGAGTGAGGTCCTCTTTGTCTCTGTGATTGTTCTCTAGGAACATTGGATAGACATGTAAGGCCAGTTGAAGCTACTTCCAGATAATAACATATCTCTGATGAGGGTTTCTATAGGGGTTTTACCTACCAAACGGACGAAGAAGAGTTGTTCGATGACAGAAGAGGATACTGTACGCAGGGAAGGAAGCCTCAGGAGTAGTTTGCCGAACCTGCTGGGTTGGTTGGGGTACTGACTTCTGACATACTCCTCCAGGGCACACTGGGACTTTTCCTGTAGGCTCTCAATATGGGCAGCATCTGACAGGCCACAGGCATCTATAAAAGGGCCCGTGATGGAGGAGAGACAGACAGGGCACAGCATTAGTAAGGCAGATAAGCCTTGCACTCACATGACTGTCATCTTCGCTAGAGTTTCTCAACTTCCGTTCTCAAATAACCCGCACAGTGTAGGTTTTCTGGATTTCCTTGCCTGATCAGAGTTGTGTAATTAGAGGATATTTCACTCTGAATAGGTCACCTGTCCGCAAGTACTGAAATCCTTAAAACCTACAATGGGGATACTCTTGGATCAGCACATCCATAACTAACTGTGCTAAGCATCTGAACTGTTCGCCTCTTCTAGCACTGAAAATGCTGAATCAATATAGTTCCCACATTTATCACAGGATTATAGGCACAATTATCAGGCAAACCAACTGCACCATAGATGATACATACAAATACCCCCAAACTCCCATGGATTTAACCCTTTGAATTCCACAGTGGTATACAACGCGTTGAATTCAAAGGGCTAAATGGGTCTTTTAGCCTCTTGAATGCTTGAGAGGTCTACATCGCGTTGCTTTGCAATGTGTTCAAGACTGTTGCAGGAGTTAAAGCCCCGTTTAAATCAGTGGTAGGAAACCTTTTAGCATCTCAGCTGTTGGAGACTACAACTCCCATCATCCGTCAGCCCTAACCAATGAGCGGCTGGTTGGGGATGTCGGGAGTTGTAGGACTCAACAGCCAGAGAGGAGAGCCAAAGGCTGGCTGTCTACTCCTGACTGAAATGAATGGAGGTTTTATTGTGCTCTTTATTTCTTTAATGCATTGGACCCTATATCATATGGCACGTTATGCGGAATATGTCGATAATGACATTGATACGTAAATCACTTGTAATGCAGTACAATGGGTCAGTCAACTGATTGCTAGACACTTCACCAACGCATTGCGAATCAATGTGTTGGCGAGCTCTGGCATTCAAAGGCTTGAGAAGAAACCATATCATTTCTTCTGTAGCTGCTGTGAAGGTTTACATGGGAAGAAAAAAAACATGATCATTATTATGTGTAATATCTATCATGGAGAAGAGCACACCAGACTGGTTAATTCTCCAAGTGCATAATTAACCCCAAGACTGATAAACAGAACGATCTTATAGAAGCCTGTATGAAATGCTACCCACGCCAAGGACAGAACACAATTATTACACTCAATCCTGTAATAACCAGTGTGGCAGACTAGACAAGCACCCAGTCCCCTAAGCACCAAGCCATTAGTTTGACTTCCCTCATCTCTACAAGCCTATACGATGGCAAAGATGTTATGCCAGCCTGCCCCTACCTGAAAGTGCGCCCACATTACTTGACTTTGATTTTGTAACAATTAGAAAAACAGCATCCCTTAGTGCAAGCGGGTCCGGCACTCACAGCTTAACCCAAATGATGCCAGCTGCTTGTTTCACCATTACATTAAATACATTCAGGTTGATGTGCTTATACATTGGGGCAACCCATCCACACAGCAGGAGACAAATACCACCCCCATACACACACTCCCTTGATTTATGTTCATTTTAGTTTCCCCCTATGGTGCAGTTGATTCCTTCCAGAATTGCACATCTACAGCGTATAAACCATTTGCGTTCCAAAGAGGTAACCAACGCATTTCATAGCAAAGCGTTCGTTACCTCTCTGGCGCTCAAAGGGTTTATATATATTGAGGCTTTTATACCAAGTAGAAATTGAGTAAAACAAGTGCACAACGGTAACACATACAAATACACCACATTAAATGGTAACATATACAAATACCCCCACATTGCCATTGATTTCAATTGTGCTTTTAACCCTCTAGATGCTAGAGACCTGAAGGGGTTAATCGTGTCAGTGCTTATTTATCCGTTGGTTTACTCCATAATTATTTCAGTTTCTATTAGAACACCAGCCTAATTGTGATACCTGGTATTTTAACTCTTTAAGGACCAGAAGGGCGCGCAAAGCAATGCGTTACGCACTCCGCTGGTTCTTAAAGGGTTAAGCATTTCATGTACTGGAATGGATCATGCTTAGAGCTACAGCGCATTGGGATTCTGTGAATATAATACAGATCTGAATATTTAAAATAATTACATCTGATTCATTCATTCAGGTAGAATCGTTAAATAATCTTGAAGGGTCTAATAGAAATACATCCCGGACTGTTGAACAGGAACACGTGTTCAGATATTATACACAGAGGTTGTGATAAACTGTACAGGAAGGTGCCTTATTGCCAGTCACATTCATCCACACACTACCATGCACACAGTTATATCACCTGTGTAATTAAAAAATGTAACAGTGATTAGTAAGTTAATAATTAACCTCTTGGCTACCAAGGGGAACCAAAAATATATTTGCTTCAGAATCCCTTGTCCCACTGCCAACCAAGAGGTTAAAGTTTATCCAGTGAATGTAAGTTTTAGAATATTATATAAAGTGCCAATTGGGAATGATGAGAAGTATTAATTTCTGATTTGGTGATAAATGATCAACATCAATTCCAATAATCACATATGAAACTTGTTTTTTATAAAAAAAAAACACTTTTTCTTTGATATTGGTGTGTGTGTGAGAGAGAGAGAGAGAGAGAGAGAGAGAGAGAGAGAGACAGAGAGGCAAAATGAGAGAGAGAGAGACAGACAGACAGAGACTGATGACCAAGAACTGGAGGAATTCTGTAGCAACAGAAGTTCACAACATGTCCATTGGATGTACAGTGGACATAAAACCGTCTAATTGCAGGAGATGTTTCCAACGCATTTATCTCCAGCATTCAATGGGTTAAAAGCCAATATTTAAATAAATGGGACGGTGTATCTGTCCCCTGTGGTGCAAATCGATCGGTTGCCCAAAAATTGCTCCAGTTTTCTTAATACATTAGTCTCAGAGACAGAGATGAAAAATAAAGTATTTTAGTTTGAAGTTTATGTAAACATGCACCTGAGCATCTGAATTTAGATATATCATATATATATATATATATATATATATATATATATATATATATATATATATACACACACACATAGACACGCGCCTGTTTGACTATACATCCATGCAGACACTCTACGTATATATCAACACTACAGTAAATTTATAATACAATATTACAGGCCTGAATGTGACTTTCCTAACAGTTAAGGCTTTCAGGAAGGCTTGATTAATATGTAATGTGTTTACCTTGTGATTATTTTATACCTATACTGCAAATGGACAGTTAGTAACAGCACATTATTTATACTATGAACCTCATACTGCTAACTGGCTATAGATACAAGAGTTATGGCCTATTAAATGAGCTAAAGGTGCAGTTGCAGGGCAAATCCACTGGAGATAGATAGATAGATAGATAGATAGATAGATAGATAGATAGATAGATAGATTTTCTATCTATAAAATATACTTCTTAATACAAGTTACTAAATACTTTTAGACTAGTGACTGTATTCTATAAGGTAAAGAGATGCAATTGTGGAGCAGACCAACTGGGCAATGTTATAAATAAAATGTCCAACTGATTGCTGAGCGCATTGGAGGCCTTTAAAAGCATTCCAGGAGTTAAAGCATCAGTTTAAATCCTTCAGACATTTTATGTGTTTTAACTTAATGTCCGGTTAATTTGCCACAGTCTATATAACAGTAAATCTCTATTACATCTATATACAACCAATGGATAGTAAATTTGATAAAAACACAAACTAAACACAACGTTAGTTTCTCATGAACCCTTTCAGTGCCAGAGGCACCCTGGCACTGAAAGGGTTCATCAAGTTATCTTCTCCAGTGAGGTAAATGTGTATAATACAGATATATACACCTGTTTGTCGATAACCCCATTTTCTTACACCAAGTACCTATTTAAAACTTATTTTAAGTGCAACTGCAGAACAATTTACTACTCCTTCTGCTCAATCCATATTAAATGAAAGGCGTAAATTAAAATGCAATTATATATTAATTGTAACTGACAAACACTGTTTCATTTATTAACAATTTATTTGCCAAAACACCTTCCTTTCTCATATACTGTGCAACCTTTAATAAGTAACTAACTGATTTATTTATGATTCACAGTCAATACATGATATGATTAGTAAAATAAACACTACTTATTTAACTCGTTGGAAACTAGCTAAGTCTCCAAAGCGTTGGGGTCCTCACTAGCATTCAAGGAGTTAAGAAGACATAGAAAAAAAAGGTGGACATTATTAACTCTTATTGTAAGGGATATGTTAACCCCTTCCATGTTAAAGTTTAAGTGTGTCAGGGGGTAGGGGGCTACAACGCACCACTGCTGAGCGAGTCTAGGCATAGTTGTGGCCTATAAATTAATAATGTTTGAGGGGAAAAACGGGTCATGACCTAAACCTCTGGATGTTTTCCAAAGTAGCAAAGGTTGCACATATTTTCCGGAGTTTAAATGTGAAAACCACAGACTTGGATCTCCATGCCAGATTTACATGCTTAGCATTACTAAACTCATTTTTAAATTATGTTTTAAAATTGTGTTTTCATCACTCAGTGTTCTGTTTAAAAGTTGGGGAGAAAAAAAGCTTTAGTGAATTCCCAACTGACTTGTAATGAAAATAAGTTTGTTCTGAAGTTGTAGAGAGTGAGTGTGTATGTGCATGTGTGTATGTGCGTATGTATGTGTGTCTGTGTGTTTGTGCATGTGTGTGTATGTCTGTGTGTGTATGTATGTGTCTTTGTGTGTTTTTTGTCTGTGTGTATGTATGTGTCTTTGTGTATGTGTGTGTGTGTGTGTGTGTGTGTGTTTGTGTATCTGCGTGTGTGTACGTATTTATGTGTGTAGGTCTGCGTGTATGTTTGTGTGTGTACATATTTATGTGTGTATGTATCTATATGTATGTCTGTACATAATTATGTGTGTATGTATCTATATATATGTGTGTACATATTTATGTGTGTATGTATCTATATGTATTTGTGTATGTGTGTGTGTGTGTGTGTGTGTGTGTACATATTTATGTGAGTATGTATGTGTTTATATGTTGTCTTTGTGTATGTGTGTGCGTTTGTTTGTCTGCGTGGGTGCACGTATTTATGCGTGTATGTATCTATATGTAGGTGTGTATATGTGTGTGTACATATTTATGTGTGTATGTATCTATATGTATGTGTGTATATGTGTGTGTATATATTTATGTGTGTATGTATGTATGTGTGTGTGTACATATTTATGTGTGTATGTATCTATATGTATGTGTGTATATGTGTGTGTGTACATATTTATGTGTGTATGTATCTATATGTATGTGTGTATATGTGTGTGTACATATTTATGTGTGTATGTATCTATATGTATGTTTGTGTATGTGTGTGTACATATTTATGTGTGTATGTATGTATGTGTGTATATGTGTGTGTGTGTGTTGGGGGAGGAGGGTTTTTTAAGCAGGGAAGAAAAAAATCTAATGAATTGTGACAGTGGGCCCACCATGCTTAATAATTCAAAAAAGTTAACACTTTTATGTCCCCAATATTAATACATAAAGTAAACGCTAATATTAAAAAAAAAAGACAAAAACAAAAACATTGTGTTTTGCATGCACAGAGACTGGTGTACTAATAAGAAATGGGGCAGTTCGGGCGCAAACCAATTGCACTTTTGGAGACTAGAAAAACTTTCAAACTATCCCATGGATATACAGGCTTTGAATCGCTTTAATGTTAGAGATGTTTTTACAATATATGGATAACTATTTAACATAAAATACATTGAAATAGCCTTTTAACCCTTTGAGTGCCAGAGGGGTTATGTATCAATGCGTTGCCTACCCCTCTGGCACTCAAACGGTTAAACCAATGATCAGTTTCTGACATTCAGAAGGTTACACTGTCAACGGTGAAAAGAAAGGTTTAGCTCCATTACTGCCCATTTTGCAAGATTATTTTATTAACCCTTTGAATGTCAGAGTGGTACGCAAGGCATTGCTTTGCAATGCGTTGGTACCCCTCTGGCACTCATATAGTTAATAGAGGTGCACTATACGGTGGAATAGCTGTGTAGACCCGTGTATACGTATGTAAGGCCTCCCAGTATCAGGCAACTGTAAATAAGCATCGCTTTGTAGCCACTTGTATGGAATTTTGCCATTTTAATACATCACTACACAATGTTAATGGGTGACTCATTGAACGTGTTGCAGGATATGTGGATTGGCTTCCATAGATCCCAGTTTTTTCTCAGTGAAGAAATATTCCCATCGACACTACATGGCTGCATTTGCTCTGCATTTTAAAGGAGGCAGTCGGAGTACATTGCTGAATCTGACCACCACGCATACTTAAATGTCTAAGGAAATTATCAGATATTCAAATCAATATCAGTACTGCATTTGCCATATTACAGTACTGGGCACATTTAAAGAGCCATTTAATACAATGTAAATAGTCTTCTCCATGCATGCAGGCAAAGTGAGGTAGGAATGGCTTGTGGGTTGATCACTGGAGAGCTGGGCCTATACTTGATTTGCCATCTTTGTCTGAGATGCATTTGCTGTTATTCATATGCGGTTTTAACTGGGATTTACAGAAACCATTTAATCGATATTTATGAAAAATGCCTTTGCAGAATATAATTACAGCGAGCTATTGATGATCTTAAATACATTTCTAATCTGGATCTCGGTTTATTAGCTTTGTTTACATGTGGCAGCCATACAAGCTGCTGTCTGCCTCTATCCCTCATTAGATATATCTTGTGCATGGTAATAGGTACAGCTTAACCCTCTCTGCTCCTGGGGGATGTGGAACGCATTGCTCTGCAATACATTAACAACCCTCAGACAACTAAGGGGTTAAGGTCCCCTCCTGATTACATCATATAAACAAAAACACAACGCTATGTATTCGTGGGAACATTGCCTGCACTCAGATAGCTGTTTTTTTAGACAATCTGTTAAATAATTAATAAGTGTGTGGTTTCCATAGCAAAATGATTTATAACTGGAAACGTAGCCGATCCCTTTTTACCGATTTTATATTAATGGCATTGCATATGCATTAGATCATGTAAATATGAATTATTTGAAATGGGGAAAAATCTAGTACTAAAAAGGTGATATCTGGTTTCAGAATTAGAATTAACCCTTTGAGTGCCAGAGGGGCACGCAACGCATTGCACTGCAATGCGTTGCGCACCCTCTGGTACTCTAAGGGTTAAACTGGCATGCTATATCTTATACCCATATGCCCAGGCAAACAGGAGCACAGATAGTATCCAGTTTCATAACGCTCTTGGCATATACACCCATAGTAAGTACATCACATCCCCCAAGTGATGGCAGAGGAATCCCTTGTCTTGTGGGGGTGAGGAGAAAACATCCCAGCTGGCATCACAAGTTGGGCAATCAGATGTACAGTATTGTGCGTGCCCACAAAGCCAACAGTCAGACTGGTTTCTTAAGGAAAAGTGGTACGATTTGGGAGCAAACCAATGCACATAGGGGACAAGTAATCTTTTCCATTGATGTATATGGAGATTTTAACAGATTAAATGATAGAGAAGTATCCAAGGCAATGCTTAAGGCCTTGGAAACATTTCTAGTATTTAATAGGTTAAAATCCCCATTTAAATAAATTGGAATGTGGGGTACTTTATGGTGTAATTGGGTTGCTCCAGAATTGTACTATTTTTACTGCATTAGCCTCAGTATCCCTGATCCACAATCACCCCCACTCACTCACCTGATGTGAACAGAACGATGGCTTTGAGGCAGCTGTACTCTGCAGAGTCTACATGCAAGGCCTTGAGCTTCTCCACCTGCTCCTGGAAGATTCGGATGTGGTCCATAAAGGCCACCACTCGGTCGGCCGACATGGGGGAAGCGTGGAGGCCAGCAGCGGCCAGCAGAGGGGCTACATGGAGGGGCATGGAGCACTGAGCCGCATTGAGCACAAACAACTCGCTCCAAGTCAGCCTGAGCAGAGCCACCTGGTCTGTGATCTGCAGGTCAGGGAAGAAGGGGATATTCCTGGCCCACTCCACGGCGCTGAACAGTAACCGGGCCGCCAGCTCGCAGATGTTCTCAATGCCCATGATGTTGTTGGGTTGCATGCACTGGCTGCCATAGCGGGACGTGGGGTAGGGCTCTGCCCGCAGCAGCAGAGAGATGTATCCAGACAGATAGCAATGGCCGTTCAGGGGGTCTCCATTGGTCAGGGCGTACTGGCCTGGGTTCGGCTGGGTTGGAGGCATTCTACCTCGCTGAACCGCTGACAAAAAGAGAGAGAAAGAAGAGGAAATGTGCAACCAGGGCTGGAAAAAAACACCAATTGCCACACTGACATACATACACATAATACTATATATATATATACATATATTTATATATATTATGTGTTTAATATTAGGATGCCACGGTAGTCAGCACATACACAAAACAGCCACCTTCCCATCTACTGCACGAAATCAGTAACAACAAAATAATAGACCCCCCCCGAACACACACACCATGCACCCCTTATGCGAAAAAATGCAATATTATAAACATATTTCTATATAGACAGCTTTCTTGTTTGTGCATGATGCTGATATATTTCATCATGGCAAAAAAAGGTCTATTATCCCTGCTTCTGGCAGTGTAATGTATCAATATGTTTCCATTGACTGTACAATCATTATTACAGTGCACTGTTTTACATTACGTGTAATTTTACATTGCATTTCCCCCATCAACAAAGGAAAACAAGCATTCACACAAAAGGAGATAGAGACAATATTATTAGAAAGAAAATGTATGTGTGTGTGTGTATGTATGTGTGTATATATATATATATATATATATATATATATATATATATATATATATATTTATATATATATATATCATGAATTAACTTACAGTAGTGAAACATTGTGATAAATAAAACCCCAGTAAGTCAATTAATATATTTAAGTCTTCCTGTGTGTGTGCAAGCCATGCCATCAGTCTGCTTTCAGAATGAATGCTCAAGCCTCGGGATGGAAAACACTGTATTCATTAACTGCATGGATGCAAAACGTAAGCATCCTTATTTATGCTCCAAGTTATCAAAGCTGACCAAAGTGTTTTTTTCTATGTGTGCGTTTGTCTGACTTCAGTGCTGCCTGCCACTTTCGCTATGTGTAAGATAATACAAAAAAATATCAACAACATAATGTAATGCAATAGTTTTGCAATATTTATGTTTACATTACATTTCAGCATTTATAAGCTGGTATGATCACTTTGCATAAGTATTGTTCCCATGCACTCTCTTGTATTGTTTAATGTGTGTGTTTGTATAATGGGTGTGATTTAAATACAAATATTAAAATAATAACGACTGCACATAAAGTTATTCTGTAATCCAGCCTTTTTATTTCAATGAGCTTGGAAGTATTATACTGACAGTGGGAAAGAGAGAGGAAGATTTTATGTTGAACATAGCATGATCTGCACTGAAACATTTATGACACCCCTAGTTATGTTTTACTAAAGCTTATTATGCAGATGGATGGTTGAACTGCCTTACAGAATCCATATAGGTTTAGCTATCCACAAGTTAGGAAGGCCAGAAGACAGATAAAGATACCACAGCCCAACTTTAAGCCTCAGCTGAAAAGTAGGTGTGAGAAAATGCCAAATGGGGACAATATATTCTGCTGAAATGGGAATGCTTCATTAATTGTGTTGTAAATTTCCCCAAAATTATGCTTGGGTTAAAAGAGAGGGTGGACATTTTGCAGAAGCAAAATGAATAGCAGTTTAAAAAAATGAAATAAGCCAACTATAATATGTTACTGCAGCCCAAACTTCCCTCTGTGTTTCTAAAAAGGCCAAGTCTTGATTCTAACGTCTAAACAGGTCGGTACCATTAATTATAAGTGCTGTAAATTCAGTTGATGGAGTGGGGGTGTTTAACCCCTTAGATGTAATGAAGTCTCCAACGCATTACATAACAAAATGGCTTAACCCTTCGAGTGCCAGAGGGGTACAGAAAGCAATGCGTTCTGTACCCCTCTGGCACTCAAAGGGTTAAGAAAAATAGTGGTGTAAATAGTAATAAAAGCTGAATTTAGAGACAAAAGGCAAAGGACAAAGGAAAAAGTTTTGAAAATATTTATATCTATATTGATCTCTCTGTGATATTTTCTTTTAGATATAGTTTTGTTTTACATTAACCAAACTTTTCCCTTGATAAATATGCCCCTATGTGTGTTTGTATTTTAATGATGCCAGTGAAAACAAAAGAAAGAAAAGAAGAAAAAGGAGGAACAGAGATAGAGGAATCAGATCTAAGCCAACATCCCACAGCATGCTTCCACAGACACAAAACCCACACAAAGATAGACACACAGGGAGAGCTGCGATTATTAATATTAATAGCACCACAATGCAAAAAGGGGGGACACATCAGCAAATCCATCAATATTTTAGCAGGCACACACACATAGATCCAACACTCATAGATACATAAGAACTAACACACACACACACACACACACACAGACACACTGAAACATAGATCCAATACACACACGTGGGACATTTGTATAAAAGGGTAGAAATGGGGCTACTCTGGGATTAAAAAAAATATATGGGCCAATAAAAAATTACCCTTGATTTGGGATTTTAACTTTTATAAGCAGCACTGCAGTATTTGTACACGTTTCATAGATTCAATACTCACAATCAACACACACACAATCATCACACTTCTAATGCACACCGACTAGAGGGCCTTATACTTAAAGGTAAAGATTTCCAATTATGGAGCAATCCAATAGCACCATGTGGGACAAATGAAAATCCCCATTGTTTTAAATTGGGATGTTAACATCTGGAATACAAGAGAGGTTTAAAAGTCTAAGTTCAGTTAATGGTAATGTGTGTAGATTTTTATTTCTCTCCTGTGGAGCAGATGGTTTGCTCCAGAATTACTTCAATTTAGCTTGATTAATAAGGCCCATATATCCATGATTCCAATACACAAATATATATAGGTCCATAGTTGTGATACACACAATCACTTATATAGGTAGATCCACATATCTTATACACTCACACGTGTACATAGATCCATAGTTCTAATACACACTCATATTCATAGATCTATATTTCTAATACACACGCACAGCCACCGTTCCAATACAGTTACATAAATACATAATTCGAATTCACACACAGATACACAGAATGAGCACACAAATATAAAAATATAGACCCATATGTATAAAAGCAAAGAGTAGCAATTCTATGGCGAACCACCTTAGCAATACTGGATAAATAAAACGTTCTATTGGTTTTAGCTGGGCCTTTAACCCTTTGAATGCTTCGCAGTGCGTTTGACAACTCTTTAGCATTGAAGGGTATTTTAGGAGTTATTATGTTGCAGATGGTTTTACCCTGAAATACTCGTTTGCCCTATACATAAGGTCCATGAACTAAAACACAAACATACACACACAGACACATACAGACACGCATATATTACTCAAACATACAAACACAAACACACATCTATTTACACACGTTTACACACACATATTACACAGACACACATGTATACAGACACACACAGTACACACACACACACATATACAGACATACACACACACACATATACAGACATACACACACATGTATACAGACACACATCACACACATGCATACAGACACACGTGTGAAGAGAAGAAATATTCACCTTCCCTCCTCATGCCCACTTTGAGGCACTTCTTCAGGCGGCAGTACTGGCACTGGTTGCGGTGGTGCTGGTCTATGGGGCAGTTCCTGTTGGCACGGCAGGTGTAGGTTAAGTTCCTGCGGACGCTCCTCTTGAAGAAACTTTTGCAGCCCTCGCAGGTGAACTGGCCGTAGTGCTTCCCGCTGGACTTGTCCCCGCACACCACGCACTCGATGTGCTGCTGGCTCTGCCCCGAGCCCTGCTGCCCCTTGTCTCCGGCAGCGCCCGGGGTGGAAGGGGGTCCCGGCTGGCTGGGGGTCTGCGGCGTGTGCGGGGCAGCGGAGGGCGCTTGCTGCTGCTCCCTGGCAGGCTGTGCCGCCCCCGGGTTGGGGCCTCCCGGATTCCCCCCGGCCACGTCCTCCTGCGGATCTCTCCAGCTGCTAACTACCATTGCCATATCTCGGGCCCAAAAAGTGCTGGAGAGCGAGCTTATGGCCGAGGTCTGGGGGGATCTGATCCTGGAGGAGAAGAAGAAGCTGGCTGTCTCTGCCGTGGTGCTGGCCGCTGATGGGAGCCGTTTCCTTGGATTTGCTTTCAAGGGATTTCCCCCCTTTTTTTACACAGCAGAAAATATCTGTAGAGCGAGGTCTTCCCTCGTGTCCGGGCGCTGGGAGGGGGCTGCAAGTGCTGTCCTGGTGCCCCTGACTGGATGTGGTCCTCCTGCCCTGGGCTGCAGGCTGTGGCTGGAGGAGGGCTCACATCAGGCTGGGGAGGCGGTGGAATTCGCACCCCCAATCTCCCCAAAGCACAGAGCAGCAGACATGGGGCGGCCAGGGGCAGGACCGAGCAGAGCTGCCTGTCTGTGCTGTGCTGCTGAGCCTGTACACGGCTGATCACAGTGCAGCTGGCCCCGGCTGGATGGGAGGGAGGAGGGCAAGGGAGAGAAAAAAATAAAAAAAAATAAATCTATAAGAAAAGAGGAAAACTGATCAGGGTTTGTAAGTGTCCGGGGGCCAAATCCAGGGCGAAGCCATTCACCGAGCAAGTCCTGAGAGCTGATCCACAGCCTGGGCCAAATCACACACTTCTCTGTTCTTTCTCCTTTTCTATCTTTTATATTTTCTTTAAATTTTCTAAGAGGTAAAAAATCACCCACGGAGAGTTCTCATTTGATAATAAATTAGAAATAATAGTAGAAAATAACGTCCCAAAGTGTCCACCATAAGAGATCTTCTTTAGCTTCTTGCTTTATTCCAGTTGAAGAACATCTTGACAATAAAAATAACAAAAATAATCAAATAAATCTGCAGTTCGGCCAATTGAGGTTTTTTTAAGTCTTTGAAATTAGAAGTCGTTTAGAACGTCTGGGGGAGACCTTTTATCCTCTTCAAGCAGCAGCAGAATATGCATTAAATAGAAAATAATAACAATACTGAGGAGCAGGCGGTGTTGGTCTGTGCCTCTCCTGCTGGAATGGATAGACAGAGGCAAGGGGGTAAAAGGAGAAAAGAAAAGAAATCCCACACACTCACCTCATAGAATATGCAATAAAGAGAGAGTGAGGGAGAAAGGGGAGAGAATGGCAGAGAAAGGGAGCCACACATACAAATGAATGCGTTTAAACGGGAAGAGCAGCAGAGCAATGTTTCCGAAAGGGGGATCTGCGCGAATGTCTGTATATAGTGAACTTTGACACTACTATTGAAACTGACACGTTTCTATGGAGATCGCTGCCTTATATGGTGCTCATGTCAAGGAGCCAAGAGAGGGGCTGCTGGCAACTGATAATCAAAGGCGACTGACTGGTCAGAGCCCTGAATTGGGGGGAGAAAGAATGGGAGGCTAAGGTTAGCCAAGCCTCCTTCTCTCCATTGGCTGGATCACTGGTTGCCTTTTTTTTCTCCCTCTCCCCTCTCCCTCTTTTGCCTTGTTACCTACGGCTGGGGCTGGAAGGAGGGGACAGGGGAGAGGAGAGGGGGGCGCTCTGACGAGCACACTGTTCATTCACAGCGCCCTGCCCGCTGCTATTTAGTTTCAGACCTGATTAGTATGGGGCGTCTGTGGGCACAGCAGAAAAAAAAAAAAAAAACAGGATTCGGGGGGTTAATGGGAGATTTGGGAAAGTTGTAGGAAGGGGTGAAGCTGTAAAAAAAAAACAAAAAACAAAAAAAACCCGAGCACGTTTAATTATTTAACTCTGTGAGTGCCAGTGAGGTACCCAACGCATTGCAACGCAAAGGGTTAAGGACCAGACTAGATGGGCGTGCAACGCGCTGCGAAGCAATGAGCAGACCCATGAGGCACCCGAGGGGTTAAATAACTCTTTTGAATGGTAGCTCGGTTAATAAAAGCAGCAACTAATAGCGCCAACATGCAATATATTTACACTTCATATTGTAATCATTGCATCAATGCATATGGCAAATAATTAACCCACTTGAAGCTAGAAAGGTCATCCATGCATAGCTTTGCAGTGCGTTGGAGACCTCCATGGCATCTAAGGATTAACACAATATAATATACATTCAACAAATCCATCTCTATTAGGGATTAACCATAAAATATTACATTTAGTCAATCCAACATTTGTTTCACAGAGGAGAAAAAAACTTTCCATGGTGTTTGAAACGATGTTCAGACAGCACTATGTTACAATAATTATTAATGAAACAATGATCAGCTCCTTTTTGTTGTCTGGGAAGATCAATGCCTGTAAGTAAGAGTCCCAGCAAAGAGACCCAGTTAACACAGCTGCCTTTCAGTTTCAGAATTGCTGGATCCGGCTGCCATCTAGCGTACAGTATGAGAGCACATTGTACAGTATATGACTGCTAACAGGGATGCACGGCTAGCTTCAACTAGAGGACAAGCAGCAGGGATCACACATTTCAACTACAAGGGATCAGATCCCACGTTATTTACCATCTTCTACTGTGTGTGTGTGTGTGTGTGTGTATGTGTGTGTGTGTGTGTATGTATATATTTGCCACAATTTAACTGAGTGTTGCTGAGTCTGTGTCTGTCATTATCTGAGTGCGCTGAGGTGAGAGCAACCATGTAATTGAGTGTGCTTCTGAGTGTTTGTGCCACTATGTAACTGAGTGTACTTCTCTGTGTATATGTGTGAGTGTCACTGTGTAACTGAGTGTGTTGCTATGTTTATGCTGTGTTGGTGAGTGTGCGGTTGAGTGTGTGTGTCACTATGTATTGGAGGGTACTGCTGTGTGTCACTATAAAACAGTGTACTGCTGTGCGCCGCTATGTAAGAGTGTACTGCTTTGTGTGTCACTGTGTAACAGAGTGTGCTGCTGTGTGTCACTATGTAACAGTGTACTGCTGTGTGTCACTATGAAAGAGTGTGCTTCTGTGTGTGTCATTATGTAACAGAGTGTACTGCTGTGTGTCACTATATAACAGTGTACTGCTGTGTGCCGCTATGTAAGAGTGTACTGCGTTGTGTGTCACTATGTAACAGAGTGTACTGCTTTGTGTCACTATGTAACAGAGTGTGCTGCTGTGTGCCACTATGTAACAGAGTGTGCTGCTGTGTGTCACTGTGTAACGGATGGTGCTGCTGTCTGTCACTATGAAAGAATGTGCTGCTGTGTGTGTCACTGTATAACAGAGTGTACTGCTGTATGTCACTATGTAATGAGGTTGTTGCTGTGTGTCACTATGAAAGAGTGTGCTGCTGTGTGTGTGTCACTATAAAACAGTGTACTGCTGTGTGCCGCTATGTAAGAGTGTAGTGCTTTGTGTGTCACTATATAACAGAGTGTGGTGCTGTGTGTCACTATGCAACGGAGGTTGCTGCTGTGTGTCACTAGGAAAGATTGTGTTGCTGTGTGTGTCACTATGTAACAGAGTGCACTGCTGTGTGTCACTATGTAAGAGTGTGCTGCTGTGTGTATGTCACTGTATAACAGAGTGTACTGCTTGTGTGAAACTAGGTAAAAGAGTGTACTGCTGTGTGTGTCACTATATAGTGAAGTGTGCTGGTGTGTGTGTGTGTGTGAGCGTGTGCTGTGTCGCTATATAAAGTAGTGTGTGTGCTACCATATATAACTGAGTGTGTTATGTCCCTATGTATAGAAGTGTGTGTGCTACCATATAACTGAGAGTGTTAAGTCCCTATGTAAAGGAGTGTGTGTGTGTGCTACCATATAACTGAGTGTGTTAAGTCCCTATGTAAAGGAGTGTGTGTGTGTGTGTGTGTTACCATATAACTGAGTGTGTTAAGTCCCTATGTAAAGGAGTGTGTGTGTGTGCTATCATTTAACTGAGTGTCTTATGTCCCTTTGTAAATGTGTGTTATGTCCCTATGTAAAGGTGTGTGTGTGCTATCGTTTCTGTGTGTCACTATGTAAATGAGAGGAATACAGTTTGTAAACATATATCACTATATAACGGAGTGTGGTGCTGTGTTGCAGTGTACCTTTATGTCTGTGAGTATAAAAATGTTTATATAAGTGGGTCACTGAGGTTTATTTATTAGGAATAACCAGTGCAATCCTGGAGCAAACCAACTGCACCAAAGAGGGCAAATGACAAGTATCTATTTTCTTACCAATTTCAAATGGGGTATTAACCCTTAGAATGCTTAGAGATGTATCACATTTAAATAAGAGTGAATGTTTATTTGTTCCCTATGGTGCAGTTGACTTTCCCACAATGGCACCACGTTCTTAGTATATAAGCCTCCACATGGTGGAGTGTCACTAAGGCGTGATAAGGAGGTGATAAAGAGGATATAACTTTTCCTGTGACCACGTCTCTGGTTCCTATGTTATTATATGGAGCCAATGCACTTAGATCGCTGAAGTGGGAGATATTTTAGTGCATATGCTCCATAGAATAACATAGGAACTGGAGAAGTGATATCACCTGAGAAGTCATCTCCACTTTATCATCTCTTTATCACTGCTTAATGCATCTCCCCCATTTGACTAAGTGTGCTAGAATTTGTGGGATTGTGTGTTGATTTAACATGAATTGTATGTGTGTCCCATGTAGTAGCTGGTTTGCTCCAGAATAACTCCAATTTGCTTTTATAAATATGGGATTATGTAACTGTATGCATAACAGTGTGGAGACCTACTGTGTGAGTGTGCTCCTGTGTATGAATGTGTGTGTGATAAAATCGTGGGAGCTAATGTGTGTGAGAGTGTTACTGACTCTGTGTGTGTGGCTTTGCATAGTGAGGGTAACACAGTATGTGTGTGTCTCTGTGTTATTTGGTGAACTGATGTGTGTCAGTGTGCTAGCATGTGTTTATTATTATATAACGGTGTGCCAATGTAAGTGTGTGTAAGTGTGTGTGTGTGTGTTATTGTGTTTTCTGTGCAACAATGGATTTGTGTTATTGTGAGTAGCATTGTGTAAAATATATGTACGTGTCGCGCTTTAAATGTGTTTGTGTGACTATGTAATGATGTGTTTGTGCCACTAAGATTAGTGAGTGTACTAGTAAGTGTGAAAATATAATACCATTTAAACATAAAATAATATGATGCTGTGTAACTTTGTATATATGTCACTAGGTGAATTGGTGAGTGAGCTGTTGTGTATTAGATTGTGCATTGTGAACTGGGTGTGATATTGTATGGATCACATGTGAATTAGTAAATGTGTGTTAGAGTGATATTGTAAGTAGATACATCTGCCTGTAGAACTGTGTGTTATTTAAATTGTGTGCGATTACACAAGGGTGTTTGTGTGATACTTTGTATTTGCGTGTGTAATTATGTAACAGTTTGTGTCACTGATTACCCATACTGATGTGATGTACACAGTAGAAGGGCAATGATTACAAGGCTAATAACTGCAGCACAGCGAATATTAAACAGTTCATAAAGTGGAACTTGTAACCCAGCCCTCAACTGCCTAAATTACTTTCACTTTGCTCCATAATTGTCCCTCTTCTTCTTAATACATCAGCCACACCGCATGCTTTACGTGTATGCATGGATTTAATCATCTGAGAGTCACAGGAGGGTGGGGGTGCGACTCCAGTCTGGCAATCAAGGCGTTAACCCAGTGAGTGCCAGAGGGGTACGCGTTACATACCCCTCTGGCACTCAAAGGGTTAACCACAACGTTGGGCAAGGTGAAGGCCACAGCAGCCAAACCGTGCTGAACTCAGGCAACCTCTGCCCCAAAGCAGGCGAGCTGCACGTTCATTAGTCTCTCCTCTTCTCGTCCCTGGGTCTAATTAAATGTGAACAAGGTGAACATATCACTCACACACACTGCACAACTTTCCTCCCCTAGCACAGCTGAGTAGGGGGAAGGGGACACTGAATCCTTTAATGACAGCTTCGGATAATTTCCAACCGAATAGTTAACGGTTATTTCTTTGCCCGAAATAATGAAGAGATTTTCTATGGGTCCATAGCCAAGCGCCCCTATTGTACATGCATTGAGGAAAAAAGGATGTTATTGACTATGCAACAGTGGGCTGCTTTACTGGCTCTCACTCTCTCCAAATAAA
This sequence comes from Rhinophrynus dorsalis, assembly GCA_037306005.1. Lineage (NCBI taxonomy): Eukaryota > Metazoa > Chordata > Amphibia > Anura > Rhinophrynidae > Rhinophrynus > Rhinophrynus dorsalis. The sequence goes on from CM074718.1 coordinate 580,671,711, forward strand.
GTCTCCCTCCTGTCTTCTGGTCAGTAAAAGGTGAAACGAATAAGATTAAAGCAGACAAAAAGAAAGCTGTGGATGTGTATCAGTTAGATTTTACTCCTCCGTGTGAAGAGCCGGAGAGAAGAAGATGCACAGCAGCACCGGAGAGGCAGCCGAGGAAGGGGAGCAGGCTGGCAGCACCGCGCGATCCTTCCCCTGTCTCCTCTTGCACCTAGACTGCACCGCAGCTCTCATCTGGGCTGCACATCCAAGGGCAACCCCGCTCACTTTGAGCTCATTTCTGGGCTACACATTCAGGGTAACATTTATCACACCGAGCAATCGGATGGGCTACACCTTCAAGAAACCCTGAACTGGACTACACATCCAGGGTAACCTCTCTCACTGTGAGCTCTCAAGTGGGCTGCACATCCAGGGGAGACCCCTCTCACTGTGAGCTCTCAACTGGGCTGCACATCCAGGGGAGACCCCTCTCACTGTGAGTTCTCTACTGGGCTGCACATCCAGGGGAGACCCCTCTCACTGTGAGTTCTCTACTGGGCTGCACATCCAGGGGAGACCCCTCTCACTGTGAGCTCTCAACTGGGCTGCACATCCAGGGGAGACCCCCCTCTCACTGTGAGCTCGCTACTGGGCTGCACATCCAGGGGAGACCCCTCTCATTGTGAGTTCTCAACTGGGCTGCACATCCAGGGGAGACCCCTCTCACTGTGAGTTATCTACTGGGCTGCACATCCAGGGGAGACCCCTCTCACTGTGAGCTCGCTACTGGGCTGCACATCCAAGGAAACCCCCTCTCATAGTGAGCTCTCATCCGGGCTGCAAATCCAGAGGATTCCCTTCACTCTGAGCTCTCATCTGGGCTGCAAATCCAGAGGATCCCCCTTCACTCTGAGCTCTCATCTAGGCTGCACAACCAGAAGAACTCACCTCCCCACTCGTAAGTACACCCATTCACACATAACCTGCACTATAGTACCCAGCAAGGCTGCACACCCAAGGGAGGACCCCTCACTTTGAGCATGCACTACCGCTTTCAGCACAACTACACTACACATCTTCCCAACTCACAGACACACTCCACTCAACATAAACTGCACCAGGCTTCACAGACTCTCCCCTGCGCCTGCACTACAGCCATCAGTCCAGCTATATTGCACAGCCAAGTGAAATCCACTCGCCCCGTGGTCAGTACAATCATCTTACACTGAGTTTGCACTGCAGTTCAGTATGCTGCACATTCGACCCTTTGCGTGCCTGATGATTTGCTCATTCCCCTCCTCTGGCGCTCAGATGGTTAAGTGGGCTTCTATCACTCACTGCCAAAGTACTTACTAGTGAGTGAGCGGACTCCCCACATCCACAGTGCACTACTGCTCTTACCAGGGCTGCACTTCCAAGTGAACTCACTAAAGCTCTCAGCTAGGCTGCACATCCCAGGGAGGTCCTAATTAGTAAATAAGCAGATTACTCTCACTCTGGCAAGTGCAACCATCTCAGTGAGGCTGATGTACTAAAATGAAATCGTGCAAATCTGGTACAAACCAAATGCACCATAGGGAACGAATACACATTCTTATTTATCTAGGCTGGGCTTTTAACCCATTTAATGCTAGAGAGCTCTCAAACACATTGCTGTGGAATTCACTGGAGAGCTATTTACCATTCAAGTGGTTAAAAGCCCACTGAAATCAATAGGAACATTTACAATGAATGTACATGATGTCCTCCAGAATTAAACCACTTTTTACGTGGTATACGAGCCTCACTGCCCTGGAAATGCACTTCTCATGGCAAGTACACGTATCTGTTTGTTCATACTGATTTATTACAGCAGAGTTTTATGCAAAAAATATCCAGCTATGAGATATTTCTTCCATTCTGTCAATTTATTGACCAGTTATCTCAATTAACCCTTTGAGTGCCAGAGAGGTATCCAACGCATTGCAACGCAATCACTCAAAGGGTTACGGTTCTAGACTTCTATAATTATTAACCCATACTAAAATAATTTGGTGCAACATGGTGGACAAATACAATTATATTTGATTTAAATTGTTTTTTTTTAAATATTGCCATTGTTTTAAATTATGCTTTTTCTAGAGAAGTCTTCTCAATGCGTTGGATACCTATCCAGCATTCAAAGGGTGAAACACTCAATTTAACTACATTTGAATTTAGCAGTATGTTTTTTGTTGTTTTAATACGCTGTTGGTTTGCTCCAGATTTCTTCAGTTCTTCTTAGTACATTAACTGCAGTGTAACTCCCCTTAACCATCTGAGTGCCGGGATGCATCCAGAAGGGTCTTTATTATTGTTATTAATAATCAAATATTTTTTGCAACTAGTAAAATGCATTTATACTGTGTATATGGATGATGTTAATGTATAATACTCTGTTCAGACTGTATGCAAAACCAGGATCATTATTTATATTTTAGGGAATGGAAATGCATGTGTACTGTTCAGTGCAGGGCCCTGCAGATCACTATTTTTGCAGGGCCATTCACTGGTAAATATAACAGATGGATGCAAGGTATTTCCACTATAAACTGAAAGGGCCATATATTACCTTAAACTAGTGAGGGCAGTTACTTGTTTGTTTATATTTTGTTGTTTGGTCACTCAATTAACTGATCAATGCTAGGTACTTTATCTGGGCAGTAGTGTCAACAGATAAGATGATCCTATTAAGAGATCCAGTGAATTAAAGGGTCTCTGAGTGATAAGGTTGCTCGTTTCTCAGTTAATAATAGTTTGATATCCTTTATGCTATTGAACTTAACTTGGATATAAAAACACCAGGTTTAAACAGGAACATATCTGTAAATATTGAGGTCCCTTATTTCAAAATCCCACTCTTCATAGCCATGGTAACAATCATATCATTTTAATATATTTCCATACTTGTACACACACATTATATATGTTATGTATATAATACATGCATACATATATATATATATATATATATATATATATATATATATATATATATATGTATATGCAATGAGTTTGTATGTTCTCACTGTGTTTGTGTGGGTTTCCTCAGGATTATTATTAAATAAAGGATTATATATATATATATATATATATATATATATATATATATATAGAGAGAGAGAGAGAGAGAGAGAGAGAGAGAGAGAGAGAGAGATTAGTTGAACTCCATTAGACCAAGAATTTTTAATCAAAAGACCATCATAATTTCTGTCAGTCTTAAATGTCCATTGATACATACCAGCGACTATGGAGCATGTTTATTCAGTAACCTGGAGCGAATCAGATTTGAATGGGATATGAACTTTTATGAATATGGGACGTTGGTTTGCACCAGAACTAAAGCACTTTTTTACTTTAACCACTTTAGTGCCAGAAAGGTATCCAGTACATTACGCTGCAATGTATTAGACACCTCTCTGTCACTCAAAGGGTTAAACCCATGCTCTAATTCTTTTTAGTAAACAGACACCGTATTTCATGTAGACGGGCATAGTCTTCCAGGGAACTGCTTAACACTGGCCACTATGCAATATAAACCGGTTAGTGTTACTGGGCATGAAGTGTACTCACAGTAATGCTGATGTCCAAAGAACATTTGTAGTAATTCTGGAACAAAGTAACTGCATCATAGGAGTTAAATAAAATAAATAAATGATCCAAATGGGGAGTTTAACCTCTTGATTGCCAGATAGTGTAAAACCCCCTTGAAATCAATAGCAATTGAAGGAATTTTTATTTTTTCCCTATGGGGCAGTTGGACTTCTCCAGAACCGCTCACTGAATCCGTGCAGCCCCTGACAGCTCTGGAAAATGATTTAACCCTTTGCGTGCAATGGAGGTAATGCGTTGGCTGGTACTGAAAGACTTAAATCCCCACCATCATAAAAGTTTATGTACCAACAATTATAGGCGACTATTGCTTTAACATTCTGAGAATACATGTTTTATTTATTTGTGAAATATACAGTTTCATATTGTAAAGCTCTCTAATTTAAAGTTGCCTAAAACACTGCAGATCAGTGTTTCCACTAGAATTCATTTCTTATCAACGAGTTACACATACACAAAGCAGCTATTTATCAAAGCTGGCACAGCAAATTGTTATAGAATTATGTCAGCGTGCAGAAAGTGAGTCAGCACTTGACAGTTTAACTCTTTGAGTGGCAGAGGGGCATTCAAAGGGTTAATATTCCTATAAAGAGTTCATAGCCAACTTCCATGATTTATATTTTGACAATTAAGTAAATATATACAAAGTCTATAGCCACTAACCCTTTTTATATAGATATACAGACAGACAGATAGATAGATAGATAGATAGATAGATAGATAGATAGATAGATAGATAGATAGGCGCTTGTTTACTCTATTCCTGCAGTCTAATTTTGCATCTATTTGGAATCATAATTAACATAGTTTAGTTTAGCAGTTTTATGATTTATTTTATTTATTAAATATAGGTTGATAAATATATTGCCAGACTGATGCACTAAATACAATTGGAGTAATTTTGGGGGCAAACAATAAAAATACTACTATTTTCGGAAGGAAATTTTAAGCCATTGAGAGAAAACGAGGTCTCCAACGCATTGATTCACAATGCATTGAGACCTCTCTGGAATTTATGGGGTTAAAATCCTATTTAAATTAATGTATATGTTTGTTTGTACCCTAAAGCTGGTTTATCCTCCAAATACTCTAATTCTGCACAGTACATCAGAATGATAACTTTTTAAGTCAAATGCAACAACCTGATGACATTTTAATTCTACAACTTAATTTTTCAGCATTTTGGAGACTGTCCCAATATTATAAGGATTTGTAATCATCATAATTTAGAATATGTTGACAATAAAAAGGTTATTTGGTTTCGTAAATCATATGTGGGTATAGAAAGTGGCCTTAATATTAGCGGTGCAGATGTTAATACAGTCATAGTAGCATTAATACACATTAGTTGAATACATGTTAATGCAGTCATAGTACCAGTAATACAGATTAGTGGAATAGGGGTTAATACAGCCATAGCACCAGTAATATACATTAGTGGAATAGATGTTAATACAGCCATAGCACCAGTAATATACATTAGTGGAATAGATGTTAATACAGCCATAGCACCAGTGATACACATTAGTGGAATAGATGTTAATACAGCCATAGCACCAGTGATACACATTAGTGTAATACATGTTAATACAGCCATAGCACCAGTAATATACATTAGTGGAATAGATGTTAATACAGCCATAGCACCAGTGATATATTAGCGGAATACATGTTAATACAGCCATAGCACCAGTGATATATATTAGTGTAATACATGTTAATACAGCCATAGCACCAGTAATATACATTAGTGGAATAGATGTTAATACAGCCATAGCACCAGTGATATATATTAGTGGAATACATGTTAATACAGCCATAGCACCAGTAATATATATTAGTGGAACAGATGTTAATACAGCCATAGCACCAGTAATATACATTAGTGCAATACATGTTAATGCAGTCATAGTACCAGTAATATACATTAGTGGAATACATGTTAATACAGCCATAGCACCAGTAATATATATTAGTGGAATACATGTTAATACAGCCATAGCACCAGTAATATATATTAGTGGAATACATGTTAATACAGCCATAGCACCAGTGATACACATTAGTGGAATAGAGGTTAATACAGCCATAGCACCAGTGATATATATTAGTGGAATACATGTTAATACAGCCATATCACCAGTACTATACATTAGTGGAATACATGTTAATGCAGTCATAGTACCAGTAATACAGATTAGTGGAATAGATGTTAATACAGCCATAGCACCAGTAATATACTTTAGTGGAATACATGTTAATACAGCCATAGCACCAGTGATACACATTAGTGGTATTTATCCATAGCTAAACACATTAGTGGTATATATGTCAATAAGCCATAGCACCAGTAATACGCACTAGTGGTAGATGTCAGCATAGCCATAGCATCACTAATACACATTAATGGTATAGCTATTAATATAGCCATAGCGCCAGTAATACACATTAGTGGTATATGTGTTGAAGCAGCCGCAGTCCAGAAATACGTGGTGTATATAAGTAATACACCTTTAGCGATTTAGATGTTATTACAGCCACAGTATAAGTAACACAGTAACGCTGTCGCTGTTAGCCATAGTACTAGTAATGCACATTAGTGGTGTGGATGTAAAAATAGCCATAATACTAGTGATACACAATAGTAGTATAGCTGTTGATATAGCCATAGTACCAGTGATACACACAAGTGGAGTAGATCTTAATACAAAAATAGCACAAGTAATACACATTAGTGGTGTAAATCTTAATAGATGTTAACCCTTTGCCTACCAGAGGGGTAGGCAGCGTATTGGAGAGCCATGCGTTGCCTACCCTCTGGCACTCAAAGGTTTAATAAAAGCACAGTTCAAGAGATACAAATTAGTGCTGCAGATTACATTAAGGCCATAGCAACCGTGCCACATTGATGTTGTTGATATTAACAGAGGCTAATCCAGCCATAGCACCAATAATGTAGTGGTGTAAGTGTTAATGTAGCCATAGCGCCAGTGATGCACACTAAGTGGTGTAGATAACAATACAGCTATAGCACCAGTGATGTACATTATTAACACAGCCATATCACCAATAATGTAATGGTGTAAGGGTTAATGTAGCCATACCACCAGTGATGTATGTTATTAATATAGCCATAGCAGCAGTGATGTACATTAAGTGGTGTAGATAATAATATAGCCATAGCACCAGTGATGTACGTTATTAATACAGCGTACACAACTGGCACGCAAGGGGTTAAAAAATATGAATCCCCGTTCTAAATTGTAAAAAAGAGGAATCGTGGAGACCAGAGTACTAAACAGAACAGTAGCAAACCAACTGCATCATAGCAAATCCAAATGCACTTTTAACTCAGGGGAGCTTTTAACCCTTTGAGTGCCGAAGGGATAGCATTTTAAAGGAATGCGTTGGCTACCCCTCCGGCTCCCAAAAGGTTAACCAACTCGGTGCTTCGAAATGCATTGGAGACTTCTGTACCAAGCAATGGTTTGAACACCAACTTACATCAACAAGGTTTTCTGCCCCCCCCCATGGTTCAGTTGGTATGCCTTAATACATCAGTCTCATAGTGCCTTTAAAAAGTACATGTTAAAATTAACAGTGTGAGTGGCAATAGGTGTTCAATGCACTACTGTGCACACATGGCACTCATTCAAATTGTTACTGGCACGGTAAGTAACTTAACCCTTTGAGTGCCAGATAAGTACGTTGCGTACTCCTCTAGCACTCAAAGGGTTAATATGTCCTGGAGGAGAGGGCACGGGATCCATTCACTGACATGGGGATTGGAAACTGTGTTGGCGTGTCTGGGAAGAAGCTCTGCAGCAGCTCTGAACAATTCAATCATCTGCATACGTGGCAGGATTTCCATTGACACTTTGAGTGCTGGAGAAGAAAGTTAATGGTTAACTATTACTTGTTGGAGCCCATTCTATTGTCAGTGTGCTGATGATAAGTCACTTGGCTGGGCATTCCAGTAAACCCTTTGAGTGCTGGAGGGATATACAATGCATTGCTACACAATGTGTGGCATACCCATCTGGAATTCAAAATGTTAAACAAAAGGTTAGTAAATGTAGATTAAATCATTAAAGCAAAATATATCAAGATAGAGATCAGTATGGGGGTCATTGTTTTGCACCTAGTTTACTAAACAGTTACTTTTATAAATATCTCATTTTCATGTCCCCTGTCATCATCAGCTTAGTCACATCATTAACCCTTTAACGACCATAGGCCATGACACCTTTCGGGTAAATCTGTAATTGTTCTTTCCTATTAAACGCCTAAAATATTTTAACAATTTGAGGTGATCTCTGGGGTGTGTTTCATACCATCTCTGGCACTCAAAGAGTTAACCTAACTATCTTAATTAACTGCAATTGTCCAGAGGAGCTCAAGCAATTCCTCCTTCACAGTCAACAAATCTAACCCCCGTCCAATTCCTGACATTTTTTTTTCGAATGTAGTATGCTTTACTTTAAGTTAATTGCTTGGCAAAATATCTATATTACAATAGATCTGTGTGCAGAAAGACAATTCTAAGATATAGCAAATATGTAGTTTTGTGTGTGTCAGGTCTTGTGTGAAAGTCCTGTGCACTGTCATTAACCCTTCCTCTGAATCCAAGGAGGGTGAAAGGCAGAGGTCTTTTGTACATGCTGATCCCTTGGCTCAGGTTGGTGTGAAAGGGACTAGAAGGTCACTTGAAATCTCCTTTTATCTACTCCTATTTTCTCTCTGGATCAGCAGCTCTGAATAGACACCATCTAATCGCTCTTAATGGGAAGAAAGTCTGGGACACACTAAAATGTCCACAGTCCAATGCACATGCATTTAGCCGGAAAACTGGAATTTGCACAAATAATCCAGCACACACACAGTTAACTGTATGCTTAAAAAATAAAAATAAAGCATATATATTATGATCACGGTCACACACACACTATATCTATCTATATATATATATATATATAGATATATATATACACAAAAACTCCTACATATGAATTAATTTAGTCATTTATATTAACCATTTAAATGACTTCTCTGTCTGTATGCTTAAACATTTGTATGTGTTCTAAATCTGTTTAGAATAATTATATATGTATATAATCATTATCCCTTCCTATTTTGGTGGGAGAATTAAAATCAGTATAATAGCTTGTGCTTTAATTTTTTATAGAAAGAAACAAAACCAGTTACATTGTTCTTAATCTGTGTCATTACTTTATATCTTCAGTCTGATCACTTTAGCAGCGTTTTCCTCATTGCAGGTGTTTGTACAAACGTCTTATCAATGACACAAGAGAACCCAGTGGAAAGGATGTAGTAAGTAGAACTGGGACAATTTTGGGCCAGACCAACTGCCTTATGGGGGTTGCAAATAAAAAATCCCTCTTGTTTACTTGTGGCTTTTAACTTAAATGAATACTACAGAAGTTTAAAAATTAATAAAGAAACCCTGAAATCACTACTGTTTTGGGGAATCTGTGTTAGTCATCTATTGAATAGTCAATTTGATTATTACGTATCCCATTTCTTAGTAAATAACCCTCAATGTGGGAATTTAAATGGGAGAAACGTTTAGGGATAATCATTTCCAGAATGGAAATAGCTAAATATTTGCAGTTCTGGAGCAAACCAACAGGGGGCATGTAACTATGTCGAATGGGGATTTTTAACCCCTTGAATGCGTTGGAGATCTCTCTAGCATTCAAGGAGTTAAAAGTTACATTTAAATCAGTGAGAAGTTTGGGAATATTTATTTGTGATTCACTTAATTTGTGCAGCAATGGCTCTATATCTTTTTAAAACACAAACTTCAATGTGGAAACTGAAATTAAGTAAAAAAGTTCATGGATCATCTTTACTAGGATGGAAATAAAATCTGATATTATGAACTGTCTTTTGCAGAAGGAAGATCTGCCCTGCTGAAGCCCACAACCTCACAGCTGTCTGGCTACACTCATCCTGGCTCTTGTTGATTAGTAGTACATTCCTTTAAGTGGACACTTTGTTGCTCAGGTGACAAAATTAAATTTTCCACAGACACAAATCTTCATCCTTTCAATAAGCCTCTGATTTAACACCCCTTTTGAATGCCAGAGAGGTGTCTGTGTGTGTGAAGGGGGGGGGGGTTATCCACGCCAATGGCGCTCAAAGGGTTAATATGAAGCTGTCTCAGACATGGGGATGAACTGTATAAAGAGTTAACTCCTTGAGGAGCAAATGGATGAGCAACGTCCTCATGGGACTAACTTTTTGTTACATTTAAATAGAGAGTAAGTTGATATTTTTAACCCTTTGAGTGCCAGAGGGGCACACAAAGGGTTAAGAGGCACGAAAGAGTTACAGCAAGCATGTATTGCTGTTCAAGGACATCTTGGAACTCTCCATTGTCAATTAAACATTTTCTCCTTTACCCTTTGAGTGCCAAGCAATGCGTGGTGTACCCCCTCTGGCATCCAAAGTGTTAACTGATAAAATAACGGTCTTCAGTGCATCTAAGGGATTGTTTTCTAATTATAATGAGAAGAAGTTAAAACTTTGGAAAACTGACTACGCTTAATTCATGGAGTACCAGAGGGGTAGAAAACGCTATGGTCTTTAAGGGGTTAATGAAGCAGTAAGTGAACTCTCGGGAAATCTGTTGCGTGAGCATTAAAAGCGTTAATTCCCTTCTCAGTTGAAAGTGTGGAGTGTAAGAGTTTTAAAGTGTCAGGAAAGAGTGATATGGGGTCTGTGTTCATATCTAAGTGCACAGACGTCGTTACTACTCTTATAACAAAAATAACTAATAATGAACGAAAAGCTACTTTTAAAATGTCACTATAGACTGCTGTTTGCTGGGAATTAAATGATCAGAGCTTCACAGCAGAACTCGGAGCTTAAATTGCAAATACTAAGTGCATGCATATGCCAAGATCAAGGTTGATGTTTAACCCTTTCAGTGAAAGTGGGGGTAACTAAAGCATTGCAAGAATTCTACGATAAATGTTGGTGTTTAACCCTTTCAGTGTCAGGGAGTAACCAATACATTGCAAAAACATTGTATTGGTGACAGCTCTGGCACTTAAAGGGTTGACTCGTTGATTGGCACTGGAGTCTTGTGTGCAGTAATTAATTGGGGGTCTGATCATCTTACTCTTTAGCGTGCTACGGGTTAACACTTTACAGTCCATCCCAGCCTAGAGCAAAAGACAGATTTTACATTATTCTTAATATGAATTATTACTTGGATGTCAAAGTGTGCATGAGACCTGTTTAGCATCCAAAGCCTTACAGAATATTTAACCCTTTGAGTTCAAGAAAGGAGTCCAACGCATTGCATGGATACCTCCCTGGCACTTAAAGGTTTAACTCACATTATGCACTTCAACGTATAGTTAACTACGCCATATTAATTAACCCTCTGAGTGAAAGAGGGGTTTTGGTCTTACATTGTAAACGCAATCCAGATGCACCTTAGCAACATGATTTCTGTTATTATTAATGACTGTGTGTTTTACTATCAGGAGGGGATGCTTTGAAAGTATTAACATATTCTTATTTTTATCTCTTTTTATGGGGGGGCTAATAAACAATTACTACATACTTATAGGCACTTCACTGCCCCTTTAAAAAACACCACTTACTTGAAAACCGAAAAAGATTTCTAACACTTTGAATGCAATTGTTCCCTTTATAAACTAGTTTCCTCATTAAAAACGTTTAAAAAAGGCTATTAACCCTTTCGGTTACAGGGTGTTAAAAAGCTTAAAGGCAATAAAATACATGGGAAGAGACGGGTTATAGCCATTTTGGTACTATAAAGGGTTAATAAAGTATGCACAAAAACATGAAAGGGCTCACAGCTATTCGTGTTTCAGACGGGTGTTTACGGGATTGCAGTAATCAAAGTGTTAAATCAACTTGTTTAAGGGCAATAACTAGGAAAAGAGGTCAAAACTGGTCTGCAACGCATCTGGCCATCAGTGGGTAGAACAGAAAAAAGAAGTGGTTTGGAAGTGAAGTGTAATCTCTTTACTGATTGGGAAGAAGTTGTTGATGTAAATGGAAATTTGTAAATTAGCCTCTAACCAGCTAGTTTGGTGTAATGGTTTAGCAAGTCTAATTGGAAACAATGAAGATAAAATTACTTTTCCAATTATCTGCTGGTTGGAGTTTAGCGGGATGAACTGTCAGCCCTGGCGATGGGTAATTGCTTTATTGCTCACAAAACTATCATCTACTTAGAACATATGTGCTAATTAATTTGGATGGTCGGCGATAAAGGCATTGCAGATCCATTGTCCTTATGAGATTATATATATAAATATAATCACACCCCATCATAGGAAGTTTCAAATTATTAACTGTTAATATATTGCTTTTTGGCACATATATACTTTCATAAATTGCAACATTCATGCTTCACAGAGCTAACCTGAAAAAGTTGTGTTGTTACAGAGGCGTGACATCCAAAGGGGTTAAACTTTCAATGGTCACTGACCCTTAATGTGATGGGGGCTCAGCAGTGGGATCAGGCATAGGCTTCTGAACAATTCTATTGCAACCAAGGCTTCAGAGGATGCAAGACAGAGCTAAAAGTGGCTGCATTCTAGTTTTCTGAACTATATAACAGAGTGATGCAAAGAATGAATGCTTCCACGCATTGTGATGCACGTCCACTAGCACTCCAAGAGGTTAATTTTGTAAGACGAACAATCAGTTTCAACCAAAAGGGAAAATACAAAATTTTTATTAGCCAAAATAAAGCTTTAACCCCTGAATGCCAAAGACGTCGCCAATGCATTGCGATGCAATGAAGACCTCTTTAACATTCAAGGGATTACAGAGTCAATTTAAACCAACTGGAATGTTTAATTTTTCCTTATGATACAGCTGGCTTGCTCAAGATGTATTTATTTTATTAACCCTTTGAGCGCCAAAGCAGTATCCACAGCATTGCGCTGGATACATCTGTCACTGGGAGGGTTAAATTAGCATTTCCAAGTGAGTGCAAAACATATCCTATATTATACTTTGCTAGAATGTTTGTCAGAAGCCATAATGCTCAGTAGAGACTGCTCCAACGCACGGAATGCTGGGAGTTCTGTGCTTTCGGGCAGTCTCTACAGTGCATGACTGCGTAGGTGGTAGGACTAAGAGCAGGACCGACCTCTTAACCCTTTGAGTGCCAGAGGGCTGTGCAATGCGTTGCTACCCCTCTGACACTCGAAGGGTTAACATCACTGGACCTTGGCCCGTGTACACGGGTTTCACACTAGTTTAAATATATAAATAAATACAAATAATAATTCAGTGAGTGTACGCAGGTTGCACAGCATATTGCAGAGGAGAACTAATAAATAAACACGAGGATTCAGTCAGTCTTGACACCTTTGCAAACAGCCTGCAGTGATGGATGCCTCTCGCCCACACCTCTCATCACCTTAATACGCTTTAAGGGCTTCCATAGACTTCTTAATGACAATGCAGATGCAGATCTTTCACGCCCATGTGATTTGCAGACAGACAGGTGCATGCAGTGAGGAAGTCTTAGACCTCAGGTGTCTAAACACTAAAATTGTGAGAATGGGAAAAAAAAGCTTATTGTCAGTTGGTGGATCAAGTTATTCAGTCACAGTAAATGCTGGATTTTATACCAGATGCACTCAGCCTTCTATAATCTATTTTCCCACTTGAGTTAAACCATTTGAAGTATATAATATACATCCAGGGCTGTTTTAAACTACTACTGGGCTCTGGCCATAGTATAAAATAGTAGGCAATCTTAAAGGAATGGTAAACATTTAATCTGACTACATATTCTGGAAGTGCATAATATGTCGAATGTAGTTGCCTATGTTCTTTTATTATCTTTTTCATATCCTCCTGTTTGTTTTTACACTGTTATGTTCCTCACACCGGTCACCCTGGATGTTTATAGACAGCTTTTTGTCAGGGACTCTATGGAAGTCCATACCATTTAAAAATATAGCATACAGATAGGGGTGCCAAAACCAAATTAATAGTGGACACATACAAAAAATGTCTGCTGCAGTGATTAATTATTAGTCTGCAATTGTTCCCATGTATCAGTGCAATCCTAGATACCACTATGTCACTCAGGGGGTTAAAACACCCCTGCACTTCTAAGCTGTCAAACCTATGAATTTGCCACTGTAGCTACATCCTAGGCACCCTTAAGCAAAGCAATTTATGTGCCCTTTGCTCCACCCATGGCCCCACTCCAAGTCCACTCCACAGAAAATATCCTTTAATTATAATGAGGACAAAATATACTTTAACCCCTCAGTTACTAGAGATCTCTCCAACCCATTGCTTTGCAATGGACTGGAGATATGTCCAGCATACAATAGGTAAAACAATAGCCTGTAAGGGGCTATAAAACTGATGCAGGGACACTGAGAGTTCTCTAGTCACACCCTCAATTCAGAATGTTAGTGTGGCTAGGAAAGCTGAGGTACCCCTCAAAATTTGGAGTGCTATCCAGTTGCCTACTCCGCCTATTGGGAAATGCAGCCCTGATTCTAGTGAATTTATTAAATGCTAAGGTGACATATCTCTTTAAAGGGATAGTAATGTTTCACAAAAACAGCAGCTCCAATTAATCTTCATAGTATTTGAGCCATAGAGAGTGTTATTTCAATACTGTCACAGTTGTAGTTCTAGAGTAATTGAATGATAAAGTTTCACCTCCCGCCCCTTTTACCTAGTGTAACACTGCTCACCTCAGATGTGGAATCTGGTTGCTAGACCAGACAGATAACAGCAAGGGACAATCTTCTTCCTATGAGAACAATGAAAACCCTGCCCCCTTGACATGTTTTTCATCTTTTTCCCTTATCTTACTTGAAGATTGTCCCTCTCTGCAATCTACCTGGGCACCTCCATTAGGTTCTGAGGTGAGCAGTGTTATATCAGTAAAAGGGGCGGAATGGGGATACTTTATCATTCAATTACTCTTGAACTACAACTCTGTATTAAAATAGCACTCTCCATGGCCCAAATACTATGATGATTAATTAGAGCTACTTTTATTATGAAACATTACTATCCCTTTAACCCTTTGAATGCAAGAGGGGTATGCAATGCATACCCCTCTGGCACTCAAAGGGTTAATCCAGGAAACCATATGAAAATTTAATTGTGCAGGTCTGCACAGGAATCAGCATAACCCTACAGTATGGGTGTTTTTTATCATTTGAAGCGGAACTACCACCCCTTGTAAACTTTGCCCCAAATAATTACCCATCAGGCGACTAGATGCTCAGTAGTGCTAGCTGCCAGAATTATTACCTGGTTGTTTAGAATTCCTACTGCTCCCGGACTGACAGCTAGGAAACAGCGCAGACATCTTTCCATAGTGACGTCTGTGCTCCTGCTCTGTCAGTCCCAGCCTGCTCTAGTAGGCGTTGCTAGGAGCCATTCGGTACCAAAAGGGACTGACAGCGCTGGTGCTCAGACATCACTGTGTCAGAGCTGTTTCCTGGCTGTCCGTCCAGGAGCAGTATAGACTTCTCAATAACGCTGTAATAATTTTGTCAACTAGCACTATTAAGCAGCTAGTCGCCAGATGGGTAATTATTTGGGGCAAAATTTACAAAGGGTGGCAGTTCTGCTTTAAAGGGATATGTGGCAACCTTATTTGATGTGGAATCACCATGGTACATTCACCCCAGTGTGCTTCACATCCTTGGTTTATGCTGTTCTCAAAGCTTGCAAGTTAATATAGGGGACCTTTATACTAATAGAAAATGCAGTAGTCATACATACTTTTTTCTTTTTTTTAGGGATCTGTGTGTCTGTTCCTCTCTTTACCTTCCAGCTCTCCAGGCCTGCAGAGCTCGTCTTCTAAAGGCAGTGACAGTATCTATATGGTAGGAGATATCTACGTTTAAGCTCAATTTAGTTGGTAATAGCAGCTCTGTGAGGTCTGGTTAATTGGCACAAATTAAGCCATAATGATTTGACAGGGGATATGCAATGATCCCTTAATGCCCTTTACCATTAACAGTGACAAGTCATTTCTAATGCTAAGAAGAGTGATAAAATACAATTCAGTGGTGGGATTGTGTGAACATCGGTGAGATAACAAGGGATATTGGATAGCATTTTAGAGAGATTTGCTTAATTTTTTTAATTAAAAGCCATAGTATTTAAATTTTTATAGGCTTGGTGCGCGATGCTGTTACTGAGGGAATTAAAAAAATGAAATATATTAATAATAGTGTAGACTTTAAAATAAAAGGTATTAACTGTTGGTGGGTTTTTCTAAAATTTATGAAAGATCTTTATTACGACATTCTGAGGCCTGAGGCCATCCAGCTGTTGGGGACTACAATTCCCATCATCTATCTATAAAAGGGGCAGGCAACCTTTGTTTTTCCAGTTGGGGAGTACAAATCCCAGAATCCACAACCAGCCAATGGTTGGCTGGGGATGATGGGAGTTTAGGCACCAATAGCTGGAGAGCCATAAAATGTCTACCTCTGATTGATTGATCAATCATCTATCTCTCCCATCTTTTATGTATCTATTTTAACCCTTTGATTGCTAGAGGGGTATGCTGTGCAATGGGTATACCTCTTGGTTACTAGAGGCATCAGCAACATGTTATTTTACGATGCACTGGAGATGTCCTTAACACCTAATGGGTTAATGCTTTATAAAATATTATAATAGTTGTTTATGAATAAAGTTGTAATGGAAATATTTACTATATAGATCTATTGAACATATTGCTGTGGAAAGAAATAGAAGTAAAACTGCCGGTTTTGTCTACCCCTGGAATTTTACAAGATGTCATCCATTGGTTACGTGAGTGAACGTGTGTAGACACATACATGGTTAAGTGTGTATGAGTGTTATTAAAGCTCAAACTGTTATTTTTCTATTCTGTCACCAGGTGGTGCCATAGTCAGTGAGGCTAATGTATTAAGAATAGAGTGACATTCTGGAGTAACCCCATCGCACAGTAGAGGACAAATAAAAATTCCCCAAATTGACATAAATTTAATTCGAGATTTTAACCCCTGGAATATTAGAAAGGTATCTTGATGCATTGTTCTTTAGCTTTCAATGGGTTAAATGTTCCTTTTTTAAAGTAATAGTGATTTTTATTTGCTTCCTGTGGTGTAACTGGGCACTAGTTGGTGCTGTTGCTTAAAAAAATCTAAGCTTGAGATGTAATACCTTTTTTGAATTACATTTTTTCCAGAAGTAGGAGTACCCTTGTTTTACTCAGCAGCAAATCATACTAACATAAATATTTTTCATAATAGATGTTTTGTGTTCCTTTAACTCTTTAAGTGCCAGGAAATTAAAAGAGAGGCCTGATGCACTAAGGTGTGATAAAGTGGAGAGGACTTCTCCATTGATATCATGTCTCCAATTGCTATGTTATTCTATGGAGCCAATGCACTAAGATCTCCCCCACCTGAGTAATCTTAGTGCGTCTGCTCCATAGAATAACACTGGAACCAGAGAAATAATATCCCTGGAGAAGTCATCTCCACATCATCATCTCTTGATCACGCCTTAGTGCATCTCCTACCCATGTCTCCTTACTTCAGAAAAGTGGCTCATCCAGCTGTTCAGTCATATTTACTCAACTGTTCTTAAGCAGATTTATCTTAAGGCCCGTTAACGACTCTTCAAGGGAAATTACTAAGAGGACATATTGCTCAAATACTCTGTGAGAAGGAAGGTTCCATGATCCCTCTTACTCTGCTCTTGAGCACTGATCCCCAGTGTGAGACTGTGCACTTTCTTCTTCAAACTCATCCAACTTCCAGACTTGTCTGTCTGACATAGAGAAAAGTGTTTATTCAAACGCCTCTCCAATGGCCAAGGCCTTCTCTTTCTTATCTTATCCAAGAGCCATCCAACTAGGGCAGGTTGAATAATCACATGCATTGTGTGGCAGGCAGATAACACCAGAAGCTGGATGGGTTTCAATAAAGTGCATAGGTTTATTTTGATAGTGAGTGGTTATACTCAGATGCATTCCTGTTGCAATGGGAAATAAGCATAGACTCCTCCTCTTATTTTGCTTACAGTTCAGGGAGTCCAGTTGGGTGGTGCCTTGGCTACTTAGGACATTCACAGACTGTGGTTTAATGCACAATGTATGCATTCCATAAAGATCAATTAAAGTTTTTTTATATTTCCAGGTAATGTTTTCCTTTTTTTTAAAGGAGAACTAATAGTTCTTAATTATAACTCTTCAATTACCTTACTATGGCCAGAAAATGATAATGGCCCGTGATGTTTCCATTGTTCCTTGGCTGAAGAGATAACATTTTCAATCAGTGTGATAAACTCTGCAAGTCCTATGTTATTCTATGTAACCAATGCCCTAAGACTTCTACAGCTTGATATATTTTAGTGCATAGTCTCCATAGAATAACATAGGAACTGGAGTTTATCACCCTGGGGAAGTCATCTCTACTTTATTACCCTTACTGCATAACCCCCATGGAGCTGGACATAATAGTTGCTGGGTGGACCACAGATCCACAAACTCTGCTAACTGCACATTATAATTTTATCCTTTTAAGCTCCTGAGGAGTGTGCCATTCATTCCTTTGCAATGCATCACCCCCCTGTCATTAAAGGACTAAGTAGTGTCATGTGCTATGCTTGCTTCAAGGGATAGTAATATTTAATTATTACTATCCCCCATGTTGTAGCCCTTAAAATTCTGAATTCAAGGATACCAGTGGCATCTCTCAAACCTTTATGGTATGAGAGATATCCGCTTTCAAAGTTTCCTCTCCCCTGACGTCAGAATTCTATCCCGGGACCGGCGGCGGTGGCTCTGCAGCAGTGCTGAGATCTCGTTATAGAAACAGAAATCCTTCACTAAAATGGTCTTCTATGGGTGCTTGCAAACCAAGCACACGTAGAAGACCATTTTAGTGAAGGATTTCTGTTTCTATAACGTGATCTCAGGACTCCTGCAGAGCCACCGCTTGCTCACTTACCGGATTCCCCTGCTCTCGGTTAGAACGCTGATGTCAGGGGAAAAGCCAAAAAGAGGGAACTTTGAAAGCGGATATCTCTCAAACCACAAAGGGGAAGGAACGTATTTTGGCAATATTTAGATTTTTTTATAGTCAACCTGTGCTCATTCAAAGATATCCTGAAAATTTGCGCTGTTGGTAGCTCTTGAGGACCAGTGTTGGCTTCCCCTGTAGTAAACAAGCCTATTTTTTGCAGCTTGTCACAGCACTTTCGTGGCTGACACCTATGTGAAGACAGCCCTTTGAATTTCTAAGGGCTTGTTCACACCAGTGATGACAATGCAGCAACGACAGTGATAACACTGTCACTTTGGTACTGGTATCCAAGATGTTATCTTAAGGCAGCAAAAACATTTCTTAATCAGTTGTTTGATACAGTTGAATTCATTGCAATGGATAATTATCGATTTTCTTTCTCTGAACCTGTATTTGTCTTATAATCATTGAACCACCCTGTGGTTAGCCATAGTAAGTAATCACAACGTGACATTGTATGGCACCATATAAATAAAATTACACACATAATCCATCCATCCATTATAAGAATTTACAAAATAAATTAACCAAATGGTGACCAAAGAAGTCAATCCATCTACATATACATTTAATTATTTTAGAATTATATTTTTGTCATCTAACTTAAAATAAACAGTTATTACATATGTTTATTGTAAGCACAAGGTATTTAAAGATATGTCACACAGTTTCCTTTTAGATGTTAATGGTGTTATTTTTTTTTTTTTTAACAGATTTGTTCATTGCCTCTCATTTACAATACCTTGCAATGCACAATTTATATCCCAGGCTCTCTGGCTCCCCTAGACAAGGCACTCCAGGTGCTCTTAGCTAAATAAAATGGTTACATCCCCACCCCTCACATGGGCCTACCTCCAGGTCTATCCACTGTTTCCTGGCACAGAAAATACCCTTGGCTTATAACAAGTAAGGACAAAAAAAAGCTTTAACCCCTTTGTTGTTCATTGCAATGAGTTGGAGAGCTCTCTAGCACCCAACAGGTTAAATAATAGCCTGTAAATGAGTACAAAACTGGTACATTGACATTGTTCTATACACAGCTACAATTCAATATGTGGGCGTGGCCAGCACAACTGAGGCACCCCTCAAAAACTGGAGCTCTCTAGGCAGCTTCCTGCTCTGATCTGCATTAGTGATTTTGCCATTAAAAGTGCAAATACACAAACCAGCTTGAATGATGATATTTAGATCAGTAAATATTTTTTAAAACAATATATTGTAATTAGTTCTCTGCCAAGTTAAAAAAAACAATACAGGAGTACTCCCACTGCAGGGAGATATTTTCATTTAAAAGTGATTACACTTAGATTAGAAAAAATAACTGCATTTCCTGTTGTGGCCACCAGAGGGTTCTGTTTCTATCAATTACCATGGAGATCTGTAATCTATGGCTCAAGCTCTACCATAAATTTCCTTTTGGACACAATTGTAATAATTTTTGAATTAAAAATTTCACAGCAATAGAAGTACCTTAGTTTTTCATATCCGAAAACGCCATATAGTATACAGTTTGAAAAAAAAGTTTACTGTTGCTTTAAATTACATTAAAGTTAATGAAGCATAATATTTTTAGAGTATACTACCCTTTAACCTGTTGTACGCTAGGATGTCTCCAATGCATTGCTAAATAACACTCTGGAGACCTCTCCAGCACCAAAGAAGTTAACATTTTATATATTATATATAACATTTGCTCAGTGGGGTAAAGGATTGGAAATTTCACTAGTATCTAAGCGGGTTCAACATTTGTGTAATATAACATTTGCTCATTGAAACAATTAACTATTTCATCAACACCAGACTCCCTTTATCCATTAATGTAAATTGCACCAGTTATATTTGCTACTGATTTGCATGCAAGGGATACAAAAGCAATTATAGATATTTTACTCTTGAATATTCTTGGAATGAATACATTCACTAATCCAGAATGACAACCCTGATTTTTCCAGGATGTGCTCTTGAATGCTGGAGAAAGAAGAAATAATTTTACATTAATGTGCATACATTGTTGAGAGATATATCACTGGTACTTCTACTAATTTTGTTATCTGAGTGCTTCTCAAGAAGAAGAATAAACCATTTCAAATTGACTCGATGTTTCCCACTTTTAAAAGATGGTTAATGGAAGGGAATGAATAAAATATGAGAGAACACAGAGATATGTTCACACACACACACACAAGGAAAATCGAATAATTCTGAGCAAAAGTGAACAAAGATGTAAGTAGCTCCCAAAAGTGATCTTTGTGAAGCAAAACACCATATGTATTTTTTCACCTTTGCTGGATAACGGGTTAATATATTTATCATGAGTAGTGTTGAGCGAGCGTGCTCGGCCGATGCTCGGATCGGCTCGAGCATCGCTCTGCTCGGCACATGGCGGTACTCGTCGAGTACCGCCATGTGCTCGCCCGCCATGTTTGGGTGGCGGGGATCTGTGCCGGAAGAGGCACAGATCTGAAGACGCTCCGCTGGACCACCAGGGACTGGAGGTACGGGGGCATTGCGGAGATGAAGGGGGCATTGCGGAGATGAAGGGGGACATTGTGGAAGAGGGGCATAGACTCTATGCCCCTCTTCCACAATGTCCCCCTTCATCTCCGCTATGCCCCTCTTCCACAATGTCCCCCTTCATCTCCTCTATGCCCCTCTTCCACAATGTGCCCCTTCATCTCCGCTATGCCCCTCTTCCACAATGTCCCCCTTCATCTCCTCTATGCCATAGAGGAGATGAAGGGGGACATTGTGGAAGAGGGGCATAGCGGAGATGAAGGGGCACATTGTGGAAGAGGGGCATAGAGGAGATGAAGGGGGACATTGTGGAAGAGGGGCATAGCGGAGATGAAGGGGGCATAGCGGAGATGAAGGGGGACATTGCGGAGATGAAGGGGGCATTCGGAGATGAAGGGGGCATAGCGGAGATGAAGGGGGGCATTGACCAGGCACCCTCCCCTCATCAGAGCAGGGGGTGCCTGGTGTAATGCTCGTGTCGCCCCATTATATTCAATGGGGCTCGGGTGCTCGGCCGAGCACTCGAGCCTCAGGGGGTGCTCGGTCAGAGCACCCGAGCACCCGAGCATCGGGGTGCTCGCTCAACACTAATCATGAGTACACAAGTGTCTGCTAAGCAGGCATGTCAAACTCAAAACTGACATTGAGAAACGCGTAAGTAACCATTTTCTCCATGGAGGGATGCAATACTGGCTGCTAGGGTTGGCATATGTGTTTGTATATAACTTACACACATACACGCAACACATCTATCTATCTATCTATCTATCTATCTATCTATCTATCTATTAACTAAAAATATATGACATTGCACTTAACAGTGTTACAAAATGACACACACAAATGCACACATATCCACATAGAGTGACGCGCACACACACACGGGGGGTGATTAATGAGGAGAGGATTTATGGGGGTTTCGCTGTCTTTGTCCACATGTTCCTCTGACTCAAAGAGCAATAGAATATGAGTATTTGGACTAAGAAGAGTGCAACAAATTGTTGCAAGTGACTCTTTTTAGTCCAAGTAGTGATATTCTATTTCTGTTTGTCTTCTATTGAATAAAGCACTGTTTTGCCATCACTGGTACACTTATACTTTACTCCATTGATGATCTGTATTTTACTTTTCACTATATTGACATGAGCTGAAGGCAGGATATACTAGCAGTGGGAGACAAGTTCTGAGAGTGGGTGTGGTAAGGGACCATGTGGTTGATGATCACAGGATTAGGCAAAAGCAGCCTGACTGAAGGGGGTAGGCGGGGATTAAGGGGACAAAGGCAAAAACATGAGAGGACGAGTTCAGATAATGGAGAATAGAGGCGAGACTGGAGATGAAGCCACATACTGCAGAGTCAGGGTAAACAGGAGAAAGGGACAAGTCATAAAATCTGCAAGTGGCGAGAGAGGGTTAATTTAAACACCGTAAAATCAGTCTGATGAGAGCAATGGAGGAAGTGATATATGGGGAGAGAGGGCAAATAGGAGGTTGGGGCAGCTAATGACAGATGGTGGATTTTCACGACTTTTCCAAGTTTCAATCAGTTGTGATTAGTTTAGAAAAGTTCAGCAGTTTGATTCTCACTAGGATCTTTATCAAGACAATTTCATAACGCAAACCACACCCTTACATACCCAGTATAATGTATTACAGAAACATACAGAAAGTAAAACATTCAAAATAAAGTCAAGTAACCACAGTATATAAATCCTTATCAGAGTATCTTAGGAAACATAAAGGCAAAGTGAATTAGTGCATAAAACACTGAAAACTAATAAGTGAACAATCACCATATATAAGATATCCACGCTCTATTTATATATGGCCAATGGGATGGCCATGTAACACCCCACCAGTATACATATACATAAGTTCATTGCATGATCTCAGTAGTGTTATATCTGTATTAGTATACTGGTGGGGTGTTACATGACCGTCCAATTGGCCATATATAAGTAGAGTGTGGATATCTCCTATATGGCGATTGCTTATTGCTTTTCAATGTTTTATGCACTAATTCACTTTGCCTTTATGTTTTCGAAGGCACTTGTATAAGATTTTATTTAATATGGTTATGTGACTTTATTCTGAATGTTTTACTTTCTGTCAACACTTTTTGTTGTTATTTTCTGTAATGGGTTACACTGGGTATGTAAGTGGGTACTGTGCATTATGATATTGTCTTGATGCATTGGACACCTCTCTGGTATTCAGAGGGTTAAAGTGAGTGACAGAAAAACATCCAGTTGCTCTAAACAGACTTTTATCATCTTGATGCTGGACTGCACATAGCTGGCCTGAGAGCCATATTCAGCTTGTGAGCTGCACATTTCGACCTACGGGCCACATGTTTAACATGCCTGCTCTAAGTTAAGCAAAACTGCGTGATCCAGCACTGAAAGAGTTAAATGAATAGTTAAAACTGGGCAGAGCTGCATGACGCACTATGCATATATTAATGGGAACATATTGGGATGAATGTGCTAAATCCAGGGCAGGAATCGATTTTGAATCCCTACACCTGCATAATCTCAATTTGCTGAGCTTCATGCCCCAAATCCTTCCTTTAACCCTTTGAGTGCCAGAGAGATATCTAGTGCAATTAAGTTCAATGTATTGGATGCCTTTTCCTGCAATCAAAAGGTTAACATGTTCCCTCTATGGTAAACAGAATGTGGCAACTCAGCACTTAGAGTTTAACCCCTTAAGGACCTGCCGCGCATACACGTGGTGGTCACTTAAGGACCAGGGACCATTTTTTTTTTTTTGTTTTTTTTGCCGAATCTGATTCTGGACTCCCCGAATGGTGTGCAGTCGCACAGAAAGCCTGGAATTCCATGACGGTCCAGGACCGTCATGGGTCCTTAAGGGGTTAAATAGCAACCCTGAATAAATATTCCCTTTTAACTATTTCAGGACTGACTTGCTTACCTGTTCAAACCTTAGAGGAAACACTATTAACGCCACATGCCTGAAGGGGAGGATAATGGAGCAATTTGTGAGTTCATGATGGACCTTTCCTCTATGTTTTCCTTAGATCAGTGTACTAAGTATGACATTGAGGTAATGGTGTGTATGTAATTTCCATGCCCCTACTATTGGGCTGCGGTGCTGGACTCAGTAGCGGTTAAGTTCAATGCTGGCAAAGTGTGTCCACCAGTATAGACTATAGAGATCATATGCTTTAGTGCACACCGTAGAGTGCAGTTGTTGGAGTCTGGACTGGCAGATTCATTCATTTGCCTCACTGTCTATTATCCACTTGAGTATCATGTACATGAGATAAGTATTGTAGAAACATGAATATGAGTTATCATCTCATCATTGTCATAATGACATGTTTTCATCTTGCATTGCTGATCATCACCAACTTACTAATATAAAAGTCTGGGTTGTAGTCTGCTATGTGACACTCGTTGGATGAGTTCTTTCAGTGATTATGGATGCTGTATGGCTTTTAATATCTTTTTACTAAGTTATTGCTGTATCACATGTATCAAGATTCACTTCATTTTTTCATCTATATCCATCAAGGCTGCTACAGTACCCACTTAAGTTGTACTTTTTTAATCTTTTCAGTTATTCATGACTTTTTGGTTATTCACTTGGTCATAAACACTTCACATTCACTATGGAGTAAATCTGTTCATCAGGATACAGATTAATTCCCAAATACCTACAGATACAATGGACTGACTCTCATTATAGATTTATTCTGAGTTAACTAGTATTCATTTTATATTCCACTATTATTAGTTTTTTTATATAATAACTAGTGTAAAAGCCTGTGTACACGGGCCAAGGTCCTGGTGATGTTAACCCTTTGAGTGCCAGGGGGATACCCTTCTGGCACTCAAAGTGTTAAGAGGCCGGCCCTGCTCTGCATTCTGCCGTTGACGCAGTCATGTACCGTAGAGACTGCCCGATAGTACAGAATGCTCCCAGCATTCCTACACCTCCCAGCATTCTGTGCATTTGGGCAGTCTCTAATGCGCATGACGGCTTCTGACAAACATCCTAGCAAATTATTATATAGGAGTTTAATTTATATGTGTCGTCATCATCCGTTTAAGTGAATTGTTTGGTTTTTATTGTGCTCCTGTATATAGTGGGCTGAATCTCCTGGTGGGTATGCTATGTAGCATATACTTTTTCTCTTTTATTTATGCCACACGTTGCAAAGCGTACCCCTCTGGCACACAAAGGGTTAAGTGTAAACATCTATTCACATATGCACATGAGTCTGGAGACTTAGCCCACTACATATTGTATTGTTATGTGTTTGAATCGTTATTACATATATATATTGAAAACCACCCTCCCAAGCATCCAAGCATATAAAGCATATGTTCAGTACACAACTGACACTGAAAAAAACTAGCTACAGCATAAAAAGGAACACTATACATTTTTATATGAAAAGATATGTGACAGATCCTATCCTCCTGAGTAAAACAGAAGTACTCCCTCTGCTGGGTGATTTTTTTTTTCTATTACGCATGAGATTACCCTCCCTATCAATTAAATTATAATTTTCTATTCTGGTCCCAATATGCTCCTGCTGCTATCACTGGCTGTGGAGAGCTGTAGTCTACGACTCAGACTTCCCCTTTTGGACACCAATTGGCTCTGTTACTAGCAGGTTGATTTAAAAAAGTTTGATATATCATAACTTTCAAATGAAAACTCTCCCAGGAGTGAGAATATAATTGTTTTACTTGGCAGGAAAATCCCTATTAACATGTATTTTTCACAAAAAAAAAAATCACTGTTTTCTTTACATTTCTTTCTTTAATTATTTTACAAAATTGATTCTTGAAAATGTCTGATCTCCTTTGCCAAGTTTCTTTAGGTAATGCACTATTGCACTGTGTGTGTTCTGTTTCAGCAAGATCATAAAAGCACAGCATAGGCAATAACCAATCTTAGATTAACCCTTTGGGTTCTAGAGGGTTGTCAAATGTAAGCTTAGTTTACTAAAACAAACATTTGAGCTGTAGTAACTATGGAATGCCAAATCTCCCAGTAGTGGCAATAACCTTGTTTTACTTATCAGAAAAAAAGCTCTATCAGAGGGGTAACTGGAAGCCACCAGGCCCTAGAGCAAAAATTTCCATGGGCCCCCTCCGACCACATTGCCCCCCAATGTCCTTTCTTCACATTTCCCCCCCAATGTCCTTTCACCACATTGCCCCCAGTGTCATTTTTCCATCTCCACATTGCCCCCAATGACCCCCAGTGTCCATCTTCTACCTCACTGGTGGTCCAGCGGTGTGGCAAGAAAGGTCTGTGCCTCCTTTCAGCACAGACTTCAATTTGCAAATGGAGCTCCTGCGTGGTCATCTCTCCAGTAATGCAGAGCGCTGGGAGATGTCGTCTCCCAGCGCTCTGCATTACTAGACTGCAGAAGACAGAGAGGGCACTCAGCTGCCAACAGAGGTCTGTGCTGAAGAAGGCACAGACCTCAGCTTGTTGTGAGCGCCGGGCGAGGGGTCAGTGCATTGACGGGCCCGGTTGCAGTTGCTACCCCTATGTCCCTTATTATTTTGCTACTGAGCTCTATAATATCTGTCTGTCTATCTATCTGTCTGTCTATCTATCTATCTATCTATCTATCTATCTATCTATCTATATACATACACATACATTTTTTTCATAAAAAGTCTTGCACTTCTTTAAAAGAGAGAGAATGTTACCAATCCAAATTAGTACCCCGGTGAGAGTATTTTTCTTGAGATGATTTGCATGATAATCCCTCCTTTCAATTCAGGTTATTAGTTAAAGTGGACCTGTTCCCTCAAATTTAGTTTAGTTTGTTTTGTAGAGCACATAAATCTGTCTTTATGTTGTACTATCTATTTTTCTGTAAATTAAATAGTATGTGTGAAATTAAACGTGATGTTTTGGTGGCACAGTGTGTTACTTTATGCTAATTTCCTGCAGTTTATGCTAATTAGTTATGTTTGAGGTCAAACTTACCTCTTGCTGTGTTATTAGAATTATCCTAGTGTGTGGGCTCTGCCTGATTCATTAATAGCAGAGTGCCTTAATATTGGCCCAGTACATAAATTTATAATATTTCCACAACATTTCACCAGTAAATAAAGATTAATTTCTCAAAAACAATTTAAATTACAAAGGCATTGGTAGAACAGCATATAGGCAGTTTAGAATTCTCTTAAAATGAACTAAAATTATCTTAGGGTGACAGGCCCACTTTAATAATGCAGGCTATGTGCCACACAGGCCCGAGGTCTCTGTCATACTGAGGTTAAAGTAGTGCCTAACTACTAAACCAAGCATATATAAAATCATCACCTTGACTGAAAAACAAAATGCAAATGCAAATAGTTTATATAGGTAATTTTTGATATAAGACTAGAAAGATCAAAGAAAAAGTTAAATAATTCTGGTGCCATCCAACTGCACAATAAAGGACAAATAATAATTCCCATTCTTTTAGTTGGGTTTTAAATTCAGTGAATATTAGAGATGTCTCCAATGCATTGCGATACAATTCATTGGAGACCTCTTTGGCTTTCAAAGAGTTACAAAGGAGATTTTGGGATATTGTATTTGCTCCCAGAATTGTTCCACATTTCTTTTGAGCATAGGGCCCTTAACCCTTTTAGTGCCAGAGGGTAAACAATGCATTGAGGAGCAACGTGTTGTGTACCCCTCTGGCACTCAAAAGGTTAAACTGGTAAGTGACAGATTCACTTTAAGGCAATGTTCATTCAGATGAATTTAATGCAGTATTATTAACACTACACTATATGCACCCTTGTGAAAAAGCTTGCCCTGAATGGTACTGTTCGCGTACCTCCCAAGTGTCCCTTTTTAGCAGAGACAGTCTCTCTTTGAGGCCCAAATCCTTGTGTCCCTCTTTTTAGGAGATCAGACTGTGTGGGGTGTATCACATTGCTGCTCAAAGATAAAACTCACATTGATGTTTGTTTAAACTTAAGTACATGTTTTACAAATTACTCTATATAAATAAAATAATTCAACTCTTCCTCTAAATCATTTATTCAGTTACCAAAAAGATGTGAGTAGGTCATAAAACAACATAAAAATTATCTGTAATGCCCCCGCTAGTCATGCCCTCATCACCTAAACAAAAGTGTCTCTCCTTGACCAGTTGAAATGTTGGGAGGCATGATTTAGCATAGGAGATTTCTGCCTCGTGGAAGGCATCATAACACAGAATGTGGCAACTTGGATGTGCTCCTGCACTGAGTATATCTAGGTTTCAGTATGATGATCTGCACTGCGGCCTATAGAGGTATTAAGCAGATCATTCAGTGCCTAGTGATTTTGGAGTGTGCAATTCTGTTCACAACCTCCAATAACTGGCTGACTCACATGGGCAATGGCCAGTATGGCTGACACACATGTTGACCGGCCTTATGACACTCTTCCACAATGTTCTCCTTGTGCGGGAAAGTAGGACATTGGAGGTAAGAAAGCATTAGTTTCTTCACATATGTTAAAACAGAGTGAGCCAAGTGACCTATGTGAATATAACCTAAAAGTAACTTTATTAGCTTCCAACAGAAAAACGCCAGGATGGTAATCATGGGAGGTGGTGGATTTCTTGACACCACAAGCAAAAAGAACCAGCGTGAGATTAAGAAAGCTTATCCTCTGTTTTCTTCCTGTTGCTATGGGGCAGAGTCAGGCTGTTGTTGGACTACAGCTCATATTGTCTATTGACTATCTAAGCTGGATGATAGCTGTAGTACAGCAACATCTGAAAACCATAGGTTGTCCAGCACTCAGTTAAATAATGTTGTAAAATATATACAATGATACAATTCAAACCATTCTTCAGTATAAATGGTATTTTAAGAAATAATGAAAAAAACAAACAAAAAAACAAGGACATTATGCAAAAAAAGAAGATGAACAATTCTGGAACAAACCAACTGCTCAATGGAGGGGGTAAAAATACCCATTGATTTAAAGCAGAACTCTCAGTTCAAATAAAGTGCCCCCCAAATAAATATTCATATAGCAATAAGCATAGAAATACTAGTAATATACAGAATAAGTGGAACGTTATTAAGAAATCCTACTTAATCCAAGACTGACGGGCAGGCTTCCTGCTTTAGAGGCATCTGAGCGCCTGTGCTGTCAGTCACTTCCTGTACCCTAAGGTACAATGCAACGCCTCCTCACCAATCCTGGAGGAGACTGGGACAAACAGCGCAGACTCACAGATGTCTCTAAGGCAAAATGGCTGCACTGATGCCTGCCTGTTAGTTTCGGATCAAGTAGGATTTCTTAATAACGCTGGACGTGTTCCGTATAATACTAGTATTTCTGTGCTTATCGCTATATGAATAATTATTTGGGGGGCACTTTATTTGGAGTGATAGTTATGCTTTAAATGGGCCCATTAACTCCTTGAATGTTAGTTAGGACTCCAAAGTATTGCAGATCAATGCACTGGACACATCTCTAGCAATCGGATTTAAAGTCTCATTGAAGTCAATAGGGAATTTTGAAAAACATTTTTTTCACCCCTATGGTGCAATTGGTTTCTTCTAGAATTTAATTTCTTTAACCTTTTGAGTGCCAGAGAGGTATCCAATGAATTGCAATGCCATGTGTTGGATAACGCTTTGGTGCTCAAAGGGTTAACATATTGAATACTGCTCCACAATTTTAATCGTTTTTATCCCCCTTTTTCAACCTCTCGAATTCCAGCGAGCTCTCCATTCCTTTGTACAGCAAAGCATTAGTGACGTCTAGCATTTAAGTGGTTAAAATCAAACTTTCTGGTTCATTGCCTTGCAGATCCAAAACGAGTGGTTGACACTGACATGCTGATGTGATTAAATCTCTGTGATTAATTGGCTAATTTACATCTGTAAATATTCTTGAGTGTATGGATTACGTAAAGTTCTTAACAGGCTTCAAAGCGTTCTGGTTTATTTTTCTGCCTGGGTTGGTTTTGTGCAGAGCAGAGTCAGTGGGAGCCTTCTTTCCATACAAAAGAAATTACATGGATTTTCAAATATGTTTTACAGTGTTTTTACCTAGGTTGCAATTTCAACACAAAGGACCTTATTCAAGAAGCCAAGAGGACTAATTCTTTAACAAACCAACTCTATCCAAGGGACATATAAAACTCCTCCAAATTTCTGTTTGTTTGAATAGGACATTTAAAATGGAACTATCACCTCAGATAAAGTCCCCCACAATAATTAGACATATAGCTTTGAAATAGTACTATTATCCAGAAAAAGTACAGTGTTATTAAGAAATCCTGCTTCTTCTGAGACTGACGGCTAGGGATCAGCACAGACATCTTGGCTTAGAGACATCTGTGAGTGTGTGCTGTCAGTTCCGGTCTCCTGCATTGTACCTTAAGGTAACAGGAAGGGACTGATGGTACAGACACGTAGATGTCTCCAAGCCAAGATGTCTGCGCTGATCCCTGGCCGTCAGTCTCAGAAGACGTAGGATTTCTTAATAACTGTACTTTTTCTGGATAATTCTACTATTTCTAAGCTTATCACTAAATGACTAATTATTGGAGGGGGGACTTTATTTGGGGTGATAGTTCCCCTTTAACTACTTGAATGCAAGTGAGGTCTCCTATGCATTGCAAACCAAAATGTTGAAGACCTTTCTACAATTCAAGGGGAAAAAAGTCAAATTCAAAATATTGGGAATGTTTCTCTCTCTCCTGTGGTACAGTTGGTTTGATCCTGAATTGCACCTCTTTAGCTGGTTTAATCTGGCCCATGGTAACATGCAAAACAGTGAACTGACCAGAAATATGTATGTATATATCTTTAAAGGGGAACTTTCACCCCTTAATAGCTAAATCTCCCTTTACTGCTGACCTGGCGACTAGCTGCTTAGTAGCGCTAGTCGCCAGAAAACTTACCCCGTTCTCAAGATTTCGCCGTTTGAAAATATCAGGAAGCACGGACGTCTCTTCACAGTGACGTCCGTGCGCCTGCGCTGTCAGTCCCTTGTCAGTCCCTTGTGCACCGTACGGTGCATACGGTGCACAAGGGACTGACAAGGGACTGACAGCGCAGGCGCACGGACGTCACTGTGAAGAGACGTCCGTGCTTCCTGATATTTTCAAACGGCGAAATCTTGAGAACGGGGTAAGTTTTCTGGCGACTAGCGCTACTAAGCAACTAGTCGCCAGGTCAGCAGTAAGGGGAGATTTAGTTATTAAGGGGTGAAAGTTCCCCTTTAATTATACAGCTGTAATAGTACAATACAAAAATACAGAACTGGGGTAAGAGCACTAGGCTAAAGTGCGATCATTGCATTATTTGCGGCTGAAAAGTTCAACAAAGGGAATCATACACTGGGAAAGGGACCCTGCCCCACGGAGCTTACAATCTAATTATATGATGATTATATTAAGGTTATGCTATTATTATTATTCTTTATTTATATAGCGCTAACTAATTCCGTAGCGCTGTACAATAGGGCAAAGTTATTTATTAGCCATCAAGCCAGATACTAATAATCCATTATAATAATCCATTATGACTTGGTTAACTCCTCAAGGGCCAGAGGAGTGTTCAAGACATTGATTTGAGACAAACAATTATTTGACTCAAATGATAACATTATTATTATGAGAGTAACATGCAGTTCCCTTATTGGATACTAGAGATGTCTACAATGCATTGCTTAAGTACTCAGTGCGCCTTGCACAGTTCCCCATTTGTTTAACCTAGGAATAAATGCATACCTTCCAAGTGTCCCTCTTTGAAACTCAAATCCCTCTGTCCCTCTTTCCCTCCCTGACGTCCTTATTTTTAGGAGACCAGACTGTGGTGTGTATCACATTCCTCCACAACAATAAAACTCACATTAATGTTTGTTTAAATGTCACTTTATGTGTTTATAAATCTGTATAAATATAATGCTTTGGTCTAGCTCTAAATTATTTATTCAGTTACACAAAGAGGTGTCAATAGGCCATGAAATAACATAAATATTCTCAACTGTGTCCCATGCCCCCAGCCACACCACCTAACTACCTAAAACAAGTGTCTCTACTTGGCCATTTGAAATGTTAGGAGGTATTTACATTTTTTAAAATTATTTAACAGGAGGACATATCAAAGTGTCCTACCTAGGTGTCCTTCACTAAACTTTATACTTTTTATTTGCATTTAATTTCTGTTGTAGTCTACTGCGAGTTTAACTTATAATCTTATAATGACAAGTGATCTTACAGACCATTCAGTGTATATCTTGATAGGTGTCTCAGAGGTAATAGTGTAGATAAGTCTGTAAACAAAACAGCCTTCCTGAATAAAAGAGGGGTTGGCTGGTAATATAAGAGACCAGCAATATATGCAATGCATTGCTTCACAATGCTCTGCACACCCTTCGGGTTCTTAACTCTTTGAGTGCCAAAGGGGTTCACTTATACAGCAGGAATGGGAGCATAATAAGTTCTCCTTGATGTCTGCATGCTTTTGGGCATTTTTGTCTTTCCTTTTCACCTATTTGCATCAGTGTATTTGAAATTATGAGTGTACAAGTGAGATCTATTGAGATGAGGAATACTGGCAACATTGGAATTAGTCCTGCTGTCAGTGTGCTTGAGGGCCAATGGGATGAATAATCTTGCACAAGAATAATTCCATATAGTTGAGAGAAGCCATTTTTGACTGCAGTGGAATTGTTTGCTGGCTGTATTCATTGAAAACAAACAAGCAAAATTCAATGACTGTTTCTCTTTAAGAATGGTTATCTTTAACACTATGTTCACCCTGGTGATTGGAGACAGACATGCATTCACATTCCATTTGCCCTTGTAACCTATCTTTGCTTCCCTGGGTTTTTTCAACAATTCCGTTGTGTGTGTGTGTTAGGGGGGGCGGGTGCATAGAACCTTTCAATGTCACCTGTGTAGACAATCATATGTTAGCCCCATTAACATTTTTCCCTTCAAGGGAAGGAGTAGCAAAGTACACAAGAACCATAACATGCACTGGGAATTGGAATTAAACCACCTTATCTCCTCTAGACCTTATTTAATACACAGGGTTAAATATGATTTAGAAGAGAGGAATCCCCAAAATACCAATAGACTATTCCGTTGCCCTCCCCTTTGGAGTAGGTAGCTTAACAAGTTGATATTAAAATTTTTGAGTGCCAGAGGGGAGCACAACGCATTTATACATTGCATTCCCCTCAGGCACTCAAAGGGTTAAGCAAGTGCTGGCACTAAAAACCAACCACATCTCTTTGTATACTGTGGAATCACTGTAGTGCATGCACCCTAATATGTTTAAGAAAATGTTTATTGTAGATTAATGTGAAAATGAATAAAGACAGTGAAATTAGTAACAATAGGCAAAAAGACAAGATATTGTTTCCTTCCCAGAAGAGCTTACAATCTAGAGATGCACAGAAGCAAAATTATTTTTTTTTAATACCAGCTGCTATCATTGTATAGCAAAAGGCTTTTTTTAATTTTTTTTATATTTTATTATTTCCTTTGACTCAGAGCAAGGCAAGAAAAAATAATCCCAATAAAGCCATTGCTATATTTACTCAAATTGGTTGTTTCCATATCCAGTGAGTCCAATGAACCCTGAATTCCCACCCTATCTGTGCTTTAGATAACATCCCAGCTCAGCTCTGTATGTTATTCTGTGCTAAACAGCTATACAGCCCTTTCCTAAAAGGATAGCGATGTTTAATATGGAAAAAGCATCCTTTTGCAGAGTTCATGCTACCGAGTAAAACAGGGGCACTCCCACTAGTGAGAAATGTTTTATTGCAGCTCAAAATGGCACTTTTTGGGTGCAGAACCTCCATTCCCTGAAATTTTATGGAGGCGCTTTTGTTACAGCAGTCTGTGGGGCAGTTATGGTCATTTCACAGTACACCTCTATAGCATTCTGTAACAACAGTCCTACAGTAAAATCTCAGGCTAGGGGAGGTACTGTATGCAAAAAGTCAGTTGCAATAACTTTTGAATACAATATTTATCATCAGTAGGAACATTCAAGCTTTTTTAGGGCTTTAATGCTAGTGCTCTCTAATGTATTGTTTTGTAATATGTGTGCTGGATACCTCTCTATAATTCATTGGTTTAAAAACCTCTTTCCCAAAATATTTTGACTCCTCTAGACGCATTTCACTGCTGACATCAGATGACAAAATACTAGCCAAAATTTTAGCTAATAGGCTAAATTTAGTGATAAAAACGATAGTACACAAAGATAAGATGAGATTCATACCTGGCAAGTTCATCACATAACCTTAGACGGTTATTCATGCATTTTCAGGTTGCACTACCAAAGTGTAAGTGAAGTGTAAAGAAAAAAAAATGCTAAAGTAGGGATCCCTACACAAGTAACCCATGAATATATTGATATGGGGCCCTAAGCCCCACAACGTACCCTGCAGTACCCAACCCTCCCAGCCAACCAGCTTTTAGCTCATTGAGTCATCCCTCCAGCTAGAAGCTTATTGGCTGGGAGGTTTGGTTACTGCAAGGCACATTATGTGCCCTGCGCAACCCCACACCACAGCCAATGGGAGTGTGTGAAATATGTTGAATAGGGACTGGCCATATAAAAGGCAATCACTGTTCAAATTTCCCTCAGTTGCATCAGGCAATGGCCTGAAAGGTACAAAAAGGGTGTTTTTTTGCACTTTTTGTCTGCCACTGCAGAAAAAAGAATGAAGAAAAGCACAGATGAAGGAAGAAGATGACCGATGAAGATAGAGATAACAGATGATGAAGAAGATGACAGATGATGAAGAAGAATTGGATGACAGATGAAGAAGATGGTGGATGTTTACAGAAGTATAATTAAACAGGAAGACCAATGTGCAGAAAACCCTGCTGGATATCAGGATTACAGGTAAGTGTTCCAGCTATGGGTGATAGGATAGTGTTAGGCCTAGTATTGGTCCACTTTATTGTTCATTTTTAGGGGCATGGTAGGATCAATGAGGTGGTTAATGTTTGGAAGAGTCACTGTGCCAAAAACCAAACATTAGCTGATTTCCTTTTATGTTCCCAACTGTCACGCTATTTAGCATGAGCTATGGGACTAAAAAAAACACACAACGAACGTTGGATCACAAGTCGGGCTGTGTGTCCCAACTCTTGTTGTGATTCATGTTGATAGGGCAATTGAATTCTGAAGGTACCACTGTGTGTACTCTTTGATTTTAATTTTGACCTACTGTGGGTTTTACTGGTGGGAATTGGATTTAGCCCAAGGTCTCGTCTTCAGGCATAACAAGAAGAGACCTAGTTGTCTTGAAAGCATGCAACCTAGAGCCACTCAGTTTGCCAATAAACTCTACTAGTTATCCTGCATTTTCTATGGCTAACACGGTACCACGCTTTACCCTTATCAAAGTTCCTAAAATGAAAATCATTCCTAGCATTTGAGTATCACGTGCTCTTAATGCAATTTTGTAAACATTATCTATTTACTGCATGAGACTTAAAATTTGTAACAAAATATTGAAGCTTTTATTCATTTTAACCTTTTGAATGGCATTGCAAATCAATTTGTTGTTTACCTCTCTGGCACAAGAAGTATTAAATTAATTACATTTTATGCCAGTAAATGATAGTGAAATATATGACCATCTCTTCAACCCAAAAATGAAATCACAATCTGCCTCTGACCATCTAACAGCAATGTTATTAAAGCTCAATGCCTTGGTCACTGCCCATCCTATTGCATCCCTAGTTAATGCAACTATATAACTATTACAGACAGACCAGTTTATTCACCCCGCTTCAATCAGACTTTAGTACAAATCACTCAACAGTCACTTCCCTCCTAAAAGTATGCAATGATATCCAGACTGGCATGGAAAATGGTGAACTCACTGGAACTATTTCACTAGATTTTGCAAAGGCTTTTGATACAGTAGACCATTATATTTTAACAAGCAAACTCCAAAGTTCAGGATTGGGTAATCATTCTATAAACTGGTTCTCATTCTATTTATCAGACAGAAAGCAATATTTGTTGCTGACAATATTTCCCTTCCACTCAAAGTAACAAGTGTGGTTCCCTAAGGCTCCTTTCTTGGCCCTCTTCTATTTTTTCTATTTATAAATGATCTACCCATGATTTGCAAAGCATCTTCTGTGCACATATATAAATGCAGATGACACCATAATCTATACGTATCTCAACTAGAAGATGTATTACAGTATGATTTCACTGAAGCTGAAAGATGGGTAGCAAAGAACAAACGTTAAAACTGACAAAACGATCACAATGGTATTTGGTTCAAAGTACAAACTGTATAATCTCTGCAATACCCACCTATCCATTGTAACAGAGTCTAATCATATCTTGGCCCTGATGGACTCCTCCAAATATATTGGTATGCGGCTTGACCCCAGCTTCACTTGTGGTCTTCATATTGATAAATTAACATCCAAACTTTATCCCAAATAGGTGCTCTGTTCAGAAACGAATCCTTTTAAGTCCCCTGTTAATAAAACATATTGTTGAACAGATGTTACTGACAGTCTTAGATTATGGGGACGTACTATATGCTCCCACGCCACAAAGCCATCTTTTTAAACTTGACAATCTGTACAACTCATTATGCCACTTTATCTTCTAATGTAATTACACTACCCATCACTGTGATAGTCATAAAGAACTAAATTGGTTAACAGTTGAATATAGATGTACTCTTCACCTTTCTTGCTTATTATACAACCACTTCTCTGGAAAGCTATCAGACTACCCGAGCGGTATGCTTACTCCAGCTCTCCATACTAACTATAACTTCCGCTCCACTGCTAACAACTCACTGAGTATACCACAATACAAGAAAGAAGCCGGTCGATCTGCCTTCTCCTTCAGGCCCAGCCCTCCAAAAACCTGGAATAACCTGCCCTAAAAAAATCAGAAATTCTCCCAGTCTAATTTGCTTAAAAAATAACTGCTTTTTATATATAAAAACAAAATGTAACTGTATATAATTTTTTAGTATGTATGTATATGTACATGTAATGTTTCTCTATTTGTGTAAATATATAATTCTTTAATGTAAACTCTCAAATAAAAGAACACACACCTTAAAGGGATAGTAATTGTTCCTTTTAACAAAGGCTAATATTGTAGATATTAAAAATAGAAATACAATAACGTATTTCCCGTCTCTCAAAGACGTATATTTTGTGAGTTATAATCTGCTAAAATTCCCCCTCCCGCCTCTTTCAGAGACTTCAGTGCTCTAGCTGACAGATGGAGATTCTGGTCATTTGACCGTTCGGAGGGTCTTCAGCAGAACCGAAATAGCGCTATGTAGAAAGAAATACTTAACTGGAACTGTCTACAAAGTGTGCTTGCAAACCAGACACTTTAGAAGATTATATCTCGTGAAATACATCTTTGAAAGACGGGAGGTACGTTATTGTATTTCTGTTTTTAATACAATATTAGCCTTTGTTAAAAGGAACAATTACTATCCCTTTAAAGTGAAATGGGTGTACCTGAATTTAAATATCATGTACTCCAAGCTAGCATCTGTGAAGGAAATCATTTAATTGTTAATGCCTAAAATTGAATCCTAAACTTGATTTTAGAACACGTATGTTATTTATACATTCACTATTTGGTTAATTTTGTTTGCGCAGCTATTAATGAGAGATAAAACTAAGGATGTTACTTTAATTAAATTAGTACCCACTGTTATTTTATTCGGAATAGCTTCTCTCCATGCTCTCCACTTGTTAACCACACAACTACCTACTCCCTTCTGGGGGAGATGCACTAAGGGTAGACAAGGGGCCAGTTTAGTGATATGATGGTGTATTTACTTCAATTACATCTTGACATATGCAACAAAATGTCTTACCATCACATTCCTGTGAATACACCACAGTACGTTATACTGTGAATCTAACATGAATCTAACAATCCTTCCATATGTTTACGATTATGCAGTGACTACTTTGACGTGGCTCATTTGTATATCAAACGGCATCTTAATGAGGCATTGTTATATTCCTGTGGGTGTGTTTATATGTTTGGTTGGTGAAGTTGGGACCTTCCTATAGTTCTTTACTGAGTAGAAGGCCAATTTGCTTTGCAAGTTCTGTACTTGCTTATTCAGTTGATCAGATGGTTATCTGCTGATCAGCTGATTGGCGGATGGCCCATTGAACACCTGAATCAGTGAGTATAAAATGGCAGAGAATCTGTCAAACAGCTTGTTTCCCAGTTTTCTTACTGTACAAATTAATGGTGGCAATGGCTTTTACTGTTGTAACTCTTTCAGTTCCACAGAGGTGTGCAATGCTCATTTCTATGGCACCAGAAAGAAAAAGAATAATAGTGGCATTTACGGTGCTGAAATCTAAGTACCTTCTCTACTCTCCCCCAGTGGCACTATATAAACACAATGCCAGCATTATGACAACCCTACATGTCATCTTCCCTTGCATAGAAAATTCATGGAGCATATGTCATCATCTTCTTAGCAAAATTATTGTCACACATCACCAGGACACTTTGCCATAGTATTGCCTCTTAGAGCATCTCCCCTAGTGCTTCTTTTTCCCCCTCACCATCCACATTATAAGTTTTCACAAGCAGGGTCCTTAAAATCAGTTGTTTCAGTCTGTTTCTTTGTAGTTGACCATGCTTCTCTCCCCCATATTGTACTGCACTTGCAGGATATGTTGGTGCTCAATAACTAAAGGATGATAATATTCTATAGCAGTATACAGACAATAGTGTACTATCACATCTGAGGCACCTATCAACATCGTTAATGCCAATGTGGTCTGACTCCTAACACCCTTTACAAAGCATGAATGGATACCTCCATAAGACTTTATAATGCTAGATTTTAGACTGCAGGTCCCAAATATAATTCTTTAAATATGCTAGCCTGCAGCATATTGTATTTAAGTGCTTATAAACTCATTTAATTTAAAAGTGTTTGAGTTCATTTACACAACCTTTAACAGAGCTGTGGAACCTGTTGAACCTTTAAAAATATATGCCAACAGTAATAAAAATAATATATAAATCTATCGGAATGTCCAGTCATGGGAATATTCATGAGCATATTGTGTTTTCATCAGATTTTAGAACTCATATACCATAGACTGATTTTTGTATTTTTTTTTTACAAATGCTTGCTAGTACTGCATAATATTTAAATGGATAAGAACCCATTATATTTTTTTAGTGTTTCTGTCCCTTTGTGTACCTGAATAACTTTGATAATGGTTATGGGCTATTATAAAAACTAGTGAGATAAAATTAAAGCCATTTTATTTTCCTATGGCCTCCTGTTTCTGGAAGCCTCATTTTGGGTTTCCAAACAGTCCCAGTTTTACAGAAATGAACCAGTTTAATCTTGTGGTCATATAGTCAGGGAGGCGTGGACTGAATGCACAACATATAAATACGGCTCCTTTTTACAAAAACAGCATGGAGAACAAAAAAGGTTGCAATAAAACTTAAGTGGATCATAAATGTTTACCTATATTTGTAGGCTTCCATTAAAGTTGACACATCACCTTAGGATAAGTTTAGCTAAAGAGTATAAAAGTGAAGTAAAACACTGTTGATATATTTTGCTAGCCATTTGTGTGTAATATAAATGTTTTTTGTTAAATTAGCCTTTATTTGGTGTTTCCACAGTGTTGTACTTTATGTTACATTTACTTCTGTGCTGGGCAGGGCCGGATTTCCCATTAGGTAAAGTAGGCGACTGCTTAGAGTGCAACTTTCTGAGGGGTGCCTGGACTATGCTAGCCACATTCTGAGTTTTGGGTGTGGCCAGAACAATCCAATGCTCCTGGTTTATTCCAGTCAGTTTGTCAATTTACACACCCTTTGCTGGTCATTATTTAACCCTTTGGACGATAAAGAAGTTTCTAATGCATTGGAGACAGGGGCGGATTGTCCTATCAGGGGGTCAGGCATCCCCTGGTGGGCCACCCAGTTATGGGCAGGTAGGGAGATCATATGATCTCACCTCTCCAGTCCACAACTTTGTGGATGGGAGGCACAACTCACCAGAGCCCTGCAGCAGTGCAGACCGGGTCCTGTTCTCTATATTTGTCCCGCCCCTAAGGCTGACTTAGCGGTCCCTGCTCTGCCTGCAGTGAGTTCTGGTGCAGCGAATGATTAGCAGGCAGAGCTTCTTGGTTCCAACTACCTGGCAGTTCCAAATGGTATTCATTTTTCTTAACTAAGTGTATTGTTGCTAGAGAGGCTTAATGTATGATCTGTT
Source organism: Rhinophrynus dorsalis (assembly GCA_037306005.1). NCBI lineage: Eukaryota > Metazoa > Chordata > Amphibia > Anura > Rhinophrynidae > Rhinophrynus > Rhinophrynus dorsalis. Next base: position 580,712,159 of record CM074718.1, read on the forward strand.
AACCCTTTAACCCCCTGTATTCTTTAGATAGGTATAAATAATCAGTTATTAACCATTTGCATACTAGAGAGGATTACAGCACTGTTTTATTCTACTATTAACCCACTGAATTCCTCATAGGTGTAGTACCTCACTGTTTAACCCCTTGCATGCTAGATAGGCATAATTCATGAGTAACTGACCCCTTGTATGCCAGAAAGGTGAATAAAGATGTTGATTACTGATGAATACCTCTTTAGCACACAAGGGGTTATTCATTGAGGTACATATTCCTGTGCACCTATGGGACAATCAATGGGTTAATCACAGAATACATTACTGTACACCTCTCTGGCATGCAAGTGGTTAATAACTGATAATATATTGCATACAGTATTTATTTCTGAGCAATGCACTGTGTACCCACACCCCCACCCGGGCACTCGAATACCAGCTAGTGGGCCAGTTAAATAAAAAAATCCCCCGGGCTGGTATTGCACCACAATCTGCCCCTGATTGGAGATCTCTGTCTAGCTAGAGAGCTTTCTTTCCGCTTATATTTTATAGGGTAAGTGTATCTTCTGTACCATTCAACAGAAGATTTGGCGAAGGGGTGGGGTCTCAGGAGAGGCGATGAGGCCATGGTTGATACTAAGGGTACCATGGTGCTTTTGCCTAGTGGCACCTCAGATGGAAATTCGGCCCTAGTGCCAGGCCAGTATTACACCACAGTGGGAGACTATACGGATTCATCAATGCAAACCCACTGGCGTTAGCCTCTAGTGGCTGCACTAGGAGAATTAAAAGAATAGTAATGTTCCACAAAAAAAAGCAGCTCTGATTAATCTTCCTAGTATTTGGGAAGTGGAGAGTATTATTTCAATACTGTCCAAGCTGTAGTTCAAGAATAACTGAATGATAAAATATCCCCCCTCCTGCCTTTTTTTACTGATGTCACACTGCTCACCTCAAAGCAGCAAGCCTGTCAGGATGGATTGCAGTGAGGGAAAATTTTCAGTGAGCATAAGGAAAAACCTGCCCTCCTTTGTTCACAGTAAGAAGATTGTCCCTCACTGTGAGCTTCCTGGTCAAGAGACTAGATTCCACATCTGAGGGGAGAAGGTTTACACTAGGTACAAGGGGTGGGAGTGGGATACTTTATCAATTACTCTTGTACTACAACTCGGACAGTATTGGAATAATGCTCTCCATGGCCCAAATGCTATAAAGATTAATCAGAGCTGTTTTTTTGATGAAACATTACTATCCCTTTAAAGCCAGCAAGCTCTGTACACAGGCCCCATAACGTTCAGTGAAATGGGATTAAATCACAGCATTTCCTCTATTCCTTGTTTAATACATAGCATTAAACAAGAAGTAGAGGAAAGGAATGCCTCAAAACACCCACAATCTGTCCCATTTCCCACCCCTTGACGCAAGTGGCGTTAAGGGGAGAATGCTTGACTACATAGATTAGTAAATTGATGCTAGGCAGGCATAGGAACTGAAAATTGATTACAGTGCCTGTTATTGAGAGGAAACGCCATCACACAATTACCCCACTATACCATGAATAACTCTAGACACAGCCCACACACTGGGGTGTTTCTAATAACTCAGTGAGTGCTATGTTTGGCTTAGCTATAATTTTTACAAAAGCTATTTATTTCATAAAAATACAGTACATCGTACAGGCAGATTTTGATTATCTATAAAACAAACTAAACTGTCTTAAAGTGACAGGTCCACTTTAACACATTTGTTAGGGGACTCTGAGGTTAATTAAAATTACCTTTATAGAGTTTGCCCATTGAGTGCCAGAGTGATGTCCATTGTGTTACAATGCAATATGCTGGGCACCCTGGTACTCTGAGAGGCTGATTTACAAAGAAGAACTGGAGTAATTCCCATGAGCACCAACTGCACTATAAGAACCAACAAAAATTCCCATTGAATTTAACCTTTGAATGCTACTTGAATATCCAATGGATTGAAAGTCCCTTTTTACCCCTCTGACACTCAAAGGATTAAATTAATGTTTTTTTTTTTTTTTTAATTTGTTCCCTCCCTTGGTGAAGTTGCTTTGCTCCTGAATTATTTCAATTCTTCTTAGTACATGAGTCAAACACTTTAAAAGAAGATCTCATTTGAAAGTGAGTTATAAATCCATCAGGAAATCACAGTGTCCTGGGACTGTGCGAAAATAAAGTGTGTGACTTTTTTTTTTTTAAGTCCATCCAGATTTACTTGCCTAAAGCACAGTCAATTTATGCATGTGCCAGCAGAACTGAGTCTGCTATTTTTCAAGATGTCATAGAAAATACTTTTTTTTTTTTTTGCTGTAGTCTTTTTGGTGATGTGTGGAAAATATATTTAGAACTTTGTGAGAATTTAATCCAACTCATCTTGATTTTAATCAAAGACTGTCTCCATCAAAATGGAAGGAAGGACTGTTTGAAACAATTAAGCTCACCAATTAGCATCACTGTAGTGATCCACCAGGAACAGAAGTGTTTTAATGTAAACTGTCATTTTAAATCAGGAACAGCATGGATTGTGACTTGTAAAAATTCTAGCATAATTATGGTTAAAAAAACCCTATAACATCATATACTTTAAAGAGAAACTACAAATAGCTCTTAATTTGTTTAAGCCTGTTAAAGCTACTTTGCAGTGCCTTAGATATGTCTCTAGAGTCCAGGGCAGTGCCTGGGAGGGGGGGGGGGGGTGATATTCATAATCTCTGGCACTCAGAGAGTTAAGTGGGAACAATTCCCAAGACACTGTGAACAGAACTGTCAATCTAGAATTGGTTGCATTGTGCAGTCTAGCTAATTAGGAGTGTGAAGCTTATGTCCTGAAGGACCTTAAAGTGGACCTGTCACCATGGGGGAGATGCACTATGGTGTGATAAAGAGGGGATAAAGTGAAGATAACTTCTCCAGTGAAATCACTTCTCTAGATCCCATCTTATTCTATGAAGTCTATGGAAAGTGGAAGACATCTTAGTGCATTGACTCCATAGAATAACATAGGAAATGGAGAAATGATATCAATAGAGAAATCATCTCCACTTTATCCCCTCTTTATCACACTTTGTGAATAATCCCCCATAAGGCAAGTTCAATTTGTTTTACAGAGAACTGAAATCCGTCTATATGTTAAACTAGCAATGTTTCTGTAAAATAAATCATTTTGTGTTTTGGTGGCGCACATGGGTATTTTTGGCTAATTCCCTTTGTACAGTATGCTAATTAGTCCTGTTTGATGTCAGACCTGCTTCTTTCTGCCCTATTAGGAATGACCCTAATGTGTGCTGTGTCTAGGATCATTCTTAGTACAGTGTCCGACCATGTTCAAGGCAGAGACCAAACCCCCGTGGAATTAAAGATTCAGTTTATTTGATGATTAACAGACAAATATGGACACCGGACTAAAGTCATGTGTCCACATGTTTATCTGTTAATCATTGAATAAACATAATTGTTTTACTTCCACAGAGGACTGGTCTCTGTCTTGAGTGGGCCGGATATTGTATTACATTTCTTTGGAGCACTGGAGAGGAGTCAGCGAGTGACTTTATTAGATATACACTAATACTTATTCATAGTGAATTAATGGTGCTGCTGTCCTTCTTTTGGATCGTAGGTTCATTCTTAGCCCAGTATGTTATAATGTATGGTCGATACTTGATTATAGCACCCCCAGTTTTTATATACTGTTTTATTCTCTTCTCTCTTCTTGATGGATTTTCAAGTTACAAGGGGAGTAGCTGTATGAAAAGTCTACTAGTGTACTTTACCACAGTTTTTTATGCTTTAGTAGCCAATTCAAAATGTGAGTAGTACCACTTAGAATCTTCATTCATACAGATGGATTTGCAATTTTTTGCCATTTGAGGAACCCTCACATTAATTTGTCCTACAGCACGGAGTTTGGTAATTCTGGCCCCAATACAGAAATGATACAACATAAAGTGCTACACTGTGCCATCCAAAAAATAATGGTTAATTTCTCAAATGACTATTTATAGTATGAACAAATGGCTAGTACAATATATAGGCAGTTTTTATATCTCTTTAAAATTAACAAAACTTAACTTAAGGTTATGAGTTGATTTTTAATTCCAGAATTAAGACATTTTGTAGTGAGATTCCAGGAGACGTATGTGTAGAAGATGTTCATAAAGGAGATGTGTGTACAGAAGATGTACATACAGGAGATGTGTGTATAGAAGATGTGACTACAGGAGATGTATGAATACAGGATGTGTGTGCTGCCTCTACTGGTAGCAGTGGGGACTTTTAAGTTCTGACTATTGCTGTCTATGGGAATCAGCCAGTTTTATGGCACTCAAAACTGTTGTTTGGAGCCATTTTATGGCTGCATAGAGAGAGACCCTGGCTAGTTCTTAAATCTCTCACAAAAGAGCAGAAAAATGCAGGTGATAAATGTTTTATTGTGTGTGTATATATACAATATAAAACTTGTTTTATGTAATTATGCCTGCAAAAGCCAAAGAAGCCATCAGGTGTGGACAAGTTGCACTGTTCAAGCTGTTGTTGGACTACAATTCCTATCATCCGTGCACAGCCATGCATTTCACATTTGTATGTATGTATCAAAAGTATGTTCTATGTGTGTATGTAGTATATATGTGTATACATACATGGCATTGTGCACATGAACATATAAATGTAGTGTAGGAGTGAGTGCTTCCACCCCTGATCTATGTATATTTATAGATAATATTATAATGTAGACTCCTTTTTAGATCTGACCCCCTCTGTTTATGTTGATGGCTAACCCTCTGGTTCTTAAAGGGTTAATAGAGCACAACTTCATCCTCTTGACACCTGATTGCAGAATTTTGCTTGAAGGCTTTAGAAAAACAGTCACGCACTGGAATCACTAACATTTCACTTTTATTTTAACAGGGTGACCTGGGTGCAGCACCAGAGAACACAACTGCTGGATATGTACTAAAGCTCTGGAGCCTTGGTGGTAATATGCATTAGCTTGTATCAACTAAAGTAATTCACTGCAAACATAATGTGATGGAATAATTGAAGAGAAATGTATTTCAAATATTTAATAATCACAACTTAACTCTTGGGTACTAGAGAGGTCTCTAACACATTGGTGACCTTTCTAATACTGAAGGAATTAAAATAATAATACAAAAACAATCTATTTTCCTTAAGGGGCAGTAAATGTTTAATTTTTTTTTAAATAATGTAATATTTTTTCTGCTGACTAAAATAAGGGGTAATCTTACTACTGAGAGATTTTCCATGTAACTCTTTGACACTCAAAGAGCTATTATGGCTCAAACATGTTTTTGACATTAATTGGAATTTCCTGCTGTGGCCACCAAGTGGTGCTGCGCCTATCACTCACTATGGAGAGGTATGGTCAAGACTCAAGCTCTCCCAGAGAATGCATAAAAAAAGCAAATAAAAAAAAAAAAAAAAAAAAAATATATATATATATATATATATATATATATATATATATATATATATATATATATACATACATATATAAATATATATAAAACAGAACAACTTTTGCCTTTTTGACAGCAGTTGTTGTTGTTTCACCCTTTGAGTCTTAGGGGGTATCCAAAGCATTGTGATGCAATGCATTGAATACCCTCTGGAATTCGGCTTACTTTTAAAATATTATGCGCGAAAAAGCGTGCAACCTTATAACAATCTCACCATGTCGCCTGGGTAAAAATGGCGACATGAGAATCTCGCACTGCTAAAGGTCACATCCTGCTATTGTTGAGCGCTGCCCTTCCCCACTTTCATTTTACATACGTGCCTGGAGGTGTATTTGCCCATATCCATGCATGCAACATTATTGTGAATATTACTAACTAACTACAAAGAAATCCAAAAATAAATATCTTATGAATTAGATATTTAACCTTATTGAGAATATTACTAACGGTAATGTCTAATTCATGAGCTAGTTTTTTGGATTTCTTTGTAGTTAGTAACATTCACAATAATGTTACATGCATGGATATGGGCAAATACTCCTCCAGCAGTTGGTAAGCGACCTGGCAAGTATGTAAAATGAAAGTGGGGAAGGACAGAGCTCAACAGTAGCTGGATGCAATCTTTAAGTAGGCGACATGAAAATCTTGTGTTGTCGATCAGTGTGAGATTCTCATGTCTTCATTTTTACCCAGGCGACATGGTGAGTTTGTTACAAGGTCGCACGCTCTTTCGCGTGCGACCTTTTAAAAGGATACCCAATAATTCAAAGGGTGAATGAACAGAAGGATGCACACCCATCTGGTCCTTACATGGTTAAAAAAGATAGATTTGATCTGTAAAAACATCCAAGCGAGAAATCTCCCAGCAATTATACTACTCTTGTTTTACCCAAAAGGCAAAGTGACAATAGGAGTATAAAATGTAGCTTTTTATAAAAATAGTTTATCACTCCATTAAAAATATTTAGGGGAAAAAAGAAGATGATTTTGTGAAAGAAGATATTTTGTCATTTTTATGGCATGAAGCTTGCTTGAAATCGTGGACTCTAAATTATATTTTTATCAGGTCTCTCACCAATGATTTGACTGAGTCATTGGTTTTTACCTACAGTATGTTCAGTTTCTTCAAAGGTTAATCCCTTCACTGCTGTTTTGATCTAAAGTTACTATTTCACCTTAAACTGCATTTGCTATTTTTATCACTGACTGTAGAGAGTGCTGCACAAGTCTTTTCTGCAAGTGAAGAACTGAACCACTTATTCTATCTGCTAGATTTCGGGTTGTCATTCAAAATTATAGCATGCAACTTTTCTTCTTTCTATTTTTACAGAGGAATCTATTATTTAATTTTTTCCTTCTCAATTTTATTCCTTAGAGGCTTTCACTGAACATAGAACACCTAAGAAATTCCTCCTATTTTTTAAATTAGGTCCTTTACAAATTCATGAAATAGTTCAATATTGAGTGGTCTAGAAGGTTGCAATGTAGTGTTTTAGTGACTAGAGCAAAGAAAATGTCATGTTTGTATAAAGAATAAGTTCTCAAGCTATATCCTCAATCCTCACCAACAGTGCATTATTAAAATGGGCATGCATTGTTATCTTAAGATGAGTTTTGTTCATTTTAGTTTTAAAAACTGCTTGTATATTGTGCTAGCCTTTTTTGGTAATATAAATAATTTTTGAGAAATTAATATATTTTTTGTTAGTGGTACAGTTGGGAGATTTAGGCTAATTCGTTTATTTGCAGGCCAATATTATCCCACAGTAGGAACATTTCTAATAGTAATACCTGGAAACTCCTTCCCATTGTTCTCCTGGAGAATACTCATGCGCTGCCAACCAGGGGATGTCAATGAAGCGATTAGATTCATAATGTGGGTGGGGCTTGGTTATCTATGTGTCCTAAAGTGGGCAGAAATTGGGCAGAACAGGATGTGAAAGAGGAGAAGTGGGATGGAAGTGCGAGAAACAGGATTGGAAGGAGAAGAAACTCACCACTGCTGGAGAATCCGCCTCTGTCCCTGGAGACCCAGTAATTCAGTCTGGAGACCGGAGTCTCTGAAGCCGATCTGGAGAGTTCCCACATATGCTAATAGCACAGCGAGCAATAACTTTGCCTTGAGCAGGACCAATTAGTATACTGTACAGTTAATTAGCATAATGTGTCACACTGTTCCACTAAAATATAAAGTTTAATTTCTCTCTCTATTTAGTTTGCAGAAAAAATGGCTAGAACAATATCAAAATAGATTTGAATTATATATAAAATAAACTAAATTTGCCTTAGGGTGACAGGACCACTTTTAGGACATTCTGCCATGGGAGCAGGTGGGTCAGTTAGTGTCAGTCATTCTGAGAACTGATGGATGGTTTAAAGTAGACAACTCTTGCCATGAAAGACTACTAAATGCATGTTTTCTGAATATCTCTGCTTGAGCAAAGATAACGTTCCTGAGCATCAGGGTCAAATTGTGAAGGTTTCCTGGGAATTTTTTGTGATCTACAGTAGTCCATGGCATCTCACTATCTGAAAAGACTTAAAGGGATAGGAATACTTCGTTTTATCTTTATTTTATTTTGTGGGCATTAAAAAAACATGAAGAATGATATAAGTCTTATCTCTCAAACCTTTATGGTTTAAGAGATATTCACAAGCAAAGTATCCCCCCATTCAGCCAGATCAGAAGGGAGGTGCCCAGGTAGACTGCAGAGAGGGACAATCTTCAATTAAGATAAGGGAAAAAAAAGCTTACCAAGGGGGGAAGGGCTTTCATTGTTTTCATACAAAGAAGATTGTCCCCTGCTGTTATCTGTCTTACAACCAGATTCACATCTGAGAAGAGATGGCTTACACTAGGAAAAAGGGGTGGGGAAACTTTGCTTGTGAATATCTCTTAAATCATAAAGGTTTGAGAGATAAGACTTATATCATTCTTCATGTTTTTAATGCCTACAAAATAAAATAAAGATAAAACAAAGTATTACTATCCATTTAAGTGGTTCTTTAGAATATGGGTGGGATTTCATTTTACTAAGAAATCCCATTTGTGCTGTTGTAAATAAACTATGATATGTATGTGTGTGTGTATGCATATTTCTATCTATCTATCTATCTATCTATCTATCTATCTATCTATCTATCTATACAGTTCCTTGCAGACAAGCCCCACTCATAAGACTACTTAATAATGAATCAAGTGCACATTTATTGCATCAACTTTTTGGCCCTAGTTTGGGCGTTTCTTAAAATATTTTTTTAAAGTCCCAAAGCAGGGCCGAAATAATAATAATTTGCACTTGATTCATCATTAAGAAGTCGTGTGAGTGGGGTTTGCCTTCAAAGAATTGTATGTGTACTTTATCTTTTCTTTGCAATTAATTTCACATATCTGTGACCTTTAAAGGTTTAAACAAAACATAAGGCCATGTGTAACCTACATACGAAGACCATTTTTATCTAGAACAAACCAACTGTTCAGTTGGAGACAAATGAAAATTCCCATGAACTTGAAGGGTTTATGGTTTGAGAGATATTCACGAGCAAAGTTTCCCCTCACTGACCAAAACGGTCAAGTCTGCCATCTAGCTGTCAGATTTGGAATCCGGTCAGCAGATCAACCGGTGGCTCTTCAGCAGAGCCAAGATTGCAAGATATAAAAATAACTATTTCATTGGAAGGGTCTAAAAAGTGTGCTTGCAAACTAGGCACACTTTGTAGACTATTCAAATGAAGTAGTTCTTCTTATATCTCGCATTCTCGGCTCTGCTGTAGAGCCACAGCCGGTCTGCGGACCAGATTCCAAATCTGACAGCTAGATGGCAGACTTGACCGTTTTGGTCAGTGAAGGGAACTTTGCTTGTGAATATCTGTCAAACCATAAAGGTTTGAGAGATAAGACTTGTATCGTTCTTCATGTTTTTTTAATACCTACAAAATGAAATAAAGATAAAATGAAGTATTACTATCCCTTTAAAGTGAAAGTGTTACTTTGTAACAAATAAGTAACTTTTGAAATAACTTTCAGAATCATCTACATTTAGCCATTTTTTATTTCAAACAAAAATGTATTAACTATTTTAATGTATGTATTTATTTTCCATTGTATATAACTGGGCTACTACTGGCTAACAGGGAGTGACAGTTGGGACAGGGATCAGTGTGGCATGTTAGTATCTGGTTCGGTGGATGAAGATGCCATGAATGACAAAAGAAGGTGGGCGTGTGCACTTGTGGGGGCACCAGTGAGAAGTAACATGTATTGAGTGAAGATGGCCGCGGTGAGTTATGGATTCAGTACGCAATCTAAGATATCAGAATTTATAGAACTGTTATATTGGATTGTATATCTCCTTATCATACTCTCTCTGTATGACTGTGTTCATATCTATCTCCCTGCTTGCCTGCCCAGAAGATAAAAGTGGCTCTTACTATCTCTATCATGTATATTGTATGTAACATTGTCTACACTCATTTCATCTAAAATAAGAAATGTTTGCCTGGACTGCAATAGCATTTGCTACTAACTTTCTTATATATGCTGCACGCAGCACCATCTGGCTTAACATCATCTACTATTACGTTGGCTTGTCTGGCTGAAAATAACAGCATTATCTATTATCCATTCATCCATATGTCTTCCGCATCATATTGTCAGTGTTTAACATTATCACAAGTACTAGTATACTGAACGCAAGATGAAAATGCTGTTATGACTTTGTTAATGCCTATACTGTTAATAATATAGTAATATATGAACACAACACAACATCTGAGCACATAGGGATGTCCTGATAACCCCACTATTTTATTTGTAGCAAGTCATGGACTGTTTATTTGTAAAGACCATTCTGAATACAAGGGCAGTGGGCACTAACCACAATTAATTACATGGCCTTAGCTCTCTGAACAGGACACTTTTACACATGCTTTAAATCAAGTGTAGGATTATATTTTATGGATGTAACATATGAACAATTAATTTTACATATGCCAATTGTAAGTATGTTCTATTTAAAATGATCAACCTACTTCATTTTTTTGCTGTTAGTGTTCCTTTAAAACCCTTTGAGTGCCAGAGAGGTGTCCAATGCAATGCGAGACAATGCATTGGATACCTCTCTGGCTCTCAATGGCTACATGGGGTTTTTGCAATGCATTGGGGAGATGACCAGCATTTAACTCAGCAGGAAAATTTGGTTTGCCCCAGATTTGCCTTACTTGCTTTTACACTTATGTGCAGTATTTAAAAGAACATCTTAAAATAATTTGAGGTTATTTGTAGGAATGGGCAACAGTTTTTGCCCAAATGAGAAAAGTAAGAAAGATGGCACTTTTCACTTTCAGCGGGAATTCCTGCTAAAAGTGCCTTTGTTTTGCTTTTTGCCTCAGCAATCCTTCACTGAACTGGCAGCCATATAAGTACACATACTTACCGCTAGCTTTGTCCCACTGCACTGGTAGCCGTATAACCACACATACAGCCCCCCCCCCCCACCCCAGCCAGGCACCCTGCCTGCCTACACAATACACATACACAACTGTGAGACTGGTTGATGTGTCACTCTGAAAATTATTCAAACAAATTCCTCATATTAATTTTAATGTTGAACACAGAAACAAAGGTGACTCTCCCTTGTGGTGGTAATAAGGTACTAGGCCTGCCTGCAGAACTGTGAGACTGGCTGATGTGTCACACTGAAAATTATTCAAACAAATCCCTAATATTACTTTTAATATTTTACTCATGAACAAAGGTGAATTTCCCTTGTGGACGCAATGACGTACTAGGCCTGCCTATAGAATTGTGAAACTGGCTGATGTGTCACTCTGAAAATTATTCAAACAAATCCCTAATATTATTTTTAATATTTTACTCATGAACAAAGGTGCCTATCCCTTGTGTACACAATAATGTACTAGGCCTGCCTATAGAACTGTGAGATTGGTTGTTGTGTGACTGAAAATTATTCAAACAAATCACTACTATTACTTTTAATATTTTACACAGGAACAAAGGTGCCTATCCCTTGCGGACACAATAAGGTACTAGGCCTGCCTATAGAATTGTGAGACTGGCTGGTGTGTCACTCTGAATAGTATTCAAACAAATTTCTACTAGTTTAGTATTTTTAATATTTAACATAGGAACAAAGGTGACTCCCTTGCGGTGGTAATAAGGTACCAGGTCTGTCTATAGAACTGTGAGACTGGCTGATGTGTCACTCTGAAAATTATTCAAACAAATCCCTAATATTTTTAATTTTTTGCACAGGAACAAAGATGACTTTCCCTTGCATTGGCAATAAGGCACTAATGCTGGCTGTCTGCCTATGCCTAATGCTAACTGCCTGCCTACACAACAACTGGACACTATCTCCTCCTCCTCTCTCTGAGCTCCAACAACACAATGAGATAATGCAGGCTGTCTGCTTGGATGTCTGTGTCATTAGTCCAACCCCCATCATGAAATGAAAAAGCCAATTGGAATAGAGACAAAGTGGGAAAGTAGCGCATGAAACGGAGAAGCTAATTGGACTAGAGACATGGAGGGAAAGTATGGAGGGAAAGTAATCGAGCGCGGGTAGTAGTTGCTGAATTTCTGAAAGTTTCAACGACATTCGGACCAGGACTAGTCGGTTTCGTATTTTTTTTGGTGAACGACCCTTGCCTGTCGGAAGGTCCGAATGTCGCCGAATGACCCCATTTTCGTAGAATTCCGAATGTCGCCGCCCCGAATCACACAAGTCTAGTGGCCATAGAACTATACATACTGACCACCCAGGCTTGTCCCACTGCACTGTTAGCCATAGAATATATACTGACCACCCCAGCCATGTCCCACTGCCCTGGTAGCCATAGAACCATATATACTGCACCCCCAGTCTTGTCCCACTACACTGGTAGTCATAGAACCATATATACTGCCCCCCAGCCATGTCTCACTGCACTGGTAGCCACAGAACCACATATATTTACCATTATCCTTGTCTTACTGCACTGGAAGCTATATAACCATATATAATGACACCCCCACCCCCCACATACAGCCTTGTCCCACTCCACTAGTAGCCATGTAACCACATATACTGACCCTTATCCTTGTCTCACTGCACTGGCAGCTATATAACCATATATACTGACCCCCCAGCCAGCCTTGGCCCATTGCACTGTAAACATGTAACCAAACATATTGACCACCAACCTTGTCCCACAGCACCGATAGCCATAAAACCACACTTACTGACCACAGACTTGTCCCATAGTAGTCTAGAGTGTGATGAGCAATGGGAGGGCCTTCAGCTGCTGCCAGGCTATAACTCCCATCATACTCAGACAGCCCTTCAGCTGGCAAGGAATGATGGAAGCTGTAGTCTGAAAGCAGTAGGAAGGCCTACCGTTTCCCACCATTTCAGCCTTGTCCCACAGTAGTCATAGAATCATACATACTGACTCCACAGCCTTGTCTCACAACACAGGTAACAATAGAAACACACATACTGATCTCCCAGGAGTCCCATCATTGTCTGACTACATTGGCAGGCATAGAACCTAACGTACGGAGACTGTATCCTATATAATAATTCACTAGGATGTTTGTCAGAAGCTATCATGGCAGTAGAGACTGCGTGTGTTCGGGCAGTCTCTATTGCACATGATTGCATCCCGTGAGTGAGGCAACGCAAGACTGCATCACGTGGAGCAGTGAGGTAGTGGCCAAGCAATGCTTTGTGTACCCCTGTAGCACTCAAAGGGCTAACATTACCCAGACCTTGGCTCGTGTACATGGGCTTTTACATTAATAGTGAAATAAATTCTTGGACAAAGGCAAAAATGGCAACGTTTTGTGGAAAATTAACTGGGGCCAGTGAAATTGGACATTTTGAAGATTTCCAAAGTGTGGGAAATTTCACAGTAAAAATGGGGAATAGTGCTTTTTGTGAAATTTCCTGTGAGGAAAAAATTGTGCTTTTCACCCATTTCTAGTTATTTGATCTGAATTAGCCTGTACTTGATGCTAGCATTTGTGAAAATAATATCTTTGTTTTCTAAGGTCTAAACTCTAGTCTCACATTTGTTGTATGGGAGCAGCCATTTTGCCTTTTTCCAGGGCTCCCTGTATCCCATAGCAATGAGGATATGTGTCTAAGAAGTGATAGTGCTGTATTATTCATAAATGGGCCATTATAAGATTGCATACTTTTCAAATACCAGAGGTGTAGGTACTAATCACAAAAAATGAACTACTTTAGCTTTTGTCTCTCATTTCAAACTGCGCAACAAAATCATCTAAATGATTTCAATATAGTGCACACAATGTAGTCTACACATACATTAAAATGTAAAGTTTAGGATAAAATTTGAGGAATCTAACCTAAAATAACTTTTTTACAGATGTTAGACAGAAACACATAATATCTAAAATAATATAACTCCAATTTCATTTTAAGCTGTTAGTGTTCCTTTAAGATTGCCACATTGATTTATCAATTTATCAGTGAAATATAATTTATAACAAATATATTCCTACTCTGAAAGAAGAACAGACCAGATCCACCCCATTGCAAGAACATTCATTCCACATCCAAGAACTCATTAAAAACCCCATCTCCCCTCCCCCTAAAAACAAAAAATAAACAAACCAAAATAGGAAGCACAAGGAACTTAATGGTGTGTGAAAAGGAAAAGAAGAGGAGGTAGGCAACATATGGAGTGAATCTCAGAGTGTGCGGGAAAACTTCCCTCTATAATGACTAAATAAATACCTTCCGGGTATATCTGTAAACGCATGTAATAACCTTATCCATATGTCTGTGGTTTCATCCAATTCCCAACAACGATTTTTATCTCTTCCCAAATATGCCTCTATGCTGCTACAAATTGTGGGAAAAGGACCCATTATTATTTAATGTACTAGCACAGGTCATCTTAAGTGTATTGGAACTGAGGGCCATATTCTGGAAACTAGAGAGGAGAAATTATGGAGCAAATCAACTGCATCATAAGGGATAAATAAAACATCTCCTTTGATTAAAAGGGCAATTATCATATTTTACTAAATCTACTCCTATGAGAGCAGATGTAGTAAAGAGCCCCGGGTTGCAATGTGCACCAAAATGCCTCTGATTTGCTAATTGGGGGTGTGTGTCATAAAACTGGCCTCCTGGGCTGGAATGTAACCAGAAGTATGTGGTTCTCAGGCACAAATTTAGGGATGGGTGAAATGTGAGCACAATTTACCACAAGACTTTTCATGAAAAATTTACGATTTTTTGTTTTTTCCTCGAAAGGTTTCTCCTTTTCACGAATGTAAAATTTTTTCACCTGTGTTTCCTATTGTGTAACATTTCCCATCACAATATTTCTTCTTCTGAGGACTGTAGTGGAGAAATAAGTAGCTGGAAAGTTGTGAGTCCTACAGCAACATATACCTTGAAAAATGTGTTAGCATGCAGAGTGCCTTTGTCTTTTGCCCACAACACTTCCTGCTTAATTGACACAGGCACGTATTCACGATGATTTTAAGAGAGGAAAAAAAAGGTAAAATCTACAAAGTGGCAGATGTGTATGGTAATGGCGGTTTCGTTTTCAGGTGATACGCATTGGGTTGGATGGTGGTCTGAGGGGTGACTTTTGATTAAGTCATACCTCACTGTTTCTTTGCGTCTTATTATTACTGCATATGTTGAAAAGTATTTGCATGTGGTATTCACTTGTTCTGATAGGCTAGCACTGTACAGAGTGGTCTGGTTCCCAGCCTTTGTTTTTGTTTACACTTGCACTTTATAGTTCTCTATACCAGTATCTTCTATTTTGAGCCTATTTAGTGTTTATTTCTTTACAGTGAGTTGATGTATGTTATTAACAAGCATTGTAGTAACTTTATTCTCATTGTTGGTTGTTATACCTTTTGGCCCTCTATGTCTCTCATATCCTATATTATAATTTGCTAAGGATGTTTGTCAGAAGCCGTCATACCCAGTAGAGATGGCTGTGCACGCTGCAGCCATGCACAGTACAGACTACCCGTGCTGTAGCTGATATGGAGCGGGGCGCTCTGAATTCAGACCGGTGTACTCTCTGAGCACCTTCCTGGGACCGCTTGGTCTCAGGAAGGTGCGTAGAGAGGATTACGGTCTGAATTCGGAGTGCCCCGCTCCGTATCAGCTGTGGCACGGGCAGTCAGTACTGTGCATGGCTGCAGCGCCGAAAGTGTTGGCCCGTGTACACGGGCTTTAAAACTAGTATGTTTTAATTGATTTTGTTTGAGTCACAGTATTTTCAGACTTATCAATAATATATATGTTTGTATTTGTTACACATTATTTTCGGTCGAGTGCCTCGTTTGTGAGCTTTTCTGTTTTTTGGGATCTCTTATCCCTTGTTTAGGAGTCATTGATAACTGACAGGATGACTGTGTACTTTTTACAATCTTTGCTTGTCCAGTGTTTCAGTGGTTTTCTCAAGCAGTTTATAGAGAGGCACAGTGCTCATTTTCAGTGGTGGAAGATTGAACCTTTGCCTTTCTGCTAACTTTCTGGCCTTGCCATCATCTCTATCACTCTCAAATTCATCTATATCTGAAGAAGAGGAGGATGTTGGTGGAACATATTCTAGAACTGCATCATCATCATCAGTCATCATTAGTCATCCTCAGCATCAGCATCGCCAGACACTTGTTGCCCACTACACGTATATTTCTCTAAGCTTTTAGAAGTATTAAACAATGTATTTTTACTTTTACAAAGTTCGCTACTACTTTGAGAACAGGTGTTTTGGTGCTTGTTTGTCTCATTGTTAGATGCAGCAATTGGTTCAGCTGCTACACCTTCCTCCATTACGCCATTGCCATAATCAACACTAGAATGTGACTCGTTGTCATCTTAAGTGTTCTTCTTATATATAATTTTTTGTACTGATGTTGTTGGAGGTGGAACTTTTGGTGGGACCTTGACAAACTGCATTCTCCCCAGCAGGAGAGGGATCATCATCATTTACTGCATACACTGCAGCAACCATGGCAATTAGTTTTTGAACTATTACTTTACTCCCATGTCCCTGGACCGCTCCACCTTTCCCCCTTCCCCTGTCACTTGTGTGTTTTCTGGACACTCTGTAGTACAAAACTGATGAAATGTGATGTCTTGCCTTAGCCCTCAACAAAATTCTCAATATCCTCTGCTGTCTATCAGGTCTGTGTCTGTCGCACAGCTCATGTCAGGCTCCCAGTCAGTTATCACCTAATATATATATATATATATATATATATATATATATATATATATATATATATATTTTGTTTTTTTTTTTCATTTATCTGTATTTATTAATTTATTGAAGTTGTACACCCTATCTTATCATAGTCCGTTAAAAAAAATGTATCACTAAAAAAACAAAATTGACAGCACAGAGACAATAACATCAAGATGAGCAAGTCATTTTGACCCCAGTTGCCTGTGTCTTGCCAGTCAGTCACACCGAATTCTGGGCTATTCTTCCTTACTCCCTTTTTTCTTCCCTGGAGTGCCCCAGACTCCCCTAATGCAGATAAAATAATGTCTTACCTAAAACACTCCCTAAACTAAGCTTAAATTCTCCTTGATTTGCCTATCTTCTTTAGCAGAAAAAAAGCAGAATGGCCCGCTGTGACAGCCTGTAACCCTTTTATATGTCTGCAGGAAAAGTAGAGAAAACTGCCATGTGTTGAGGAAAAATGCAGTCATCTGATTGATTTCAATACAATGAGCTAGGCGAAACAAATGTGGGAAAAAGGCACTTTTCACTGGAAATTTTTCCTCAAGCCTGAAGTGCCATTTTTTGCCAATTTTGGTTTGAGGTGAAAACTCTTGACCACACAAATGTCTCATTTTAAATTAGTAGCCTGCATTGTGCTGTCCAATGAGACCGAGAATCTTCCATCTTGCAGTTCCTTCTCTTTTCGCAGGGCCAACATGGGGCTCCTGGGGGCCTTTTTCAGACCTCTGCCATGCTCCCCAGTTGGTCTGCCAGAGCCTAAAACTTAGCCACAGCTTCAAAGGGGACCAAATCTCGAAACATGGACTGCTCCTGCATTCTGGGTTTGTTACTGTGAAACACAGACCTCCAGCTTGCATACCAGTTGAGAGGCCAGTTTAGGACTCTTTGAATGGCTAATGGAAGCTGTCTTGGGTATGCACCGTGTTTTTATTATGTCTGCCCCCATTGGGACAGATTCAGTAAACAAGATAATTGCATTTTATCTTTATGTACTAATAAGGAGCAGAAGAAACTGTTGAACGTTACTACAGTTGTCTATCAATGCTTTATGATGGTGGTGTGTGTGCGTGCACCAGGATGCATTAACTCTTCTGAGTGCCAGAGGGGTTAACCAACGCACCCCCTGGCATGCAATGGGTTAAAGTACTATAGTGCAAATACCAAAGTGCAGAGAATGAGTAGGGAGTCAGTGTTCCAGCTCAGAAAATGAGCTCCAGTGGAGGATTCATACATTCCCCTTCTCTGTCTTTCTACAGAGGGTTAATCATTACTATCATGTTCATAAGAAAAATGGAGTGTTTCTTGAGAAAATCACCTGCTTCATAGGGTATATGTTCAAATTCCCTGAATCCCCATAGATGTAAATGGGGGTATTAAACCCACTGAATTCTAAAGGAATACTCCAATGCATTGCTTCTCAACGCATTTGAGACTACTCTAACTTTCAACAGATTAAAATCTCAATGTTAATCAAAAGAAATTAATTGCCCCAAATAATACAGTTGTCTAATATCAGAAACAAAACATTAACCCTTCAACCCTATGAGTACCAGAGTGGTACGCAACACATTGTATCCCTCTAGCACTCAAAGGTTTATTGGTTAATAGTAATTATTAGATATAAAGGTAAGATTGATTCTTCAACAAACTTTTTTTTAATAATGAATTGTACCTTTGTAACAGTCGACAATGTTGTTGTTTTATTTTCTATTAAAGTGGCCCCCTCCTGCCCTTTTTCCATACGTCACAATGCCTCTCCACAGAGCAGCAAGTTGTTCTGGATGGATTGCAATGAGGGACAATTTCCGTCATCTCAAGGAAAAACCTGCTCTCCTTCGGCAAGAGGGGCCAGCTTTTTCCTTATACTGATAAACAGAAGATTGTCCCTGGTAGAGATCTGTCTGTTCATCTGACCAGATTCCAGGTCTGAGAGGAGGCAATATGATGTATGGAAAAGGGGAGGGAGGGGGACACTTTAACCACTTAATGGCCAGCGGTCCTGTGGGTTGGATGTGCCTTAAAGGAGCAGTAAACTTTTTTTATGACAAAAAAAATATATTTTAGGGAATTTCTTGTTGAGTAACATAAGTGTGCTCCCACTGCTGACAGATGCATATTTTCAGAGTTATTACAGTTTAAACCCGTGTTTATTTACATTAGCAGTGCCCTCTAGTGGTCAAATTCCAGTTAGTTCTCCTGTTACATTCTAATGGAGAAGAAAGTCAGTGACATACAGTTCTCCATAGAATGTGATAGAAACTGCCTGTCATTTGCTGTTAGTTAGAACTACCAGGAAGTAAATGCACAGTAAATTCACTTCTGATTATTTGAACTTTTGTAACTTCTGAATAAAACAACTGACAATGGTGGGAGTAACTTACGCACCAGGAAAAGCTCTATATTATATAAAATATTTAAGGACCACATAGACGTCATTCGACGAGCCGGTAAACAGATCACGTGCACCGGCTCACAGAACAAGACTCTGAAACTGACTGCTCCGGTCCTTAAAGCACAGACACGGTGATGTGTCAGGCCCGTCACCAGTCTTTAAGGGGTTAATAGAAAATAAAATGAAACAGACAAGGTTATAGACTGTTAGAAAGGTACACATTGTTATAAAAAAGTTTGTTGAAGAATTGATCGTACCTTAATAGCTAATGTTTACTATCCTTTTAAGGACCAACGGGGTGTGCAATGCACTGCTCACTCCCCCGGTCCTTAAGGAGTTAAAGAACTTTAGGAAATGAAATTACTAATAGCCACATCTGTTTGTTAATGTAAACGCATTTCAGGTGTGAGGCATGTCATTAATTTCTCCTTATTAGAACACAGGTTTTTTTTGTGATTGCATTTTGTCAGGTTATTTGTACTATGCATGGTTTTACATTATGAAATTACAGTCTTAAAAGACGTTTTGGGGTTAAACATTTCTTAATAAATGATTTACTACTGGATAGCTTTACAAATGATTTACAAGCTAAGCTAAAAGCGCCACTGGCAACACGTTAGAAGCAATCTTTATGCGGAATCTCATTGTCTTATTTCCTAAATCAGTGGTCTCCAAACTTTTCCTTCTGGCAATCTAGCAGTGCCACGGTATGAAATCAGTAGCTAGGTTAATAAACAACTTGCCTTTAGCTACATAAATGTACATATTCCATATTAACCCTTTGAATGCCAGGGGGTACGCTCTGCAATACGTTGCGTACCCCTCTGGCATTCAAAGGGTTAAGGGCTTGATCCAAATGTTGGAGATCAAAAAGCCGGTAGGGCAAAATGGATACCGACCGACAAAAGCAAATGTCTTGGTCGGTATTCTAATGACTACCGGCTTAAAGCACAACAGACGTTAGGCCACAAAAATGGTCTTGTGGACAAACTTATGTTATGTGCATTAAGTTCCCAAAATGCTGCTAAATAATGTCAGTATTGAGAATTTAACAGTAAAAAAGCTAACGATCGGTGCCTGACATACTGCCAAGCACCAGTCGTTAACTTCTATGTCTTACAATTACCTGTCATCCACTGTTCTTCTCCTTCTGTCTGTCTTCTCTTCTTTCTTCTATCTTCTACCTTCTCTTCTTTCTTCTTGCTGTAAAATAAAACATACATATTAATACAAAGCATTGACTATGACATCATTTAACCCTCTGAGGGGCAGAGGGGTACGTAAATATATGCCATGTAAAAATACGTAGCTTTCACTGAGGGAATTGGTATTGAGACTGCCTTTATATATAGACAATCTCACTTCCAGTTCCCTCACAGCCATTGGCTGGGGTGTTCTTACACACAATCTGATTGACTGGGATGTTGTTAAGCACAATGGCTGTGAGGGAATTGGAAGCGAGACTGCCCATATATAAAGGCAGTCTCGGTACCAATTCCTTCAGTGTGCTACAGGCATTGGCCCGTGCAGGGCAGAAGATGGACTGTGGCTCATCAGTGTCTCCGCCGCCACCTCCTCTGCTGCCGCACACAGCGGTGCAGACATCAACGTCAAAGCTACATGTTTTTACATGGCATATATTTATGACATCTATTCATGGCATATATTTATAACATTTATTCATGCCATTTTTTACTTATTGGTCATTAAATGGAGGAATGTTCTTAGCGGAATATTAATGGCACAATAATATGTTTTAACCTTTTGAGTGCCAGTGAGGTACTAACCCTTTGAGTGCCAGTGAGGTACGCAACGCATTGCTTTGCATTGCGTTGTGTACCCCTCTGCCACTCAGAGGGTTAAACAATGTCATAGTTAATGCTTTGTATTAATATGTATGTTTTATTTTACAGAAAGGAGAAGAAAGAAGAAGGATGAGAAGAAAGAAGAGAAGACTGAAGAGAAGGACAGAAGATGACCAGGAAGCTGAGGACTCCTCTGGACATTGGGATTAATGGTAAGTGTTACTTTTAATGAGATTTTTTTTTTAACTTAGTTGGGTTAACCCTATGAATGCTGGCGGGGTAATTATACCACACTGGAACTCATAGGGTTAATTCTACTAACGTCTGACACATTTTTCATACTTTGGATGTATTCATAAGGGGCTTAGAGCCCTATATCAATACATCCACTGAGGACTTTTTTTTTTACTTTTTATCATACAAGTTTCTGCAGCGGCTGTTTAAACAGGCGATAAGGGACTCAAGTTAAAAAAAAATGGATCTTAACTTTCCTGTGATAACTTGAGTCCCTTATCAGCTTTTCATGGCTAAAAAAGACATTTTAAAAAACACCTCTTAATGTTATCACACGACGGCTCTTTTTTTGCAGGTATTTTTTCACAGCACAGACATTTAAATAACTTACAACGCTGGAAAAAATGCCATCGACAGAAAAAACAGACGTCTCCAACATTTGGATCGAACCCTACATGTCTTCCTCATTGCTAAAGATCTGGAAAGGATTATTACTTTTTTCAGCCGATCCAATCTTCATTATTTAACCCTTTAAGGATCAGAGGGGTGTGCAGTGGACACATTTGTAGATAAAAACCCATCCTAAAGTTATCAACCACAATGTAATCCATGCTAATAAATTACAGAATTATTTATGTAATTACTCAAATATTTATGGTTTGTTAAAGCAAAAAATACATGTTAACTCTTTGAGTGCCAGAGAGGAATCCAACGCATTGCATTGCAATAAGCCTGATATCTTTCTGGTACTCAAACGGTTAATGTTCTAAGAAAAATTGTGAATGTCATTATACTGATATTGGGAGTTGAAATGTTAAAATCTGTTAATGTGGTCCTGTCTAAGGTAAGGTTATTTAATTTTTCTCTAATATATTTACACTACCCATCGTTGTTATATGTTAAAAGGACAAAATGGCCTAACACTTGCATCCAGACGTACTCTTTACATTATAGATTATAACCACTTGTCTGGAAAGGTACCAGTCTATCTGAGCAGTATACTCACTTCAGCTCTTCATTCTAACTATACCCTCCTCTTAACTGCCAGCAGCTCATTGAACATTCCACGCTACCTGAGCAGTATGCTCACTCTGGTCTCTATATTTCCTATAACCTCCTTTCCACTGCCAGCAGCTCAGTGAACATTCCACACTACTTAAGCAGCATGCTTACTTGGGCCTCCATATTTCCAATAACCTCTGTTCCACTGACGGCAGCTACCTGAGCAGTATGCTCATTGGGGCCTTCATATTTCCTATAACCTCTTTCCACTGCCAGAAGCTCACTAATCACTCCACACTGCCTGAGTAGTATGCTCACTCCAGTTCTCCTTACTTCCTATAACCTCTGCTCAACTGCTAGTCACTCACTATTCCAAACTACAAGAAATACATGGGTTGATCTGCCTTTTCCTACAATCTCTGAAAGCCTGAAATAACCTACAGGAAAAAAAATCTAATCTCCTGCCAGTTTCAAATCCTTAAAAATAACTGTGTGTTGTACTGAAAAATAACATTTGATTATATATAAATGGTAATGTGTGATTTGTATTTTATTGTTTCTATCCATGTGTAAATTAAAATTTCAATGTGTTCTTCCAAGTAAAGCATTAAAAAAATGAAATAAATACATTTTAAAGAAAATTATAAACGACCAATATTTTCCGTGAAATTAACCTTTATGTTTTTGTTAGCATAGAATTATACTTTATGCTAATTCATTTCTATACTGGTCCAATATTACTGCAAGCTGTGATATGAGTAAATCTAGGCAGAGCCCATACACTGATGTAATTCCTATTGCCACAACAAGTGATCAGCAGTAATTAGCATACTATTTAGGAAATTAGAATAAAGTGCCATACTGTGCCACCAAAATATAATGATGACATTCTCAAAGGCTATTTATTTTACAGACAAAAGGACAGACAGGTTTTAATCCTCTTATCTTAAGCTAACATGTCCACTTCAAGCACCTTATACATTGCACAATGTATATGTGTTAGCACAGGGCACAGAGGTTGTCTCAGTTACATTCATTTAAAATGTTTAATTTGTCCCCTATGGTGCAACTGGTTTACCCAAGAAGTGCTCCAATTCTTTTATACACCAGCCTTAAACTGCTGTACATGTGAAGTAAATATACTTATATATATGGAGACCAATCTCAAAAAGATTTCAGTATATATTTTGTAGACCTCTTTACCATCCATAAATCTCAGTGTTTGGTTATGCATTTGGGGATGGCAATACCAGTGTAACTCTCTATGATTCTGCACTAATCACTTTTTTGTGTTGCGCCTGCATAATGCCTCTCTATAAAGCTACTTACTCTAAAAATTCTCCTCCTTAGACTACTTGTATTATGGGAAGGGCTGCAAGGCAATGAATATGCATTCTAGGGTATTCCTCTATGTACTTTATCTTGCTATATTATAACAAGACACAGAGGAAATTGCATAAAATTATTTGATTCTCCTGCACATATTATAGGGGAGATTTTGGGGGCTTAGTTGCATTAAAGTATTAGCCCCTTGAGGACCAGAGGGGTGTGCAACACATTGTGCTCTGGTTCTCAAGGGGTTAATGATGGAGGAGTGTCACACTGGTATGCACTAAAGCAATCGCATGCACTCTTACATCACCTGGGTGCAGATGCAGCTAATATATGCATAGAGTATTGGTTCTACTGGCAGATTCTTTCATCCCTCCCCTTATAGAAACATAGATTTTGATGGCAGAAAAGAACCACCTGGTCCATCCAGTCTGCCTATTTCCCTATGTAATAAAATACACAATGTTACATATTTCACAGAATAGACTTACATCTATCGCAGGAATTTTTGAATTCCGTAATAGTATTTGTACCTACCACCCTTCCTGGGAGACTGTTTCATGAATCTATTACCTTTTAAGTAAAGTGGTACACGCATTACTTCTGAATTTTCACCTTTTAATTTGAGATCATGACCTCTTGTTCTAGTATTCATATTTTTATGAAAAATACTTTCCTCCTAAACAATTTTAAATCTTTTGATATATTTAAGGGTTCTAAATAGCTAATTTATTTGGCCCTGATTTCAAGTTTTGCTCAGTTAATTTATAATTTAATTTGTAATTCTCGCTCTTTATTTTATGCTATTAGAAATCTAGTTCTGCTTACTCCTGCTTTGAATTTGTTGTACAGTTCAGTACATTGTGCTGTTTTTGACTGACTTCTAAGCTACTTCTCAATGTCCTTCACTGTATTCCAGGATCAACACGTTTTACCACCTATGTCAAGGTTCTGCCCTTGTCCAGTGCTGTTTTCCCTGGTGAGCAATTGCCGTGTTTCTAACCTTGTTGAGCTCTGCCAAATAGCTGGACGAGAACAGATGGAAGTAGGTAAAGTTGTCCCCCACAAGGTATTTGCTATTAAAATTTGCATGTATACTGTATGCTTCAAAGAGAGAGTTGTTATTTTTCCATGGCTTTGGGTTGTAATTCCCCAGATTTGTAAATGGGGAATTGTAACCTAGGAATAAGTTGCTCTTAAAGAGGAACACTCACCACCTTTAAAGTCCCTCTTATTCGATTCTTGCTTCCCAATAAATGTTAACCCTTTGAGTGCCAGAGGTGTACGCAATATACTCCTCTGGCACTCAAAGGGTTAAATCTATGATTTTTTTTTTTTTTTTTTTGTTTTTTTTAGAAAACGCTCTTTTCACTGAGAAATACTCTTTAAAATGTAACTGCGTGATGCCACTTCAGGACAGGCTGCAGCACAGCTCTGTATCTCAGCCTGTCAATCTTTGTCTCTTCTCTTCTCCTCTCCTCCCCAGTTTTTCCCAGTTACCACCTCCTCCTCTGATGAAGGAATCCAGCATGTAAGCTGGAGCTCTCTCATTGGCACGCCAGGTCACATGATGGATTCCTCTGCCAGAGGTAACTGGGAACAACTGGGCAAACGAAGAGGGGAAGATAGACAGTCTGTGGTACAGACTGTCCTGAAGTGACGTCACGCGGTTACATTTTAAAGGTTAATTACGCCGTCAAAAGAGCATTTTAAAAAAACAAAAAAAACCCAAACATACCATGGATTTAACATTTATTGGGAAGCAAGAACTGAATAAGAAGGAATTTAAAGGAGGTGAGAGTTCCCCTTTAATTTAACAGAAAGATTTATGTATGTAGGTTCCCTTCAAGCAACATGGTTCTCAGTAGTAAGATCAGTTCCAGTAAGTGACCAAAATGTTAATCCTGTGAATATCTTTCACAGGGTTGACAGTTAAAGGGACAGGGGCATGTTCATGTCCATGCTTCAATCCGATAACACTAAATAATGTAAATAAATACACACAGAACAGGACGTTTTCTTTCTCTGCAGTAATATTTGGATAAACAATGAATGGGCAGAAAAGTGGCACATGAGGTATAATATATAGAAAAATAAGGTTATATATTTGAGTTTCAGAAACAAGCTTGCACATGCACATTAAAGGGATAGTAATATTTCACAATAAATGCAGCTCCAATTAATCTTCATAGTAGTTGGGCCATGGAGAGTGTTATTTCAATGCTGTCAGAATTGTAGTTCAACAGTAATTGAATGATAAAGTATCCCTCTCCCCCCGCCTTTACTGATGTAAAGACACACCAAACCACATCACAGAGCAGCAAGACTGTCTGGATGGATCACTGAGAGGGACAATCTTCAGTGAGCATAAGGGAAAAACCTAAAAACATGTCAAGGGGTGAAAGTGTTTTCCTTATGTTCACAGTAAGAAGATTGTCCCTTGCTGAGACCTGTCTGGTCAAGGGACCAGATTCCACATTTGAGGGGAGGTGGCTTACACTAGGTAAAAGGGGCAGGAGGGTGATACTTTACCGTTCAATTACTCTTGAACTACACCTCTGACAGTACTGAAATAACACTCTCCATGGCTCAAATACAATGAATATTAATTGAAGCTGCTGTTTTTGTGAAACATTACTGTCCCTTTAAATGATAAACTGCTTGGGGAATCCTTGCTAGAGAACAGTGCACAGTGAGACTCAGCTGCTACTAGAGCCAGTAGGGTTCTATCATGTATAAAAAGGGCCGAGAACAGAATTCTACATCTTTATTTATTCATCTAAAATATGGAGAACTATTTTGGGCATCATAATTTTCTATAATTTTTCTGGAAAAAGTACAGAGACCTGCAACAAACTAATTAAGGGATTGGAAGATTTTAATAATAAGGAGAGACTCTAGAAAATTGGAGTTAGTTTAAAATAGACAAGAGTTATGTAAGAGATGATAGCATTACTATTTACAAATATATTCAAGGCAGATGAAATACACTCTTTTGGTTGCTACTCAAAGAGCTCAGCAAAAATCAGGGAGACATCCTTAAGGCTTTTTTACAGTAAAGGCAGTAAGGATGTGGAATCCTTTGCTTCCGGAGGATGTGTAGATAATTTCAAAAATATATTATTAGTTCAGAACAGTATAGAGAATGATGATGGTTACACTGCATATAGGATGTTGATCCAGGGAGATGGTGATTGTCTTTTGGAATCAAGAATCATTTTGTTTTGCCTATTTGGGACCTAATTGGAAAAGGCTTCAATGAATGCAGGATGGACATGTGTTTTTTCCAACCTCATCAACTATGTTACTATTCTGTTGCTGTCATAAAATGAAGAGTAAAAATAAATAAATACATAAATATAAAAATAAAATTGTCTGTTGAGAGAAGCTAATGTACTTCTTGAACAGAAAAACCTGCATATGTAGGAAGTTTGTGTAAGCAGGAAGACTGGACGGATTTAATTAATAGTATTATAGTTAAGGCAGCACTCACTTGTTTCCAAGGAGTTCAGGTCTATGTGTTAGCTTCAAAAGGTCACAGTTGTGGTATCTATCCAGGGGAGGGCTGGCCTGGGGGGCAGAGGGGCAATTGCCCCCTGGGCTGGTCACATGTCTGGGACAGTGGGCCACTGCCTCACTCAATCTCCCAATTGCTGTTCTAAATGGAGCTGCACTACTGATACCACAGAGCTTGCAATTGAAATGGAACTACACAAATGATACCAAAGAGCTACAATGCAAATAGAGATACACTAACAGCATAACTTATTTCCCTTGTAAGCTCTATGGTATCAGTCATGTTGCTGTACTTACATCGTAAGCTCTATGGTATCACTAGAGTAGCCGCATTTGAACTGTAAGCTATGTGGTCTCATTTGACTTACTTAACAGTATGAATGCCAACATTAAAAGTAACTAAAGGGGGTAGGCTGGGACAGTGAGCTGGAGAGACTGAAAAAATGGGCCAGTAGATTGTATTTGCCCCCCAGGCCACAAGTTGCCAGACCTCCCCTCTATCTATCTATCTATCTATCTATCTATCTATCTATCTATCTATCTATATAAAAAATAGGGTACATAAACTTATATATAGTATCAAAAGATAGATTAGCCTATATTGAAGCAAACCTCCCATATATAGTTTGCACGGTTATACTAATACTGGGGAAACCTTATTAAAGCGGAACTTTTAAATCTTACTAAGTCGCCTTGCATTCATTAAACACATGGCGACTAGCTTGGAAATAGATGTCTTACCTTTAAAAAATAGCAGATTGTAAAGAAATCCTTGCCACTTGGAGACTGGAACCCAGGGTACAGCGCAGACATCTTGTCTGCACGCCTGCGCTGTCAGTCCCCAAACGGCAAGGATTTCTTTACAATCTGCTATTTTTAAAGGTAAGACATCTATTTCCAAGCTAGTCACCTTGCGTTTAATGAATGCATGGCGACTTAATCTGAAAGTTCCGCCTGAAACAAATGCATACCAAGAAACACAAAATGTTATCTCATCCTTATGGTGCAAAATATCCCCATTCCTTAAGGGGTTAAATACTCATTTATTCTTAGGGTATATTTCCACTTTTTTTGGAAAAAAATGCAAGTTTTTATTTAATACATCTAGGGGTGGTGATAAAGAGGTGATATAGTGGAGATGACTTCTGCAGTTTATCTTTTCTCCAGTTCCTGTGTTATTCTATGGAGCCTATGGACTAACATTTCTTCAGCTTTAGTGCATAGGCTTCATATAATAACATAGGAACTGGAGAAGTCATCCCTTTATTACCGCTTAGTGAATCTCCCCCTAGAGTTGTGCTCTGTTGTATATCTGCAGTGTTATAGTTTAACCCCTTTGATGCTAGAGAGGTCTCCAACACATTGTTTCACAATGAATCCAAGGGGTTAATAAAAACAACCTTCATTGCAGTTATTGTACATCATTATTCATATAAAAACATCAATAAAAATATGATCATTGACTACTAGCTCTGGGGAATCAGGCATGCAGTTCTGGAAAAGCAGCAATATAGTAAACAGGCAAGCGAAAGCTTAAACAAACTGTCACACTGTCAGAGTTTAAAAGAAGTAAATTATGTAAATATACTTACAGCATCTCGATGGCAGCCTTTAGTAATCTGGATTCTTCCTCTTCCCATTTTTTCTGCTTGACTTCTTGTTGCACCTAGCTGGAAGGTATGATTTCTTTTTTTTTTTTTGAGTACATAATTATACAGCAACACCAGGGAAACAAACCGTGGAGATGTGTGTGTGTGTGGGGGGGAGTTCCTGAGGTTTCCTGGTTCTCCACTTTGTGGCTTTGATTAACCCTTTGAGT
Organism: Rhinophrynus dorsalis; assembly: GCA_037306005.1. NCBI lineage: Eukaryota > Metazoa > Chordata > Amphibia > Anura > Rhinophrynidae > Rhinophrynus > Rhinophrynus dorsalis. The sequence goes on from CM074718.1 coordinate 580,741,003, forward strand.
GCTGGAGGGGGGTGCAACGCATTGCAATGCGTTGCATACCCCTCTAGCACTTCTACAGGTTAAAGGAAGCAGGGTGACTATTTTATTTCTGATCTAGGGTAATTAACTATTTGAACCCTTTGAGTGCCAGAGGGGTACGCAATGTATTGCAAAGCAATGCATTGCGTACCCCTCTGGCACTCAAAGGGTTAAAGTGCGGGCTGCGTGCACTTTGCTTTGTGGTCTTTTCCAAACTAAGACCTGGATTACATTGCAGTTAATGACTTCTAAAATGTATTCTTATTCTGATCGGATGGGGGCAACTAATTACAAGTGGGGTTTCTGTGCAACTAAAAACTCCTATCGTGGGTATGCCAGCCTAGGTGCCATTGACGCAAGGATCAACTTTAAAGGACCACAGACAAATTTTATTAATAAAACTCCATTAATCGTAATCGGTGGTGAAAATCCACAGTTCATCAATTCTGTAGACTAGTGCTCTAAAATTAATCTTTATCTAGCACTGGAGATTATGTCCATGGAGGAAGACATAATACTTTGCTGCATGACCTAAGGACTCCTTCCTTCCCAAGAGGCCTGCAGCGGGACTCAAGGACCCCAAACTTCCTTCTTTCCTAAATAACCTTAAAGTGGAGATAAATTCTTCAAGGGGCAGTGTGATAATTCCTAAGTTATTCTATAGAGCCAATGCAGTAAATGTTCTCCAACTTGAGAGATCTAAGAGTGTAGGCCCCATAGATTAACATAGGATCTGAAGAGTTGAAACACTTTATCACATCTTTATCACACCTTAGTGTATTGTCCCCTGGAGTCACCATCAAATTATTGCATGTAGGATTGGTTTGATCCACACTGTTGTTATTGTATTTGCTGTGATGCCTCTTCTCTCAACAATCCTGTTGTTAACCCTATAAGGACCAGAGGTGTACCACCACTCTGGTCCATAAAGGTGTAATATTCTGTGTATGATCTAACATAAGATCTTCCATATTGTTGATGTGCAAACTTTAAATAAAGAATTTACCAGAAATGCAAGTCTCATAACTCTTTTTCTTTAAAATCCAAATACCGTATAATAACCTTGTAATAAATGGCTCTCTATTTGCTTAAAAGAGGGACTTACCTAGACAGGTGGCATATATGCAGCAGTCAGATACATCTATTTTTTTTTTTTGCATTTCAGCAATCTTTTACCACCTTTGGAATATTTAGATTAATAATACCTTAAGAAACTTGGGTGGACACTTTCTCTATGGCTCTAGCCAGCCCCACTTATGATTCTAAAGGGACATGTAAACATTCTCAAGGTAGTAAAATGTCTGTGTTCAGTTATAGACTACAGCAGAATTCAGCATCAAAAATATTTAAAGATGTAACTGTCTGCTGTATAAATGACATATGCTTAGGTAAGTCCTTCTGTTAAACAAATTAAGAATGATTATTCAAAAGGTAAAGTTCCCTATAACTGAATGTTTATGATGAGATCAAGGAGGAGAATGCACTACGTTGTTATAGAGGGGTGATAACTTCTCCAGTGGGTAAAAACTCTCAAGTTCTACGGCATTTATGAGCTAAACTCTCCAGTTGGAGACGTGTGCATTGCTCCATAGAATAACATGAATTGTAGAAATTATAACCTGTATCACCTATTTATCACACCCCTTTGCCAGGACTGCAACACTCACTCTGCAGTTCCATATAACGATAAGCAAGTATGAGTTGCAAATTCTTTTTGTAGGTTTTAACTACATGAATGTTTGAGAGGTAGCCAGCACATTGCATTAGAATATGTCAGGTATCTCTTTAATAAGAAATATTGAAAACATCAAGAGGAAATTTCCTTCATGAATAGGGCTTTTCTAGGATCTTTAACCCTTTAAATACCAGAGGAGTGTGCAACATATTGCTTTGCTATGCATTGTACATTCCTCCAGCACTCAAAGGGTTAAAGGTGCGCCTTTTGCCAGTCTATAATATTAACCCTTTGAGTGCCAGAGTGGTACTCAATGCATTGCAAAGCAATGCATTGCGTTCCCATCTGGCACTCAAAGGGTTAACCCCTTAAAGGGATAGTAATGTTTCATAATAAAAGCAACTATAATTAATCATCATAGTATTTGGACTTTGGAGAGTGTTATTTCAATTCTGTCAGAGTTGTAGTGCAAGAGTAATTCAATGACAAAGTATCCCCCTCCCACCCCTTTTACTGATGTCAGACTCTTCAGCCAGATCAGAAGGGAGGTGCCCAGGTAGACTGCAGAGAAGGACAATCTTCAGTTAAGATAAGGGAAAAACCTGAAAAGCTTGTCAAGGGGGCAGGGATTTCATTGTTCTCACAGGAAGAAGATTGTCCCCTGCTGTTATCTGTCTGGTCTATGGACTGCATTCCACATCTGAGAAGAGATGACTTACACTAGGTAAAAGGGGCGGGAGGGGGAAACTTTGCTTGTGAATATCTCATAAACCATAAAGGTTTGAGAGATAAGACTTATATCATTCTTTATGTTTTTTTAATGCCTACAAAATAAAATAAAGTTAAAATGAAGTATTACTATCCCTTTAAGGACCAGAGTGCAATACATTGTGAAGAAAGGATGAATATATTTTATTAATTAGAAGTGCTTCAAAAAGGCAAAGGGGTAGTGTACTAATAAAATGATGCACTAAATAAGCACTGGAAGCAATTTTGTCTCCTCCCTAAAATCTCTATAATAAGCTGCCTATACCTAAAATACTTTCCTAATGCCACCTGTGCCAGGGGAGGGCAGTGTGGGGAGCCTTATATTGCTCTGTGACTTTTTTCTTACTGTGTACTAACAAAATGACATGAGTCCATTTTCTTGTGAGTAGCAAACGGGTGGCATTTGGATACTGGTAGGCACTACAACTATAATAAATGTATATAGTTTTTATGCCAACCTCTAAGTGTAGCAAATGAGCTGCTATGGTAGATCTGTATATTCCTCCTAAAGTGTTTGGAATTACAATAACTGACGTAGTATGCGTCTTGGCACAGTTTATTTTCAGCAAGGTCATGTAAGGTCAGTGGCCCTGTATCTTTTGCCAGTGACCCAGTAGCTTATATCAGTGACTTTTCACATTTTTGTCACTTTGTCTACCAAGGAATAAGGTGATCTGGTGCCATTCTTTTTTTCATTAAATTACCCCTGGTGCTTAGAACATTGAACTATCAAGGCACATTCTTATTCGTATTATCGTCCTTTATTTATATAGCACCAACTTATTCTGCAGTGCTGTATATACACATTTGTATCACACTTATGAATATGAATATGTATAAAGACAATTAGAGCAACTCTGAAGCAAATCAACTGCACCATGGGGAACACGTATAAATCCCCATCAATTTAAACTGGGCTTTTAACCCTCTGAATGCTAGAGGTCTCTAATGCATATTTCCACAAGAGGTTAAAAGCTCCATTTAAAGCAACGGGAATGAAGCCATTGCAAGGCACCAGACCCAGAGCGAAAGGAGGCCCTTGAGCTGCTCTTGCATCGCCCATTTTACTCCCCTCAGGACACCTTGAAAAATACTTTGTGGGGACTGGGAACTGATATCTGGTGGGATATAAAATGTAAATCTCCCTCACCAGGGCCCAGCTCCTTCCCTTCTTTTCAATGCTTGTGCTAAAGCAAGGAAAATGGTGGATGGGAATGTAGCAGACAGTGGTCAGTAGGTGACACATACCAACATTTCAAATGGCCAAAGAGGGACACTTTTGTTTTAGGTCGTGGTGCTGGGGGTGTGGCTATTGGGCTAGCATTACCAACAATTTTTAAGTAATTTTATGACATATTGACACCTCTTTCTTTATCGAATAAATGACTTAAGGCACTACCACGGTATTTTAATTACACGATTAATTTATAAACATATATACTGAAGTGTAAACAAAGATTAATGTGAGTTTTATTGTTGCAGAGCAATGTGATACAATTATATACACACACCACACAGTCTGATCTCCTAAAAGGTGCAACACTAGGGTGGGGAAGAGGAACAGAGGGATTTGGGTCTCAATTAGGTACTGTGGAGGTATGTTGCACACCTAAGTGTGACATTAGAGTTCATCACCAAATCAGGTAACAGTGTAGGTCTTTGCTAGCTCAGTGACTGAGATTCATGTAGTTGAGTGAAGAGGAAGGGAGCTGTGACAACGTGCACTTACCACCTCTCCTGTTACCTTGTCAGCCTATATATACATTTTGGACACACATTTGTAGCCTAGGAAGCAGAAGAGTTACGATTTCTTTTTGATCCCTTCGTCTTCCTTCCACTGGCTATCTGGTCTGGAATCTCATTGGCCGGAAGTTTCTATTTCTAGCATCAGTGTTTATCTTCCAGTGTATGGATATCAAGTCTGTTCAATTGCTTTCCTGCTGAGAGTGTTTGTTCCTGATCTGATCTCAGTTTGTTTTCGACCATCCTCCTGTCTCCAGTTGTGACCTCGGCTTGTTCTTGACATCCACTTGTCTCCAGTTGTGACTTTGGCTTGCTCTCTACATTGGCTTGTCTTCAGTCCTGACCTTGGCTTGCTCCAAAATCTGCCTGTCTTCAGTCCTGACCTTCACTTGCTCTCGACATCCATTCATCTCCAGTCCTGACCTCGGCTTCCTCTTGACATCTGTCTCTGCTCCCTCTGCCTGATCAACAGTAGAGAGTATTCTCTATCATCCTTCAGTCAACTACACCTAATTGTGCAGAAATTCACCTGATGCATAAACTTACCAGGCCTTCATCCTCCAGCTCTGCTCTACTCTGATCACCTGTGGAGAATTTGCCTGTCTGGGACTATATACATAAGGCTCTCATCCACCAGTATGGGTCAACAAGTGATGGTCTGTCAAGAATTCATCTGTACGCCAGACTCTTATCCACTAGTGTGGGTCAAGGACTGATTTGCCTGTTTGGGTCTAATCTCCAGTCTCTCATCCTCCAGTTCTTTCCCCGCTGCCCTGGTTTCTGTTGGACAGTCTTGCTCATCATCTGATTACCTGAATCAGTCTGAATCAGTCTCAGTCATTCAGTTCACTCCTCTGCTAGCTTCTTGACTCCATCAGAATTCCTGCTCTCACTGTTAGGGGTACTTGGGAAACTCTGTGCAAACATACATATTATGCAGGTTTTCCTATACTGGTCCTGCCCACGGCTCAACTGCAGTCAGACATCTGGCTTTGCAGCCAGCAACTTTAATTCCGCTTTGGCAGCAACAAGGGAAAAGCAGTGATGGTCCACGTTCACAAGACACGTACCGTATCCAGCACTATCTATCAACTTAGTATTGCACAAGTTCCCCAATTCACTACAGAGAGCAGCAACCCCTGGGATCACAGCGTAGTCTGCAATGCAATGCACAACAATAGACTGGAGATATCTCTAGCAAGGGGTTATTGCAGGGTGCATGTGTGGGTTTATTATCTTCCAAGTGATCTGCATCTCCATGTGCTGTTACAACCCTGCAATGGCCTGGAAGTCTTTCATTAAATGAGCTGGTTCCTGTCTCTTCAATAGAGATAGAAAGACTTCCAGGCCAGTGTAGGGCTGTAACATCACATGGAGAGTCAGAAAACTAATTCACTCATCCAGGTGAGTATGTGTTTTGTAAATACAAATGCACAGATTTACATTATGAAAGGAAGGGGTGCTGTGGACTTGTGTGTTTATATAATTTTTTTAAACAAAAGGAAAGACTGCCCATCAAATCCTGACTTAAAAAAAATAGTTACATGTTTTTGGCCAAAGGCATGGAAATCCTACCTAGTACCCTGTCAAGGCACCCCAGATTCAGGCAAGTCTCAATCAGCCTACAATCTGTTTAGTAGAATGCAATTGAAAAGCAGAGATACTACCTTACCTCTACTGGGGGGAAAATAATCTGAATGCCTCCCTTTTGCAATACATGAAGGGATTGTGAGTTTTTGGGCAAGGTGAAAGGACAGCGTCCACCCACCTTTTGCAGTGAAGTCAAATTGCCTCAGTATTAAAGGGTTAGTAATGTATATTTAAGTCATTTGCCAAGTCTTCTTTATATTAAAATTAAGAGACTGCGTTAAATGTAAGTCCTTACTTTTGTGTAGTTCAAAAGTCATGAAGACATCCCCCACCCGCCCCTTCTGGCTATGTCATTTTAAGTCAGCAGTATGGAGAGGACGGCTGCAGCGAGGAACATAATTCAGTAAGCAAAGGGAAATCCTGCCCTCCTTCGTCAAGTGGCCGGGCAGAGGATCTTTATCTCTTCATAACATTTGAACTACACAAAAGTAAGGATTTACATATAATGCAATCTGTTAATTTTAAAATAAAGAAGAGTCAGGGAACGACTTTTAAATAGACATTACTATCCCTTTAAGGAGATCATCATAGTATTGGACTATGATATATCCAGTGCTTGTAATCACTCTCAATGCTTGTAATCAACAGGTAAACTAATTCACAAAATAACTGTGGATTCCTGTATTTGTCAAGTTCACTGGTCTGTCTCCATATATGGCAAACATGGTGGGTTGGTATTTCTATTGATTATGAAGGTTCCCTGCTGAATTTGTGATCAACAAGGAAACATGAACCAAGTAGCTTTTAATCAACAGGAAAACTGACTGACGCACCGAAAGAGCTTGTAATCAACAGGAAAACTGACAACATAGTGTTTGAAATCTATAAAGACTATGCTATGTAGATTAACAGAAACATTGATTCTAAAGCTTTCAGTCAGAGGAATTGATCCATTAGGTTTTCTACCAAATTGACTCTGAGCGGTCTATTTAATAAAAAGGTGCTTTAAAAATGCAAGATGTAACAAATAGCAATTGTGATTGTGTTTGAAATATTTAATAATGCTAGAAAGTAATTTTTAGCCTACAAAAATTTGAATATTATAGACAAAATGCTCATTGATTTTAGAAACAAAAATCCCATTGTTGATAAACTTGGCATTGCTGCTAAAAAATAACAGTGTTAGTAAAAAAAAATGACATTGTAAGAAAAGGTAACAATAAAAAAATCACATTTGTGAAAAAAAAAAAACAATTTAGCAATGCTAACGAAAATTAGCATTACTGCTAATAAAACTAATTGGACTATAGGGAAGAAGTAAAAATTCCCAAAATGTCCACTGGATTAAATGTGGATTTTATACTCTTGAATGCTGTAGCATTCAAGGGGTTAAAATCCCCATTTAATTCAATGGACATTTGGGGAATGTTTAGTTCTCCCCTATAGTCCAATTATTTTGTTCCAGAATCCTCCACTTCTTTTGAACATACGGCCCTAAATGCCTTACTTATTTGCCCTGCAATATTCACGAGCAATTTTTTTAAATAGACTTCAGAGATCAGTCTTTATAAAGCACTATCCTTGTTATGGCAATGCATGGCCCGCTGCCATTTTATTCCATAGTGGACTAGAAAAGTAGGAAGCAGATACCATATCACAATGCACGCTTTCACTCAGTCCAAGTAAATACACACACACATAGTGCCCACACAGTAACCTAGTGCCACAAACCACTAACAGTACTAAATTACCATCCCACCACACACTCACCAGTGATAGCAGGGAGATTCTCCAACCTCTAATAATTGAAGGCATGGGGACGACTGCACCATAGGGGCCAGTGGGTCCATCCCCATTTCCTGTTCCTCCCCCACACCTCCATCCTCCCTGTTTAACTCTGAGTGCCAGAAGGGAAAGTTTTGCATACCATCCTGGCACTCAAATGGTTAAAAATAAAACCCATCCTGTTCCTTCTGGAGAATCAGGCACAGAGAGAACCAGTCTCACTCAGGGTATGACTGAGATATAGCCCAAAATGAAAAGTTTTGTTTTCCTTGCTCACATGAGTAGCCAATTAGAGAACAGCACATTGCATAAACAGACATGCACGGCAGCTCTTAATCGTGAAATTATTCACTGTCCCCAGACAGACCTATAGAGGGCTACTGCAAATGTCTTTTTTTTTTTTTTTTTGCAACATATGCGCTGATTGGCTACTTCATGTGTGGAAAGAAAGAAAAAAAGGTTTCACTTGTGGATTAATATCATTCATTCCCTAGCTGTACCTTTAACAGTGCAGGAGACAAGCCTTGGCAATCAGATACTGGATGCATGGGCATCAGCACACTGTTTTACCTTTTCACCATGGAGAAACCAGGGCAGTGTTACATTTGCTTTTGCAGTGAGTAGGTTTTCCAGAACCCCACCTCTGTTTCTCATGCTTCCATAGACTAGGGTATATCTTCTCTGTTAGCTGTGATGCAGCTGACAGGAACCCAGACACCAAGTCTGCCAGAAGTTCACACAAAATACATGACCTGCAGAGCAGCACTGTACTTTGCGTCCTGTCTCCCTGCTTAATTATTTTAGTGGCATAAACTGGTGAGTAGCATGTGGCTCACCAGCTGGTGTTAGACCACAACACTTTTAGGGCTGGATTCAATGTTACCTCCCGTTTTATCAAAAATGTTCCTGTTGAAGTCTATAGGGAAATCTGGTGATAAAAGCAGGGATAAAATCAGCACCTACATTTGAATCCAGCCCTTAATCCTCAGTTAACCATTTGTTGGCTGAAGATGAGGTCTTTTATAGTCCATCACCAGCTGGTGAGCCACAGGATGCTCACCCTCTCATAGGATTACTGGAAGTGTCTTGCCCCTACCCTTCCTCCTGTTCCTTGTCTTTTGCTTGAGGAAATGAAATCAGGAACATGCCTGGTTTTACATTTCAGGAGGTCCTAGGCATTGCACCCTCCGGCTCCCTTGGCTTGCCTTGAACCATCTCATGACTCCACTCCTTTATTTGACACCTCTTTATTCTGTGGTCATATTCACTAATTAATGGAGGTTTGTCTACATCCGCCATCAAAAATCATAGGGCCCAGGAGAAGTGCAACTGGCAGGGTCCCACACCCAAATATGTTCAAAGTTCTGCCAACTCATTGACTCCACCCACTACTGCCCCAACCCATATTATAAATCTGGGGGATATCTGTCAGGGGATGCGAGGAATTGATTTGCCAGTGGAAGAGAGAGCATTGTGTGCGTATGGAATGAGAGACTTATAGGATGGAGAAAATCTTGTGTGGATGGAGGAGGGAGAGAGACCTGTAGGAGAATGAAGTAAAGTGGACAGATAGCACTGTGGGTGGAATAAAGAGAAGCTGAAATGCAAGTGGCCTAACTAAAGGGAGTGCAGTTCCAACACACCTAATTACTTAGGGGTCCCATCAGTTCTGTGCCTCCCTGCAGCTCCCTAAACACAAAACAAGCCTCTTTGCACCTATCTGTGTCTGGCAGCCCCTGAGCACACCACATGATGCCAGCCAGTTAAATAAGGATATAACAGTGAAGTTTGCAGGCCATGGTGTAGCTCTCTCTTTAACCCACTGAAAACTAGCATTCCTCAATGTATTGCTTCTCAAAGTGTTTAAACCCTCTGTAGCATTCTAGAACTGTCACCTTGATTCTAGTTTACATATTGGAAAACTTCAATAAAAACTGCCTATGTGTCAGGTGATGTTTTACGGGCTAATGAAGCCTTTTCAGTGACAGTTCATATGCTAATTAAGGTTTTCAGCATCTTTTCATATGCTATGTAATGTTTTCAATGTAATTTCATACGTTAATTAAGCACTGTGCTTCCCCATGTGACTTTCACTTTTCCTTAAAGGGATAGTAATGTTACATAATAAAAGCAGCTCTATTTAATTATGATAGTATTTAGACCTTGGAGAGTGTTATTTCAATGCTGTCAGTTGTAGTTCAAGAGTAATTGAATGATAAAGTATCCCCTTCCCTCCCCTTTTACTGATGTAACACTGCTTAGCTCAGAGCAGAAAGACTGTCCGGGTAGATTGCAGAGAGGGACAATCTTCAATTAAGATAAGGGAAAAAAGCTGAAAAACCTGTCAAGGGCAGCAGGGTTTTCATTGTTCTCACAGTAAGAATATTGACCCTTGATGTGATCTGTCTAGTCTATGGACTGGATTCCACATCTGTGGAGTGGGAGCTTATACTAGGTAAAAGGTGCAGGAGGGGGAAACTTTAACATTCAATTACTCTTGAACTACAATGCTCACAGTGATGAAATAACACTAGGCTGACCAGACCTCACCTTTAACCCGGGACACATAGGAAATAGGCATATTTCAGGACTGCACTGAAATAAAAGCAGTTCTGCAGTATGCATTTTTCCTATGCGTCCCCGGTTAAAGGTGAGGTCTGGTCACCCTAAATAACACTCTCTATGGCTCAAATACTATGAAGATTAATTGGAGCTGCTGTTTTTGTGAAAAATTACTATCACTTTAAGTAAAAGAGTGAATATTTCCTAAACTGTACGTTTGCTGGACTTTTGGGTAACATGAAACATAGGCAGTTTTGAATGAAGTTTTCAAATATTTTAAAAAAAGGAGCTAGGTCTACTCATTTCTTTTGTCCTGATTACATACCACCCAGGTGTTCCTATTTAGGAGGGTCAGTTCCTATTTGAAACCCAAATCCGTTTGTCCCTCTTTCTCTCCCTGGTGTCCCCATTTTTAGGAGATAAGCCTGAGTAGTTTGTATAATAGTGTAGCTCATTGCTCCATAGAAATAAAGTGACATTAATGATAGTTTAAACCTAAGTATATGTGTTAGCCTTTGTTAATAAAATACTTTGGTTTTGCTCTAAATAATTTATTAAGTTACACAAAGAGGTAACAGTTGGTCATTAAATAACATAATAGATTTTGGTAATGCCCCATCCACCAGCCACACCCCCAGCAACACCACCTAAAAGTGCACTCCTTGGCCCATTTGAAGTGTTGGGAGGTATTTGCTTATCACACAGCACACTGGAGAGAAAACATCCAGTTCTCCTTGGTACATTGCTGACACATTATTCAGTGGTATATTTGAACCTGAGATCTCCCACAACATACTGAACTGTAAATCTCAGACTGCAGAGCACCATGGAGCAGCAAATGTTTTCTCTTCAGTGCTGCTCTAACAGTCCAGGGGAAGATTCATTAGCAGACATGTCAGAGGGCTCTGTGGAGCACATACAGGGGACAGCAAGGGGACAGAGACACAAAGGCATACAATGAGGCAATTTGGAGACACGAAAAAATGGAAAACAGAAAAAAATGTTCTATTTACTATAGAGACAACACACCAGCAGTGGAAACAGTCTGAGGAAGGCACTTTCAGTCCACATGGCCTATGGGGCATTCCTGGTATCAGGACTCATGTAAACTTCTGCTATGTAGCCAATAGAATTACAAAGCTTCCACAAAAGACTTGCCCAGCAATATCAAAGAAAGGAATAACAATGCATTGTTCTTGTCTCTTGAAGCTGGGGTGGGTCTGTCAGTGGGCATGGTATGTATACTACAAGCACTAGTCGTGCACCCCTACAAATCTGGAGGTGTAGGCAAATTTCTATTCAGCCTAATGGGAAATCTGGCCCAGCCTGTGATGTCATGAAAATGTGTAAACATTTCTGGATTTGCTAACAATGTGCAATACTGAAGTAAACAGAAACTGTGTGTATATATGATTATATTTACTGTGTGCTGTGCTTTACACTATCAATTACATGTGTGTATTTTCTAATATAATTGATAGCAGTGTGTGTGTGTGTGTCAGTTACTGTATATTAGTATGTGTGCATCTGCGTGTGAAAGAGTGTGAATATACCTGTGAATATACCTGTGAATATACCCGTGAATATATCTGTGAATATACCTGTGAATATACCTGTGAATATACCCGTGAATATACCTGTGAATATACCCGTGAATATACCTGTGAATAAATCTGTGAATATACCTGTGAATATACCTGTGAATATACCCGTGAATATACCTGTGAATATACCCGTGAATATACCCGTGAATACACCCGTGAATATACCTGTGAATATACCTGTGAATATACCCGTGAATATACCCGTGAATACACCCGTGAATATACCTGTGAATATACCTGTGAATATACCTGTGAATATACCCATGAATATACCTGTGAATATACCCGTGAATATACCTGTGAATATACCTGTGAATATACCCGTGAATAAATCTGTGAATATACCCGTGAATATACCCGTGAATATACCCGTGAATATACCCGTGAATACATCTGTGAATATACCTGTGAATATACCCGTGAATATACCCGTGAATACATCTGTGAATATACCTGTGAATATACCTGTGAATATACCCGTGAATATACCCGTGAATATACCCGTGAATATACCTTTGAATATACCCGTGAATATACCCGTGAATATACCCGTGAATACATCTGTGAATATACCTGTGAATATACCCGTGAATATACCCGTGAATATACCCGTGAAAATACCCGTGAAAATACCCGTGAATATACCTGTGAAAATACCCGTGAATATACCCGTGAATATACCCGCCAACTGTTTCAGAGTTCCAGGGACAGTCCATTTTCTATATATTTGCCATTTGAAAAGATTATAGATTCAGCTCTTCCCCACATGTTAATATTGCTTACGCCTTATTATTTTTGGAGCACCAACATATTCTGCAGCACTGTACAAAACGGGAGACAGAGGGATGTACAATGAAACAATAAACAGATTAAAACAACTATAGTAAATAGGTGTGGATAATGCTTTTTATTCTGTAGAAGTGTTTTAAGTCTTGTGAGGTTTTCTGCTGGTGTTGCAGTGTACAGTACAGTAGACATACCTGGGAACTTCCAATTGAGGTCTGCCGGGAGGGGAGTCCTCTGGTGCAGCAGGGGGTGACAATAATGATGCAAATCATGGCAAAAAGGGGCTGTGCTTGACGCAAGTTGGGGGGCAGGGCTTAAAGGTGTCACACAGAAGGCTGGGGAAGGAGGAACACTGGGAGAAACAACAGATATGGACAGAGGTTCAATAGAAACTCCCCACATCCGGAGGAATCAGACTCTGCACCGGAGACCCGATAAAACTTTGTCTAAACCGGAGTCTCCGGGACAAATCCGGAGAGTTCCCAAGTATGACAATATACCTCCAGTAATGCTCTGTCATGTGACTACCCAGGGGAGAAGTGCTGTGTTTGTCTTTGCGTGCTACATAACATACTAACAGCTGATGAGTCTGAAAACACAATTAAAAAGCTACATAAAACACTGAAATGTTTTAAACAACCTACTGGCATTGATCCACCCTTCCTGGAAGTGTCTGTGAATATCCAAATATCCAGGAGAATAATATCTAACAATCTACCCTTTCAATATCAGAAGTAGCACTAAGTTGTGTAGATTTATCTTTAAAGTAGAAGTAAAATACACCCAGCACCCACAATAATATAGTTAATAATAGACACTGGATGTATACAGAGTTTCACAAAAACAGCAGCCCCAATTAATCTTCATAGAATTTGAGCAATAGAGAGTGTTATTTCATTACTGTGAGTGTCATAGTTCAAGAGTAATTGAATGATAAAGTTTCCCCCTCCCACCCCTTTTACCTAGTGTAAGCCCCCACTCCTCAGATGTGAATCCAGTCCATAGACCAGACAGTTCACATCAAGGGTCAAAATTCTTACTGTGAGAACAATGAAATCCCCGTCCCCCTTGACAAGTTTTTCAGCTTTTTCCCTTATCTTAATTAAAGATTGTCAGTCTATGCAATCTACCTGGACACTCCCTGCTGCTCTAAGCTGAGCAGTGTTACATCAGTAGAAGGGACAGGAGGGGGATACTTTATCATTCAATTACTCTTGAACTACAACTCTGACAGGATTGAAATAACACTATCCAGGGCCCAAATACTATGAAGATTAATTAGAGCTGCTTTTATTATGAAACTTTACTATCCCTTTAACTCCTTGAGTGCCATTGAGGTATCTAATGCATTGCAACACAATGTGTTGGATACATCTCTGGCACTCAAAGGGTTAAGCGTTTTGTGAACATATGAACTTCTCGGAGCTAGTGTCCCTCTACAAATCACTTGTGATGTCTCAAGTAAGGTTGTCACCTCATCCCTTTAAAACTGAACACGTAAGAAAAATACATTCTACTGGGGTGCATGGAGGACACTGCCAGCTTGCAGTAATCACTGTATAGCAAAAAGAAGGAACAAAGTAGGACCTATATAGGCACTCAAGCAACATTTTTAAAGAGATGAGATGACAACTTTAGTATGGATGATACCTTACTTTCTATTAATACTTTAACTTAATTCATTGAATTTTCCTTTCTTATGGAGCTAAGATTCACGTGAGCCTAGAGCAAAGCGGCAGCCTGTCATGCTGATTAAAGTGTCTTAATGAAACAGATTACTAAGAAAATTAGAGTAATTACTGTCAGGGATACAGGAGACTGCATGTTGATGGTGGGAGAACAGGCTGATAAACAAAAGTCTCAAGAAGCAGGTGACTCACGAGTAGTCGTGGCAAGCCAATAAGTGAAAGCAGGTAGAGGTAAAGCAAAGTCAAGGTACAGGCTAAAGTAAAAACAAGTGGAGTTCAAGTGAAGTTAAGGTACAAGCTGAGAAAGGAAGAGTTCAAGTGAAGTCAAGGTGCATGCCAAGGTCACCATAACCCAAAGGTTTCCAGTTCAAGTTCAGGGAGAGGCAAGTCCAGACTGAAGGAGACGGTTTATGAGAAAAGATAGCCACTTGGTACAGTAAATCTTTAGGAATATTCTGTTGAGACAACACAGCTCTTTACTATGATCACACAGCTCTCTCCTTTTTGGAAGGAGATATGACTTCTTGATGTTCATTCTTCAACCTAAGGAAGTCAGGGTAGATGTGACCAGAGAAAAGTGCTCTCACAGGGGAGAGGAAGAGGAAGCTTTTATCAACCAGTTTACGAATATAGGACTACTGCAACATCCTTTTCCCTTAGGAAAGCAATTACCACTAACAGAATTTTGGCAAAATCTCTGGGTGCTGAGGTCAGGCTGAAAGTAAGTGCGGCAGGCTGGAAATTAAAGGTTACTCCTCTGTCCCTTATTGCAATCCTGAAAAACTTTTGGCAACTTGGATGAACAGGGAAATGAAAATAGGCATCTTTTAAGTGTACAGTAGCCATCCAGTCCCCATGATGAAGAATGTTAACTGTGGACCTGAGGTTTTTCATCATGAAATGCTTCTGGAAATAAACAGGTTCAGGAAGGTAAGGTTTACCACCAAAAGAAAACTGCCTGAATTCTTGGGAACTAGAATATATAATATGTTTCCCTTTTTGACAAGGCCTGGGCACTGGAATCAGGACTCGTTCTAGAACCATCTCCCTGATAACATGACAAATGCCTGCCTTCTTGAGCAAGAACCTGGAACCACAGTCTTGAGGAACCTCTCTGGTGTTAGAGACTGAAAATGGATTCTGTATCCTCCTTCGATAATTTTTAGTAATCTGTGGTAATGCTTCACCAGTGAAGGAACCAGGAACTAAGAATCTATGGTAATACTTCGCCAATGGTCCAAGACATGAAGAAGTCTCCCCCCAATGGAATCCAAGGTCTGCCATCAGAAATGTCATTTAAGGAAAGTATCCTGGCTGGGTCACTGATTTTTATTTCCTTTTGGCACATAAGGTCTTGATGCCGGTCTTTTGCCTTTGGATGTTTTTTTTCTGGTTCTTGAAGGCTCTAAAAAAATTATTCTGGGAAGAGAACCTCCTACTTTGAGGCAGAAATTTCCTCTTCTCAGAGAGATCCTGTAGAAGAGAGTCCATCTCCTTCGTAAAAAGGAAGTAACCCTCGAAAGGCATAGTACAAAGCTTGTTTTTAGAAGCCACATCTGCAGCCCATTATCTAAGCCAGTGGGCTCTGCGACCTACTGAGGACAATGCTGTGGTCTAGGAGCTATTCTAACATTCTCTGTGCAGGTGTTGCAGAGAAAATCCAAGGCCAGAGGGAGCATGGATGTGGACTTCTTCTCTGGGTACCTCATTGACCAAGTCTTCAAACAGCAGCATAAGCCACAGTCTCAAAGCCCTTGAAACACAAGTGGAGGCGACACTAGGGCAGAAGGAGGTGGAGCTAGCCTCATAGCTCCTACGAAGATCAGTCTCTATCTTTCTATTCATTGGATCCTTGAAACCTGATCTATCCTCTACAGTAATATTTTTTTTTCTATCCCAAAGGATTGAATCTTTAGGATCAAAAGGAAACAGATTCTTAAGCTTTCTAGGAAAAGAAAAAAGTTTCTCTGGATTTGCCCACTCCTACCTAATGAGTCCAAAAATTACCTCCTGCATTGGAAAACACTTATGTTTTTTTTCTTGTACCCTAGGTAAAGATTGTCCGTCACTGACCTTGGATTTTCATCCTCCTTAATATATAGGGAAGCCCAGATACTCTTTGCAAGGAAATCCACACATTCTATTGGGAAGAGAGAGGAATATTCCCTGCAGCCTTTGTCAGAATCCCCAGAGAAAGAGTCTGTATCAGAAGCCTCCTGAGGTCTATATCTGGAAACCAATCCCTTTCTAGAAACAGAAGGGGCTGACGTACGTGCCATCTCTTCCTCATCTCTGAGACTTTTCCATGTTTCCTTTGCAATGGGTGAAAAGAGAGAGACCAGTGATACCATATCAGTGGATATACTGCCCTGAGGAAGTTGTGGTGATTGTGAAACTGCTGGAGAGTTCACCTCCACCATACAGAAGGTACACAACTTATTAAGGTAAACGTCTTCTAGTGTAGCTTTTCAAAGAAAGTAGACAGAAGGAGGAGTCTGGATATCCATCTAGAAATCAATTCATTTTTTGATAAGATCCCTAGAATCATGCTCCAGAGAAAACACACAATACATGTTTGCCTCATATACATAAGTGTAGGCACCTCTAGACTGTAAGCTGTCACGAGCAGGGCCCTCTGATCCTTCTGTTCTTTACATCTGATTGTACTATTCCCAATTGTACAGTGCTGCAGAATTAGTTGGCGTTACATAAATAAAGAATGATAATAATAAAGAATAATAATAATACTTACAGTTTAGCAGAAAAATAATGCTGGGGTTGGCCTGGCATGCAACCTCCATTTAAATGTACCCCCTTGTGGACTCCCAGAGAAGAATACAGCCCTTTCCTGATCTCTTACATACCCTACTTCTGGTCTGTGCAACCCACAGACTGGAGGCGCCATAGAAAACGATAGAAGTCATGTGTTCCATGGTGGAATGCAATGGAAGCCATGCCCAGGCACAGCCTAGTCAGACAGCTGCTGCTACTATAAAAAGAATCTGGCTATCCAGCAGGGCACCTAGAAGCAAAAAGAGGGGATGGCCAAGGAAAAAACTCTCCCCACCAGTACTGCCCTCGATGGCACCGAGGCAGGAGCCAGCGAGGTATCCAGCAGGATTCTCTAAAAAAACATATGGGATGACGTAAGTCACGTTCCTAGGGAGAACAGGTAAAAACACTGGGGATGGTGGGGGAGGGAGGTTCCTTTCATATGTTTTTACCTGTCCTAACTAGGGAGGAGGGGCTCTCTCTTGGTGAGCTACTGAGGAGACCCAGAGGGAAATACATGATAATAAAATAGTTAGAATTTAAAGAAACGTCAGCAATGTCAGGATGCTTAATAAACTTGTCAATGATAGGGATCTTTACATAGTACGACACAGAGACTGACATGCTAAGGAATGGTGGTTCAATTCTGAGGAAAACCAACAGCACCATCACGGCCGGATTTACATTTCAGGAGCCTGTAGGCACAGAAATCTGAAGCGCCCCTCATTGGCCATCTCCACTGAACACCTCCACAATGCTCCAAATCTCCACTTTACCCCCATATCCATATTGCCCTCACATTGCCCCCATCATCTCCACATTGCCCCCATCATCTCCATATTGCCCCATCAGCTCCAGCTTGCCCTCACATTGCCCCCATCAGCGCCAACTTGCCCTCATCAGCTTCCAACTTGCCCCATCAGCTCCAACTTGCCCTCACATTGCCCCCATCAGCTCCAACTTGCCCTCACTGTTGCCCTCATCATCTCCACATTGCCCCCATCAGCTCCAACTTGCCTCCATCAGCTCCAACTTGCCCTCACATTGCCCTCATTAGCTCTGCATTGCTAAAGAGCCTAAGAGGGAGCAACAGCAGGACCTCACCATGCATGAGGGGCGGGTAGGGTCACTGTTGCCACAGCGTGAAGCGCTGTGCATGAAAATAATAAAAAAAAAAAATTGATTCCAATGATAGACACCCCTCTGTGGGGTGCGCCTGTTGGCAGATGCCTACTCTGCCTTATGGCAAATCTGGCCCTGAGCACCATAGAGAATCAGTAACAACGAACTTTGATTTAAATAATGTTTTAACCCCCTTGAATGTAAGAGTGTATTGCTTTGCAGTATGTTGAAGACCTATCTTGCATTCAATAAAAACCCTATTTAAATAAATGGAAATTTTGTGAATTTATATTTGTTCCTATCTGGTGCAGTTGGTTTGCTACAGAATGACACAACTTAATACCAGGAAAGTCAGTCCTTGGACCTCCAGCTGTTGGGGACTACAAATCCCATCATCCCCAACCAGCCAATGCCTGCTTTGAGATAATGGGAGTTTGAGTCCCCAACAGCTGGAGGACCAAAGATTGACTTTGCTTTCTTTAGTATATTAGTCTCATACAGTTTTTATTATAGCAGATTGATACAGACTTTGGGGACAACCTGTCTTGTCTGATTTATAATTATTTTCCTGTCTAAGTAAATTATTTTGGATGCACAGATGTAGATGCATATTATAGGACCTTTTTGTTTTAAACCATGGATTTTTTTTGGAGACATCCTGTATATCATTTAGTATTCCTTTTTCTGCTGCATCTAATATATGTATGTGTATATGTATTGATACACCTATCATCTATCTGTCTGTTTATCTAAATACTAGTTCAAGAGCCTGTTACACGGGCCACAGTGCCACTGCCAGCCGGTTGCGGGGCAGTCATGCACAGTAGAGACTGCCCACGCCGCGGCTGATACAGTGCCAGTCGGTCGCGGTGCAGTCATGCTCAGTAGAGACTGCCCGCGCCACGGCTGATACAGAGCTGGATGCTCCCTCAGAGTGCCCTGCTCTGTATCAGCCTTGTTATTGGCAGTCTCTAAAACATTCAATTAATTTAAATGGGGCTTTTAAATATGTAAATGCTAGCTAGCTCTCCAGTGCACGACTTAGGGCATTTTATTTAATTGTGTTGTATTTAACTATTTTTGTATATAAAAATATAAAGCATATACACATGCTGGTTGTGAATATCATTAAAGAAGGTAGAAGAAGCCAAAATCCAGTGCAGAAAATCCTATGAACCTGTTTTGTGGCATGCCTGTGCCTGTGTGTGTATAGATGCATAGCAGCACACTTCCAAATATAGGACAATAATGCTGGACCAGACCACATAGGCACACCATTCATATATGCCATCCACAGGGCATATATTAATAAAATAAAAGTTTTGTGCCTAGTTCTACACTTAGCTCATCCATGGCTGGTGGTTGAGCACAAGGGATGACACTTGCACACACTCTCCCATTTTCCACTTTTCTGTGCACATGGCACAAAACAGCCACTTTAATGTCTAATCAACAGTATATAGTTGTTCTTATCTTGCTTTTTGTTTAAAGATAGCTTTTTGTGCATAAATATGCATAAATACACATTCAGACATAGTCCTTTGATACATTATAAGTTAATGGTAAAGAAACATAATCTAATACTGTTTTCTACAGCTTGAAAGTTTATATAAATTAACTTGCAGCAGTATATGCTGTACACACATCAACAGTAAAACTCATCAGCTGCACATATCTTCAGACATTAAATGACGTTCAGTTTATTCAATGAAAAGATTAGAGAGATTTACCCCCAAAATATTTTGCATCAAAGTCCATGAAAATAATTGAAATGTTTGTTTTAGCTATTTGCCCCTTGTGACTGTATTCGCATATACTATAGGAAGGCTCCAATAAAGGTCGATGAACTTTTATCTACAAGAGAGATCTTGTATTGCAGCCACTAGGGTACAGCTGCCAAGGGAGAAGAAGTAAGAAAGGACCTTGATCTTATTACATCAAACTCCACACAAACAATCTAGCCCCCTCCACCCACCCAAATCAATAAGCTCCTTCATCCTTTTGTCAGTAAGCAAGGTCACCATGCTCCTCTCATCCCCCATCTCTTTAGCTACTTGCATGGCCTAATTCACTCAAAACTATTGCTTTCCTTCATTTCACTTCACTTCACCTCTTTCTTCCACTTCACCTCTCTAAGACCACCTCTAAATGATGTATCTTTTCTCTCACTTCTGGCATGTTCTCATCAGCAATTGAACATGCACTTACCTATCCATTGCAAAAAGCACTTAGTTAATCCTCCAAGTCTTCAAAACTCTCTCCCCCAAATTCTATTTCACATTACCATTAGTCTTCTTGTATACATCCAGCGGAACACATAGCTTTCCTGCAAATCTACTCTTGGCTTTCTAAAACCTAGTTTCCATATATAATAATCCATTGACAGAGCATATACAAAACTGTCCAGTAGCTTGCATACTTACTTACCAGGCCTTAATTTACAGCTATGTTCAAATGTCACTTCTTAATAATTATCCTCAACTTTCTTGTTGCTTTTGACACAAATGCAAGGTACTTTTGGTGACCAAGATATTTTCTCCTGCTACAACATGACTTCCTTCTATTAAGACTAAATAAATTACCAGAGAGGTCTGCAGTGGGACACTCTATAGTTCACCCTCTCACCAATTTCTAGGTGAGATTTTAAAATATTGTTTCTTCCTGAAATTTGAGTATATGACTATATTCTAAAGCAAGTCCATCATTATTAATCTTTAAATTCAGGTAAACCCATAATTAATTATCTCACAAGTGAGTACCAATACCACACCTTAAGCTGCATATTATACTCTATATGGAAGTATCTGAAAGCACTCATGTGTAATCACAGAAGAAAAGTGACAGTATGGATAGCCACAGAACACTGTGACAGCTAAAAGAATAATTGCAAGCTCTTTCTTGGAATTTATGCTTACTAAAAACATAGAAACATGGGTCGAAAAAGACAAGTTCATCAAGTTTTTGTCTTCAATTGTGGAAATCTTCCTGTGGTCTTACAATAAAACTACATCATGATACATCTCAGGATTCAGCCCCATGAAAAGACTCCAGTTAGCTCAATAATAAATGGTTGTCCTAACATGAAATGACAACAGTTTAACATATAAGTTATATTGTACAAGCAGTTATAGATTAAGACATTGTTTATAGGCAATTAAAACCATTAATGTTTCATGAACACAAAAAAGTTAAAGACTGATAAAGACCAGGGGGAATAGCACATCTCCTACCTCCAGATGTATTTTTCATGTTGACCATGCTTCATCTTCTTTGACACTTTGCTTTTTTCATTAAATCTTGAACAATAGCAAAATCACAATTACTGTCACTTTAAAGAGGAGTCATAAGGATTAAGGAAAAATGTCTCAGAATCTTTTCCTTTCTAATGTTGGTGAATGGAAGACACCAACTGGCTTTTTGAGATACAAGTGTGGTCCAATTCCAGCAGAGGAGGTCTCACTTCTACACTTGTGGCTAGTTGATTGGCACCTATACACTTGGATCTGCTGTTCGACCTCAACAGATTCCAGCTCTACCCAGTTCCAAATATTATGCTGTGTGTAATGTGTGCAAATTAGGACAGTGTCTATATATTTGTGACTAATATTCCCTTTTATACAGTGTTGTTATTTTATTAAAATGGAGTTAAATTATGAAGATTTCTTTTTTTATTTCTCCATTTCTGAAGTTTACTGAAGATGTCATCCAAATGAAGATATTATTTTCCACAGTGATTTATATGTAACTAGTTGAAGAGCCCGTGTACAGGGGCCACAGTGCCACCCAGCATCGGCCGTGGTGCAGTCATGCACAGTAGAGACTGCCCGCGCCATGGCTGATATGAAGTGGGGCGTTCCGAATTCAGATCGTAGTCCTTTCTGCTACGGTCTGAATACGGAGCCCTGCTCCATTATCAGCCACGCCACGGGCAGTCTGTAGTGCTCATGACTGCAGCTCGCGCATCTGTCTCTGATGCGCATGACGGCTTCTGACAAACACACAATTAGAGAATTATTATATAGGATATTTTTTTATCTATCACTGGGGATATAACTGTATAACTTTCTTCACTATTTTATTTGCATCTTTTGAGTTTTACTTTACAAATGTTATGAAATAAGGGTACAAATACAAAATCACTAACCAAACTAGATTCTGTTGTTCTTAATCCTGGTCATGGTTTTTAAATTCAATATATGATAATTTGCTTGAGGCTGACACCCAATGAAGCATTCTACCAAGATTCCACGTATAGAAAATGGACATTACCAAATTCAAGGCTAGGTCTCTGACCCCGGAGTACTCTTGTTGTGCCATCTGTCCACTGCGAGTAGTTCTGTTTAATATGATTTACCTTCCGCCATATGTCACTCAACCACTCTAGAATATCAACTAGGGATTCTCTAAGAATTATACATTGTTTTTATTCTCATTTACAAAAGCCAAGTAGAGTTCTGCATCTGTTAACCTATAATCTAACCTTATAATATCAACTATTGATAGCATGTTTGCAGAAATTTTTGTGGGATATAGGGCCATATGCACAAGATAAAGAGGTGCAATTCTGGGGCAAACCAACTGCAACATAGGGACAAATTAAAATGTCGAATTGATTTAAATAGGGCTTTTAACCACTTAAATTGCTGTGCAATGCATTGGAGACCTCTCTTGAATTCAGGACCATTTAAATCAAACAAGCAAAAGGAAAAATACTGCTGCTAGAACTTTGTCTACCAAGCATAATGCATCCCAATGTAACACTCGGGTCAGAGTAGGATAAAAAAAATATAATATTTTATTAAATTGTTGAACACATAGCATAAAATTTCGCAAAACAGGACTTACATACACTCATGACAATCCATTCTTAACGCGTTTCAGAGAAACACAGGCCTCCTTCTCCTCAAACAAACTTTATATAGACAACTCTCAAATCCACTAATTCACAAGCGGGCGCATGTTAACCCATTTAAATCAAAGCAAATTTACATTTATTCCATATGATGCAGTTGATTTGCTATTTAGCTTTCTGAATATGACCCATAGAGTATTGTGTCTAGGTGGAATACCCAGAATATGTTTGCCATCTTAATAACTATAAATAAAAAAATTTACCATTTTTAATAGATTTCTGCTCTCTTCCCCGGCTGACAGGCAGGACGGAGCGCGGACATCTTGCCATTGTGACGTCCACGCGCCTGCACTGTCAGTCCCAGCCGGGACTAGGAGGAGTTGCTAGGAGACATTTTCTCCGGCTGGGACTGACAGCGCAGGCGCACGGACGTCACAATGGCAAGATGTCCTCGTTCCGTCCTGCCTGTCACCCATGGAAGAGAGAAGAAATCTATTAAATAAGGTAATTATTCTGGCGACTATCGCTACTAAGCAGCTAGTCGCCAGATGGGGACTTATTGGAGCTAAAGATTGTGTCGGGTGGTAGTTCCACTTTAAACTCTTTGCCAAAATGGTTCCTTGATTATCCTGGACAACTTCTTGAGCGAATTTGCCTGCACCAGTTTAGAATGATGAAGCATTATCATGGAACAATAGAGGTCTGGCATGGAAGGATAGTTACAATCAATTTTAAATGTAGTATACGAAAACAGATATATTTAATTAATGAACACATGTTTTTTCACAAAATCTATATGCTTTGGGGAAAATGGTGGTAGCTTCCCATTCTATTGACCCTTTGCCCATCTGCAACTTCCTATTCTGCAGCTTATCATTCAATGTCAAAAATAGGGATGTGTGACCAGAATACCAATGATACTGGCTTCTTTCCCAAAGATAAAATATATGCAAGAAAAAAAAATCAATATTGCAGCTATTAGAATCAGCCTCTTATTTATCTGTAAAATATGTAAATATGAATCTATTTGTAGCACAAAAAGAACATTGCATAAAGGGTGCTTGTGGAAACTGCATGCATTATATATAAAAGTTTAGCTGCAAAATATTGGCTCTCAGCCACTAATAGGCAATAATAATTCATTTTTCCTTTATTGACTCAAACAATCCTTTATGTTACAGCTACAGTATGGGATTGTTACCTGTGGCCCTTGCTATTAATGAACTTCTTCTCCAATCATCATCAGCAGGTTGATTGCCAGTTGAGGATGATGGGAGCTGGATGGCCATATGTTGCCCAACCCTGCTTCACACTGTAAAAGTCTATATTTTATATTATACAGTAATGCATATGTTATTTTCATGTGCTTATATGATAACAATTATCTCATGGTTTAAATCAAGGGCAGTCAAAATTTTTACCTTCAACTGTTGGGTACTACAATTCCCATCAACCCCAACCAGCTGTGAACAGAACCCTAAAAGTAGGTATGTGAAATACTGACAACTTTTAAACGTTTGTTTTTAATTTGCTTTTATAATAAGGTAATCATAATCAGACCTTCTGATTCAAGATAATTATGAAAAAAATCATCCCACTTGGCTGCTTTTGAACTAGTACAAGACTCCAGAGTAGATTTTTTATGTGTTGAATGTTAACTTTTTGAAAGCCAGAGGTCTGCACAACAGATTGCAAAGCAATACATTACATCTGGCACTCAAATGGTTAAAGGGTTAGTAAACCCCCAAAAAAACTGTTGGCGATTGATAGGAATAATAAAAAAACATGCAATGCCCTTATTCCCATCTCTCAAAATGTTATGGTTTGAGAGATGTAAGAAAATAAAGACCTCACTCCCTCCCCTTTCTGCCTGACGAGCTGTAAAGCTGTAAGAGTCAGAATCCAGTTGACCGACTTTAAGCAGCATCGGTATGGTCTACAACATGTGTCTGGCTTGCAAGCACACGTTGTAGACCATTCCGATGAAGTAATCATTGTTAGATATCTCGATGACAGCGCTCCTGAAGAGCCGCCGTCTGGTCCCGGAAGCAGGATCTCATGATGTCTGCTATACAGCGGATGCATGAGAAGGGGGTGGGAGCAGAGGTCTTTATTTTCTTACATCTCTCAAACCATAACGGTTTGAGAGATGGGAATAAGTGCATTACATGTTTTTTTATTAGTCCTATCAATTCGCCAACAGTTTTTTGGGGGGTTTACTATCCCTTTAAAGTACCAGTGAACTTTTACTATTAAACAAATATGTTATAGAGCTTTTCCTGTTGAATAAAACAAGGGTATTCTCACTATAAGAGTTTTTTGATTCAAAATGTGCTAACCCTTTCAGTGCCAGAGGGGTGTGCAATGCATTGTGCACCGCTCTGGTACTGAAAGGGTTAAAGATAAAACCTATTAGGTTTTTACTCAACAGCACCAACTAGTGTATAAAAATTAATTTTTTATGCATTACCTTTGTCTCTCTTTAATTCCTTAAGGACCCGGAAAATCTGAGGTGGATTCCATTAAAGGACCCTGATCAATTCTTACATTTTTGACTATGTCTCTGTTCAACAGAGTTTTCCCTCTAAGGGCCATATGTTCAAAGGGATAACGACAAAAAATTGCCGTATGAAAGACAAAAATAAGTAATTGTATGCATATTTTCTAAGGAGTATACAACAAAAAACTAGTAATGTCCGTTGTGTATGACACAACTCCAGAACTGATGGGCAAAGGGTCGGGGCTAAACTATTCTCCAGTGTCGTATAGAGGTAAAGAAAAAAAATGTCTTTCAAATGACAAATTTTGTACGTTAAGAAAAAAGTGGAGGGAATGTGTTCTGAATGTGAGAATTTTTGTCTTTAGTTAAAACATTTTTAAAGACAATTTTGTTGTTAAGACATTTCTAAGACTTTTTTTGTCATTCCATACGGCAATTTCAGTCAGGACAAACAACATATTTCCAATCACAACCGATACTCTCTGAAAATATTAATGATCCCAACGACACTGTACTTTGAAAAACCGTTACAAATGGTAAAAGCTATTTCACTACTTCTTTGAACATATGACCCTAAGTCTTTTATTCCAGCCACAAAATTAATATACCATTTTTTTCATGCACTAGTAGGGCTTTCTTTTGATACCAAACTTATATGGATTACCCACCATTTATTTTATTTTTTATTGGCTCTTTTGTGATCATGTGGGCACAATGGGTTAATTTTTTATGGTGATGGCATGAAAGGTGTGACCAGTTGTTCATACCTACAAAATGGGCAGTTTTAGGGGGGAACTGTCGCTCTGTCGTGAAAATTCCCATGTTCCTCTTTCCCTCCCTGTTTTCCCACTTTTTTCTTGATAAGACTTTGTGGTGTGTATAAGTGAATTACATTGCTCCACAACAATACAATTGCCATTAATGTTTCTTTAAACTTCAGAAGATGTGTTTATAAAATAGTGTGTCTAAATAAAATATTTTGCTCTGTTTAAGATTTATTAAAAAAAACAAGTTGCTCTTAGCAGGTCAGAAATGGACCTGCATTTTGTCCTGCCCAATGCTCCAGCACTGAAAGGGTTAATACACCCAACTCTGGCCTCTAATGCTTCATTTGTGTGTCTGCTCTCTGCTTCTCTCTCCCCCTTATTTCATAGTGAATGAAAAAGCAGGAACGTTCACATGTACCAGCAAAGCAGAAAAGGACTGAAACTGAGCACTTCGGTCCTGGAGAGCTTAGTTTCAGCCTCTGCAGCATGCTATCAGCGCACACTGAGATGCACTGCTATCATTTAACCCTTGACGTGCCAGGACCCTCATGGGTCCTTATGGGAAGTTTACTCATGATGGTCCTGGCATGTCATGGGTCCTTAACAGGTTAATAATTGATAGGAACAGCAATAAATAATGACCAGAATATATAACTGCAATTTACCACATTAAGCCTTTGATTGCCAGAGGGGTATGCGAGGTATTGCAAAGCAATGTGTTGCATACCCTCTGGCACTCAAAGGGTTAAAAAAGAAAAAAAATCATGCTGATTTTAGCTATAAAAACTTTCAAATTTAACATATTTTAGTTATTTTACTTAGTAGGAAAAGCGCTATAAAGTTTTTTGGAAGTTTACTATTTCGTTAATCCTTTGAATGACAGCGGGGTGCCCAACGCATTTGGAAACAATGCATTGCGCACCCCTATGGCACTCAAATGGTAAGAGGATATCTCTGGTGATCTGATTTTTAAATATTTTTGATGCTAGAGAGGCCGTAAGCCCATTGCAAATTCCAGGTAGGGCTTTGTAGACCTGAACAGAAGACCAGTGGGAATAATTCTGACATGATGCACTAAGAAGAACTGGGAAGTTTTTCACTAAGGTATTACAAAGGATATAAAAAGGAGATACTTTCCCCAGTGATATCACTTCTCCAATTCTCATGTTACTGTAGGGAACCTATGCACTAACATCTCTCCCACTTGAGGATTCATAGTACTTAGGCTATATAGAAAAGCATAGGAACTGGAGAACTGATCCCACTGGAGAAGTGATTTCCTCTTTATCACCAGTATATCACATATTAGTGCCCCTCTCACCTGGATTAATTTGGGGGAAAACCATCTGCAACCTAGGGGACAAGCCAAATGTACCCAAATTCCAATGTATTTAGATTAAACTCCTTAAGGGGATAGTAATGTTTCACAATAAAAACAACTCCAATTAATCTTCATAGTATTTAGGCCATGGAGAGTGTTATTGCAGTACTGTCAGAGTTGTTGTTCAAGAGTAATTGAATAATAAAGTATCCTCCTTCTGCCCCTTTTACTGATGTAACACTGCTCACCTCAGAGCAGCAAGACTGTCCGGATGGATCACAGAGAGGGACAATCTTCAGTGAGCACAAGGAAAAACCTGTAAAGGGGGCAGGGTTTTCCTTATGCTCACAGTAAGAAGATTGTCCCTTGCTGTGATCTGTCTTGTCCCAGGACCAGATTCCACATCTGAGGGGAGGTGGAATACACTAGGTAAAAGGGGCGGGAGGGGGAAACTTTATCATTCAATTACTCTTGAACTACAACTCTGACAGTATTGAAATAACACTTTCCACAGCCCAAATACCATGAAGATTAATTGGAGCGTCAGTTTTTGTGAAACATTACTATCCCTTTAAATGCTAGAGAGATCTCCATCCCATGAGTTGGAGACTAATGAGGTCTCCAACTCCAATGAGTTGTAGACCTTTGTAGCATTCAAGGGGTTAAACATCTCCTTTAAATTAATGGGAATTTTATTTGTCCCCTATGATGCAGTTGGTTTGTTCCAGAATTCCTCTTAATGCATCACATTCCATGTTCAGTTTTACATTATTGTTTAATATTTTTTTTTAAACTGAAATTTCCTTGTAGAAATGAACCCCTTGAGTGCCAGAGGGGTATGCAATGCGTTGCATTCCCCTCTGGCACTCAAGGGGTTAAGCAACTGAAAGTTTGTACAACTACAAAAAAAGAGCTGTGAAATGTATACACATTTACCCAAGGGTAATCCTGTGATAGAAGAAAAAATCTTTATTTGACGAGATAAGCAATCAGCTGAAATCTATCCTCTTTAAATAAACTGATTCTCCAGTATTTTCCCAGTGTTGGTGTAAGTTGTTGTCTGTGATGTCCCCTAGGGCTTTTTTGCTCTGCTCTCTGATTTGGTGTATAAAAGCAGCTCTGAATGATGGATTACTGTGTCATTGCAGCCTGCAAAGGATTAATTTGTTTCATTGATTTCTCTTTAGGCAGATTGCCAGGATTTGCAGCTTCCCACCTCTCTCTCAGACTTCCAGCAGTAATAGACAGTAATAGTCTAAGACAAATCAGCCTGTTCTTGAATAAGCAGAACCACAATATCCTAAATTCCACGAAAGCTGCAAAAAAGGGTAGCAATGAATGTATATTCTATTATCTGTCATTTTTTTCCAGCACTATGTACAAGATGTGGAGAGGCAGAATAAATGCAACATTGTAACATTAATGCATTATACATGGATGGTAATATTTAATAATGTATTTTTTAAAGGGAAATACTGCTTATAGGAAAAAAACAATTTTGTCCAACAGAAGGAAAAGTGTAACCCCTTAAGGACTCAGTTAAGGACCACGGGGCATTTTTTTTTGGGGGGGAGGCGGATTCGGGGGTCCCCAAGCAGCGTGCAGCCTCACTGGTCCTTAAGTGCAGGACTACTGTGATTGTTCTGGCACGTCATTGGACCATAACCAGGACCGTCATGGGTAAACTACCCATAAGGATTTGAACAAGATCAATCTATTTTATTTACTCAGTTTAATTGATAAACAATTATGCTGGCGTTCAAATAAAAGTTAATTCCACTTTGTAGAGTAATTTAATACACTAATACACACCACAAAGTCTGATCAAACAAAAACTGGGAAAATAGGGAGGGAAAGAGGGACATGGGGATTTTTGCCCCAGAGGGAGACTGTCCGCTTAAAACTGCCCATTTTGTAGGTATGAATGACCAGTCATACCTTTCATGCAGTATCCATAAAAATGTAACCCATAGCACCCAAATGATCACAAGAGAAAAAATAAAAATGGCGTTTTGACAGTTTTCTTTAATTCTGTTACAATAAGTGGTGGGTTATCCATGTAAGTGTGGTATCAAAAGAAAGCCCTACTTGGTACTAGAACTGTATATATTTTATGTGGATGGAATCAAAGACTTAAAGGGAAAACACTGTTGAACAGAGACATAGTCAAAAAGGTCAGAATTGCTCTGGTCCTTAAGTGCAATCCACCTCAGATTTTCCCAATCCTTAAAGGGTTAAGGGGTTAAATAGATGTTTCTACAACAGTTTTGTTTATCTCTATCAGTGGTTCTAACCAGGGTGCTGTGGTACTTTGTAATTCTTCTCAGTACCAGCTTAGGGTAACCCACTTTCTCAATGAAGATTTTCACAAAACTGTTAAAGGTAACTTTCTAGTGTACATTTATATAATTGTACAATACTCTCATTATTGTCACTCTGAATGTGAAATGATGAAATCTAAGAATAACTACGTATTGTACATATTGTACCCTTCATTAAGCACTTAAGAAATTAGCTACCTATATTATGTGAGGGGTGCTTTGAAGAGTCCATATCACATGTTAGGGGTGCTTTGAACAAAAAACATTGGGAACCACTGATCCGTATACATTTTTGTAATGGAACTGTTGTGCTATAGCTGGACAGTGACCTTTCACCCTCTGAAAATCCTTACTTGTATCAGCAGAATACAGTTAAGACTTTTTGCTAAGTTTTATCTCATTAAGGACCTTATGCATACAAAAAAAGAATAGCACTTTGGGGCAAGCCAACTGCACTATTTATGATAGAAAAAAAACTGAATTGTTTTAAATGGACCTTTTAACTCCTGGAATGCTAGAGAATTCTCCAGTGCAATGCAGGAAGCAATGCATTGGAAACTTCCATTGCATTGAAAGTGTTAAAAGTCCAAATAATTTTCATTGGGAATTGTGGGAATATTTATTTGTTCACTGAGATGAAGATGGTTTTCTACAGAATTGTTCCTATTTTCATTTGTACATAAGGCTCTTGGGGCTATTGACCATGCAAAAAAAGGATCATTGGTAGTTTTATGTCACAGTCACGTATGCAGTTACATGCGTTGTGACACACTACCGTACAGAAAAAATGCATGTCGGGAGCTAAATTTGCACCCACTGGAAACAATGGAAAATAAGTTGAAATTGCTATTTAAAGGGATAGCAATGTTTAAATGTAAGTAGTAAATGATGTAAGTCTTATCAAACCTTTATGACTTGAGAGATATAACTTGCTAGAGTTCCCCCCTCCACGATGTTTCAGACAAGT
Organism: Rhinophrynus dorsalis; assembly: GCA_037306005.1. Taxonomy (NCBI): domain Eukaryota; kingdom Metazoa; phylum Chordata; class Amphibia; order Anura; family Rhinophrynidae; genus Rhinophrynus; species Rhinophrynus dorsalis. Next base: position 580,771,844 of record CM074718.1, read on the forward strand.
TTGCCATTAGCTGAAAGCAGGAGATTCCAGTCCCGGGACCAGCCGGGACTTGAAACAACTTGAACTTCAATAATTCCCCATCTGGCGACTAGCTGCTTAGTAGCGCTAGTCACCAGAATTATTTCCTTGTTAAAGAGGAATATCAATTCTTATCAGGCAGGACGAACAGCAGACATCTTCCCATTGTGACGTCTGCACGCCATCTTCCTGTTTTCTTCTATGCACTATTTGTACCCAGACATTACAGAAGATGGCAAATCAGAGATAAAATAAAGTTAACAGTAGGTTAATGAGATGTGCCAATTAGTTGCAGGAAAAACACAATAGAAAATAAAGTGACATTGATCTGAATCCACATGTGTGTTGTGGTCATCTAATAGGACCTAAAGTAAATCAGAGCTCAGATATGAATTCATGTGTGTGAATGACACAGATAATATATGATAGCAACCTCCATCTTCCAATAAAACATATTAGCTGCCTAATCTAAAATGCATATTTTTTCAGCTATACAAAAAAAGGTCAGTTTTCATAACATTTACATACGTATTTGAAAATATCTGGACTCTGTGCACAAATGAAAAGTGAATTACTTCTGGACCAAACTAACTGTACAATAGGGATCAAATACAAGTTCCCCAAATCCCCAGTTATTTAAATTGGGATTTTCACTTGTTAATCCTAGAAAGGACTCCAATGCTTTGATTAAGGTTAACCCTTTTAGTGCCAGAGGGGTACGCAACGCATTGCTTTGCAATGCGTTGCGTACCCCTCTGGCACTCAAAGGGTTAAAGGCTTCTCTTAGCTCCTTGAAGACAAGATGGGCATTCACATCATTACTTCACAATGCATTGTAGACTTTTCTAGCATTTAGTGTGTTAAAAGCCCCTCTTTAACTCCTTGAGGACCAGAGGGGTGTGCAGCACTTTTCAATGCTTTACATACCTTTCTGGTCGTTAAGGAATAAAATCAATTTTTTCAGTCCCCTATAATGCATATGGTTTATCTTAGGATTACTCCACGAGTTCTGTTTTACACAGAGACCTCAGTGTGCTCCTTCATATGAGCCATTTATTTTTTGTGTTTGTTCCCCTTTAATATGATGTCAAGTCCCTGCCTGGCGCTAGAAAAAACTTTTATATTTGTGCTTCAATTCTCTTTCTAGTGTTTGTGGGACTGTGGATTAGGAGAAAGACTTTTGGTGAATTACCGAAGGCTTTCTGTCTTATCATTTACTCCTCTATTTGTGCCCTATTGTTGGGTCCAGGTCACATACACCTGAGTTTTGTGGGCATTTATCCCCAGTGATTGTTTATGTCTTTACCTTCATTGTTCTAGAATAAGGTTTATCCAGTTTCAAGGACCACTAATAGTCATGTTTTAGGGCAGATGTTGAGTTCAATTTAGTGCATGTTTTAGGCCAAATGTGGAACACCGTAATCCCCATTATGGTTGGATATGATGAAAGTTTTTGTCTTGAATAGCTAGAGAGTCACAGATTGACTACTTATCTTTTAGGAATCTATCATGAACTCAAATGAATCAGTCTGAATGATAGGCTCTAAGGAATACCCCTATGGTCTAGAAGAGAGTTCCTGAAGACATACATTCAGAGGGGTAACTAGAAGCCACTGGGCCCTGGTGCAAATATTGCCATGGGCCCCCCCACATTGCGCCCCCCATTTGCTCCCAATTGCCTCCACATTGCTCCCAATAGCCACAATTGCCCCCACATTGCCCCCAATAGTCACAATTGCCTCCTCATTGCCACTGCATTGTCACAATTTCCCCAGTAGCCACAATTGCCCCCCACATTGCCGCCAATAGCCGCAATTGCCTCCACATTGCCCCCAATTGCGCCACAATTGCCCTCACATTTCCACAATTGCCCCCAATAGCCACAATTGCCTCCACATTGCACCCAGTTGACACCATATTGCCCCAACATTGCCACAATTGCCCCCAATTGCCTCCACAATTGCCCCAATCACCACATTGCCTCCACTGCTGTGCTGACACCCCCATGCCCATATCCTACCTCCCTGGTGGTCCAGGGGCTGGAGTGGCAGGAGAGGTCTTTTGCACAGACATCTTTAGCCGGAGCTCCTGTGTGGTCCTTCAGTAATGCAGAGCACTGGGAGATGACATCTCCCAGCGCTCTGCATTATTACTACAGTGCCGACGGAGCTCGCACAGATCTCGTCCTCAGCTGCTTGCTGCTCAGTGGCGCAGGGCGGGGAGATGACCCCAATTGTTACGTCACTGCATACATTTTAATGATAGTTTCACATAGAGCTGTGTCCTATTGTAGTTCATGAGAATCCACCCATGTTTACTTTCCTTCAATGTCCTGCATTCCAATGGTGATCCACGTGGGAGTCAGCCAAATATTATTGGCCAATGCCCAACTGGTTTCCTCAGTCAGTTGCCCATGTGACTGTTCAGAGTGGCTGCCCATAGGCAGCCATGTAGATCAAGCATGCTGAAATGTAAACACATCTAAGTTGCAGCATGTTGCATTTGGGTATGGCATGTGAGGTGATGGTCTCCCTTTGAGCAGCACAATTGGGGAAAAGTTGTTCCACAAGTGTGTTTAGAGCTAAATAAATTCTAAGCCACATCATAACTTGAAGACTGTGGTAGGGAATGTCTATCTTAGAGGATATTTATTGAAGTTCATTTGAATGGAGCTGCGCTGGAAAGCCGGACACAGTACATAGGCTGACTGCATAACAGTCAGACCCAAAAGAAAAAAAAAAAAAAAAGATCTGTAAGGAATTGCTGAGATTAAAGGACTGAAAATTAAAGATGAGACTGAGGCAGAAATGGCCAAGAAAATTACAAAATAGATTGGGGAGCTTTTAACTGGCAAACTTTTCATTTTCTTTGACACATTTTGAATTAAAATATCAATGTAAGTTATGTAACACATACTTTAGACATATTGAAATGGTACATGCTGATTACATTTAAACATTTTATATGAAATATTAATTTGGAACTAAATACGTAGGTGGTAAAATATGTATTATAACATAGTGAGTAGATTACCTTTATTGAGTAGTATTCAATTCTTGAAATAAAATTGAACAATTTTGTTGTCAGTGAGGCCAGTAATGAATTCTGTCACAATGGTGGAATTTTATTACTAACTTATTTTTAAGATGACGTTTAATTTAACCCTTTCACTGTCAGAGGGATATCCAATGCATTGCTTAGTAATGTGTGGGACACTCCTCTGGAACTGAAAGGGTTAAGGAGATTTTACTAAGAGAGGCTGAAAAAGTTGCAACAATTGAATATATAATTGTAACTTTTTCTTGCTTCCATAGCATTACTTATTTGTTGCTCTTTTTTTAACCCCTTAAGGACCAGGACTGTTTGGGTTAGTTTGCAGTTAAGGACTGGAGCAATTTTGACTTTTTTGACTATGTCTTTGTTCAACAGTGTTTTCCCTCTAAGTCTTTTATTCCAGCCACACAAATTATATACATTTTTTAAGCACAAACAGGGCTTTCTTTTAATTCCACACATATATGAATAACCCACCATTTATTTTATTAAAAATAAAGTAAACCATAAACATATAGACAAGTGTAAAGTTATGCATTTTGGGTATAATAATAAAAATGCAACATATAGTTTAAATGGTGTTTCTCTGGGGAAATCTACTAAGGAAAAGGATTTAGGAGTAATGGTAGACAATAGACTTTGCAGTAGCATGCAGTGCCAGCTGGCAGCTGCAAAGGCCAATAAGATATTGGCATGTATTAAAAGGGGTATTGACTCAAGGGAGGAAGATATAATTATGCCTCTTTACAGGTCCATGGTAAGACCCCACCTAGAATATGCTGTTCAATTCTGGGCGCCCTTTCTGAAGAAGGACATTATGGAACTAGAGAGAGTGCAGAGGAGGGCTACAAAACTAGTAAGGGGAATGGAAAGTTTTAGTTATGAAGAAAGGCTAGAAAAGTTTAACTTGTACACACTAGAGAAACGGCGTCTTAGAGGGGATATGATAACACTATATAAATATGTTCAAGGCCCATATAAAGGGCTTTCAAAAGACCTGTTCATTAACAGAACAGTACACAGGACAAGGGGCCACCCGCTTAGACTTGAGGAAAGGAGATTTAGTCTACAACAGCGGAAGGGTTTCTTTACAGTAAGGACAATAAAGGTATGGAATGCACTTCCGGAGGAGGTGGTGCTATCAAATACATTAATTATTTAAAAGAGCATAATATAGAGGGCTATGCACGTTAGTATTGGGATTAATATTTAGTTAGGGCTTGTTGATCCAGGGAGAAGTCTGATTGCCATTTGGAGTCAGATGCCTTCTTTTGGGTCAGCGATGGTAAACAGGAATAGGAAAAGGGTTGAACTGGATGGACGCAAGTCTTTTTTCAACCTAAATTACTATGTAACTATGTAACTATGTAACTATAAATAAAATGTAAAAAAACACATTTTATATTGGTTCTCTTGTGCCCAATGGGTTTAGTTAATTTTTTTAGAGGTAGCATAAAAGGTATGACCAGTCATTAATATCTACAAAATGTGCAGTTTTAGGGGGTGCACTGTCCCTCTGGCGTGAAAATCCCCATGTCCTCTTTTCTTCCCTATTTTTCCTATTTTATGTATATATTTGTGTGGTGTGTGTGTATAAATGTATTACATTGCTCCACAACAGTAAAACTCCCATTACTGTTTGTTTAAACTTTGGTAGATGTGTTTATACATTGGTCTGTGTAAATAAAATAAGTCAGTCTTGCTCAATTGTATTAAAAAAAAAGCTGCTGTCAGTAGTCCATAAATGGACCTGCATTCATCCTGCCCCCAACACCAGCACTGAAGGAGTTAATACCCACAACTCTGGCCTCTATTCTTTTTTTTGTCTATTCTCTGGTTCTCTCTCCCTTACTCTCACAGTAAGGAAGAAAGAGGCTGAGAACAGTGATAAAGGCAACTTGTGCTATACCGGCAAAATGGGGAATGACTGAAACTGAGTGCTCTGGTCCTGAAGCGCTCAGTTTCAGCCTCACCAGCATGATAGTAATGCACACTGAGGTGTGCTACTATCATTTAACCCATGCCAGGACCATTATGGGTCCTTAAAGGAAGTTTACCCATGACAGTCCTGGCACCTCATGGATCCTTAAGGGGTTAATGTATAGTATATTATTTTTTAAAGGAGGCCGATAGATGAGATGCCACGTTCCCAGTACCAGGGCTTGTGCCCACCTAATATAATACTAGTGTACTGTAAAGTCCAGATAGTAGCATTATTAGAGGGATAATTAGCATCATTACATGCCTAGAGCTGGCTTTAGAGCCTTATTCACAAAAGGAATGAGGCACAATTGTCTATATCCAGCTACATCACAGGAGATATATAAACAATCATTTAAATGGGCCATTTAAGCCTTTTAATGCTAGAGAGGTCTCGGACTAGAGGGGTGTATAATACTTTACCACATGCAGTGGCAAGAGACTGAGGTTCTATGGTCTTGTTAGCAACTGTCATGTCTGCCTCCATGACCATAATATCCAGGACAAAGGCACAATGCATATGTCCCATTAGGTCTTTCTGGCCCTAGAAAGGAAAGTGGGAAGAAATTATTAGGAGGTGTTAGTTGTACTTTAAACAATAACTGTTCATGTGTAACCATATTCACACGCACAGTAGTCATCATTATTACTCTTTTCCTATTTACACACAGCTGCATATTATCATAATTTTTAAAATGTATTTTTAGTAGATTTATTTTAGTTCCATATTGTATCCAGATTATGTATTAAACTTGCCTTCAATATAAGGTACCACATATAAGATATCTTTTTTTCTTCATGGCTAGTGATGAAAGAGCAGGGAGATAATTATTTCACATGATTATATGTTTTTGAATTAAAAAGTACAATGAAAAAGAGCATAGCAGTTATTCTCTGCAATGGGATTATTGCCATGTGATCACTGTTAGTGGCCACTTTAGTTGCTATGGCGTGGACTTAACATTGCTTTCCATTTCAGTTCATAGTGAGCAATTGTTATGAAACGTGTCTGTCCATGAGGTGATCTATGGACCTTATGTAGAACTTATTAAGGGGAATGCACAAATAGAATTCTGCACTAAAATGAGTGCAAACAGTTTTGTTTGCTGTGCCTGTTTACTGCCTATGTACAAACATTTTTGCATGACAAAATGGCCACTTTGAGCTTCATGCACCAAAAGGGCATATTATAAGAATATACAGGTATTTTGGAATGTGCTATTACTCTGCACCCTGGCACGTGTGATACGTGAACTGGGCACAGAGGAATTAAGAGCAAAATTCTTTATTTTCCTTGTGCCAGGTATATGGTTGGTTCACATAGAAGTTGCATTCCAGAATGTACTATTGCGTAGTGGGAGAAAAGTGTCATTTCCTTTCATAGATTAGGAGAGCATATTTCATCATCATACTTACAAGCATGCATATGAAGGTGAACATGTCCTTTCCATGGGAACGGGACATTTTACTTGTTTACATGTTTACATGTTTACATGTTTTGCCCAGTCTTACTAATACATTTGTGTATAAGCACAGGAGCCCTTAAACATAGCTTAGTTGTAGCACCAGTGTTTTGAACATTCCACCTCATATCGTCATCATTTTTATTAGTTCCAACTTTTAACCCAACAGTATGTCTAAAAAATATACTTACACAATGATAAAACTGTGCAGCATTGACATATATTCCTTACAATGTGATGACAGATATTGTGCCTGCCAACATCCCTAATTCCCCAAATATTATGAATTTACAGTAAATAACTGCAAATATCATCTACATGTAATTTGTACTAAAGCCGTGCTTTGTTTTCTTATTTGATACTAGTTGAAGAGCCGTTTACACAGGCCACAGTGCCATTGCCAGCCGGTCGAGGGGCAGTCATGCGCAGTAGAGACTGCACGTGCCGTGGCTGATACAGTCCCAGCCATTCACGGTGCAGTCATGCTCAGTAGAGACTGCCCGCGCCACAGCTGATACAGAGCGGGACGCTCCTTCTGAGCTCCCCACTCTGTATCAGTTGTGTCACGGGCAGCCTCTACTGTGCATGACTGCAGCACGCTCAGCAGTCTCTACTGTGCATGACTGCAGCACGCTCAGCAGTCTGTACTGTGCATGACTGCAGCACGCTCAGCAGCCTCTACTGTGCATGACTGCAGCACGCTCAGCAGTCTCCTACTGTGCATGACTGCAGCACGCTCAGCAGCCTCTACTGTGCATGACTGCAGCACGCTCAGCAGTCTCCTCCTGTGCATGACTGCATCACGCTCAGCAGTCTCCTACTGTGCATGACTGCAGCACGCTCAGCAGCCTCTACTGTGCATGACTACAGCACGCTCAGCAGTCTCTACTGTGCATGACTGCATTGTTACACACGTTTTAGCAAATTATAATATAGGATGGTATAACATTTAATGTTGCAAAAGTTGTTCTTCTGTAAAATATTTTGGCATTAATTAAATATATGTTAATAATACTGCATACCAAGATCTTTAATTCAATACTATAAAACTGTAAAAACTTTCACAATTTATTTTGAACTATATGTTATAATAATCGTATCACAACCATTTATTTATATTTATAACAACAATTTAAAGCTGCAAAATACTGATTTTTTTCAGAAAATAAATACATAAATTATATATATATATATATATATATAATATAATAATAATAATCCTTTATTTATATATATATATATATATATGTATTTACCATCAAAACTATCTCAGTGCCTTTTGCTTGTATTGTGGAAAATATATATACCTTTTATTGGATAAATACTCTAAATTTCAAATGTTATTGGGTATATAAAATCTTTTGAAGGACTTTTGTGCCAATGTAATCTCATATAATGTCAAATATGTCACCACTAATCAATTGAAACATTAATTTATGTAATATTTTACATAAATAACGTAAGTCAACACTGTATGAATAAATAAGCAGGAAATGTACAATTACAATGCCAGCAGTAGAACACAAGTACTTTAATAAATGTCAGACCATGAAAAAAGAAACCTAGAAAATCCAACAGATTTTCTATATTCCATTATTCATTCAGTTCCAGCCAGCCTTTACGATTACAAATCATTTGATTGACTATTATATGTTTGAAAAGTGAATTATGAATCTAGTACAGTGCGATGAATGAATGTGTTCTAACTTGCCCATATTGTGAAATATAAACCTCCCGTGACAATAAGTAAGATGATCAGCAAACATCTGAACTGCGAACATGTTTGTAAACATTTTAAAAGGTTTATTTGGTGTTTCTTGGACATGTCTGATTCATTCTAACTGCTTTGTGCTATAATAATCTGTATTGTGAAACAAAACATTGGCTTAGTGATAAGAACACTTGATACTTTCATTTATCAGAACAAAATGATGCAATTCTTTTTATAACCAGTTCCAAGTTTGCAGTCTACCAAAGATTTTGACTTAAAACTTCATCCAAACCTCCAAGGTTGGACAAAACTAACTAAAATAACTGGAGCAAGTCTGGGGCAAACCAACTGCACCATAGGGGCAAATAACATTGTGCATTGATTTAAAAGGAGCTTTTAACTCCTTGAATGCTAGAGAGGTCTATATGTTTCTAGGAGGCAAACAAGCCTCAAGTTTGAGTGCCAGAGAAGTGAGCAATGCATTACGTAGAATGCATAAAGTGGAACATTCACCCCCAAACAAATTTATCTTATTCAATTTATTTTTGTAACTGGATATGGGTTCATTTATTCTTTCTTTTTAAATCTCAATATTATTGAAGAAATTGGCTTTGAATTTGAACATCTCTCCCACAACCCCTACAACCTCTCCCTAGGACTGCCTGAACTCTATGCTTCCAGTGCGGCTGAAAACGGAGGCCAATACTCCTCCACTGCTACTGGAGAAGATGCCTGTGCTGCTTGTGCCTTCACAAGCAGAGCATGAATGGGACCCTCAAATGGCATCGGTTAGACAAGGAGAATGCATGCACCTTCTACGTGTTTATCCCTTGCCACTTTTTGGTGGGTCTACACTGATTTGAAGGGCGAAGTTGGAACATGACAGTTCCACTTTAAATCAAACTGGAGCAATTCTGGAACAAACCAACTTCACCACAGGGGATAAAAATTCCCTTCAATTTCTGTTGATTTAACATGAGGTTTTAAATGCTAAAAAAGTCTTGTACACATATGAAATAATGCACTGGAGACCTCGCTAGCATTTAAGAGGTTAAAATCCCTATTTAGTTAAAGGGGGATTTTTATAAGCCTCTATGGAGCAGTCGGTTTGCCACATAATAGTGGGGGACATGTATAAAACATAAAAAAAATTGTTATATGTTGTTTCTAAAAATAATATTTTGTTTTAAAATACCTTGTCATTTGCATAACCAATTTCACGCTTTTGCATTTTTTTTTTATTATGTGGCACCAAAATTCATTATGATTTGGACAACTTCAGATTTGGGGATGATTAGTCAGAATATATAGTATATACACTGCTCTTGAAGTAAAACTTAGATCACTTCAGAGGAAACACAATTTTTTTTTTTTTTGCACCTTATTAACTCTTTGAGTACCAGAGAGGTATTCAATGCTTTGCAGCACAATGTGTTGAATACCTCTCTGGGACTCATAGGTTTACATTTGTTTACTTTGATTTGTGGTTCTATTTTTATTAATATTATCACCATTATCAACCTTCGTTTATTGATCTCCAACATATTAGGCAGCTCTGTACTCACTAGGGGAGAGACAAATGAAGAATGACATGCAGAGCCTAACGGTAGTGAGATGCCTGCTCCCAAAAGCTTACAATCTATGAACATACTCCAATGTAGTCAAAGGTTGCATCCTCAGAATTTCCCTCTTTAGAGAACTACAGCAATTGTACTTGGAAGAGAGAAGCTGCTACAGGCAATGGAAGGAGAAGGGGCAATAGGTGGAGAATGGGGTAATAGTTTGTACGGGGCCAGGGGAGGGTTTTTCATGTTTACTTTGATTTATGTTAATATTATTATTACAATTTTTACCCTTGATTTATTGACCTTCAACATATTCAGCAGCTCCGCACACACTAGGGGAGAGAAAAATGTGCAGAGCCTAATGATAGTGAGAGCCCTGCTCCCAAAAGCTTACAATCTAAAAAAGCATGTCACACTCGGTTGTAGTCAAGGTTGCATCCTCAACATTTTCCTCTTTAAACACCACAACAATTGTGCATGGAAGAGGGAAGCCGCTACAGAAAAAGCGGCAATGGGTGGAAAATGGGTTCAAATTTTGCAGGGGGGCAGGAGAGGGTGAAAGGCATTGATCACCTGTCCAATAGGATAAGTGTTCAATGCGGCAACCAGGAAGGCTATCACTGCCTTCTAACACTACCTCCTAGTCAAGCTGTCATTCTATGAATGATGGCTTGAGTAGGAGGATCCTCAAGACCCATGTGATGTAAGTGTTAACTGGGTGGGGTACCTTATGTTTTTGGATTTTACTGGGAGAGGGCATCATGTCAGAGTTTATATGGGGGGGAGTGCATCATGCCAGAGTTTATAGGGGAGGGCATCATACCAGAGTTTATAGGGGGAAGGGCAGCATGTTGAAGTTTATAGGGGAGGGCAGCATGTTGAAGTTTACTATGGGTGGGCATCATGTCATATTTTATAGGAGAAGGGCAGCATGTTGGACTTTATTAGGGGGCATCATGTTGGATATGTGGCAACCTGTGGGCAAGAGAACAAGTTTGGGGGCCATGTACTGTACATGATGTTCTGTAGCTACCAGTGGGCAAGGGAACAAGTCTGGGGGCCAGACAGTGTACCTGGAAGACTGAGGCTACCAGTGAGCAATGGACAAGGTTAGAGAGTAGTTGGTAGTCACAAATCCACATGGATGCTGCCTGACCCCCAGCCTTGCTGGAGTGTGCAATGCACTTCCCTATGGCACTCAAAGGATTAAGGGAGTGATGATGTTTGTGGTGCTGAAAGGATTCTCTCCACTCCACTACTGACCAAGTGGGGCATCAGAGAGAATACTCTCAGATTGTCGTACTGCTGGTGATGTGTGAGGGAGTGCATCCCTTCCACATTAACAGCAGTTCACAACCCTCTCTGCTGCTGATTGAGGGCTGTTACTGCATATAAAAGTACAGGGAGATCCCAACTTCACCAGTCTCAGGTAGTTGAAGTTGAGACTGTGAACTCCAAAAGCAGAGGCTGCTATCGGAGTTTAGTGCTTGTGGTGAAGTACCACATTAATATATAAACGCACCGCCTTGAATATGATAATGGGTCATTATCCTGCATTTCCATATGGAAATTAGTAATTGTGCCTCATTTCCATTTGGAAATAGGCCATTGTCAATGTGATGAGTGAAAAATGTGGGCAGATATTTGTCGGACTGATGGAGATGTAATGTCTGAGAAACTTTAGTGCATACTGTCAATGTGCCTTTGACAGTGCTCCAAAAGGATATTGAAATTTTGAGTCCTCTTCAACCTTTAGTTAATCTCCTCCGTAGAGTTGTTGGGTGTAGGCTTCCTTTTAGATATTGGTTTTGAGATTTGAGGTAAAGGGAACATTGTAATGAGTTCCAAAAAGAGACTTTTGTTCTATATAGACTATAATGGAGTTATTGACATCGATGGAGAATTCAGGTATTCGAACATTTGTTTTAGAAAAGAGTATTGTAAGTTCTGATTATGAGAGCGTTAGTTTTAGTTGGCATTGGGGCATCCAGGAGAAAATAGCAGATAAACACTATATGGTAACATAAGAAAGAAGAATGGCTGGGAGAGGAGAGGACATGACATTAAAGGTATAAAAATATTTATACAAAATATTTATATTTGGGCTGGCCAAAGCTGTCAACACAGTGAAATAATAACAGTATCAACAAACACTGGAATGGCTAAAAAATGTGAAACTAGAAACATAGAAACTAAAATTTGTTGTACTCTTGGTTTATTTCGGATGAAATAGCACTGCACTATCTATCTATCTATCTATCTATCTATCTATCTATCTATCTATCTATCTATCTATCTATTGATTAAATTGTCAAATTTGTTTGTACACAGCGGCAACATAAGGCACAGAACCAAAATTGTTGGAGGCTTGGTGAGGAGGCCTTCATCCTGCAGTGAATCAACAAAGATTGAAGATTATCTATCTATCTATCTATCTATCTATCTATCTATCTATCTATCTATCTATCTATTCCTTTAAAGGGATAGTAATACTTAATAATTACTAATCCCTATATTGCAGTCATATTATAAAGAAATGTATTGCCCCCAGTGTCATCTCTCAAACCTTTATGGTTTGAGAGATAATCACTCCTAAAGTTCTCCCCTCCCTCCCCCTTACCCGAAGTCAGCTTTCTAGCTGACTGCAGGGAAGCCTGTGGTATGATCGTCAGCCAGCTCTGCAGCACAGCCAATATCACGTTAGTAAAAAAGAAATCTTTCACTGAAATGGTCTTCTACGTGTCCTTGGTTTGCAAGTGTCCTTGGTTTCAGTGAAATATTTTTTTTTTTTATTAAAGCGATCTTGGCTCTGCTGCAGAGCTGCCTGATGATCGTAAGACCGGATTTCCCTTCAGTCAGCTACAACGCTGACTTCGGGGAAGGGCGAGGGAGGGGGAACTTTAGGAGCGATTATCTCTAAAACCATAAAGGTTTGAGAGATGACACTGAGGGCAATATATTTTTTTTAATATGAATTTAATATAGGGATTAGTATCCCTTTAAGGATCAGAAAAGAAATGGCATACAGTTTAAAAGAGACTGAGGTGACAATTGCACCTGGCATTATTAATTATATTTTGAATGATACTGCCACCAGTGTTCAGTATCCTGAAATCGTATGTTTAAGTTTATTGGACTATCCTGTCTGGTCATCTTACTAAAGGTTTATCAGGACATGCAATTATTAGTAATGTGAAATCTATGTAATTAGATTATTTCCTTGCCGAGACTATGTATTGAAAGAGTCATGGGGGTATCAAATTGCGCGTTATACATTTCCAGGTAAAACAAGGTGTTTCTGCAATGTTCCACATGAAATGTTCTTAATTTAAAATTATACATAGCATAGCATTTGAGCCTAACTGCAGTGTTTTGGTGGCGCTCTTTCGCTGTATTCTAATATAGTATTAAACAAAGAATTTCTTTTGGTAATGTTTTCAGGCTCTGCTCATTCCCATCTATGGATTCTCAGTTGAAACGTCTTAATGTGATTGTCATGGTTTCTTTTTATTGGTATAATCTCTCCCTAGAATGGCCCAGTGGAGCACTGAATCAATTAACATGACATCAGATAGCCAGCACATAGTTTCAAAAGTTCTTAGTCAGGAACTACCTAACAGGTAGAAAAAAGAGAGCTGTGAAATGCTTTAGATAAATAGTATATCAGGAATAGGACTCATTTAACAATAACAAAAAGACAAAAATGAAATAAAGCTCATTTGATTAAAATAACTGGCTAGATGTTGAAAGGAAACAAGTCCGTATGACGAGATTTGTTCATGAATTCTATGTGCAAACTTCAAATTGTGTATGACTTTAAGTCACCCATTAAGATTTGATTTAACTTATAGTTTTAAGATAAAACCTGTGACTTCAGCCTCATTTACTTGGTTTGTTTGGACTGCATATATAAAAGTCAAAATTATTGACCTTACTTTGAAAACATTATAAACAGGAAGCTATATTTTCTTTCGTTTTGACCTTACACACATCCAACTTTCAAACAAGAATCAAGAGTAGAGTTGAATGGGTATTTTCTGATTCTGCAGATATTTCCAGCAGGTCACATTACATTTTGGACATGGGTCAGAACTGGATTGCTGATTTCTTTTTTTTTTTCAAAAATGCCTCACTGGAATACTTTTGTAGTGCTGAACCAAAAATAACACCTAAATGAGGCTAGGGGGAGCCCAAGGAAAGCGACAGAAGAACAGATGCTTTCCTTGGGCTGGATCAGGTAGGGGAAATCAGGGAACAATATCCCTTCCAGTTCCATGCCTGACCCGCCATCTACTTGACCACCTTCCCCACATCCAAGCCATCTTCGGTTAACCCTTTTGTTGATTGCAGTGATTTTACTGCTCTAGTAATGGAGTAGTTAACCTCAGCGTTAAAAAAAGAAACTTTGCTATTTCTGCAAGGAGAGATTAATCATGATAATTAAAAAAAATACATATATGAAAAATCAGCCCCCATCAAAATACAAGATTAGGTTCTCCATTGCCATGGAGGCTACAGATAACTGCACTAGAAATGAAAGGGTTAATGAGTGAATAGAAAAACATGGGTCCAGTCACCCAATATGATTTTTCGGTGTAAGAATGTGCAAATATGAGATCTGAAGCCCCCATATTAATTAAAAAACTTAGAAGGGGTTCTCTTGAGTCCCATCCCCCCCCACTCCCCATGGTAGGTGTATGTCTACCGTCCTTTATGTCAGAGGTCCAGTGGTGTCTGCTACTCACTGATCTTCAACATCATCCACCTAACAAAATACAAAAGCTTATTAAAAAAAGTCATTCAATTCTGACTCCACACTCATATCTGCTAAAATAAAAAAATAAATACCCATCCCCCATAATGTAGTCTGGGCTGCTGCTAGAACACACTTAATAATACAAAAATATAAACAAACAAAAAAACACAGGGATCCAATCAAAAATGAGGAAGGGGACACATATCAACTCATTTGGAGTAAAGTATCACCTCTGTGCAGATGACACCCATCTTTATTTATTTGCACCTCAACTGACTTCTAATATTCAGTCTAAAGTCACAGATCACCTCTCAGCTATCTCAGCCTGGATAGCTCATAGGCACCTCAAGCTCAACATGTCTAAATTGGAGCTAATCCCCTTCCCACCTAGGCCTGGCCCAGTAGTGCCCTTCTAGGTGACAGTAAATGCAGCTACCATAAATCCACTATGAGGGTTGATAATTGACACTGCTCTCTTTCTCTTCTCATATTAACTCCATTGCTAAATCCTGCTTCTTTCTCTTACATAACATAGCAAAACTCCATCCCTTCCTCTGTTCCTCCACAGCTATACAAGCATTCATCCTATCCTGCATGAATTACTGTAACTTCTTCTCTCTGGCCTTGCCACTTCCCAATCCCATACACTTTAGTACATACAGAATGCTGCAGCATGAGTTACCTTAATGCTTCTCCCTGCACCTCTGCTCCTCCAATCTCTCCAATGGATCCCATCAAACTTTGGATATCTTGCAAAATACTGCTTCTCTCATTGAAGACACTTCCTACATTTCCACTCAGATCTCCCAGTATACCCCATTTCACCACTTATGATCAGCCAATGACATTCTTCTCTCAGCTCTTTTTTGTCTACAGCCATCTCACGAATCAAAACTTTTTCTGTCATTGCTCCTTATCTGTGGAATGCTCTAACTCGCACCCTGCGCCACTGCAACTCTCTTGAGGTCTTGTTTAAATTTACACGGCCGAAATAAAACAAGCTAGAAGGCACTGATTTTGTACATGTAAGGCTATTATAATTTACTTACTTTATTTATGTGTCCCCTATCCCAACCAGACCTCTAGCACTGTATTCTTAACCTGACCCTTATGTATCCTATGTCTCCCTTTACCACTTTAGATTGTAAACTTTCAGGCAGGGACCTCACTTCCAGTGTTTTACTTTGTAAAGCACTTGAATCCCTGTTTTATCTAAACCCTACACTTGTGTCACTATATAAATTAACATATTAATTCATTTATACATATTATGTATACATCATCGCTTCCTTGATACTTCTGGGCTCATTCTATGCCCTGTGTAATTCTGCCTCCCACCCAATCAGAACATACAATTTTTTACAATTGTTTTATTTTTTATTTTTATGCCATATAGGCCTTTTCCCAGGCTTGGCCTCAGCTTAGCATACATACTGGCCAGCATGTAATACCAGAAGTTGGAAAAAGGCTCAGAAAATGAAATTTTTCCTATACTTTGGTGGCTGAGTTTCCATTCTAGTGGAATGGAATTCAGCTGTATTTAGGAGTATTTTACAAATGAACTAATTGTAGGCTAACAATAAGGGACAGAATCCTGAAAAATGTTTTTAATTTTGGACATGTATAGGTATTTGTATTCTAAACTCAAAAGAATATATAGTTTGCATGGGTGCACTAAACAATAAAATGGTGAAACCTCATTTCACAAACACAGAGCAAGAAATGTGATATATGACATGGTTCTTAAGGTGTGAAATAGCCAGGTCCTTAAGGGACTATACAACTGAATTTCATTTGAAGGCTACGTTTAGACAATTTGTAATATTAAAAACATTATTTTATTTTCTCTTTCGCTTCTGTACTGTCAAAATAGAAAAATCAATAAAAGAATGACCAAAAAAGATATAGTATTAAAAACATATTGGCATTAACAACTTGAATGTAGAGAGGATTTTAATGCATAGCTGTCTAAAATGTAAGAGGTTTTGGGAGGACAAGTCAGATTATTTAAGACCGGCATTTCAACTGGCAGAAGACTGAGCTTCAAGTTGTTGTTAAAACATCATGTGACTTGGATCTATTTCCCAAGCTATCCTTCAAGAAGTACATTTATTGTGTGAAGTGAAAAAAGGCTTAGCATTTTCTCACAAGAATGCAAATTTACACTCAGTGAGGCAGTAGGGTGAAGGGTCAAAGGTGAAAGGTGATAAGGCATGTTTGGCTTCCTTCTATAAGATTTCTGACTAAATCTTAAGCTGGAATGGTGGAAACAATGTGTCTGACAACCTTTTTGCGTTACTATTTGTTGTTGTGATTACTTGGATTGACTGATTTGGAATATTTTTCAATACTATTTTAACGTTATTCTAAACTCTCTGAGGGGTCAGATTAATTATCTCTCTGGAGAGCTCACAAAATGGTACTGTTTGATGAAAGCTTGGTGATTGAAATAAAATGTAACAGATCATCTAATTGTCTGTGACTCACATTCATAAGTAGAGGTTGGAGTGTGGATGTTTGAACTAATGTAAGTAATAACAATGTAATAGCAGCCCACAAAACCATCATGTTTATAGATATAGCAGCCCTTTGTAAAATTAGAACATAGTGGGGGATGTATAGATGCCTTCTTAGTGTATACTTAAGAATTGTCTCTAAAATTCACTCCTGGTCATATATATAACGAAGTAAAGTCACATTTATAAATATGTCTCTCTTCTATCTAAGAATATTCTGAGAACATTCTGAGAAAATTCGCACCTGTAAATATATTTTTGTACACATAAGTGTCACTGTATACTTCCATTAAGAACAGGTTATACCTGGCATAAACATTTAATCACTAAAACTGCATTTATTTTTGACGCAATTAGCAAATTTCTTTATAAATACATTGGGACTCAGTTCTTATTTGGCCAAGACCATTTCTGCTCCACTTTTAAAAAGTCAACTAACTGGAGTTAGCACTTTGTGAAAATGTCGCTAGATTTTTATACATATACATATGTTGCTTTGAAACACTTTATAACATCAGTTTTATACATCTCCCCCATAGTCACCAGTGTTCAATGATTCAAGGATGTCCTCTTTCAGAGAAGATGTATAGGAGTCCTGCGTAAACTCCTGTTCCATGAGAAGCCCCTGTTACAGATAGACCTGCTTATTCTTGAAGCTGTAGTAGTTTTGAAAAATCCGGTCCACCACCTACACCACTAAAGCTACACACAAAAGGCAGGAAAGAGAGATGGCACAGTCTGTCTCTAAATGCGATAAAAAAGGAACAAGAGAAAGCTTCCAAATTCAAAGACATAAAGGAACAGATTAATTCTAGTGCAGGGCCATATCTCTGTTCAAAATTCATTCAGGGGGCTGCTTGTGTGTGAGTATAAATGAAAGAGGATTAAGTCTGGTCACACGGCTGCACTATCAATGTGTTAATTCTGTCTCTCTCTCTCTGTACTTGTAGAAGGGTCATTGCATGTTCATCATTATTTCTCTGCAGAGAAAGGCAGAAGTTATATTCTCTTAGTATAGCTGCTCTTCTGTATATGTTCAGCTAGTCAAACCCAAATGGCATATGAAAATAGCAGAAGTGCCACATTTTTTTTCTAGTGGGGGCAGTTGCTGGGGTTGGTGGGGGCAGTGACTGGAGCTGGGGTTGGTGGGGGGCAGTTGCCAGGGTTGGGGGGGGCAGTGACTGGAGCTGTGGCTGTTACTGGGATTGGTGGGATTGCTGGAGTTGGGGGGCAGTGACTGGAGCTGGGGTTGGTGGGGGACAGTTTTTGGGGTTGGTGGAGGGCAGTTACTGGAGCTGGGGTTGGTGGTGGTCAGTTTCTGGGGTTGGTGGGGGGGCAGTGACTGGGATTAGTAGGGGGCAGTTGCTGGGGTTGGTGGGTCAAAAAGCTTGTACTGATACAAACAAGTACAAATAGGTAGTAGGCAGGAAATAATAAACTACAAACAAGTACAAACAGGTAGTCCAGGAAGAGTAGGTTAATAGACATTACTTAGCACAGTTAGTTAATATATATAGTATTGTTTGGAAACCTTTGATGTTTTGCACAGTACATCAAGCTGTGGGTTGTAGGTGACTACTAATGGCACTCTGTTATCTTCCTGTGGTTGTTTTCCAGGAGATTTCTTTTGGGTACCCTGGTAGCTCTCTGGATTTGGATGTCTGTGACCTTGGCATTATATTCGTGACTGATCAAATCTCTCCTGAAATTTTTAAGATGTTTATCTTGATCAGAAATCTCAGAACATATGCGGTTATAGGACCTGGCTGCAAACAATAGTTTGTGTCTGGGATAGAAACTGTCATTTCTGAGATAATTAGGCCTGTCTGTTGGTTTGTGATACAGAGGTTTCTAGATGGAGTTGTAATAATACTGATTGTGGTTTTCAGAAAGTTAATTTGTGTGGGTTAATGGCTGAGTTTGAGGTTAATTGCGGGATGGAAGACATAATTTTTGTGAAATGGCAGTCCATATGATTAGGATATCATCTATGCAGTGGAGGTAGACCGGAGCCTTTATTTAGCATGTGAACAAGAACTCCTCCACAAATTTTGCCATGAATGGGTTGGAGTATTTAGGGCAGTGTTTCTCAACCAGGGTGCCGTGGCACTCTGGTGTGCCACGGACATCCACTTAGGGTGCCCCATTGTGTCTCTAATGCTTTGACAAAAATATGAATGTAGACTTACAACTGTATATTTAAGGATATTACTATGCACAGTATGTTTATTGTAGTTATGAGGTCTAACAATAACTCCATATTTATGTATCTGTAACCCTTAATACACCCTTAATAAATGATATAAAATGACAGGGGTTCCCCCGAAAATGCCAGACTGCATATTAGATGTGCCTTGAGCAAAAAAAACTTGAGAACCACTGATTTAGGGGCCATTCATTTTCCTGTATCAGTGCCCATCTTGTGCCCAAATATGAAATAATTACTGTATGTAAAACATAAAGTATATTAGCCGGGTTACAGGTTCTGTGGGTAAGCCCTCTTCCTCTTGGAATGCTTTGCAGACTGAAATGCCATCTTCATGTGGAATGCTGGAGTACAGTACATCCGTAGTGGATAGAATGGTTTCTCTTGTGATGGAGCTATGGTCAGCCAGTTTGTTTAAGAGACTGGTTGTGCCCTATATGTAGCTGGGTGTTTTTTTTGGCCAGTGGTTTGAGAATACTTACTGTCTACCCAGCCAGAAATATTTTCTGTCAGTGTGCCCATTTCAGATACAGTATGATGTGCCTTCCAGGATTCCCTTCCAGTATTTTAGGAATCATGTAGAAGCATCCCACCCTTGGGTTTTCCTGATGCAGCCACAACCATGTTCTGTTGGCTACACTAGCAGATTACTTGTGCAAGTGGCACAATGTGATTAAGACATACAAGCATTGCATATTAACATGTGCAACAACAATAAATCTACATCATATTACAATTTATATGTAACAGTATATATGTAAGAGAAGGCAGCATGGATGAATGAAAGTAATTTAATTGGTGTCCTAGACCTTTATCAAGACCAAAAATTATTAATGAAAGCAACTTTTTAAACCATTCTTGTTCCCAGAATGCCTCACACCATAGTAATGTCACCCGTCTGCAGTGAGCTCCCTGACTGCACGAAAGTGACGTCAGCCCCCAAAGTAAAATCAACAGACCCGCAGCTTAGTGCACAAAAAACATAACCATCTAAACTAAACAAAAACGTGACAAATTACAAGCGTCAAAAATTCTCGGTACATATTGTTATTAGTTTATGTTAAAGAGGTAGGATAAGGACTTGTTCTAATTAGCACATGATTTATAACCTCCATACAACAAACTTAGAACAGTACATAAAGAGTTAATGCCACAAAAAAACAAGCATATCCTGGCAAATAGTCGTGTCCACTAATAGTCAGAGGGATCTTCGGTGTTGTACCACATAGCTCAAATCAGACCCTAGCAAATCCTGCTAATGAAATAGTTGCTGGAATTGTTAGTGAAGAATAGAGGAAACATTTGTGAGAGTGCTATGCCTGGTACATTCTCTGCAGTCCACAGAATGACTGAAAGTAGTAGATCCGCTTTGTCTCCTATCGTGAGACCACACGCAAAAGAAACAAAAAAATCACTGTCTGTAGTAACCAGATATAGAGACAATAAGAGCAAACTCATAGAGAAGGCTCATAAAGACGTACATCTAAAACAAATAGAGCATAAAGCTGTGTGTGGCTACACATTAGGGCAAAGTTTTATGTCATACATATACCCTGTACCAACAGTTACTGACAGCTAGTTAAAGAAAAGATTATACATACAATGTGATAAAGTAGACACTGATATATGGGCAGATCATAGTAACATATTCAGCCTAAGTACATTGACATAATTCATCAAACATTAGCCTACTTTGATATCTACAATATGTCAGATCCATGTATTGATCCGAATAACAGCATCATCCGGTGGAATCTCCCATACTTTTTATAGTCTCACATGGTCTTTTCCATATTATAATATGGGAGAATATGATGCCAATAAATGGACGTATATTGCAGAATTCAGTAATCAGTCGTTCATAATGCCAAATCATATTGGTCTGTCATCAATCACCAATGCTCTAAAATGTAGGTCACAAGACAGAGATAGGAAGACAAATAACCATTTCCAAGATTTAAGGGAGCTATTCAAATAATATAGAGCCCAGTGAAATATATTCAAATAAGGCGAATCCAAGAAACCATATAGAGCATATGGTATAGGCCAATTTTAGTTGTATTCAGGATAAAATAGACTTGTTTAATGTTTAAAGATAAACTGCGCATTCCAAGTACATCGAAGTGCAACATCCATAACTTGTGTGGAATGCCAATGGCAAGTCAGGATCCCAGGGGAAAATCCCCTTGCTTATAGCACAGAGATTGTTTTAGTGGCAACATCTGGTAGGGACCAATCCCAGGATCTATGGCCAAACTCTGCTGGGTTAGTGGTATGCCCATATCTTGGCAATGATATATGGCCCATGGAAACTTTCATCAATAGACAGTTATGTTGCAAGCATTAACAAAAACATTAAGCTGTGGGTCTCTTGATTTTACTTTGAGGGCTGATGTCACTTCCGTGCAGTCGGGGAGCCATCTGCAGGCTGGTGATGTCACTGTCATATGAGGCCTTCTTTGAACATGAAGGGTTTAAAAGGCTGCTTTCATTACTAATTTTTCATCTTGATAAAGGTCAAGGATGGACCGAAACTTTGACACCAATAAAATTACTTTCATTAATTTTTTGATAAGTTCCACTGGTGCTGCCTCTTCTGTTACCTAAGTTAAAGGGCATCTATAACCCCTATATGTGTGTGTTAAATGTTACGTTATATAGCGACTAGGTGGATATCTTTTTTAATTTTTTTTTAACCATATTTGGCTGAAAATTAATGTTTAAACAGTGTACTTCTGAGCAAACTTCTGTTACCTGCTCTGTACCGCTGTCTGTCACTCTTCCTCTGCTTCCCTCTCTCTATGCAGCCCCCTCCGATGACAGATGCTTCTGTAAATTAGTAAATTAGGTTGAGTAAAGACACAAGTCCATCAAGTTCAACCTTTGCCTCATACCCTAGTGACATGAGAACTGTATAGCTATCCTGCTACCAAATAAGTTAGTCTTTTTCAGACCTTCCTGATCTGCCTACTAATAAACAGTATAAACCTGTATGTTCCCTTTTGAAAGAAATGTATCTAATTTTCTCTTGAATGTATCCATTGTATTTGCCATAATCACCTTCTTGGGCAAATAATTCCACAATTTAACAGACCTTACTGTAAAAAAAACCCTTCCTCTGCTGAAGTCTAAACCTCCTTTCCTCTAATCTCAAGGGGTGCCCCCTGGTCACCTGATCAGGCCTTGGAATAAATATCTCACCGCAGAGATCCTTGTATTGACCTCTCATATATTTGTACAATGTGATAAGGTCTCCTCCTCTTTTCTCTAGAGTAAATAAACCAAATTTGTCTAGTCGTTCCTCATACATTAAGTCCTCCATTCCCTTAATTAATTTTGTTGCTCTTCTCTGTACCCTCTCTAGTTCTAGTATATCCTTTTTCAGAACTGCTGCCCAAAACTGCACTGCATACTCAAGGTGAGGTCTTACCAGATATTTGTGCAAAGGCAAAATGATGTTATCCACTCTTGCTTCAATACCTCTTTTTATGCAAGACAGGATTTTGTTTGTCTTTGCTACTGCTGTTTGACACTGGTCACTGTTTCCAAGTTTGTGGTTGACAAGTATACCGAGGTCTTTCTCTAGCAACGAGTCCCCTAAAATGATTCCATTAAGTTCATAAGTAGCCTTGGGATTATTTCCTCCCAAATGTATGACTTTACACTTCCCCACATTAAACTTCATATTCCATTTGTTTGCCCAATCTGCCATTTTATATAAATCCCTCTGTAGATAGCAATTATCCTGTTCTGAATGAATTACCCTGCATAATTTAGTGTCATCTGCAAATATTGATATTTTGCTTTCCATATCTATTTCCAGGTCATTTATAACATGTTAAACAGCAGCGGACCTAATACTGAAACCTGAGGTACTCCACTCTCCACTTTAACTGTACTGGAGAACTGTCCATTTACAACCACACACTGTTCCCTACCCTTCAACCAGTTTTGTACTATCCCTTCTAGCAGTTTTCCCACTACAGAGGTCAAACTCACAGGTCTATAATTTCCAGGATCTGTTTTAGTTCCCTTCTTAAATAGAGACACTACATTGGGTCTTCACCAACCTTGTGGCACTGAGCCTGTGGTGAGAGAATCTTTAAAGAGTAAATATAGGGGTTTTGCTAGCACTGCACTGAGTTACTTAAGAACCCTTGGATGTATACCATCAGGACCCGGTGCTTTGTCAGCCTTAATTTTGTTCAGTCTACCCATGACATCTTCTTGAGTTAACCCAATAGCTGATTAATAGCTTTATTAATTACTTATAAGGCTCTTCTACCATTCCTTGCTCCCTTGTATATACTGATGCAAAGAAAGTGTTTAGAACATCAGCCTTTTCCTTATCTTCACTAATCAACTCATTTTTGAAAGGTCCAATACACTCCCTCTTAAGTTTTTTGCTATTTATATATTTGAAAAACTTTTTGGGATTAGTCTTGCTTTTCCTTGCAATTCGAGTTTCATTTTTTATTTTTGCTACCCTAATTGCCTTTTTGCAATCTTTGTTGCACTCTCTGTATTTTAAGAAAGAATGTTCAGTTCTTTCTGACTTAAAGGGATAGAAATGCTTTATTATTACTATCCCCCATATTGTAGATATTTGTAAAATAATTTAATAGCCCCCAGGTTCATCTTTCAAATCTTTATGGTTTGAGAGATAACCGAAGGCAAAGTTCCCCCTCCCTCCCCCTTCCCTGAAGTCAGCGTTGCACTGACTGCAGGGGAAGTCTGTCGTATGACAGGCTTGTGGCTCTGCAGTTGAGCTGAGATCCTGTTAGTGAAAAAACATAATTTCACTGAAATGTTGTTCTACATGTGCTTGGTTTGCAAGCACATGGAGAAGACCCTTTCAGTGAAATAATTATTTGTCACTAACGCGATCGTGGCTCTGCTGCAGCGCCGCATGATGAAAGTCAGACTGGATATCCCTGCAGTCAGCACAACGCTGACTTCAGGGAAGGGGGAGGGAGGGGGGAGGGGGGAATGTTGCCTTCGGTTATCTCTCAAACCATAAAGGTTTGAGAGATGAACCTGGGGGCTATTCAAATATTTTGCAAATATGTACAATATGTGGGATAGTAATAATAAAGTATTACTATCCCTTTAAATAGTTTGAATGCTTTTTTTTCCTTTGCCATTTCCTTCTTTACATGTGTAGTTAACCACATTGGCTGTGACTTACTTCTTTTGCATTTGTTCCCCATTGGTATATACCGTTGGGTACATTTCCACAACCTAAATTTGAATTCTGATCATTTATCCTCAGTATTTTTGTATTTAAATAATGTATCCCAGTCTATGTGTTGCATTGAAGCTGTAAGCTGGAGCGATCTCATTGGCTAGATATCGACCTCTGCCAATGAGACCGCTCCAGTTTACAGACAGAAAGCCTCTTTCATCAGAGGGGGCTGCGTAGAAGGAGGGGAGCAGAGGAAGAGCGACAGACTGCAGTACAGAGAGGGTAACCACAGTCTGTCTGGAAGTGCACTCTTTAAACATTAATTTTCAGCCAATTAGGGTTAAAAAATTAATAAACAAATCTACCTAGTCGCTATTTAACCTAACATTTAACACACACTTGTATAGGGGTGATAGATCCCCTTTAATATGCAGAGATTGTGCACTTGGAATTCTATGCTGAGGAGTGAGTGCTTCCATATATTTAATCCCCAGTACACATTCATAACTCCACTTCTGTTCCACTAGCCATAACAACCTTGCACAAATACAATCTTACTTTCCAGGATACAGTCCCCCAGTCCAAATAGAATCTTTGCAAAAATATAATCCTATTTTAACAACCACAACCCCACTGACCCGATAACCTCCTTGTCCTGCCAGAAACACCTTTTGCCCAGATAATATTCTCTCCTGCTCAGAATTATTCATTCATACCCACCTATCTTTAGCTTGATGCATAATACCCATTGGTATGTACCACTGCACTGGTAGCCATGCTAGAATCACTCATACTTAACCTCCAGCCTTGTGACACTACACTTGTTGCCTGAGAACTACATGTACTTGTTCCATCGTATACATAGAGTCACACACACACACTGATACCCCCAGCCTTGTCCAACAGTAGCCATAGAACCACACATTTAGACCCACATCTTTGTTCCACCATAGCCATAGAAGCATTCACATACTGACGCTCCCCAGCCTTGTGCCAATGAACTGATATCTATGGAACCACACGTACTGAACCCCAGCCTTGAGGCACTATATAACCACATTTAATGACCCCCCCCCAGCCTTGTCCAACAGTAGCCAAAGAACCACACATTTAGACCTCCATCCAATAAAGAGACATTGTCCAAAAAGTTTAAAAAAAAAAAACAGAATGGGTTTTTAAAATGAAATGCCTCCAACCCACTGGTCTATATGTGTCAATAGACCTAAATTGTTTTATCAGAAATTGACCAATTAGAATTGGTGAAGAACATATATATAGGAGTGGTCATTCTCTCCCAAACTGACACCTGATGAAGTATTAGAACCTAAACACGTTGGGCGGAGTCAGAGAGAGTAGACTGAGGACCCATCCGTATTGTCTGAGGCCGGGACTGCAGAACTGGCAGTGACTTCAAACGCTGTATTTTGTCCGATGATCCAGGAGGAGCAGGTCTCCCTTTGTCTTACCAGGTTGTGCTCTATCAGGATCGGTATGAGAACTGAGGATCTTATTATATGTCTGGTTTCACTGAAACTTTGTAAGCAGTATGCACATTGTGTGAGGTTTTGGTAAAAGAGGACACTGCCCCCTGATCTGTCTCTCTTCTCATTTTACATATTCTGAGTGTGAATTGTGAGACTAAAGACCACTGCATCTTTTGGAAGGACTCTTTCATTAAATAGAGACTTAAGTATATGCATGGCTATACATAGACTTTATTACAGACAGTGAGCACTACACATTGCATGAGGGGTGTGTGTGTGCAGCCACCGGAAAATATTTCACTGTGCATGTTTCTGATACGCTTGGAAAATATTGTTAATGTCTTCCCCCATTTGGTGTGCTACACAACCTATTTCCACATGTGGCATATACTGTATATGTTATATATTTTCTGTGTTAGGTAAGACACCAGAAGTGTGCGCGGAGATTTTTTTATATTATTTGTCACGCAAATACTGAACCCCCTGCCTTATTCCACTGCACTGGTAGATATAGGACCACATATACTGACACCCAGCCTTGTGCCACAGTAGTCATATCACCACACATACTGACCTGTCAAGGCTTGTCCCACGGTAACTACAGAACCACAAATACTGACCCCCCTCCCCCTGGCTTGTCCCACTTAATTGGTAGCCATAGTGATGGGCAATGTGAGGTGGTCCAACTGCTGTCAGACTACATCTTCCATTGGCTGGTGGGAGTTGTAGTCTGACAGCATCTTAAGGGTCTCACACTGTCCCCACAGCCATAGAACCACACATACCATGCCATGAACCCCACAGCCTTGTCCTAGTGCTCTGGAGCCAAAGACTCATGCATACTGACCCAAGCCTTGTCCCATGTGATGCACATAACCACAGATACTGACCCCTCAAGCATTCCACTGTACCGAGTCATAGAACCACAAATACTAAGTCTTCCTCTTCCCGCCCGGTGGAAATTCACACACAAAGGTGGAAACAACATAGTTTTCCCAGGAAATTTCTTGGAGTTAGTGAAAAGCATTTGGCCACCAACAGGCCAGGATTTAAGGTTTTCCCATAATACACACAGGTGAGTCAGTCAAAATGAATGAGCCACTGATTAACTCTCTTGTGTTTAATCAGGGAAATCCTTAAAGGGATAGTAATACTTAAAATATAAAAAATATTTGTTGTAGAGTTTATCCCCCTGAGTAAAACAAGGGTACTCCCACTGCTGAGAGATATTTTATTAAAAAATTATAACAGCTCAAACTTGAATTTTTTAGGTGCAATATCACCGTGGCCTGAAAATTTACAGTGGAGCTGTTGTTACACAATTTTATGTAGATTTATGGTCTACAGACCAGAGCTGTCCATAGGATGGTGTAGCAACAGCACCACTGTAAATTTTCAGGCCACTGTGTTATTGCACCTAAAAAATTCAAGTTTGAGCTGTTATAATTTTTTAATAAAATATCTCTCAGCAGTGGCAGTATGCTTGTTTTACTCAGGGGGATAAACTCTACAACATATTTTTTTTTACATTTGAAGTATTACTATCCCTTTAAATCCTGGTCTGTTGGTGACCCTTGAGGAATGAACTTGGACAGCCCTGACCAAGTGAAACTTTTCATAAGCTTAATCTTCATTAAAAAAAAAAGTTTGCAGTGAAAAAAAATGTTTTACTAAGGCTTCTGTCAAAGATGACAATACTCTGTTTTACTTAACAGGAAACGCTCTACTATATATATTTTATATATATATATATATATATATTATTTTCACAATACAACTTAACTATCATTGTCATGTAACATTTGGGGACCTCTGACCAGAAGAACATTTACTGTTTCCAGTTAACCCAAAAATTATTTGAAGGTGGCCCCATATTTCCCAGTGCTGATTTTTTTAGTGTAGGAGCTGTCATAAGGACTGAAATGTATTTGTCAGTCTTGAGAGAGGAATGAAAGCTAGCACAGTTATTGACCTCTACATACACATGGTCAACATCATCATCACTCTAAGCCTGGCATCAATGTACTTTATAAGACAGTAACTATAAAATTATAAAAAAACTATAAAAAATGAAATCACATAAAAATACTGATTAAATTAACTAATCTTAGAGTAGAATGCCATAAGTGAGCCATATGAAAAGATTAATCTTAGACAAGTCCTGAAATAACCTGTAAACTTTGAGCATTCTGAACTTCTGCTTTCAGCAAAGTCCTCACCTGAGGAGCTCTACCTCTCTTCACTGAATGGACAAGCAAACTACTATTAATCCTATACATCAATAGAGAACATGGGCCTAGTGTATTCTGGTAAAGTTGATTAAATATTTCCCTTGATTGTTAAATATAATGCTTATCCTCCATTTGGCTTTATTCTCCGTATTTCAATGTAATATCGAACCAAGGAAATGTAATAACCTAATGATGTTATTCTGTTGACTTAGGTCAATGCATTATTTGTTAAAAACATACATTTTAGAATTCTATATTCATGTTTTCATCATGTTTAATAAAGTAAACACGTATGAATGGACATTTTAGTGTATGTAACTGCTTCCTTTAAAGAGCAATTAATATGATGAAATAATATGTTAATACTAGTCAAATAACACTACCTTAACTTCTGGGAGGGGCAGTATTATAAATTTAGAGCTTTCAGTATACAGATCCTCCCTGGGAGTTTCCTCACTACAGCTGTGAGTTCTGTGGAGGCAGCTAATAATTCTTACTGACTGCTGTCGTTCCCACCTGCCTGGCCTATAGGAATGAGGCTGCCGCTAGAAATTTCAGTTCCTGCAGAAGGTAGGACAAGAACCTAGAGGCATGTCTATACAGTTAGGGCTGTACATTTATTTTCCTGTCACTTCCAAAGGTATGAGTAGCAGTTATTAACTATTTAATGACTGAGCCTTAAAACATATACTTTTTAGATTATTTGCCCTTTTAGCATACATAGAAGGGAAGACAAAATAATAACTAGTATTTATATAGCGTCTTTTTCCCAGTGGAACTGAAACTGCTTTCAGAATTAATCAAATTAGAAGCTGAACAATAGATGTTATTATTACCCAATCAATGGTGCTCATTTATCAACCTCAGAAGGATGAAGATGCCGGGACTTGAACCTACACCCTTGTGGTCTGCACAGGCTCTGATTAATTTAGTGCCTGGGACCTGTGATATCACCAAATAAGAGGGGGTGAACAGATTTTGAAGACAATAGTCCCAAAATGATCAATTTGCCATTTTGGGAAGGATACCAAATATCTGATCTAAGGGAAAAATCTACTAGAAACTAAAGGAGTAGATACCCTGATAATAACATAACTGTTGTAAAAGAGAAGAAAATGTAACAGTAGGGCTGTATCCAGGAAGCTAGCAAAGAGAAATTCTGAGGAAAACTAAGAGCACCATAGGGGACAAATACAAATTCCCAGTGATTTAAATGAAGATTTTATCCAATTGAGTGCTGGACAGACATCCAACTCATTGTGATGAAATGCAGTGGAGACCTATGAAGCAATAAAATAGTTAAAAGCCTTATTTAAAACAATGGGAATTTGTGTTAATTTAATTTGTCCCCTCTTATGTGGTTGTCACCCCCCAGTACTGAATTACTCTGATGGTATCTACAGAACATCTTCCATTGAAATAACATCAAAAGCAGATCTTTCTTATACACAAGGGATTGAAGAATGCTCTCCATTTAAAGCCTGTTGTTTTTCTTAAGGATAAGCAAAGTAGGACAAATTCTAATGGGAAAAGTCAAGAGCTTGTTATAGCTGAAAGGGATCTAAAAGCTGGATCTATTATGGCAGTTTTAGGGGAGGAGGAGGCAGCTGAAGCTCAATATAATGTAGATGCTACTGATATGGCATTAATGTCCAGTATAGAAGAGCTAGGTATGTCAGTAATCCCTATCGAGCATTCAAAATGCCTTTATGTGGAGAATTACTACAAACTAGCATCTCTATACTATTATATTTAATATATAAAACAAAAACTTATGAAAGCACTCACTATTAACAACTTTCTATGCCCAGGTGCAAATTCCTAATTATTAAACAGCAAAACAAAGCAGGCAAAACCAGCAAGCAAAAAATGTAATTTTATTAGGTCATTATTTCTGTCCACTCCTGGCTATATATATATATATATATATATATATATATATATATATATATATATATATATAGTCTTGAGTAAACTTCAAATCTAAAATATATCAACATTTCGGCCAGACTGAGCTGGCCTTCCTCAGGACAATCTCATAATGCAACTCATAGAGAACCATGTATGTATGTGCCATGTTGACATTAACCAGACCAATCGATGTATTCTCTTTATTCTCAATATGCCCTTATTTCACAACTGGCTAATAGAAGGGTGGGTCAAGCACATGATAGGCATTATGGCCAGTGCTTTTTCCATGCCCCAGCAACAAAGTGAACAGTCCCTTGCTCTGTACCCAATGGGTCAAATAACCACAGTCTCTCACAGGAAGAGCACTTCAAGAGGTTGACACCTATAAGGTGCAAGCTCCTTGATCAGAATAAGCCTATTGAACGCCAGTATCTCCCTAGAAGCCTGGCTTTTACATGTTCCAACCAAATGGCAGTGGACAGTCTTGATGTACACTACATGACAGACTCACTCTACATAGTATCTTATGTTATGGTTCTGCATCTAACAGTTTATCTTTATATCTAACTTTCAATTTTCCAGGTCACAACTTTACATTCATTTGAGACTTCATTAACCCATTAGTAGTCATATGAACTGATATAATTGAACCCTGCATATCCTATTGACACATGGGAGAGAGAGTGGGTGGGCTGGTGGGCGTGGGAAGCCACTGTCAAGTGACACTAAAAATGTTGCTCTCTAGACAAGTGCCTTGTCTCCCTATTGGTAAAACGGCCTGATAGCAGGGATAGTCAAGTCCAGTCTTCAAAAGCTACCAACAGAGCACGTTTTCAGGGTACTACCAACGCTGTCAGTTGTTTTATTCAAAATGCATAACAGTTCAAATAATCAGGAAATTAATTTACTGTTTGAGTACTTCATGGAAGTTTTAACTGACAGCATGACTCAGCAATTTTTATCACATTCTGTGGAGAACTGTAAGTCACTGTCTTTCCTCTCCATTAGAATGTAACAGAAACCTAATTAGAATTGGACCACTAGAGGGCACTGCTAATGTAAAAAAACATGGATTTAAACTGTAATAACTCTGAAAATATGCTTCTTTCAGCACTGGGAGTACTTGTATTTTACTCAACAAGAAAAGCCATACAATATGTATTTTTTCATAAAAAAGTTTACTGCTCCTTTAAAAAATGTAAAGTCTGGACCTCACAAGGCACACCAGGTATAAGCACTGACGTTGTTTGTCCATGGCTCCAAGTATCACTCACCACCACTTGAAAACAACATGAAAAACAAAACAGATGTGGAGTACAGGAAATTTCCTTGCGATAACTTCGCATTTTATTTGTGGGATCTGAAATACCCATTCACTAAATAAATAGGTACAGTTCCCCGTTAATAATTCTTTTCAATGATACATTCTGATGAAAGCGGAACTTTCACATGTTAATAAGTTGCCATTCAATCATTAAGCATATGGCGACTAGCTTGAAAATACGTGTCTTGCCTATAAAAAGCAGCAGATTCTAAAGAAATCTTTACCCTTTGGAGAACAGACGCCAGGTAACAGCGTAGACATTTTGTCTGCACACCTGCACCTTCAGTCCCAGTCTCCTGTAAAGCATTGCAGAGTGCCACATGGTACCTGGAAGGGACTGATGGCACAGATGTGCAGACTGCACTAACCTGCCCATCGGTCTCCAAAGAGTAAAAATTTCATTAGAATCTGCCACTTTTTATAGGGTAAGACACGTATTTTCAAGCTAGGCGCCATATGCTTAATGATTGAGTGGAGGCTTATTAACATGTGAAAGTTCCGCTTTAATTCCATAGAATACCCATATGTCACAGGTGTTTGGAAAATTCACTTTTAAATCCATTGGAATATTTGATGATTCCATTAGTGTAGTAAGTACATCAGCCTCTCTGAGATTAATACGGCAAAAATATTTTAGTGTATTAAATATTTTAACCCTTTTAGTGTCTGATGGGTACATAACTCATTGATGAACAATGTGTTGCTCATATCTCTGGCACTCAAAGTGTTAACCAACTCTTGAATGAAGTATAAACTAGTCTGTAATTGTACAGAGATTTTCCAAGCTGCAAAGTGTTACCACTCTGAGACATTTCACACACACTAGGCTCAGATCCCAGGAGCAGCAAACATTAAACTCCAGAAGGATTGCTTTTGTTGTTAAGTGAATTTCATGGAAGACATGAAAAACTTCTCTATTTCAGTTTTAGGTACAAAAAGTTCTGTCAGACTGACTATGTCCTGACTGACTCATTTATTGCCTTAAATACAGATGTGTAGGTCTAGGTAATCCCAAATTAAGAACTTGGTTCAGAACATAAAGCATGATCCCACCTATTTATATTCTTAGTAACTGAAATGAAATTAATACTCAGTGGGGTTAACCCTTTGAGTGCCAGAGGCGCAATGCGTTCTGTACCCCACTGGCACTCATAGGGTTAAGTTAAAGAAGAGGTTACACTACAAGAACATGTGAGATTATCTTAATTGCTTGGGTTAGGCAAAATTGTAAGGCTAATACCAAATATTTTGGAACAATTCTGGAACAAGCCAACTGCACCACAAATAAACATTCCTAATATTCCAGTTGATTCAAATTGGGCTGGAACACCTTGAATGCTAGAGAGTTCTTGAATACATTGCTGTCTTCTTTTTCCATTCATTATGAAGTTATGTTTAAATTGCAAGAGAACTTTTTTAGGCCAGTTTGACTTGTTTTGTTTATGCTTGTTGTTGGATGCTTTCTTGTGAGATTTTAAAAAGAGATTTTTAATTTAGCAACATTTCACTCTATAAACCATTTTCTTATTGTTCTCTCTCTATAGCAAGTTAGCAACAGCATTTGGAATTGAAAAAACTAAGAGTGTGCTGTTATCTCAATGGAACGGTCACTAAAAAGGCTTATAAGGGAAATAACACCATCTAGTAATAAATAATAATAATATTAATAATAACCTTACCTTAGTATGGCCAGAAAACTCTAATGGCCCCTTTAAATTATAACCTGGAGCCTTTGTTCAAGAAAATACATTTACAATATAACCTGGGGAAAGGGTTGGCAATATAAGGGTGTATTTTCTTTAATTACCTAGCGAGATTTGCATTAAGATGTCTTCACCGTCATGTTGAATCCACTGCAAATATGCCATCATTGCAATGAGTCTGGAATGCCTTTCAGGTTTATGATTTTGCAGTGACTACTTTCACAATGGTTCATATGCATACTGAAATGCAGCACCATGAGCCATTGTCATATGCATGTGGGTGAGTTTATATGCACTATACTCCGATTGGGGCCTATACTGTTGGAGTTTATAGTTCCAATTTTGCCAAGATGAGGCTGGAGAAGATGAGATCTTCCTATAACTATCTATGAAGCCAGAAGAAAGTTTTCTGTCTCTACTGGAGAGCACAGATAGAAGCGGCCTTGGTTTAACCTTTTCGGTGCATTGCACACACAATAGCATCGAAAGGGTTAGAACAGTAAAAGTTGTTTTCACATTTGATTTATTAAGTGAGAGTAATATGTAAAAGCTTCTCTGCCATTCTGTACTTACTGAACCAGTTGTTGAGTGAGATATCGTCTGATCAGCTGATTAATGTAAACAAATGACAGCACATAAGGTTGCATGGTACTGAATTATTGCAACACTGATGTCCCTGCATACATGAGTATTGCCAACTTTAGTGTCAGATCAAAAGAATATGGGTGTTCATCTGGCAGGATCACTACTGAAACAGTGAGATGATCGATCAGATGAGCTCTGGCTGATTGCAATGAATAGGCAAAATATTCACATGTATTTATCATGTCTATGTATGCAGAGTGGACATGCATCTATACTATGTGATCAAAGAGAAGAACAGGACTCAGTCTGATGTGTGCAGTCTCAGTCTCAGTAACATTGTAATATAACAATCTGTTTCCTGTCCCTTACAGGAGCAAAAATATAAGCTGAGCTGCTCAGCCTTTGAGTGAGATTCATGCTAGAAGTATATGTTGAAATCAGTGTTGGCGCGCAATATATGAAAATGCGTTTTGTCAAAATGACAAGTAGCATGTTTGAATCCAGTGCTCTGACATTAAACACAACATAAACCCACAGCATGAACCTTGTTCTCATGCAGGCCAGATCAGCCTGTATTGTCAGTTGCTCTGAAGCACACAAAGAAAAAGGAAAATTTTTTATCAACTTATCATTATTTCTTTCTATGCTATGAATGTTTCAGCATTTACCAGAGTTTTAACCCATGGTCTCAGCTAGTAGGGCAGTTAGAAACTCCCAAAGTAAAATATTTTACCAGAATACATGCTCTCCCTGTTTTAGTGGTTAGATCGAATACAGCCAGCATATACACATACAAGCAAAGGAATTTGGTAAATTCTGACACACTCATGGTCAGAAAAAGAAAATAACAGTACACTGATATAATTTTCTTTTTTCCTGGTCATGATATTTCACCACTCGACATACAGTACCCAAGTAGCACCCCAAATTATTTGGGTAGTAAAGAAAACAGCAGACACTAGGGAAGAAACGGAAATATGTTATGGAATTAAGCAAACATCAAACTAATAAAACTTTTCTGAAAAGAAACAGAAGAAGAGGCCTGAGATGGCCAGTCTATCATGTCTGATGAAGGTGGAAATCAAAGTCACTGTTGCTGCCTTGCAAATTATCTCTACTGACAATGATGTCTCTGATGTCCAGGATATTGCCACTGGCCTGAAAAAATGTACCTTCAACCCAGTAGGAGACGAAGAACATCGAGCTTTGTAGATCTTAGTGATGTAGATCATGCAGGAGGAGATACATCTATCACCTTTGTCACCACTTTCCCCTTTCCGCAGCTAGAATATATGATGAAAAATAACACATGTTATAGTGATTTGTAAATTTCCTGAGGAAGTTTTTATTCAAAATACAATGGGCACTAAATTAATGTTTTTAAATATATGTATTTTATTGTACACACATAAATAGAAATAAATGGATGAGAGCACAGGTGGAGAGGAGGTTTCCAGGTGTCCAGAGATATATTACATGCACTCAAGAGGCTAGTGAAGGCTATGTCTCTAGCATGTACCCAGTCAAGGGGGCCTGAGCACGAAACTCAGTCCAGAAGTTTACTCTTAGAGGTTTTTTGCATTGTTCTCTTCTTTTTTAGTTAGATTTTATGATGAAAAGTCCAGGGAATTTTCATAGCTCTTGGGTTCTCTATAAAAAACCCATTAGGCACCTTGCCATGTTTCAAGTTTCCCCATGGGAGTTGTGACACTGCTTTCTCAGTGTAGAAATATGGAGGGAGAATTGTTACACTGCCTAACTATGATGACCTCTACGAGATGCTAGAGTATGGGGCATGAACGTAGATCTTGATAACAGAAATGGCTGTGCAGTCTTGCTGCAGCCTAAGTAGATATAAGGTGCCACCCACAAGGTTGGATAGAACAGACCAGATGAGCTAGACTATTCTCAAGATGACTGAGAAGTCTGTAGAAATGGTTATGAGTGACGCTCTAGAGTAATTTGCCATCCAGAGACAAACAGGACTAGACAAGATACTGGAGACTGACTGCAGTTACAGGAAATGAACACTAGGAGTAGTAGCTGAAGTCAGGGTGCAATGCAAAGACTGGACACAAGGTGGAGTCACTGGAGAACAGCTGAAGTAGTCAGGAACAGGACTGGTTCAGCTGCAGTGGATCATTGCAGGAACAAGCAGAAAACAAAACTGTGGTCAGGAACAAGACTAGTTCAGCAACAGTGAATCAATGCAGGAACAAGCAGCAAACAAAAGCATGAGAGGAGCAAAGCTTGTCAGTAACTGGAGAGCAAAGAGCATACACTGCAGAGCAAAGAGCATACACTGAAGAAGGCATGACAGGAAGCTATTAGCAAGCACCATTGCAAAAGGCAGCTTTCTAAAGGAGGACAGGTGACCAAATACCAGATTAGGCCATAGGTAGGCAACAGGTATTCTCTGTAGTGGACTATGACAAGAATGTCTCAAGAGAGATGACATCTTCATACAACCTTATGTAAGAATTCCTGGGCTGGTCTCAGGACCACCATATCATGGAGGAAATTAGTAAATGGCAGTTCAATTAAAAGGACCTGCAGTCAGAAACATTCCTTGCAGATGTAAAGACTTTGTGGAGGTTCACCTCAGAGAGCATCCCTAAGGAAATGGATAATAGATGCACAAAAGGAATAAGGGTATGTCCATTCAATATCAGTGACAGGTCCCAGGTATGCATAAATGATCTTATTCCTGGCCAATGGTTAGCTGTAGCTTTGAAGAATCTTTCTACCAAACCCTGAGATGCCTCTCTAGTGACCGTTAGAACAGAAATAGCTGAGATTTTGACTCTGACAAAGCTAGTGCTTAGAGTTTTGTTGAAGCCTGTTAGGAAATCCAGAAGTTGTAATAGAGATGGTTTTGAGGGTTGGTATCATCATAGAACATTGACACAAAGTCACGGTCACTCAGTCACCGGATCTCCAACTGTTGAAATTGTGAAGGATGCAGAATTGGACCCAATTGGAGATGATCTCAACTGTTCAGTAATCACCACTGCTTCTCTTTCACCATGCCAAACCAGGGTCTCCTTGGCCAGCAGAAAATTACCATAATGTCGCTGTATATCTTTTGCAGGACCTTCATAATCAGAGGAATCAGTGGAAGAATATAAATGAATTCATTTTTCCAGCAATGGGCTAGTTCATTGACCATCAGGGCTGATGTACAGAAGGCTCTGGAATAAAATATCTCCAGTTTGTGTTCCATTGAGCCACCATCATATATATCATAGATTGACCCCTCCCCAGTGACTGAGAATCTGGCCAAAGACTGCCACATTCAAGGCATAGGAACCTGGACCCAAATGAGAATAAAACAGATAGTTATTTATCTCTGATTTAGAACACATACTGACTTCAGTACAGAAAGGGGAAGACCTCCTCTAAGTGCTGCAGATTTTTTCCCTCCCTGTTTGATGCTTATGACACTAGTTGGACCTGTAAAAGCCATCTCTGTGTGATGCAATAGACTGGGTGACAGCTTTTGCTACAGCCCTAATCTGTAGAATATTTGATGGTATGCTTGAGTAGCAAACTGGCAAAGATCCTTCTGCCACCTAGCCTTGCCTCATCCCCATGGACACTGCCTGGCCTGAGTGATGCAAGTGAATCCTCCTACTCAACCTGGTCATTCATAGAATTCCAGGTTGAAGAGTATGTAGAAGCAGAAGTAGGTGGTTGCCTTCCTGGTCGCTGTATTGATCACCTGACCTATTAGATAGGTGATCAATGCCAGGGGGACATCAGTTGGGGCCCTGATGCCCCCCCCACGAGTTCTGACATTCTTTAAAAAACAACCAAAATGGAGCAACCCCTCTGGCACTCAAAGGGTGAAGTTATGTGGAACTGGCCTTTTTAAATTCTGTAAATTATCTGATCATCAATTTGCCTGTTTGGCTGATCGGCAGGGGTGCACAATATGAGCAGACATGCAGATGAAGAAATATCAGATTTATGAATGTGAAAAAAATAAAGTAATGTTGATGACACTTGTATCTAAACAAAGCTTCTTGTGATCAAAAGTGCAGAAGATTCTTCAAGTCTCTTTTAGCCACCTATAAACTTTAGCAACGTGTTGCTAGTAATGATGTATTCAAGCAGACATTAGCATCTTTCATTCCTTACTAAATCTCCTCCAATGGAATGTGTCACTTATTTGTCTTACGGCCTTTATTCATTTCTCTTACATCACATGTTGCAAAAGCCTGAGATAATGTAAACCCAGCTGCTTCCAGCATCTGCTCCCAGGAACAGTTAGTTGTTAAAGCTGATTTATTTGTAAGTTGATAAATTGCTCCTTGTGACATATAATACTTAGGGGAGTTTTTATGTATTGTAGCTTTCTATGTCACTGTTTGTTATTAAACCCCCCCATAAATGTGTATGTGAGTGTGTATATATATATATATATATATATATATATATATATATATATATAGAGAGAGAGAGAGAGAGAGAGAGAGAGAGAGAGAGAGAGAGAGAGAGAGAGAGAGAGAGAGATTGGATTGCAGGAATGCACACACAGGAAGCCTTATTTGCAGATAAGGCCACAGAGTCTGGGCGAAAACGTCGGTTTAATAAAACACCTGTGTGATTTTTTGCAAATAAGGCTTCCTGTGTGTGCTTTCCTGCAACCCTATATGTATATGAACATTCATTTTTATGAGCACTCGGGCAATTTAAAGGACAACTAACAGTGAGCGCTGCCATCTTCTACATATATTATCTATATGCTGTTCATATTCCACCTTTCCATCTTCCTTTAACTATTTGAGTGCAGGGGGCACAACACTGATGTACTGAGAAAGTGATACAAATTCTGGAGCAAACCAACTACACCATAGGGAATAAATACAAATTCCCACTCCAATGCTAGTATTCATAGCTCTGTTCAAATCAATGGGAATTTCTGGATTT
This sequence comes from Rhinophrynus dorsalis, assembly GCA_037306005.1. Taxonomy (NCBI): domain Eukaryota; kingdom Metazoa; phylum Chordata; class Amphibia; order Anura; family Rhinophrynidae; genus Rhinophrynus; species Rhinophrynus dorsalis. The sequence goes on from CM074718.1 coordinate 580,810,468, forward strand.
CTGTTTAGTTTCCTACAGTACATTTGGTTTGCATCAGAATGACTCCATTTTTCTACAATGCATTACATTTCATCCCCAGCGCACTCAAACATTTTTATTGTGTGTTGTCACAAATTCGTGGAATGCTAATGAATTGCATTTCAACTTTTAATACATGTTAACCACACAGCACATACATATATATATATAGATCTATATAAATATATACTACCATTCAAAAGTTTGGGGTCACTTCAGAAATGAACTTGTTTTCCATGAAAACATACATCAAATAAGTTGCAAAATGAATAGGAAATACAGTCAAGACATTGACAAGGTTAGAAATAATGATTTTTAATTTAAATAATAACTGCGTCCTTCAAACTTTGCTTTTGTTGAAGAATCCTCCATTTGTAGCAAATTCAGATATTCCTTTAAAAATCATCTGTTTCCAGCTACAATAGTCATTTACAACATTAAGAATGTCTACACTATATTTCTGATCATAGTAACATAGTAACATAGTAGATAAGGCTGAAAAAAGACATGCGTCCATCAAGTCCAGCCCATGCCAATAACACCCCTGTTGATCCAGAGGAAGGCAACAAAAAAGCCCTCTGGAGCAATTTCCAGTGTGTGTGTGTGTGTGTGTGTGTGTGTGTGTGTGTGTGTGTGTGTGTGTGTCAAATAGTTCCCCGGCTCAATATCCTATTTGCTTTGAAGCCATCCATTTGATATTATTTTAATGGACAAGATTTGCTTTTCTTTAAAAAAAAAAAAAAAAAAGGATACTTCTAAGTGAATCCAAAGTTTTGAATGGTAGTGTATACAAAAAAATTATCTTTCTGGCTCGCTATTTCACCTCACCCCAGGGCAAAAGGGGCAGAGATAAGCCTCACCTAGCATATCAGTGGTGGCAATTTTAACAGAAGTGGGCAGGAGGGCTTCATCCCCTACACACTCCTGACGAAAATCTAGGCAGGAAGATTCAAAGGGATGGAAATTTCAGTCCAGCAGGTACCGGATGTTCACACTGCGCCCAATCAAACAGGCAACATTGGCAAGTATACAACACCAGGGATGTGCAAAGTAAGGCCCACTAGCCCACAAGCTTCTTCCAAACTACACCTCCCATCATTCTCTGCCAATGAATTGATGGGAGTTGTAGTCCTGTAGCAGCTGGAGGGCCTCAGGTTGACAACCACTTTACTACACATTGGCTAGCTATTTAGAAAAAGAACACACTTCAGTTATGCAGGATATTTGTTTTGCTTTAAATACTAATACATGAGTACTTTGTATGAAATGATACGGTCTTAGGTTAAACTCTACAATCACACACCTAAACCAACAGAATAAGTGAAACCATCAGAGTAGGGAATTTGAAGGAGGAAGTGCATAATCAGATAAATGTGAGGAAAGTTTGGAAAAGGATTGCTAAGGGGTAATAGGAGATATTGCTGGTGTGTTCCTTACTACATTGTTGTTTTCTTTCAGTAAAAGTTCTATCAGCTGGGGCGAGTTGCTCTGTTCTTTGAAGCTAGCTCCTGTTTCTCTGAAATCAGATTCCTTATTCCCAGGGCTCTGCTCTAAAATGCCAGCACAAACATACATCAGCAGCTGCACAGGCACTTTAAAGAGTTAGCAAGCAGCTATCAAGCAATTACTTCTTCCATTTAAGATCCATCCCTATGATTTTTACTTAAAGGTTTAGAGGTAAGTCAGAAAAGAACCATATATAAAACGAATTGAACAACTGAACAAGAAATATAAGAATACATCAATTTAACATTTCTTAAAGACAAGAAACACTGTGCACTGAGAAAAGAACTTTAATAGCAAGGAAGACATGCACCAAAAAGGAATACTGTTGTGAATTATAGTTTGGAAAATCATGGAATTGATACTAATTTTTATGTGCTGCATTACTCTCTCAATCTATTGATCCTCTATTTAATTTAACATCTGGAATGGTTGTCTCTGTGAATGTTCAGCAGTGAAACAAATACTAGAATATGGAGGAAATACTGTAATCCAGTAAATGCAAATGCATGTAGGAATGTTACAGACCTGGCAATGTGACAGTATAAGAAAATGCCCCTCAGCTGTTTTGCTGGTCCCACACTATAAGCAAAGCCTTCAAAATGGCAGAAAGGAGCCACTGTGGACTGCACAATGTTGTTATATAGGTGTACTTCACAGAAACAAGGCCAAAGATCATAATAGGTGACTTTTAAAGTTCCTTTTGGGGTTGTTATACTGACCTAAATAAACTCACATTACCCATAGCTATTTTTGTTCAATGCCCTCCCTCTTTATTTAATATAGCTTTTGAGCTTCTACTTGTGTTTTACTTCTCATGTTTTTCATCTTCTGTCAACCTTTCCCACTTGTCATATGACAAATAACAGACTATATTTATATAGGTCTAACACCTTTTCATCACCCCTCTGGCTCTCCTCATGCTAATGTCCTTCACCCACTCTATGGTTACTTTCAGATCTGTATGTGTGGGCCAGATTGTCATCTACCCAGTACACTAGGGTGCCATATAGTAATTTCTTTTTATGATTCCCCTTCCACAATACTCTTAGGTGAAATGCTAGTTGAGTATTTATTGGAAAATATAAATGGCAGGTCTGGACTCTGGAGCTCCATATAGGTTTCTGTGGATGTAGAGGTGCAGCCCAGTTTTGTTTCTGAGAAACAGTAGAATATTCAACATAATCAAATTAAAATGAAACAGAGAATAAAAATATAAAGTTCCTAACTGGGATTCTTCCCCAACTGGGAGCAGAAAAATATTTTGAGGCTTATGTGCTAAGGAGAATTGGATCAGTTCTGGGGCAAACCAGCTGAACCTTAGGGGACAAATCAAATTTCTTTGAATTTAAATTGGATGTTTAACACAGAGTTAAATTAAATAGATTTAATGATACTGTATCTAATGGGGAATGTAGGGCTATTATGCAGTTAAAAGAATAATCAAGATGTTTGCTGGTTGCCGATGAGATAGCTCAGTTGGTTAGTGCACCAGAATCTTATCAAACCACAAGGTCGTAGGTCCTAGTCCTGGCAAGGTCAGCTCAGCCTTTCACCCTTCTGAGATAGATAAAATGAGTCCAGGTCATACTTGAAAACAAGAGACAATCTCAGTGTATTCTTCCTGTTAAAAATACATTTACAAAGAAATAAAAAAACCTAGCTAGTTGTACTTAGATACAGACTGCTATAGGAAGAAGTACCATGCTCATGTTCCTAATACATGTATCCTGCGTCATGTTAAGGAAAGTCTTCAGGCAGGGATTGAAAGTTAACTGGTCCAAGAAATTAAGGCTTAGTGAGGTTTGGACTTAGATTACTGTAACTCACAAGAGGAATTGTTATCTGTACAACTCCATCATTAAAAAATATTACAAAACAAACATTCAAGGACAAGTTATATAATAATGCATGAATGAATTGCAATGGCTGTTAAAAACATGAGGAAGAAGAGAAACAAGACGAAGGGGCCAACAGCAAAGAGAATTGACACAGATATGTATTTTCTTCTGAGTGAACTATATGTTTCCCAACACCACAATGGATGAACCCGTTACATTGTACAATAACCAGACCTTATGCTTATGAGTACCCAGTAATTTAGCCATAATCATTCCTGCTGCAGCGCTATTCCATTCCACCTATCATCCTTTCAATCAGGGCTTAAAATTAGAAGTCCTTTGCTACTAGCCAGACCTGAAAAGTTACTCTCCACTGGAAGACATGGCATACCTACCAGGCCTGAATTTCTACTCGCCAGGGCTAAATTTTCACTCGCCATTGGCTAGTGGCGAGTGGAAATTTTGACCCCTGCTTTCAATAATGCACTTTTTCCTTATGTTTACTTTTATTTGTATTCTCATTCTAGTATTCCTTTTATTCTGAAAAATAGCGACCCCTGATGAAGTCACGATCGTGACAAAACACATTGTCGTTATAACAGTATATAACTGTATGAGAAAATTGTCTTTGTTTTATTTCATTTTATATATGATTGTATAAATACTACCAATAAATGGAGGCATTTTAATATAAGGCCCAGGTAGTGCTCTAGTATTTTTACTATGTACCACGATTAACAAGGAACGACAGACTGTGAGGAGATTCACCAGATGGAGAGGAGGTATATTGATGTGCATAAATACTCAGAGGCTGGTTTAGCCTCAAGTTCCAGTAAGTACCCATCTATAAGGGGAAAAAGCCTAAGATCGGGGCACACGAAGGATCATATTGCCCAAAAGCTTACTCCTAGAGGTGTTGTTGTGCTGTCTCTGTCATTCTGAAAAATAGATCCTTCCTGAATGTTATTAAATTTCTTAATATACTTAAAGGTTTCAGTCACATAATATCTCTCCCATCGGTCCAATAAATTGGATTATCCCTGACATTACTATGTAGTGGCAGAAACCTTAAAAATGTACAGTACTGTGCAAAAGTCTTAGTCAGCTGTGAAAAAATAAGGGATGGGGAGGGACATCGCAACAAAGTAACTCTAAGTGTAGTATTTTATTAGATAAAATATCACCATATAGAACATAACAGACTGGAGTTTAAAATAACAATACTGAATTATAACAAGATGAGCACATATATAAAAGATGTTCACTTTTAATAAATTTTATCAGAACACGCAGCTCACAGTATGGAAAAAACTGTGTCTGACTAGTGGAATATCAGTACTGAAGTCACAAATGACTGGAGTTAATAATCAATGAAAATAAATGAAGATAAGATAGGCACCTATTATAAGGTGTCCACTTATGATCAGTAATATCAAAACCTTAAAGACATATCATTAGAGAACTGTATCTAAATGCTAGGAGGCAGGTCACAGCACAAAACTCACTGTGCCTATCCGCAAAAAGATAAAACCAAAAACACAGATTATCTATAATAATCTATATGGATGTATCTGTGGATGTTATTATATCAACCCCAGTATGGTTCAATAAAGATATAATTATAAAATATACAGTACATAAAAATAAAGATAATAAAAACTGGTTATAATATCTGTGTCCATACACCAATGAAAGTACATCAAACGGTCAGGGCAGGACAAAACATATGGGACACAAAAAAAATTGTTCAATTATCTTTGGGGAACAGCCCCACTCATAATTGCTCTTACTTGATATTATTTTCTCTTTGTTTATGTGAAACATATGTCTCGGAGGTCCTAAGACAAGATGGGACTATTCCGACTATTGCATAGCATTAGACCTGATACTTACCTGTGTTATACTCTAGATCCACAATATATTACATAGAGAGGATTGTGGCAGTGCTGTTTTTTTCCATTGTAGTAGCTGTGAAAAAATGTTGTAAAGTAAGATTTTTTTCAAAAATAGACATGTGAATAGTTTATCAATTAACAAAATGATAGTGAACAGAGTGATAGAGTGAACAGAAGAAAAATCTAAATCAAATCAATATTTGCCTTCAAAACAGCATCAATTCTTCAAGGTACACTTGCACATAGTTTGTTAAGGATCTTGGTGAATAGGTTGTTCCAAACATCTTGGAGAACTAATTACAATTCTTCTGTGTATTTAGGCAGCTTCAATTGCTCTCTCTCTTTGTATAATCCCAGACAGACTCAATGATGTTGAGATCAAGGCTCTGTGGGGGCAAAACCATCACTTCCAGGACTCCTTGTTCTTCTTTACACTGAAGATAGTCCTTAATGACTTTGGCTGCATGTTTGGGGTCATTGATATGCTGCTGAATAAATTTGGGGCCAATTCCATGCCTCCTTGATGGTATTGCATGATGAATAAGTATCTTCCTGTACTTCTCAGCATTGAGTATACCATCAATTCTGGCCAAATCCCCAACTCCATCTGCAGAAATGCAGTCCCAAACTTTCAAGGAACCTCCACCATGCTTCACTTTTAATTGCAGACACTCAGTCTTGTACCACTCTCCAGCCCTTCGGCAAAAAACTGCCTTCTGTTACAGCCAAATATTTCAGATTTTGACTCATCAGTCCAGAGCACCTGTTTCTATTTTTCTGCACCCCAGTTCCTGTTTTTTGTGCAAAATTGAGTCACTTGGCCTTGTTTCCACATCAGAGGTATGGCTTTTTGGCCTCAAGTCTTCCTTGAAGACCACTTCTGACCAGACGTCACTGGACAGTAGATAGGTGTACCAGGAGCCCACTTCTTTCTGCCAATTCTGAGCTGATGGCACTGCTGGACATCTTCGGATTACGAAGGGAAGTAAGCATGATGTGTCTTTCATCTGCTGTACTAAGTTTGCTTGGCAGACCACTGTGTCTATGGTCCTCAACGTTGCCTGTTTCTTTGTGCTTTTTCAAATGAGCTTGGACAGCACATCTGGAAACCCCTGTCTGCCTTGAAATTACTGCCTTGAAGAGACCTTGTTGATGCAGTATAACTACCTTGTGTCTTGTTGGTGTGTTCAGTTTTACCATTTTTTTTTATTAAATTGTCTTAAGCAACCTCACCTTGTTAGCTGAGTTTGGCTGCTCCTCACCCAGTTGTACTCCTCCTATACAGATTCTCCTGTTTCAGTTAATTATTGTGTTTCTATCCACATATTGAATTGATGATCATTAGCACCTGTTTGGTATAATTGTTTAATCATACACTTGACTATATGTCTACAAAATCCCTGACATTTGTGCAAGTGTACCTAGAAAGGGTGGTCACACCAAATATTGATTTGATTTAGACTTTTCTTCTGTTCACTCACTATCATTTTGTTAATTGATAAAAATAAACTATTATCATGTCTAGTTTTGAAAGCATTCTTCCCCACCTGCCTAAGACTTTTGCACATGATTATCTGAATTACTCTGGGGCCTAAATTCAACTGGTCTGCTCTTATTTCCATCTCTTTCTTCCTTTCAAATCCCATTGATGAACAGAAGCAAACACCACTGCAGGAAATTTGAAGGAACAACCTGGGCTGTGAGGGTTGGCTGGGATCTGATCACCTTACATCACCAGAGTAAATGAAACTGAGAGCAAAGTCTTTACCCAGCACCATGATAACACAATAAACTTGTTGAACTCTTAATATTTGTACGGGAAGAAGAAATGTGAGGAAAGAAGATAAAAACACATATCTTATTTACTTTCTTCTCTTCACGTATAGAGTGCCAAGGCTGTAAAATGTACGGACTTGGTCAGCTGTTCCTGCTGCGCCAAACTCGTATGATGTGCAGCCATAATGTGGCTGCTGCATACACTGCTATAACTAGCATGCAGTGGCCATATTAAAAAAAAAAACAACCAAGACCTCATGAGAGCCATCAAGACCCTCCTGATGGGAGCTGAGAGATCAATAGAAACAATGCATTGGACCAGCATGTCTCCTCTGCTTCCACCGTACCTGAAATTCCAGATAGAAGTGTGAGTAATCATGGAAAGGCTTGCATATCACACAGGAGGCTTTCCCCATTCCCTCTTACTCCTATCTGGTGATTTGGGGTTCATGGAAACAGTAGAGCCATGCTATCAATAGTTGGGGGAAATATGAAGGGGCCCTAATGCCCCCCTGACATGAGATCTTAATTTTACTTTTTGAGTTCCAGAGAGTTATCCAATGCACTGGATAACGTTATGTCTCTGAAATGGTTAAAATTAATTTAATATTTAAAAATAATAATAATAATAAAAAATAAATAAATACAAGTGTGTCAAAGGAGTTTCCAACGCATTACCTTGCAATGCATTGGACACTTTGTATGCAACAAGGACCCACGCCCACCAAACGCTCAAAAAGACACCTGTGGATACATACTAAAGGAATAAAAAAATGCATTGGACACTCCTTTCGAACTCACACATATAACCCCAGTCCTTTGAACCACTGTCCACAGGTAGTCATAGCCACCATACATTCACTATCTGACCCTCCCACCTGACTCCACTAACCACTGGAAGTCACAGATCCCTACATACACTGTCTGTTCCCCACAGCCTGATTCCACTGCCCACTATTAGTCATAGACACCTGTATACACAATGATACCCCCTTCCCCAGCCATATTCAACTGTTTGTTATGGAATTGCAGATAAACTACCTATTCCTCCAGTAGGGCTACATCATTTTCTTAGTATTTCTAGGACTTAGACTTGTTAGCACAAGCCATGAAATATTTCTAGGACTTAGACTTGTTGTTAAAGGTCCGAGCCCTGAGGAAACATTAATTTGCAGGACTTAGACTTGTTAGGCACAAGCCCTGAGGAAACACTGATTTAAAGGATTTAGACTTGTGATAGACCCAACCCCTGAGGCAGACTGATACTTGACATGATATAGTATTTTGTACAGGATGACATGTAAGACTTAGAAAAATTGATCTGTAGAACTTAGACTTGTTAGGCACAAGACCTGGGGAAACAATGATTTGCAGCACTTAGACTTGTTGTTAGAGGCCCAAGTCCTGAGGAAACATTGATTTGTAGGATATAGATTTGTTAGGTACACGTCCTGAGTAAACATTGATTTGTAGGACATAGACTGGCTAGGCACAAGCCCAGAGGAAGCATCAATTCAAAGTACTTGGACTTGTTGTTAGAGCCCAAGCCATGAGGAAACATTAATTTGTAGGACTTAGATTTGTTAGGCACATGTTCTGAGGAAACATTGGTTTGTAGGACTTAGACTTGTTAGAGGCCCAAGACCTGAGGAAACATTGATTTGTTGGACTTACACTGCATAAATCCTGAGGAAACATTGATTTGTAGGACTTAGACCAGTTAGAGCCCCAAGCCCTGAGGAAACATTGCTTTGTAGGACTTAGACTTGTTAGAGGCACAAGACCTGAGGAGACATTGATTTTTAGGACTTAGACTTGTTAGAGGCCCAAGCCCCGAGGAAGCATTGATTTGCTGGACTTACACTGCACTAGTGTTAGAGGCATAAGACCTGAGGAATCATTACTTTGTAGAACTTAGACTTGTCTGGCACAAGCCATGAGGACACATTGATTTGTAGGACTTAGACTTGTGTTAGGCCCAAACGCTGAGGAAACATTGATTTGTAGGAATTAGGCTTTTTTTGGCACAAGCTCTGAGGAAACATTGATTTGTAGGACTTACACTGCATAAATCCTGAGGAAACATTGATTTGTAGGACTTAGACTTGTTAGAGGCACAAGACCTGAGGAGACATTGATTTGTAGGACTTAGACTTGTTAGAGGCCCAAACCCTGAGGAAACATTGATTTGTTGGACTTACACTGCACTAGCCATGAGGAAACATTGATTTGTAGGACTTGTTAGAGGCACAAGACCTGAGGAAACATTACTTTGTAGAACTTAGACTTGTCTGGCACAAGCCATGAGGACACATTGATTTGTAGGACTTAGACTTGTGTTAGGCCCAAACACTGAGGAAACATTGATTTGTAGGAGTTAGGCTTTTTTGGCACAAGCTCTGAGGAAACATTGATTTGTAGAACTTAGACTTTTTAGAGGCACAAGACCTGAGAAAATATTGATGTTTAGGACTTAGACTTGTTAGAGGCCCAAGCCCTGAGGAAACATTGATTTGTTGGACGTATACTGCACAAGCCTTGAGAAAACATTGATTTGTAGGACTTAGACTTGTTAGAGGCCCAGTCCCCAAGTAAACATTGATTTTTAAGAATTGCACTTGTTTTGGCACAAACCCTGAGGAAAAATTGATTTGTAGGACTTTGAGTTTTTTAAAATGGCAAAGATTTTAAGGGCTTTGTTTAAGGTGGATTTTCCCAAGTAAAAAGCGGATGACCAAGTGGTTTTCACTGATTTTTTTATTTGAGGGAACAAAATGGGACTTGTCACCCACCCCTAATAATAAGATTAAGTTGCAATAAGCAATATATAGTTAGAATCAAAAGAAAATTACATGACAGAATTAAACACTAGAAGACGAAAATGTAAAAATCATAGTCTGGCAGCGCATTTTTTTATAGAAGATCATGAATCAAATGTATGTGACATGACCTTTATAGGAATATATTGAAGTATATTATACATATATAAAGATTGGAGAGGTGGTAACTACACTAAACAAACTTCCAGAATGGAATCTGAGTGGATTTTTAAAATGCGAAGTATGAACCTTTGGGTATAAATTTGGATAAAGAGATTTGGTTTTAATGATGATTTGATTTTTGGTAGTATTTTATGGAGCATACACTCTGTTTGACTAAGGTATGTATGTCCCATTATTTTGATAATTCTATATTTATATGTATTGTTATGTTTTGGCATATGCTGGGTCTATAATTATGTATGTCTCTTTTGATATATGCATGTTAATGGTAAAAGTTATTCTTTTTTTTCCCCATTTTGAGGAATTGGTATATAATGGAGCTTACGAGCAGGATATTTTATTCACTGAGGAAGAGGTCAGCATGTAACCTCGAAATGCTTTGGAATGTGTTAAGTCTCTGTCCTGTTATCACCCTAGCAGCAGATAAATGAGATTATGGAAATTTGATTTACACAGCATCATTAATGCTATGCAGGTGACTGTCTGACCCGCTATCATATGTGCAAGACAAAGAGAAAGTGTAAGCTAAGTTACATTGATTTCAGGTGGCTGTGAGCTTGGCCAAAGCATCAAGCAAAAAGCATGCACCTGAGAGCTAAGAAACATGGCTGGTATTATACTTACAAGCGGCAAGCTAGTTTGTGGTGATCACATTGGTTTGATGACTATTTCCAAACTGTGGCTGTGAGCCAGTATTCAGCATTCCTGAATATTTATTTATTTAGAAAGTTTTTTTTTAACCAGGAAGAATATATTGTGATTTAAAAAATAATTTGTTCTTTGTATTTTTCTTGTTTCTATTTTTAGGTATTTTAAACTGGCAGAAGATTTTATATTTTTCAGTTAGGTTACTGCAGGCTTCTGTATCTCTGTAGGAGAAAGCAGATCAATCTGATTCTTTCTTGCAGTTTGTGTCAGTGAGTTGCTAGCAGTGGAGAGGTGGAAATAGGAAGTCAGGAGAGACAGAGTGAGCATACTGCTCAGGAAGTATGGAATAGTCAGTGAGTTTCTGGAAGCAGAGTGGTCATTATAGGAAGAATGGAGAGCTAGAATGACCATGCTGTTGATGTAGAATGGAATAGTCAGCGAGTTGCAGGCAGATGAGCCGAATTTACAGGAAGTATAGAGAGCTAAATTGAGCATACTGTTCAGATAGTGTGGAATAGTCAGTGAGTTGCTACTAGTGGAGAGGAGGTTATAGGCAGTATGGAGGATACCACTCATTGTGGAATAGTCAGTGAGTTGTGAGCAGTGGAGTGGAGGTTATTCAAAATATGGAGAGCTGGAGTAAACACACTGCTCAGTTAGTCTGTGTCAGTATGATGAGTTCCTTCACCACTGTAAGAGCTAGAGAGTGATGCTGGGTGCCTAGCTGGGAAATGTAGCCAGTACCTCTGATACCTTTACTGGGCTCCTGATAAGAGTTAACGGTGCTGGTCACGTAGCCAGATGTCTGGAGAACTAAAAAGGGGCCATAGATTTAATTTTAAAGTTTTCACCCACAGAATAATTCTCGTATAGAAATCAAAGAAGTGGAAAAATGGGGACATATGTTTTGAAATGTTGGCTTCTTGGACAATATTCACTTACACAACTGTGCCAGAGATGTATGCAAAGCTATGCACAGATGTGCCGGTTCTTTTTATGGCAAATTTATTAATATCGCTCTTGATTTTACAGGTATATGAAGAGTAGATGGAACAGAAGAAGAAAGAAGATGGAGAGGAAGAAGAGAGAAGAAAGAAGATAGCAGAAGAAGATTGGAGGAAAAAAAGAAGAGGAAAGATAGAAGAATAAGAAGGGAAGTGGAAGACAGGTAAATGTAGCACACATCTAGTTATAGGATAGTGTTAGTAGTAGTATTGTGACATTTTACTGTTAGAGGTAGTGGAGAGTTAGTGTTTGGGATGGTGACTTTATCTGAGTTATCAGTCAGTGCTTGACAGTATGCTTTTTTCCTGTGAAGTTCCCATTATTGCCACTAATTAATGGTGTTTTGGGAACTTAACGCAGAAAACGGACATTTGGCCACAAGTCCTTTTCTGTGGCCTAACATCCGTTGTGCTTTCAGCTGGTAGGGCAATTGAATACCAACTCAGACATTTGTTTTTGTTGGTTGGTAGCCAATATTGACCTTTTTAAATTGTGTGATTAGGGAGGTGATAAATTCAACAAAGCAGTAGATTAGTGCATTAATATAGGGCACTGTGGAGTTTCATTGTCTATTTTTATTATTGTGGGGTGATAATGGTTAGGGGGTTGCAGATTATTTTAATAACCTTCCAGACATTAGCTGGTTTTGATATGTTGCTTTTAAGGATGTCCATAAAATATTGAGCTTTTGCCTAGTTTTGAGTGCTTTGTGTAGCTATTCCGTGTCAGTAGCCAGTGTAAACATACATGCACATTCTTCAATTTTGTCCATAAGGCATGTCTAAAATGGTATAACTCAAGAAGGTCAGCTAGGCAGGGTAGATGGGCTCCCATACACTGATCTTCCTTAGTGGGACATTAACAGACCTGCAAGAGCTCTGACTAAAAAAAGTAAATTTCAAAGTCTAGGTTGTATTTCAGCTTTAATCTGTGCCACAGGCAATTGCTTATATCTTTTAAGAAATATTGAAGAATGCATTTCTTAAAAGATCTAATAACTATATCTTTGGGAGCATGATTTCATTGGCTTTATTTTCTTAATGCTGTACAATAGGAATTGATCACTAAATACATCTCTTAGTATGTCTGTATAATGGATTCTACTAGCATAGTATGAAAGGATCCAGTCCATCACAGTATGGTTAAATGTTCTTTGAAGTAGGGAGAAGATCAGTCACATTAAGTTCAATGTCTTAAACATTGACCTGTATCTGTCATTTTCAGGATACAGGCAATTAACATTTAACCCTTTGAGTTCCAGAGAGGGATCCAACACATTGCAATACATTGAGCTGGATATCTTAAGTCTCTAAGTACCAACAGCTTGCTTTTGCTGTTTTTAGTGTCAGTCTCACTGAGGAGGTGGCCTATGTCTTAAAGACACTGTGCTGGGGTGCTAGGTCATAGGCAAATCTGGGTACTTTTTCTTCTGGCCTTCCCGGAGAGGGGAGTCCTGTGGTGCCGCTGTGGGGGATAAATGATGAGATTTGTGTCAAAAAGGGACCGGACTTAATCAAGAGTGGGGGTGGGGCTTCATAAACCTAGAAAAAATAAGCAGAACAGAGTGGGAAGGAGAAGGAGTGGAGGACCAGACTGGGAAAGAGCAGAAATGGGCAGAGTTTTATTTAAAACTCCCCACATCCAGAGAATCAGACTCTGCCCCTAAGACCTGATAATCAGCAGAAAATCTGGAGTCTCCAGGGCAAATCCAGAGAGTTCCCAGCTATGGTCGTAAGCAGATGCCAGCAATTATTCCTGGTTTACAGAGAGGAAGTTGTATTTTGCCAGCTATGTATTCATGTGTGGCAGAGTTACAAGTTTATTGACTCTGTATATGATACCACCTACTACTCTCTTTGGCCTTTTCTAAAGCATATGTATCCTTGAATAGTAGTAGTGGTATCTGGTATTTTAGGGTTTGACCAGGATTTGGTAAATACAATGATTTTTGGTTTGTATGCAGAGCACCATGTATTTAATTCAGCTATTTTGCCCAGTATACTGTGTATGTTGCAGTGGACAAAATAACGATGAAGGTACTTTTGTTACAGTTTGTGTGCAAGGGATAGATTCTAAATCATATGCCAGAGCAAGTAGCAAAATGCATAAAAAAATGAAGTGAGATGCTTTTGTTGAGTGTATAGTGAAAGTGTACCTTGGTTGTGTTGATTACTGGGGCTGGGTGAGTTTGTTTTTAGCACCCTCAACTTGCATTCAGAGGGCAGTGCACATGTATGCAGGAGTCCAGGAATGAGTAAGGTGTATGATTTTTGAGGATCTAGGGTGAAACTATGCTAAAGGAGGAAGGGATAAAATAAATGGTTATGTGTATATTAACATTATACATACTTTCATTTTGACATGATTGTCCCAGGCAAGGAGGGAGATGAATCCAATAAACAATGGTAGATCTTACCACTAATTTGTACCAATATAAAACAGGCTAAACCCCTTAGGGACTGTGCAGTCCAGAGTTGGGGTGATCTAGAGGACCACTGCACTTTTTTCAGCTGTGATCACCATGCGGAGTATAGCCGCCCTGCGATCATAAACTTCCTTAATGTGCCAGGACAGTCAGCAGTCCTTAAAGCCAGGACAGCAGTGATGGACGGTTCTGGCACATCACTGGTCATTAAGAGGTTAAGTTAATCTGGGTATAAAAAACAATGCTTTATTCATGATGAGGCATGTTTGTTTATGAATTATTGCTATGTAGGTGCAAAATATGTTGATTTGGACAGAAAGTAGTCTCTGCTTGTCATTTGGTTCCCACTCCATGAGTCTTTCCTCTATGTTTGCAAAGCTGCAGTTTTTACTGTTTTGATTCTAATAAAGCAATATTGTTTTACCCAGACTCAGTTAAAGGGATAGCAATAATTCATTTTTGGAGGCAATAATATTATATGTATTAAATAAATAAATCATCTAGGTATTTTTCCCATAACTTTCATAGTGTAAGAGTAATTGCATACTAAAGTTTACTCCTCTTGCCCCTTTTGGCTATGTCACCGCTCTAGCTGTCAGACTTGGATTCTGGTCTGCAGACTGAACAGAGCATCTGGAGAGCTGAAATAGGAGTGGATATGAAGGAAATCTTCATGACGACAGTCTGCAAAGTGGGCATGGCTTGAGGCAGAAGACCATTGTCATGAAGATTTCCTTTGTATCCACTCTTATTTCAGCTCCCCATCCATCTGGTCTGCAGATCAGAATCCAAGTCTGACAGCTAGATCGGTGACGTAGCTAAAGGAGGGGAGGGGTAAACTTTAGAATGTGATTACTCTTAAAGGGATAGTAATACTTAAAATGTAAAAAAATATGTTGTAGGGTTTATCCCTCTGAGTAAAACAAGAGTACGCCCACTGCTGAAAGGTGTTTCATTCAAAAGTTATTAATTTTCAAAGTTTAATTTTTTAGGTGCAATATCAGTGACCTGAAATTGTACAGTGGCGCTGTTGCCACACCATCCTATGGAGATTTATGGTCCTGGGACCAGAGCTGTCCATAGGATCGTGTAGCAACAGCGCCACTGTACAATTTCAGGCCACTGTGATATTGCACCTAAAAAATTCAACTTTGAAAATTAATTACTTTTGAATGAAACACCTTTCAGCAGTGGGAGTACTCTTGTTTTACTCAGGGGATAAACCCTACAATATTTTTTTTTTACATTTTAAGTATTACTATCCCTTTAAACTATGACAGTTATGGGAAAATACATAGATGCTTTGCTTTATTTATTTATTTATTACATACAGTATTATTGCCTCCAAAAATGAAGTATTACTATCCCTTTAAGTCTGTTTTTATCATTGGTGCATATCATTGGTGTGAACTACCATTGCTTTTTTAGAGTTGTCTGGAGAAACATAGAGATTCTCAAGTTAGCACATTGACTTTATTACGTCTATCTTGCAGCAAAATTGTGGAATTCCACATTTTTATTTAGGGACCATTTATCCTTGAAGTGACTGTTTTTACAGGTTCCTTGCATGTAAGCAGTGAAGCTGCTGAATTCTTTGTATTTTTGTCTAGAAAACAGGTGAAATGACAAACCTGACTGAGATTATTTGAAAGAAAATGTCTTCTGTCTGAATACTTTTTTTCTCCTCTTCCTTCACTTTTTATATTCTATTTTCACATCCTCCCCATTTCCTTACTTGCTTGTTATCTTTAGGTGTCTAGGTTGCTGCTGTCCACCTCTATTGTAAAACTGTCTTGTCCAGCTCTTAGATACTTAGAAAAGACATACTTTGAAAACAAGTGCAAGTTAAAGCAATGCCAAGCTAATTCTTCCCTTGACAGGCTAAATGCAAACAAACTGAAGCTGACTTCAGTTATATTGACTGGGAGAGGAGACTTACAAATAACTTCTCAAAGGGAATATCATATATGCAATCTGATGTTACACAATAAAATACATAATAATAAACTGACATAGTCAGACAGATGGAACACATGGGAGAAAAAGGGAAAACATACCAGAAAGGAATAAATTGAAAATGGAGTTTGAAGCAGAATTTTAATAGCAGTCACCACATTCCAGAAAGGGTAAAATAGAAAATGGAGCCTGGAGCAGGATTTTAACAGTATCAATGGCACTTACCTGAAATCAAGTGTGAAGGTGAATTTGAGCAGCAGTGAGCACATGCCAGAAATGCCCACCACAGCATTGCACAGATGAATTTGATCAAGGTATGTCTGTGGCACATAGGTCAAAAACCAGTTGACTTTGAGACATGTGTACAAATGCCCACAGTTTAGGGAATAAGATCCCTGAACTCATTGCAATAGTAACTAGTGAAGATGTGGACTTCGTGGGAATTACCTGGTACAATGAAAAAAATGACTGGGATGTAGAAATACCAGGGTACTCTCTATTTAGAAAAGACAGGAAAGGCAGAAAAGGAGGAGGGGTTGCCATTTATGTCAAAAACAGCTTAAAGGTTAATCTTATACAGGGTATGGAGGAGAACACAGAGACTGTTTGGATAACATTAGAATACGGGAATAAGATGGCCACTCATATAGGTGTGATCTATAGACCCCTAGTACAAACAGAGGAGTTGGATCAACTGCTAGTCAAGGAACTAACTAAGATGACTGTGAAAGGTGGGGTTGTTATTATTATGGGGGACTTTAATCTTCCTGATGTGGACTGGAAAAACCAAGCAGCAGGTTCAGCCAGGAGTAGAGATATCCTAAATTCTTTACAAGGATTAGCTCTTAGTCAATTAGTAGAAGAGCCAACTAGGAAGGAAGCCACACTAGATTTATTATTTCCTAATGGAGACTTGGTATCAGATGTAGCTGTAGGAGAGTGTTTGGGCTCCAGTGATTATCAATCTGTGTGGTTTAATATAAAGACAGAGGCTGAGTTGCACCACACAAAAACAAAGGTTCTAGACTTTAGAAAGGCTCATTTTTCTAAAATAGAAACATTTTTATGTCAGTCTTTAACAACTTGGAGATCTTTAGATGGAGTACAGGAGAAATGGGATTATCTGAAATGTGTTTTACTAAATGCAACAGAGCATTGCATTAGACATGTCAGCAAGAGTAAAAGAAAAAGAAAACCACTGTGGTACTCAGCAGAAGTGGCAAACATAGTAAAGGAGAAAAAAGAAGTATTTAAGAAATATAAGTAGACGCAGAAGGAAGAAGATAGGCAATGTAATAGAGTGGTGAGGAATGCAAGCAGGGTACTGGGTCGTATAGCTAGGGGCATTAGTAGCAGAAAAAGTGGTCATGCCACTCTACAGTTCTCTAGTTAGACCTCACCTAGAGTATTGTGTACAGTACTGGAGACCCCATCTCCAGGAGGATATAAGATACTCTAGAGGAAATTCAAAGAAGGGCTATTAAATGGTGACTGGTTTACAGGAAAAGAAATATCAGGATAAACTAAAGGATCTGAACATGTGTATCTTGGAGGAGAGAAGAGAGAGAGGAGGATATGACTGAAACATTCAAATACATGAAGGGATTTAACAAAGTACAGGATGGAAGTATATTTCAAAGGAATACAAATGTTAGGACAAGAGGCCATAGTCTATAAATAAAGGGACACAGGTTTAGATGTAATGTAAGAAAGTTTTACTTCACTGAGAGGGTAGTAGATAAGTGGAATAGCCTACCAGCAGAAGTGGTAGAAGTTAATACAGTGACAGAATTTAAGCATGCATGGGATAGGCATAAGGCTGTCCTTAACTTAAGAAAAGACCAAGGACCAAAAAAGGTTTGAGGTTTTTACTGTAGGAAAATGGGCAGACTAGATGGGCCGAAATGGTTCTTATCTGCCGTCAAATTCTAATACAAAATGGAGTCTGAAGCAGCATTTTAGCAACAGTGAGCACATACCAGAAATATATATATATATAATCTTTAATATCACTGTTGAACATGACTTCCAAGACAAAACTCATAGGTCTTTAATTCCCAGGATATGTTTTAGTTCCATTCTTAATTAAATGGCTCTAGGACCCTGTCCCTGATCCTTCACCCAATACTTTATCTAGCACACTACTCTTGAATCCAGTAGTTATAAAAGTTGTGATCAGGAGTAGTGCAAGACTTCTTTCTCTACTATTCCATCCAAGGAAAGCCCCCAAAAACCGACTGCCATTTAAATGTACATAGTTTGCTGCTCTATGGAGGCTGTTTTGATAATGTGCCTCCAGATTATAACTAGAACAGGGGTATGCAACTTTTGACTCTCAAGCTGATGGAGACTACAACTCCCATCTTCACCAACCAGCCAATTGCTCAAGAGCTAAAGGTTGTCTACCCCTGTCCTACAAGGTGTCAGCAGACCAAGCTAATCAAAAATGACATTTTCACCAACAGGGTCAAGCTTTAGTTAAAGTGAGAAGTCCTGTTGGGGGCAGTAATTTATTATCTAGGGGCCACATGCGACCCAAGGACCTCATGTTTGACATGCCTGATGTTGTGGATCATGGAAATCCAGAATTTAGCAGTGGGTCAAACACAAGAAATTAGATCGTGATTAATTTTGGATTTCAAACAAGTTTCAAGGAATCCTAGAGGGAAGCCAGGCCTGAATGGATCGAAGACAGCTAATTGGACAGAAGCTACTGACCCTTCTGACTTAAACAGTTTACAGTCCTGCTTCTTACTACCCATTTCCCTGCAAACCTATGTTAAGCCATTTGCTCCTTTTGTATTTATTTTCCAGTGGTATATATATGTAGAATTATTTTAAACAAATACTGGGTCTTTCTTTTGAATTTTTATCTTTGAAAATTACATTCCATTGAGTGTCCTTTAATTAAATTTTAAAGTTGAATGTTTGGTTAAACCCTTGTTAAAGGGTTTCTCATAACAAATTTCAAAATATACCATATTTATGTCATTGCTGCACAAATGTCCCCTTGCTTGAAGCATAGTAACTTTTAGGTTAGAAAAAGACACAGGTCCATCAAGTTTAACTTTTGCCTCATTATAACCCAGAAAAAATGAGAATTATATAAGCATTCCTGCCTTCAACATGAGTATTAGTTTATTTACTAGAACATTCTGTTTTACCTACTGTATAATGCTGTATGTTCACTTTTGCTAGAAATTTATCTAATCTTCTCATAAATGTATCCATTTTATCTGCCATTATCACATTATTGGGCTAAGAATTCCATAAATTAACAGACCATACAGTAAAAAAACCTAGCTGAAGTTGAAACCTCCTTTTCTCTAATCTTAAAGACATGGCTCCTAGTTATTGATCTGACATTTGAAGGAAAAGCTCACTAGAGAGATCCTTGTATAGACCTCACATATACTTATAGAACATCCCCTTTTAACTGTCTTTTACCTAGCATAAATTAATCAAGTAGTTGTTTATACTTCAAATCCTCCGTTACCTTAAATCCTTGTGTTGCTCTTCTCTGTACTCTCTCCATTCCTAAAATATCCTTTTCAGAACTGATGCCCAAAACTGCACTGCATATTCAAGGTGAGGTCTTACCAATGAGTTGTACAGTGGCAAAATTGTTGTCCACTCTTGTTTCAATACCTCCCGAACGTGCCTTGTTTGTTTTGCTACTGCAGTTTGACACATATCACTGTTTCCAAGTTTACAGTTTACAAGGACTCCCAGGTTTTTCTCTAGCAACAAGCCTCCTAGAATGATTCCATTAAGTTAATAAGTAGCAATATTATTTGTTCATCTCAAATGAGTAGCTTTATACTTTCTTACATTAAATTTCATATTCCATCTGCTTGTCCAATCTGCCATTTTATATAAATACCGCTGTTGAGAACAACCATCCTGTTCTGAGTCTATTATTCTATATAATTTCGTGTCCTCTGCAAATTTTGAAATTCTGCTTTCTATACCTATTTCCAGGTCATTTAAAAACATGTTAAAAAGCAAATACTGAACCCTTAGGTACTCCACTATCAACTTTAACAACACATGGTTCTCTATCCTTCAACAAATTTTCTATCCAGTTTCAAAGGTTAACTCTTAGACCCAATTTCTTTATTTTATACACCAGCCTTCTTTATTGCACTTCATCAAATACCTTTGGCAAGATTTATTCATCATAAAACCATACAGATTCCTGCTACTAATTTGGTTCTTCTCAGTAAATTGGTTTCAATGTACATTTTAAAAAAAGATATCCAAAAGTGATGTAAAGATGATTCAATTTAATGGCTGAGGACATAAAAGTGCAAGCTTTCAGGACATTGAGGTCCCTTCTTCAGTGATGGTTAACAAATAAAGCTGAAATAGCAGGTGTGAAAAAATGCTGTAAAGTAAGAATCCTTTCACAAATAGACATATTAATAGTTTTTTTAATCAATTAACAAAATAATAGTGAGTGAACAGAAGAAAAATCTAAATCAAATCAATATTTGGTGTGACCACCCTTTGCCTTCAAAACAGCATCAGTTCTTCTAGTTACGCTTGCACACAGTTTGATAAGGAACTCGACAGGTAGGTTGTTCCAAACATCTTGGAGAACTCACCACAGTTCCTCTGTGTATTTAGGCAGCCTCAGTTGCTTCTCTCTCTTCATTTAATCCCAGACAGACTCAATGAGGTTGAGATCAGGGTTCTGTGGGGGCCATAACATCACTTCCAGGACTCCTTGTTCTTCTTTACACTGAGGATAGTTTTTAATGACTTTGGCTGTATGTTTGGGGTCATTGTCATGCTGCAGAATACATTTGGGGCCAATCAGATGCCTACCTGATGGCATTGCATGTACTGCATGATGCATAAGTGTATGCCTGTACTTCTCAGCATTTAGGAGGCCATTAATTCTGACCAAATTCCCAACTTCATTTTGCAGAAATACAACCTCAAACTTGCAAGGTACCTCCACCATGCTTCACCGTTGCCTTCAAACACTCATTCATGTACAGCTCTACAGCCCTTCGGGGAACAAACTGCCTTTGGCTACAGCCAAATATTTTAAATTTTGACTCATCAGTCCAGAGCACCTGCTGCCATTTTTCTGCAAGTTTTTGTGCATAGCTGAGTTGCTCGGCCTTGTTTCCACATTGGAGGTATGGCTTTTTAACTGCAAGTCTTCTTTGAAGAACACTTCTGACCAGACCTCTCCAGACGGTAGATGGGTGTACCAGGATCCCACTGTTTTCTGCCAATTCTGAGCTTATGGCATTGCTGAACATCTTCAGATTGTGAAGGGAAGTAAGCATGTTGTGTCTTTCATCTGCTGCACTAAGTTTCCTTGGCCGACCACTGCATCTACGGTCCTCAACATTGCCAATTCTTTGTGCTTCTTCAAAAGAGCTTGGACAACATATCTGGAAACCCCTGTCTCCCTTGAAATTTCTACCTGGGAGAAACCTTGCTGATGTAGTATATCTACCTTGTATGTTGTTGCTGTGCTTAGTCTTGGCATGGTGTATGACTTTTGACATTAAACTGTCTGCAGCAACCTCACTTTGCTAACTGAGTTTGGCTGTATCGCGGCCAGTTTTATTCCTCCTACACAGCTGTTTCTGTTTCAGTTCATGATTGTATTTCAACCAACATATTAAATTGATGATCATTAGCACCTGTTTGGTATAACTGTTTAATCATACACCTGACTATATGTATCACGGCGCCCGTGATTATGCAACATTCTGACAAGCTTATTTTACTGGTGCCTTCTCATTGGCTGAGCTGTACAGCTCCTCCCAGTGACAGCCTTTTTATACCCTGGGCTGTCACTTAGAGTTTCCCCTTTCGTGGTGTACCTGATGCCTAGCGCTAGTTCTGTTTGTTTGATACCAGTGTATGACCCCGGACTGCCTGACTACGCTTTTGCTACTGTTCCTGCTTCTGTGTAACGATTCGGATTGGCTGACGTTCCTGCTTCCTGTTCTGACCCGGCCTGGCTGACGTTCCTGCTCCGTGTACCGACCCAGCGAGACCGATGACCCTGCTCCGTCTACCGACTTGGCGAGACCGACGACCCTGCTCCGTCTACCGCCTCAGTGAGACTGATGACCCTGCATCGTGTACCGACCCGGCTTGGCTGACGTTCCTGTGCTGTGTACCGAATCGGCTTGGCTGTAGTTCCTGCTTCCTCCGTGCCCGGCTGGGTGAAAGACCTGTCAGTGCCTGATGCAACCATCTTTGCACATCTCTCACATTATTGTGCCTCCCAGAGCTACGGTACTCTGTTACCGTTAGTAGTCCAGTCTGTGGGTTTGAGTCTCAGTGTGTCAGTGCTCCTTCACACCGTTCACTTGATCGCTTGGTCTTCCGCATTGGGTCCAGTTGGGCGCATCCGGTAGTCTCCTGTATCCTGACCATAGCGTTCATTAACCCCTTTGGGGGTGGTACCTTGTGCCGCTACTTGTTTCACCAGTGTTGTTCTCATCTCCGGTATACTTGTGCGATTGGTCTTCTAGGTTCAGTTGGGCACTTCCGGTTGCCTTCCATCTTAAGACCTATACGTACATTAACCCCTTCGGGGGTGGCACAGGCACACGGTGGTGGATAGTCTCAGTAGGGCGTCCTTTCCTGGCACGAGCTCTGACTCACTCAGTTGTAGTCTCCGGTGGGCGTCCACCGTTGCAACCCTCCGTTCAGGTGAACCTTGCCTGTTCTCTGCTGCTGTCCTGCCCCTGTCGCCTCCCCTGTCTACAGGCAACATTGGGCCTCCGTTTATCTGGGCTATTGAGTCAGTGGCTTCACTGGCACTGCTGGATTCTATTACACTGTATCTATCATAGTTACCTGACCTGTGTCAGCATTGTAGTCAATAAGTACATTCTGGACCCATGTAGGTTAACTTGCTTGTAACTTGTCCTGTGTCAGTTATTTGTTGCTATTGGCTGGACCCGTGAGGGTTACATTATTCCTTGTGTGCTTCAATAAAATTGTGTTTTACCAACATCTACCGTGTCTGAGTGTACTGAACCGTAACAGTAAGAAAGGGCCATGATCTCAGACGGTAACGGTGACGGTAATACACAGAGTATCCACTGGAGGATGGATCTCCATGAACAGCGGTTGGATCAGTTGGCATTGGCTGTTCAAACGATTTTTGAGAGCACGGCACACTTGGATAAACCAGTACCTGCTCCGGTGGTCCCCCCTGTTTCGACACCGGGAGCGCAGTCTTTAACGCAAACTAACGCTAACAGAGGGCTGACGGCTACCGCTCCACTACCTCTCAGGTACGATGGCGAACCTACCCTGTGCAGAGGGTTCATTAATCAGTTGGAGATCTTCCTAGAATTAACCCCTCATGCATTTTCCAGTGATCGCAGTAAAGTGGGATTCATGATTTCCTTGCTGACGGGCAGAGCCCTGGCATGGGCAAACCCTTTGTGGGAAGCCGCTAAACCATGTACTCGGAACCTCACTGCGTTCGTAAGGGCATTTCGTAGAGTCTTTGAGGTTCCTGGGAGATCCGCCTCTGCTGCAAAAAATGTATGGAGATCCAACAAGGGTCTCGCACAGTTGCTGACTATGCCATCGAATTTCGCACCTTAGCAGCAGAGGTGGGCTGGAACAATGAAGCGCTGGTGGCAGCCTTTGCACAGGGACTTTGTGAACGTTTAAAGGATGAAACGGCAGCTCGAGAACTCTAACGGATCTTGATGAATTCATTGATTTCTCGATTTTGATGGATTCCAGTATTAGGGAATGTATGGCGGCCAAGGACCGGAAACAGAGGGCCAGAGAAGTGGGATCAGCAAAATCAAGCTTCCCACCCATACCTCCTTCACCTCCCATACCTCCAGTACAAGCTGGTGAAAGTGGTGAACCAATGCAATTGGGGTTCACTAGGTTGTCCAAAGAGGAGAGGGCGCATCGCCGCAGGCAAGGTCTCTGCTTATATTGTGGTCAGGCTGGTCATTTGCTATGTTCTTGCCCGACTCGGCCGGGAAACAAACGCACCTAGGGTACCTTGGGGGACAGGCCCTAGGTGGCGTCCAGCAGTCCCTGTACCCATCTAGTCAGAAGCCTACTATACAGGTTGTAGTCGCCTGGGCCGACCTAGCTGTGGAGGCCCTGGCACTTGTTGATTCCGGTGTGGCCAGATATTTTATGGACAAATCGTTTACTGCCTCCCATAACATTCCACTGGTGGTGAAAGAGTCTCCTTTGACAATTGAGGCCATTGATGGTAGGCCATTGGTACCTACCCAAATTACCATGGAGACTATTCCCTTATCTTTGCGTATTGGGGCACTGCATTCTGAGGTTCAACGACTTCAGATTATCCGTTCCCCGCATCATGCTCTCATAGTGGGGTTTCCTTGGTTACATATGCACAACCCCAGGTTTGACTGGCAGACTTGCGAGATTACAGCCTGATCTGAGTTCTGCAATAAACACTGTATATCCCACCCTACTAGGATCATGTGTACCTCTCCCTCAATGCCAGCTGAGTATTGCCAATTCAGCGACGTGTTCAGTAAGGGAGAGGCCAGTGCACTGCCGCCTCACAGGGCTTGTGACTGTGTGATTGATCTGCCTCCTGGTGCCGTTCCTCCTCGGGGTCGTGCGTACCCGTTGTCTTGCGAGGAGAATCGGGCCATGGAGGAGTATATTGCTGATGCCCTGAAGAGGGTCATTATCAGAAAGTCATCCTCGCCCACGTGGGCAGCATTCTTTTTCGTAAAAAAGAAAAGTGGTGAACTACGTCCCTGTATAGGTTATCGTGGTTTGAATAAACTGATGCCTAAGAATGCGTATCCTATACCACTCATCACCGAGCTGTTTGATCGATTGAAGGGTTCCTCTATCTTTACTAAACTTGATTTGTGGGCCGCCTATAATTTGGTAAGGATAAGGGCCGGTGATGAATGGAAAACGGCATTCAATACCAGATCAGGACACTATGAATATCTGGTAATGCCGTTCGGGCTATGTAACACACCAGCAGTGTTTCAAGAGTTTATTAATGATATCTTACGTGACATGCTGCAGTCCTGCGTAGTTGTATATCTTGATGATATTCTCATTCATTTGTCAAGCTTGTCGCAGCACATCAAGGATGTGACAGCCGTTTTGCTTAAACTTTGTGAGAATAAACTCTTCTGCAAAATCGAGAAATGCGAATTCCACAAGCCCATGGTACCATTCCTGGATTTTGTTATCTCTAAGGATGGCATTGCAATGGACAAGGATAAGTTGGCAGCAGTACTACAGTGGCCACGTCCTAAGGGGTTCAAGGCTATCCAACGCTTTCTCGGTTTTGCTAATTATTATAGGAAATTTATCAGAAACGTTTCTACAATTGTGAAACCTCTGTCTGACTTAACACACAAGGGTACGGATCCCTCCCAGTGGTCTCAAGAAGCTGAACAAGCTTTCATGACATTAAAGTCTGCATTTGCCTCTGCTCCTGTGCTGTCCCACCCTAAACCCTCCCTGCCTTTTACATTGGAGGTCGACGCCTCAGAATCTGGCGTAGGGGCTGTATTGTCGCAGCGCCTGGACCCTAGGAGTATGCTAAGACCCTGTGGATTCTTATCCAAAAAAATTAATAGTAGACAAAGTCACTATGAGATTGGGGACAAGGAGATGTTGGCAATCATTCTGGCCCTCAAGGAATGGCGGCACCTGCTTGAGGGTACCCGAACTCCAGTATTGATCCTGACTGATCGCAAAAATGTAATGTACCTATCTGAGGCTAAGAGACTATCCTCTCATCAGGCTAGATGGGCCTTATTTCTGTCGTGCTTTAACTTTATTGTATCCTATCTGCCTGGGTCCAAAAATATCAGGGCGGATGCCCTGTCCAGGCAATTTAACCCTGACACTGAGAAGGAGGAGGTTCTGGTACCGATTATCCAGCCTGATCGCATTTTATCTACATTGCGAACCAGTATTACTTTACCCCTGGGGGAAGAGATTCTCGCTAATCAAGATAATGCTCCACCTGAGACCCCAGTGGGCAAATGTTTCGTAGCCGAGCCTCTCCGTACCCGTCTTCTTGAGACATATCACGCTTCTAAGGCTGCTGGGCATGTTGGCAGGAATCAATTAATTTGGTCACTCTCGCAGTTACTCTGGTGGCCTTCCTTACGTGCTGACTGCACAGCATTTACTGCAGCTTGTTCTACCTGTGCCTGTGCAAAATCCCCTAGACACCTTCCGGTGGGCCTGCTACAGCCGGTACCCAGTGGAGAACATCCTTGGTCTCATGTCTCTATCGACTTCATGGGGGAATTACCGGTGACTAGGGGATATTCTTTTATTCTGATGATAGTCGATAAATTTTCTAAAATGGCACACTTCCTGCCTCTGCCTGGCCTTCCCTCTGCCCAGGAGTTGGCAAGGGTTTTTGCCAGGGAAGTTTTCCGATTGCATGGTGTACCCAGAGTATTGGTGTCCGACCATGGGAGCCAATTCGTGTCTAGATTCTGGAGGGCATTCTGTGTGCAGATGGGCATACAATTATCATTTTCCCCTGCATATCATCCCCAGACCAACGGAGCCGCCGAGCGTGTCAATCAGAGCTTGGAACAGTTTTTGCGCTATTTTATGTCTGACCATCATGATAATTGGGCCGACCTGTTGCCTTGGGCGGAGTTTGCCAGGAATTGTGCGGTTAATTCATCGCCCGGGAATTCCCCGTTTCTCATCAATTACGGGTTCCAACCTTGTCTGCTCCCGGACTCATTTCAGATGCAGCAAATTCCAGCTCTGGATGAGCATATGGAGCAACTCCGTTCCACTTGGGCACAGGTGCAGAGGACCCTCAGTACCTCGTTCTAGCGTTAGCAGCGCCAAGCTAATCGTAGACGGCTGCCGGAGGTCTCATTTCAGGTTGGGGACAGGGAATGGCTCTCCTCGAAGAATCTCAGTCTTCAGACCCCTTGCAATAATTTGGATCCCTGGTTCATTGGCCTGTTTAAAGTTATTCGTAAAATTAACTCTGTGTCATATGCTCTGGACCTTCCAGCATCCATGCATATCCATAATGTACTCCATGCATCGTTGTTAAAACCTCTGATTTGTAATCGATACACTACTACTCCCGTGGCTCCGGGCCCTGTTCAAATACAAGGTCAGGAGGAGTATGAGGTACAAAATATTATTGACTTATGCATTTTCAGAGGGAAATTACAATATTTGGTCCATTGGAAAGGCTACGGTCCGGAGGAGTGTTCATGGGTTGATTCTAAGGACCTTCATGCACCCAGATTACAGCGCAACTTCCATGCCATGTATCCCCTTAAGCCAGGTCCTTCTTCTCGGACAGGGGTCTTTGAGAGGAGGGTACTATCACGGCTCCCATGATTATGCGACATTCTGACAAGCTTATTTTAGTGGTGCCTTCTCATTGGCTGCTCTGTACAGCTCCTCCCAGTGACAGCCTTTTTATACCCTGGGCTGTCACTTAGAGTTTGCCCTTTTGTGGTGTACCTGATGCCTAGCGCTAGTTCTGTTTGTTTGATACCAGTGTATGACCCTGGACTGCCTGACTACGCTTTTGCTACTGTTCCTGCTTCTGTGTACCGATTCGGATTGGCTGACGTTCCTGCTTATCACGGTGCCCGTGATTGCTGCAGTTCCTTGTCTATCACCAGTAGGGGGCTTCTATTGGCTGCCTACAGATAGCCCGCCTCTTATTGCCTATTTAAACCTGGATTGGGCACCCTTTGAGTGCCCTTTCGTGTTGTTTCTGACCTTCTTGCTATCACTATGCCAGTGATAGCTGGGCCTCTGTTCCAGTGTTCCTGAGTTCCTGATCTCATGTGTTCCTGATCTCTACTGTTCCAGTGTTTCCTGCATGCTGAAGTACTTCCAGTCCTGGTTCCGGCCTAGTCTCTGGTGTTGCAGTTCCTGCTGAACTTCTTCTCTGCTGTTTCCTGACCTGACTGATCGTTGCTGGTTCCTGTCATCGCATCGCCTGTCTCCTGTATCCTGGCGACCTCCTGCCTGGTCGCGTCAGCGACATCGCTTGTTACTCCAGTGTGTGGTCACTGGTTTGCTCCACAGCCTATCGGCTGTACTATCCTGTGTTGGTCCCAGCATGCGGACTCTGGTTTGCTCCAAAGCCTTGCGGCTATACAAACTCGCTTGTTACACCAGTGTGCGGTCACTGGTTTGCTCCACAGCCTATCGGCTGTACTATCCTGTGTTGGTCCCAGCGTGCGGACGCTGGTTTGCTCCAAAGCCTTGCGGCTATACAAACTCGCTTATTACACCAGTGTGCGGTCACTGGTTTGCTCCAAAGCCTATCGGCTGTACTATCCTGTGTTGGTCCCAGCGTGCAGACGCTGGTTTGCTCCAAAGCCTTGCGGCTATACAAACTCGCTTGTTACACCAGTGTGCGGTCACTGGTTTGCTCCAAAGCCTATCCGCTATACAATTCTGTGTTAGTCCCAGCGTGCGGACGCTGGTTTGCTCCAAAGCCTTGCGGCTATACAAACTCGCTTGTTACACCAGTGTGCGGTCACTGGTTTGCTCCAAAGCCTATCAGCTATACAATTCTGTGTTGGTCCCAGCATGCGGACGCTGGTTTGCTCCTAAGCCTTACGGCTATACTAACTCGCTTGTTACACCAGTGTGCGGTCACTGGTTTGCTCCTAAGCCTATCGGCTATACAATTCAGTGTTGGTCCCAGCGTGCGGACGCTGGTTTGCTCCAAAGACTTGCGGCTTTACGATTCCCCTGTTAGTCTCAGTGTGTGTACACTGGGTTGCTTACGATCTTGTCAATTTGCCATTACCATCTGACTGCTGCTCCTATCTCTGGGCTGCCCTGCCCGGTATTGGTAAGGCCGGTAGAACCTTTTGCCACATTCCATCTGAGGTTGCCTTACCCGGTATTGGCAGGGCCGGTAGAGCCTACATTATGAATCTATTGAGGCTGCCTTGCCCGGTAATTTGGTAAGGCCGGTAGAACCGTTATGCGATTCCATCTGCAGGTTGCCTTACCCGGTATTGGCAAGGCCGGTAGAGCCTAACATTCTATTACTTCAGACTGTCCTGTCCGGTATATTGACAGGACCAGTAGAGTCTGCCTTCTGTCTTGTTATATTCTATATATATATGTATGTATGTGATTGCCATCCTACGTTATCAATTTATTATTTCAATAAAATTGATTTTTACCTAAAACTTGTGTCTGAGAGTCATAATAAACCGTGACACTGCTCCGTGTACCAACCCGGCGAGACCGACGACCATGCTTCGTGTACCGACCCGACGAGACCGGCGACCCTGCTCCGTGTACCGAGCTGGCTTGGCTGACGTTCCTGTGCTGTGTACCGAATCGGCTTGGCTGTAGTTCCTGCTTCCTCCGTGCCCAGCTGGGTGAAAGATCTGTCAGTGCCTGCTGCTACCATCTGTGCACATCTCTCACGTTATTGTGCATCCCAGAGCTACGGTACTCCTTTACCGTTAGTAGTCCAGTCCGTGGGTTTGAGTCTCAGTGTGTCAGTGCTCCTCCACACCGTTCACTTGATCGCTTGGTCTTCTGCTTTGGGTCCAGTTGGGCGTATCCGGTAGTCTTCTGTATCCTGACCATAGCGTTCATTAACCCTTTTGGGGGTGGTGCCTTGTGCCGCTACTTGTTTCACCAGTGTTGTTCTCATCTCCGGTATACTTGCACGATTGGTCTTCCACTCTAGGTTCAGTTGGGCACTTCCGGTTGCCTTCCATCTTAAGACCTATACGTACATTAACCCCTTCGGGGGTGGCACAGGCACACGGTGGTAGATAATCTCAGTAGGGTGTCCTTTCCTGGCACGAGCTCTGACTCAGTTGTATTCTCCGGTGGGCGTCCACCGTTGCAACCCTCCGTTCAGGTGAACCTTGCCTGTTCTCTGCTGCCGTTCTGTCACTGTTGCCTCCCCTGTCTATAGGTGACATTGGGCCTCCGTTTTTCTGGGCTATTGAGTCAGTGGCTTCACTGGCACTGCTGGACTCTGTTAAACTGTATCTATCATAGTTACCTGACCTGTGTCAGCATTGTAGTCTATAAGTACATACTGGACCCGTGTGGGTTAACTTGGTTGTAACCTGTCCTGTGTCAGTTATTTGCTGCTATTGGCTAGACCTGTGAGGGTTACATCATTCCTTGTGTGCTTCAATAAAATTGTGTTTTACCAACATCTACCGTGTCTGAGTGTACTGAACCATAACAATATGCCTACAAAATCCCTGACATTGTGCAAATTTACCTAGAAGAATTGATGCTGTTTTGAAGGCAAAGGGTGGTCATTAGTGATGAGCGAGCACCCCAATGCTCGGGTGTTCGGGTGCTCTGACCGAGCACCCCCGGAGGCTCGAGTGCTCGGCCGAGCACCCGAGCCCCATTGAAGTCAATGGGAGGACTCGAGCATTACACCAGGCACCCCCTGCTCTGATGAGGGGAGGGTGCCTGGTCCATAGGAAAAGGGCAGAAAATGATGGAAACACCACAGAAATGGTTCAGGGACAGCATAGGGAGGATGTCTGGATGCATCTTGGACTCCAACATCGCCCGTAGTACGCCATTTTTACAGACTGACCGTAAAACACACAAAAAGGCAGATAAAAACGACTTTAGGCGAAAAATTGTTACCAAACAGTATTTGCTGTATATTTACTTGTATATCATCTGCAAATTCTCCCAAAAATTTCCTCGATTTTTCTGAACTGAGGCCATGATTAAGAGGGAAACGTGCGCAGAGGCAAATTCTCCCAAAAATTTCCTTGATTTTTCTGAACTGAGGCCATGATTAAGAGGGAAACGTGCGCAAAGGCAAATTCTCCCAAAAATGTCCTCGATTTTTCTGAACTGAGGCCATGATTAAGAGGGAAACGTGCGCAAAGGCAAATTCTCCCAAAAATTTCCTCGATTTTTCTGAACTGGGGCCATGATTAAGAGGGAAACGTGCGCTGAGCCGACCATCCAAAACATTATGGGTGAGGGTCTGCTGCGGAGCTGACCATCCTAAACATTATATGCGAAGGCCCGCTAGTGAGCTGACCCAATAAAACATTATATGAGAAGGCCCGCTGGTGAGCTGACCTATACAAAAATTGTCAAACAGGGCCCGCTGGTGAGCTGGCCCTATATAAAAATTATATCACAGGGCATATGGAAGAGGAGGAGGAGGATGAGAAGATTAAGAGTCAACCATATACCCGTTTTTTGGGTGGAAGGGGTGAATGGGAATACAGAGTATTCCCATCATTGTAAATAACATATATAAAGTCACTTTATATTCCTCCGGGGCTTTCCTCCAGTGGAGTGGAGAAGTCAGGGGAAATCCAGGCCTTGTTCATTTTTATAAGTGTCAACCTATCAGCATTTTCGGTGGAAAGGCGGATACGCTTATCTGTTATGATGCCACCAGCAGCACTAAATACCCGCTCAGACAGAACGCTGGCGGCAGGGCAGGCCAGCACCTCCAAGGCGTAGAGTGCCAGTTCATACCACGTGTCCAGCTTGGACACCCAGTAGTTGTAAGGCACAGAGGGATCATTGAGGACGCTGACACGGTCTGCTACGTACTCCTTCACCATCTTCCAAAACTTTTCCCTCCTTGTGACACTAGGCTGTGCATCAGGGTGAGGGTGCTGGCGGGGTGTCATGAAGGTGTCCCACGCCTTGGAGAGTGTTGCCCTGCCTTTGTCGGAACTGCTGTGTGCTCCCCTTTTCTCCCCTTCTCTGTTGGCCAAGGTAGCACGTACTCTGCCGCCAGCGTTGTCAGATGGAAAATTTTGGAGCAATTTTTCAACAAGAACCTTCTGGTATTGCACCATTTTGCTTGTCCTCTCCACCGGAGGAATGAGAGATGAGAAATTCTCTTTGTAGCGGGGGTCCAGAAGGGTGAACACCCAGTAATCCGTGTTGTCTAAAATGCGTATAACGCGTGGGTCACGGGAAAGGCAGCCTAACATAAAGTCAGCCATGTGTGCCAGAGAACCAACAGGCAAGATTTCGCTGTCCTCACCAGGAGGATGACTCTCAATCTCCTCATCCTCTTCCTCCTCTTCTGCTCACCCACGCTGAAGAGATAGAACTAAAGTTCCATGGCTACCCTCTGTAGCGGAGGCAACCGTGTCTTCCTCCTCCTCCTCCTCCTCCGCCTCCTCCAATTGTCGCTGAGAAGACGAAGTGAGGGTGCTCTGGCTATCACCTTGCGTAAGCTCTTCCTCCCGCATTTCCACCTCTTCCACATGCAAAGCGTCAGTTTTAATTGTGAGCAGCGAGCGTTTCAGTAGACACAGAAGTGGGATGGTTACACTGATAATAGCGTTATCGCCGCTCACCATCTGTGTCGATTCCTCAAAATTGCGTAAAACCTCACAGAGGTCTGACATCCATTCCCACTCCTCATTTCTGATTACAGGAAGTTGAACGGAGAGGCGACGACCGTGTAACAGCTGGTACTCCACTACTGCCCTCTGCTGCTCACAAAGCCGGGCCAACATGTGGAAGGTGGAGTTCCAGCGCGTGCTCACGTCACACAGCAGCCGGTGAGCTGGCAATTGTAAGCGCTGCTGCAGCTTCAACAGGCCGGCTGAAGCTGTAGATGACTTACGGAAATGTGCACACACGCGGCGCACCTTTGTCAAGAGATCATGCAAATTGGGGTAGGTTTTTAGAAATCGCTGAACCACTAAATTAAATACATGCGCTAGGCATGGTACGTGTGTGAGCTTGCCGAGCTCCAAAGCCGCCACCAAGTTACGCCCATTATCACACACAACCATGCCTGGTTGCAGGTTGAGTGGCGAGAGCCATTGCTCGGTCTGGTGACTAATCCCCTGCAACAGCTCTGAGGCCGTGTGCTGTTTGTCCCCAAGGCAGATCAGCTTCAGCACGGCCTGTTGACGCTTCCCCACTGCAGTGCTACACTGCTTCCAGCTACCGGCTGATGGGTGAGTGGCGCTGCGCGCAGAGAATTCGGAGGTGGAAACGGAGGAGGAGGAGCCAATAACGTAGGTGCTGGCGGAAACCCTGATGTAGGTAGGGCCCGCAATCCTCGGCGTGGGTAGCACCTGTGCCATCCCAGGGTCCGAGTCGCTCCCAGCCTCCACAACATTCACCCAGTGTGCCGTCAGGGAAATGTAGCGTCCCTGGCCACAAGCACTTGTCCATGTGTCAGTCGTTAAGTGGACCTTCCCAGTAACTGCGTTGGTCAGGGCACGGGTGATGTTACGGGACACATGGTGGTGTAATGCGGGGATGGCACACCGGGAAAAGTAGTGGCGGCTGGGGACCACGTACCGAGGGACAGCTGCTGCCATCAGGCTGCGGAAGGACTCAGTCTCCACAAGCCTAAATGGCAGCATTTCGATGGCCAGTAATTTGGAAAGGTGTGAGGTTAGTGCTATGGCCTGTGGGTGGGTGGCTGGGTATTTTCGTTTGCGCTCAAATGCCTGGGGTAACGACATTTGGACGCTGTGCTGGGACAGGGAAGTGGATGTGGTCGCTGATGGTGCTTCAGATGGTACAGGTGCAGGGCGGGAGGTATGCGGGCCTGCACCTTCGACAGGCGATTGGCCGGCACCGAAAACAGGGGAAGAGGAGGCAGTGGTGTGGCCTGCAGACACAGATGGACGATCCAGGCGTTCCTCCCACTTATTACGGTGCTTGGATGCCATGTGTCGGATCATGCTGGTGGTGGTGAGGTTTCTAGTGTTCATGCCTCGGCTCATTCTGGTGTGGCACAGGTTGCAAACTACAATTCTTTTGTCGTCCGCACTTTCCTTAAAAAAACGCCATACCGCGGAACACCTACCCCTTGGCAAGGGAGATTTACGCAAGGGGGTGCTCCGTGGAACATTTGCGGGCCGGTTTGGTGCGGTCCGCCTTCTTTCTGTAGCCACACCACTGCCTCTTCCAGCCTGTTGCGGTGCTGCAGATGGCTCACCCTCAGGACTGCTGTCATCGCTCGGCTCTACACCTTCCCAGGTGGGGTCAGTCACCTCATCGTCCACCAAGTCCTCCTCCACTTCCTCACTCTGATCATCCTCCTCATGTCTTGATCCCACCACATACTCAGTCATTGACAACTGTATATCATCCTCCTCATCAAGGTCTTGAGACAGTAATAGTGGTTGATGTAATGGCAACTGTGTCTCATCATCATCATCATCCACTTCCTTTGACCTTAAATGCCGTTCACCTCTGTCATCTTCTTGTGATTGGGTACCCTCTAGAGGTTGTGAATCAGGGCACAAGATGTCATGTTCCTCTGCAAGCGTGCTTGGAGAGAGGTTCAAATTAAGGATTGGTGATGAGACGAGCTCCTCACTATATCCCAGTGTGGGATCACTTCTTTGACCAGATCCTCTATGGTGGGAGGAAGGATGATCAGAGTGAGGATTATGTTGACCAGACTCTTGGCTACTGAGAGTAGACTTGGTGGAAGACAGGGTGGTGCTTAACCGACTGGAAGCAGTATCAGCTGACATCCAACCGACCACCTGTTCGCAGTGGTCGGACCTCGAGAGTGATGTCCTGCGACGCCCTGTAAAATGAAACATGAAGCTAGGTATGGTGGATGTCTTTCTGTCTTGTGCTCTGGCACCAGGCGCAGTTTCTACGCGTCCTGACCCGCACCCTGAACTATCAGGATCACGTCCACTTCCCCGTCCCTTTTTACCCGCCTTCTTCATATTACACGGAATATGTGCTGCAAATCTGCAACTTTGCACAGTACACAGAATTTGCTTCTTAACTGCGGCTACGCACAGTGAATGGAATATGTGACTTTGATATTTTACAGTTTGAAGACTTAACAGAATTTTTTGCTATTCTGAAACTGTGCACAGTAAACAGAATTTGCTTCTTAACTGCGGCGACGCACAGTGAATGGAATATGTGACTTTGATATTTTACAGTTTGAAGACTTAACAGAATTTTTTCCTATTCTGAAACTGTGCACAGTAAACAGAATTTGCTTCTTAACTGCGGCGACGCACAGTGAATGGAATATGTGACTTTGATATTTTACAGTTTGAACACTTAACAGAATTTTTTCCTATTCTGAAACTGTGCACAGTAAACAGAATTTGCTTCTTAACTGCGGCGACGCACAGTGAATGGAATATGTGACTTTGATATTTTACAGTTTGAAGACTTAACAGAATTTTTTCCTATTCTGAAACTGTGCACAGTAAACAGAATTTGCTTCTTAACTGCGGCTACGCACAGTGAATGGAATATGTGACTTTGATATTTTACAGTTTGAAGACTTAACAGAATTTTTTCCTATTCTGAAACTGTGCACAGTAAACAGAATTTGCTTCTTAACTGAGGCGACGCACAGTGAATGGAATATGTGACTTTGATATTTTACAGTTTGAAGACTTAACAGAATTTTTTCCTATTCTGAAACTGTGCACAGTAAACAGAATTTGCTTCTTAACTGCGGCGACGCACAGTGAATGGAATATGTGACTTTGATATTTTACAGTTTGAAGACTTAACAGAATTTTTTCCTATTCTGAAACTGTGCACAGTAAACAGAATTTGCTTCTTAACTGCGGCGACGCACAGTGAATGGAATATGTGACTTTGATATTTTACAGTTTGAAGACTTAACAGAATTTTTTCCTATTCTGAAACTGTGCACAGTAAACAGAATTTGCTTCTTAACTGCGGCGACGCACAGTGAATGGAATATGTGACTTTGATATTTTACAGTTTGAACACTTAACCCTTTGAGTGCCAGAGTGGTACGGAATGCATTGCAAAGCAATGCATTCCGTACCACTCTGGCACTCAAAGGGTTAACAGAATTTTTTCCTATTCTGAAACTGTGCACAGTAAACAGAATTTGCTTCTTAACTGTGGCTACGCACAGTGAATGGAATATGTGACTTTGATATTTTACAGTTTGAAGACTTAACAGAATTTTTTCCTATTCTGAAACTGTGCACAGTAAACAGAATTTGCTTCTTAACTGCGGCGACGCACAGTGAATGGAATATGTGACTTTGATATTTTACAGTTTGAAGACTTAACAGAATTTTTTCCTATTCTGAAACTGTGCACAGTACACAGAATTTGCTTCTTAACTGCGGCTACGCACAGTGAATGGAATATGTGACTTTGATATTTTACAGTTTGAAGACTTAACAGAATTTTTTCCTATTCTGAAACTGTGCACAGTAAACAGAATTTGCTTCTTAACTGCGGCGACGCACAGTGAATGGAATATGTGACTTTGATATTTTACAGTTTGAAGACTTAACAGAATTTTTTCCTATTCTGAAACTGTGCACAGTAAACAGAATTTGCTTCTTAACTGCGGCGACGCACAGTGAATGGAATATGTGACTTTGATATTTTACAGTTTGAACACTTAACAGAATTTTTTCCTATTCTGAAATTGTGCACAGTAAACAGAATTTGCTTCTTAACTGCGGCGACGCACAGTGAATGGAATATGTGACTTTGATATTTTACAGTTTGAAGACTTAACAGAATTTTTTCCTATTCTGAAACTGTGCACAGTAAACAGAATTTGCTTCTTAACTGCGGCTACGCACAGTGAATGGAATATGTGACTTTGATATTTTACAGTTTGAACACTTAACAGAATTTTTTCCTATTGTGAAACTGTGCACAGTAAACAGAATTTGCTTCTTAACTGCGGCGACGCACAGTGAATGGAATATGTGACTTTGATATTTTACAGTTTGAAGACTTAACAGAATTTTTTCCTATTCTGAAACTGTGCACAGTAAACAGAATTTGCTTCTTAACTGCGACGACGCACAGTGAATGGAATATGTGACTTTGATATTTTACAGTTTGAACACTTAACAGAATTTTTTCCTATTCTGAAACTGTGCACAGTAAACAGAATTTGCTTCTTAACTGCGGCGACGCACAGTGAATGGAATATGTGACTTTGATATTTTACAGTTTGAAGACTTAACAGAATGTTTTCCTATTCTGAAACTTTGCACAGTAAACAGAATTTGCTTCTTAACTGCGGCTACGCACAGTGAATGGAATATGCGACTTTGATATTTTACAGTTTGAAGACTTAACAGAATTTTTTCCTATTCTGAAACTGTGCACAGTAAACAGAATTTGCTTCTTAACTGCGGCGACGCACAGTGAATGGAATATGTGACTTTGATATTTTACAGTTTGAACACTTAACAGAATTTTTTCCTATTCTGAAACTGTGCACAGTAAACAGAATTTGCTTCTTAACTGCGGCGACGCACAGTGAATGGAATATGTGACTTTGATATTTTACAGTTTGAACACTTAACAGAATTTTTTCCTATTCTGAAACTGTGCACAGTAAACAGAATTTGCTTCTTAACTGCGGCGATGCACAGTGAATGGAATATGTGACTTTGATATTTTACAGTTTGAAGACTTAACAGAATGTTTTCCTATTCTGAAACTTTGCACAGTACACAGAATTTGCTTCTTAACTGCGGCGACGCACAGTGAATGGAATATGTGACTTTGATATTTTACAGTTTGAAGACTTAACAGAATGTTTTCCTATTCTGAAACTTTGCACAGTACACAGAATTTGCTTCTTAACTGCGGCTACGCACAGTGAATGGAATATGTGACTTTGATATTTTACAGTTTGAAGACTTAACAGAATGTTTTCCTATTCTGAAACTTTGCACAGTACACAGAATTTGCTTCTTAACTGCGGCTACGCACAGTGAATGGAATATGTGACTTTGATATTTTACAGTTTGAAGACTTAACAGAATGTTTTCCTATTCTGAAACTTTGCACAGTAAACAGAATTTGCTT
Organism: Rhinophrynus dorsalis; assembly: GCA_037306005.1. NCBI lineage: Eukaryota > Metazoa > Chordata > Amphibia > Anura > Rhinophrynidae > Rhinophrynus > Rhinophrynus dorsalis. The sequence goes on from CM074718.1 coordinate 580,848,347, forward strand.
CTTAAATGCGGCGACGCACAGTGAATGGAATATGTGACTTTGATATTTTACAGTTTGAAGACTTAACAGAATGTTTTCCTATTCTGAAACTTTGCACAGTAAACAGAATGTGCTGCTAATCTGCAACTTTGCACACTAAACAGAATGTGCTCTAATCTGCAACTTTGCACACTAAAAAGAATGTGCTGCTAATCTGCAACTTTGCACACTGAACAGAATGTGCTCTAATCTGCAACTTTGCACACTAAACAGAATCTGCTCTAATCTGCAACTTTGCACACTAAACAGAATATATGAAGTTTTTTTTTTTTTTTTTTTTCCCCCACACAAAATAAACTGCTGCCCCCACACACAGTAGTCCTAAAAAGGACTTTTGGGTCTTTTTTTTTTTTCACAATTGCTTGTCTTCTCCCTACACTGACTTTCCCTTCCTATCCTCATCTCTCCCTGGCTAAGACTGAGCCGAACTCGCTGGTCAGGTGCTATACAGCACCCGATCACGGGTTCTGGCCAGCCAATCAGTGTAATGCCAGCAGCCAACATGGCTGCTGGCATTACACTGATGTCAGAGCCCCCCTGCACGTTTATTGGCTGCGCAGCAGCCGCGAAACGTGCGGGGAGGAGACCCGAACATGGCGGGCGAGCACATGTGGTACTCGTACGAGTACCGCCATGTGCCGAGCAGAGCGATGCTCGACCAACACTAGTGGTCATACGAAATATTGATTTGATATAGATTTTTCTTCTGTTCATTCACTACCATTCTGTTAATTGTTAAATATAAATATATATATATATATATATATTTTTTTAAAGCATTCTTACTTTACAGAATTTTTTCACACCTGCGTAAGGATTTTGCACAGTACTGTACGTTTGGTACAAATTATATGAATACATAATGGGGGGACAATTAACTTAGTAACCATCCAGTCTGCATAGATAGGATATGATATGCATAGAATTACATCACTTTTGTGAGTTCTTTGCTACATTGAAACTCATCTACCTTTTTTCCTGCTTTTCTCAGTGTAAGCCTGAATATAATCCCTTATATCCCTTCAAGCAGTTTTACAGCTACTGAGGTCAAACTCACAGATCCATAATTCCCAGGTTCTGTTGAAGTTTCCTTCTTATATAAAGGTAGTACAATGGTTTTATGCCAATCTTGTGGCTCTGAGCCTGTGAAGAGTGCATATTTAAAGATGAAAAAGTGGTCTTGCTAACACTGCACTGAGTTCCTGAAATACCCTTGGATATATGCCATCAGGCCCTTTGTCAGTGTTAATTTTTCCCAGTCTTCCCATGACCTCTACTTGTATTAACCCTATATCTGATAATGGTATGGCTGCGACTATTATTTGTTGAGGCTCATCTACCATTACTGAGTACCCACAAATGAGCGAGTGTTCAGGAACCGTGCTAGGGTTCGTGCCTGGTGAGTGTGGACTACTCCCTAATGGACCTTGCTGCAGCAAGCTCTGACTAAAGCTGCTAGCTGCAATGCCAGATAGTACCCTCCAGTGTACCTGGAGAATACACAGGATGGCTTTAGTGGGAATAGTGCAAGCTCTCTTGAGGGGGGCAAGGGTTAGGATTCATCACTAGAGAGCAATGCTAGGGGGAAAAGACCACCCGAAAAAGGGGTATATAGCTCTCCAGAAAACAACAAAAGAAAGGATATACCAGTACCCAGCAGCAGGTGGTGGTACAGGTATAGCCAAACAGGCTGAACTGGGATCAGCACTAGGGTAACAAACTCTCAGACAACTGGAGAAAGCCACACAGATTGAGGATGAGAGAGCTACACAGGAAGAAGATCTACCAGTACCAGTGGAACAGGAATAGTATAGGTAATGGCAGGCAAGCAGTTAGGAACTAGAAGGGTCAGTAACAGAGATATCAAGAGAAGCATAATCAGCAGGCAAACGTATGGCAGGACTGTAGCATGGTCAGCAATGGAAAGATCAAGAGATGCAGTTTGACATACAAACAGATAGTTATGAACATAGCAGGGTCAGCAACTGCATACCCCCTAACATTTTAAATGGCCAAAAAGGGACACTTCTGTTTTAAGTGGTGTTGCTGGGTGCACGGCTGATGGAGATACAATTAAGGAATACATGTACAAAACAAACAAAATGTAAACAAACCGGCTCCACATATGATCACACTGCATACAGACAATTAAGGAATACATGTACAAAACAAACAAAATTAGCAAAAGCACAATATTTTACTGACAACTTAAACAGTAACATTTCAAAGCCAGCCAACTTTTGGAAGGTTATTAAAAACCTCTATAACCCTCCTAATCATACTCACCCATCAACTATAATCCTATATAATAATTCGCCAAGTTGTGTGTAACGCCCGACATGCGCAGTAGACACTGCTGCGCATGCGGCAGTCACACGCAGTAGAGACTGCCCGCACCGCGGCTGATACAGAGCTGGGCTCTCCAAAGGAACGTCCAGCTCTGTATCAGCCGAGGAGCGGCCAGTCTCCACTGCGTGTGACTGCCCCGCGACCGGCTGCCAGAGGCACTGTGGCCCGTGTAACGGGCTGTTCAACTAGTTGTAGATAATGAAACAATACAGTGCCCCACAGCCATAGCCAATGCATTTAACAGCTACTTTATTAGATGTGCCACCACCCTGATTACACAAAACAAAGATAACTCAGAAGTTCAGCCATCTACAGAACATTTACTGGCACCTGTTGCCCGGTCCAATTCTGAAAATGAATTCAATTTCATGCCAGTAAATGAAAGCGAAATATATGATCACCTCCTCAATCCAAAAATGAAATGCCAATCTAGCTCTGACAAACTACCAGCAATGTTATTAAAGCTGATTGCATCTTTAATTAATTCCTCTTTGGCAACAGGGTACATTCCCAAATCCTGGAAGGTGGCTAGAGTTGTGCCTATCCTCAAAAGTGGGGATAAAAATGTAGTATCAAACTACAGACCAATATCCCTACTCCCCACTTTATCCAAAATCCTAGAGAAATGTGTACACGTGCAACTAAATAAATATTACCAACAGACCGTTTTTTTCACCCCTCTTCAATCAAGATTTCGACCAAATCACTCAACAGTCACGGCACTCCTAAAAGTAACCAACGATATCCAGACGGGCATGGAAAATGGTGACCTCACAGGAGCCATTTTCCTAGATTTTGCCAAGGCCTTTGACACAGTAGACCATAATATTCTTATAAATAAACTCCAAAGATCAGGACTGGGTAATAATTCTCTAAACTGGTTCCGATCCTATTTATCAGACAGAATGCAGTATGTGTCAGTTGCTGGCAATGACTCCCTTCTGCTCAAAGTAACAAGTGGAGATCATCAAGGCACCATTCTTGGCCCTCTTCTATTTTCTCTTTTTATAAATGATCTGCCCAAGGTTTGCAAATCATCTTCAGTACACATGTATGCAGACAACACCATTCTCTATACTAAAAACTCAAACATATCACACCTTGAGGCCATATTACAACATGATTTCTGTGAGGTTGAAAGATGGATAGCAAGAAACAAATTGTTCTTAAACACAGACAAAACTGTCACAATGATATTTGGCACAAAGCACAAACTGCGTAATCTCGGCAATACCCACCTATCCATTGTAACGGAGTCTAATCGTAAATTGGCCCCAGTGGACTCCTACAAATATCTTGGTATGTGGCTTGACCCCATCCTCACTTTTGGACATCATATTGACAAGTTAACCTCCAAGCTTTATCCCAAAATCAGTACTCTTTTTAGACACAAGTCATGCTTAAGTCCCCTGGTAAGAAAACGTATTGTGCAACAGATGTTGCTGCCTGTCATAGACTATGGTGATGTAGTTTATGCTCCAGCGCCAGAAATCCATCTTAGTAAACTTGACACCCTGTATAATTCAATATGCCGCTTTAGCCTCCAATGTAATTACTCTACTCATCGCTGTGATATGTTAAAAGAACTAAATTGGTTAACACTCAAATCTAGACGTGCCCTTCACCTTTCTTGCTTAGTACACAACCACTTCTCTGGAAAACTACCACACTACCTGAGCAGTATGCTCACTCCTGCTCTCCATACTAAGTATAACCTCCGCTCCACCGCAAACAACTCGCTACGTATACCACAATACAAGAAAGAAGCAGGAAGATCTGCCTTCTCCTTCAGAGCGCCAAAGGCCTGGAACAATCTGCCTGAAATAATCAAATATGCTCCCAGTCTAAAATCCTTAAGAGTAAATGCTTCTCTATATCTAAAAACAGAGTGTAACTGTTTATAATTTTAAAATTTCCATATGTATGAATATTCGTATGTATAATTAATAAAATGTAATATATAATGTTTCTCAATTTGTATAAATATGCAACCCTCTACTGAAAACTGTCCAGGATATACTTGAAAACAAGAGAAATCTCAATGTATTCTTCCTGGTAAAACATTTTCTAAATAAATAAATAAATAAAAAAAATAAATAAAGAGTGGTCTTCATAACAATGCACTGAAGAACCATTGAATGTATACCATCAAGAACAGGTGCTTTGTCAGTCTTTTAAAAGAGTGGTCTTGTTAATAATGCATTGAGTTCCTGAAGAACTCATGAATATATACCATCAGGACCAGGTGCTTTGTCGGTCTTAATTTTGCCCATTCTTTCCTTGAACACTTTTTGTGTTAACCCTATAATTTAGGCATGTCAAACATGTGGCCAGTGGGCTGTATGTGACGCCCTGCCTTCTAACTTGCAGCCCTCCATAGAAAAAGTATTTTAAATACCCTGATTCCCAGTTCTTCCCCACCCTCCTTACCACAACCTGGGAGTGCCACCTGTCAATTTTTTTGGTTTCTCTCCAGGTTTAACAAGTCATGAAACCCACAAACTTTTGCAGGATGCTGGCATGATCCACAGACAGAGCATTATGGTAGTGGCTAGATAATAGTGGACTAAAGACCTTTCCTTGCATCATCAGTGAGTTATGTGTGTAGGGATTTGAGGGGCAGAGTAAAAGAAGGAACTTCAGTTTGAAGAGAGCAGGAATGGAGGGTGCAGAGGAGCATTTGGGTGCAGGTCAGAGCTGATTAGTTGGGGATTTTTATTCTCATATACAGTGGAGCTGATGCCTGTGGGTTCTAGAATAGATCATTTTGGGCACCTTATTCCCTGGATAACGTGGATGCTGTGGAACCTTACATTTTGTTAACTTTGGTAACACTGGGACTTATGTACCATGGAAAGCTGGTACATTTGTGGTGAAAGCCAAGTGAAACATAGCCTATAAAATAATCTCAAAAAGTTTGCAAAATACATAAATAGTAAAAAAATGTAAGACAGAGTGCATTGGACCTTTAAAAAATGAGATAGCTGAGTTGATTAGTGAGGATAAGGAAAACTCTGATGTTGTGAACACTTTCTTTGCATTTGTATATAACAAGGAATGAGAAATGGTAGAAGAGCCACAAAAAGTAACAAAACCATACCATTATCAGATATTGGGTTAACACAAGAAGAGGTCATGGAAAGCCTGAACAAAATGAAGACTGACAAAGCATGGGGTCCAGATGGTATACATCCAAGGGTCCTTCAGAAACTCAGTTCAGTGTTAATAAGACCCCTCTTTTTACTTTTTAAAAGATTCTCGCACCACAGCACAATACCACAATGTAGTGCCTTTTTTTAAGAAGGGACCTAAAACAAAACCTGGGAACTATAGATTTGTAAGTTTGATCTCTGTGGTGGGACAAATGCTAGAAAGGATAATGAGGGATTATATTCAAGGTTACACCACAGAAAATAACATTATTAGCAGGAATTAAATGGTTTTATGAGGAATAGATTGTGCCAAACTAATATTTTGACCTTCTATGAAGAAATAAGTAGCAACCTAGAAAATGCGTAAGAAGTAGATGTAGTATTACTAGATATTTCAAAGGCATTTGATACAATACAACAGAGGAGGCTGGGGTGTAAAATAAGGAAACTTGGGCTAGGGGATAACCTTTGAAATTGGATAGAAAACTGGGTAAAGGATATGGAGCAGGTTGTTGTAAATGGAAAATTATCCAATACAGTTAAAGTTGGGACTGGAGTACCTCAGGGTATATTCTAATAGATAGATAGAGTTTGACATAGATGAGTTTGACATGCCATGTTATGGTTGCAGTTGTTATTTGTTATGGCTCTTCTACTATTGTAGCATTCATAGGCTTAAAATCCAATAAAAATCAAAGGAATTTTCATTTGAACTATATGGTGTGGTTGTTTTGGTACATGATTGTACCTCTTGGCATTGTGGTTTAGAATTGGCAAATATCTTGTATGTAAAGATAACATGTATCCTCTGGTGGTGTAATTTGTACTAGCATATCCTGGATCTATGGGGTGTCCTGAATATGATTTGTTTAACTGAAGGATGGGAGATTCTACTTTCATGAAGTTGCAGTTTAATTATGTCTACGTATTATTAATGTCTTTCATCATTAAAAACATGTACATTAATAAAACCAAGCAATAATTTAGCCTTGCAGGCTTACAGAGAGAGAGTTCATTTCTTTGGTTTTAATGAGCAGGTTCACACCTCACCACTTTATTAGCACTTGATAAATGGTGTTTAAACAAGGACCCCCTGCTATAGTATTTACTGGGCAAACATGGTTCTAAAACTGATTCATAGCAACATAACAATTTTACCTGAGACCTTTGAGTAACTTTGAAATATATGCAGAAAACTAAGATGCTACGATGTGCACAGAACTATCTTAAGGCTCTGTTCATTTGGATAACATTATTACAGTTATAATGCATTAAAATGAATGAGTTAGGTATAATTGTGTTATATGTGATTGTTCACATGGTGGCAATTAGAACACATATAACATGCCAATGTTGCTTTCATTTGATGGTTATTTAAAGGGATAATAACACTTAATATGTGAAAAAAATATATATTGTTGGGTTTATCTTCCTCAGTAAAACAAGGATAATTCCACTGCTTAGAGGTGTTTTATTCAAATGTTACTGCAGCACAAACTTAAACTTTTTAGGTGTAATATTTCAATGACCTGATATGTTTTTCAGTGGCACTGTTGCTACACCATCCTATGGACAGCTCTGGTCAGCTGAGCATAAACCTCCATAAGATGGTGTAGCAATAGCACCACTTTAACATTTCAGGCCATTGAGATATTACCTAAATAATACGTTTTGAAAAATACACTGATCAGTAATAGGAGTCCCCTTGTTTTACTCAGGAAGATAAACACTACAATATATATTTACAATATACTAAGTTTTACTATCCCTTTAAGGCTTCTACAAAAGTATTGCCAATTATTCTATTTTCTCTTTAATATTGGCACTGCTGCTTGTATTGAGAAGAAAGGATGCTGGGAAGGATGCATGCTACATTTCAAAATAAATATGCATCAACATTTTCATGGGAAATAATATTGTTTCTACAAAAGAGTTGCACATGTGAACGAGCCTTAAGGCAATGTACACACAGGTGACATTATAAAAGCAAAAATATCATATGAAAAATAGTTTGATGATACAGTGTCATTATGAGACTGTTCACATGGGTAGATTTACCTTTGCGTGTTACAAATGCAGCATGTTGCAGCTTTTGAGTGTTAATGCACCTATGAATGTTTACTATATTTCAAAGGAATCTCAGGAGTCTAAGACAAATATCACAACTGCATTTTCCATGTGATGCTGCTGTTATTTTGAATCTTCAATTTGGATATTACAATGATCAGGACTAGATCTCCTTCTGTTTTTTTCCATAAATATATCCTCCCTTGAGAAACATCTAACCTCTAATGGCCTTCAGTACCACCTTTATGATACTGATACTCAAAAATATATCTCCTCTCCTGACCTCTCATTTACTCTGTTTTGTCATGTCAACAATTGTTTATCTGCTATTTCCTTCTTGATGTCCCAACACCACTTTAAACTAAACATCAAAAGCAGATCTTATAATGTTACTTGGCATATACAATACTGATACCTGATATCACCATCAGTGTCATTAAGTAGACTATCCGCTACATAGTATTCATTTTTGACTCTACCCTCTTCTTCACTCTGAAAATGCAATCATTCGTAAAAATCATTCATGAAAATGCATTCACAAAGTCCTATCACTTTCGCCTCAGGAACAGCTATACATAAGATATTTTCTTACACAGGAACAGTCCTATGCTTGATTATTTCAACACTTCCTAGTTGGTCTTTCTTTTGAAGGAGTGTCACTACTCTACTCTATCAATAATATTGCAGCTAGGATAATTAACCTCACTTGTCATACTTTATCTGCTGATTTACTCTTTCAAGTGCTACACTGGCTCCCTGTATCCTCAAGGACACCTACAGAGCCCTCTACGATAGTTCTTTCCAATACACATTTAAACTAATCTATAAATAAACCAAATTGATCCTCATACACATGAAACAATCTTCAGCTTTCTTCTCTCCACCATCACCTTTCACTCTTGACTTCATGTTTAAACCTGAGTAGTACAGTGTGCATGTGTATTTGGGGTGAGGGGAGTTTGCTATCTACTCATGCACTTACACTTCTGATTATGCTCTAACTTAGTGATTGCTAGTCCTATTCTCAGGGACCCCTAACAGACCATGTCTTTAGAATTTTCTTGCTTGAGTATGATTGAGGTTCATTCGTTTAATCAACTAATTTCAGTTATGGAAATCCTAAAGACATGGACTATTAGGAGTCCTTCAGTATAGGGTTTGAAACCACTGTGCTAGATAGTATGAATGCTTTAATGCTTTAATATGTTAATATGAGCAAGGCCAAAATACTAAAATTATGCCAATTTACTCTGCACCTCGTTAGTACATACTGTCAATATACAGAGGAAAGGAATAACCTGAAAAATGACCAGATAAGCAGAAGTAGCTTAGCATAGTGTCATCAGGCAGACATAATTATAAGAAACCTATATTAGCTCATATTTTAATATGCAATCATATTAATACATCCATCCTACTATCTGGAAAGCTCCATCAGACTCTTCTCTACCTATTAGCGGTTTGAGTGCTAGAACCCATTTATTCTGAAAAGCTCAAACCCAATCCCTCACAAAACGGACAGTGTAGAAACATTACATATTCTGGCCACTTCTAACTAACTGGGTGGACAATCTTTACAGCTGGCCTTGCCTTTCACTTCTTTAAAACTAAATGTGTATCTTAATGTACACAGTGTTTCACTTGTTCCCTTTGTCTTTTATGTGTGGCATATATTTGTAAAGAGTGTTCCATAATTGTGCAACAATACTGACCATTTTATAAATAAAAAATAATATCATGTAAAGAAAGTCAAAATCCCACTAAAATGCACTAAAATTGAAAAGAACATTTTCATAGGATCCCATGAAAAAAAATTGCTCTAAAAAGTATTTTTTGTGAGTTTTAGGGTTTACCAAAGTTCAACTTTGAACCAAGAAACAACACCAAACAAATTCTTACTGTACAATCTGTACAATGCACATTCTTTCCTGCAAAGAGGAAAAAAAAAGAAATGTGCATTAATAAACCATAGATTTATAGTGCATTACTTCTAAAATGTATTATTTTCCTCATTTTACACCAGGACTCTGAGGAAACTGAATGAAAATCTTCAGTGGAGTAGTGAAGAAGGAATAAAATATGATCACATAATTATTTAGATTTTTTGACCTTAACAGTGGCGGCATCTTTTCATAAATCAATTATAAATGAATGTTAAGCTTAACTTCTGTGCCAATATGTAAGTAATTTATAGCCCTTTTTTGTTTAATTGTAGCTTTACCATGTGTAGTGTGCCATCTCATTGAGCAGACAATAGGTACATTTACTGCCAAGAAATTCAACTCATAATTAAGCAATATATAACTTTGATTCCATACACAGTTGGAGGCTTCGTTTTGGCTTCACTCTTCAATTCACAGGGTCACTAGTTTAAGCTCCCACACTGGCTGCATAGTGTAGCTAGGAGGCTGCATTATATACTTGTAGATAATATTGCTAATGATTTATAGTTGATATTACTATAAAATTCCACACATGCATTTGAAAAATTTAAATCTGGTATCAATTGGGGGTTGTATTAATAATCTGCTTACTTCATATTTAAATCTGTAATGCCTATATATATATATATATATATATATATATATATATATATATATATATATTTATATACACTCCTTTCTCTAAAAGAACATTAGCTGAATTTTTTCAAGTTCAGGAATTTGATTTATACATACTATAAATGTATGCAGGTTTTTAAATATTTAATTATGTTAACAATTCCCCAGACTGCTCTAATTAACATAAATATATGATGGAGAGCCATCATTGATTTTGAACATCACTTGTCATTTTTCTGAGGTTAATGAGGATACATGAGAATTATTACTTATGTATACAAAGCATGCATTTAATATATTTAGGACATAAATATGCCTATACAAAATGACACATACACACAAAATGCAATTAACTAAGGGGTTAAGAATGGGGATTGCAGTGTCTGAATAGGATATAAGACTTAATACCTGTAAACAGGTGAATTTGCATCAGTAAGAAGGGCATTTTACCTTAGTTGTTCCCATCCAGGAATGCTGCAAGTTGTGGCAGATTTATAGATTACATACCTTACACAGTATTAAAGCACATAAAATGTGTTTGAATACTATTTATTTCCTAACTCTCACCATTTTAATGCATTGACTGCACAGCAGTGATTATGCGAAAGAGTTCTGCACTGTAGGAGGGCTTGGGTGGTGGTGGTAAAGGTACCAGGAAGCTCTGTGTCTGGGCCCCACCCTGACATGACATCATGCACCTTACTTGTACAGAGTGCATTCTTCAAAAGTGTGTGTGGGTGGGGAAAGGTATCCTATTAAAATGTCACCACCTACTTAGTGAGCATCTTTACATTGCACTCATAACAATTCCGGGCATCATAACGACACCCGCAAGATGTATCCCTCCAAAATGTTGCCAGGCATCTGGTTATGTTAGGTTAGCATCAATTAGCTTATGTTAGGGTCAGTCTCTGTTATGTTTGCTAGGTTTTGGTAATGTTACTAACTGTTAGGTTTGTTCAGTATCTGTTTGGGGGCTGTAACTGGTAGGTTAGGGTCAGTCTGTAGAATATCACCAGGTTTGGTTAGTATCTGTTAAGGGAGTAAAAGAAAAATTGCTGCACATGCCATAATAATCACAAAAACCTACAATAAACATGAATATGCATGGTGCACTCATAGGCAGAAACACATAATACAAAAACAAAAGGGAAGCACCCAAGGGAAAGACGCCAAGGGTACATATCCCTTACAAAGAAGCCTATTAAAATGAGGCACTCAGAAAGGTAGGCAATACAAAGCTTTATTGAAAAAAAACATAATAGTTCACAGAAAGATTAAAAACAATTAAAAACAATCAGTATAATGCAAATAATATACATACCCAGACTTAAATAATGAAAATAAAAAATAAAAAAGAAAAAGGATATATCTACAATATAAATGCGCACTATAAAGTCTCATCTATAATGAGACAAAGCAAAAAATTATGCATATATAAAGTGAATAGTGCCATATGAATAAAGTGCCAAATAAAGTGTATCTTTCGGCACTTTATTCATATGGCACTATTCACTTTATATATGCATAATTTTTTGCTTTGTCTCATTATAGATGAGAATTTATAGTGCACATTTATATTGTAGACATATCCTTTTTCTTTTTTCTTTTTTCTTTTCATTATTTAAGTCTGGGTATGTATATTATTTGCATTATACTGATTGTTTTTAATCTTTCTGTGACCTATTATGTTTATTTTTTCAATAAAGCTTTGTATTTATCTATTGCCTACCTTTCTGAGTGCCTCATTTTAAAAGGCTTCTTTGTAAGGGATTTGTACCCTTGGCGTCTTTCGCTTGGGTGCTTCCCTTTTGTTTTTGTATCTGTTAAGGGGCTGTATCTGGTAGCTTAGGGTCAGTCTGTAGAATGTTGCCAAGTTAGGTTAGTATTTGTTAGGTTAGAAGTTACAGCCAATGTCTGTTTAGGGGGTGGATTAGGTTAGTTGTTAAGTTAGGCTACTTAAGTTAGGTTGGGGGTGCTTATGTTAGGGTACTTAGCATACAACATGTTTAAGGCAACATTCTGATGTCAACGTTTTGAAGCTCACAATTCCTAGAGCTACATTTCAGTAGTAAGTCATAGGGAAAGCTGCCCCATTAATCCTAGCTGATGTTGTGGGAATGTGTGAGCATACCACAGATTAACCACAGTGCATCTATTGAAAAAAATGTATTAGACTTTATAACCAAGAAATAATGACTGTTTATTACATCCGTTGGAGAATTGGAGTATACTCTTTGGTTTCACGTTCTTTTATTTCACATATATACAAGTATGTTTACCTCGGACAGGAAATGTCAACTGAAGGAAACACCATGGTAGAAATTGAGTGATGAATAAAATAATTGGAGTGGCAAATATTTGGCAAACTTAGCAGTATTGTCTTTAAGACAGAGGTTTTTTGATCAATGTGTCCTCCCAATCCTTACGTATAGCTGTCAAACACAGAAACTGAATATCAAAGTAATACAAAATCTTAAGGTTAGAGAAGTGGAACATCAAATTCTGAGAACGAAAAATGTGTTCATGGATTTGTCATCAAACAAAGGATTATGACATCACATAGCAAAAAGACCTGATGGTAGATGGACCAAACAAATTTTGGAATGTATTCTGCTTGATACTAAATGCCTAAGAAGAAGACCGAAGATAAGATAGGTAGATGAAAGTAACACATTTCTGGGTACACAGAGGTAGGGATTGACAAATGTTTTAGTGGCAGGGATGGGCAAATATATAGCCTCAAAACAGTAATAGGAGAAAACTGGCAGAAATTTCCAGCAAAAAGAGCCTTTTAACCTTTTTTTCACCTAACTCATTGCATTGAAATCAACCACATAGCAAATCTACTTTATTTCCCACAGTCATAGTATAAAATGGGTCCCACAGCATGCCTTTCTGTGTTTCTGAGTGGAATAGAGAGCAGCACATTCATCAGCTAGTGAAGACAGGCTAATAATAGGGAGATGACACTTAGTTTAGAACTTAGTTTAGAACTTAGTTTAGTTTAGATTTGTAGAACTTAGACATGTTAGAGACCCTAGCTCTGAGGAAATATTGATTTGTAGGACTTAGGCTTGTTAGAGACACAAGCCTTGATGAAACAGTGATTTGTAGGACTTTGGCTTGCCAGAGGCACAAGCCATGAGAAAACAGTAATTTTTAGGATTTAGGCTTGTTAGAAACAAGCCCAGAAAAATTGGTTTGCATAGGCCTCTGGCTTGCCAAGAACAAGCCCTACTGGCCTAGTGCCACCAGTAGGTCATGTTATGGTGACCAGTGAGCAATGTCCATTGGCAAATGTTGTGGTGACATTGTAGCATTTGTGAGTGCTCTGCTGTTAATGCTGCAGCTGTTGCTAAGTTGTCTAAGCACAAGACGATTAGGTAGCTCCAAGGGAATGGGATCAACAGCAGTGATATGTGAGACAGGTGATAATTGTTCCACTTGCCACTATCTCTAGTAATGCTCCTGAGGCATTAGCAGCTCCACAACTAGCCCCCACTGCCACTTCAGGCATATATGGAGAAAATAAACTTACAATAATGCTTCTATTTCACCTCCTCCAAAATTGTGGGTGTGTTGTTTTCGCTTGACAGCAGGAAGGAACTGTGTCTTACATCAGCAATTGCAATGTGCAAAGTGTGTAGGTAAGTTGTGAAATAAGTAAAGGACTGGGAACAACTGACACATCTGCATTCACATCAAACAACTGGCACAACTGCAAGCAAACACCTTGACACTTGGGTCTGTACTGTCAAAACTATCAGCCCCAGAAACCAAGTACTGCTGTCACTATTCTCTTTGTCCACATCCTTAAAAGACATGACTATTAGCAGACGTAATAATAATAATGAATCATCCCTGCCACCAGTTTTGTGTATTCTGCGAGATGGAATTTCCTCAGATGCTGCTTGATTCCCTGCTTGCGATTATAGTCCACCACATTGCTATGTGTGGTCAGTGCAACACACAATATGCTATGGGTAGACATGAACTGCCACAGCCTCACATCTACAGAATTACTATCAGTTGGTAGGGGAGGCAACGATAACCTTGGTGTTATACTGGCTATGTCCTCCCGGACCCTAGCACAAAAAGCTCATGACAAGGCAGGTGTTTTGCTCGCCATGGAATTTTCAGGCTCAAGCTGAATTCCTCGATTTTTCTTCCTCTTAGAGTTCTGCCTACATTCTTAGTGCCCTTGCAGAGATACAGGGGGTACAACAATAGCAGCTACCAATGTCTTTGGTGGGGGTTTGGCTTTAACATGCGTCACATAAATGTCATGGTGACTGTATTTCATGTGTGTTTTGAGGGCCCTTGTGTGTCTTCTCCTTTCCCCTTTTCACTGATTTCTCACAGAGTGCACAGGGCCTTTGCTGATGACTGCACTGTGGTTGTCTCAAGAGAATAATAGTCCCGCACTCATGACCTCAAGAGGGAGGGGAAAGGTGGATAAAAATGACCTCTTTCTTCTACACAATCTCCTTCACTGTTTGGGGCAGAGGATGATGTTGCTGCTTCTCCATCACAATCAGCACTAGAAGTAGGACCAGGATTATTGCTGGCATGGGCAAATGGAACCTGTCCTAGTACCGCATCAATACTGCTAGAACCCATTCCCACTGTGGCCACAGTGGTCTGTGGCACATTAGCCTACTCATCATCAGCCTGCTGCTGACATAGATCAATATCTGGCCCTTGCAACTCAGCAGCAGTAGGAATTACAGCAGCAGCAAACTCAGCAATGTCACTGCTGGTAGTGTTGGTGTTGCCCATCTCCATTTCTCCAATTTCTTTTCGCTTTCAGATAAAAAGGTCCTCATTCTTTGCTCCACTATCACTCTCATCGGTACCACAACCACCAGTCCCTTGCTGCTGCTGCTCTATGAGAGTTGGGCTGGATGGTGATGATTACAAATGTGACAGAGAGTCTGCTGCTGTCATACTTGCCATCTCTTCTGCAGGAGAAGGCGGCATGCTGGCAGGCACAGGTATCTGATGTGTGCTGATGCTAATACTGCTATCCAGTTCTGCCTTCTTTATCATCATGTCCGAGGGGGACAATGCCAGGGGAATGGGAATCACAGGGTCAGGGGGATGTTGTGGGCTCCCTTGACCACTAGTCTGGCTGCTCATCACTTCCCCTTCTACCTCAGCATTAGGAGGATCAACACTCAACTAGTCCCACCAGCTGCTTCCAAATCACTATCACCTTCACCCCCACCCTCACTCCCATCACTCTATAGCTGCTGTGTGGTTGTAGGTGGGACTGCTTGCAGATGACAATTGTGACTTAGGGTCCCCTGCTTACAAACTTGCCATCTTCATCTCCACCTGTCCTGGTCACACTGCTACCGACTTCTTCCTGTGCCTTTGTTGAAGATGACACTATTTCCCCCCAAATACCAAGGGATTATGTAGGGGAGCTGGGCATCATTGGATCTGGGGAATCAGGGCTCCCAGTTGCTTCCATGCTGGTAGGGGTCACCTTCTCCTCTGACTCACTGGATGCATCATGGTCCTTCCTGCACCTCCTTTTCTTTTAGACTGGGTGCTCAGTGTTAGCCAACAGTATGAGCCTCTACTAGCCTTATTTCGCTAAATAAAACACTTAAAAATCATCTCCCTCTAGATCTTTCTAGCTGTATATTTTTCTGTTTTTCTTCCAGGAAACATCACATTTTTTTGGTGAGAAAAGTACACATAATAAACAGGCGGGACATTTGTAGATACTGAAAAATATAGAGAAAACATTTTTGGTATAGGCAAAAAGTAGACATTTTTAAGAGGTTTGCTGCAGGTGGATTTTCTAGAGAAAAAGTGGACAACCATTTTCCTTCATCCCTACAGAATGGCCACAAAAAGCACAATACTGAAGTTGTTGAAGACTTGCTGAGGAGGAGGCATTCATCCTGCAGTGGATCAACAGTGGCTGAAGATTATGAGGACTTCCTTCGAAAAGTGAAGTTTTTCCGCTTTTTTCACCTAGCTCATTCCATTGAAATCAATGGCAACATTGAATTTACACACAACACATAACAAATATTATTTTATTTCCCAAAGGCATAGTATAAAAGGGGTATGAGGGTGCCTGTGTTGGTGAGGTGTAGATAAAGAATCAGTTGAACAGGGAATTTTTTTTGGGGGGGTTGTTTACTTGGATTGGGGGCAGTTAATAAAAAATAAATCCTAAATACAATTAACCCCTTAAGGACCCATGACGGTCCTGGACTATCATAGGTTGTTATGGATCGCATTAAAAAAAAAAATGCTCCGTGGTCCTTAAGGGACCGCAAAGTACGCGCGCGGCCGGTCCTTAAGGGGTTAAAAACCACCCATAAGACATGGTTACAAAGGGGTCTGAGGAGGGTACCTGTGCTGGTGGGTGAAGTCTGGGGAATTAATCAGTTGAACAGGGAATGTTTTGGGGGGGTTCTTGACTAGTATTGGGGGGGACAGTTAATAAAAAAATAAAAAAATAAAATAAGAAATTTGTATGTAAAGTCATAGAGACAGAAACCCCTGACATAAGCTGCCACTGGGATGGACTGATGCTTGACAGAACATTTTGTAGACGATGCTTTGTTAGATTTGTTGTTAGAGGCCCAAGCCCTGAGGAAACATTGATTTGTAGGACTTATACTGATTAGAGGCACAAGCCCTGAAGAAAGCTTGTTTGGCACAAGCCCTAAGGGAATTTTGATTTGTAGGACTTAGGCATGTTAAAACAAACCCCACAAAATTGTTTATTTTTTTTAATAGGACACTGTTTTTTTATTTTAAATGTCCTCCTGAGTTCTGAGTCCATAATTGCAGAATTTGCAACTGCTGTTCTTGCTACTGCTGCTGCTGAGTTGTTTAAGCAGCAGGATGATTAGGCTGCTGAAATGGAATGGGTTAAACAATAGCAGTAACATGGGTGATGGATGATGAATGTTGCACTTGCCACCACTAGCTCCAGTGATGCACCTGAGGCAGTAGCAGCACAATAAGTAGCCCTCAGTTTATGTGGAAAAAAGAAGAAGTTGGCCAATAATTCTTCTCCACCTGTGCCTCCTCCAAATCCTGGGTGTGTTGTTATTAGACTAGAAATGTTTCCCTTGAGAGCAGGAACTGTGGCTCTCATCAGCAACAGCAATGTGCACAGTGTGTGCAGAAAAATAACATCTGGGGGCACAACTGTATCCAAACAACAGAACTCAAATACTGCCGTTGTCACTATACCCCTTGTCCAGACCCCGCTATGGACACATGACAACTTGCTTACATTTTAATAGTAATAGTAATGATGAACCCTCCCTGCCACCATCTTAGCATATCTGCAGAATGGAATCTCCTCAAATGCCAGTTGATGCCCTGCTTTTGATTCTCCTTCACTGCACTGCCATGCATTTTCAGTGCACCACACAGTGTTAATGGGTGGACACAAACTGCCACATCCTAACATCTACAGAGTGGCTATCATTTGTTGGGGGAGGTAACAATGAACGAGGTAGATTGGCAGAAGATGTAGTTACCCTATAGCAAGAAGGTGATGGTGAGCTAGTTGTTTCGCTTGTCATGGAACTTCCAGTCTTTGCCCGGGTTTCTCTATTCTTCCTCCTCTTTGATCTCCACCTCGCCTCTTTTTGCCTTTCTGGAGAGTCAGCAACATTGGTGCTCGATTTCTGTGGTGTGTGTTTGCATTCAACATGTTTGATGTAAATATCATGGTGTCTGTGTTTCATTTGTGTTATCAGGGTGGTTGTGCCGAGTAGGGGTGGCCGAAAAGTGATAAAAATGTCCCCCATTACTTTTCGTGAAAAACAGATGATTTTTCTCTTTTTTTCGTAAAAGTTTTCTCCTTTTTCCAATGCAAATTTTTCATCCTTTTCGCCTATTCCAACACATTCTTGTATTCTAAATCATTTTTCTCCTATTCCAACAAATTTTTCTCCTATGTTTAATATGGTGCAACATTTCTCAGCACAATATTACTTCTTCTGAGGGCTGTAGTGGAGAAATAAGTAGCTGGAAGTCAAAGTTGTGAGTCCTACAGCAACATATATCTTGAAAAATGTGTTAGCATGCAGAGTGCATTTGTCCTTTGCCCACAACACTAACTTCCTGCTTACGCGACACTGACACATATTCATGATGATGTCAAGTGATTAAAAAAAATAAAGTACAACCTACGATTTGGCAGATGTGTATGGTAGTGGTGGTGGGGGACTAGTGTGGTGTGATTGGTGGGACCTTGACAAACTGCATCCACCCCAGGAGGAGAGGGATCATCATCATCTATTGCACATAAAATCAGCAATTTGGACCCCAGCTTCCTGTGTCTTGCCAGTCAGTCACACCCAATTCTGGGGTATTTTAGGTCAACCTCCTTCCTCCCTTCTTCTCCCTCATTGTTCCCCCAGACTCCCATACTACAGAGAGCAAATGTCCTACATAAATGACTCCCTAAACTAAGTTTCAATTCCCCTTTATTTGCCTATCTTCTCTAGCTCAAAAACATGCTGCTGTCTCCTCTCACAAACACATAATGGCTGCTGTGAGTGCCTGACACCCTATTTTTATGGCTGTAGAAAACTTTTGTGTGGTGGAGAAAATTTTTTCTACCCATTGATTTCAATGCAATGAGCTAAGCGAAAAAAAGCGAAAAAACACCACTTTTCGCGTGAACTTTTTTGCTACGCGGAAAGTGTTATTTTCTGCCAATTTCAGTTTGAGGCAAAAATTTTCGCCCATCCCTAGTGCCAAGGGGAAGCATGTCTGTCAGCAGGCACAGTACTGGTGGCAGCATGTTCAGCACTAGCAGCAGGAACATCACTGGTGGAAGCAGGGGCAACACCTCTGACAGCAGGCATAGCAATGGTGGTAGCAGTAGCAGGGGCAGCACGTCTGACAGTAGGCACAGCACTAGTTGCAGCAGGGGAAGCACTTCTGGCAGCAGTTACAGCAATGGTGGCAGCAGGGGCAGAACATCTGGCAGCAGGCACAGGCAGCTGACCTGTGCTACTCTCACTACTACCCTTTTCTTCCTCCCTTCCCGTTAAATTCCCCAAGATCCCTAGGGATGATATAGTGGGACTGGCCAGCATTGTTTCTGTAGTGTTCACTTCCTCCTCTTCAGACTCAGTGGACACGTGAGGGTCGTTCCAGTTCCTCCTTTTATTATTTTTAAAATTTTTCATAGTGATAACAATCACTATAAATCTCTCCTGCCTCAGCTTTTCAAAAAGATCACAGCAAAACAGCACAGCACATCTACCTCTCTCTGTAGCTGCTTCTATTGTGTTTCACTTCCTGGAATATGTCACCTTTTTATAGTGAAAAGGCAAAACCCATGTAAATCAATGGGTGTAAACTTTGTAACCATTGAAAATGGTGAAGAATTTTGGCCAATAGCTGAAAAATGCAAGGATTTTAAGCTCTGGTTTTAAAGTGGATTTTCCCACGAAAAAGCAGACAAGAACTTAGTTTTCGCAGGATTTATCACAGGAACACAGCGAGAACCTTTGCCCAACCCTAGCAGTGAATATATATTTTATAAAGAAAAAATAACTTTTCATGAGGATTTTTCCAAAGTGTTTTAACTCAAAGAATGTTGTATTCACTTCTTAATAAACAAGAGCAAAGAAGAAATTCTAGTCTTGGCATGCAGAACCATGCAACAACCCCATATCATTAATTTGTACTGAAGGTACTTGCCTGTTTCGTTATGTGTTTTGAATGTGTGTTATGTGGAATACATAAAGGACGCTCTAAATCCAGGACCTGGTGGGTGTCTTATAATATACCTGTCTAAGGGGGGAAGCCCTGGAAATACAGATCACATCACTACACTAAGGATTTGTGCTCTGATATGTCCAGCTATCCTTTATCAGTGTAATAATACACAGTTTAGAAACGCTGTTTGAAGAGGTGATCTAGAAACTAATTTAGATATATTAAGCTCATTACAAGGAAGGGTTGAGTGGCCCTTGCTTTGGGTCAACGAAACACATGATTAAAATGTAGCATGAATCCTGGTGTTCAACATCTCCAACAATTCGAGTGTTGAGTATCAATCTATAGCGACCCCTAAAAGCAAGAAGATACCTGAATCCCCAATTAATCAATTTATGGTCATTGATATTTGATATACCACTGAAGATAAAGTGGTTTCAACTTATATTCTATTTGGAATACAATTTAAAATTGTATGTGCCCAATACTGGGCAATGAAGGGAATCAAATCCACTCTTTTTCCTATATTTCCCTATAGTTATACATGCATTCAACCAGTCATAATTTTTCACTTTTTTCTCTTTTCTATAATTTTTCTTGTATCATATTTTGTTAGATTTATTTTTAAATATAGATATAATAACATTGATTTTAATAATAATACCTTGGATATGTGTCCTCAAGTATAACGATATGTGTGCCCCTAAAACAGGATTCGGTCCTGGAGTCTATTCATGAATCACAAAATTAAAGGCATATTAATGACAAAAAAATTGCAATACACATCTCTGTGCACTGAAAGGGCTTAGGGAGAACAGCTGCTTACTCTGCACATTAACAGAGATAGCAAATTGTTGTCTTGCTCCGTAGAGGGCCACAGGGTGATTATGAAGAGAAAACAAAGCAAGAGGGCGCCCAGTAGTGCCTGTTATCGCAACATCAATAGAGTATGCAATAGTAGAATTTATACTCACAAAATGAGTGCTTATCTGAGGGCTTATAGAGTCTGTCAGCTTTGTTTGGCTAAGTTTAGCTGGGAAGCTACAAACCATTATATATACCCAGCCTTTTTATAATAATTTTATTTGAAAAACTTTTTATATTAATATTTTTAATCTTTGTTAATAATTGAAATATTGAAAAATGCATTTTGGATACAAGACTGCAGCAGTCCTTGGGATTCCCTCCTGACACCTGAGTACCTGAGCAGAAACAGGTCAATATCTCTTCAGGCTTCCTTTGTTGTTTGTGGGTATAATCCTTCAGATAACCATTCATTTTGTAAGTATAAATCCTACTATTACATACTCTATTGATGTTGCGATAACAGGCACTATTGGGCAACCTCTTGCTTTGTTTTCTTTTCATGCGTTGAACTTCCGATGTGCTGAAATGAGGAGAGTCCCTTATAAAACAAGAAATTTCTTCCAGACATTGGTACTGTAGTGGGGAGAGTGACAAAAAACCCCTATTGCTCAGATGTTGAGCTTATCACTCATTTTGTGAGTATAATATTTGAAGTGGTGAAGGTTTGGTGGAAACATTTGATTCCATATGTTATTGCACCACTGACACCTTTTTTGTTTCCACAGGGAGACTACAACATCTCCAACCACAGGCAGGCAATGTTGGGACTGTGAACTTCGACAGCAGAGGCAGCTATTGGAGTTTAGTGCATGTAGCGTATAGCCACACTAACATATGAACACACCCAATTGAATACAACAATGGCAAATTATCCTGCATTTCCATATGGAAATGACCCATTATCAGTGTGTTTAATGCAAAATCGTAAACCTGTCAAAGGCATGGAAGATACATGGAGATGATGGTGTATTTGTGATGGATTAAAGGGGACTGAATGGGGAAGACATGTTAGTGCATATTGGCAGTGTTCCTTTGACACAGATACAAGACATCTCCAGTCCTTATCGAACCCTAGTGCATGTCATATCACACATAACAATAATCTCCTCCTTTGAACAACCACATAGATGATTATTATCCCTTTTTTACAGTTAGTTAGCAGAGTGCTAACATCACTGCATAGGTGTTATCATCTGAATGATGTCTAACTGTATACAGACATAAGACTACTATTATCAAAAAGATTATTTTAACCTGTATAACAAAATTAATTCATTTTTAAGCTTTATTTTCTGTTTTATTTTTTAATGATTTTATATATATATATATATATATATATATATATATATATATATATATATCCTATATAATAATTCGCTAAGTTGTGTGTAACGCCCGACATGCGCAGTAGACACTGCTGCGCGTGCGGCAGTCATGCGCAGTACAGACTGCCCGCGCCGCGGCTGATACAGAGCTGGGCGCTCCGAAGGAACGTCCAGCTCTGTATCAGCAGTGGCGCGGGCAGTCTCTGCTGCGCGTGACTGCCCCGCGACCGGCTGCCAGAGGCACTGTGGCCCGTGTAACGGGCTGTTCAACTAGTATATATATATATATATATATATATATATATATATATATATATTTTGGGAAATGTATAGCAACTCAACTTTCATACAAGATAATAGCATACTACATGCTCAGTTATTTACAAACATTATCTGATAACACATAACAACTAGTAAATAAGAAGCAATGCCAATAGTTAGCAGTGAAAATTATTTGAAACATTATCATACATAATATGCATAACACATTTGTGACAGAACCAACATAAAAACAGACTGTACCAATTACCAGGACAGTAGAGATTTTGGGAGAGATTCCCTAAGAGGTGATAAAGTGAATATAAAGTGGAGATAACTTCTCCAGTCTATCCCTTTTCCAATTCCTATGTTATTCTACAGAGCCTATGCACTAAGATCTCCAGAGTTGTAGACATTTTAGTGCATAGGTTCCCTAGAATAACATAGGAATTGGAGAAGTGATATCACTGGAGAAGTCACCTCCACTTTTTCACCTCTTTATAACCGCTTAGTGAATCTCTCCCTCTGTGTCTTATTCTAAGTAGCGATTGAGCTGAAAATACAAACAGAAGGCTTTAGATATAATTTAACCTTTATTTTTAAAAATGTTTCAGTTACTGAGTAAATAGTGGTGGTATTTAACTCTGAGTGTGGAGCAGTGCATTGCACACCTATCTGGGCGAAGACTTGTACACTTGATTAGCACTTTCAATAACAGCTGACTATGGGCTGAAACAAGCAACTGTATCACAGGGAGCCAATGAAAATGATCAATTATTGCAATAATTTTTACTGAACTAAACTGAACATTACTGAGCAATGCACTGGTGACCGCTCTAAGATTCAGTGGGTTAACCCTTTGAGTGCCAGAGGGGGTACAGAATGCATTGCTCTGGTGCTCAAAGGGTTAAAAGCATAATTTAATTCAATGGAAATTTGGGGAATTTCCATTCCTTCAGCTCCAGAATCGCCAATTTTTAGATTAATGAACAAGGCACTAGTTTATATCCTATAATATAAAAGGCCAGATGTCAGATGCAGTCATGTGCAGTAGAGACTGCCCAAACGCACAGAATGCTGGGAGGTGTAGGAATGTTGGGAGCATTCTGTGTTTTCAGACAGTCTCTACAGCGCATGACTGCATCGCGTGCTCTGCCAATGAAGTGGTGGTTGTACCCAGAGCAGGACCAGCCTCATAACCCTTTGCAATGCGTCACGTGCCCCTCTGGCACTCAAAGGGTTAACATCACCCAGACCTTGGCCCATGTACACAGGCTTTTACACTAGTAATTATATATGTTTGTTTTTACATGGCTTTAATGCATTGGTCAAATAATGTAGTAAGAAAAGAAGTAAGCCATTTAACCCTTTGAGTGCCACAGAGATGTCCAATGCATTGCGTTGCAATGTGAGGGATATCTCTCTGGCACTCAAAGGGTTAATAGTACTGGAGAAAAGTAAAATGCTTTCCTGATATTTCAGCTAACTTTTCTAAGGAAAGAACGATACTTTGAATTAGCTTTATGTGTCCTTCATTCCAGGGCAAAAGGGTCAGTGGTAACTCACAGCAATTCTGTCATAGGAAGCCTAGTTTCTTATTGTCCTGAAAATTGTTCATCAATTATTTTGTCTCTCTGAAGGATACAAGGTAAAGTAGCCTTGAATGGGAAGTGCTTTGTAACAATGTTATACAGTAATCATACACGCTATGCTTTAACCCATTGGGTACCAGAGAGTTTTCCAAAGCAAGATGTTAAGAGTTCAAAAAAGTTATTAAAATTTGCCTACGTAATATTTCATTTATTTGTAAACATATAAAAAATACTATGGTTATATGTGTACAAATATATTTATTTTGCTCCAGAGATGAAAATAACAGTCATCTTAACCCTCTGAGTAACAGAAGGGTATGCAATGCATTGAAAAGCAATATGTTGCATACCCTCTACCACTCAAAGGGTTAAATGAAAACAACAGCTCCTAATAATCACCCCTGTCTTACCTTACTATGGCCAGAACATGTTAGTGGTATCTATGAATTGTTCCCTTGTGACTTTGTTTTAGAAATAATGTCTTCAATCAGAATTGCCTACCATGTCCATGGAGGCAGAGATGACAGTTGCTGGGTGTTTTTTTCTAAATGAAGGAGGTGGAGTGCATGAGCCTACTCAGTTGTTTATTGGCCAGAGGGGTGCATTATGCATTGCTTCATTCTAGTCCTTAAAGTTAAACTTTTTTATGAAAATGTATATGTTTTAGAGCTTTTCCTGCTGTCAGTTGTTTTATTCAGAAGTTACAAATGTTCAAGTATTCAGAAATTAATTTACTGTGCATTTACTTTATGATAGTTCTGACAGGAAGTGACTCAGCAGTTTCTATCACATTCTATGGAGAACTGTAAGTTACTGACACCAACTATCCTTTCCATTAGAATGTAAAAGGAGAATTAATTGGAATTTGACCACTAGAGGGCATTGCTAATGTAAATAAACATGTGTTTAAACTGTAATAACTCTGAAAATATGCATCTGTCAGTAGTGGGAGCACCCTTATATTACTCAACAGGAAATGCCCTACAATATATGTATTTTCATAAAAAAATTTACTGTTTTTATCCTGTGGTACTCCTATCAGCTGTCATATCTGCCTTACTAACATCAACAACTGATTGAAGATGTTATCTCATGTGCAAAGGTACACATGAGATTAAATCCTAATGACCCCTCTGGATGTTATGGCCACAGTAAGGTTAGTGGGAGGCTATTAGGGGGTATTTACTTCTCCTCTAAGCCAACACCAGAGGTGAACGTTAAACACTATGGTGATATTCAGCCTTTTATTATTGACTGCATTATTTATTCTGTTGGGAGACATGGGGACAGTAGGGATAGGATTAACTGTTCAGTAGTGCAAGAACACTTTGTTTGTTCATTAGTACTGAAAGTGTGGGAAGATGTGATCATGTTCCCAAGGTACTGACATGCCTCATTGAGATCTCTAGAACTGCTTTCACGTTTGATTGGAAAGTGCTGATTGAAGGTGCTTAGGCTGTGTTGAGTGTGTGAGACTTATAAAGATGGTTGAGCAGTGAAGTTTAGGCAACACAAACCAAAGAGGTAAAACAAAAGGAAAAAAAAAAAAATCAGAAGGCGCTCCTAGTGTATTATCCTCAGTAGATCATAAAACAATCACCATCATCAGTTGGACATTACTCACGTACTGAATATACATGGTATGCATACCAGTACCCTGAAAACACCTTTCATATCAGAGAAAGAAGAAATCTTATTAAATTGTGTGATTTTTTTCTGCTGTAAAGTAGTAATCATTGCACAGAAGATGTGATTACCGGCACAAAAGTATAAATGTTATTGTATGTATGTATCTTTATTTATATAGCGCCATACATGGACATAGCGCTTTACAGACATTGCAACAGAATGATGCAAAAATACAGAACTGGGGTAAGAGCATCAGGCTAAAGTGTGATTATTGCATTATTTGAGGGGGAAAAGTACAGCAAAATACATTGGGAAAGGGACCCTGCCGAAAGGAGCTTACAATCTGCATTTATAGAGTTATTTTGTTAGAATCATTCCCCCTATAATCGTTTGATTCTAAAAAAACAAACAAAAAAAACATGCATTTATAGAATGAATGGATCTAGATAGAAGTGGGAACAGGGGCACACTTGGAAATTTAGAAGGAAAGAGACATTGGCAAGCGTGTAACAGGGCTGTCCAAAAGGTGGCTTGCAGCCTCCAGTAGACATTTTGGCAGTCTGTAATTTGCCTTAAAATTCCATGGAGGTTATGCACTAAACCATGATAAAGAGGTGATACAGTGAAGATGACTTATCCAGTGATATCATTTCTCCAGTTCCTGTCTTATTCTATGCAGTCTATGCACTAAGATTTTCAGTGTTCTAGAAATCATAGTGGAATGGCTCCATAGAATAACATAGGCATACCTGGGAACTTCTTGGTTGGGGCTGCCCAGAGGGGAGCCCTGTGGTGCTGATGAGGTGAGAGAAATGATGCGATTTGTGTCATAAAAGGAGCGGGGCTTAATCATGTGTGGTGGGGTGGTACTTTAAAAAAAAAAAAAAAAAAAAAAAAAAAAGCTAACCTGGGGAAGGAGAAGAGGCCATGGAGTGGGAGGAACTCAATGGGAGGAGTGGATGTGGGCAGAGTTCATCAGAAACTCCCCACATCTGGAGAATGAGCAAAACCGGAGAGTTCCCAGCTATGAACATAGGAATTGGAGAAGGGATCTTCTCTTTATCACCTCTTTATCACCATACCTGGGAACTAACAGGGTTTGACCCTGAGACTCAGAGGTTTGAACCAAATCTCAGGGTAAAGGGTCAAATTCTCAGGGTGAGAGAGTCCAGCGTTTCCTACTATATGATTTCCACCAATTTCTTCTTAATTAATATCCAAATTAGTGACATTTCCACCAGAAAGGCAGAGGGAGAAGAATTACTTGTCTTGTGAGTGTATAAGAAGAGATATCTCTGAACAGTTCCAAGAGGACTGAATGGTTCATCTCTGGGTTAGACCAAACATTGACATAGCACATACAATCTACTTTCTCAGAAGCATTAATGGGTTAATATTTCAAAGATATCAGGGTGAGTTCATTTCAAAAGTTCCCAGGTATGTGTATCATGCCTTAGTGAATCTCCCCCATGACTTCCATTTGGTGGAGAAGACCCCTGTGTGGCTGTGACTGTGTGGTTTGGTAACATTCTCTTGCTTACTGAGAGGTGAATAAGAAATATATGTGCATCAGTGCATATAAAAATTAATGAGGGATATAACACAAATAGTAATAATACCTACAAAATGAAATGTCTGGATTATAAGTCTTCCATTAACCATAATGGAATGATGTGCCTGGCTGAGATACATAAAAAACAATTCTGAAGTCTTAGGCTTGGCAGTTAATGCCCTTAACATGGGACCCCGGAAGACTGGCCTACAAAACCACTGACCCAGAACAAAAACTGAGACTCCTTAAGCCTGAAGCTCCCAGAGTATGTCAGAATTCCCAGGCATGAAAACACCACTGTTTAAACATAAGGACCATAGCAGATTTTTAAGAGAGACCAGGTTACGGTAAGGGGGTCCAGTAAGGGGGTCATAAAAACAATTCAATAATTTAACCCATTCTATAAAGTAGTTGGACAGAAAAGAAGCAATGCAAGAACAGTATTGCTGGGAATTTATAAATGATTTGGGGTATGTTTTTTCTACAAAGATATGGAGCATGGTCTTCTAAATTATTTGTTATTATTTTTATAGATTATGGGGGTATTTTGGCTCTCTGCCTTTATTGCATAGAATAAAAGTGTCACGGTAATCAAGGCAGAGAAGGTCAGACACAAGTATAATGTGCTGAGGCCTGCACTACTCGCGCTATACCATAGGATGAAGGGAAATCGTTAGGGTTCTAGCACGTGCTAAGAACCAAGCTGTTACAATAGTGGTGCCGGGAATAGTGTATGAGCAAAGGATGGAGTGGAGACAACAATGCTCAAGTCTCCCCAATGAGGTATAGGCAACCGGAGGCAACAGGGAGTGAAGGACAAGCCAGAGCCACTAGTAACTCTGATGAGGGTGGTCAGGCAAGCCGGGTAATGCACTGAGCGAGTAGACAGCCAGAGCCGCAGGTCAGAACCGATATGGGTAGTCAGACAAGCCGGGGTCATACACGGTGTGGATTCGGAGGCCAAGCACGGGTCAACACAGTATGGAGCAATGCAAGAGATACGAGTATGCACACCACGAACGGGCAATGACTCCTAGGCCCAGGGAAGTTTAACTAGGGGCTCTCCAGGGCGGGAACTAAACAGGCCAATCCGAACACACCAATAAACAAGCTCACATCACTGTGCCCACACTAGTGAACATCAGGAATGCAGAAGTAGCCAGCGTCCATGCCGGGCTCGCTGAAGAAGCACAGGAGCACTAGGCCACCTAGGGATACTGTGATAAAAAGGGGCATGAGGGTACCTGTGTTGGTGGGGTGTGGAGAAAGAATTATTTGAACAGGGAAATTTTTTTGGGGGAGTTTGTTTACTGGGATTGGAAGGGTCGGTTAATAAAAAAATGAATCCTAAGTACAATTTAAAAAACCCATAAGACATTGTATAAAAGAGGTCTGTGGAGGGTGCCTTTGTTGGTGGGTGGAGTCTGTGTAATGAATCAGTTGAACAGGGAATTTTTTTGGGGGGGTTCTTGACTAGTATTGGGGGGACAGTTAAAAAATAAATAAATATAATAAAATAAGAAATGTGTATGTAAATTGATAGAGACAGGAACCCCCTGACATAAGCTGCCACTGGGATGGACTGATACTTGGCTTCATAGAGTATTTTGTAGAGGATGATTTGTTAGCTTTGTTGTTAGATGCCCAAGCCCTGAGGAAACATTGATCTGTAGGACCTAGGCTTGTTAGAAACAAATCCCCCAAAATTTGTATTTTTTTTTTTGTAGGACTATGTTTTTTTGTATTATTTTTTTGTATTTTGTTTTAATGCACAAGCTCTGAGAAAAAAAAAGCCCTACTGGCCTAGTGCCAGCAGGTACAGCACTAGTGGCAGCAGGGTCAGCATGTCTGACAGCAGACACAGAAATGGTGGGCAGCATGGCTGACAGCAGGCACAGCACTAGTGGAAGTAGGGGCAGCACGTGTGGCAGCAGGTACAGCAATCATGGCAGCAGGCACAGGCAACTGACCTATCCTGCTCTCATTACTAACCTTATCTTCCTCCCTTCCCATTAATTTCCCCAAGATCCCTAGGGGTGATTTAGGGGGACTGGACAGCATTGTTCTGTAGTGCTCACTTCCTCCTCCTCCTCCTCAGACTCAGTGGACACATAAGGGTCCTTACAATTCCTCCTTTTACTATTATTAAACTTTCTCATAGAGATAGCCTCTCCTACCTCAATTTTTCAAAAAGATGACAGCAGAACAGCACAGAACATCTACCTCACTCTGTAGCAGCTTCTGTTGTGTTTCACTTCCTGGAATACGCTATGTTTTTATAGTGAAAAAGCAAAATCCTTGTAAATCAATGGGCGGAAACTTTCTAGCCATTGAAAAATGGTGAAGAATTTTGGCCAATGGACAAAGAATTCCAAGATTTTATTTGCTGGTTTTAAAGTAGATTTTCCTGTGAAAAAGCAACGTTGTTTTTGTGGGATTTCTCATGGGAACGCGGGGAGAGCTTTCGACCACCCCTATCTGCAAGCACACTGGCTTAATTGAGGTTTGCAATATCAATACATACAGCTGATCAAGGGCAGGAAGTGTAGGCTTTTTCTCCCTAATCTTAGGAAAAAGGCAGAGTACTGCCCATGCAACTCATTGAGTATTAACCACCGTGCAACCGGAGCAAAGTAGCAGTAGTCAGGGGCATGTAACATGTTTTAGTTAGCTTAGCATATTAGGGTTTACTGTTTTCTTAAAGCACTGGTTGGGATGGTGGGGGGATGTAGCTGGTTGCATCAGAGGTATTAAAATGGGATGAATGACTAAAAATAACCAAAATAAAATAAAAATAAAAAATACTTTTAGTGGCACATGTATGAATGCAGCTGAGTGGGATTTGTTTTTAATGATACATACACTGCTGGTGAGTCCCCTCAAAAGATATCTACTGTTGCCTTGATGTACATTACTCAATATGACAAAAAGCCTAAAAGAATTATGCAGATCTTTTGTATTTATGTCATAAGAATTCTGAATATTTTCTTTTTATATACAGCATATCTAGCTGTGCACTAAGACATATTCTGATGATGTTGTATTTGTTTCCAGGGATGAATTTCTCATTAGGAAGACTCAGCAACTGCAACTCAGCAAGAGCTCCTAATTTTGAAGGACACCTAAGCTTTGTTGGCAGCACTAACATTCTGCATTATGGGTGTGGCCAGAGTGATCCCACTTCCCTTTCAACAGACACCAGTATCTGTTTAAGGGCGGTTTTTAATTTACCAATTAGCATAACCTTACACTGGCTATTATTTCACTCCTTGTATTCAAACCAAGTGTTCTATAAGGGACAAGTAGAAATTTCCATTGATTTAAAAGGGACTATTAGTGTTGAGCGAGCACCCCGATGCTCGGGTGCTCTGACCGAGCACCCCCTGAGGCTCGAGTGCTCGGCCGAGCACCCGAGCCCCATTGCATATAATGGGGCGACACGAGCATTACACCAGGCACCCCCTGCTCTGATGAGGGGAGGGTGCCTGGTCAATGCCCCCCTTCATCTCCGCTATGCCCCCTTCATCTCCAAATGCCCCCTTCATCTCCGCAATGTCCCCCTTCATCTCCGCTATGCCCCCTTCATCTCCGCTATGCCCGTCTTCCACAATGTCCCCCTTCATCTCCGCTATGCCCCTCTTCCACAATGTGCCCCTTCATCTCCGCTATGCCCCTCTTCCACAATGTCCCCCTTCATCTCCTCTATGCCATAGAGGAGATGAAGGGGGACATTGTGGAAGAGGGGCATAGCGGAGATGAAGGGGCACATTGTGGAAGAGGGGCATAGCGGAGATGAAGGGGGACATTGTGGAAGACGGGCATAGCGGAGATGAAGGGGGACATTGTGGAAGAGGGGCATAGAGTCTATGCCCCTCTTCCACAATGTCCCCCTTCATCTCCGCAATGCCCCTTTCATCTCCGCAATGCCCCCGTACCTCCAGTCCCTGGTGGTCCAGCGGAGCGTCTTCGGATCTGTGCCTCTTCCGGCACAGATCCCCGCCACCCGAACATGGCGGGCGAGCACATGGCGGTACTCGACGAGTACCGCCATGTGCCGAGCAGAGCGATGCTCGAGCCGATCCGAGCATTGGCCGAGCACGCTCGCTCAACACTAGGGACTATTAAACCCTTGATAGCTTTCTTTGGGAGAAAAGGTCAATTTCAATAAACAGGCTGAGGGAATTTCTGTCAGGCAACAGTGGAGGTGGGCTAGGTGGGCAGGTTCATATGGGTTGTGGGAAAGGGAAAAGACATATTACCTTGAGGCACCTGAGATGTAAATCTGGTCCTTTGTTTCTACACAACAGGCTGCCAGGGGCTTAGCTAGTCATCAGAGGGACCCAGGGCAGAAAATGTCCCTTACTCAAAACTATTTGTCCTGGCATAACTAGGATATATTGTTACCTGTGGTTGATAGGCCCCCGTAGATGCTGGGGCATGTTACACCCCCTGGAATTTCTTTATCCCTGCAGTCGGTTACAGTTATGCCTGCCATGAATATAATGGCATCAAACTGTAACCAAAGACATTTCAAATGGATACCGATTTAATGTACTTTTTTTCTTTCCAAAATACTGTAAATTATTCATTGTGATATTAGCTACAGACATATGCACAATGATTGTCTGCTCATGCTCAGTGGAAATAAAGCTGATAATGGACAGACAAGCAATTACCTACAATGAAGATTTTTTGTTATAATGTGCAAAATATTCACTAATGTATTATTATAAGACAGGTTAAAAAGGAATTATACCTTCTTAAAGGGATAGTAATACTTCATATTACCTTTATTTTATTTTGTAGGCATTAAAAAAACATGAAGAACGCTATAAGTCTTATCTCTCAAACCTTTATGGTTTGAGAGATATTCACAAGCAAAGTTTCCCCTCCTGCCCCTTTTACCTAGTGTAAGCCATCTGTTGTCTGATGTGGAATACAGTCCATAGACCAGACAGATAACATCAGGGGATAATCTTCTTCCTATGAGAATAATGAAAGCCCTGCCCCCCTTGACAAGTTTTTCAGGTTTTTCCCTTATCTTAATTGAAGATTGTCCCTCTCTGCAGTCTACCTGGGCACCTCCCTTCTGATCTGGCTGAACAGTGTTCCATGATTAATTGGAGCTGCTTTTATTATGAAACATTACTATCCCTTTAATTTATTTAACCGATGGACGTATGTAAGTAGGTGTCCTATAACCCCTTTAACCCTTTGAGTGCCATAGAGGTATGCAACGCATTGCAAAGCAATGCGTTGCGTACCCCTCTGGCACTCAATGGGTTAATCCAGTTCCTTGGAGACACATATAGCACTAAAGAGTTGAAATAATTTCCATCATTGTATGACCAGAAAATACAATCTTGCAATATGTTAGACATTACATTAATATTGTAATACTTGATTATGTTTGTGAAATTGCTGATAATGTCAAAATACTGAATATTTACATATGAAAAAACACCGATAACGTATAAACAGATACAAAGTTATCATGTGTCTAATGAGGATAGATATTCCATAAATGTATTAAAAATAAGACAGATCAGTTGGGAATTTGAGAAGCAGTAAAAAAGTGCTTTGTATAATATGGCAGCCTGAGCACTCACAGTTGTCACTTATGAACAGAAAGTTAAAAGGAAAAGCTATATCTTGCATCCAGTTTAATTTGCTAAGGCACATTCTATCTCCCACATACTCAAAAGAGTAACATATCTTCTATCACAACTTGCAAACTAGCTAGCTGAAAGATTGACAGCAAGGTGCAGAGAATGCACACCTAACACTTTGTTCAGACAGGCAAAGTTTTAATCACAGCACTAGTGATGAGAGGGCTGGAAGGGCTCACCTTACACATGTTAACCTAAACAAACAAAACTTGATGCCTGCCCCCACCCCAGTTCTATCCAAGCCATTTCCTGCAGCAGCCGTTTTTGTTGTACTCCATGCTCACTGCATACTTTTAATAGCGGACAAAGCCTTGCATCATTTTACATCATGACCCTTTGAAAACAGTCTTTTAGACTTGCTTATCTATTTCAGGATACAGATAATGGTCCATTAACTTACTTAGGCTTCTGTGCAATTTTTTTGACTGTGTACATTCAGAATACTTTTACAATTAGTTTTTAGAATTAGTTTGGGTAAGCTAGATATTACAGTAGAAATATATTTTCAGAGAAAGTATTTTATAAATGTATTTTGTAGAGAGACAGGATATTGAGCTGTATATATAAAAGTGAATTAACTATGGGACAATCCAGCTGTGCCATAGTGGACAAACAGACATTCCCATTGATTTAAATAGGGATATTAACCCCTTGAATGCCAGTGCATTGCTTCACAATGCAATGGAGACCTCTCTAGCGTTCAATGGGCCAAAAAGCTCCTTTTAAATCCCTGAAAATGTGTGGAATTTTATTTGCACCCCATCCCTGTGGTGCAGTTGATTTGTCCCAGGGTTACTCCACTTTTGTTTCAAACATGGGGTACATTTATTCTCTGCCATCTCTAATATCTGACAAAGGGTTACTTTGCTTTTCTAAAAAAAAAAAAAAAAAAATAAAACCTGAAATGTTACTTAATTATTCTGAAATAAATAGAGTTATAAAATACTAGTGATGAGCGAGCACCCCAATGCTCGGATGTTCGGGTGCTCTGACCGAGCACCCCCTGAGGCTCGAGTGCTCGGCCGAGCACCCGAGCCCCATTGAAGTCAATGGGAGGACTCGAGCATTACACCAGGCACCCCCTGCTCTGATGAGGGGAGGGTGCCTGGTCCATAGGAAAAGGGCAGAAAAAGATGGAAACACTACAGAAATGGTTCAGGGACAGCATAGGGAGGATGTCTGGATGCACCTTGGACTCCAACATCGCTGCTGGGAACGATCTTTCGCCCGTAGTACGCCATTTTTACAGACTGACCGTAAAACACACAAAAAGGAAAATAAAAACGACTTTAGGCGAAAAATTGTTACCAAACAGTATTTGCTGTATATTTACTTGTATATCATCTGCAAATTCTCCCAAAAATTTCATCGATTTTCTGAAGTGAGGCCATGATTAAGAGGGAAACGTGCGCAGAGGCAAATTATCCCAAAAATTTCCTTGATTTTCAGAACTGAGGCCATGATTAAGAGGGAAACGTGCGCAGAGGCAAATTATCCCAAAAATTTCCTTGATTTTCAGAACTGAGGCCATGATTAAGAGGGAAACGTGCGAAGAGGCAAATTATCCCAAAAATTTCCTTGATTTTCAGAACTGAGGCCATGATTAAGAGGGAAACGTGCGCAGAGGCAAATTCTCCCAAAAATTTCCTTGATTTTCAGAACTGAGGCCATGATTAAGAGGGAAACGTGCGCAGAGGCAAATTATCCCAAAAATTTCCTTGATTTTCAGAACTGAGGCCATGATTAAGAGGGAAACGTGCGCAGAGGCAAATTCTCCCAAAAATTTCCTTGATTTTCAGAACTGAGGCCATGATTAAGAGGGAAACGTGCGCTGAGCTGACCATCTAAAACATTATGGGTGAGGGTCTGCTGCAGAGCTGACCATCCTAAACATTATATGCGAAGGCCCGCTAGTGAGCTGACGCTATAAAACATTATATGAGAGGGCCCGCTAGAGAGCTGACCCAATAAAACATTATATGAGAAGGCCCGCTGGTGAGCTGACCTATATAAAAATTGGCAAACAGGGCCCGCTGGTGAGCTGGCCCTATATAAAAATTATATCACAGGGCCCGCTGGTGAGCTGGCCCTATATAAAAATTATATCCCAGGGCACGCTGGTGAGCTGGCCCTATATAAAAATTATATCCCAGGGCATATGGAAGAGGAGGAGGAGGATGAGAACATTAAGAGTCAACCATATACCCGTTTTTGGGGTGGAAGGGGTGAATGGGAATACAGAGTATTCCCATCATTGTAAATAACATATATAAAGTGAGTTTATGTTCCCCCGGGGCTTTCCTCCAGTGGAGTGGAGAAGTCAGGGGAAATCCAGGCCTTGTTCATTTTTATAAGTGTCAACCTATCAGCATTGTCGGTGGAAAGGCGGATACGCTTATCTGTTATGATGCCACCAGCAGCACTAAATACCCGCTCAGACAGAACGCTGGCGGCAGGGCAGGCCAGCACCTCCAAGGCGTAGAGTGCCAGTTCATACCACGTGTCCAGCTTGGACACCCAGTAGTTGTAAGGCACAGAGGGATCATTGAGGACGCTGACACGGTCTGCTACGTACTCCTTCACCATCTTCCAAAACTTTTCCCTCCTTGTGACACTAGGCTGCGCATCAGGGTGAGGGTGCTGGCGGGGTGTCATGAAGGTGTCCCACGCCTTGGAGAGTGTTGCCCTGCCTTTGTCGGAACTGCTGTGTGCTCCCCTTTTCTCCCCTTCTCGGTTGGCCAAGGTAGCACGTACTCTGCCGCCAGCGTTGTCAGATGGAAAATTTTGGAGCAATTTTTCAACAAGAACCTTCTGGTATTGCACCATTTTGCTTGTCCTCTCCACCGGAGGAATGAGAGATGAGAAATTCTCTTTGTAGCGGGGGTCCAGAAGGGTGAACACCCAGTAATCCGTGTTGTCTAAAATGCGTACAACGCGTGGGTCACGGGAAAGGCAGCCTAACATAAAGTCAGCCATGTGTGCCAGAGTACCAACAGTCAAGATTTCGCTGTCCTCACCAGGAGGCTGACTCTCAATATCCTCATCCTCTTCCTCCACTTCTGCCCACCCACGCTGAAGAGATGGAACTAAAGTTCCATGGCTACCCTCTGTAGCGGAGGCAACCGTGTCTTCCTCCTCCTCCTCCTCCTCCTCCTCCTCCTCCGCCTCCTCCAATTGTCGCTGAGAAGACGAAGTGAGGGTGCTCTGGCTATCACCTTGTGTAAGCTCTTCCTCCCCCATTTCCACCTCTTCCACATGCAAAGCGTCGGTTTTAATTGTGAGCAGCGAGCGTTTCAGTAGACACAGAAGTGGGATGGTTACACTGATAATAGCGTTATCGCCGCTCACCATCTGTGTCGATTCCTCAAAATTGCGTAAAACCTCGCAGAGGTCTGACATCCATTCCCACTCCTCACTTCTGATTACAGGAAGTTGAACGGAGAGGCGACGACCGTGTAACAGCTGGTACTCCACTACTGCCCTCTGCTGCTCACAAAGCCGGGACAACATGTGGAAGGTGGAGTTCCAGCGCGTGCTCACGTCACACAGCAGCCGGTGAGCTGGCAATTGTAAGCGCTGCTGCAGCTTCAACAGGCCGGCCGAAGCTGTAGATGACTTACGGAAATGTGCACACACGCGGCGCACCTTGGTCAAGAGATCATGCACATTGGGGTAGGTTTTTAGAAATCGCTGCACCACTAAATTAAATACATGCGCTAGGCATGGTACGTGTGTGAGCTTGCCGAGCTCCAAAGCCGCCACCAAGTTACGCCCATTATCACACACAACCATGCCTGGTTGCAGGTTGAGTGGCGAGAGCCACTGCTCGGTCTGGTGACTAATCCCCTGCAACAGCTCTGAGGCCGTGTGCTGTTTGTCCCCAAGGCAGATCAGCTTCAGCACGGCCTGTTGACGCTTCCCCACTGCAGTGCTACACTGCTTCCAGCTACTGGCTGATGGGGGAGTGGCGGTGTGTGTAGAGAATTCGGAGGTGGAAACGGAGGAGGAGGAGCCAATAACGTAGGTGCTGGTGGAAACCCTGATGGAGGTAGGGCCCGCAATCCTCGGCGTGGGTAGCACCCGTGCCATCCCAGGGTCCGAGTCGCTCCCAGCCTCCACGACATTCACCCAGTGTGCCGTCAGGGAAATGTAGCGTCCCTGGCCACAAGCACTTGTCCATGTGTCAGTCGTTAAGTGGACCTTCCCAGTAACTGCGTTGGTCAGGGCACGGGTGATGTTACGGGACACATGGTGGTGTAATGCGGGGATGGCACACCGGGTAAAGTAGTGGCGGCTGGGGACCGCGTACCGAGGGACAGCTGCTGCCATCAGGCTGCGGAAGGACTCAGTGTCCACAAGCCTAAATGGCAGCATTTCGATGGCCAGTAATTTTGAAAGGTGTGAGGTTAGTGCTATGGCCTGTGGGTGGGTGGCTGGGTACTTTCTCTTGCGCTCAAATGCCTGGGGTAACGACATTTGGACGCTGTGCTGGGACAGGGAAGTGGATGTGGTCGCTGATGGTGCTTCAGATGGTACAGGTGCAGGGCGGGAGGTATGCGGGCCTGCGCCTTCGACAGGCGATTGGCCGGCACCGAAAACAGGGGAAGAGGAGGCAGTGGTGTGGCCTGCAGACACAGATGGGCGATCCAGGCGTTCCTCCCACTTACTACGGTGCTTGGATGCCATGTGTCGGATCATGCTGGTGGTGGTGAGGTTTCTAGTGTTCATGCCTCGGCTCATTCTGGTGTGGCACAGGTTGCAAACTACAATTCTTTTGTCGTCCGCACTTTCCTTAAAAAAACGCCATACCGCGGAACACCTACCCCTTGGCAAGGTAGATTTACGCAAGGGGGTGCTCCGTGGAACATTTGCGGGCCGGTTTGGTGCGGTCCGCCTTCTTTCTGTAGCCACACCACTGCCTCTTCCAGCCTGTTGCGGTGCTGCAGATGGCTCACCCTCAGGACTGCTGTCATCGCTCGGCTCTACACCTTCCCAGGTGGGGTCAGTCACCTCATCGTCCACCAAGTCCTCCTCCACTTCCTCACTCTGATCATCCTCCTCAAGTCTTGATCCCACCACATACTCAGTCATTGACAACTGTATAACATTCTCCTCAACAAGGTCTTGAGACGGAAATAGTGGTTGATTTAATGGCAACTGTGTCTCATCATCATCATCATCATCATCCACTACTTCCTTTGACCTTAAATGCCGTTCACATCTGTCATCTTCTTGTGATTGGGTAGCCTCTAGAGGTTGTGAATCAGGGCACAAGATGTCATGTTCCTCTGCAAGCGTGCTTGGAGAGAGGGTCAAATGAAGGATTGGTGATGAGACGAGCTCATCACTATATCCCAGTGTGGGATCACTTCTTTGACCAGACCGTGTATGGTGGGAGGAAGGATGATCAGAGTGAGGATTATGTTGACCAGACTCTTGGCTACTGAGAGTGGACTTGGTGGAAGACAGGGTGGTGCTTAACCGACTGGAAGCAGTATCAGCTGTCATCCAACCGACCACCTGTTCGCACTGGTCGGACCTCGAGAGTGATGTCCTGCGACGCCCTGTGAAATCAGACATGAAGCTAGGTATGGTGGATGTCTTTCTTTCTTGTGCTCTGGCACCAGGCACAGTTTCTCCGCGTCCTGACCCGCGCCCTGAACTTTCAGGATCACGTCCACTTCCCCGTCCCTTTTTACCCGCCTTCTTCATCTTACACGATATATATGACTTTAATATATATGAGTTTGAAAACTTAACAGTATTTCTTACTATTCTGCAACTCTGCAGAGTACACAGAATAGGCTGTTAAACGGCGCGTTGAAACACACTGAATGGAATATGTGACTTTAATATTTGAGTTTGAAAACTTAACAGTATTTCTTATAATTCTGGAACTGTACAGAGTACACAGAATAGGCTGTTAAACGGCGGTGAAAGACACTGAATGGAATATGTGACTTTAATATTTGAGTTTGAAAACTTAACAGTATTTCTTATAATTCTGCAACTCTGCAGAGTACACAGAATAGGCTGTTAAACGGCGTTGAAACACACTGAATGGAATATGTGACTTTAATATTTGAGTTTGAAAACTTAACAGTATTTCTTATAATTCTGGAACTGTACAGAGTACACAGAATAGGCTGTTAAACGGCGGTGAAAGACACTGAATGGAATATGTGACTTTAATATTTGAGTTTGAAAACTTAACAGTATTTCTTACTATTCTGCAACTCTGCAGAGTACACAGAATAGGCTGTTAAACGGCGCGTTGAAACACACTGAATGGAATATGTGACTTTAATATTTGAGTTTGAAAACTTAACAGTATTTCTTATAATTCTGGAACTGTACAGAGTACACAGAATAGGCTGTTAAACGGCGGTGAAAGACACTGAATGGAATATGTGACTTTAATATTTGAGTTTGAAAACTTAACAGTATTTCTTATAATTCTGCAACTCTGCAGAGTACACAGAATAGGCTGTTAAACGGCGTTGAAACACACTGAATGGAATATGTGACTTTAATATTTGAGTTTGAAAACTTAACAGTATTTCTTATAATTCTGGAACTGTACAGAGTACACAGAATAGGCTGTTAAACGGCGGTGAAAGACACTGAATGGAATATGTGACTTTAATATTTGAGTTTGAAAACTTAACAGTATTTCTTATAATTCTGGAACTGTACAGAGTACACAGAATAGGCTGTTAAACGGCGGTGAAAGACACTGAATGGAATATGTGACTTTAATATTTGAGTTTGAAAACTTAACAGTATTTCTTATAATTCTGGAACTGTACAGAGTACACAGAATAGGCTGTTAAACGGCGGTGAAAGACACTGAATGGAATATGTGACTTTAATATTTGAGTTTGAAAACTTAACAGTATTTCTTATAATTCTGCAACTGTACAGAGTACACAGAATAGGCTGTTAAACGGCGGTGAAAGACACTGAATGGAATATGTGACTTTAATATTTGAGTTTGAAAACTTAACAGTATTTCTTATAATTCTGCAACTCTGCAGAGTACACAGAATAGGCTGTTAAACGGCGTTGAAACACACTGAATGGAATATGTGACTTTAATATTTGAGTTTGAAAACTTAACAGTATTTCTTATAATTCTGGAACTGTACAGAGTACACAGAATAGGCTGTTAAACGGCGGTGAAAGACACTGAATGGAATATGTGACTTTAATATTTGAGTTTGAAAACTTAACAGTATTTCTTATAATTCTGGAACTGTACAGAGTACACAGAATAGGCTGTTAAACGGCGGTGAAAGACACTGAATGGAATATGTGACTTTAATATTTGAGTTTGAAAACTTAACAGTATTTCTTATAATTCTGGAACTGTACAGAGTACACAGAATAGGCTGTTAAACGGCGGTGAAAGACACTGAATGGAATATGTGACTTTAATATTTGAGTTTGAAAACTTAACAGTATTTCTTATAATTCTGCAACTGTACAGAGTACACAGAATAGGCTGTTAAACGGCGGTGAAAGACACTGAATGGAATATGTGACTTTAATATTTGAGTTTGAAAACTTAACAGTATTTCTTATAATTCTGCAACTCTGCAGAGTACACAGAATAGGCTGTTAAACGGCGGTGAAAGACACTGAATGGAATATGTGACTTTGATATTTTAGTTTGAAGACTTAACAGTATTTCTTCCTATTCTGCAACTCTGCACAGTACACAGAATGTGCTGCTACACTGCGGCGAAGCACACTGAATGGAATATGTGACTTTGATATTTTAGTTTGAAGACTTAACAGTATTTCTTCCTATTCTGCAACTCTGCACAGTACACAGAATGTGCTGCTAAACTGCGGCGAAGCACACTGAATGGAATATGTGACTTTGATATTTTAGTTTGAAGACTTAACAGTATTTCTTCCTATTCTGCAACTCTGCACAGTACACAGAATGTGCTGCTACACTGCGGCGAAGCACACTGAATGGAATATGTGACTTTGATATTTGAGTTTGAAGACTTAACAGTATTTCTTCCTATTCTGCAACTCTGCACAGTACACAGAATGTGCTGCTACACTGCGGCGAAGCACACTGAATGGAATATGTGACTTTGATATTTTAGTTTGAAGACTTAACAGTATTTCTTCCTATTCTGCAACTCTGCACAGTACACAGAATGTGCTGCTAAACTGCGGCGAAGCACACTGAATGGAATATGTGACTTTGATATTTGAGTTTGAAGACTTAACAGTATTTCTTCCTATTCTGCAACTCTGCACAGTACACAGAATGTGCTGCTACACTGCGGCGAAGCACACTGAATGGAATATGTGACTTTGATATTTGAGTTTGAAGACTTAACAGTATTTCTTCCTATTCTGCAACTCTGCACAGTACACAGAATGTGCTGCTACACTGCGGCGAAGCACACTGAATGGAATATGTGACTTTGATATTTTAGTTTGAAGACTTAACAGTATTTCTTCCTATTCTGCAACTCTGCACAGTACACAGAATGTGCTGCTAAACTGCGGCGAAGCACACTGAATGGAATATGTGACTTTGATATTTGAGTTTGAAGACTTAACAGTATTTCTTCCTATTCTGCAACTCTGCACAGTACACAGAATGTGCTGCTAAACTGCGGCGAAGCACACTGAATGGAATATGTGACTTTGATATTTGAGTTTGAAGACTTAACAGTATTTCTTCCTATTCTGCAACTCTGCACAGTACACAGAATGTGCTGCTAAACTGCGGCGAAGCACACTGAATGGAATATGTGACTTTGATATTTTAGTTTGAAGACTTAACAGTATTTCTTCCTATTCTGCAACTCTGCACAGTACTCAGAATGTGCTGCTAAACTGCGGCGACGCACACTGAATGGAATACGTGACTTTGATATTTTAGTTTGAAGACTTAACAGAATGTGCTCTAATCTGCAACTTTGCACACTAAACAGAATGTGCTCTAATCTGCAACTTTGCACACTAAACAGAATGTGCTCTAATCTGCAACTTTGCACACTAAACAGAATGTGCTCTAATCTGCAACTGTGCACACTAAACAGAATGTGCTCTAATCTGCAACTTTGCACACTAAACAGAATATATATATATTTTTTTTTTTTTTTTTGTTTTTTTCCCCCCACACCAAATAACCTGCTGCCCCCACACACAGTAGTCCTAAAAAGGACTTTTGGTTCTTTTTTTTTCACAATTTTTGTTTTTTTCCTCCCTACACTGCCTTTCCCTTCCTATCCTCAGCTCTCCCTGGCTCAGACTGAGCCGAACTCGATGGTCAGGTGCTATACAGCACCTGACCACGGGTTCTGGCCAGCCAATCAGTGTAATGCCAGCAGCCAACATGGCTGCTGGCATTACACCGATGTCAGAGCCTCCCTGCACGTTTATTGGCTGCGCAGCAGCCGCAAAACGTGCGGGGAGGAGACCCGAACATGGCGGGCGAGCACATGCGGTACTCGTACGAGTACCGCCATGTGCCGAGCAGAGTGATGCTCGAGCCGATCCGAGCATCGGCCGAGCATGCTCGCTCAACACTATAAAATACCCTTTTGTGAAATATCCAAAAACAAGATCCTTTTTCCAGTACTGGGTATAGTTCTTCAATAGCTTTCCACCAGTATTGTGATGCATGGCAGGATTTTGGGGTGACATAAAACTAGATGGACTGAATGGTTCTTATCTGCCGTCAAATTCTTTGTTTCTATTTAAAAACCTACCTCAGTTCAACTAAAATTGGAGCAGATAACATCTGACATTGCATAGACCGAATAAGGATGTAGAATTATCCCCACAC
This sequence comes from Rhinophrynus dorsalis, assembly GCA_037306005.1. Classification (NCBI taxonomy): domain Eukaryota; kingdom Metazoa; phylum Chordata; class Amphibia; order Anura; family Rhinophrynidae; genus Rhinophrynus; species Rhinophrynus dorsalis. The sequence goes on from CM074718.1 coordinate 580,890,953, forward strand.
ACTTCATGGGGCATCATACCAATCGGGATAGAATTCACGCTGTGAGTATATCATCTCCATTTATCCTTGATGAGACTGGGGGATTCTGTGGTTGAATGAGTGGGGACAATCTCTGTACTCCTTACATGTGCTTCCAGCTTGTCTGACCAATGTGTCAGCCAGGCGGGGAATCTACAAGTGATTGTTTGCATCTATTGAAGATCAAGTGCCTTACTATTTTGCATTTCTGCAGCAGAATTATTGTTTCAAATATACTGAACTCTATTTTGATCTTTGGAGATTTTATTTTACAGATCACATTATGGGGTAGATTTAAAGGCTTGAGTTAACACCACCGTTAATGGTAAAAGGCACATCACGCTTAAATAATACGTGATTTAAGGTGGATTCGACAAGTAGACTACAAGAATAGCTAACGAGTGTAGGCACAACACAAACACGTAACACAAAAACCTGCGGCGCACTTTTTTTTTAGCATTACTGTTGTCCCACTCACCAGTTAAAACACAACTTAAGACAAAATGTAATATAACGGTTGGTGTTGGCTAGCAACCCTGATAGATGCACAAACAAAACTCAAACCTACAGCCAATCCCAGGACCCCAAAGTATCAAAAATGTTCAAATACACCTATATATACCCCAAAATAATGGTCACACCTTGTCTGTGTTTCGAGTTTTGGCGAGCTAGAGCACATGACCCAGGAGAGGAAGCTAGTGATCGAGTGAGAAAGAGAGGCGCATACACGTGAGGTAGAAGGAGTTTTTGGAGTGAGGTGCACTAATTTGACACATATCATACTTTTGCACATATTACATACACCCATGCAAACACAAACATATACATAATGTTTTTTTTTGACACCTTACACATATTTTAAACTTTATTTTTTCAGTGTGAATCTGTGAGTGGCAGAGAGTGAGTGGGATTGAGTGTGTCTTTGAGGGCCTGTGGGAGTGCCTGGGTGTGAGTGGGTGAATGATGGCCAGGAGAGGAGTACAGGAGAGAGGGATGGGGAGAATAGTGGAGGAGGAGGAGTAAGGTCAGAAGGGAATCCATGAGTAGAGTAGGGGTGGGATAGGGAGATTCGCAAGGCGGAGGGGGACCCGACCCAGAAGAGCAGGCACACGGAGGACAGGGACAGAACCTGCAGTGGGACGAGGGGTACCTGCTGGGGACCACCACACACAGGCAGGGGCAGCACAGGCAGAACACTCTGGTTCTGACTCCTTGCAGGCCGGAGCAGAGGAGGAGAGAATCAGGGATCCTCGCTATACAGAAGAAGAGAATAGGGCCCTCGTGGAGGCTGTTTTGGAGAGGGAGAGTTTCCCTGGCCTGGGTGTGAGGAGAAAGGCCACCTGGAACCAGATCTGCAGCCGGGTGAATGCAGTGGCCACCTGCAGACAGGACGTGGATTCCATCAAAGATATTGGTGTTACGGTTTTTACGACACTCAGACCAAGGTTAGAAATAAAACACAGTTTTATTGAGGTAAAATTAAGGAACAGCGCCCCTGGGGGCCAGAATAGGTAATAGCACTAAGGCCAGTAAAGGATGAACTACAAGCCCAATGTAGCAGGAGCAGGTAGCATGAGCAGAAGCACAAGATAAAGGGTTAAAACCCAATACAAATAGTCTCTGTGGTGGTGATTAGGTAAACGCCCGGTGCTATAAACAGTCCCAGAGTAGTGAAGAAAGCAAGCTCATGCAGTGCGACTGAACTGAATCACAACCAGATAGCTGAATCATAAAGCCCAATAGTATAGTAAGGACCAACTGGAGCTGGAGCCAATACCCCCACTGGGGTGCGATAACTGAGGAGAGACACTGCCAGAGTCAATAGAGCCAGAGCCAGGAGCACCCCTAGGTGCGGTAACTGGGGAGACACTGCATATGCAAATGGAACAATGAGCCAAGAGCACCACTTAGGTGCGGTAACAGATGAGACACTGAACAAGCCAAGATACCGTGAGCCAAACGCACTTCCAGGTGCGATCTGATAGAACAACACTGTGAGCAATAGAAGACCAGAGCCAAGGCACCCTTCCGGTGCCAGAATGGAGCAACACACTGCTAGAGTAACGGAATGCCCAGTAGCACCACGCGGTGCGACCACTCTTAGGGAACGAGCACCTAGATATTGGTAATGATCTGCAGTGTAAACTGGTAGGCTCGGTGATGGAGGCAACAAGCTCAACAAGTGTTAAACGGCTCGGGATCGGAGTCAACAAGCTCTGCAAGTGTATACAGACAGGCTCGGTAACGGAGGCAACAAGCACAGCAAGTGTTCTCAGACAGACTTGGTACAGAGGCAACAGCTCGACAAGTACTCTCTGGCAGGCTCGGTAACGGAGGCAACAGACAGGCTCAATAACGGAGGCCACAGTAAACACAGGAGGCGTGATCAGTGCAAGCTGCGAGCAAGCTTCAGAATGTCGCCAGGGAAGAGCCCAGAGTACGCAGGAATACTGGAAGCAACACGGAGCAGGAGCGTTAGTCAGAGCCGGGTCGATCACAGAGCAGGGATGTCAGGCAGAACCGGGTCAATCACAGAGCAGGAAGTCAGCCAGAGCCGGGTCAATCACAGAGCAGAAACGTCAGCCAGAGCCGGGTCAATCAAGGAGCAGGAACGTCAGCCAGAACCGGGTCAATCACAGAGCAGGAAGAGCAGAGTAGTCAGACGAGCCGAGTCGGTACACAGGAACACAGCAACAAAGGCGCAGGAACAGGAACACCACGAAAGGGCATCTGACAGGTGCCATAGGCCCAGTATATAAAGGGACACCCTGGGCGGGCCAATCAAGCTCCGCCAATGGAAGAGCACCACCACAGAGTGACAAGGCATCACGGGGACCGTGATAATGGGGTGACTGCAAGAGGGTGGTCAAGAAGAAGATGGGGGAGGCCGCCCTCCACTCCCGATGCACCGGAGGTGGTGCACCTCCAGATATCACCTACAGCAGCTGGGAGGATATGCTGTGGCAGATCATGTCCTCCACACTGATTGAAGGGGTTCCTGGAGGATCACACACTGGGGAAGAGAGGAGCCTCCACACCACCGGTAAGTGCAACATCACATAACCACACACCACATCAACCAACACACCCATCACACGCCAACAAAGTCACACCACAACATATGCCCATTATTCATCAGCACAATTCCATCAACACAACACCCTGAGGGTTCAAAAAAAGGACACAATACATGCACAAATGGCAGGCCCACACCTGTCGAAGTCCTACTTTAACCCTCATGTTGCTGTGCTGATCATACATAATTCACACCAACCATGTTTCACAAGCTGTTAAACATCATCAATGTTGCTACAAATTGTCACCCATGTACCCACAGTGAACTCAGCACATAATCACTTGATTTCTAGAGGGATCATCAATGCATCACTCAACAATGCTTTGGCAACACCTCCGATACTCAGGGTTAACCAGAAAACAAACACAAGCTGATTGGGTAATGATTACATGCTACACAGGGGACATTCACAGGGGACTCCATAGAAAACACTGGAAATTGGGAAATGAGATCACTGGAGAAGTCATCATCATATCCAGTTCATCAGGTCTTCATCACCGCTTACTGAATTACAAAAAGGATGGCTCAGGTGCCACTGAGAATAACTGGTTGTATGTGCAACACACAGGCCTAAAATAATTCACCAGAATTAAAGGAGAAAAAAGTAGGCCTTGGTGTTGTGTATGCAATCATTTACTCTAACTTGAAATTACATATCTCACATTTGATTCCCACATTGATCCTCAGGAGTGGTGATGCAGGATACACATGGGAACAAAGTATGAACCATTGTAGTTTGTTCTCCAACAGGCCATGAATCATGGATATCTCTGGGTACGACTGGCTCACTCAGAACTATGGATGGGCTTATCCAGAGAAACAACAGGCTTTAATCAAAGATATCCTTCACTACTGGCCTGATTGTTGGTCTTTTGGATTGAATTGGAACAGACCTCATGGACAGGATTCTGTCTAGTTCATCAATCTGTGATTGCCATGGTGGGATCCCACGCATCGCAACGCAATGCATAGGATACCATCATGACAACCAGAAAGTCACATGTCAACTACTTCAAAACCTTGTATTGTACGGGGTAAAACTAAAATGATAGGGAACAGTGGAATAGTACTGCATATCTGTTACAAATATATATGTACACAGAAAGAAAAAATGGTCTAATATCTATGTGGATATGTACCTCTTATAAGTAAATGTACTGAATTGATCTCTGGGTTCATATCTTGGTAGGATATATTTGAACACATAAGAGGTACATATTCACAGATATTAGACCATTTTTCTGTCTGCGTACATTGTACGGGATAGTAATGGTTAATTTCACCTTGATGTAATATTGTAGGCATTCTAAAAAGCTGCAGATTCTAGTAATTTGACTATACGGAGGCTCTTCAGCAGAGACAAAATTTCGCTGTATAGAGATGCATACCCCATTGGAATGGTCCACAAAGTGTGCCTGGTTTGCAAGCACACTCTGTAGACCATTCCAATGAAGTATTTATATCTAAATAGCTCTGTTTTGTCTCTGCTGAAGAACCTCAATCTGGTCAAATGACTGGAATCTGCAGCTGTCCCATAGAGAGCTGACTTGACTAAAACAGACAGGAAGAGTTAACTTTACCAAGTGATATCTGTCAAACCATAAGGGTTTGAGAGATATGACTTACACTGATCCACATCTTTTTAGAATGCCTACAATTTTACATCAAGGTGAAATTAACCATTACTATCCCTTTAATCCTGTCATTGCTACGTTTAAGAATCACACTGTCAGTACCCAGTGATGAGTATACAGAGGAGGGGACCAGCCGGTGGTCACCATACCCATCATCAACACCTGCTCAAACACCTGCTTCCCCTGCTCCAACACCTGCTGCACCACCTGCTCCAACACCTGCTGCACCACCTGCTGCACCACCCCAATACAGTGCCTCGATGCTACAGGAAGACAGGTGGATGCATCCCACCACCTCCGCGTGGTACTACCCTCCTGCAGTAGCACCACCACCACCAGGGAGGCAATGGCTTCCAGGGACAGTGTCCACCCCTCATTATGGGCCATATGTCGAGCAGATAGACCTACCCTCATGAATGGCTGACCAGCATGGGCCCAGGTATGATCCCAGGTGGGGGCCAAGCAGCTACTAGTGGCCAAGGTATGACCCCATGCCACTTGATTTCCAACACCTAGGTAGGGGTGGACGAAAGTTGTCGCCATGTTCCAGCGGGAAATTTCACGACAGCCACGTTGTTATCCGTATTTTTTTTGGTGGGAAAATTCACTTTAAAACTAGCGGTTAAAATGTTCACATTTTTCGCCTATTGACCAAAATTTTTTGACGTTTTTTTCAATGGCTAGAAAGTTTCCACCCATTGATTTACGTTGTTTTCGCACTTCCGCTATAAAAACTTGAAGTTTTCGCTGAAGGCAGACAATAAAAACAGCTACAGAGCGAGATGGACGTGCTGTGCTGTTCTCTTGTGATATTTTGCAAAAAGTGAGGCAGGAGAGACTCCTATCACTATGAGCAGGGTAAAAAATAAGGATCTTGGGGAATTTAATGGGAAGGGAGGGAGAAAAGAGAATGGGAAGGGAGGGAGAAAAGGGTAGTACTAGTGAGAGCAGGACAGGTCAGCTGCAGAACGTGCTGCCCCTGCTGCCAGTGCCACCATTTCTGATCCTGCAGCCACTAGTGTTGTACCTGTTGCTAGTGCTGAACCTGCTGCCAGTGGTGAACCTGCTGCTAGTACTGAACCTGCTGCCAGTGCTGAAACTGCTGCCACCAATACTTTGCCTGTTGCTAGTTTCTTGTAGTACTCGGGGGGGGGGAGGAGAAAATTATGCCATGTGTGACAGCAGGGGACCCCCTGTCACATTGCTTGTCACCTCCTCCAAATAGCCATGAGATGTCTGGAATAGAGCAGCAGCATGTAGGGACTAGTGTGCTGGTGTTGGAGAAGCTGGGGTGGAAAAGACATTGATGGCCTTTTTAGCAGAAACTGAGAAGGAATGGGAGACAGTGATGAGGATGGGCATCACCACCACAACTAGCAGTCAGCTTTTGAAATTAGCAGAAATTGCAACTTCTCCTGCTGCTGAGATGAAGGGACAGCAGGGTGCTGAGGAGTAGGCTAGTGTGCCACAGACCACCGTGGACACAGTGGGTATGGGGTCAACAAGTAATGCGGACAGATTTCACTTGCCAGCAGTAGAAATACTCCTCCTGATCCTAGTTGCAGTGCTAAACCTGAGGCAGTAGCAGCAACAGCAGCAACATTAGAAGAAAGAGGCCATTCTTCTCCACCTGCTCCCTATCCCTCCCCCCAGAAGTCATGGGTGTGGGACTATTGTTCTCTTCCAGCAAGCACAGTGCAGTCATTATCAACAATGGTACAAGTTAGTGAGAAGGGGAAAGAAGGGAACACACCTTGCCACAACTGCCCTGATAACACACATGAAACATAGACACCATGACATTTACTCCAAACATGTTAAAGACAAACACCTGTTACAGAAATCTAGTACCGCTGTTACTGTACCCCCTGACTCTCTGGAAAGGTGGAGATGAAAGAGGAGAAAGAATAAAGAAACCCAGACACTGGAAGTTCCATGATGAGTGAAACAGCTAGCTCGCCATCAACATCACCTTCTTCCTCTAGGGTAACAAGTACATATCCTGCCAATCCACCCTATTCATCATTACCTCCCCCACCAAACGATAGCCACTCTGCTAATGTTAGGATATGGCAGTTCATCTCTACCCATTGCACATTGTGTGGTGCACTGACCACACATGCCAGTGTGGTGGAGGAGAATTGATACCAGGTCATCAAGTGGCATCTGAGGAGATTCCATCCCGCAGAATATGCTAGGATTCTGGCAGGGAGGGTTCATCATTACTATTAAACTGTCAGCAAGTTGTCATGTGTCATTAGCGGGGTCTGGACAAGGGGTACAGTGACAGCGGCAGTATTTGGTTTTTGGGTGTCTTGGTGTTTGGATACAGTTGTGCCCCCAGATGTTATTTACCCCACTCACACTGTGCACATTGCAATTGCTGATGGAAGCCACAGTTCCTGTTCTCAAGGGAAAAATATATATTCTAATAACTACACACCCATGATGATTTTGGAGGAAGGGCAGGTGGAGAAGATTTAATGGTCAACTTGTTCTTTTCTCCACATAGAATGGGGTCTAGTTATTGTGCTGCTACTGCCTCAGACGCATCACTGGAGCTAGTTGTGGTAAGTGGAACCTTCATCATCCATCTTCTATGTTACGGCTATTGTTGATCCCATTCCCTTTCAGCTGCCTAATCATCCTGCTGCTTAAACAACTCAGCAGCAGCAGTATGAACAGCAGGTGCAACTCAGGAGGACATTTAACAGTAGTCACTGGCCAACATGACCTGCTGGCATTAGGCCAGTAGGGCATTTTTATTTTTTTCTCAGGGCTTGTGTCTTGAAAAAAAAAAAGAAAAGAAAAAAAAAGTCCTACAAAAAATAAAAATGTTGGGGGGGTTTGTTTCTAACAAGCCTAAGTCATACAATGTTTCCTTAGGGCTTGTGCCTAACTAGCTTAAGTCCTACAAATCAATGTTTCCTCAGGGCTTGTGCCATACAGGGCATGGGCCTCTAATAAGTCTAAGTCCTGCAAAGGCCTCTAACAACAAATCAAACAAATCATCCTCTACAAAATACTCTATCAAGTCAAGTGTCAGTCCACCCCAGTGGCAGCTTATGGCAGGGGGTTCCTGTCTCTGTCATGTTAAATACAAATGTCTTATTTTATTGATTGATTGATTTTAACTGTCCCCCCAATAGCAATCAAGAAAGCCCCCCAAAACAAATTCCTGATCCGGTTTGGCTGACATTCCTGCTTCCATTCCTGATACGTTGTTGCTGTTGTTCCTGCTCCCGTTCCTGACCTGGGTTGGCTGTCACTGCTGTTCCAGTGTCCTGTCCTGGCCTGTCGGTCGTTCCTGCTCCTGGATCCTAACTGTCATCCTTCATTTGACTCTGGTCGCCTGGGCGACATTCTTACTACTGGTTTGCTCCATTTCACCAGTTGCTAGCTGCCTCCATTACAAGCACCGGTAGGGCTTCCGTGTTGCCCAGTATGCGGTACTGGTTTACGCCATATTCACCAGGTGCGTGCTGCCTCAGTTACTGCACCGGTAGGGCATTCCCGTTGTCCAGTACGCGGTACTGGTTTACTCCATTTCACCGGTTGCTGCTGCCTCCATTATTGCACCGGTAGGGCGTTCCCGTTGTCCAGTACGCGGTACTGGTTTACTCCATTTCACCGGTTGCTGCTGCCTCCATTATTGCACCGGTAGGGCGTTCCCGTTGTCCAGTACGCGGTACTGGTTTACTCCATTTCACCGGTTGCTGCTGCCTCCATTACTGCATCAGTAGGGCGTTCCCGTTGTCCAGTACGCGGTACTGGTTTACTCCATTTCACCGATTGCTGCTGCCTGCATTACTGCACCTGTAGGGCGTTCCCATTGTCCAGTATGCGGTACTGTTTTACGCCATATCACTGGTTGCTGCTGCCTCCATTATTGCACCGGTAGGGCGTTCCTGTTGTCCAGTACGCGGTACTGGTTTACTCCACATCACCGGTTGCTAGCTGTCTCCATTACAGCACCGGTAGGGCGTTCCTGTTGTCCAATACGAGGTACTGGTTTACTCCATATCACCGGTTGCTAGCTGCCTCCACTATTGCACCGGTAGGGCGTTTCTGTTGTCCAGTACGCGGTACTGGTTTACTCCATATCACCGGTTGCTAGCTGTCTACATTACAGCACCGGTAGGGTATTCCTGTTGTCCAGTACGCGGTACTGGTTTACTCCATATCACCGGTTGCTAGCTGCCTCCACTATTGCACCAGTAGGGCGTTCCTGTTGTCCAGTACGCGGTACTGGTTTACTCCATATCACCGATCGCTAGCTGCCTCCATTTACAGCACCGGTTGGGCCTCCCTGATTGTCCTATACATGATACTGGTTTGCTCCACTGTACCATCTTATGCTGATGCTTCCAACCTTACAGCATTAGTGGAGCTGTCCTTCAGACATTTAGACTGCCTTGCCCGGTATATATTGGCAAGGCTGGTAGAGCCTCATTCAGATTGTTGTGCCATCCTCCAGACTGCCTTGCCCGGTATATTGGCAAGGCCGGTAGAGCCTTATTCCTACAATTGTGTCATCCATCAGGCTGCCTTGCCCGGTATATTGGCAGGGCCGGTAGATCCTCATTTATATTGTCGTGCCTTCCTCCAGGCTGCCTTGCCCGGTATATTGGTAAGGCCGGTAGAGCCTTAGTTATATTGTTGTGCCTTACCATAGGCTGCCTTGTCCAGTATATTGGCAAAGCCGGTAGAGCCTACCATACTGTATCTTTGTAAAAGCTACTGTTTGAACCCATTTTGTACATGTTGTATATATGTATGTTCAGAACCCATGAGGGTTCTTATTAAACTTTTCAATAAAGTTTGATTTTTATCTTACTCTGTGTCTGAGAGTCAAAACAAACCATGACACAGACTCAGCACCAACAGCAGACTCAGCACCACCAGCAGATTCAGCACCACCAGCAGATTCAGCAGCAGACTCAGCACCAACAGCAGACTCAGCACCACCAGCAGATTCAGCACCACCAGCAGATTCAGCAGCAGATTCAGCACCACCAGCAGATTCTGCAGCAGACTCAGCACCAATAGCAGACTCTGCAGCAGACTCAGCACCAATAGCAGACTCTGCAGCAGACTCAGCACCACCAGCATACTCTTCGCCAGCAACTACCCCACCAGCAGACGCACCAGGCACATCCACCTCCAGCAGTGCAAGCATCAGGGGGATTGAGGCGGAGTGCCTGGTGCTACAGAGGAGGCTACTCCGGGAAACACAGAGGACCAACAGGAACATCACAAGACTCAGAAGGGAATTCAAGAGGAACACCTCAAGAATCGAAGTCAGGATACATGTCCTGGAGGTAGAGCACACGGTACTGACCACACAACTCCATCAGGGATGATGGACATGATGGGGCAGTTGCTGGTGGAGTTCAGAGACCACAACCAGGGGTCCACTGCACCCACCACTCCCTCCAGTGTGACCCCTGAAGCTACATCAAGGGGGCAACGGGTAACCAGGCGGTCAGCCATGGTCCCCCCCCCAAAAAAAAAAATGAAAAGCCCAAGTTCCCCCCCCCCAAAATAAAAAAAATGTGCTTTTGAATTCTGTCTGATATGCTTTGTGTTTAGGGTAGATTGGGTGGCAAAGATGTTTCCAATGCATTGCCAAGCAATGCAGTGAACACAACTTCTGCCTAGGTAACATGTTTGTGGGAGGTTACAACATGGGTTCTCACACACACTGTTGTACAAATTCAACTGGCAATCCACCACTGGAGCCAAATAACATAACAGTGTTATATGGCCATGATGTGGGTGGAATCTGAACAACAAAACATACCCCTTAGCACAACAACTGGTGCACCACTGTGAACATTCATCTGCATCAATTGTTGTGTTTAAGGGGTTAACCAATCATCTATTTTACTTAGCAGAGAACTAACAAGCAGGATAGATGGAACATGCAGCCAAATATCTGTGATTCTAACTCTTATTGTGAAACTGAATTACTGGAGAACTCAATGCTCACACTAGGATTTCAATATGTGTGCTACACATTGAAATCCTAGGGGCAGCATTAGGTTCTCCAGTAAGTCAGTTTCACAATAAGAGTTAGAATCACATAGTCAGTGCTACCTCTGGGTGTTACCTTTTACCACAAAGCTCCTGTAGGCTGAGGCCTAGTCTCGGACAGTGTGGTGGATCTATTGGGAGACTCTGTGTGTTATTTGTTATTTGCATTACTGTTTATATATTTCTAATAAAGGTGATCTTAACTATACCGTCTGACTTCTTGTCTTGCTTGCCAACTCTAACACTTTTAGATTTATCAATGTGAGGTTCTTTTGTAGTAGAACCTAAAACTGGATTAATGCAAGCATTTTTTAAATGAGAAAGGAAAGAAACAAGGAGAGAAATGAACTGGACAGGTGTGATCATTTAAGGCTAAAGGTGGGGTAAAGGGGTGTAGGAGATGAGGCTGGTTGGGACTGAATTTACAGGTTGTTGAAGGCAAGGAATACACTAGGAGAGACAAGAGTATATTCTGGCAGTTTTACAGATTTAGAGATATTAGAAACGATGCAAGGAATATCATATCTTACTGAGTTGTCTGTCATATTTAAAAAAGTTTGAGGGGAGGTGTAGGGTGGGAGATTATTAATGGATTGTTTCAAAGTAAGTTAACAAGGAAGTGTGGGTTAGACATAATAGTGTTGATAAGAGACACACTATTCCCAGTAGCATCTATGGGATTTTGGTTATACTATAGTTCAAGCTCATGCACTGGGCAGGGCCACCCAGTGTCTAAGATCACCACCATTCTGTACCATGTTGCCTGACACCTGAATTCTTGGGAACAATGTGTTGATGATGTGTCAGATCTCATCTAGGTGGCTAAGTGGAGTGGTGGTGGTGATCAGTTATAAATAAAGTGTAAGCTGGGCACTGTGTTCTCTGCTTCTTTCCCCTGGCCAATCTATGTTTTTCCCCACCACTTTGTTCCCTTCCCCAAATGCCCATCCTGCATTTGCCCATGTGACGTGACTTTTCTGATGAACATTTTGGGCCTTTTATCAGGGCTTTGATTCATCACACTAGAACATGTATGTTACTGTTAATAAAGTATCCCAGCTTAGCAGGTAGCCTGAGACTAAAGGACTCAGGCACTGGCCAATCCCATGTTAAAAGGACTCTGAGGTAAAAGTAATAATTTAAAGATTGATTACCCATGAGTAAACCGAAAAGCTAATAGATACACAGCTGGAAAGCCAGCTATTGCTAACAAATATTAGACAAATGTTAGCTAGGCATGGTGACTAAGCGTATTTAGGAACTGTACCAAGTAAGTTGAAGTGTTAGAGAAGATAAGAAAGGAAGCTTGTTTAAAACTGTCAGTAAACGACTGGAGCTCCAGACCAGAGTGCTTGGTTCAAACAAGGTCAGGACGTGCTGCCTGAGACTTTTGCACCGGAGGAAGAGGTGTCAAGGCGTACTGCCTAAAACGCTTACACCGGAACAAGAGCGATCAGATGTGACCTGCGGTCTTGAGGTAACTTGGGAGCCTGGCCAACTCAAAAGATATGCTCAACGCCCGTGTCATGGCCTGATGGTGCTGCACTGATAAGACTATCAGGGGGAGACAGTGCTAGACTGCCCGCCCACTTGTTAGGTGTAAAAAAGGAGAACTGATGGGCAGCAGATAGCGCGCTCACTGAGTTCCGGAGGTACGGACTCGTAGCCCCGTGATGACCCAGAAGGCTCCTGTCTGCTGTCCAGAGACCCCATTGCAGTGCGGCAAGGAACAATGAGGCAAGCATTCCGGGTAATGTAAATCCAATCTATCTATATCTGCTGTAGCTTAAAACGCTAGAAGGATAGGTGTAGGATAATGTGTGACCCAAATATTACAAATTGTGGGGAAGTTGATGATGTTGAAATAGTACTGATTGTTATTGTATCCTAGTAATGTTATCTATCTACTTCTGCTGTAGCCTAAGACGCTAGAGGGATAGGAGAAAGATAAGTAATGCTATATACTGGAACCTGCTATGTATGATATGTTATGGTGTTTATTATTGCTGTATTGTTAAAGTGACCATAAGTAATCCCAAGGGCACTCTAAGTGCCAGGCAAATTAGCTAATACAGACTCTTGGTGCACAATAAATACCTCCATACAGTAATCAGTTAGACTGGTTGTCAGTTAGGTCAGGATTTATGTGCCATCCTGTGCTCAACAGCATGATCGTTGATGGTCCCCTGTTGTTTAGGTTTATGGCTCCACGTGTGGTATATGGGCTCTCAATTGGTCACTTGGCCTTCCAGAACTCATAGAAGGGGGGCGGGACAACAGGGATGTGGCAGGTCTCACCCAGGCTCCAACTTTCCAATGTTTCTGTCTTCTATAATAAAGCACATTTGTTATTATCAATAAAGCCTGCTAAGGGAATGTGACAGTGTGATGGGATACTCTACTTTCTTAATATGCTTTACTTCTTTATCAGAAATTTGTAGCTAATTCTTCCATATAAAAATCTTTTGCATCTGTTTCTAGCCCCCATCTGTCCCAGGCATGTCATATGGCGAGTGTAGAGAGGAACAATTCAAATAACTGACTATGATGCAAATTCATTAATAAGAAATCAAAATAGCCTTTTTTTTTACTCTCCTCATACCACTATAGATACTTGGAACAAGCAGCAAGATGGATACTGGAAAAATACAGCTGACAGGGTCAAAAGCAGATGAAGCAGATCAGAAGGATGAACCTACAAAGATAAGTGTAAAAAGAGAGATAAAATGAACATGTAAAGGTTTTATAAATGCATGTTGCAGAGAGAAACATTAGGGGAAAAAGAGGTACAATGATCAGTGATGAGACATAGTGAAAGAATTAGTGGGGAATAATCTGAGGGGAACAGAAACAGGAACAAAACCACCGAACTAGCATGGGGGCGATCATATGATGAGCTACAAGGATGACCCCACAGATGTCTAAGCTGTTTTGTGATACACATGAACCTTGAGTCTTGGATGTTTCCAAAAGCAACAACTGAAACTGTTGAGTTAAAATTTTAACAGTTGCTGCCTATGGGAAAGATTTTGTGGCAAGTAAAATAAATAGTAAGCTTTATTATGGAAAAAAATAACTTTGTTCTTTTCCTTCTGAACATGGTATTCATTCTGTTCATCCAGTCCATCTCATTCGTCCACAACTCATTCATCCACAGAAGGACATAAATTAGTATTTAATCAAACATTGTTTTGTTTTATGTTCTCTCAACATTCACAGATTATCTCACCATCAGATATATGAGTGTTATAGGATACCCAGCCACATTGATTTATTATACACATATGGATTTTTGTATTTCATTGCAATAATGTATCGTTGTGCTAAGCGCTTTTTTCAAAATTTAAATCTGGCTTTTTTTGATGAAAAGATTTTTATTAGAGTTTTCCGTAACATAGAATGCAAATGGGAAAATTGTCACAAATGGCATCACAATATAGTGAACAATGCACAACAGAGAACAGTTTATCATAGTGCAAACACAAAAGTATCTATACTCTAGATTGTAGGAAGAGGGTAGAGGGAAAGAAAGACAAAAGTAGGAACAGGGGAGCAAGAGAGATGAAAGAGAAAGAAAAAGAGTAAGGAAAGAAGTAAAAGGAGAAGGTTGAGACCATGCCTGCTAGTCGTATATTAAATAGTGATTGAATGTAGATATTACGGTGTTGAAATAAATGAGTCCAATATGAAAAGAAAGGATCAACGCTGGGATAAGAATGAAATCCATGGTTGCCATACATCCAGGAAATATAAAGAATTTATGTTGGATTTGCAGGCGAGTTTTTCCATAATCATAATATGGCATACTCTTCTCTGCCAAACCACACATGTAAGGGTTGTCTGTGACTTCCAAATGAGAGGAATACATCATTTAGCTGCGTTTATCAAGTGAGTAAACAAGCAACCGTTCGCTGAATGCCGATGTAATTTCTTATGCTTTAAATTGAGGATAATGTATGTAGGTTGGTTGGTTACACAGATTATTACATCTAATGTGTGATAAGATGATCTTCCAGAATATAGTAATTTTAGAGCAAGACCACCAAAAATGAAGCATAATACCCTGACCTTCCTGCATCTTCAACATATGGGTGTTAAAAAAGGGTAGATTGAATGTAATAAAGCTGTACCACCTAGTGGAAATTTTATAATTTGTTTCAACTATTACAGAATTCTAGAAATTGTCAATGAAGTGGTAAGAATTTGTTGCATTCAGAATCATCAATTTGAGATACTTTTGTTTCCCATTCAGTCTTTTGGAGAAGAAGCATAATGTCTGTTTCTCAAAGAGAATTATATATTTTATAAATACCACTAGCAGGTCTTTTAGATGTGGAACATAATAATTCAAACATTGTTAATGGTCTTACTAAGCAATTTTGGTCTCTGTGGTTTGAGTGTAGGCCTAATTTATTTTGGAGGAAATGGAAGGTAGCAATTTGTTTTTTATCAAGAAGATCAAGGATCCAGAGATTGCCATTGCATGCCCAAGATGCAAGATGGTCTCTTTTCATTCCGAACGATTCTAGCGGAAAATCATGAACAGATTGTAGAGCAGAATACATTTGAGAAACAAGGTCTGAAAAGGATGGGATTTTCCTCCAAACAGAGAAAATTGATCTAAGTAGGAAAGGTAGAGTGGAAAGAGGAGGATGGCTATGATGTGAATGCAAAAGGATAGACCAATGAATCGAGGAGCCAGTTTGTTACAAGAGACCTGGAGGTGCAAGTTGCAGGAAGACAACCACATTCTTTCTCCTACTTGGAAGGTAGGTGCCTGCAGTTGCCTAAGGTCAGCCTGCCTTTTCTGTTGCTGCACAGAATAACGTAGGTTATGCTGTACCCATACCCACGAGGAACGGAGTGCCCTTAAATGCTCGTCCAGAGCTGGAATTTCTTGTGTTTGGAAGGTCTTGGAGAGAGCCGAGGGTTGGAACCCATAATTGACCAAGAACGGGGAACTCTTAGTGGAAGAGTAAACAGCACTATTCCGGGCAAACTCTGCCCAAGGTAACAGGGTAGCCCAGTTATAGTGATGGTCAGAGATATAACAGTGGAAAAACTGTTCCAAGGCTTGATTAGACCTCTCTGCCGCACCGTTGGACTGCGGATGATACGAGGAGGAGAATGCCAATTGAATACCCATTTGTGTACAGAAGCACCTCCAGATACGGGACACAAACTGGCTTCCTCTATCGGACACAATTAATTTGGAAATGCCATGGAGACGGAAGACCTCTCTAGCAAATACCACAGCCAATTCCTGAGCGGATGGTACCCTTTCAGTGGCACAAAGTGGGCCATCTTACAAAACTTGTCTACAATCATTAGAATGACTGTATAACCCATGGAACTTGGAAGTTCGACCATAAAGTCAATGGATAGATGTGACCAGGGACTTTCCCATTGGCCACTAGCTGAAACAAGCCTAGCTGGTTAAGGAAGCCACGGCAACTATCAGGATTCCCACCATAACGTTGTGGGAGCTGAGCGGAACCCATGAACCACTGGACCATGCCTGCGTCGAGAGGTTGGAACCACTGGTGCCCGGGAGATCTCTAAGGGGGCCACCAATTGGGTAAAAGTCTGTTCGAGGTTAGCAGTGCGCTGTGAAACCATCTGCATGGCCAAAGACAACTGATCAAGTCATTGACTCAGTGTCTCCATCCTTTCCAGGATGCTTCGACAGACTGCATTACTATCACCGTCTGAACTCTTGGCCCTTACGTACTATCACAGTTTACCAATAACTTTCAGGAGTCAGTACGGTATAGTTAAATTCAACATTTATTAGTAATAGAAAAGTAGAGCACACTATATACACAAGTAGCAAGCAGAGAGTTACAAGCCAGCGAGCACTGATATCAGGAATAGTAGGCTGCCAATCTTGACCACTCTGCTGGAGACTAGTCCTCAGCCACTAGTAGTCTCAGCAGGAACAGGAATACTGGATCTTGATCCGACAAAGCGAGAGTACTGACTCCTGCAGTCAGTAGGGAGCGATATCTGACTCACACCTGCAGTCAGTATGAGGTAATGGATAACTGACTCACGCCTGCAGTCAGTATAAGGAAATGGATAACTGACTCACGCCTGCAGTCAGTATAAGGAAATGGATAACTGACTCAAGCCTGCAGTCAGTATAAGGAAATGGATAACTGACTCAAGCCTGCAGTCAGTATAAGGAAAGGGATACCTGACTCAAGCCTGCAGTCAGTATAAGGAAAGGGATACCTGACTCAAGCCTGCAGTCAGTATAAGGAAAGGGATACCTGACTCAAGCCTGCAGTCAGTATAAGGAAAGGGATACCTGACTCATGCCTGCAGTCAGTATAAGGAAAGGGATACCTGACTCGTGCCTGCAGTCAGTATCAGAGCTAGTCTACCAGAGCCCCAGGTCCGCACTAGATTGGTTGTTTGCTAGGTACAAGGAACAAACGTAAGAGTAGTCAGACAGAGCCACAAGTCAGCACCAGAGGGGGTAGTCATACAAGCCAGGTCGTGCACAGTTCAGGTAGTCAGCCAGAGCCACAGGTCTGCACCAGGTTGGGTGTCCACTATAGGGATAAGCAAAAGAATAGTCAGACAGAGCCACAGGTCAGCACCAGGTTGGATGGAAGACTAGCCAGGTCATACACAGAGCCCAAGGTAATAGAACTGATATGAACAACAACGCAAGGGCAACTGAGTCAGGACTCAGACTGCCCTTTAAACCCCTCCTCAGGAAGTAGGTAGAAGGGGCAACTCAGAGGAAGGAAGTAGGTAGAAGGGGACTACAGGAAGCATGGCACATAAAACAGAGGCCTGCTACATGCTTGAAGCCTTGCTCCTGCAGATGATGCTGAAAACAAGGTAAGCTGTAACACATGTATAAAATATGATACAAAACTGAGAGGATGATTATGTATTGTTTGTTGTACTTTTTAACCCTTTGATTGCTAGAATGGTCCTTACAGTGCAGTGTAAGGGTGACCTCATTCAAGAGATTGAAATCATTTAAGGGATTAAAATCCCCATATAAACAAATGATAATTTTTATTACCAATTGGTTAGCTCTAGAATTACTTCAATTCTTATTATTAAGGTCTAAAGTCCTTTTGCAGTTGATAATTGTTATCACTGGCTTATTTTGCAGATTTCTGTTGAAATGTAACCCATTGGTTGGATTCTCCTTAACCCCTTAAGGACCCATGACGGTCCTGGACCGTCATGGGTTGCTATCCCCTTAAGGACCCATGACAGTCCAGGACCATCATGGCTTAAATGATAGCAGCGTGCCTCCGTGCACGCTGCTATCATTAATTCCAGGCTGAGACTGAGCGCTCCAAGACCGGGGCATTCAGTCTCAGCCATTCTTGCTTGTGCCAGTTCATGTGATCGCCGTAGCAGTGATCACATGTACCGGCATTCTGACAAACAGAGGCAACATGCAAAGCATGCTGACTCTGAGTGTCTCGTCTACCTCTGTCTCCTTTGCTATCAAAGTAAGGGAGAGAGAAGTAGAGAGGAGACACCTAGTGGTAAAAAAAAATACAGCAGCTGGGGGTATTAACCCCTTCACTGCTGGTGCAGGAGGCTGGCTAAATGCAGGTCAATTTTTGACCTGCAATTATATACTTTTTTTTTTTTTTTTTTTTTTAAACACAACACTTTTTTTTTTTTACAAAAAAAAAAGTTATTAAAAAAAACCATATAATTAAACAATATTACAAGTGTGATTTTTGTGGAGCCATGTAATACACTTATATACACCACCAAATGTCAGGAATAAAAAAAGTGTCAAAATAGGGTGGGAAAAAGGGATTTTCACCCAAGGGGGACAGTGGCCACTTTAAGCTGCGCATTTTGTAGGTATGACTGACCGGTCACACCTTTAATGCAGTCGCCATAAAAATGTAACCCTTTGTGCCCAACTGATCCCACGTGAAAAATCAAAAATGGTGTTTTTTACTTTTTTTTTTTTACTTTTTTTTCAATTTTCATAAAGTAAATGGTGGGTTATCCATGTATGTGGGGTATCAAAAGAAAGCCCCTATTTGTTCTTAAAAAAACAGTATATAATTTATGGGGGTGGAATAAAAGACTTAGAGGGAAAACACTGTTGAACAAAGGCTTAGTCAAAAAGGTCAGAACTGCTCCGGTCCTTAAGGGAAAACGACCTCAGTTTTTCCCGGTCCTTAAGGGTTTAAGAATCTCGTAGACGATGTTCAGCACTCTGGCACATGTGATTGATCACTTGAGCCGGCGCTCAGAACGGGGATCTGATAGTGACTGTTACAGTTTTGTAATGGTCAATTTCAGACCCCAGTAGTTTTTACAGTGCTCCAGCAGAAGCACAAAATAAGTGATGTGCCAGGACCGTCATCAGTCCTATAGGCAAGGACATCGGCAATGGTCCTGACAAATAACCGGTCCTTAAGGAAAAAAAGAGAAATGTGTAGGTGTAATCACTTACTAACTGCAGTGGAATATAGGCCTCAATGAGTCTTAACCCTTTGAATGCCAGAGGGGTATGAAACACATTGCTTCATAATGCTTTGCTCACCCCTCTGGAACTCAAAGGGCTAAAGATTGCTTAGCAGAACATTTAATGGGGCCCTTAGTGCAAGCAGGAAAAGAGTTACACAACTACAGACATAAATAAGGAGTGGAGACTTTGGAACACTGCACTAAAAGTGATTGAGATTGTGGAGAATCATACACAGTGCTTATTAGTGATTAATAGGAGAATAGGACAAGGATAGGGGAATGGACTCATGACCTTAATTTTTACAATCCTGTCTGACCCTGATTAAGTATTCTTATCTAAATACAATTCAGTTGAAAAATCTGTTAAGATAACATTACTCGTGTCAGTAGGTCAACCAGAAGAAATTTCACAGTTGTAGGCTCATTTAATCACCTTTGAAAATCTTTTTTTCCCTGGTGTCCTTACACATTCTTCTTCATTATTTAGTAGATGTAATTTGTGAGAATGTTGATGCAAATAAAAATACATACACATTCATGACTGGAATACTGTGAGACATGACTTTGTGAGTACATTCCATAACATGGCGTAAATGAAGAATTTGATAGTTTATTTGTTAAGATTCACATTGGTGTTGACAGCTTATGCATTTTGCAATAAAATCTACAGTACTTTGTATTCAAGAAAGAAAATCTAGGAAGCTGACTTACTGCAACAAATAAATATTCCAGTTAGCTTAAATAGGGCTTTTAACCCCTGGAGCAATATAGAAGTCTCCAATGCATTGATGCTCATTTGCTTTAAGTTTAACTATATGAGTACCAAAGTGGAGTGCAAAGCATTATGAGGAAAACTGAAATAAAATGAAAACAAAATGTAATATTTAATTTCCTCAACAGCCTGCAGTCAAGAAGATGGGGTTGTATGACCACAGTTATTCTTCTTCATGCCCCCACACACAGTGTCTCACCACCAAGAAGCTCAGATTGTGAGAAAAGGGTGAGGGTTATGAGACCATCCTGGTTCAGGGGTCCTCTTTCAGGGCTGTGGTCTTGGATTGGAACTCTGTTTTCCATTTATTTTACTTATGAAGAGTTCCTAAGACCCACATATTTATTTATTTACTCATGCCAGTGTTTTCTGCAGGCCATTGGTTAACAAATGCTGGACTTACCTGCTCTCGTGGCAGCTAATCCTGGACACGTCCCTATGACCTATTCACTATGTTGTAGATAAACCTCTTTGGGCTTTGAAAGTGCCTACATTTACTCTTGCTTTATTAATGTAACTCCTCTTACTTGCAATGAACCTTGCATATATGATCACTTATTTTGCTTGCTACATGCAAACCATGCTTGTGTTCTTAAATGGCCCCCAATATTGTCTGCCATGGCCTTTTGCCTGCTAACCACTGATGCTGTCAACTATCTGCCATGACATACTTCATGTTATATTACTACAGTTACTGTCTGCATCCATCCTTCTTCTTTGTGAATATTTAATTATGTAACTGCTGAGCAGGTGAATATGCTCCCCAGCTACTTGCAGCCGCTGTTACTCCTACTATGTCTGCCTAGTCATCTGCACTTCCTAGCAGCTACAAATTGTAATCTTGTTTTTGATCATGCTTGGCCAACTCCATTACCTAGCTGCAGTCAGTAGTTTTCTCAACTTTATTTTCAGATTATATCAGACTAGAGGCAATCAGGGCCATTTCATGGTTACAGTAGGACTTCCTACTGTCCTGTGTCTTATTATCATTTTTTTCTTTACGAGTGGCTTCTGGTAGCTATTAATATTTCTGCTCTATTTTAATTCCATTGCTCCCATCCAGTATCCTGAAAAACCACCGTGTAACTAAAGCTACATTACTATAATATGCTGGTTCAGGACCAGGGTTGGGAAAAAAGTCCCATTTTGTTCCTACAGGAACTTTTGTGAAAAATGCACCATCCACTTTTTCTGTGGGAATTCCTTCTGTGATAAATACTCACGGCTTTAGGATTTCTTAGCTATAAACAACAGAATCTAGAAGTTTCTTTAACTATTTATTGTATAATCCAAAAGTTTGTATTTTTTTGCAGAAACTCAAAATAAATAAATAAATAATAGAAAAATAAATCCTAGCTCTTACCAGAGCACTAACTTTAACAGAGTGAATACCTGACTATCACTGGGTGGCCAAATCCACTTACCAGCCACAACAAAATCTCAAAATCTCAGCATGGTATGTAAATACACAACTTTCAGTTCCAATAGATTACCTTCAGTGTATCTCTTTTCCTCTCTGCAAGCAGCAAAGGAATCAATGTGGGGGAGAGGAGACTATTTTTTTTTTTTTTTGCTCTGACCTTTTAAATCTATTTTAACAATTAAGGTTAGGCGTGGCTCCTTAACTATCCCTCACCTGCAGTGCTACCTGCTGGGAAATGTAGTTTCTGAATCCTAAATTGGGAATAGACTGTGTAAGATTCTGGGTCCTAGATACCTTCCTTCCAGAATTACTCCTGTGATATTGGTGATATTGAGATATTGAGAATGGTCTCATTTTTTCTGGTATTTTCAATGGTGGTGAAAGTTGATGCCTCCATACTATAAAAACCCGAAAGAACCTGAAAGAATAAGAGAAGAAGCAGAAAACTTGAAAAAAGCTGTTTGGAGTGCTGGTTGGAAAGCACAAAATGAGCAGCAGGGGAAACTGCAGGATCACTACTGCTACTGCTCAGTCAGAGGCAAAGGAATCCAGCAGCAGCAGTGAAGGGAACCCATTTCCCCCTGGACAAATGATCCACAGTCTCCCAACATATTCCCTAGGGATATGGGGAAGTATAATATAGGTAGCACAAGTCAGCTGCCTGAGCCTACTGCTACTGCTGTTAGTGTGTCTTCTGAGGTGATGACAAGTGAGGCAGCAGGGGACCCTCTGTCACAGTTGTAATCCTATAGTGCAGCAAGACACTGGTGGTAGCATTGAATGGAGAGAGGGTGGTGGAGCAGCTGGTATCAAAGACAGAATGAGAGCGTTCTTCAAAGAAAGTGATAAGGAATGGGAGAAAGATGCTGATGCTGAGGCAGCAGCATCACCACCTGCCCAGCCATTGCAAGTGCTTCTGGAGAAGAAGAAGACCCTTCTTCTCCACTCCCCCTTCACTAAAATCATGGTTGTGGTACTACTTTTACCTTTGGGAAAGAACAATGCAAACCTCAGTGCTACTTTTGATAGTACATGTTCCACAGGCATCTCAGTCGTGTGTGTCTTTTACCTGATACTCAGATAAAATTAGATGTTGGCTCATTTTTAGAAATCTAAATCTATCAACACTGCTGCTTGATAGCCATGTCCTACGGGCATTTACAATAAAACCAGCTTCACTGAATACCTGCTCCAACTTCATGCCTGCTGGTGTGCAGCAATTTTAAGTGCTGGCCACACACATTTTTATTTGCCAGTAGACAATGTGGTTATTGTTTTGGCTAAATCATGGCTATCCTGGAAGTATGCGGTAACCATCTCATATGCAATGGGACCACTCCTAGGAACTATACAGTGCTTGTGTTTATTGGTTACCAACCCTATCACAGGAACCAATGGGCCCTTGGCTCCTGGAGGGGCCTAGGGGCCAGCCCCCTCCCTACAGACCATGGATTATATTCATGCGGAGGATCCTTTGCTAGCTCCCCAGTCCCCTCTTGCGGCTAAGTCACCCTGTGCTTACTGGGGGCACAGGGTGACCAGGAAACCCAGTGAACACTTTTCCCTAGCCTTGTCAGGCCAAAGGATACCAGACCTCTCAAAAGACTGTAATTACTTTGAAAGATGTAAAAGATGCTTCACTCCAAAGTACATTACCCTGTTTTGTGTGTTCTGGCCCCTCTGTGACACTTGTACCCAGCCCTATTCCTTTGTCCCATTGTATAGTTAATTCACTCATGTCTGGCCCACTGTATCCTGTTGCCACCTACCCATTGTCCCATCACACAGTATGTTTACACTCCCATTGTATTCATTGTACTCCATGTTTCTACATTAATGTGTCTTCCCCCCACCCACTGACCCTTTGTAAGGATGTGTATTCCAATTGTACTATAGTTCCTCTTGGTATTATGTGCCCTTCCACCACCAGCCCCATTGTCTTCCCTTATATGGTTTGCAGTACATGTGTCCTATTGGATCCCAAAATGTGTGGGGAACTCATTATGTGTGTATATAAATCCTGTGTGTTTTACAATAAATCAGTTCAAATTTGCCCTTACACTAGTGTTGCCTGGTGTCTGGGGTGATCTCTGGGATACCGGCAGAGGTTTATCTTGTTCCAGAGAGGAGGAAGCTGCGACTGACAATGACACCCAGGCAGGGTGTCAGCTGGTACCATCACAAACTCATACTCTGGAAACAAATCCTATAGAGATGTGCCACAACCACCACAACAAATGTTAGACTGTAGCCTGTAAACATATAAATTGCTTTCTATGATGATGATGATGATGACATGTTGAGAGAAATGTCCAGGTATTTGTGTTGATGTCGTTGTTGCTGCTGCTGTTGATGGTATAAACCCTTGCATACTTATTTTTCACTATGCTTTCTACTACTTTTTTTGCCCTAATTTTTTTTCTCTCTATCATAATCCACAACACAAACCTTCACTTTATCTATATGCATATCTTTATATTCTTTCACAGAATCTGATTCCTCAGAGAGATGCTGCTCAGGCCTTGGCATAAATATAGAAATATTATGCTTAAAGCTGTGGTTCAGTAAAGGAGAAAGAATGTATTCTTCGTTGCTTTTACTGAACAAAATATAAGGATCCTGCTCAAAGCATGCTAACATGTCATTCACTAGGTGGTTCAGAATTGTGTTGTGATTATTGTAAGATTTATCAGCCACGAGCCTCAGTCTTTTCTGCTCTAAATATATAGTGAAAGTATCTCACTGATTCATGCCTCAAAAGGTTTCAAAAGCTCACATAAGTCACACATTAGTGGCCACTGACCAGGTGACTAGGAATGGGCGAACATTTTCGCCTCAAACTGAAATCGTTGAATAATGGCACTTTCTGCTTGGAGAAAAATTTCCTGCGAAAAGTGACGTTTTCCCACCTTTTCCGTCCATTAAATCCAATGGGAAGAAAAATATTTCTACACCACACAAAAGTTCTCTACAGCCATATAAAAGGCTGTCAGGCTCTCACAGCAGCCATTCTGTGTTTCTGAGAGGAGAGAGCAGCATGTTTTTTAGCTAGAGGAGATAGGCAAATAAAGGGGAATTGAAGCTTAGTTTAGGAAGTCATTTAGGTAGGACATTTGTTCTCTGTATTAGGGAAGTCTGGGGGCACTCTAGGTGATAAAAAGGGAGGAAGGAGGTTGTCCCCCAAATACTCCAAAATTCCATGTGACTGACAGGCAAGACAAAGGCAACCTATTTGCTTGCTGATCTTGCTGTTATTGTCCCTGTGCTGGGTGGAGAAGTCTGTGGAAAGACACTGCTGATTTTCTTTTTTGGTTATAATTTTTTTTGGACAGACTGTGATAAGACAACAGGGTGGACAACTTAAAGGGATAGTAATGTTTCATAATAAAAGCAGCTCTAATTAATCATCATAGTATTTGGACTTTGGAGAGTGTTATTTCAATTCTGCCAGAGTTGTAGTTCAAGAGTAATTCAATGACAAAGTATCCCCGTCCCGCCCCTTTTACTGATGTAACACTGCTCAGCCAGAGCAGAAGGGAGGTGCCCAGGTAGATTGCAGAGAGGGAAAGACCTGAAAAACTTGTCAAGGGGGGCATTGCTTTCATTGTTTTCATAGGAAGAAGATTGTCCCCTGCTGTTATCTGTCTGGTCTATGGACTGCATTCCACATCTGAGAAGAGATGGTTTACACTAGGGCAAAGGGGCGTGGGGGGGGGCATAAAGGTTTGAGAGATAAGACTTATATTGTTCTTCATGTTTTTTAAGGCCTACAAAATAAAATAAAGATAAAATGAAGTATTACTATCCCTTTAAAAAAATGAAATAAATAAAATAAATAAATAAATAAAAAAGAATAAAAAAATGAAATATCTTAGGTGACAGTGACAGACAGCTGACTGGGCTTAGGCAAGGCATCATACAGCTCCATCAGTTGTGTTGTGCACTGTACAGTAAAAAAACACAGTGTAGTTGCAGAATGGCCAGCAAACACACAAGGGTAAGGGAGAGGGGTGGAGGAGTGTAGGGACATGAGAGTAAAGTAGTAGTCCAAAAACTGACTGCAGCAATGGTTGTTGCAGCGTGTGCAATCAATGATGATGATCCCTTTACTCCAAGGGAGGATGCAGTTTGTCAAGGTCCCAGCAAAACTAGGTCCAGCACCACCAGTGCCAGTAGAAATATAGAACCATATAAGAAGAAACTGAAGAGGACAACAAGTCACATTCAAGTGTTGATGATGCTGGCAACAGCATAATAGAGAAAGGTGTATCAGCTGAACCGCCTGCTGCATCAGAAAGTGAGACACCAAAACACCTGTCCTCAAAGTAGTAGTGAATTTTGTTATAGTAAAAGTAAAAAGAAATTGTTTGAGACCTCCAAAAGCTTAGAGGAATATGAGGGTAGTAGTGGGCAAGAACTGTCAGGGGATGCTGATGCTGCTGAGGATGACCCAATGATGACTGATGATGATGCAGATCTAGAATATATCACTCCAGCATCCTTCTCTTGTTCAGATACAGATGAAGTTGAGAGTGAGGATGGTGACAATAAGATTAGCAGAAAGTCAAAGGCTGAATCTTCCACCACTTTTAAGGAGCACTGTGCCTGTCTATAAACCGTTTGAGAAAGCCATTGGAAAGTCTGACCCTGGATAAGCACAGATGTCAAAAAGCACACAGTCACCCTATCAGTCATCATCGGCATCATCGCCTCTTCAAAGTCCAAGTCCCACTCAGCCACACACACCTGTTTTGAGTACCCAGCAACAGCAACACAGGTTAACATCCACAGTGTTAGATATGAAGAGTACCTCTGGTGCTGCTGCTGTAAGTGCTGCACCTTTGACACCTAGCAGTAGTGGCAGTAGAATTACATCAACATCTAGCTCCAGTAGTAGTAGTAGCAGAAACCACACATGACAGACAAAGCCAGGACAAATATATTAACAGCAGCACAGATGAGGAGGTGGAGGACAGATGGTACCACTTCTATGACCGATAAGTAATGTGTGTCAATAATCTGAGGAGGATAGAGTATGAAAATGGTAAAAATACATACACAAATCACACCATGTCAATCCCTCACCACCATCACTAAAATACATATCAACCACTTTGTAGGTTGTACTTTATTTTTTTATTACTTGATATTAACATGAATATGTGCCAGTGTCACTTAAGCAAGAAAGCATTCTGCATGCTACCTAAATGACTTTCTAAACTAAGCTTTAATTCCCCTTTATTTGCCTATCTCCTCTAGCTAAATAACATGCTGCTCTCTCCTCTCAGAAACACAGAATGGCTGCTGAGAGAGCCTGACAGCCTTTTATTATTATTTGGAGATTTCAGTTTGAGGTGAAAATTTTCGCCCATCCTTACACATGACATCAATTCTTTAAATCTTTGTTTTCTACAAAGCAATAAGGCAGCAAGTCAACTGCCAACAGTCCGCATGCTTACTTTTGGATTATTTTCGTGATGTTTTTGACTCCTTAATGACTCAGAAAGTGTTGGATGGCATTACATAGCAGAACTGTGTAACTTTATTGATTTAAGAACATGACACCTTCTGGTCGATGTGGATTGGGATGTTGATGACCTGTATTGCTGATTACTCAGCAATAGGGAGTTTGACTTGGAAGTGGCATTGCTGGTCACTGACATGATGATTTTGTATTTTTAGGCATCTTTACTTGTTCAGAGTCAAACTTTCCAATGGATCTCTCAAACACAAACCAGAAAAGAGAAAACATACACCAAAAGCTCTTACCTTTGTTCATTGTCATTTTAATATGTAAGACAATATTAAAAAGGCTCCCCCCATACAACAACCCCCGCCAATAAAAATACATGGGATTAAGAAAAAGCCCAAGGGTGGTCTACACAAATAAACCAACTGGGGTAGATCAGGGCCTTATTATAGAACTTCAGTCAAAATACTAAGTAAACAGCAAATCACACATGCAGAACAGAGCAAGAAAACTGCAAGTTTCAAAACTAATACTTAAATCTGCTATAGAGTATGTATATATCCCACTCCTTTAATTCAATAACAGAGTAGTGTAGGAGGGAGAAAAGACCCAAAGCAAATTTCGTATTTTCCTCTGAACTCTTCAATAGGGGTGGGTGAAAAGTGAGAAAAATTTCCAACATGACTTTTTGCAAAAAACGAACAATTTTTCTCTTTTTGCGAATGCAAATTTTTTTTCTCCTTTTCCAGCAATTTTTTGCCTATTCCACGCATTTTTCACCTATTCCAACACATTTTTTCCAATTTCAACACATTTTCCTTCTATTCCAACACATTTTCACCAATGTTTCCTATGATGCAACATTTCCCAGCACAATATTACTTATCCTGAGGGATGTAGTGGAGAAATAAGTAGCTGAAAGTCAAAGTTGGGACTCCTACAGCAACATATACCTTGAAAAAGTTGTTAGCATGCAGAGTGCATTTGTCCTTTGCCCACAATACTAACTTCCTGCTTAAATGACACTGGCACATATGCATCACGGTATCAAGTAATAAAAAAAATAAAGTATAGCCTACAATGTGGCAGATGTGTATGGTAGTGGTGGTGGGGGACTGGCATGATCTGATTGGTGGCACCTTTTTTTTTTGAACTACCATTTTACTTCCACTTCCCTACACTGCTCCACCTTTCCCCCTCCCCCTTGTGTGTTTGTTGGACATCACTCAGCTACTGTGTGTGTTTTTACTCTCTACAGTACACAACTGATGGAGTGTGATGTCGTGCCTTAACCCTCAACCAAATTCTCAATGTTGTCTGCTGTCTATCAAGTCTGCCTTAGTCACAGAGCTCATGTCAGGCTCCCAGTCAGCTGTCTGTCACCTAATATATTTATTTGTTTAATTATTTATGCATTAAGTTTTATAATTTTTAAAATTGCATTTATTTTTTTTTAATTTGTCCACCATATCACAGTCAGTCCCCCCAAAAAATATATAACTAAAAAACAAAATCAACAACTTCTTTCCCCAGAATTCCCCAGCACAGAGACAATGAAAGCAAAATCAGCAAGCAATTCGGACCCCAGCTGCCTATATCTTGCCAGTTAGTCACACAAAATTTTGGGTTATTTGGGGTCAATCTCCTTCCTCCCTTCTTCTCCTCCAGAGTGCCCTCAGACTCTCTTAATAGAGAGCAACTGTCCTGCCTAAAAGACTCCCTAAACTAAACTTCAATTCCCCTTTATTTACCAATATTCTCTAGCTCAAAAACATGCTGCTTTCTCCTCTCACAAACACAGAACGGCATGCTGTGAGAGCCTGACACCCTTTTATATGGCTGTAGAAAAGGAGAGAAGGCTTATATGTGGTGGGGAAAAATTTCTTGTCACTTTTTGTAGGAAATTTTTCATGAAGCAGGAAGTATAATTTTTTGCCAATTTTGGTTTGAAGTGAAAGTTTAAACACATCCCTACTCTTCAACTGGGTTAATACAGCAAGGATGAACTTTATCAAGCCATTAGGTGACAAAATCTAAGTGATGATCAAATTGCCATGGCTTCGTCTTCCGTCCAACTTTTTCTAAAAGGTCCACATAAACACCAAATATGATCTCCTTGATTCCTATTTACAAAATCATGTCTTCTTTTGCAACGTCAACTTGAAATAACTTTATTGTTCATGTTAACAACACAATGATATTAGATGGCTAGAAGGCACTCATGTCATAAACGCAAGGCTCTTATAATTTACTTATTTATGTGTCCCAATTCTGACAAGAAATCAAATACTTTATTCCACACTTAACCTTTATGTAATCTTTATGTCTCCCTTTACCACTTTAAAAGGATAGTAATACTTCGTTTTAACTTTATTTTATTTTGTAGGCATTAAAAAAACATGAAGAATGATATAAGTCTTATCTCTCAATCCTTTATGGTTTGAGATATTCACAAGCAAAGTTCCCCTCCCCGCCCCTTTTACCTAGTGTAAGCCATCTCTTCTCAGATGTGGATCAGGTTGTATGACCAGACAGATAACAGCAGGGGACAATTTTCTTTGTATGAAAACAATGAAAGCCCTGCCCCCCTTGACAAGTTTTTCAGCTTTGTCCCTTATCTTAATTGAAGATTGTCCCTCTCTGCAGTCTACCTGGGCACCTCCCTTCTGATCTGGTTGAACAGGGGGGGATACTTTGTTTGTGAATATCTCTTAAACCATAAAGGTTTGAGAGATAAGACTTATATCATTCTTCATGTTTTTTTAATGCCTACAAAATAAAATAAAGTTAAAATGAAGTATTACTATCCCTTTAAATTGCTAAGCATTCGAACAGGGACCACACTTCCAATATTTCCCTTAAATTATAAACCGCACTTGTGGTGCTATATAAACATATTAATTCCTTAAAATGTTGAGTCATTACATGGTTTCGCATTCAATAATTCCTCTCTGGTGATCTAATTCTCAAAATTTAAATAGACAAATGTATTACTTACAGAACAACAAACATCCATTGTTTGTATTGTGTGCAATAGGTTAACTAGTAATAAACCCTTTAAAGGGGGCGTGGCCTGGATGGATATGGAGTAATTCACACATTTAGTGTGCTCTGGCTCGTCCTGTGGAAGTGATTAATTTATACACAAGCATCTGTTTTTTAATCATCCCTTTACATCCATCTTTATCTAGCCTTCACTAATGAGAGGTAAAAATGGGAAAACATCCTTCGTGAGGAAAGATTTTTGAAAGTTTTGGGAGACATGGCCTAACACTTTGTCAGCCTCCACTAGAATGAGTGACGCACTTAATACCCGTGCAGTTGCGCGGGAAGACCTGAAGAAGATGGACGCAATGTCTATTATACCTGCACTTCTCGGACACGGAGACAGTTTTGGAGACATAGAGACTAATCCTCCCTTAACAAAATTGGATCTAGCAAACATGATGGCGACTTTACTTGTGAAACATGCCCAATTCACGAAGGAAATCAGATCTACCCTGAAATCAGAACTAGAGGCCATACATACAGCCATAGTCCAACTGGGCAACAGGGTCACGTACCTGGAACATGAACATGAAAAATGTCATATATAGTCATATACAGAGTTTGTCAAATGATATAGACCTCACATTATGGTAATCTCAATATCCATTGCATCAACCAGATAATTTCCACTTTAATCTTCCTAGGAACTGGAACACCTAAGGTTTAGGCGTTCCCAAACATTTAACTTATATTTGTCTATCATCTCACCCCACTGACCTTTTGGGTCACACAGGTGTTATATATCACTTAAATGAACATCTCAACTTGTCTTTACTTTAACTGCCCAACACATACTTTTCATTATGAGACCTGCAGGGTCTCAAACTCTCCCTCCCTCCATTCCCCCCCCTTTTTTCCCATTCTTCTCAGACCTCTGTCTCCCATTGGGGAAATAGGTCGTTTGATGTCTACCTCATGCTACTGATTCATAACGCCTGCACTTAAAATTGCAACTATAAATGTCAGAGGGTTAAACTCACCTGAGAAAAGAAGAATGTTGCTGAAGGAATTTGGAAGATGGTGGACTGACATAATAATGGTCCAGGAAACTCACTTTAAGCTTTCTATTCCCCAAAAATTCCACAAATACCCCACCAAGTACCTTTCCTCAGCCCAGGAGAAAAAAAGAGGGGTCACTATTTTACTAAGAGCCAATCTCCCCGGGAATTTACTGGAAATGAAGGCAGATAGTAACAACAAACCAGCTATCATAGCGACAGTATATGGTCCCAACTCCAACCAGTTATCCTTTCTCACTCAATCCTTATTGCATCTAGATGACTTTGTGGATGATCCAATCATTTTAGTTCTGGATTTTAACATAGCATTAACCCCAGACATAGATTGCTATCTGGGGAAACCTAATTTTAAATTAGCCTACCTGTATCACCTTCATCTTAAATTGGGTAGTCTCTGTCTTTTGGATGCCTGTAGGATTCTACACCAAAGAGACAAAGATTACACTTTTTATTCCCACCCTCACAATTCATATAGCAGGATAGATTATCTCTTTATTTCACAAACACTATTACATCGCTTACAGTCTGCGTACATTGACACTTCCTCACTCACTGATCACTCTCCACTCTTGGTCAAATCATCAGTCCTTGGCTTTGTTGACCTTCCACGTCCCTGGTGGTTGAACAAGTTCTTGCTCCCTTAACCCAATCACTCGCTAGGCATCTGGAAGAATACTTCCTTCTAAATACCTTGGATGACACCTCAGTACCTGTAGCATGGGATGCTTATAAGAGTATAATGAGGGGACCTTATTTAAAATAGGGGCACGAAAGAAAAGAGAGAAGTGGTCACTTATTGATTCTCTTATTCATTATATTAGGTTTTTGGAAACCTCCCACAAAAAATGCTTTAATACATGGACACTACAAGAATTAACTCAAAAGAGGGAAGAACTGACTTCCTTACTGAGACAAAAAACACCATGAAGACATATATGTGGTACAAATACAATGAATATGTAGCAGGCAATAAATGTGGTAAATTATTACCTCTAGTTGTAAAGAAGCTCATCTGGCAAAGCACGGTCTCTCAGTTAACAGAACATTCAGTGACCAAACTTCACTCTCTTCCAGACATAATACGGGGGTTCCGTGACTTTTTCCAGAAACTATATAACCTTGAAGAAACACCGGACTCTAAAGTGAGGGACATTGATGACAGGTTGAAAAATGTTTTACACAAAGCGTGTGTTCCTGAATCAGAAATAGATCTTGCACTAGCATTGATGAAACTGGGAAAGAGTCCGGGACCAGATGGTTTCCCGGTATTTACTATCACTCCTTCAAACACATCCTAACTCCACATGTACTGGAAATGTACAATTCAGTTGGGGGGTCCTATTTCCGAAGCAATCTTTAGAAGCACACGTGATTGTTATACCTAAATCTGGTAAGGACAAATCTTTCTGTAGTAACTACAGACCCATCTCCTTACTGAAGATATTCGCTAAAATCATTGCTATATGCTTCAACCACATCTCTCCTCTCTACTACATCTGGCTCAATGTGGCTTCATGTCTGGCAGAAAAGTGAGGCATAATACCATCTCGGCGATATCATTAATTCACCTGGCTCTTAAGAAACAAACTCCGGCACTCCTTCTTTCTGCTGATGCTGATAAAGCCTTTGACAGCATCAGATGGTCTTACATTAGGGATGTTCTTCAAAATGTAAGTCTGGGACCTAATATGTTCTCTGCCTTAACTAGCTTGTACTCCACACCTTATGTTAGGGTTATGGTCAATGGAATTCTTTCTGATTCCTTCCCAATTTCGACTGGGACAAGGCAGGGTTGCCAACTCTTCCCATGATCTTTATTTTAGCATTGGAACCTTTATTGAATGTAGTCAGGTTAGATCCGAATGTTCAGGGCTTCAACTACACAGAACACGTGTTCAAGTTAGTGGCCTTCGCAAATTATGTCCTTTTCTTTATTTCAAATCCAATGACTTCTTTACCACATTTATTGTCCATATTACAGGAATAGTCCAATATTTCCCAGGCCAAAATAAATTATGATAAATCAGAGATCCTTAACCTTACGGTCCCAGTTGATACGGTAAATGCTATGAAACTATTCTATCCATTACCATAGGTGCAGGATAATATCTTGTAGTTGGGAACATTTGACAAGGGATCGAGAGTCCCTGACAGTATCCAGTTTCCGCCCTTTTATTCAGACAATTGAGTCCGAGCTTAAGCAATGGAATTCTTTATTTATCTCTTGGTTAGGGAGAATTCATTTAGTAAAAATGATAACCAGGTGGTATATGACTCCCTGTAAACTAGCTCGGATTTATCCCTCACACTCACATACCTGCTGGAGATGTAACACGTTCGAAGGAACACTTCTCCATATTTGGTGGACCTGCCCACTTATCACTCAGTTTTGGGTTGATATATTAACCAGCATCCACATGATTACAGGCCTTACGATCCCTACAAATCCCCCATTATGCTACTCCTGTATTCCGCAATGAATGAAGAAAAGATACCTAAACCGACACGACTACTTATATTCACACTATTAAAAACAGCCAAATCCTTGATTCCACTAAGGTGGAAATCAGCTGATTCCCCTACAATCTCTATGTGGTACTTAAAAACCATTGAGGTATTAGAGATGGAGAAACACTATGCAGCCATAATAGGATGCTAGTATGCTACCCTAAACTCATGGACACGTGGTATTCATGGATACAGTTCCAATGTGATAGTAATGATTGATGGTTATTCATTTTCTTTTTTTTCTGTTCATAGATATAGCACCCTAGCTGTAGAATTTCTTTGGACGGAGCTCCAATCTGACATTCAGTTGCACCCAGGTCTTAAAATTACGAAAGTCAGACTAATTTGACGCCGTTAGAGGTGCAAGTGATACCACTTTTTTGATTTTTTTTTTTATGTTTTATTTTAGGAATATACAGAGTTCTGTATTTTTTGTTTCCTCCTTCCCTCTCACCCAGTCCCCACCAGTAGCCCTTTGAGTACCTACCATTGCTTGTCAATGGCTGTACTAATTCCTATGTTAACTTATGTATGCTGTAATTTTATGTATACTGGATATTGCAATGTATCAGTTGTTATCTGTTGAACCTTTTCCAATAAAGATTTTTAAACTTAAAAAATAAAATAAAAAACCCCCCCTCTAAATTTGAATTTCTCATTTAATCCATATACAGATTCGCTATCAAACCTGAAAATCCATTGACTTTCTTTTTTCAATAGTACATTTGTTAAATTACCACCCCGTATACCTAACTTACACTAGTCAATAGAACGTTCCAGTGAAACGTTTGGATTTTTGTTATGATAAACCTGAAAATGTCTCTTTGCACTAAAAATGTTATTAATTGGGGTCTTATCTACAATTGATATACTATTTACACGTTCATATATTCTTCATCTTAATTACCTAGTATTCATGTAAACTACATCTCAGACAGTAGATAACACCCATAATTTTTAGTTGTAAAACTGTATAATCTTATACAGATTTTTGTTAATGTTATCCTTGAATTAATTCATAGACCTCATATAAGAACATGCTTTGACTGTATTACAGGCATAAAAAAACCACAAGAGGTGTCATCTTCCTCTTATGTTGTTGTAGTCTTTTAAAAAGACGGTACTCTTTTAACACATTATATTTATATAATATATCAATGCTTAATATTTTCTCACCTTTAGGTATTCCTCATATAAGGACCTGCTTCCAGCAAATTATTAGTTGCAGTTGGCTTTCTATACAAATCTGTGCCAATCAGGCCATGAGCACCTACTTTTATAGTTAGATTTTGAAAACTGATAGACAATTGAGACAATTCTGATGTCAATATAAGATTTAATTCATTCTGATTCAAATGAGTAATAAACTCTTCACATTTCTCATTAGAGCCTTTCAAAATAAACAGGAAATCATCTATATAACAAATCCAAAGATGCATCTTACTTGTAAATTCAAGAAATTGTTTCAAGGAGACAACCTTGTGCACATATGTGGGAGTGCAGTCTTTCACATACCATTACCTCTCAAATGTATAAAAATACAAATACAAAGAAATTATGGGTGAGACTAAGTCACAGTAGTTGAAGAATGAGCATATTTAAATCCTCTCCGGGAAGATAATGGTCATGGAAAAAAACAATGTTATTAACCCCTTAATGACACAGGACGTACATGTACCTCCTGTGTGGGTGTCACTTAGTGACAGAGGACGTACATGTACGTCCCGGAAATCCGGCTCCCCGCGCGGCTGCGCGCCGTTCGGGGACTCCGGATTATTTTAAAAAAATAAAAAAAAATGTTAGACGGACGTTAAGTGACGGCCGCGTCTGCACGCGGCCGTCACTAAGGGGTTAATATATAGTTCATGTGGTATACAGGAATACAAAGATTCCACATCACATATTACTAAAAATACTCCAAGTGCCAACTGCATATAATCTAATTTAAATCATATTTCTTTGTTATTTTTTTTATTTTTACCTGTCACCGTCAACAAAAATGTAGTACTCTCGTGTGAGTACATCTCCTTTTCCAACTCTTTGCCTATCTGCCTGTAGACAGAGTCAAGAAAATGTCAGCAGTTTCTTGTCTCTTTCCCAATTTCACTGCAGTCTTAGTTTTTTATAGGACAGGATGAGAACTGACCTTATAATATTCTGGTCCCACTTCTTCTGGTTGTTGTAGGAGTCAGTGTCAGCTGTACATGTCTTTCTCTTAGATACCATTCTGCAAATTATTCTGTACGTCAGCGACAGAGGCTCAGCCAGCTCAAACAGGAACTTGGATCACTTGTGTTTTTCAGTTAAACAGGATATTTGGATATTTTGGATAAATCTGCTTTCTTCCTTCCCACTCTCCCCAAGCTCCCCGAACACCAAGAACAAATTGACCAACAAATACTCTAAACTAAACTCTACATTCTTCTCAAATCTTCTCTAGCACCATCAATATGCTGTTTTCTTTCTCTCTCTTACTCTCTAACAAACACAGAATAACAAACCATGTGGACCTGACACCTCTTTTATACTATCATGGCACAAAAAAAAGAGAGATTTCCCGTGTGTGTGTATGTGTGTGTTTGTGTTTGGGGGGATGGCTTAATTCCTACAACTTATTTCAATGCAATGACTAGGCAGAAAAAAAGTGGTACTCTTGTGAAAAATGTCATGTATGCAGGGAAGTGCCATTTTTCTCCTGTTACACTTCTGAGGCAAAATGTTTCACCCATTCCTATTCAGGATCAGGACTCAGACCATAGGTTCTCAGATCTTTGCCTAGTATGTCTCCTCTGCCCTGTCTTTGCATGGACAGTGAGTGTGACAACATTGAATATGTTATGTGACCTACATGAGGATACGTGGGACTTCCCTTTTTTGAGGAGGGGTCAGGACCAAGGAAGATGCTGTGTGACATATCAAGATATTATTGAATGGCACCTTTATGTGCTGAATGAAGAATTTGACACATGTCCCTATTAATTATAGTATTGATTCATATCAAATGATGAATAGCAAATTTATTTGAACTGCCACCGATTTCAAATTGGTTTGGCACTAAAGTCGGAAATTATTGCTCAAAAAAATTTTGAACTGTCAAAAATAGCCATTTGTGACTGTGACTAAACAGCAAAATGGCTGATATCAATCAAAAACTGAAAAAATTGTCCATAACAGGGCTGATTGAATGAAGCCCATTGACTGTTCCAGCTTCTTCAACATTCAACATTGTTCAAAGTGTTTGTAGAAGTGATTGGTGAAACAAATATAATCTGGATCACTTCTCTTGATCCATAAAGTTTATTATAGCTGAATGTGTTTGGAAATTAGCCTGGCATATATAAATCAAAGTTGTGGGAGGGTCTGAAAGCCCTTTATTGTTCCATGGATTTTCCATGTATGCAGGGGGGGAACATCCTTTACTACTAGCAGTGTTTGAATAACGCTTCTCAATGGCCCCTCCTTTTGACCCTCTCCAGCCCTTCCATCACCGTCATTCTCCCTTTCTCCCCTCAAAGCCTTCATTATCTCTGTTCTCTTTCTTTTTTTATTCTTCACTTAACCATGAAGCTTTCTCCACCTTGACTAACATGAAGTCTCCCTTTACTCTGCTGTCAGCATTTATATAAATATACTTGGCTTCCAGTTAAGGTCTCTACTGTCATAGTTAGTCTTTCTTTAATTGTTTGGGTCATCATCTTTCTTGCTCCTCTTTTTGTCCTCAATCCAATCATAGTCAGTTTTTGCTTC
The DNA here is from genome assembly GCA_037306005.1 of Rhinophrynus dorsalis. Taxonomy (NCBI): domain Eukaryota; kingdom Metazoa; phylum Chordata; class Amphibia; order Anura; family Rhinophrynidae; genus Rhinophrynus; species Rhinophrynus dorsalis. The sequence goes on from CM074718.1 coordinate 580,928,173, forward strand.
TCTTAAAAGGTTACATTTCCTGGCCAATCTTATTCAACTTCCTTTTCTTGTCTTCCTTCTGCTGCTTAGTCAGGGATGTCATATGTATGGCACTTTTCTTCTTCCTTTTCCAATCAAACTCAGCCTCTGCCACTTGACCTTAGTACGGATGTCCTGGGAAAGCATAGCTAGCCTTCCTTTCTTCTGTCACTCTTTGGCAGTTAGGGATGTCACATGTTCTCTCCTCATCATCACCAAGCTGTTACTTCAACAAATCCTTCTTCTCTCAGTGTCTGGCCAGTGCCAATACTCTGGAAAAGAAGTATTGCTTATTCTGTTCACATATCAGTTTCAGTCTTTCCTTTCCTCTCCTTGCATTCAATTATTTTGATTCAAGTTCTACAGACTCTTCTCATACCCAAAACCCAATCTAGAACAGAATGTTTTCTCATGGGGAAGTATGTCTTTTCTGGAAGTCTAAAGATCACTGACTTTCCAATAGGATGTCTACTCCAGAATAGGGATGGGCAATAATATTTGCCTCCAACTGAAATTGGTGAATAGTGACACTTCCCGCTTGGCGAATAATTTCCCTTGACAAGTGCAGTTTTTCTACTTTTTCCGTTTTTTTTGCCTAGTTCACTGCATTGAAATCAATGGGAAGAAAACATTTTTCCCACCACATGAAACTTTTCTCTACTCTTCTAGAGCCATAAACAAGAGAGTCAAGCTCTCACAGAATGCCATGCTGTGTTTTTTGTGAGGAGAAAGCAGAATGTTTTTTGAGCTAGAGAAGATAAGGGAACTGAAGTTTAGTTTAGGGAGTCTTTTAGGTAGGACATTTGTTCTCTGTATTAGGAGAGTCTGGAGGCACTCTCGGGAGAAGAAAGGAGGAAGGAGGTTGACCCCAAATACCCCAAGATTTCATGTGCCTGACTGCAAGACACAGGGAGCTTGGGACCTATTTGCTTGCAGATCTGTTACGGTTTTCTGACACTCAGACAAAGGTTAAAAGCAAGGGGGGTAATGTGGTATTAATGAATGAAGAGATGTATATCAAGGAAATTAAAAGACAATTACAAAATAGATGGTGTTATGAGTCTTTGGCAGGGGATCCAACTTTGGAAATACAGCAGAAGTTAAAAAGTAAACTGGAATAGGCATTGGAAGAAAAGCTCATTAATAAGCAGGAATACAAATATATGTTTGTAGAACATCCTGTGCTTCCAACTTTGTATATATTGCCAAAGGTCCATAAATCATTGACAAATCCTCCTGGCCGCCCAGTAATCTCGGGCATTGGCAGTGTCACTGAATATGTTAGTAGGTATGTAGATACACGTTTGAAATCTTTTGTAACAAATTTGCCATCATATGTTAAGGATACCGGAGAGGTTATCCAACGATTATCAAACTTATGTATTAAAAATGATGCGTATCTAGTAGTGTTGAGCGAGCGTGCTCGGCCGATGCTCGGATCGGCTCGAGCATCGCTCTGCTCGGCACATGGCGGTACTCGTACGAGTACCGCCATGTGCTCGCCCGACAAGCTCGGGTGAAGAGGATCTGTGCCGGAAGAGGCACAGATCCGAAGAAGCTCCGCTGGACCACCAGGGAATGGAGGTACGGGGGCATTGCGGAGATGAAGGGGGCATTGCGGACATGAAGGGGGACATTGTGGAAGAGGGGCATAGACTCTATGCCCCTCTTCCACAATGTCCCCCTTCATCTCCGCTATGCCCGTCTTACACAATGTCCCCCTTCATGTCCGCTATGCCCCTCTTCCACAATGTCCCCCTTCATCTCCTCTATGCCATAGAGGAGATGAAGGGGGACATTGTGGAAGAGGGGCATAGCGGAGATGAAGGGGGACATTGTGGAAGAGGGGCATAGAGTCTATGCCCGTCTTCCACAATGTCCCCCTTCATCTCCGCTATGCCCCTCTTCCACAATGTCCCCCTTCATCTCCTCTATGGCATAGAGGAGATGAAGGGGGACATTGTGGAAGAGGGGCATAGCGGACATGAAGGGGGACATTGACCAGGCACCCTCCGCTCATCAGAGCAGGGGGTGCCTGGTTTGATGCTCGAGTGCTCCCATTGTATTCAATGGGGCTCGGGTGCTCGGCCGAGCACTCGAGCAGCAGGGGGTGCTCGGTCAGAGCACCCGAGCACCCGAGCATCACGGTGCTCGCTCATCACTAGTATCTAGTAACATTAGATGTTGAATCGCTATATACCTCAATCCCTAATCAAGTAGGAATACGGGCATGTCAACAGTATTTGGAGTCTCGAAGGAGGGACTTTGCACATCAAAATGAGTTTATTATTGAATTATTGGAGTTTATCCTTAATAATAATTGTTTCCTGTTTGGCAATAAATACTATAGACAGTGTCAAGGAGTAGCCATGGTGGCGACGTGTGCCCCGACCTACGCATGTCTCCACCTTGGCTGGTGGGAGCAGTCTGTGGTGGTGGATGTGCGTGGGTTTGGGGAACACGTCGCCCTCTGGATAAGATACATAGATGATATTTTTATGAAATGGGAGGGCACAAAACAAGAGTTGGATTCCTTTGTGCTGGAATTAAATCAGAATGACTTTAACATTAGATTGACTTGCTCAAGTGATTTGTTGGAAGTTGACTTTTTGGATCTTAAAATTTATAAAAGGATGGACTGTTAAAAACAAAAACTTTTTGTAAAACGACAGCATGCAATACGTTATTGCATGCGAAAAGTCACCATCTTCCTTCTCAGATCAAAGGTATACCATATGGTCAATACCTGCATTTGAGAAGGAACTGTAGTGACATAGACATATTTAAAGAACAAGCTAAGGATTTAACTAATAGATTTTTACAAAGAGGATATTCATTCAAAGTTTTGAAATGCAGTTATAAAAAAGCACTTACAAGATAGGGAGAGTTTGATATTTAATGTGAAGAAGAAAAGAGCTGTAAGAGATGATAGGGTTCGATTTATTACAAAATATGGTTCTCACTGGCAAACATTAAGATCTCTCTTATCGAAACATTGGAGTATTCTAACGCAAAATCCATCTATAAGAAAAATAGTGGGGGATTTCCCGGCTCTTGTGGGTAAAAGAGCACCAGATTTGCGGGATGGTTTGGTTAGACGTTATTATGATAAAGAGGAAAGAAATAAAACATGGTTAAATAAAATATATTGAAAGGTACATATAAATGTGGTACATGTAGGGCATGTAATTATATTCAAAAAACGGATGTGTTTTATAATTATGATGCGACTAAAATGTTCAAAATAAAGATGATGATCAATTGCAGAACGAAGGGGGTGATCTACCAAATGCTCTGTCCATGTAATAAAATTTATGTGGTAAAGACAAAAAGAGAATTTAGGAGGAGAATTTTGGAGCATAAGTGTGATATTGAAAATAAAAATATGAATAGTTCAATTGCTAGAAATTTTTTGGAGTATCATGGAGGAAAGGCTAAGGATTTAAGAGCCATTGGTATGGTCCATATAAAGAACAATAAAAGAGGTGGAGATTTAGATCTCAAACTTTTGAGATGTGAAACAAAATGGATCTCTCCGTCGTCGTCTTCTTGCTGATAGATTTTATCCATCAGTTGTGATTTTTGGATACCGAGGCTTGAGCCTCACTAGTCCATCTTCTCGGGTTGGGTTTTAAGTCGCAGGTTTGGATTCTTCTTGGTCTGTGTTGACTTGTCACAGTTGGGTTGGTTTCACAGGGTCTTCGCTGTGATGGGCCGCGGGTAGCGGTCAAAGGGGTTTGCAGTGGTGGCAGTGAGTTTTCTGATCAGAGGGTTCGGGTTCTGATCCAGTCCTTGGCAGAAGTTCTTACTCAGCTTCGCTGGGTGTTCGTCCAATATCTTGATGTCCAGCTCCCTGTGAAGGTCAGCTGTCCTTATGAATCTTTGTGCTCCAGACGATATCCGCAGGGCCTTGTTCTGGACTCTCTGAAGACTCTTCAGGTGTTGCTCATGGCAAGTGATCCATGCTGGGGAGGCATACGTCAGGGTAGATCTGATGATTGCCTTGTAGACGTTGATCTTTGTCCGTAGTGGCATGGACTTGGTCTTCAGGAGTGGGTACAGTGCTGCCATCTTTCCTGTTGCCTTCTGCTGAGTATTCTCAATATGGCTTCCCCAGTTGAGCTTGCTGTCCAGGGTCACACCGAGGTAGCGGCTGCTGCTCTCCCACTTGATGGTCTGAAAATGGATCTATACCTTGGGTTCATTATATCCTGCCGGTTTAAATGAAGAGATACAATATAATATGTTTTTGTAAATTTTATTTTGATGATGAAAAAGATAGATTATTGGGGTATAGAAAGTGGGTATTTGTATGGTCCCTTTAAGAGATAGTATTTATTATTAAAAAAGACATATTGACTGAGATTGAGGGCAATTGATATGATCCTTATTTTTATGTTTCTGTATCTGAGTTAAAGGGTTAAATTGAATATGCTATGGTGAGATGGACAGGGCATGTGAAGGGAATTTGGATTGCTGTCCGATCTGGTGTTCTCCGATTATATACACACACAGCCTTTTGTTTAGAAATGTTACTATGACAACACATATTTATTTCCGGGTTAATGGTTTAAAAGGAGGAAATCCAGAAGGGCATATTGATGTGCCTTGAGAAAGCCCGCGGTAACGCGGACGAAACGCGCTGGCAGTTGAAGTTAACACTTGAACGCTAAGGATCGAGGAATGATGACGATGTTTAAAAGGGTGGAAAGAGATATGCTTTGCAGATGGTGATTGATGTTATAAAAGATATAATACAGAAAATATTGCACTTCTTAAGTAGACAACAGATGCAGGCTCTGAAAAGTTATGGTGCTCATGAGGTTAATGGAGCTTTATTGATGGTGACGAGGAGAAGGGATGAATATTTATGAGAAGATCCAAGGGGCAACGTGTGAATAGTGGCAGCTCCAGATAGGGAGCGAACAGGTATGGATTTTATGAGATATATGCCGGCGGAGGATTATGAACATACAGCATAAAAGGCATATTGGGATGATTTACCTCCGACTTACCTTTGGTTGTCCGCTAGACTCCGTTGCTGGAAACATGCATATTTTTATATATTATCTATTGGAAAAGTTTTGCATGTTGAAATTAAAATTTCCGTACTCCTCATGAATCATTTCATCGTTGAATGGTCACTAATATATCATCATTCATACCTCATACTGTTGTCCTTAGTGGTGCTTGTATGTGTCATCTGGATTCATCTATATGGATTGTTTATATGTGCTGATTGGACTGAGCGTGATATGAAGGAATTCATCCATCTTCATTGACATCTGCACGTTAATTGGGTGTTATTAACTCATGCTTTACTAACTTTCATTTCAGCCATTATTCATCATTTATGCTTTTTGATCTACAGTTTTTGTATACATTGGCGCCAGTGTTTGTTTTTAGATGGGGGAGGGTGTGTGTGTGTGTGTAGGTGTATGCTCCTATCATATTTAAATATCTTTTTAAAGGTTAAAAGCAAAAACACAGTTTTATTGAAATAAAATTAAAGAACAGCGCCCCTGGGGGCCAGGACAGGTATAAACGGGTAATGACAGAAATACAGGCCCAAATATGTAGGAGCAAACAGTAATGATCAGAATAAATGTAGGAACAAGGGTTAATGCTTAGAGTCTCTGTGATGGTAATTAGCCAACGCCCAGCAGGTATTATCAGTCTCTAGATAGTGCAAAGGAAGGTGCAGTAGGCTACTGAACTGAATCACTCTCAGATAGCTGTACAATAGGACGCCCAATGATACAGAAAAGACTGGCCAGAGCTGAGCCAATACCGGAGGAAAGCCACTGTTGGAGCTAATGGGACCAGAACCTGGAACGCCCTTAGTTCTCTCAATGGAAGAAACCCTGCGTGTGCCAACGGGACCAGAGCCAAGAACACCCCTTGGGTGCCACAACGGAGAAACACTGCACAAGTGATCTGAGAGCCAACGCACTGGTAGTGCGATAGATAACGTAACACAGTGAGCACTTTGAGACCAGAGCCAAGACACCCTTCCGGTGCCGTCACAGAGCAACACACTGCAAGAGCTAACAGAATGCCCACTAACACCAGGCAGTGCAATCACGGAACTGAACGAGCACCTGAATGGAAACTGCTCTGCTAGTGTTAAACGGATAGGCTCGATCAATAAGGCACAGGCTCAGTAAGTGTTAAATGGCTCGGATGGAACACAACAGGCTTGGCAAGTGTACAGATACAGGCTCAGTATCGGAGGCAACCAGCACAACAAGGGTATCTGACAGGTTCGGTAACGGAGGCAACAGCTCAGCAAGGCTATTCAGACTGGCTCGGTAACAGAGGCAACAGCTCAACAAGACCCAAGCAGACAGGCTTAGGAACGGAGGCAACAGCTCAGCTAGCAGAGAAGTGATTAGTCAGAGAGATACTATCAGCACAGTTCAGAATGTCACCGGTAGGCGACTGAGATCTCACAGTAACACAGGAAACAATCACGGAGCAGGAGCGTCAGCTGGATGATGCCTCTCCTCCAAGGGAGTATGCAGTTTTTCAAGGTCCCAGCAAAACCTCCAACACCACCAGTGCCAGTAAAATTAAAGAACCATATAAGAAAATATATAAGAAGAACACTGAAGATGGAAATGTCACATTCAAGTGTTGATGATGGCAATAGCATAAAAGAGGAAGGTGTAGCAGATGAACCGTCTGCTGCATCAGACAGTGAGATAAACAAGCACCAAAACACCTATCCTGAAAGTAGTAGCGAACTTTGTTACAGTAAAAGTAAAAAGAAATTGTTTGAGACCTCTAAAAGCTTAAAAGAATATAAGGGTAGTGGTCAAAAATTGACAGGTGATACTGCTGCTGCTGAAGATGACCTAATGATGACTGATGATGCAGATCTAGAATATATCCCTCCAGCATCCTTCTCTTGTTCAGATAAGATGAAGTTGAGAGTGAGGATGATAACATAACCATAAAGACAAAGGCTGAATCTTCCACCACTCAGAAGGAGCAGTGTGCCTGTCTATAAACTGTTTAAGAAAACCATAGGAAAGTCTGAACCTGGACAAGGTAAGATGTCAAAAAGTACACAGTCACCCTATCAGTCATCATCAACATCATCGACTCTTCAAAGTCCAAGTCCCACTCAGCTGCACACACCTGTGCTGAGTACCTAGCAGCAACAACAGCAGCAACACAGGTTATTAACATCCACAGTGTTAGATATGATGAGTGCCTCTGCTGCTGCTGGAAGTGCTGCACATTTAACACCTAGTAGTAGTAGCAGTAGAATTGCATCAACATCTAGCTCCAGTAGTAGTAGTAGTAGTAGCAGCCCCTCAGGAACCCCTCAGTCCACAAAGTCCACAGTATGGAGATACTTCACTCAGGACACTAAAGCTAAGCATGTTGCTATCTGTTGTCTGTGCAAAAAGCATGTGAGCAGGGAGAAAGCAGGTTCACTCCTAGACACCTCCTTTATGAGATCCCACCTGCAGAACAACCACAACCAACTCTAAAAGTTCCCAGGGATATGGGGCAGAAAAAAGAAGAAGTAAAGTTATTTATGTGTCAGAGTGTGTGCTACTGCCAACAGTTAATTCACTCCAAATACCACCTATGGCTCCTGCTGCAGAGTATGATGACTCTGGCTTTGCTGTAGGAGATGGCAAGATTCATAGACTGCCACATATGCTGCTCTACCTCCACCTCTTCTAGTCATGTTGTTAAAGCAATAAATATCCAGGGTTCTTATGCCATGTCCTGCCAACCTACACTGACTGAGTTCCTGGGGACGACTCAAAAACATCACAAAAACAATCCCATAGTACACCTGAGGAATGGCAAGGTTGCCAAGATGTTGGCAGTAGTGATGAGCGAGCACCCCAATGCTCGGGTGTTCGGGTGCTCTGACCGAGCACCCCCTGAGGCTCGAGTGCTCGGCCGAGCACCCGAGCCCCATTGAAGTCAATGGGAGTACTCGAGCATTACACCAGGCACCCCCTGCTCTGATGAGGGGAGGGTGCCTGGTCCATAGGAAAAGGGCAGAAAAGGATGGAAACACCACAGAAATGGTTCAGGGACAGCATAGGGAGGATGTCTGGATGCATCTTGGACTCCAACATTGCTGCTGGGAACGATCTTTCGCCCGTAGTACGCCATTTTTACAGACTGACCGTAAAACACACAAAAAGGAAAATAAAAACGACTTTAGGCGAAAAATTGTTACCAAACAATATTTGCTGTATATTTACTTGTATATCATCTGCAAATTCTCCCAAAAATTTCCTCGATTTTTCTGAACTGAGGCCATGATTAAGAGCGAAACGTGCGCAGAGGAAAATTCTCCCAAAAATTTCCTCGATTTTTCTGAACTGAGGCCATGATTAAGAGGGAAACGTGCGCAGAGACAAATTCTCCCAAAAATTTCCTCGATTTTTCTGAACTGGGGCCATGATTAAGAGGGAAACGTGCGCTGAGCCGACCATCTAAAACATTATGGGTGAGGGTCTGCTGCGGAGCTGACCATCCTAAACATTATATGCGAAGGCCCGCTAGTGAGCTGACGCTATAAAACATTATATGAGAGGGCCCGCTAGAGAGCTGACCCAATAAAACATTATATGAGAAGGCCCGCTGGTGAGCTGACCTATAAAAAAATTGTCAAACAGCGCCCGCTGGTGAGCTGGCCCTATATAAAAATTATATCACAGGGCCCGCTGGTGAGCTGGCCCTATATAAAAATTATAGCACAGGCCATATGGAAGAGGAGGAGGAGGATGAGAAGATTAAGAGTCAACCATATACCCGTTTTTTGGGTGGAAGGGGTGAATGGGAATACAGAGTATTCACATCATTGTAAATAACATATATAAAGTGAGTTTATGTTCCCCCGGGGCTTTCCTCCAGTGGAGTGGAGAAGTCAGGGGAAATTCAGGCCTTGTTCATTTTTATAAGTGTCAACCTATCAGCATTGTCGGTGGAAAGGCGGATACGCTTATCTGTTATGATGCCACCAGCAGCACTAAATACCCGCTCAGACAGAACGCTGGCGGCAGGGCAGGCCAGCACCTCCAAGGCGTAGAGTGCCAGTTCATACCACGTGTCCAGCTTGGACACCCAGTAGTTGTAAGGCACAGAGGGATCATTGAGGACGCTGACACGGTCTGCTACGTACTCCTTCACCATCTTCCAAAACTTTTCCCTCCTTGTGACACTAGGCTGCGCATCAGGGTGAGGGTGCTGGCGGGGTGTCATGAAGGTGTCCCACGCCTTGGAGAGTGTTGCCCTGCCTTTCTCGGAACTGCTGTGTGCTCCCCTTTTCTCCCCTTCTCGGTGGGCCAAGGTAGCACGTACTCTGCCGCCAGCGTTGTCAGATGGAAAATTTTGGAGCAATTTTTCAACAAGAACCTTCTGGTATTGCACCATTTTGCTTGTCCTCTCCACCGGAGGAATGAGAGATGAGAAATTCTCTTTGTAGCGGGGGTCCAGAAGGGTGAACACCCAGTAATCTGTGTTGTCTAAAATGCGTACAACGCGTGGGTCACGGGAAAGGCAGCCTAACATAAAGTCAGCCATGTGTGCCAGAGTACCAACAGTCAAGATTTCGCTGTCCTCACCAGGAGGATGACTCTCAATATCCTCATCCTCTTCCTCCTCTTCTGCCCACCCACGCTGAAGAGATGGAACTAAAGTTCCATGGCTACCCTCTGTAGCGGAGGCAACCGTGTCTTCCTCCTCCTCCTCCTCCTCCTCCTCCTCCGCCTCCTCCAATTGTCGCTGAGAAGACGAAGTGAGGGTGCTCTGGCTATCACCTTGTGTAAGCTCTTCCTCCCCCATTTCCACCTCTTCCACATGCAAAGCGTCGGTTTTAATTGTGAGCAGCGAGCGTTTCAGTAGACACAGAAGTGGGATGGTTACACTGATAATAGCGTTATCGCCGCTCACCATCTGTGTCGATTCCTCAAAATTGCGTAAAACCTCGCAGAGGTCTGACATCCATTCCCACTCCTCACTTCTGATTACAGGAAGTTGAACGGAGAGGCGACGACCGTGTAACAGCTGGTACTCCACTACTGCCCTCTGCTGCTCACAAAGCCGGGCCAACATGTGGAAGGTGGAGTTCCAGCGCGTGCTCACGTCACACAGCAGCCGGTGAGCTGGCAATTGTAAGCGCTGCTGCAGCTTCAACAGGCCGGCCGAAGCTGTAGATGACTTACGGAAATGTGCACACACGCGGCGCACCTTGGTCAAGAGATCATGCACATTGGGGTAGGTTTTTAGAAATCGCTGAACCACTAAATTAAATACATGCGCTAGGCATGGTACGTGTGTGAGCTTGCCGAGCTCCAAAGCCGCCACCAAGTTACGCCCATTATCACACACAACCATGCCTGGTTGCAGGTTGAGTGGCGAGAGCCACTGCTCGGTCTGGTGACTAATCCCCTGCAACAGCTCTGAGGCCGTGTGCTGTTTGTCCCCAAGGCAGATCAGCTTCAGCACGGCCTGTTGACGCTTCCCCACTGCAGTGCTACACTGCTTCCAGCTACTGGCTGATGGGGGAGTGGCGCTGCGTTTAGAGAATTCGGAGGTGGAAACGGAGGAGGAGGAGCCAATAACGTAGGTGCTGGCGGAAACCCTGATGGAGGTAGGGCCCACAATCCTCGGCGTGGGTAGCACCCGTGCCATCCCAGGGTCCGAGTCGCTCCCAGCCTCCACGACATTCACCCAGTGTGCCGTCAGGGAAATGTAGTGTCCCTGGCCACAAGCACTTGTCCATGTGTCAGTCGTTAAGTGGACCTTCCCAGTAACTGCGTTGGTCAGGGCACGGGTGATGTTACGGGACACATGGTGGTGTAATGCGGGGATGGCACACCGGGAAAAGTAGTGGCGGCTGGGGACCGCGTACCGAGGGACAGCTGCTGCCATCAGGCTGCGGAAGGACTCAGTGTCCACAAGCCTAAATGGCAGCATTTCGATGGCCAGTAATTTGGAAAGGTGTGAGGTTAGTGCTATGGCCTGTGGGTGGGTGGCTGGGTACTTTCTCTTGCGCTCAAATGCCTGGGGTAACGACATTTGGACGCTGTGCTGGGACAGGGAAGTGGATGTGGTCGCTGATGGTGCTTCAGATGGTACAGGTGCAGGGCGGGAGGTATGCGGGCCTGCGCCTTCGACAGGCGATTGGCCGGCACTGAAAACAGGGGAAGAGGAGGCAGTGGTGTGGCCTGCAGACACAGATGGGCGATCCAGGCGTTCCTCCCACTTACTACGGTGCTTGGATGCCATGTGTCGGATCATGCTGGTGGTGGTGAGGTTTCTAGTGTTCATGCCTCGGCTCATTCTGGTGTGGCACAGGTTGCAAACTACAATTCTTTTGTCGTCCGCACTTTCCTTAAAAAAACGCCATACCGCGGAACACCTACCCTTTGGCAAGGTAGATTTACGCAAGGGGGTGCTCCGTGGAACATTTGCGGGCCGGTTTGGTGCGGTCCGCCTTCTTTCTGTAGCCACACCACTGCCTCTTCCAGCCTGTTGCGGTGCTGCAGATGGCTCACCCTCAGGACTGCTGTCATCGCTCGGCTCCACACCTTCCCAGGTGGGGTCAGTCACCTCATCGTCCACCAAGTCCTCCTCCACTTCCTCACTCTGATCATCCTCCTCAAGTCTTGATCCCACCACATACTCAGTCATTGACAACTGTATAACATTCTCCTCAACAAGGTCTTGAGACGGAAATAGTGGTTGATTTAATGGCAACTGTGTCTCATCATCATCATCATCATCCACTACTTCCTTTGACCTTAAATGCCGTTCACATCTGTCATCTTCTTGTGATTGGGTAGCCTCTAGAGGTTGTGAATCAGGGCACAAGATGTCATGTTCCTCTGCAAGCGTGCTTGGAGAGAGGGTCAAATGAAGGATTGGTGATGAGACGAGCTCCTCACTATATCCCAGTGTGGGATCACTTCTTTGACCAGACCGTGTATGGTGGGAGGAAGGATGATCAGAGTGAGGATTATTTTGACCAGACTCTTGGCTACTGAGAGTGGACTTGGTGGAAGACAGGGTGGTGCTTAACCGACTGGAAGCAGTATCAGCTGTCATCCAACCGACCACCTGTTCGCAGTGGTCGGACCTCGAGAGTGATGTCCTGCGACGCCCTATAAAATTACACATGAAGCTAGGTATGGTGGATGTCTTTCTTTCTTGTGCTCTGGCACCAGGCACAGTTTCTCCGCGTCCTGACCCGCGCCCTGAACTTTCAGGATCACGTCCACTTCCCCGTCCCTTTTTACCCGCCTTCTTCATCTTACACAGAATATGTGACTTTAATATTTGAGTTTGAAAACTTAACACTATTTCTTACTATTCTGCAACTGTGCAGAGTACACAGAATAGGCTGCTAAACGGCGGTGAAACACACTGAATGGAATATGTGACTTTAATATTTGAGTTTGAAAACTTAACAGTATTTCTTACTATTCTGCAACTGTGCAGAGTACACAGAATAGGCTGCTAAACGGCGGTGATACACACTGAATGGAATATGTGACTTTAATATTTGAGTTTGAAAACTTAACAGTATTTCTTACTATTCTGCAACTCTGCAGAGTACACAGAATAGGCTGCTAAACGGCGGTGAAACACACTGAATGGAATATGTGACTTTAATATTTGAGTTTGAAAACTTAACAGTATTTCTTACTATTCTGCAACTGTGCAGAGTACACAGAATAGGCTGCTAAACGGCGGTGAAACACACTGAATGGAATATGTGACTTTAATATTTGAGTTTGAAAACTTAACAGTATTTCTTACTATTCTGCAACTGTGCAGAGTACACAGAATAGGCTGCTAAACGGCGGTGAAACACACTGAATGGAATATGTGACTTTAATATTTGAGTTTGAAAACTTAACAGTATTTCTTACTATTCTGCAACTGTGCAGAGTACACAGAATAGGCTGCTAAACGGCGGTGAAACACACTGAATGGAATATGTGACTTTAATATTTGAGTTTGAAAACGTAACACTATTTCTTACTATTCTGCAACTGTGCAGAGTACACAGAATAGGCTGCTAAACGGCGGTGATACACACTGAATGGAATATGTGACTTTAATATTTGAGTTTGAAAACTTAACACTATTTCTTACTATTCTGCAACTGTGCAGAGTACACAGAATAGGCTGCTAAACGGCGGTGAAACACACTGAATGGAATATGTGACTTTAATATTTGAGTTTGAAAACTTAACACTATTTCTTACTATTCTGCAACTGTGCAGAGTACACAGAATAGGCTGCTAAACGGCGGTGATACACACTGAATGGAATATGTGACTTTAATATTTGAGTTTGAAAACTTAACACTATTTCTTACTATTCTGCAACTGTGCAGAGTACACAGAATAGGCTGCTAAACGGCGGTGATACACACTGAATGGAATATGTGACTTTAATATTTGAGTTTGAAAACTTAACAGTATTTCTTACTATTCTGCAACTGTGCAGAGTACACAGAATAGGCTGCTAAACGGCGGTGATACACACTGAATGGAATATGTGACTTTAATATTTGAGTTTGAAAACTTAACAGTATTTCTTACTATTCTGCAACTCTGCAGAGTACACAGAATAGGCTGCTAAACGGCGGTGAAACACACTGAATGGAATATGTGACTTTAATATTTGAGTTTGAAAACTTAACAGTATTTCTTACAATTCTGCAACTGTGCAGAGTACACAGAATAGGCTGCTAAACGGCGGTGAAACACACTGAATGGAATATGTGACTTTAATATTTGAGTTTGAAAACTTAACAGTATTTCTTACTATTCTGCAACTGTGCAGAGTACACAGAATAGGCTGCTAAACGGCGGTGAAACACACTGAATGGAATATGTGACTTTAATATTTGAGTTTGAAAACTTAACACTATTTCTTACTATTCTGCAACTGTGCAGAGTACACAGAATAGGCTGCTAAACGGCGGTGATACACACTGAATGGAATATGTGACTTTAATATTTGAGTTTGAAAACTTAACACTATTTCTTACTATTCTGCAACTGTGCAGAGTACACAGAATAGGCTGCTAAACGGCGGTGAAACACACTGAATGGAATATGTGACTTTAATATTTGAGTTTGAAAACTTAACACTATTTCTTACTATTCTGCAACTGTGCAGAGTACACAGAATAGGCTGCTAAACGGCGGTGATACACACTGAATGGAATATGTGACTTTAATATTTGAGTTTGAAAACTTAACACTATTTCTTACTATTCTGCAACTGTGCAGAGTACACAGAATAGGCTGCTAAACGGCGGTGATACACACTGAATGGAATATGTGACTTTAATATTTGAGTTTGAAAACTTAACAGTATTTCTTACTATTCTGCAACTGTGCAGAGTACACAGAATAGGCTGCTAAACGGCGGTGATACACACTGAATGGAATATGTGACTTTAATATTTGAGTTTGAAAACTTAACAGTATTTCTTACTATTCTGCAACTCTGCAGAGTACACAGAATAGGCTGCTAAACGGCGGTGAAACACACTGAATGGAATATGTGACTTTAATATTTGAGTTTGAAAACTTAACAGTATTTCTTACAATTCTGCAACTGTGCAGAGTACACAGAATAGGCTGCTAAACGGCGGTGAAACACACTGAATGGAATATGTGACTTTAATATTTGAGTTTGAAAACTTAACAGTATTTCTTACTATTCTGCAACTGTGCAGAGTACACAGAATAGGCTGCTAAACGGCGGTGAAACACACTGAATGGAATATGTGACTTTAATATTTGAGTTTGAAAACTTAACACTATTTCTTACTATTCTGCAACTGTGCAGAGTACACAGAATAGGCTGCTAAACGGCGGTGATACACACTGAATGGAATATGTGACTTTAATATTTGAGTTTGAAAACTTAACACTATTTCTTACTATTCTGCAACTGTGCAGAGTACACAGAATAGGCTGCTTAACGGCGGTGAAACACACTGAATGGAATATGTGACTTTAATATTTGAGTTTGAAAACTTAACAGTATTTCTTCCTATTCTGCAACTCTGCACAGTACACAGAATGTGCTGCTAAACTGCGGCGAAGCACACTGAATGGAATATGTGACTTTGATATTTTAGTTTGAAGACTTAACAGTATTTCTTCCTATTCTGCAACTCTGCACAGTACACAGAATGTGCTGCTAAACTGCGGCGAAGCACACTGAATGGAATATGTGACTTTGATATTGTAGTTTGAAGACTTAACAGTATTTCTTCCTATTCTGCAACTCTGCACAGTACACAGAATGTGCTGCTAAACTGCGGCGAAGCACACTGAATGGAATATGTGACTTTGATATTTTAGTTTGAAGACTTAACAGTATTTCTTCCTATTCTGCAACTCTGCACAGTACACAGAATGTGCTGCTAAACTGCGGCGAAGCACACTGAATGGAATATGTGACTTTGATATTTGAGTTTGAAGACTTAACAGTATTTCTTCCTATTCTGCAACTCTGCACAGTACACAGAATGTGCTGCTAAACTGCGGCGAAGCACACTGAATGGAATATGTGACTTTGATATTTTAGTTTGAAGACTTAACAGTATTTCTTCCTATTCTGCAACTCTGCACAGTACACAGAATGTGCTGCTAAACTGCGGCGAAGCACACTGAATGGAATATGTGACTTTGATATTTTAGTTTGAAGACTTAACAGTATTTCTTCCTATTCTGCAACTCTGCACAGTACACAGAATGTGCTGCTAAACTGCGGCGACGCACACTGAATGAAATATGTGACTTTGATATTTTAGTTTGAAGACTTAACAGAATGTGCTCTAATCTGCAACTTTGCACACTAAACAGAATGTGCTCTAATCTGCAACTTTGCACACTAAACAGAATGTGCTCTAATCTGCAACTGTGCACACTAAACAGAATGTGCTCTAATCTGCAACTTTGCACACTAAACAGAATGTGCTCTAATCTGCAACTGTGCACACTAAACAGAATGTGCTCTAATCTGCAACTTTGCACACTAAACAGAATATTTTTTTTTTTTTTTTTTTTTTGTTTTTTTCCCCCCACACAAAATAACCTGCTGCCCCCACACACAGTAGTCCTAAAAAGGACTTTTGGTTCTTTTTTTTCACAAGTTTGGTTTTTTTCCTCCCTACACTGCCTTTCCCTTCCTATCCTCAGCTCTCCCTGGCTAAGACTGAGCCGAACTCGATGGTCAGGTGCTATACAGCACCTGACCACGGGTTCTGGCCAGCCAATCAGTGTAATGCCAGCAGCCAACATGGCTGCTGGCATTACACCGATGTCAGAGCCTCCCTGCACGTTTATTGGCTGCGCAGCAGCCGCAAAACGTGCGGGGAGGAGACCCGAACATGGCGGGCGAGCACATGCGGTACTCGTACGAGTACCGCCATGTGCCGAGCAGAGCGATGCTCGAGCCGATCCGAGCATCGGCCGAGCATGCTCGCTCAACACTAGTTGGCAGTAGACATACTGCCGTATTCTTTTGTTGAAAACCGAGGTTTCAGAGAACTGATGCCATGTGTAGCTCCACTCTGGCATATCCCAAACCACAGTTATTTTTCCTGGAAGGCTCTCCCTGAATTGTAGAAGCAGGTATTTAGTGAGGTGGGAAAAGGGCTGAAAAGTTCATATGGCAAGAAAATCCATCTGACAACAAATATGTGGACAAGTGAGCAGAGCACAGACTATATGACTGTGACTGCTTGCTGGA
This sequence comes from Rhinophrynus dorsalis, assembly GCA_037306005.1. NCBI lineage: Eukaryota > Metazoa > Chordata > Amphibia > Anura > Rhinophrynidae > Rhinophrynus > Rhinophrynus dorsalis. Next base: position 580,944,958 of record CM074718.1, read on the forward strand.
TTTCCCTCCCAGCACCAACAGTGGACAACACTAGCTTCCAGCATCAGGTGACAGCCAATAATCGTGTTTCTGGTTCTGGCAGTGTGCTTAAAAGGTGTCAGTAGCAGCATCAGCAGCCGGATAGCCCATACCATTGTCATGTCACCTTGTACATGGAGAGTTTTAAGAGACAGTCTCAAAAAGCCATAAATGTTTTAAGTAAGCTAGAGACAGAGGAATGTCTTGTACCTCACTCCTTAAAAGCTGGTTTTGTGTCTGCTGATAATGGCTCCAACATAATCGCTGCTTTGAGAATAGGTGATATGGTGCATGTGCCCTGGCAGAATCCGAAACCCTCAGAAAGATGCTTACTATTGCCACCATCTTCCCATTTTAGTTGCTCCTACAGTTGACACAAAGCTCTATATGCCATACAAGCGCTTAACAACCTGCCCCATCACCAGCTGAAAATGGAGGTCCATACCAGGTGCAATTCCACAATGTATGAGCTAAAGTGTTTGCACTAACAGAATTAGGCCATTAACGAGTACACCATGCAAAAACTAGAAGGCTTTGGAGGGAGCCTTTTTGTCACCTGGCCAATAGCAAGTAATGTGCGATGTATGTGAGCTACTGAAACCCTTTGAGGAGACAACCATGCTTGTGAGTCACACTGGGGCAGGAATTAGTGACATTCTTGCCACTTTGCTTGACCCAGCTTCAAACACAAAATTTCAGAATTTCTGCCAAAGGCCAATCAGATGGGTCTCAGATGGGTCTCAGCAGGGGCAGCAAAAACCCAACATTGGCGGTGGTGGTGGCAGCACATCTCTTTGGGACTTGTTCCCTTAGTATAGGTTGGTAACTGACACACAGAAACACAGCATAGCTCCTAGAAGTGGTCTCACTGCATGTGAGATGGTTTCTGAATACTTGCAGGATAGCTGTGTTCTAGGAAGAAACAATGACCCCATGGACTACTGGCAAACAAATCAGTGTGTGGCCAGCATTAACATGTACTGCAGTGGAAACCCTTAGTTGTCCTCCAGCAAGCATTGAGTCTGAGAGAGTTTTCAGTGTGGTTGATTACATTTTTCAATGACTGCAGGACTTGGCTATCAAGCAGCAATGTTGGGAGATTTTTTGGGAGATTAACATTCTAAAAAATAAATCAACACCTCATACCATCTGAGTATCAGGTAGCAGAAACCACACATGACAGAGAAAGCCAGGATAAATAGATTAACAGGAGCACAGATGAGGAGGGGTGTGAAGAAGGGTTGCCACCATCTACCCCACTTGGAACCACTGCTATGGCCAATAAGTAATGTCAATAATCTGAGAAGGAGGATAGCGATTTGATGCAAACATGACAATGGTAAAATCTGCTGTATGTACATAAACAAATCACACCATGCCAGTCCCCCACCACCTCCACTACAATACACATCTTCCACACTGTAGGTTGTACTTTTTTTTTTTTTATTATATGACATCATCATGAATATGTGCCAGTGTCACTTAAGCAGGAAGTTAGTGTTGTGGGCAAGGGACAAATGCATTCTGCATGCTAACACATTTTTCAAGGTATATGTTGCTGTGAGATTCACAACTCACTTTCAGCCACTTATTTCTAAACTACAGCCCTCAGAAGAAGTAATATTGCATTGGGAAATGTAGTACCCATAGGAAATATAGGCAAAAAAAAATTAAAATTGGTAAAAAGGAGGAACATTTTGCATGGGCAAAAAGGAGAAAACTTTCGCAAAAAAAAGAGAAACATTTTCCCACTTTTCTCCAACATCTATTACAGAACTCATCCTTGCCATTAGTATCTACTGGGACATCATCTGTTCAGCCTATCATCTCGAGTGACAAGAACTGGGACAATATCTCTTCACCATTGTTTACCTTGAAAGACTGACTATCATCACTCCATCTCTGACAAGGTTGCCACTGTGCTTTCTCAGTTCAGCTTCACCAATGATTAACACATCCCTGATAACAAACTTAGTCAGTTTTGGCATTCCTTATCCCATGCTTTTCACTATTTTTCCTGTGCTGCTGAAGTTACTACACCTCTCCAAGTTTTACACCTTACTTCTTCAAGCAAAATAACTGAAATGATTATAACAAACAAGGTCCATTGCTGCCTTCCTCCTGTTTGTTCATTTCCCAGAAATCCCATTCAAAAAATTTGTCCTTGCAGCATCTTTCCCAAGAAATTACATCTGACATCACCTTATTCCAACTTCTCCAGTTCCATCCTATTAGACCGCTGGTCAATTTCCTCATTACAGGTCTCTATAAAGGCTTCCACATAAGCCTTGTTGAATACTCATCTCTCTCATGTGGATTTACCATCCTCTTTAATGAACGTCTCATCATAGGCCAACTTCTCTCGCTCAAACTGTCTAAAGTCTACATCTTAGACAATAGGTATTGTTACTAGTTCATCACTGATTTCTCTCTCAACACTCTTCTACCATTCCCAGACCCAATTTCACCATCCCTTCCAAATATTTCTAGCTGTAGCACTGCAGGATTGACAAAGCAATTAATTTCGTTTTGCAATATGGCCACATATAGCTGTCCAAAGTCGATATATCAGATGCCTTCAAGGTCCTTGTGACGGTACCAGCGGACACCCAGCCTTGGTGTTCCCATCAGTGGTCACTTCTTCCGCTACGAGCCAGATGGACATCCGACAGCATACCTCAATATACCCTAATCATCAAGCAAAACTAATGTCAGGGTAACTAGCACACACTCTGCATACAACAAGCTTTACTCCAAGCATCGGACAACACCAGCGTCTTGAGGTTAGAATAACAACTGCCTTTATTGGAAAAAACCACACATATTTATACACAAAACCTACATTGAAATACATGGGCAGGCAGGATAAAATAGGTGAGTTACAGGGATAATATAATCACAATATAAAAGACAAAGGGCCAAAAACAGAAGGTCCCAGCAATTACAATAACACAGACATGATTGCATTACTACACAAAAGGCTAGCCAAAAATGGTATGGCACAATACAATGGGCCAGACATGATTACGTTAGCACACCACAGGGGGTCTCAGTACAGATCACAGACCTACAATGACTGGAGTGGCTACAATACACACAGACCTTGGGTGAGGGTGAACAATGAAACAAAAGGCTTGAGGGACTGCAATATACATTTGCAGCATCCTTGGCCAAACTCAAATGCTTAACCCTTACTACTCATTTCCTTGGAAGCAAGCCAGCAGTTTATGGTTTTTAGTCTTTTGGGTAAAATAGTCTGAAGACATGAGATCCCATATCTCTAACACACCAATTTCTCCCATAGTCGCCACATTTCCATCGCATATCTCCCCCTTGTCCACCTCCGACAGCCACAGCATGATCCACACGGGTCAGCTTGCTGCTGTCCAGAGTCGACACATAATCTGGTAGTGCCATGTCTGCAACAGTACTTGTCCCAGAAGTCTTGACCCCAGCCAGCCCCTACAGTCCTGGGGTCTGGCCAGCTTTGCACCCTGCACCTCCAGGTACAGGGTGACCTTAGACATAAGGAGCCTTGAGCCGGGAAGGCCGTCCAGCCCAGGCTCCGGTACCCAGGAGTCTCTCAGCCCACAAAAACCCCCACCCAAACAAAAGTGCCCTCCCGGCTAATACTTCACCGGGACCTCCACTGCTTTCCCGTCTGCCTGATGATGATGGGAGTAGCGCGTCCGTTGTGGCTCCTCATCCCGGTAATCGCTGGGGTCGCAGCTGGATTCTAGGAAGTAGAACCGTCTGGGCTCCCCCACTGGAGCTGCTCTGTATACTGGTGAGGGAGCAAGCAATATCCATCTCCCCCTGGATCTCACTCAGCTGCTGGGGGGTGATGCTGACCACATCCACTCCTGGAAACACACACTGTAGCTGGAGGGGGGGGCATGACAGCTCCCACTCCAGGCGCCCCACACTGCTGCTGCAGATGGAGGCCGACTATCTCCCCTCTGAAAGCACGGATCTCCCGCTGGGCAGCAACCTCCACTCCTGAGACCAGGCACGGCTGCTGCTGCGAGGGGCTGACTGCACCATCCCTTGGAACATTGTGAATTAACTTTTACGACAGTCCCTCTGGGATCACAAATACCTGGTCTCCTCAGAGGAAGAATGCAATTTAAATCACATCCTCTACCAATGACTGATGAAAGAATCAGTATATGGACTAAGATTCTTATCTGATTTCAATTATAAACAATGTAATGTGTACTTGTATTTAAGAGAGGTTTTCATATTTATCTGTATAACATGCCTGAGGAAGAGACCTAAGAAGTCTTGAAAGCTTGCATTTTAAATCTGTTTAGTTAGCCAATAAAGGTATCAACTTTACTAAATGTTTGCCTCCTCTATTTCCAACTCTCATCTATTACCTACCACAATTTCTGCCATACCTTAACTCATATCTTCATTTTCCTTTACTACTTCATCTTCCATACTATTTCTCTGTATGTCTTGACTTAACTACAGACCCTATACTTGTGTTTAATTTATATAACTTTACTGAAATTAGGAATTAGACAGTACAGTTACAGTAATGTTGTTCTTTTTATATATTATTTTAAGCAATGTTATCTCTTTGTTAACTCACTGAGTGTCAGAGGAAAGAACAATGCAGTGCGGTGCATACTCCACTTACTCTCTTAGTCTATATAGGTGAATGTTTGTACTGTGTTAGCCATGGCTAAAGCAGGAGAAAAGCAGAGAGAACACAATGATACCTTTAATGGCTGAGTTGCTTTGAGTGCAGTGTTTTATAGGAGAACTAATACATCTTAAAAATAACGTCCACTTAACTTAATATGGTCAGAAAATCATAATTGCCCCTATGAATGTTTCCCTTGTTCCATGGTACATGACATAGTATGTTCATTCAGTCCTGAATGTCAATTGCTAGTAGGACCACAGGTTTTCAGATTCTGTTCATCTCATATGGTAACCTTAACACTTTAAGGGTCAAAGGGTCAAGTACGCTTGTGCACTCTGCCTGAACTGCCATTAAATGTCATGTCTGCCTCAATTAACATGACATGCAGGGCAGAATGAAGATGTCAGTAGGGCAAAATGCATATGGAAGAATAGGGATTTTTGTCCATAGTAAGGTAAGATACCCTTCTGGCATTCAAAGTGTTAAGACCACTTTGGCCTCTTAATCATACCTGTCAAAAGAAAGTGTCCTTGAAATCTTTCACTCTGACACTACTCACTTTGTCATTATCCTTATCATGTTTGCCATACTTGTCTCATGAACTTATTGATAATAAATATGTAACTATTGACCATATCGATGCAAAGAGACTTATTATGAAAGAGTGTTTTCTCAGGCCATGGTTTCTGGCATTTCAAAAACACATTGAGGTTATTAAAGGGATAGTAATGTCTGTATTAATGTGCAGCTACGAGTCTACGTTGTGCTATGTTTAATTACTTACAGTTCTGTAGTTCAAAAGATATTCAAGCTGAAAGAATCCCTCTCCAGCCCCTTCTAGCCTCCTCTGCTTAGATCTACAATCCAGTCATGGAACCAGATGGATGCAGCGAGGGACAATCTTAACACAGTAAGTATAAGGAAAACCCTACCCCCTCTTGACGAAGGAGGGCAGGAATTTTCTTTTGCTTACTGAAGACTGTCCCTCACCATGCTCCATCTGGACCATGCTTAGAAGACGTGTGACGCAGGGAAAGGGGTGGGAGGGGGATCCTTTCAGCTTGAATATCTTTTAACTGCAAAACTGTAAGTAATTAAACATAGCGCAACTTGTTATAAAAAACATATAGACGACTCGTAGCTGCACTTTAATATAGACACTATTATCCCTTTAATGTTAGCTTTAATGTCAGAAATTATTGTACAATATTCTTAATCCTTTGAGTGCCAGAGACGTACGGAATGCATTGCAAAGCAATGCATTCTGTATACCTCTGGCACTCAAAGGGTTAAATTGTATGTATAAATACCATAGTTAAAAGCCATATTAAAATCAATGGGAACTTTTATTTCTCCCCTATGGTGCAGAATTTAAATTTTCTTTTGTGTATATTGTGCAGTGGGTCCTATGACTAAGTAGATCCTACCCATCAGTAGAAATGTTTGAAAATATTTTCCGAAATAGAGAAAAGTGTGGAGAATGACATGCCCATTAAAACGTTTTTCCATTCTTTTCTCCCACAGCCCCCACCTTTGTTCCATCTCAATACAACCATAATACCGAGTCCCAGCCTTGTCCCACAGTAGCCACAGAACCACACATAATGACCTTGTTTCACTACATTGTTACCAAAGAATCACACATACTTACCTCCAAGCTATGTTTCATGATAGCCATAGAATCACACATACTGGCCTCCCATCTTTGTCCTTTGGAAGCCATAGAAAAAAACATACTAAACAACCAGCCTTATTCCTCTGTCTGGGTGCTAGGATGGTCAATGGGAGGCCCTCCAGCTGCTGCCAGACTACAACTCCCATCAGTCCCCTCCATCCAATTGCTGGTGGGGAATGATGGGAGTTGAAGTCTGGCAGCAGCTGGAGGGCCTCACATTTCACACCATTGCTGTGACTCCCAGCCGTGTACCACAGTAGCCACAGAACCACACATACTGACGTCAAGCCTTGTCCCACTGCATTGGTAGCCACAGAAGCACACATATCGACCTCCAGCATTGTCCCACTGCACTGGTATGGGCAGAACCACAATACTGATTCCAATCCCGCAGCAGGATCCAGTAAAGTATTTGCTGAAAATTTCTTGGGGTTAGAGAAAAAGAGGACATTTGGGGGGTATTCTGTTTGCTGGAATTTTTGTTGAAAATTTTCTGTTAAAATTCTCATGGGGAAAATTATCCTTTTGTACTTCACTACCCATCAAGTATTTTTCAATTATATTTTAATAAAATTAATGTTGTGCATTTCTTCTTTACTGATTCTGTTTGGACCATTTTCAGGTTATTGTAAATCATGGGCTTACTTTCACACGAGGACTCCATCACATTAGCATTCCAGCACTCTTCCAGAGACTTCTCCTCAATGTCAGCACCATACCGTAAATTATTTTTGCTGTAGTTTTTTTATCTCCTCTCTTATTTATTCAGCACAGGATTTGTTTAATAATGGTGTTTTGTAAAGAGAATGTCTTTCCTTCCTTTTAGTGATTTTGAATAAAATAAATTCTACCTGGCAGTTCTTGTAGGTTTTGCTTGGGTAACACAACATGATTAAAAGGTTATATTCTATTGTGTAAATGTAGGGCTCAATTCAAGCCCTTGCCTATTTTAAGGCCAAATGATGAAAAACACTGTTAGAATTCTTTCTTTAGTGGTATGCAATTACCTGTAAGCCTGTAATAAAAGCTTTGACTCCATAGCTAATTGAGAACACTTGCTAAAATTCACAATTAGTAAGGAAAGCAGCAGTTAGAAAACATTTTTAATTATCTGCTTCAAAAAAGGCGGCTTTATTTTTTTAACACTTGGATGAAAGAGAGGTCTCCACACATCGCTTCGACAGGAGACTTCTTTAACATCCAACTGGTTAATCAGCAAAATGCTTTGAAATAGAACAGGTTATAGACAAATCACATTATCTCCTTGCTCAAGGGGTTGTGCATTGAGTGTTCGGTATCTAGTTCTGTTGGTAGAATAATGAGGTATACTTAACTAAAGTAGAGAAGATGGATATCTCCAATAATCTGGAGCAAACACAGCTGATGTATAGGCTGCTGAAGACAGTTTAAGTTGCTAATGTATATTAGTATATTCCTATATTCCTTAATTATTTTTAATTGAAAAAGACATATTGGCTTCAGTTAGAGCCATTGCACAGGAACTGTCAATTAGCACATGTCAAACTTGTTAATTCACAACAGAATTATTTTAATTAAGGTTTACTTTTCTTTCACTTGGATGTGTGTGTGTGTGTGTGTGTGTGTGTGTGTGTGTGTGTGTGGGAAGGGCAATGGGACAATGTTCACTAAAATTTTAGATAATGGAACATACAAATATATTTAATGCAACAGCCATATACAATCTGTGATATACTCATGAAAACATCGGCAGCCATGACTGTCCATTTGTGCATATGTTATTATCAAGGTTATTAACACTCAAAACAAATAGTTGCTCTGAGATGAGAACGCTACATTTTTCTTTTCACAGCGACTGTATCTCATATTTGTCCTATCATAAGAAGCTTACTTAAAGAGTAATTGAATGATCATGCATCACTGTTTATGTATTGATAGGAAGAATACATTTATCACAGATCTTAGGACTCATGCAGCAAAAAAAGTTTTAGAAATAATGGTTGGGAGGAAAAAAGCATATCAAAAATTATTTTTGTCAATGAATCCCATTACAATTATGACCATTATTTTTCATTTATCATACATTTTCTTTAGCTAATTATAACAATATAGTTAATCTAACCGAAAATGGACCTGTTACTTAGACAGTTCTTAATCTCATTAAATGTATCCATGTAAAAGGACTATATGCTATACTGTTTCTTTTTCAACAACCTTAATGGGTTTAGAAATTTTGGTTTAGTTCTCGTACTTGTCAGATAAAGATGCATAATTAATTACTCACATGTACTGAAAATCGCCTAACTTCATCTTAGATTGCTAGAATTTTCACAGGAGATGCAGAGACCATAAATGGGAGGAATACTGATTCTCATCCTTTCAACGTGGAGGCTGCCACTAAGGGACGGTTTTGGTAGTGTGACAGGTCCTCTTTAAAGGAACTAAGACATCCGAATAGTAAGATGCCACTTACCTTTGCCTTTTAAGGACTGGAGGGGTGTGCAATGGTTTGCTTCACAATACACTGCATACCTCTTCGGTCCTTTACCTGATAATCTGAATTGAAAATCTTAATAGCCACAATGAATAAATTCTGCATGGACTGATTATTTTGTTGATCATATAGAGTTGTTGCTACTGATACTTGGACACAGATACATTGTGAATGTAAGGCCCCCAGAGAAATCACCCCATTGCTGCCACCTTGCATGGTTCCATTCCATAAATCAGTTCTTCTTACTGTTTAAAGGTATAGAAAAACCTTTTTCATGATAATGTCTGTTTATGAAGTATATATATGATATGGTCACCTACTGACATTTTCCCCCTCATGAAGATCAATGCATCTTGACAGTATTTGCATGATTATTATTCCAAATTAATATATTCCATCCTTGCTGTGGAAGCTGAAATGAGAATTGAGACACCTTCTGTGCAATTCAGATGAACAATTAATTATACAGGTTGTACCAAACAGGTCAGACACTCAACACTGCTGAGGTTAAAGAGCCTCCTACTACTAAACCACAAAAACTATAACAGTGAGCAAAGAATCAAAACCACAAGGTATACACAGTTCAAATAGATTGAATTAAAGGAGCTGTGAATATCTGTTTTACTTGGCAGGAAAAGCACTTCATCATGTAGTTTACTGTTCTTTTCATGAGACTAAAAGCTGGTATATGACAGATCTACTTTTTGGCACATCTTTGCCACCTTTTAAAAAATTGTGTTAAAAGTCAGACTTCATGGTGGGAAATGAAGGAGACCTGCTTTCCAGCCACTTCCCCTTTGCAGCGAACAAGATGATTCACTTGGATTTATATATATATATATATATATATATATATATATATATATATATATACAGGGCTTAAAATTTGAAGTCCTTTGCTACTAGCCAGACCTGAAAAGTTACTCGCCACTGCAAGCCATAGCATACCCACCAGGGCTGAATTTCTACTCGCCAGGGCTAAATTTTCACTCGTCATTGGCTAGTGGAGAGTGGAAATTTTGAGCCCTGTGTGTATATATATATATATATATATATATATATATAGAGAGAGAGAGAGAGAGAGAGAGAGATGCCTATCTATCTATCTATCTATCTATCTATCTATTTATCTATCTATCTATTCTTATAGTGGCAGGAGGGTGGGATGCACCCGCACCCAGAGAATCTCTACAGGGCACTGATTTTGACAAGAGTGGTCTGGGCAAAAAAACCTGGCCACTCCTGTCAAAATCTCTGCAGCAAGATTCACAGGGGTGTTGATTTTGACAAGGGTATTAAATATTACCTGTACTGTTTTTCAGCAGTCGTGGGAATATATATATCTTATGGGGGTGGTGGACGGTAATGACTGATCCTCATGTGTGAAAGCTACATGGCTGGCTGATAACCACATGAGTTGGCCACTTACTGAGGGTTGTGATGAGCTTTGCAACATTCTATATCACCACTGTAAACCGTTCAACCAGGCATGCTGGCGATAAAATTTGCCTATCTTAAACCGCAAACAACTGGCTGCAAGTTGCTTTCTGGTGCTTTACATGAGTGGAGATTCCCAAAGTGAACTACACCACTGGGGACTAGTGATGATCGAGCACCCCAATGCTCGGGTGTTCGGGTGCTCTGACCGAGCGCCCCCGGAGGCTCGAGTGCTCGGCCGAGCACCCGAGCCCCATTTAAGTCAATGGGAGGACTCGAGCATTACACCAGGCACCCTCCCCTCATCAGAGCAGGGGGAAAGGGCAGAAAATGATGGAAACACCACAGAAATGGTTCAGGGACAGCATAGGGAGGATGTCTGGATGCATCTTGGACTCCAACATCGCTGCTGGGAACGATCTTTCGCCCGTAGTACGCCATTTTTACAGACTGACCGTAAAACACACAAAAAGGCAGATAAAAACGACTTTAGGCGAAAAATTGTTACCAAACAGTATTTGCTGTATATTTACTTGTATATCATCTGCAAATTCTACAAAAAATTTCATCGATTTTTCTGAACTGGGGCCATGATTAAGAGGGAAACGTGCGCAGAGGCAAATTCTCCAAAAAATTTCCTCGATTTTTCTGAACTGAGGCCATGATTAAGAGGGAAACGTGCGCTGAGCCGACCATCTAAAACATTATGGGTGAGGGTCTGCTGCGGAGCTGACCATCCTAAACATTATATGCGAAGGCCCGCTAGTGAGCTGACGCTATAAAACGTTATATGAGAGGGCCCGCTAGAGAGCTGACCCAATAAAACATTATATGAGAAGGCCCGCTGGTGAGCTGACCTATACAAAAATTGTCAAACTGCGCCCGCTGGTGAGCTGGCCCTATATAAAAATTATATCACTGGGCCCGCTGGTGAGCTGGCCCTATATAAAAATTATATCACTGGGCATATGGAAGAGAGTCAACCATATACCCGTTTTTTGGGTTGAAGGGGTGAATGGGAATACAGAGTATTCCCATCATTGTAAATAACATATATAAAGTGACTTTATGTTCCCCCGGGGCTTTCCTCCAGTGGAGTGGAGAAGTCAGGGGATATCCAGGCCTTGTTCATTTTTATAAGTGTCAACCTATCAGCATTTTCGGTGGAAAGGCGGATACGCTTATCTGTTATGATGCCACCAGCAGCACTAAATACCCGCTCAGACAGAACGCTGGCGGCAGGGCAGGCCAGCACCTCCAAGGCGTAGAGTGCCAGTTCATACCACGTGTCCAGCTTGGACACCCAGTAGTTGTAAGGCACAGAGGGATCATTGAGGACGCTGACACAGTCTGCTACGTACTCCTTCACCATCTTCCAAAACTTTTCCCTCTTTGTGACACTAGGCTGCGCATCGGGTGAGGGTGCTGGCGGGGTGTCATGAAGGTGTCCCACGCCTTGGAGAGTGTTGCCCTGCCTTTGTCGGAACTGCTGTGTGCTCCCCTTTTCTCCCCTTCTCGGTTGGCCAAGGTAGCACGTACTCTGCCGCCAGCGTTGTCAGATGGAAAATTTTGGAGCAATTTTTCAACAAGAACCTTCTGGTATTGCACCATTTTGCTTGTCCTCTCCACTGGAGGAATGAGAGATGAGAAATTCTCTTTGTAGCGGGGGTCCAGAAGGGTGAACACCCAGTAATCCGTGTTGTCTAAAATGCGTGTAACGCGTGGGTCACGGGAAAGGCAGCCTAACATAAAGTCAGCCATGTGTGCCAGAGTACCAACAGGCAAGATTTCGCTGTCCTCACCAGGAGGATGACTCTCAATCTCCTCATCCTCTTCCTCCTCTTCTGCCCACCCACGCTGAAGAGATGGAACTAAAGTTCCATGGCTACCCTCTGTAGCGGAGGCAACCGTGTCTTCCTCCTCCTCCTCCTCCGCCTCCTCCAATTGTCGCTGAGAAGACGAAGTGAGGGTGCTCTGGCTATCACCTTGTGTAAGCTCTTCCTCCCCCATTTCCACCTCTTCCACATGCAAAGCGTCGGTTTTAATTGTGATCAGCGAGCGTTTCAGTAGACACAGAAGTGGGATGGTTACACTGATAATAGCGTTATCGCCGCTCACCATCTGTGTCGATTCCTCAAAATTGCGTAAAACCTCACAGAGGTCTGACATCCATTCCCACTCCTCACTTCTGATTACAGGAAGTTGAACGGAGAGGCGACGACCGTGTAACAGCTGGTACTCCACTACTGCCCTCTGCTGCTCACAAAGCCGGGCCAACATGTGGAAGGTGGAGTTCCAGCGCGTGCTCACGTCACACAGCAGCCGGTGAGCTGGCAATTGTAAGCGCTGCTGCAGCTTCAACAGGCCAGCTGAAGCTGTAGATGACTTACGGAAATGTGCACACACGCGGCGCACCTTGGTCAAGAGATCATGCAAATTGGGGTAGGTTTTTAGAAATCGCTGAACCACTAAATTAAATACATGCGCTAGGCATGGTATGTGTGTGAGCTTGCCGAGCTCCAAAGCCGCCACCAAGTTACGCCCATTATCACACACAACCATGCCTGGTTGCAGGTTGAGTGGCGAGAGCCACTGCTCGGTCTGGTGACTAATCCCCTGCAACAGCTCTGAGGCCGTGTGCTGTTTGTCCCCAAGGCAGATCAGCTTCAGCACGGCCTGTTGACGCTTCCCCACTGCAGTGCTGCACTGCTTCCAGCTACCGGCTGATGGGTGAGTGGCGCTGCGCGCAGAGAATTCGGAGGTGGAAACGGAGGAGGAGGAGCCAATAACGTAGGTGCTGGCGGAAACCCTGATGGAGGTAGGGCCCGCAATCCTCGGCGTGGGTAGCACCTGTGCCATCCCAGGGTCCGAGTTGCTCCCAGCCTCCACGACATTCACCCAGTGTGCCATCAGGGAAATGTAGCGTCCCTGGCCACAAGCACTTGTCCATGTGTCAGTCGTTAAGTGGACCTTCCCAGTAACTGCGTTGGTCAGGGCACGGGTGATGTTACGGGACACATGGTGGTGTAAGGCGGGGACGGCACACCGGGAAAAGTAGTGGCGGCTGGGGACTGCGTACCGAGGGACAGCTGCTGCCATCAGGCTGCGGAAGGACTCAGTCTCCACAAGCCTAAATGGCAGCATTTCGATGGCCAGTAATTTGGAAAGGTGTGAGGTTAGTGCTATGGCCTGTGGGTGGGTGGCTGGGTATTTTCGCTTGTGCTCAAATGCCTGGGGTAACGACATTTGGACGCTGTGCTGGGACAGGGAAGTGGATGTGGTCGCTGATGGTGCTTCAGATGGTACAGGTGCAGGGCGGGAGGTATGCGGGCCTGCGCCTTCGACAGGCGATTGGCCGGCACCGAAAACAGGGGAAGAGGAGGCAGTGGTGTGGCCTACAGACACAGATGGGCGATCCGGGCGTTCCTCCCACTTATTACGGTGCTTGGATGCCATGTGTCGGATCATGCTGGTGGTGGTGAGGTTTCTAGTGTTCATGCCTCGGCTCATTCTGGTGTGGCACAGGTTGCAAACTACAATTCTTTTGTCGTCCGCACTTTCCTTAAAAAAACGCCATACCGCGGAACACCTAGCCCTTGGCAAGGGAGATTTACGCAAGGGGGTGCTCCGTGGAACATTTGCGGGCCGGTTTGGTGCGGTCCGCCTTCTTTCTGTAGCCACACCACTGCCTCTTCCAGCCTGTTGCGGTGCTGCAGATGGCTCACCCTCAGGACTGCTGTCATCGCTCGGCTCTCCACCTTCCCAGGTGGGGTCAGTCACCTCATCGTCCACCAAGTCCTCCTCCACTTCCTCACTCTGATCATCCTCCTCATGTCTTGATCCCACCACATACTCAGTCATTGACAACTGTATATCATCCTCCTCATCAAGGTCTTGAGACAGTAATAGTGGTTGATTTAATGGCAACTGTGTCTCATCATCATCATCATCCACTTCCTTTGACCTTAAATGCCGTTCACCTCTGTCATCTTCTTGTGATTGGGTACCCTCTAGAGGTTGTGAATCAGGGCACAAGATGTCATGTTCCTCTGCAAGCGTGCTTGGAGAGAGGTTCAAATTAAGGATTGGTGATGAGACAAGCTCCTCACTATATCCCAGTGTGGGATCACTTCTTTGACCAGATCCTCTATGGTGGGAGGAAGGATGATCAGGGTGAGGATTATGTTGACCAGACTCTTGGCTACTGAGAGTGGACTTGGTGGAAGACAGGGTGGTGCTTAACCGACTGGAAGCAGTATCAGCTGACATCCAACCGACCACCTGTTCGCAGTGGTCGGACCTCGAGAGTGATGTCCTGCGACGCCCTGTAAACTGAGACATGAAGCTAGGTATGGTGGATGTCTTTCTGTCTTGTGCTCTGGCACCAGGCACAGTTTCTACGCGTCCTGACCCGCGCCCTGAACTATCAGGATCACGTCCACTTCCCCGTCCCTTTTTACCCGCCTTCTTCATATTACACGGAATATGTGCTGCAAATCTGCAACTTTGCACAGTAAACAGAATGTTCTCCTAATATGCAACTTTGCACACTAAACAGAATGTGCTTCTTAACTGCAGCTACGCACAGTGAATGGAATATGTGACTTTGATATTTTACAGTTTGCACAGTTAACAGAATGTTCTCCTAATATGCAACTTTGCACACTAAACAGAATGTGCTTCTTAACTGCGGCTCGGCACAGTGAATGGAATATGTGACTTTGATATTTTACAGTTTGCACAGTTAACAGAATGTTCTCCTAATATGCAACTTTGCACACTAAACAGAATGTGCTTCTTAACTGCGGCTCGGCACAGTGAATGGAATATGTGACTTTGATATTTTACAGTTTGCACAGTTAACAGAATGTTCTCCTAATATGCAACTTTGCACACTAAACAGAATGTGCTTCTTAACTGCGGCTCGGCACAGTGAATGGAATATGTGACTTTGATATTTTACAGTTTGCACAGTTAACAGAATGTTCACCTAATATGCAACTTTGCACACTAAACAGAATGTGCTTCTTAACTGTGGCTACGCACAGTGAATGGAATATGTGACTTTGATATTTTACAGTTTGCACAGTTAACAGAATGTTCTCCTAATATGCAACTTTGCACACTAAACAGAATGTGCTTCTTAACTGCGGCTACGCACAGTGAATGGAATATGTGGCTTTGATATTTTACAGTTTGCACAGTTAACAGAATGTTCTCCTAATACGCAACTTTGCACACTAAACAGAATGTGCTACTTAACTGCGGCTACGCACAGTGAATGGAATATGTGACTTTGATATTTTACAGTTTGCACAGTTAACAGAATGTTCTCCTAATATGCAACTTTGCACACTAAACAGAATGTGCTTCTTAACTGCGGCTCGGCACAGTGAATGGAATATGTGACTTTGATATTTTACAGTTTGCACAGTTAACAGAATGTTCTCCTAATACGCAACTTTGCACACTAAACAGAATGTGCTTCTTAACTGCGGCTCGGCACAGTGAATGGAATATGTGACTTTGATATTTTACAGTTTGCACAGTTAACAGAATGTTCTCCTAATACGCAACTTTGCACACTAAACAGAATGTGCTTTTTAACTGCGGCTACGCACAGTGAATGGAATATGTGACTTTGATATTTTACACTTTGCACACTAAACAGAATGTTCTGCTAATCTGAAACTTTGCACACTAAACAGAATGTGCTGCTAATCTGCGGCTAGGCACAGTGAACAGAATATGTGAAGTTTTTTTTTTTTATATCTCTGCCCCCCCAAACAAAATAAACTGCTGCCCCCACACACAGTAGTCCTAAAAAGGACTTTTGGGTCTTTTTTTTTACAAATTCGCTTTTCTTCTCCCTACACTGACTTTCCCTTCCTATCCTCATCTCTCCCTGGCTAAGACTGAGCCGAACTCGCTGGTCAGGTGCTATACAGCACCCGATCACGGGTTCTGGCCAGCCAATCAGTGTAATGCCAGCAGCCAACATGGCTGCTGGCATTACACTGATGTCAGAGCCTCCCTGCACGTTTATTGGCTGCGCAGCAGCCGCAAAACGTGCGGGGAGGAGACCCGAACATGGCGGTCGAGCACATGCGGTACTCGTACGAGTACCGCCATGTGCCGAGCAGAGCGATGCTCGAGCCGAACCGAGCTTCGGCCGAGCATGCTCGCTCATCACTACTGGGGACAAAATAGCATAGTGTTCAAAACACTACTCTAATGTCAGCAATGTGAACTTACCAGTAAAATATGTCTATTTTAGTGTATGTTTTCATGGTAGAAAATAGCTCTGATGTCTCTAATAATAATAATAAAACACATGGTAATAAAACAACACATGCTTTTAAAGGGATAGTAATACTTCATTTTAACTTTATTTTATTTTGTAGGCATTAAAAAAACATGAAGAATGATATAAGTCTTATCTCTGAAACCTTTATGGTTTAAGAGATATTCACAAACAAAGTACCCCCCCCCTGTTCAACCAGATCAGAAGGAAGATGCCCAGGTAGACTGCAGAGAGGGACAATCTTTAATTAAGATAATGGAAAAAGCTGAAAAACTTGTCAAGGGGGGAAGGGCTTTCATTGTTTTCATACAAAGAAAATTGTCCCCTGCTGTTATCTGTACTGTCATACAACCAGACTCACATCTGAGAAGAGATGGCTTACACTAGGTAAAAGGGGCGGGGAGGGGAACTTTGCTTGTGAATATCTCATAAACCATAAAGGTTTGAGAGATAAGACTTATATCATTCTTCATGTTTTTTTAATGCCTACAAAATAAAATAAAGTTAAAACGAAGTGTTACTATCCCTTTAAATCAAGCTGGATACATGGGGACCTACTTCTATATGTGAATGTAGCTTTTTGCAGCATACCTCAACTTTCTTGCATTCAAAGCAGGATGCAGGGAAGACGCAGGCAATATCTGTGTGGAGACTTTTGGGATGCCATGCAGATCATTCGTGTGGTCTCATTGCAACCTCCAAAGAATAGCCAACCCAAGTGGCTGTTAGCCAACCAAATATGGCTGATGCTGACATAGGTTGGCTATCAACTTGGAAAATGCAGATGTTAAGTAAACACGAGTTTCTTGAATGGAGCTAAAATGCAGCTCTTCAGTTTGCCAGTGTGAACAATCCCTAACTCTTTAAGTGCCCGAGGATTGAAAAATGTCTTATGTAGCAATCTGGCTCACTAGCTCTGGCAGGGTTAATGATTATTAAAAAATTATATTGCACTTTCCATGAATAGATCTGCAAATGCAGCTGGGAAATGAATTCTGCAGACATTCTGGATGTGTGTTTGCACCTAACATCACCAGCAGACATCATTCCTATAGTTAAAACACATCTTGATTGTGGAGTGCAGTTTGATAGGTATACAGTCATGCATTTTAATGAAGCTGACACAGCTGATGTGTAGGCCAAGTTCTTGAATGTGTCTGAAATATTCTCATTGTCTCTGTCAATTCTAAATATCTATGTCATTTTTATAGTGGTATTAGAAATGTCACATCAAGTTTGTATTATTAAAAGAAGTCTATGTATCTCTATTTCATTTTATGGAAAATTTTGAAATACTTGCAGCACAAGAATATCTCCACTTAAGTTATAGGAATATATATACATTCATTCATTTATATATTTATTAAAATCCATATCTAAAATTTTTTTCAATTAATCTGGATAATATATGTATGAATCAATGTAAAATAAACAGATTTTTATGTGACTAGAACATAATTTAGTATTCTCTGTTCAAACATTTCAATGAAAACAAATCCAAGCTATTGTTGGCATGCAAGGTGCATGTCTCAAGCAGCAGATAGAAATACATTAGACATTGATACATATTATTTCTGTAATTACTCCCTAGTATTGCTTCTGAAAGTATTGGATATATCTTTATTATCCAGGGGATTACATATTAAATTATTAGCTAGTCACTAAAAATGAATAAGTATATTTGCTTTTAGTTGTTTATTATGACAAACCATTCTACCAGTTTGAGGATGCTTTGCTGCTAATACCCTTTGATATTTTGGTTCCTATACAAGGAAGTCGAGCAATTTTGGAGCACATCAACAGCATCATAGAGAACAAATATCCCAAACACATTGGCGACATCTTCAAAGGGTAAAACCCCCAGTTAAATAAATGGGAATATGAGAATGGTGCAGTTGGTTTGCTCCAGTATCTACTTTTTTCTTATTCATATGGTACTTATGGTGGAATGCAGGAAATATGTGCAATCGCTATTTCCCATGTGAAAACCACTAGAGAATAAGTGTGTACATGATTTTGTTGAATTGCACATGAAAAATCAAGATTAGCGAACAGCTGCGCATATTTATTTTTTATTTGTGGGCCAGGATTAACAAATCTGTGTGAGTGGAATAGCGAATGCGCCTAATACAAGAAGTGGTATTGCGAATGTATTTATACGTCTGTGTAGTGTTGTCGTAAAAAGGAATTTTTTTATGCGCAATTCAAGAAGTGTTCGGTATTCAGCTTCCTGGATTAGAACATGTGCAAAATCTATCTGCGCACAAAAATGCCTTTATCAGATGAGAACATTTCTTGCATCACGCCATTAATAACTAGGATTGCCACCTAATTAATTTAGAACTTAATATACTTAAAATGATTGCTGCAGGGATGGACATGTGCCACTTCAGCCCTGCAGAATTCATTTTTGTGAAAATTTGGTTTTAACCCCTTAACTTCAAAAGGGGTACACACAAAGCATTGCATAGCAATGCTTTGAGTACCTCTCTGGCCCTCAAAGGGTTAAAGTGAAGCAGTTCAGTGCAATAAAGCATTGCTATTCAAAAGCACTTCTCAATTGTGTACTTTATCAGTCCCAGCCGGCTCTAAGAGGCATTGCTAGGAGCCGTTCGGCTCCAAAAGGGACTGACAGCGCAAGTGTGCAGACGTCACTATGGAAAGATGTCTGCGCTCTGTCCTGCTTGTCAGTCCCGGAGCAGAGGATAATTCACGTTAAGGAGGTAATTCTGGCGACTAGTGCTACTGATCAGTTAGTCGTGAGATGAGGAATTATTTGGGGACATCTTTCTTAAAGGTAGTAGTTCCACTTTAAATATATCATTTATTATTACTTAATTGAATTTGGAATGTTCATTTCAAATCACACTTAAGTGCAATGATGTAAATTGTACAAACAGTAATTTCCAAAATATGTTTTGACTGTCGTAACATATGATGCTCATGTTACTTATATTTTACTCTTGGTTTGCAGAATCATTAACAATTGCATTTTTCAGTTTTCTATAGTCAGTAACCTGTTGTACAAGTATTTAATAGTATTAAATGAAAGATTTCAGGGCAGAAAATGTATTCAAAATGTTAAAACAAGAAAAGTTTAATTAGAGGATTTTACTTTACACAGTAACTAGTTAGAATATAATATATACATGCATATATATATATATATATATATAGATGCTTAGAGTTTGGGCACTCCTCTTGAAGAAAAAGATTTAACAACTGCCTGGGTGGTACTAGTATTAGCAATTGTATAAAAGCGAAAACTGGTATTGTACCAAGAAGCTAGTGCACACACAGGACTTGGAAAAAATGTGAACATTTATTTTGTCAACGTTTCGACCCCCTAGAGGGCCTTTATCAAGACAAAGAACCTAACACCTAAGTGACCATTTATACAGTGATACCGTGCAAAAAAGCCCGCCAAGTTTGCTCACCTGGAACCACCTGGTGACGTGCGACTGACACCCGTGGGTCCAACTAAGCATCCTGGGAATTGTGACCCACAACTTCATTGTGTGTACCAAAACCACTTACAATAAATACGGACAAAAACAAAACAGGGATATTTACACATATACAACACGATTCATCTGAGGGTATGAGTGGATTGACATCAGAAGATATAGAACTGTGTGTTGAAAAACATTACTATCCACAAAGTATCGCTACTCCTCGTAATTCAATGCAGAATGTCATTCATTTCTTAGTGACTTAAAATCAAGGTAATCAACATAACAAAGAGACATCCGATCCGACCATTTATAAATGTTCACATTTTTTCCAAGTCCTGTGTGTGCACTAGCTTCTTGTTACAATACCAGTTTTCGCTTTTATATATATATATATATATATATATATATATATATATATTCGTATTAAATGGCCATTTGATATACTGAACCACACCTTAAAATCTACTTAAAAATAACTATACTTCTAGAAAAAATAGCTCTTCATTTGTTAAATTGGCTTTTCATTATGTAGCACTCTGTCATATCTACTTATATACTCTAAAATGTGTATCTGTTAGAAATGCAAAAAGTGGGTTTATGATGTATTATTGAAAGCTAGATTTGTTCTGTAAAGTTAATTTTTATTCGGAAGGTACTTGTGTTATACTATCAGTTTTGCCAGTGACAGTTTTTTGGAATGCCTTTTCAATACAATAATAATAATCTAGCTCAGTGGTTCCAAAACCAGTGCCCAATAATCACCCCTTTCAATGGCTAAACAAAGGTGAGTTGATCAGTGGTTCCAATAATTGGAGCAATTCTGGAGCAAACCAACTATAATAAAATCAACATTGCTTTAATTGTTCCTCTCCAGCATTCAATGAGTTAAGAACTCCATTTAAATTAAATAGACTTTCTATTTATCCCATCAGATAACAAAACAAATCCCCAAAAGGGGCTATAGTTATCCTTAGTTGATCATCATCTCTATATTCTGGCCTGTTGGTGGTTTAATAGCCACTACCTGTAATCTAAATTTATCAAGCAGAAAGGCACTTCCTCTGTCAGAAAAGTGTAGTAGGGTACTTACTGGGTAGATTTAATCAAGATTTATTTCTTGGTGAGAGCCCCTTTTGTGCACAATACTGTCTCACAAGGCCCAGAGAGAGAGAGAGAGAGAGAGAGAGAGAGAGGGAGGTAAGGCACTGGATTTGAGTTTACATCAGAGTTTCCCTGCCATAGCTGTAGAAACCGGGTTATTGGGGGGATAAAGTTCTTTCATTTAGTGCCCAAAGTGGGACTCAATAGGATGTAAGCAGAATAAGGAGATGATTTTGGAGACAGTGTGTGAGTCTGTGTGCTAGGAACAGAGTGGGAACTGGGTGGCAGTCTCAAGTTTGGGATTTTCAGAGGTCTGCCATTAGATCAGTAAAGAGACTTTGTACTGTAATGTAGCTGCTATATTTTAACATGCCAGTGGTATGGGCTTTCCTGCTTCTGGTCTTTACATCACATGTTGGTGAAATTTCTTGCTGTATGTTTCTAGCCTTTTGTTCATCTCACTAACCACCTACTTGTACAAGTCTGGGACCATTGTGAAAATAACTGTGGTGTGGGATATGCTAACATGGTGCAACACATGACAGTTAAAACCTGTGTTTTTAACAACAACAAAAAATGGGGAAGTATTTCAATCAACAACATTCTGCATTTTGTAATTTGATTAACATACTGTTGGATTATATTTCTACAGTTCTTGTCTCCTTTCTAAGAACTCAGTAAGTATGTATTGGCAACACATACAAGAATAACTGTGTAACTTAATTGCTTTAACAGCATGAGTAATGGTGCGGGTGGTAGAGGTGGGAGCATTTGTGTGCACTCTGTGAATCCTGCCACCTCCTCCTTGGTGCTTTGCATTGTGGTTGTACTTCAGGTGGGATCTCAATGAGAATGTGCCTAGATCCTGCTTTCTCCCACTCACATGTTTTTACACAGAAAACAGATAGCAACATTTTTAGCATTTGAGTTCTGAGAGAAGTTTCTCCATTCTTTAGAGTACATTGACTGAGGGGTTCTAGAGGGACTAGATGTTGCGATAGTACTAGCAATAGGTGGCAGTTATGCTGCACTTTGAATAGCAGCAGCTGCACTCATCATGCCTAGGATTGTGGAGGTAGATCATCATAATTTAGAGTACAAGCTATAGCAACCATGGCCACAGTCAATTTATGTAGTACACCTTTACCACTAACAACACATGTACTCTTTCCCCTTAACCCTGTCCCTAGCACATGTGGTGGACACAATGATAGTAGTGTTGATTTTTACTGTAAATTATATGTCAGAGCTGTTAGCATTATGTTTTTTCATCTGAAAATAATGTACAATATATGCCTCTGTCTCTAAAATCTGACCCTGTCAGTCTTAGACATAGCTCTGGCCAAGAAATCTCCTTTCTGTCCCTGTCACCTATCAGTCAATTTTTTTTTTTAACTGTCCCTGTCTGTCTACAAGAAAATCACATCCACAATCCCTGTAACCAGAAGCAACACCAGCATCCCATTTTTGTCTGTCTGTCTCTGCATGTACATAGATTCAAAATGTCAGCATCAACTTTCTCCTTTTCTCCCAATGCCACGGCAGTGTTATTTTTTACAGTATAATGCAGTATGAGTATGTACCCGTTAGCTTCAGAATCAGCAGTTTGAAAGGATAAGTGCTTCACAGCAGCTGCAGCACCATCACAATACAGTATATGCATGTTTCTCTTCTTCTTGTGGATGTAGATATGAATGTTTGTGTATGTAAACGCAGTTTCTAAAGTAAGCTGTACTTGCCTATTTGTCTGTTGAATGTATAATGTATTTACGTCTGCCTGTAAAGTTTATCTGTCACTCACTCAGTCTCAGCAAAAGCTCACACAGATAATGTCTATATGACTGTCAGTGTCACTTTCTCATTTCTCCCTACATCACCCCACATCTGGAGAACAACTGGTTACCACTCCTGCAAAGTAACTCCAACTCATTCTCTTTGCATATCTACCTCTAGCCTCAAAATTCAGTTGTGTTTTCTCCCTATCCCAAGCGCAGACTGGTAACATGTGGCAAACTGACACCACGTTATAACAGCGTATCATGAATACAGAGGCAAGCTCTCCAAGTAGGATAGGGGATAAGTTAGTATCATTGATTTCAATGATATGATAAAGATATGATAAAGATAGATAAAAGTGGATTACTTGTACTTTTTGTTGGAATTTTCCACATGGAGGGAAGTGCCATTTTGGGTTTCAGGCAATAGACTGCTTTATATCCAAGATACTTTTGCTGCCAGAGGGACATTTGCCCTTATTCCTACAGGAGATAGGGATAACTTGAAGTTTATTATTTATGATATATCCCATAATCTAGATATGGGTACATGTGGAGGACAGTTATGCTGCTTATTTTGACTCCTGACATGTCTTTTTCTCTACAGGAAATGTTCCATGTTTCTCAAATAGGAACCAGAAGATTTTGTTAAGTTATTGTTATGAATAACGTAGTAACATAGTTGAGGCTACAAAAAGACATCAACTCATCAAATTCAGTATTTGTGATATCAACTTTCTTGATCTAGTGGAATGCAAAATAACCCTTATTGAAGCTATTTCCAATGAAGCCCCAAGTGAGTAACAACATTATTTCCTGATTCCAGAAGTCAGTTGGATACTGTAACTGATCATAGTCTGTAACTGGAAGCTCTCTCTGGGCGTACGGATTGTTAGCCCATTGTCTCAGTCTATGGAGAACTTTGAGACGTTATACTGGTGGAAAGCTATGTCAAAAAGATTAAAATCATAGCCTGCTGGCTTGCTTTAAAGGGACTGATCAGTTAGGGGTTAATTATTTGTGTTTGGGCAAGGATACATCAAATGTGTATTGTATTACTGTCTGGTCCAGAGGTCGATTAGGGTTGCACCTACTAATCACCTCTCTGTTGTGTATTCACTGTTGTCTGAATGATGAGATTAGTCTGGGGTTCTGACTGTATGTAACACCTGGTTCCACTGTGCTGTGTTGTTGATTGTGTCAGTCATACTGCCTGTCACAGCCTCTGTGTTGTCCCTTTGTTCATGTGTGTACAGTAACCCCAGGGGGTCCTGTTGTACTGTGTGGCTGATTACATCAGTCATACTGCCTGTCACAGCATTTGTACTGTCCCTTTATTCATGTGTGTACAGTAGCCCCAGGGGTCCCATGGTATTGCAAGCACTTATCCAACAGTCCATAGTGTCATGTCTTTACCATTTGCTATTTTCTATTGTATTTATTGAATTGTATTACATTGCCATTTGTTGCCATGTTGGGAAATTCCCAAAATGCTTTATAAAAACCCCTGTGTTGTTGAATAAAGAGAGTTAGTCGTTGGAACTAAGAAGGTTTCCTGTGTCCTTTTTCCTGGGTGGTGTAAAGTGTCTCTTAGGATGCCCATCCAAGCCAGCTAAGAGCTCTCTGTTTCCAGCTTGTGTTCCAGCTTTTCCAGTGTTCCAACATTACAGCATACCAGCCAGCTGCAGTGATCCAACCCTTTGGAGTACAATTACCAGCCTGCTTTCTCCAGCTACCCCCCTTGTAGCTGACAGTAGGAGCCCAGCAGTTTCCAGCTGATGATGCAATTCCAGAGATTCAGCCAGTTACCTGTTCCACCAGACAGACTACCAGCTTGTAGCCTCATCCAGGAGGGAGAGACCCAGAATGACGGTCTAAGTCAGCCTAAGGACTTAGGCTTCCGTTACAGATACCTCCTGAGATTCCTGTAATGTAATGTTTTATTAATTTAACTGTTACAGGAGATGTGCAGTGGCATACCTGGGTGGGAGGCCTAATACAATGTAAACTATATCAATGCATTATGCAATGTGAAAAATTTAGTACTAATGCTTGTCTGTTTTCTCCCCACAATCATCATGAAGGAATGTATTTTTAAGGAGGGTGGTATAGCGTTGTACCCCCTTGGTATCTGTCTCTGGTCCTGTTCATCACTAGACAGGAAGTGTTGAGAGGCTATAAAAAATTCTAGGAGATACTACCTGTTTTCTTTTAGCTAGCAGCAATGCAGTACAGTGGTGTTTTAAGAACTTTTGAAACCCTGGCAAAATTGTGAATGGAGGTAACCAAATATATTAATACATTTAGAATACCTGTAATTTTTATGGTTTCCTTGCTTAGACCCATACATTAAAACACCCCCAGCACATTTTGGCTTAGAAGGAGCTACAAGAGGCTGCACAGGGAAGCAAAATGCCATTTGCAGAGAAGAAGAGTTCTCCAAGGAAAGTTAAAATCTATCAAGCACAATTATGGTTTTCTTTCTCTCTCTCCAGATGAGGGAAAGGATAGCAAGACCAGCTAGGTCTATATGAGGGGTACCAGATACGTCTCTTCAATGGAAAAGAGCTTTTAAGGTGTCTGTAATGAAGCTAAAGCGTATGCCTGTTGAAATGCACTTTTTTCTTTTCCTGTTTGTTGAAGTTCTGTTTTTGTTGATAACCCTTGACGTCCAAGTAATTATTCTACATTCACATACACTATTGTGCAACAAGGCCCCACTAACACAAAGAGACAGCAGAGTAAGGTGCTGAATATGAGTGTACACCAGAGATTTCCTGGGCCTGATCATAGCTGTGGCACTTGAAGGGTTAATGTTTAGGGACACTGTTGAAGATACATTAGGTTAATTTGTATAGTTATTTATAACATTGTTTAAAGGATAAATAAGAAACTATATCATTGTTCCTGAATCTTTATTTGCTCATAGCACATAACATGGAATTTTCAGGACACCCCTAACATTTCATATGCCATTTGGCATGGTGTAATAAAGACAAAAATAAATAAATGTATTGTTATTCTCAGGTATCACAATCTGAATGGGCAACCCTGGTAGAGTACCACTGCTCTATACCATAATAAAGGTAATAGAGAACTAGTTCAAAATTGATTTTTTTACATTCCCCAGCCAGTGTAAATATGTAACCCTTTGAGTGCCAAACGGGTATGCAACGCATTGCAAAGCAGTGTGTTGTATACCTTCTGGGACTCAAAGGGTTAAGACCGATATACTCTTGGTTAGATCATATTACAAAAAAAATCACCACTTTGCGATAGACATGGAGTTCTCAGACAGACTGCAAGCTACCATAAGTACAGTGGTGCATTACTTTGGGTCTGCTGTCCAACAAGTACCTAGCGTATGTAATGTGTATGACTACTAGTATTTGATAGGCAATAGTCAAATATCAAATAATTAGAATTTTGCTATTTCAAATTCTGAAGTATACATGTCAGAATGATATTAAGGAAGATTAAACATTACACCATACTCTTAAGCATAACTATAAATTAGTTGAGACTCAACAAATACCAAGCTCAAAAACTGTTCATGTAACCTATGAAAAGGATTATAAAGATTAGCAAAACAGATATTTAATAGCTGGCCACTTGCCTCACCAGAGGATTATAAAGAGCATTATCTTTTAAAACATTTTATAGCATGTATTTTCATCAGGTTTAGTTCACAATATCATGAAACTGATTATCTCAACAGTTAGCTAGACTATCCTACTTCAAATAATTCTCAACAGGCGAATTTCATCTAGTTTGTTTACTGATACAATGCAGCAATATGAATACTACTGTAATGAGAAATCGATCTTGCCTGTGTTGGTGAATGAATGAATCATTTGAACAGGGAATTTGTTTTGGGGGTGTTTCTTGACTGCTATTGGGGGGGACAGTTAATAAAAAAAATAAATCAATAAAATAAGACATTTGTATTTAAAGTGACAGAGACAGGAACCCCCTGACATAAGCTGCCACTGGGGTGGACTGATACTTGACTTGATAGAGTATTTTGTAGAGGATGATTTGTTTGATTGTTGTTAGAGGCCTTTATAGGACTTAGACTTATTAGAGGCCCAAGCCCTGAAGAAACATTGATTTGTAGGACTTAATCTTGTTTGGTACAAGCCCTAAGGAAACATTGATTTGTAGGACTTAGGCTTGTTAGAGACAAACCCCCCAAAAGTGTTTATTTTTTTGTAGGACTAGTTTTTATTTATTTATTTATTTTTGAATTTTATTTTTTTTAAACACAAGCCCTGATAAAAAAATAAAAATGTCCTGCTGGCCTAATGCCAGTGGCCACTGTCAAATGTCCTCCTGAGTCCTGAGTTGCAACTGCTGTTCGTACTGCTGCTGCTGAGTCGTTTAAGCAGCAGGATGATTAGGCAGCTGAAAGGGAA
Organism: Rhinophrynus dorsalis; assembly: GCA_037306005.1. Lineage (NCBI taxonomy): Eukaryota > Metazoa > Chordata > Amphibia > Anura > Rhinophrynidae > Rhinophrynus > Rhinophrynus dorsalis. The sequence goes on from CM074718.1 coordinate 580,972,265, forward strand.
TGGGATCAACAATAGCAGTAACATGGAAGATGGATGATGAAGATTCCAGTTGCCATGACTGGCTCCAGTGATGAGCCTGAGGCAGCAGCAGAAGAATAAGTAGCCCCCAGTATGTGGAGAAAAGAACAAGTTGACCATTAAATCTTCTCCACCTGCCCCTCCACCAAAATCATCCTGGGTGTGTTGTTATTAGAATATATATTTTTCCCTTGAAAACAGGAACTGTGGCTTCCATCAACAACTGCAATGTGCACAGTGTGTGTGGTAAATATCAACTGGGGGCACAACTTTATCCAAACACCATGGCATCCGAAACCAAGTACTGCCGCTGTCACTGTACCCCTTGTTCAGACCCTGCTAAGGACACATGACAAATTGCTGACAGTTTAATAGTAATGATGAACCCTTCCTGCCAGAATCCTAGCATATTCTGTGGTTTGGAATCTCCTCAGATGCCACCTGATGACCTGGTATCGATTCTCCTCCACCACACTGGCATATGTGGTCAGTGCACCACACAGTGTGCAATGGGTAGAGATGAACTTCCATATCCTAACATTAACAGAGTGGCTATCATTTGGCGGGGGAAGTTATGATGAATGAGGAGGATTGGCAGGAGATGTACTTGTTACCCTAGAGGAAGAAGAAGAGAATTATCTTTTAAAACATTTATAGCATGTATTTTCATCAGATTTAGTTCACAATATCATGAAACTGATTATCTCAACAATTAGCTAGACTATCCTATTTCAAATAATTCTCAACAGACTAATTTCATCTAGTTTGTGTACTGATACAATGCACCAATATGAATACTACTGTAATGAGAAATCGATCTTGATAGACTAGGGCCCTGATTCAATTTTGGCCCCTAAAACAGCTGGTAGGGCAAAAATGGAATGGCGGGGGAGGTAATGATGAATGAGGTGGATTGGAAGGAGATGCACTTGTTACCCTAGAGGAAGAAGGTGATGTTGATGGCGAGCTAGTTGTTTCGCTTGTCATGGAACTTCCAGTGTCTGTCTGGGTTTCTTTATTCTTCCTCCTCTTTGATCTCCACCTTTCTGGAGAGTTGGGGGGTACAGTAACAGCAGTGCTAGATTTCTGAAATGGGTGTTTGTCTTTAACATGTTTGGAGTAAATGTCATGGTGTCTGTGTTTCATGTGTGTTATCAGGGCGGTTGTGCCAAGGTGTGTTCCCTTCTTTCCCCTTCTCACTAACTTGTCACAAATTTTGCACTGTACCATTGTTGATGATGACTGCACTATGCCTGCCGGAAGACAATAATAGTCCCACACCCATGACTTCTGGGGGGAGGGATAGGGAACAGGTGGAGAAGAATGGCCTCTTTCTTCTTGTCCTCCACATTCCCCTTCACTTTCTGTGGCAGCAGATAATGTTGCTGCTGTTGCTGCTACTGCCTCAGATTTAGTACTGAAACTAGGATCAAGAGGAGTATTGCTACTGGGTGGCAAGTGAAACCTGTTCTAGTCCCACATTACTTGTTGACCCCATTCCCACTGTGTCCACAGTGCTCTATGGCACCCTAGCCTGCTCCTCAGAACCCTGCTGCACCCAGTTGCAATTTCCGCTAATTTCAAAAGCTGACTGCTAGTGGTGGTGGTGATGCCAATCCTCATCCCTGTCTCCCATTCCTTCACAGTTTCTGCTAAAAAGGCCATCAATGTCTCCTCCACTCCAGCTTCTCCATCACCACCACCTCTAGTCCCTACGTGCCGCTGCTCTATTCCAGACATCTCACTGCTGGTTGCAGGAGGTGATGAGCAATGTGACAGAGGTTCCCTTGCTGTCACACATGGCATAATTTTCTCCTCCCCCCCCGCGTACTACAAGAAACACTAGCAGCAGGCAAAATATTGGTGGTGGCAGGTTCAGCACTGGCAGCAGGTTAAATACTAGCAGCCGGTTCAGCACTGGCAGCAGGTTCAGTACTAGCAACAGGTACAACACTAGTGGCTGCAGGATCATAAATGGTGGCACTGGCAGCAGGGGCAGCACATCTGGCAGTAGGTACAACACTAGTGGTTGCAGGATCAGAAATGGTGGCACTGGCAGTAGTGGCAGCACTTCTGGCAACAGGTACAACACTAGTGGCTGCAGGATCAGAAATGGTGACACTGGCAGCAGGGGCAGCACGTCTGGCAATAGGTACAACACTAGTGGCTGCAGGTACAGCAACGGTGGCACTGGCAGCAGGGGCAGCACGTCTTGCAGCAGGCACAGGCAGCTGACCTGTTCTACTCTCACTAGTACTACTTTTTTCTCCCTCCCTTCCCATTCCCTTTTCTCCCTCCCTTCCAATTAAATTCCCCAAGATCCCTTTGGGTGATTTAAGGGGACTGGATAGCACTGGTACAGTAATGGTCCCTTCTTTCTCAGACTCAGTGAACACATAATGGTCCTTCCAGCTCCTCCACTGATTATTTTTTACCCTGCTCATAGTAATAGGAGTCACTATGAGCCTCTCCTGCCTCACCTTTTGCAAAATATCACACGTCTATCTTGCACTGTAGCTGCGTTTATTGTGTCCGCCTTCTGCAAAAATGTCAAGTTTTTATAGTGGAAGTACGAAAACAACGTAAATCAATGGGTGGAAACTTTTTAGCCATTGAAAATATGGCGAAAAATTTTGGCCAATGGTAGAAAAATGTGAAAATTGTAACCTCTAGTTTTAAAGCAGATTTTCCTGCAAAAAAGTGGATAACAACGTGGTCTTCCTCTTTGATTCTTTAAGGAAGAAGTGTGCAATGCATTACATTTCATAAATACTATCTACTATCTAAAAATGAGTCTGTAAGTCTTTTGTTAATCAAGAATCCAATTCCTCCAAATCATATATATATATATATATATATATATATATATATATATATATATATATATTCACATGCACACATCAATCACATCACGTCAGTCCCTCACCACCATTACCATACACATCTGCCACATTGTAGGTTGTACTTTTTTTTGTCTTGACATCATCATGAATATGTGTCAGTGTCACTTTAGCAGGAACACATTTTTCAAGGCATGTGTTACTGTAGGACTCTGACTTCCAGATACTAATTTCTCCATTTCAGGCCTCAGAAGAAGTAATATTGTGGTGGGAAATGTTGCACCATAAGATATATAGGCAAAAAATGTAAAAATGTTCACGAAAAAAGAAAAAAATCATCAGTTTTTTGCAAAAAGTCATGAGGGAAATTTTTCTCACTTTTCACCCACCCCCAGTGGGGATGCTATGGGGGAGAATTGCATTATACAAAGGGGGGGTGAGGGACCATTTCATCAGTAGTTTCTCTTATGCTAGAGTCCCAAGCATATTTGTAGTTTGAGCAGAGGACCACTGGTTCATGTCAAGTGGAAATGGAAGTTATTTTATCCAGAGCGTGAGGAAGTACGGTTTAGGTTGAGAAGGGATGGTTTGGAGGAGAGAATATGAGAAGGAAAGAGGTTAAAGAGAAGGGAGGGGATTCGATATAGTCTTTTCAAATTGTTTGATGTCTCTGGTTGTGGATCCCAGCCTGGAGTTTTGAGAGACCCAGTGTCTGACTTGCAGCAAGGACCACCATGAAATGGATGTGACCCCCAGTGTGTCCTGTATGGACTCACAGAGCAGTATGGAGGGAGAATAGGTGAGGGAGCGAATGCTATCAAAACCTTTCTACTTCCAAAGTGAGAAAGAGAGGAGCCCAGCTGGTAATTCCGTATTCTGAATGATAGATTTAAAGGGTGACGGGGAAGGAGAGCGGGTTGACATAAAGTTGATTTCATGCCAAGTATGAAGCAGGTATCTCAACACAATGTGATTGTGGCAGTCCCAAGGTACTGAATACGGGGAAGACCAGAGTAACTGGGGAGGGGGCGAGGGGACCTAGACAATCCAAATGCAAAATTTCCACCACTTATGAGAAGAAGGGGACAGGTAAAAATTTTTTGTAAGGGCTGATTCTTGGTATTATCTGTGGAAGTTGGGTAATCCTAATCCTCCCCTGGGCTATGGGTCTCGTCAAGATGGAGATCTCAAACAGGGCTTTCTGTGGGCCCATGTCACGGTTTTTGATGAACACTCAGACAGGGTGGTAAGGTTAAAATGACTTTATTAGAACAAGAGCATACAAGGAATAAGGCACTGGGGCCCACAAGGCAAATCAAACAGCAATATATAATACACAATAGGAGACCACCTGCAGAACCAGAGTAGGTGGACTGGAACAACAGAATACAAGCTGGTAGTGCAGATTTTGGCAGAATCAGAGAGGATGGAGGTAACCCGTTCTAGAGCTGACCATAAGTGAGCTACACCGGAGATGCACGTGTAACAGGACTGGCACAACCCAGACGCCTGGGCACAGAACCAGGAGGAGTGAGGCAACACTGGCCCAGACTGTATGAAATGGTAACGAGGCAACTCTGACCCAGACTGTATGATATGGTAACTAGGCAACTCTGACCCAGGCTCAGACCACAAATACTGGGCAACCGTGGAATGGCAACACTACCCTATGGAAGGGTAATGGAGACCAAGGCAGCTGCTAGAGACAGACCCTAGTACACTAGGGGTGGATCGAGGCGACAATAGAAAACTGTAACGCAACCAGTGACCACTCAACCTACAGCATGGTACGTACAACGCTGGCTCTAGCTCGAGGATACTGTAGTGAATAGTGTAAGCCCTTACCTGGACTCTCCAGGTACCCACAGGTTTAAAGGTCAACACCCAGAGACTTACTGACAACTCCCAGAGGGAGTGAGCACAGTGGTAAAGGTAGGGAGGCCACAGAGAGAGAGAGATCAGAGTAACACAGTCAGTGTAAGAACACTGTACTGGTACTTCGAATGTGCACACCGCCAGCAGCGGTTATAGGAGCAGCTTAATCCCAAGCTTAGCCTTTGGTCGACAAGGAATGGCGCCACAAGGCGCACCACTAAGTAATACAAGGCCCAGTATCACGATGACCACAAGGGGTCGCCCAGGGCACAATCAGACATGGTCGGTACTGGCGCTGGTAAACCGACAACAGGAGACAGCAACGGAACGGAACAGTGCCACCAGCGGTCAGCAATGGAGCGGGTCATATAGCCAGATACAGTCATCAATGGAGCAGGTTCTTCAGCCAGATACAGTCAGCAATGGAGCGGGTTCCTCAGTCAGATACAGTCAGCAATGGAGCAGGTTCTCAGCCAGATACGGTCAGCAACGGAGCGGGTTCTTCAGCCAGATACAGTCAGCAACGGAGCGGGTTCTCAGCCAGATACAGTCAGCAACGGAGCGGGTTCTTCAGCCAGATACGGTCAGCAACGGAGCAGGTTCTCAGCCAGATGCGGTCAGCAACAGAGCCGGTTCTCAGCCAGGATACAGTCAGCAACAGAGTGTAGCAACAGGAACTCAGGAACAAACTCGTAGTCAGGCAGGCCAGGTCATAAACGAATCAACATAAGCGCAGAATAGACTCAGGAACTCGTACACCATGAAAGAGCGCCTAAGGGAGGACATACCAGGGTATATAAAGGCAATCCCTTGTGGTTGCAATCAAGGCCAGCCAATCAGAACACGGCAGAGAATCATAATGTCGCCGCTCAGCACCAGAAGCACGGGCACCGTGATAGCCTAGATGAGAAGGGGGTCTAGGTTAAGGCTAGGAAATGAAGAGAGATCTGGCGAAATATGTATACCCAGGTAGAGGATGGAGGAAGGAGCCAATGAAAGGCAAACTGGTGCTGAAGGGAGGATGCTGTGGAGGGGTTGACTTTAAGGTTTAGAATTTCGGATTTGGTGCAATTAATCTTAGCATGTGATAAGAACTCATAGGGGGAGAATCACTAAGTGGTGATAAAGAGGTTATAAAGTGGAAATGACATCTCCAGTTCCTATGATATTCTATGGAGCCTATTCACTAGGATCTCCAAAGTTGAAGAAATCTTAGTGCATAGGGTCCATAGAATAAGATGGGAATTGGAGAAGTGATAGACTGGAGAAGTCACCTCTACTTTATCACCTCTTTATCACTGTTTAGTGAATATCCCCATAGTCTGCTAAAGTTTGTATTAATGTAGGTATGGAATCTTCTTGTTTAATGAGCAAGAAAAACATGTTGTCAATAGGCTGCAATTTTATAAGTCATTCTCCCTGAGATGACCCCTTAAAAGATTTAAGCGTATAGAGTTTGGAAGCGGGTCTAGGGTTAAATTGAAAAGCAGAGGGGACAGGGGCAGCCCTACCTTGTCTCATTTCCAATAGGGAATGAGCGAGAGAAAGTGCTATTAACAAGCACTCTTGTGGATGGCATTGAGTAGAGGATCATTGTGCTTTGAATCATGATGGGCCCTAAACCAACATTATGCACAACTGCTAGAGGGTATTGCCAATTTAACTTATCAAATTTTTTTTTCGTGTCAGAAGCTATAAGAATCTCTGGGTTTTTCTGTTTAATTACCAGGTGAAGCAGAGAGAGGACAGCAGAGGTGTTGTCGCAGGTTTACTATCAAAGTGTCGCATGTAAAGTTTTGCTTCATAAAATGTTGCATGTCTTTGGCCGCGTCATTTGAAGTGCTGGAATTCAAGTTTTGCGTCTTAAAGTGTTGCAAATTCTACATTTTGCTTTGTTCCTATTGGCGCATTCGCCATATCGTGCATTAACATGTCGCAGCAATATGGGTGCAATAAGGACGTTATATGGGTGCATTAAGAACACAGTATGGGTGCAATATGGATGCATTAAGGACGAAATATGGGTGCAAAATGGGTGGTGCATTAAGGACGCAATATGGGTGCAATAATGATTCTATATGGTTACATTAAGGATGCAGTATGGGTGCAATATGGGTGCAATACTGAAGCAATATGGGTGCATTAAGGACACAATATGGGTGCATTAAGGACACAATATGGGTGCAATAATGATGCAATATGGGTGCAATAATGACTTAAAATGGGTGCATTAAGGACGCAATATGGGTAAAATATGGATGCAATAAGAACGCAATATGGGTACAAAACCAACCCAAAATCCACAAAACCCAACCCAAAACAAACTCAAAACCAACCCAAAACCCAACCCAAAACCAACCCAAAACCACAAAACCCAACCCAAAACCAACTCAAAATCACCAATAATGCACCATACCGAAAACCCACAAAACCCTACCCAAAACCAACCCAAAACCCAACCAAAAACCAACCCAGAACCCACCAAAACCTACCCAAAAACCAACCCAAACCCAACCCAAAACCCACCAAAACCAACCCAAACCCCAACCAAAAACCAATCCAAAAACCACAAAAACCTACCCAAAAACCAACCCAAACCCAACCCAAAACCCACCAAAACTAACCCAACACCCACCAAAACCTAACCAAAAATCAACCCAAACCAAAAACCAACCCAAAACCCACCAAAGCCTACCCAAACCAACCCAACACCCACCAAAACCTACCCAAAAACCAACCCAAACCAAGCCAAAATTCCACCAAAACCTACCCAAAACCCAACCCAAAACCAACCAAAACCAAACCAACACCCACCAAAACCAACCCAAACCCCAACCAAAAACCAATCCAAAACCCACAAAAAACTACCCAAAAACCAACCCAAACCCAACTCAAAACCCACCAAAACCTAACCAAAAACCAACCCAAACCAAAAACCAACCCAAAACCCACGAAAACTAACCCCAAACCCACCAAAACTACCCAAAATCCAACACAAAACCATCCCAACACCCACCAAAAACCAACCCAAAACCCGCATAAACCAGCCCCAAACCCAACAAAACCTACCCAAAAACCAAACCAAACCCACCAATACCCAACCAAAAATAAACCCAAAACCCACCAAAACCAAACCAACACCCACCAAAACCTACCCAAAAACCAACCCAAACCCCAACCCAAAACCCAACAAAACCTACCCAAAACCCACCAAAACCAACCCAACACCCACCAAAACCTACCCAAAACCAACCCAAACCCCAACCAAAATCCAACCCAAAACCCACAAAAAACAACCCAAAACCCACCAAAACCTACCCAAAAAACAACCCAAAACTCAACCAAAAACCAACCCAAAAAAACCAACCCAACACCCACCAAAACCTACCCAAAACAAACCCATACCCCAACCAAAAACCAACCCAAAACCTACCCAAAAACCAACCCAACCCAAAACCAACCCAACACCCACCAAAACCTACCCAAAAACCAACCCAAACCCCCACCAAAAACCAACCCAAAACCCACAAAAACCAGCCCAAAACCCACAAAAACCAACCCAACACCCACCAAAACCTACCCAAAACCAACCCAAACCCCAACCAAAAACCAACCCAAAACCTACCCAAAAACCAACCCAAAACCCACCAAAATCAACCCAGCACCCACCAAAACCTACCCAAAAACCAACCCAAACCTCCACCAAAAACCAACCCAAAACCCACAAAAACCAGCCCAAAACCCAACAATACCTACCCAAAAACCAAACCAAACCCACGAAAACCAACCCAAAACCCAACCAAAAATAAACCCAAAACCCACCAAAACCAACCCAACACCCACCGAAACCTACCCAAAAACCAACCCAAACCCAACCAAAAACCAACCCACAAAAAACAACCCAAAACCCAACAAAACCTACCCAAAACCCACCAAAACCAACCCAACACCCACCAAAACCTACCCAAAAACTAACCCAAAACCCAACCAAGAACCAACCCAAAACCCACAAAAACCAACCCGAACCCAACCCAAAACCAATCCAACACCCACCAAAACCTACCCAAAAACTAACCCAAAACCCACCAAAACCTATCCAAAAACCAACCCAAACCCAACCCAAAACCCACCAAACCCACCCATATTGCGTGCTTAATGCACCATTATTGCACCCATATTGCCTCCTTAATGTGTCCTTATTGCACCAATATTGCACCCATATTGCGTCCTTAATGTGTCCTTATTGCACCAATATTGCACCCATATTGCGTGCTTAATGCACCATTATTGCACCCATATTGCACCCATATTGCATCCTTAATGTGTCCTTGTTGCTCCAATATTGCACCCATATTGCGTCCTTAATGTGTCCTTATTGCACCAATATTGTACCCAAATTGTGTCATTAATGCACCCATATTGCATGCTTAAAGGGATAGTAACCCCCCCAACAACTTGACGCTAAAATACAGCAAGCATACAAACATAATGAACGCACTTAGTCCCATCTCTCAAACCGTTATGGTTTGAGAGATGTAAGGCAAGACAGTCCTCCACTCCCTCCCCCTTCTGCCTGATGAGCTGTAAAGCTGTCAGAGGCAGAATCTGGTCGGCCGACTTTCGGTGGTTCTGCAGGACATCTGACATCTAGATACCTCTGTATAATTACTTCATAGGAATGGTCTACAACATGTGCTTGCAAGCCAGGCACATGTTTTAGACCATACCCATGAAATAATAATACGGAGGTATCTAGATGACAGCGCTCCTGCAGAGCCGCAGTCTGGTGCTGGAAGCCGGAACTCATGACGTCCGCTATACAGCGGACGTATGAGAAGGGGGAGGGAGCGGAGGTCTGTCTTGCCTTACATCTCTCAAACCATAACGGTTTGAGAGATGGGAATAAGTGCGTTCATTATGTTTGTATGCTTGCTGTAGTTGTTGGGGGGGGGGTTACTATCAATTTAATGCACCCATATTGCATCCTTAATGTGTCCTTTTTGCACCCATATTGCACCCATATTGCGTGCTTAATGTGTCCTTATTGCACCAATATTGCACCCATATTGCATCCAAATTGCATAATTAATGCACCAATATTGCGTACTTAATGCACCAATATTGCACCCATATTGCACCCATATTGCGTCCTTAATGTGTCCTTATTGCACCCATATTGTGTCCTTGATGTGTCATTATTGCACCAATATTGCACCCAAATTTTGTTATTAATGCACCCATATTGTGTGCTTAATGCACCAATATTGCACCCATATTGCATAATTAATGCACCCATATTGCGTCCTTAATGCTGCACCCAAATTGCGTCATTAATGCACCCATGTTGAGTCCTTAATGCTGCGACATGTTAATGCACGATATGGTGATTGAGCCATTTGGAACGACACGAAATGTAGAATTTGCGACACTTTAAGAAGCATAACTTTAATTGCAACACTTTAAATGACATGCAACATTTTATGATGCCAAACTTTACATGCAACACTTCAAATGGATATCGTTGTCGCAAGCTTGTCGACCTGGAACAAAGCTACTCTGATCAGGATAGAGCAAGTGAGGGAGGTATGGATGGAACCTGGTAGCTAAGATCTTAGCGAAGAGCTTAAGATCGACATTGAGTAAGGTGATAGGGCGGTAGTTACTGCACAGGGAGTGGTTATGGATGGGGCCTGGTAGCTAAGATCTTAGCAAACAATTTAAGATCCACGTTGAGTAAGGAGATAGGGCGGTAGTTACTTCACAGGGAGTGGTCTTTGTTGGATTTCAGTATGACCAAAATATGGGCCTCCAGCAATTGTGCTGGAAATGGGTGACATTGCATAACTGTGTTGAAAGCTTGTCTCATATGTGGAATGAGGGAGGTTTCGAAAATGTGGCAATATAGCATAGAGAATCTGTCCAGACCTGGGCTTTTACCTGACGCCAGGGACTTGATTGCGAGCCAGAGCTCCTCTTCCAAAATTTCTTGTTCAAGAGCAGTACAGGCTTGGGGAGAGTGTGAAATTGGGTGATGGAAGGGGGGTAGTATGTTGGTCTGTGAATAACCTGGTGATTGATTTATTCATGAAAAGTGCTAGACTTTTCATGAATGAATTAACCCAAATACCAGGTTCACGACTGGGAGTCCTACTAGAGCCTGCTATTACAGAACAAGCAGCCGGCTCGAGTAGGGAAAAAAGAATGGCAGCAATTTCTTTCCTTGTTGCCTGCAGGGTCCCGAGGCCTCCTGCGAGGTATGATTTCTAGTTTTAAACAATAGCCATTTTTTACATGAATAAAGGCAATCGGTATGCAGCCGCATACCTTGCCTATTAACCCTTTGAGTCCCAAAGCAATGCATTACTTATCTCTTTGGTACTCAAAGGGTTAACTTTGGACTACATATGCAATTGAAAAAGTGGGCAGTAGGTTGGAGTAAAAAGGGAGGGATAGTATGTTGCATAGGGCAGCATGTCAGATTAAAAAAGGGGTATAGTATGTTGGATAGGGCAGCATGTCAGATTAAAAAAGGTATGGTATGTTGGATGGGGGAGCATGTCGGATTAAAACAAGGGGGCACTGTATGTCTAACTTAACAAGAGGGGGCAGTGCATGTCGGATTTATAGCATATTGGGCAGCATGGGGAACATCCCCATTATGTGTTAGCTCCACATACACTGCCTGACACTCCCAGTCTTCTTCCCTTGCCCAGGCAGTGTCCATGGTGCTGAAAGCATTCTCTTCAATACCGGCCAAGTAGGGAAACAGAGAGAATGCTGTTAAGCTTCAGAACTGTCGTAGTGTTGGTGACGGAGGACATCCCTTCCACATCGACAACAGTTCACAACCCTCCCTGCTTGTGATTGATTGAGGACTGTTACTGCATAGGAAAGTACAAGGAGATCCCAACTTTACCAACTTCAGGTAGGTGAAGTTGAGAATGTGAACTCCGACAGCAGAGGCTGCTATCAGAGTTTAGTGAATGTGTCAAAGTGCCACAACACACCCCCTTGCATACAAAACTTTCTCATTATGCTTAATTTCCATATGGAAACAGACAACTTTCAATGTGATGCATGAAAATGTATAAACCTGTTGGATGGATGTTGGTGTGGGCATATTTTTGTCAGACTGATGGTGATGTGATGTCATTGACATTTTAGTGAATACTATCTATGTGCCTTCGACAACAGGACATTGACATTTTTATCCCTCTTTGAACTTTAGTGAATCTAGGTCGATGTAGTGCTAGAACTACTGGTGTGTACATCTTGCAAATAATCAATTTTATAAATTGTATTGTCTGATATTGTTGTGGGAATCAACTATGTATATTTGAGTGAGACCTATGATGTTAGCCTGTTCTGTTTGAGGACAGTGGTAGATCTAGATGTTGATTTCCAACATTGCATCAAGCCCTTGATGAAGGTCCCGAATAGAGGACTGAAATGTTCCAGATATGTTCATATGTTTATTTATATGATTTTGGCTATAATATAGTTCTTTTTTGAGACCTTTCCTGTGAGTGCATCTAATTTTTACCCCTCTCTCTCTCTCTCTCTCTCTCTCTCTCTCTCTCTCTATATATATATATATATATATATATATAAATAAATCTGTGAAAACCAACAGAAAAGAACAACGTTTGTTTTTTTCTGTTGGTTTTCACATATCTCCTATGCTTACTTACACTACACTTTACTCTTTCCCACATTCTGGACTTTAGGGGGTTAATTTAGGCTTTTATATTCTTTGCCTACTCCAACCAATTGCTCCTCTTGTAGTCTGCTGGTGGTTATATAGAGGCTGAGATAGTCTCAGTCCTTTGTATGGACATCCACAACAGCAGACTTGTGTGGTAGGAGCCCCACTGACCCTTTTTTAATCTTTGTGTATTAATTGTTTTTAATTGCATACGTTGGTATTCATACATTGTAGAGAACCTATACATTTAAGGGTCCATTTCTGACACATTACTGCAATATTTCTTCTGGGACAATTTTAACTCATTTATTATTTTTTTTTATTTTTTTATTTTTGTAATTTTTAGATAGTGTCTCAAGTGTTTCAGTGTAGGTTCTTGCCACACTTGAAGTAGCTTGGCACGGTTGGCAAGCTTATCCCCCTTCTTTGGCCAAAAATGTGGGCAACTAGAGCCTCAAAATTTATGCACATTATATGCCGTTTACAGGGCACACTATTTTTTATTTTTAACTTTAGCTGGAGGAGTGCAGGTTTATAGTTTTCTTATATATAAATCTGTATTCCTGATGAAGTACCCCTGCGGTACGAAATGCGTAGGATAATTGAGAGCCCCCACTATATTATTGTGCTCAAAGGACATATTCCAAAAAACCATCAATGGAACAGGTACGATTTATACTGTTGCAAGCGGCGAGTAAGATCTTTCAAATCACCAAAGTGTCGGCTACCAACAACTAACATGCTGCAGAATTGAAAGACGTGAGGGCTAACAATATCACCACCAGAGAACTGTGAGTTGTTGTGTTTAGTAACACAAGCTGATTGTTATGAGACAAGAAAGGTTGCATATGAGAGATTAATCAATAAATGTATCTCTACCCGCTTGAAAGTGTCGGCTGACACTAATCTATATTGAAGCATTATTTCATCTTTAACAATGGGAGAAGAGTTTAACATCTCTTTCATCAGCAGACGTGTGAGTACACAGCCTGTGTTTGAGACACTGCAAGTTCCTATTATTAAGGACACACATCATAATATACACAGTTATTACGATATTCTACAAATTGCTGCTACACCTGCCCGATTCAGTGTCCCTTATTGTGAAACAAGGTACATTTATACTAGCAAGAAATTTTTTGTCCTATTTTATTGAGATGTTATTTTTATAACACAATTGTTTTTATTTATACAGGGGACTCATATACTGTTGTATTCCTTTCTATGTTCTATATATGAATAAATTGTATATTTTATTCTATAGAGAGACTTGCACTTTCCTTATTACATTTGTTCTTGCTATAAATCTGCATATATATGTGTGTGTTAGTCGAGTGGTGTAGAGGTCAAATGAATGAGTACTGCAGTATGTAATAATACATTTTTTATTGGAATAACATTCAATTGAATGTTAGCCCAGTAAAAAAAAGTATTATTATTACATGCTGCAATTCCCATTCATTTGACATATATATATATATATATATATATACATACAGTACTGTGCAAAAGTTTTAGGCAGGTGTGAAAAAAATGCTGTAAAGTAAGAAATCTTTCAAAAATAGATGTTAATATTTTATTTTTTTCCATTAACAAAATGATAGTGAATCAATGTTTGGTCTGACCACCCTTTGCCTTCAAAACAGCATCAATTCTTCTAAGTACACTTTCACAAAGTGAGGGATTTTGTACGCATGTAGGGTTCGATTCAAATGTTGGAGACGGCCGTTTTTTCTGCCGATGGCATTTTTTCAAGCACAGTTAGCTATTCAAATGCCTGTACTGTGAAAAAATACCGGAAAAAAAGAGCCTTCATGTGGTAACATTAAGAGGTGTTTTCGCCCAGAGCAAATGATGAAAACACCATAATTATCAATTCAAATGTCTGCATTAGTCATGAAGATCCGATAAGGGACTCAAGTTTTCAGAGGATAGTTAAGACCAGTTTTTTTTTTTTTTTTACTTGAGTCCCTTATCGGCTCTTCAAACAGCTAATGCAGAAACTTTAATGAAAAAAAAGTAAAAAGAACTTAAGTCCTCAGTAGATGTATTTATATGGACACCAAGGAACAAGAACATTTTGTGTTCACACCTCTCCGTTAACATATTAATGACACTATAAAGCATAACTGGTCAATACTATCCAGTGACAATTCTTTATCAGGTATATTCAAAAACAGACCATTAATGAGCCATAAACGAGCTTCAAATCTTCGAGATCAACTAGTGGCTATGGACCCCAAACATTGTTACAGCAGTACCTACCACACATGGTTACCCTCTACTAAGCCAGGGTGCTTTAAATGTATTGGCTGTACTACTTGTAGGAACCTTATTACAGGGGACAGTATCAAACATCCGCATACTGGCAAACTGTTCCCAATTAAGTACAAACTTTCATGCACAAGTACTTTTGTGGTATATTACATGGTATGGCCATGCAGTCTATATTATTTTGGCAAAACTATTACAAGATTCAGAGACAGGATAGCAAACATCACTTATACATCAGAGAGGCAATGAGAAAGGATGAGATTGACAAACCAGTAGGACGCCATTTTATTGCAGCACAGCATACACTGGCTGACTTAAAATATATGATCATCGATCATCAACCCAGACTGTCCAGGGGTGGTGATAGAGGCCTCAAGTTAATTCAACTTGAGGAACGGTGGATCCACAAACTAGCTACTCCTCAACCTAGGGCCTCAATGAAAAAATTAATTACTCCTGTTTTCGGTAGTGTGATAGTAAACCTGCTGCAAGGCTGAGATGAATCCTTTGTCACATTACCCATATCAAATCTGAGCTTTAGTGGTCCCTCCTAGATGTGGGTGGGCATAGATCTTGCCAGGAGGCAAGCATTGCTATTTTAAACACCTCGGAACGATTTTGGACTGGACCATATTGCTCATCATCCATAAATGGCCCCCAGGCTAATGTAATATCACCTCTAAACAGGATCTTTCACCTTATGGACCTACAACTCTCTTTAGATGATCCGGACATCTCATGATCTATTTGTGGATTATCTTTTTGTCTGGTTTGTCTCCATGAATTTTTTACTTACTCATGCCAATATACCTGTTTTTCTGAGCGAACTTGTTAACAAAATTGTTTTCACCAGAAGACATAGGTAGACGAATGGGCTACTTTTGTTTATACCACACTTGTACTGTGTACAATTCAGAGTGAGAATCCAAATACTAGTATCAATAACTTTTTTTATCACAAAAATTACCTGATTTATAACCTGATTGAAATACTTAGCTTCAATTCTTCTTCTGTGTGCGGCTGCAGTGGGAAGACAAGCTTAGTTGCAGAGGGCGCTAAGAATCACCAGGTTCTATCAGGCTGCCTGACTGGTTTGTAATGCATTGGATGCCTCTCTAGCACTAAGTGGGTTAATGGAACACATACATATAAATATCCCTTCAATTCACAACAAATAATTACCAGGAAGCTACTGCTAGCTACTTCACCCTGTGTATAAAGTGATGAAATGCAAAATTTCCCATTATAAATAAGTAATGGGTAAACATATAAAAGAAATCACACTATGATGAAGGTCCCTGTGGGATGCAAAAATCCTGATAATGCTTGTTACATGAATGCATTATCTTTATATTGTCTAAAATGGAGGTATCTATGCAGCATTAAGATATTAACAGTGGGTATTAGCGCTCATTTAGCAAATATGAATTAATGATTTCAGTGTTACTTGAATATTCCTCTGAAAAGCACTATATAATTATAGCAAGGATGGAATTCCTTATACAGTACATCCTTTTTCTTCTTCTGTAGCTGTTATGTATTATTCACACTATGGTCTCTGTAGCATTGCCTATTTACACAATATCATTTTTATACACATCTGCACTCCGATAATTAACCCTTTGAATGCTATTGCATTGCACACTCCACTTAAAGGGTTAAAGCATGCTCCTGATATGAGTGATAGAAGTTAATGGATTAGTTACAAAAATAAACTTCAAACACCTTCTAAAAGTAATTTAAATAATTTTGTTACTATGGAAATACAACATGATAATCCATAACATGTTAATATTTTAAATATATGAAATGGTGTTAAACTGTAATTTATACTGTGTAAGGAAAACATGAAACTCATGCAGGGAATCTGATGAAGTGTGAGTAAATGTATCAGGTCCCCCAACATGAAAGATTGCTTTATTGGCTTAGTAATTAACTTTGTATCCTGTTGTATGTGCAATCTCTTTCTGGTTTTTGAAATGTAAGGATAACTATAACCTAATTAATTTCTAATATTGTTAGGTATGTGTTTGAGTATGTCAATACGATTTCCAAGTCATAAGCTAATCTTGGCTAAATAATATCAGCATTGATTATAATGGAGGACTGGAGCCTAATGGGGTAATTTGTTGTTTGTCTTGTTTGGCTGTAGTGTATGCTTGTGTACACAACCGTATAATTCCTGAGAACCCTCAGTAGGTGTAGATGTCCTAGTTCCAGTCCTCCTAGGGGCACCCCAGCAATGTTTCACCTTCCTGTGACTCCTGCATATATATGTTAGTTCTTTGCTTTTAGTTAGGAGATGGCAATTGCTTGGGGTGGCAATGTACAGTTTCTTAGGATAAGTGGGATACCCCAGCAATGCCTTCCCAATTCCTGTTGACACCAGGAAGTTTCTCTTTTTTTCTGATGTACTCCATTTAGCTAGTGAGTGTCTCAGTGTGGGTACTTGTTAGTTCCAGCGTCGCTTAGCGGGGGGCGATGCTGGAGGCCTGGGTTTGGGTATGACGCTTCAGCGTCAGTGCCTGTGTCTCTCCGGACTTGCAGCCAAGTCTCTCCTGTTGCCCCTAGTGGCTTTCCATGTCCTCTCCCCATGCAGCACGGAGGCGCCAGTTGACGCACGGCTGGTTGAAGGCTTGGGCGCATCTCCAGTTCATTGCATCACTTTGGGCGCGAACTGGGATAAGTGACGCAGACACTAGTCTTATACCTGAGGAGACTGTATACTCCATCTTCCTTCTTCCTGGCAGGCTAATTAAGGTCTCTGGACTTTTGGCTCAGTAGTCCTTATGTTGTTGTCTGACCATCCATTCTGGTGCTGACCTGGGGCTCTGTCCTATATCCATTCTGTGTTGCCTCGTTATATTGGATACCCTATCTGGTGCAGAGCTGTGGCTCTGGCTGACTACCCGCTCCGTGTATGACCTAGGATTGCCTGACCATCCATTTTGGTGCAGACCTGGGGCTCTGTCCTAATATCCATTCCATGTTGCCTCATTATATTGGATACCCTATCTGGTGCAGACCTGTGCATATGGCTGACTAACCCGTTAGACTGACTGCAGTCGGAAGTCAGTAGGGTTCTCCTGGTTGCGCTTTCCCTTGGGGATAGTTCCTTGGTTCCATTTCTGGGCGCTTCCCGCATTCTGGTTGGGACTACAGTCGGCCTAGTGCTTGGCTCCTACCAGAGAGGTATTGTAGAAGTAGTCTCCTATTTTGATAGAGTCTCTGGCCTCTTCATTTACCCTCTGTCTCTCTATATTTTCTGCTCATATTTTATATTCGTTTAATAAAAGTGATTTTTCATTATCAGTACTGATTCCTGGTTTATTCTTGGGTGACCGTGACAGTATGTAAGGGCCATGGACGGTACTGATAATCCACCTTTGCAGAACATCCTGGACAGGATGGAAAGCCAAGATCATCGCATTGATCAATTAGCCTTGATCATGCAGACCTTGCTTAACTTTACTGCACACCATGAATGATATAACCCACAAACGGTGGCCTCTTCTGCTCCTTCCTCAGCACTGGTGGTCCCTAACGTTCCTGATGCAGGCTTGATCAGAGGATTGTCAGGCTCCACTCCACTCCCACAGCATTATGGTGGGGATCCTGAATTATGCCGTGGGTTCATCAACCAATTGAAATGGTTCCAAAGGCCTTCCGACTGATCGTAGCGGGTTGTATTTATGATATCACTCCTTTCCGGCAAGGCATTGGCATGGGCGAACCCCATATGGGAGACAGAGAAACCCATAGTTCATAATTTTACGGAGTTTATTGCTTCTTTCAAACGAGTTTTTGATGTGCTGGGTCGCGTGACCTTGGCTTCCAAACACCTAATTACAATCCGCCAGGGAGCTCAAACAGTAGCGGAGTACGCAATTGAATTACACACTCTGGCTGCTGAGGTAGGCTGGAACAATGAGGCCCTGGTAGCAACCTTTTCTCAAGGGTTGTGTGACACTGTCAAGGATGAGATTGCTGCTTGAGATTTGCCTAGGGACTTGGATGAGCTAATATCATTTACCATCCTAATCGACACCAGGGTCAGGGAGAGACCCTCATTTAGGGAGCACCTGCGGAGGCCTCCGACCAGACTGGCTCCTCACTTTTCTCACCCACCCAGTCCTCCCTCGCCTCCCATGCCTCCTAGTTCTGACTCAGGGAGGCAGAGAACCAATGCAAGTAGGCGCTACTCACCTTTTGGTGGCCGAAAGAGCCTTCAGGAGGAGGGAGGGACTATGTCTGTATCGTGGGAGACTCAGACACATGTTGAGGTTCCGCTTGGTTTGTCCAGGACATATTACTGGGAGTCAGGCAGGGGCATTACCACCACATAGGCCATATGATTGCTCTCTGGAACTATTTCCCAGTACCACACCCCCTAAGGGTCACATTTACCCTCTGTCTGTGGAGTAAAATTGGGCTATGGAGGATTATGTTTCAGATGCCCTTGCCAGGGGTATTATTGACTTCCGTGGGTTAAACAAACTGATGGTCAAGAATGCGTATCCTATACCCTTGATTACTGAGCTATTTGACCTATTAAAAGGGTCTAAAATATTTATGAAACGCGACCTAAGGGAGGCATACATTCTTGTTCATACAAAGGAGGGCCACGAATGGAAGACAGAATTTAATACCAGGAGCGGGCATTATGAGTACATATGAGTCTCTGCAATTCTCCACCTGTCTTCCAGGAATTTATCAATGACGTTTTGAGAGAATTGTTGCAGAGTTGTGTGGTGGTCTATTTGGACGATATCCTTATTCACTCCCCTACCCTGGAGGTTCATTGCTAGGATGCGTCTAATGTATTAGGCCTGTTAAGAGACAATAACCTTTATTGCAAGCTGGAGAAATGTGAATTTCACAAACTCCAAGTAACTTTTCTGGAGTACATTATTTCCGCTTCTGGGTTGGCTATGGATCCACTAAAGTTGTCCACCGTGTTACAGTGGCCCCTTCCAGTAGGGCTCAAGTCGCTCCAAAGATATTTGGGGTTCGAGAATTGCTATGGTAATTTCATCAAAAATTTCTCTATGGTGGTTAAACCACTCACAGATATGACTTGTAAAGGTGCTAAGTCCTCCGAATGGACTTTCAGTGCTCTGCTTGCTTTTGAGAACCTCAAGGCAGCGTTCGCAGCAGCTCCAATTTTAATTCACTTGAATCCCGCCCTGCCATTTACCCTGGAGGCTGATGTGTCGAAGGTAGGAGTAGGCGCCCTCCTATCGCAACGGTCGGCTCCAGGAGAAGCCTTATGCCCATGTGGTTATTTCTCAAGAAAACTGTCCAAGGCTGAAAGGGTCTATCAGATTGGGGACAGAGAATTACTATCCATCATCCTTGCCTTAAAAGAATGGCGGCATCTCCTGGAGGGTACCAGCTCTCCGATATTGATTCTTACCGATCATAAGAATCTCACGTATTTATCTGAGGCCAAATGTCTGTCATCCCTGCAAGCCAGATGGGCATTGTTCCTTTCAAGGTTCAGTTTTGTGGTTTCCTATCTGCCTGGCTCTAAGAATGTGAGGGTGGACACCCTATTGCGCCAGTTTTGTACCCGGTCTAAGGAAGAGTCACCTCCTGCACTGATTATTCCGGCCGACTGAATACTTTCCACCATACATACCTGTATCACCTCTCCTCTGGGAGAGGAAATATTGGCCACCCAATCATCCGCTCCGGCAGAGAAGCCCTGTGGGAGGTGCTTCGTACCAGACCAGTTGTGTAAGAAGCTGTTAGAGACAAATCACTCTTCCAAGACGACTAGCCATATTGGACGTGACCAATTAATGTGGTCCATTTCTCGATTGTTGAGGTGGCCAAGTCTTCGATCTTACTGTTCTGCTTTCATGGCAGCGTGCACTACATGTGCCCAAAACAAATCTCCTTGACATTTGCATGTAGGTCTTCTCCAACTGGTGGATAACGGGGAACTGCCCTGGTCACATTTGTCCATAGAAAAAAAGGTATATAATGACTAATGTTTTGCTTGATGTCCCTGATGAAGCAGCAGACCACTACGAAATGGGCATTTCCTATTGAACATATGGTGTATTTTTTGTACTAGTTTTAAATTAATTTATATATTTGTTTTTTCCACCATATGTTATTTTTTGAGGTTAACGATAAAATCCACTTTTAAAATATTGGGTTCTCCCTAAAAGACCATTGCTCTTAAGATAAATGTGTTTTCCCCAATAGTGTTTAGTTAAAGTACTTTTGACCTAAGTTGTGAGCCCTAAAGATACTTAATGTCTAATAAGAAGACTTAAAGGGATAGTAATGTTTGACAATAAAAGCAGCTCCAATTAATCTTCATAGTATTTGGGCCATGGAGAGTGTTATTTCAATACTGTCATAGTTGTAGTTCAAGAGTAATTGAATGATGAAGTATCCCCTTCAGGCCCTTTTACCTAGTGTAACACTAATCACCTCAGAGCAGCAAGACTGTCAGGATGGTTCGCAGAGAGGGACACTCTTCAGTGAGCATAAGGAAAAACTTTGTCCCTTGTTGTGAGCTTCCCGGTCAAGTGACCAGATTCCACATCTGAGGGGAAGCGGCTTACACTAGGTAAAAGGGGCTGGAGGGGGCTACTTTATCATTCAATTACTCTTGAAATACAACTCTGACAGTGTTGAAATAATACTCTCCATGGCCCAAATACTATGAAGATTACCTGGAGCTGCTATTTTTTTGAAAAAATGACTATCCCTTTAAACGGATTAAATCTAGAGAAAGGGGAGAGGTCGGGAGAGATCTACACTGGGGGGTGGTCCAGAGGATGCAATTATTCCTAGATGTGGGATCTGTCTCAAAAGAATGTGAGTAGTATTTCAAAGAGAGGTGATACAGCATTTTGGTAGTGGATGTTTTTTGAAGTTGAGGTTCTTTGCTGAATATCCATAAAGATAAGTTAGCAGTAGCTAAGCGATGTGACAATCAAACTTTCTGTATAAACACTTTTGAAGAAATTTAAGAGTTCAAGAATATGTAATGTTATATTATGCTTGCTAGCTATAGTTAAAAAAAATAGACTGATATAGTACTATATGACATTTATTTATCCTGTTTTTGTAGCACTTAGGGGACTGTATTTTCTTACTGCATAACTTAAAATTTCCCACCAATTTAAAAGCCCTGAAAATAGCTGCTTCTTTTATTTCAAAACTTGGAATGGTGTCTAAATGCCAACGCACAATTACTATTTTCTGTTTTCTATGTGTGTATTAATGTGCAGCATTTGTATTGTCAATGCTCTTCAGGACATACTTGAAAATTAGAGAAATCTCAAAGAATTCATTTCTGTATACACTTTATAAAATAAATAAATAAATATTTTGCAGAAGCTCTTATTATTGATCAGACAGACAAAATGTTTAATGTATTTTTCTTGTGTGTTTCATGAGCTTAGGTGATTGGTCAAGCTTATCACAAGGTTTGATAAAAATAGGCAAGGAGATCATGGGTAATTCCCATGATGTGCCTTAATATGAGATTATAGGACATACATAGGATAATATTGAACTATGGGACGTTCTAGACCGGGGAACTTAATTATTTTGTCTATCGACACAAGTGTCTTTGTTCTTCAGAGAACCAGGGTTTCACTTACAATTTGACTGAATTTGTCTTCCTTTTGTAACTATTAACAATTTATGTACATATTTACTAGTAGTGTCCTCCTGTGTATAACTATGTGGCTATATGTAAAATAATTCACAATTTAACATATGACAACCCCTCAAAAAAAAAAAAAAGAACTGTTTCTAATTTAACATTGGTTTGGGCTGATATACAAAGCAGATAAACCCATTCGTTTGTTATTCCAGTTCTGACAATCTGGCAATCTGCTATGATATTAGGGTGACCAGGGGTATGAGGACCGTCACCCAACCATTCGTACAGGTCTGTGATGGTGATTATGCATACTTTGGCATGAATAGGAATCCATCATGGCTGCTGGACACCTTCCATTTATCTAATATCATTGCTAGGTTAACCAACAATGCAAACACAGTAAGGTAGCCTGTAAAATAGGGATGGGCAATATGAGCCCCTCCAGTTTCTATCATCCCCGCTGTTGGCTGGCTGTGGATGAAGGAGTTGTAAATCTGAACAGTAGGAGGGCCTCAGGTTGCTCAACCCTGCTGTTAAAACGTGTTCATACTGTTAGACTGCAACAGATGACCAGTCTAAGAAGCTGCTTTTTTCCCGACTTTCAGGCTTTTATTCCTGGCTTAAAATCATAGTAATTACTTGAGCCTATTTAAGTAAATATATTTATAAATATGTTTGAATATGTTTGAATTTGTTTTAATAACCTTGTGCTGTTTAGAATGTTTAGGATATCCCATGTTGATCACAGGTGGGTAATTAGGGGTTCAGGCAATTGGATTGATTTTTATGTGCTTAATTAAGCATATTCTTAAAACCTGACCTGTCGGCGCATCCAGAGGACTGGAGCTGTGAATCACTGCCATAGAGGGTCTCAGTTTGTGTATGTTTATCTGTCATTTTCTTTGTGTGTGTGGGGGGAGAGAGGGCAGTTTTGATTCTGGAGTCAGGGTGTAAAGATTTGTAACGGTTCAGCACTGGTCAGTGTTTGTGGTTTATCTACAAAGTAATACAGAAAACTCTGAACTATATTATAAGAGCATCTAAACCCAAAGAATGAACAAATTAACTTGTACATTCACTCTTACGGTCTTATCTAGTTAATAAAGTACAATTCTGGAGCAAACTAACTGCACCACAGGGGAGAATTAAAATCCATATTGATGTAAATTGGGCTTTAACCACTTGAATGCAAGTGAAGTATCCAGTGTATTGCAAGTGAAATCAATGGAAATGTGGGGAATTTTCATTCTCTGAACTATGTTGCATTTGGTTTGTCCAGAACTGCACCTCTTTAGCTAGATGAATAAGGTCCTTGGTATTTATATTGGTAAGTAATTTGCTGTAGTGCATATATCTATAACACTCTGTGTGTAAAATAAACATGATGAGATGTAGATGCCAATATCTGTGCACAAATAATGAACACACTTCCTTGTCTTATGACTCTAGGCATAAAAACAATAATAATGAACACCCTGAACTGTATAATGATGTTGAGTATCAATACACTGATAATGAGTATACCATGCTGTATAATGATTCAAAATACCTAAGCATTGACTATGAATATCCTGTTATGTATAATTATATTGATATAGTGTCTAAATATGTTAGGTATATGTGCAATGGTAATGTGCTCATCATTCTGCGTAGTCTGAGTTGTTATATACCCTTCCTATATAAGATGAGTATTTCATGTCTTCTATAGATGTTATCTTGTATTACTGAATACAAAATGGCAAATGTAAAATTGTTACAGGTGGATATTTGATTGCTTGCCTAGGGCACCAAATATCAATTTATTTACACTGGCTCTGACTGAGGTAGTTTAGGAAGTCTCCCTGTAACCAGAAATATAGTTATAAATGATGGAACATACAGATGGCATGTCTAGTAGTTTCCTCTGCCTTTGGTTCAAATCTAGGTCACCAGAGATTTAAAAAGCAGTCCCCTTTGATCCACATTTTATTACAGAGGTTTATATCACTTAGTACTGCAACTTCGGGACCAGCGCCAGTGTTCATTAATGTTTTGTGCCAGCTCAATCTCAGAGGACAAAAAGGGTTAGGTTTGTGTCTAATGTACTGCTAAAATGCATGTGGTTCATTGAAATGGTTCTGGAGTGCCCTGACAGACAGAAACTTGAGCTTTCACTGTGCACTGTGATAGAGGCAAGTTTACCACAGTAATAGTGGTGTATGTGGAGGGAAAGTTGTAACATGCCAGTAAGTATTGAGAAGGAAAATTATATAACACAGGTTACAGAATGCTGCATCATAT
This sequence comes from Rhinophrynus dorsalis, assembly GCA_037306005.1. Classification (NCBI taxonomy): domain Eukaryota; kingdom Metazoa; phylum Chordata; class Amphibia; order Anura; family Rhinophrynidae; genus Rhinophrynus; species Rhinophrynus dorsalis. The sequence continues at coordinate 580,996,890 of CM074718.1, forward strand.
TGTTACCTCCTCTCTTTTAAATGGAGGGAATGTATCAAACTGTCAGCACATCCGAACCAGTGTTAGACTCCAATACCAGGGACTGCATTTCAGTGTATGCACTAGAGTGTTTGATCATTATATTACATATCAGTGCACATATTCTGCCATCATTAAGGCTTTATTGCCAGAAAGTCCCTTACACCTGCCCCCTGGCAGGTTCAGGAAAATTGCAAAAGGTAATGCCAGCTTCCTCTGCCTTTTATTAGTACATAGCATACAACAAGATGCAAAGGAAAGTAACAAAAAAGCCCATGCCCTCTCACACTATTCTTCCTTTGGTGCAACCTTATTACGTTGAACAATTTAGGCGTATGTAGTAGATGTAGGGCTATAAAATTGATTGCAAAGCCTGATTTAGTATTGAATTGTATTCATACATCTCCCCCTCCCCAATGTATTGGAATATTCTCATCTGGCTTAAATGTATACTTATAAGTGAGAGCTGAGAGAGGAAAGCTGATGTACTAAGTACTAATACGAAGCAATTCTAGAGCAAATCAGTTGCAGTGCTTGAATTCAAGGTCTATGATTCATTGCTTCATAATTCTTTGGAAACCTCTCTAGGATTCAAAAGGATAAAATGCTCACTTAAAATAATAGCAATTTTCATTTATGGTCAAGGCTGTCAGCAGAGAATAGGGAGATAGTAAGAGTGTAGAGCAAGGGGTGAGGAGGTGTGGCAGGTGCCTAAGTGAGAAAACCTAGAAGCGAATATCATCTCTTGTGTGGAGTTGATCAGTTTCAGATATAGCTAGGTGTAGCGAGAAGCGGTGTTAATGTCTGGTTAGGTCTGATTTTTTTTTAGAAAGGAGCTGTTGCTGTTGGATACTGAAAATTATCTGGGTCTTAGGAACTCAAAGAAAGCAATGTAAATAGCAGCTAGAAGGATGGTGTTAGTCTGATGTTCCAAGGGGTTGTCGAGGAGCAAGTTACACAGTTTTTTTTGAATAGCTGGCTGTCTATTGTATGAACTGGAGTGTGAGAGGTTTTCTGCAAAATAATGCTGAATACATGTGAGATATAACTTAATAGTGACAGGAGAGAGCTGGAGGCAGTTGTGACAGAATGAGCAGAAGGCTATAATATTAGAGACAGAGTGGGAGTGAATAATGAAATTGAATGTTTTCCAGGCTTTTTCATTGCTTCTCCTTGTGTTGGGGGCCAGAGCTTTCTGGAAGATCTCATGGGCATTATGGAGTTGAGGATTTAGAGCATGACCAGATTGTAGTGAAGCGAGATAGGGCATCAACAGCAATGTTTTTGCAACCTGGGATAAAGGTACACTGGATAAATAATTTAGAACAGAGTGAAAGCCATGTTTATCTCCTCACAAACATCATAATGTGAGGTAAATCAGATCTGCCTTTAGTTAAGATCTGTGACATAGTTTTATTGTCAGTGTTGAAGGAGACGAGAAGGCCTGACCATGAGGGGCCCCAAATACTGGTGCTATGATATGGTAGATTTTGAATAGGGAAGAAGTGAGTACAAAAAAGGGGATGTCTTGTGTTTTGGGTGGCCAGGTTTCTGTGAACCATTCTTTTCCACAGATATCAGCAAAACTAATGGGAAAGAGTCAGAAAACACTTGAGGGGGATGAAGAAGAGGGAAAAGGGCAGAAAGATGTTATGGCCATTCCAATTTTATACAAAATTGGACCACATGGATATAACTACTCTAACCGATGAATCTATATGAATGATGCAGAAAGGTAACTTCTGGGGTGGAATAGAGAAGGTGGTGCGATATGAATGATCTACCTTGTGGCATCCTTTCATGGCAAAATTAATATAATCTAATAGGGACTAGCGTTCATACTTGGTAGACACTGGATTGGAGGAAATCTGCAATAACTGGTGATGTATGAGGGTGAGATTGTCTTGAGACAGATCCCCACATATTCCCCTTCCTTTCTATAATTCCTGGGGCAAGCCACAGCATGAAGCTGGCAAGGGACAGCGAGTCTGAAGGAAGTCACTTCCGTTTGAGACCTGAAGTGACACAGATAGCCTGTTGGGACAAGCACATCAGAAGCACTCCAGAGGCCTCCCCAGACCACCATTGTTCCAATCCCACTTATATTAATAAATGGGGGCCATAGATAGCACCCACATGGAGAGAAATTATCACCTGCTGACAATCATCGTACATAAAGGTCTTTGCCAATACAACAGGATGGTGTTCAGAGTTGCATCCACCCCAGCAATATGGCAAAGGACAATGGATATCATTTTAGTGTGACTTCCACACACACAATGCCTGCTTGAGGACATGTTGATCACAGGGAAGATGAAAGATGAACATAAGGAAAATATTAAACAATTACTACTCCATTGCATGAAAGAATTTAGGTTGAAAGTCAATTTAGAAAAATGCTAATTTCTCAATATTCTGCGTTCATGTCATCGACAAGCAAAGCCTACACATCTCGATGGATAAGGTACAGGTGTTAATAAAGCCCCAAACTCCAACGGATATAATTCAACTTCGATCCTACCTTGACCTCTTAAACTACTACTACCATTGATTCCTGCTGAACCTGGCATGGGTGCTACACCAGCTACCGGAGATGAAAACACCCTGGAGATGGACTGAAGAATGCCAAAGTGCTTTTAAAAAAACCAAGACCCTAATCCTAATCTCAAAAGATCTAGTCCATTAGGATATGCAGAAACCATTGACGTTAGCATGTGACACTTCCTCATATGGTTTAGAAGCAATGTTATCACATATCATGCCAGATGGCTTGGAACAACCCTGGCATTTGCCTCACAATCCCTTACTCCAGCCAAGCTAAACTATTCTCAAATTGACAAAGAGGCCCTATCAATCATAAATTCATTACAGAAATTCATTTTGTATATATATGGACACCAGTTCACTCCCATCACCGACCACAAACCATTACTAACCATCTTTAACTCGTAAAAGGAATCTCAGTGATGACAGCACATCTTCAATGATATGCACTCTATCTAGGAGAGTTTGACTACCGCATGCAACACATACTGAACATGCCAATGCAGATGCATTGTCAAGACTACCATTAGCCAATCCCACGCTGTTGCTAAGAAACAAATGGACGTCAGAGTCACACCGGGTGTGCTTCAAACAAACCTTCACCTCCAGAAACATAGCAGAGGCCACGGCAGAGGATTACACTATGTTCCAAGGTCTGGAACACAAAGCAACAAGGATGGCCACACAACCGACTGGCTGTCCCACAGTCCAACTACCCAGGACCTTGAAAATTCTACAGATCCACCCAGGAATTGTTTGTGTGAATTAAAGAGAAAGATCCGTCCCTAGATGAGGACATTGTACACCATGTCGGAACCTGCTCTGGCTGTACTCAAATTCAAAAACCCTTTCCCAAGCCTTACTTCATCTTTGGGTGTGGCCTATGACATCAAAGGAAAGATTGGATTGGATTTTTGTGGCCAGATGCAGGGTATCACATACCTAGTCATCATTGACGCAAACTTGAAATGGCCAAAAGTATGGTCAATGTCCTCAACCACAACTGAAGCCACATTCCGTATGTTAAAGTGGGTGTTTACCACCTTTGGCCTGCCAAGACACATTGTAACAGACAATGGACCGCAATGTACACAACTTTCAAGGGCTTCCTAACACGCATCAGAACAAAACACACAAGAACAGCACTATACCACCTGGCCACCAACAGGCAAGCTGAAAGTTTCAAACAAACACTGAAGGCAGCTCTTTGACCCATGGAATACAAACCAGAACAAACCTCCATTCTAACTGTGACGGCCCCGCAGCAGGCGCCCGCCACTGTAGCGTTAGGGGGGTGCCTGGCAGGTAATTTACACCGGACTGGCCTCAGAGGACCACACTTCTACCCACTGGAACAGGTCACTGCAGAGCAGGTATCATCCACTCTGCTGTAAAGTCTCTGCTGGACAAGCACTAACCCCTCTGCCTTGATCTGGGGAACAGATTCAATCCTCTCTGCAATGCCACTGCCTCCTCCAGGCAGGAACTAGCCCCTCTGCTCTGGTAAAACTACACCAGCTTTAACAAAGCGCTTTTGGCTACACAGGCCTGGTGTCAGCAATCCCCACCCCCAATAACAAAGCCTAAATATCTGCCTCAGGGGTAGAAAAACACCTACCTGTATTGAAATTGAATAACAAACCTTTCACAGCTTACATTTAACTTGGGGCAACATGAATATAACAAAATATCACAATACAAAGAAGACAAAACATCCAATCAACATAACAGTATCACAATTTTGGGGTGTAGGATGGGGGAATATAATTAAAACATTGAAGAGAAACTGGAGGTACCAGAATACAACAGTGACTTATTTGCATACTCACATGGGACACAGCAATGCTGCAATGTATGTCACCAACCAATAGGTGGCAGTACATCGAACAATGCTGTTATACTTGTCACCAACCAATAGATGGCAGTGCATAGCACAATGCTGCAATGCAAAGTTCAACCAATAGATGGCAAGGTTGAGTTCAAAGGACTTGAGATAGGAAAAGTCCATAGCAGATGTATTGCTGTATATTGCTGTAATGTCGATGTAATCACACAGTCCTCATATATCACAGGGACATGAAAGTTTAACCTCCTGTTTCTTAACACTAACGACTTCCTCATGTCATTCTTCCTCACATGCAACTACAGGAGCTTTGCCAGCTCTGCTGATGTTTGAGCGACATCCATGGACGAACCTGGACACCTTATAACCCAATGTGCAGGACATAATTTGAGGAAAACAAATACAAAACAAACCACACAGCACCCATCAATACATACTTCCCAGGGGACAGAGTCTGGGTTTGAGCCTATATGGAACACAAGAAATAGGCTTTGGGCACAGTGAAGGTAGTGACTGCCTCCCACTCAATGAGTCTCCCTGCAAAGCGACACAACACCATAGGTCACCATCCACAACCCACAGCATCCACAATGCTGGTGAAAGAACAATGACCTCCAATGCAGTGGGAGTGCAAGGAAACTATGAGAAGTTGGAGACAACCCTGACCTCAGATCTCAGCAACTCTTCTTTCTGTTTCTCTCTCTTTCCCTCACTACTCCTCTCCACATTACAGAGGGGAAGATGATGTGGTGTTCCAGGCAGCCAGTATCAAGGGGGTCTGCAATAAAAGTGCAACCTTACCCACAAACAACCTACCCTTCCATGTTTCCTGTGGCAAGCTATACCTGAAGCCTGAAAGGGGCAGATCTTCTGGAGGATGTCACTTCCGGTTGCGATGCAGGGTTGGAACAAAGGCAGTTAGTTAAGCCTGTTCAGCCAAGAATCTCGTAAGCACTCCAGAGGCCTCTTCAAACACCTAGTGTTCCAACCACACAACAGCACACACATATTAATTAACATGGGGCTTGGACTCCATCCACAAGTAGAGCGGTGACTACTGGTTAGTTATTGAGGTACAGGGACACAACAAGGAGGAAACTGCGTAGGTAGTGGATGACGGAAGGTCAGTGGGAGGAATTGAGAAGAAGCCACCATAGCATCTCTGCAAAGGTGTCAAATAATTTTGGGCTACTTTAGTTAAGCTGACTAAAATAGTACATGTTGCCATTTTATGCCATGAAGGTGCCAGAGGGAGGGGGTGTATTGGTAGGATCTTAAAGGGATAGTAATATTTCATAATAAAAGCATCTCTAATGAATCATCATAGTATTTGGACTTTGGAGACTGTTATTTCAATTCTGTCAGTAGTTCAAGAGAAATTCAATGACAAAGTATCCCCCTTCCGCCCTTTTTAATGATGTAACACTGTTCAGCCAGATCAGAAGGGAGTTGCCCAGGTAGACTGCAGAGAGGGACAATCTTCAATTAAGATAAGGGAAAAAACAGAAAAACTTGTCAAGGGGGGCAGGGCTTTCATTGTTTTCATGGGAAGAAGATTGTCCCTTTCTGTTATCTGTCTGGTCTTACAACCAGATTCCACATCTGAGAAGAGATGGCTTACACTAGGTAAAAGGGGCGGGAGGGGAAACTTTGCTTGTGAATATCTCTCAAACCATAAAGGTTTGAGAGATAAGGCTTATATCGTTCTTCATGTTTTTTTAATGCCTACAACATAAAATAAAGATAAAATTAAGTATTACTATCCCTTTAAGGGCATTGATTAAAGTCAGTGATAATATGGATTGCTTAGTCAATGTTGGAACATTTCATAGACAATTTTTCAGAGGGAATGAGGGAACTGATACTAGGTATAAGGGAGTAGTGAGGGTCTGAGAAGTCACTGATTAGTCTCTTTTTGAGAGAGAATTTATAGTGGTTATGCCATATGGACTGACTCTCCAATTGGGGAAAGCAGGGAAAGAAAAGGGACCAATAAGGTAGTGTTGGTCCAGTTCCTTTATAATCAACCAATCTACTGTGAGGGGGTCTTGGGTAGAAGATATTAGGTTGGGGCATTTGTATGTCACTGTGGAGTAAGTGATATGCCAGTGTGGAAGCCTTCTGTAAAACCAGAAATGAGCATATTAACCTGATGAGGGAAGGACTGGTGAGTATGGAATAAGGACACGAGACGTGGTAAATTGCTAGGTGTTATTCATTTGTTATAATTCTTATGACAAATAGTTCTGGAATTAGCTTTTTTCCTAAAGATCATACATGTGATAGGCGGCAAGCCTCGTAGAAGCAGGGCAGAGACTAGCTGCATGGGAGGTGGAATGGAAAATCTGACAGGCAGGAGTTTTTAGTCCTGTAAAGTGCCTTCAGAATAACTCATTGTCCAGGGTGCTCCAGTCGAGGATGAAATACAGGGGGCTCAACAAAGATTCCATAAAGGAAATTAGGCTAGCAAAAATAGAAAATAAAAGTAAAATTGCAAGGGAGAGCAAGACTTATAGAAAAAAGGTTTTCAAATATATAAATAGCTAGAATCTTAAGAGTTCATTGAACCTTTCAAAAATAATATGGGTGAGTTGATTAGTTAGGATAAGGTAAAGGCTGGTGTTCTGAATGTTTTTTTTTTCTCCCTCGGGTATACAGTATACCAGGGTACGAAAAATGGTAGCGGAGCCTCAACAAATAAAAATTACAACCATTCTATTATAGATACAGGGTTAACACAAGAAGAGTTCAATGGAAGATTATACAAGCAAAGACTGACAAGGCACCTGGTTCTGTTGGTAAACATCACTGGGTTCTTCTGAAAACTCAGTGCAGTATTAGCATTATCAAGACCACGCTTTATAATCTTGAAAGAATCTCTGTCCACAGGCCCAATGCAGTAAGACTGGCATAAAATCAATGTAGTGCCTTTATTTTAGAAGGTAACCAAAACAGAACCTGGGAATTATATACCTGTGAGTTTGACCTTGGTAGTAGGAAAACTGCTTGAATGAATAATAAAGAATAATATATTCAGGATTAGACTGTCAAGAATAAAATTGTTAGCAGGAATTAACATTATTTTATGAGTAACAGACCTTGCCAGACAAATCTTTTGAGTTGCTATGAAGAAGTAAGTGGCAACCTAGATAATATTAAAGCAGTTGATGTATTATATATAGATTTTGCAAATGCATTCAGTTAGTGCCATGCTGGAGTCTGTTGTATAAAATAAGGAAATTGGGTCTGGAAGAAAGCTTTTGCTACTGTATATAAAATTGGTTGCAGGCTAGGGAACAGTGTATTTTTGTAACTGGAAAATTCTCCAGTACAGTCGAGGCTGAGAATGGAGTACATCAGGGCTTAGTACTTTGTCTACTACTTTTAACATGTTTATAAATAACCTAGAAATATCTATAGAAAGTAAACATTCAATATTTTCAGATTACACTAAAATTATGCAGGGTAATGAATTCAGAGCAGGATGATTGTGCTCTACAATATGGTTTATATAAAATTGTAGTTTGGCCAAACAAATGAAATATGACATTTAATGTAGGAAAGTGTTATGCATTTGAGATGAGCAAATTGAAATTCTACTTATGAAATTACTGCTAGAGAAGGATCTGGGAGGCCTTGTAAACCGTAAGGCCTCAATTCTTTTGAGTCCATCAAGTAAAAAGACAGCTGTTATTTTTTCAAGCATAGTAAGCCATGAAATTACCTGTGCTATGAAAAAATACAGGATAAAAAGCCCCACCTTGGGCAATAAATTTGCGTGCATTTTCACCCAACCCTTGAATATGTAATTCAATTAATTGCATCAGGCACTAAGATCCCTTAAGGGACCCACTTTATTGTGTGAAAATCTGCACCCAGTTTTTTGGGCACAGAGTCCCTTGATGGATCCCCAACGTACCAACGTAGGAATAAAATAAAAGTATGTGGAGGCGCTAACTGGTAAATCAATCCTTCTTTTTCTATGGAGTAACGGAGATGATGTCCTGCAGCCTTGACTTTTAGGACCAACGTAGGAAGTGAAAGAAAAAACCAGAGTAACCAGTGGATGCTGTAAGCCCCCTATCAATACATCCATGAAAAATTTGTCAACTGTTAGCAGTATTAAAAAACAGCTATTGCAATAAACACTTATCAGTAATCTTGATGTCCAGCAAGGTCTTCAGAACCCTGTTCAGCAGGTCAAGCAGGTTTCGTCATCAACCCCTAGTAGCTCATTGGATGGCCATATAAAAAAACAATCTGTCAAAATTCCCTCATTGGAACTCAGGCAGAGGCCCGGTACATATGTGGGGGGTTGTTCCAGTAGATATGCTGCAGCCACCTGCGGAGTCAGCGATGGTGGCAGCAGAGGAATGTTCTTTGCACATGGCAATGGCTTTTTGACTATGGAATGCATTGCGTTTGGCACCCATTTGGCACTCAAAGAGTTCACCAACAAATGTTTTCCAAGTGTTATATTTTAGAGCATATTGCTCTTGAAAGCATGCTATTATAAACAAACTGTACTGCAAGCATGCAATTGGGATTTTTTTGTCACAGCAAAAGGTTATATCCATCAAGAAATGCTATTTAAAACCTACTAGTTATACTTTAAGGAACGAAAAGAGATTCTCTACCACCTAGAACATTTAAGATTTTGATGTTAAATAATTAAGTGATTCTTCTTCATGATTTCATGCTAACTCAATAGTAGATTTACAGTTTTAAACAAACTGTCAATTAAATGAAAATAATAAATGTGAAATATTGGGGAACAGTTAGGGATAATCCTTTGACTGTCAGACGGGTGTGTAATTCATTGCAGAGCAATGTGTTGAACTTTCCTCTTGCACTCAAAGTGTTAACTCTTTGAGGTTTATGTATTAGAAAAGACTGTTGTAATTCTGAAGTGAATCAGCTGCATAGAGGACGAATATACATTAATTGCTTTGCATGTAGTGGTGATTTCTCTCACACTCGAGGGGTTAAAAAAACTCCTAATTAAATCAATGGGGATTTCTGTCTGTTGCAGTTGGGCTGCCCCTTCAGTTAGTCTTGGTGCATCAGCCTCTTTGAGTCAGAGAGGGGTGCACAGTGCTTTACTCTGCAATGCACTGAACATGCTTCTAGCACTCAAAGGGTTAAGAGTCCATAGTGGATTTTTGTTAACATGAGTTTGAATGGGATCCTTTCAAATATATTACTGTACTTTTTTCTTTCAAGTTTAGATGTTTTATTTTTGAAGAGAACACACAAATGACTCATTCCTGTAACAAAAAGCCTTTTTGAAAGCTGTCAACTGGCTGACAGTTTTGATGAACATTTACTTCAACTTGTAAAACACATTAATCAAACTTGTTCAAAAAGCCGTGATCCAAGGAGGGTTATTTTCCCTATTCTTTTGCTACTAGGGAAAGACATACTTTACAGAGTGAGTGGATGTGACCGCGTCCAATCATTCAATACAACCCACTAAATACTATTCATTTGTTCAAATTAAAAGAGTACTTACTGTGTGGTGAAGAAAAGGCTGCATCAACTTCTCAAACCTGTTTATTACAAGTGGATTTGAATAACCAGTGCTCCATTCACTGAAACTTTAAAAGCAACATTTGAAAATATGGGATGCATTTGCAAGCTGCAATATATGACATGGAAAACTGGCAGGATGCCTAGTTTCTACTTAAAGGATTGTCATTCTGGGAAAAATAAATTTCTCTAACTAGACAAAAGTCAATGTTTTCATGTTTTACTACAATCAAACTGATATGGTTGACAATTTAATGTCTTAACACGTAAAATATCTGTGGATAATCAAAATTACCTCAATCAATCATAACTACAGAAGGACTATATTTTTTAAAGCTCATGCACATTAGTGTAAGATTTTTAATAGTTTTATAAAAAAAATCACAATGTTTCATGTATTTGGGCACATTTTATATTTGTGTGCATTTGGAGATAGTTAAAAACCATATGCCATTGCATTTTTAAACCTTTGTTTTAATGTTGTGTTTTATTTAATTTTATGTATATTTTATAGCCTACTTGCCTGTCAAGACGATGTGGAAATGTGCTGGCATTCTAGCTGAAGACATCATTATGAGAAAATGCTCAAGGCTTTTTCAAAGTGGGTGCTGAAACACACATTTTCTTTCTCTGACTCCAGGGGATGCTAATAGCAGCCCTGGCATAAGGGTATTGTTGGGTCAATTGGTAGCAAGGCTGTGCACTCTAAGGATTTATCAGCAAGTCCAATACAGTGGTAGCTTCTTAAAATAAATAGTAAAAGAATGTGACATAAAATTGAAAAGGAATGTTATAGCAAAAAGGAATTATGGGTAGCACAATGCTTGGCAGACCTAATTTTAATATGTGACAGGCTCAGTTCAGTAAGCTTTGCCATTGATACTGATAGAAAACTTCATACAGCTTCAGACTTGTATCTATTAAGAGATGCAGCGGTGTTCCTACAACCTGAGAACAAGTTCACTAGGGCATGCGGTTCTTCTCTCTCCATAATAAAAATTGATATGAACTGTTTCAAACGACTTACATATAATTACCCAGAAGACTCCGTAAGGAAAACTATATCTTTGGAGTATTCCTTTATCTTTTCAAATAAGGAAGTTTTTTCCTGTCTCTTTTGTTTCTTTGATTACTTCAGGCCTTGTAATCAAACTAAGCTTAGTTTCAGGGCCCTTGGGGCAGCATCTCTCAGCTCCCTGTCAAGCTGCGTTGCAAAACAATCAATCATGCTCTTGCACTTACTTGGCGGAAGTGCCACGACATGAAGAGTGCAATCCTTTGCTCTTGCCGTGAAGCCTCAGTGACAAAAGTTTTTTTTTTTACAAGAAGCTGACTGTATTTGGGTTTATGAATATGCAATGACTCTCATTAGTATTGAAATGCAAGAGCAAGAGCTGACATCCCCCGCCACTTTTGCTGCAGCAGTATCGTCTAATGAATTGTTTCACTCTTTCACCAGGACAGTTTTTTTTCTGTTGTGGCTCCCAGTTCCAAGGGGAGTTGCCCAGTTTGAGAATACCATTGACTACAGAAATTAATTGCCAAGGACCTCTCGTGATTCAGCTAAACAGTGTTGAGACAGTGTTTAAATTGTCAAAACAGAAAAGTGTTAAACTCTGCATGAGACAAAATCTTCATAAAGCAGATAACCTGAAATAGATATATAGGAGTTGATAAGCAATACAGAGCTGACATCCTACTGGTTTGTTTATTAGTCAATTGAATAGAGCAAACAGAGCTGAGAGGAACTTTTACAAAATGAATGGGCTGGTAACACAAAGCTTTTCTATGAAACCTTTACCATTTTAATTCTCCTTTTGGTGTTCCTGGTTCCCTGCCAAATATTTTAAGGCTAAGACATAAAATCTTCCATGCATACATTACAGATAAGGGAATGCTTTTCAAACGCTGATTAAGATATTCTGGCAAACTGATGTGTATTGCATAAAGATACATTCAGGAACTAGTATGTACTTTTTTCTTTCTGTTATATTACAGGCATTGTAAGGTTTTCATTGTTAACTCCTTAGATGCAAGAGGTCTCAACCTCAGTGCAAAGAACTGTGTTAGAGACCTCTGTTATATCTAATAGGTAAAAATAAATGTAATATAATGTACATCAAAATAATTATGATATTGCAATAAGTAATACATTATTATAAATGCTTGTTATACCTAAAGTCAGAGGTATGTATATAGAGAGAAATGCTTAGAAGTGTTGGTACATTTTTTTTCTCATCATGTTAAAACTGGCACTAAGTACAGATTGTCAAATTCACCTGAATGAGACATCTGCTAAGAAAATTCACTTGAATGCCCAGTTACCTTAAAATTAAATGGGGTGATGCTCTGTTAATGATGTGTAAGCCATGCTAGTTTGTTAGATATATTCTGGTTGTTATCTTTCCTGAGGCCAAAAATCTAATATGATGTAAAAAGAGAAGACTGTCATGAGGTTGCTCCACCCGTGCCCTTGGGTGGAAATTATGAGGAGATATGCTGATCTCCTCCATTCTGCCTCCCAAACAGCTACAGTAAAATTAAAGGTAACATCTAGTCCAAGTAGTATTAGTAGTAGCAGCCTCTCAGGAATCCCACAGTGTATGAAGTCCACAGTATGGTGATACTTTACTCATGATCCAAAAGCTAAGCATCATGCTATCTGTTGTCTGTGTAAGAAGCATGCAAGCAGGGGTAAAGCAGGCTCACATCCAGGCACCTCCTCAATGAGTCCCCACCTAAAGCACAACCACAGGTCTGACTGGGAGGCATACCATCAGCAGGTTAGAGGTGCGGCAACTAGCAGCATCAGAGATTGTGCCAAGATTTTCTGCTCCTGCTGCAGAGGAGTATTACTCTGAGTTTGTTTTTGGAGATGACAAGAGTCACAGAGTACCTACACATACTGCCACCACCCCACCACGTCCATAAGTCATGTTTATAGCTAGAATAATGAAGTGCAGAAAATAGATTAATGGGGAAAACTTCATATTTCAAAGTATTAATTTTGTAACCCGGATGTACTGGAACAGTACAAGTTTGGGGGAGATGTGGGGGTTGGACAAGGAAAGAATAATGTCATCCACAAATAATGAGATCTTGAATACTTCTTGTGATGACAGGCCAGATAAAATATGGAGGGGGGCTTGTCTCCCATTTTTCCAATCTTATAAATCCTCAAGCAGTGATGTCATGCCAGGGGTGGCTTAGAGAGATATGGGAAGGCAGTTGTCTTTAGCAGAGTGAGGATGGAAATTTTGATTCTCTTTGTCTGGAATTTCCAAGGGAAGAAGAAGTCTTTATGGGCTGCTGGAAAGAACAACAAGGCTGATAGCTGCAAAGCTATATGTCTGACAAGTTGACCCCGGGCCCAGACCAGATTAGAGACTAGACCCCTATGCAGAATTGGCAGAAGTGCTGGGACAGCTAGAGGTAGATGGTGCAGTAAGCATGCTGGCAATCTGTGAACAGTTGAACCCAAGGTTATAATGTATGTAGTGATGAAACAGCAAGAGTCCGAATTCCCACTCCTGTCATCTAAATTCACCATCGGAATACTTAGGTGGTCAAACACATACACAGCCGCCAGATGTTTCAGCATTTCTTGGAGGCCTTCCCTGCCTCCTCATACATGCCCAAGTCTTGTTGTGAGCTCTCTCAACAGCTGTACCCTGTGGGGGTGGAGGATATAAAGGTATATGTCTAATACCCAGCTTATATAGATTAGCAAGGTGCTGGTAGAAAATAGATTAGCCCATATTTGAAGGGTCTGTGGTTGTAGATTGAGGTTAACTCTCAGGAGTCTTGTCTAGGTCTGTCTGCTCAGTCCGTCTTCTGAGTACAGAGGAACTTTTTTTGTCACTTTCACAAGCAGTCCTCTCAGGAGAAGGATTATTATTGTTTATTTTGCACCTAGCAGCAACCATGACTGCAATCAGTTTTTACACTACCACTTTACTAACACATTCCTGCACTAGTTCTACTTATATCCCTCATTCTTGCCTCTAGTACATTTGCTGGATATTACCAAAGTTTTATGGATTTTAATAGTAAAGTACAGTAAATACAGTAAGTCTCTAGCTCTTCTAGTATCTTTCACTCTCAGCCTCAGTCACAGCTCAAGTCAGGGTCTTCATCTCTGTCACCTATTTTTTTTCTTAATTTTTATTTAACTCCCCTATCTGCCACAGTCTACAAAAACAAAATTAAAGATACCACTCCCTGTACAACTGCATCTTCCCCTCAAACAAGATTTTGTGGTATTTTAGGTAAATATATTTTCTCTATTCACACTTCCCCAGACTCCCCTAACACAGATGCTCAGCCAGCTCAGGAAGGAACTTAAATTACCTACCTTTTCTCTTTTCAAGCATGATTTTGTGGCATTTTGAGCAAATCTCCTTTCTCCCTTTACACTCCCAGTGTCCCCAAACTCCCTTAACACAAAAAAACAAATTGTCTGCCCACAAGACTCCCTAAACTAAACTGCAACTCCATTTTATTTTCCTGTCTTCTGTAGTTCCAAAATTGTGCTGCTTTCTCTTTTGTTAACAAACTCAGAATGGCATGCTACAGGAACCTGATACCCCTTTTATACTATCTCAGATGAGAACAAAGGGGAACTTTCAAGGTGGGGTAGAATTCAGCTTTACCATTAATTTCAATGCAAATTGCAGATGGGATGTAGCAGAAAATTGACACTTTTGGGTAAAAATGTCCCACTTGGGAGAAGTGCCATTTTTCTCCTATTTCGCAGTTGAGAAAAATTCTACCCATTCCTGCTGTTCAATCAGTCCTGGATATCTTATCCACAGAGAAGTAAATGACAGTTGCTAGCAGGACTATAGGGCACTGGAAATTCTGTTCACTGAAAATTATGATATTAACTGTTTCAGGACCAGAGTGTTGTGGAACGCATTACTTTGCAATGCACAGTACACTTCTCTGGTCCATAAAGTATTAAGTAGGGCATGGTATACTGCCTGTTTCATTTTGAAAAAAACTGACATCAACTGTCATGTCTGCCTCTATGAACATAATATCTGGGATTGATTGATTGAAGATGTTAACTCCTGAACAAGGGCAAAATTCCTTAGTGTCATTTTCTGGGCTTAAGAAGGTAAGTTTGTGTGTGGGGGGGTACTTATTATTAGAAGGTGTTAGTTCTCAGTCAGGCTTTAGGTCTTGTATTTTTCTTCTTTCTCTTTTATTTATCTTTTTTCTTCCCTTCCTTGCCTTATCCACCATCTCCTCCTATTGGTCCATTTCTGTTACGGTTTTATTGACACTCAGACACAGTAGTGTCAAACACAGTTTTATTGAACAGGCTCAGAAAATGATAACCCTCACGGGTCTAGCAGTAAATGTAGACACAATACAGTACTGACACAGGACAGGTTATAGCAAGATATATACCCACACGGGTCCAGTATATGTACAATACAGAATTTACAATATACTGACACAGGTCAGGCAACGTTCATGTGAAACTCAAACCGAGGCAGCAAGGAATGGATTACTATTAGGCCAGGAATTCTGACAGGCCCTAATAGAGCGAGGCCCTTAAGACTCCCACTCTGCAGGGAGTGTTTAAATACAGAGAAACGCCCAGTAGACAACGGAGGCCCAGGATCAACGTTAGGACTGCCTGAGCAGTAATGGAGGACAGAGACAGTAACGGAGACTGCACGGTAGAATAACCGGTGAAATAGTGGCACCTTCCCCAAAGGGGTTAACGAATGCTAAGACCAATAACGGCTGCCTGATGTAAGCACAGCTTGAGGCGCCCAAAGTAAAACCAACCTCAGCTATAGGCAGGAAGGAGGGTCAAGCGTACCGTGGTGCACTGATGGGATAGACACCGGAATGTCGCCCTCGCAACAATGACTGAACCAAGACATTGTGCCACAGGAGTGGCACTGAGGCACAATGGAACTGTCTGGAGACAGAAGCCTGGAGGAGGACCCCAAACCAAGGACCGGAATGGGACCGCAGGCAACAGCAATATACAGGAGAAGTAGCCCTACTGGGCCGGTACACAGGCAGGAACGTCAGCCAATCTGAGTCGGTACACAGAGCAGGAGCTTCAGCCAGTCCGAGTCGGTCCACAGAGCAGGAACGTCAGCCGGGCCGGGTCGGTACACTGAGCAGGAACGGATACAGCAGAGTAGTCAGACAGTCCGAATCGGTACACAGGCAGGAACAGATACAGCAGAGTAGTCAGGCAGTCTGGGTCGGTACACAGAGATCACACTATCACAGTGCCTGTGATTCCTGTCAGTCTAATCTGTGGCTAACACTGATTTGCTGTGTTGGTTTGGCCCGCCCCCTGGTGACCTTTTTATACCTGGCTATCACATCTGTCAGATGCCCTTTCGTGGTGTTTCTGAGCCAGTTATACTGTTGCTGTGTTCCTGTGTTCCGGATTCCTGTGTACCGACTCGGCTTGCCCTGACTATTCTCCTGTGTTCCTGCTTGTGTATGATCCGGCCCGTCTGACTACCACCCTTGGATCCTGACTCGGTTTGGCTGACTTTCCTGCTTGTGTGTGACCCGGCTTGTATGACTACCTCCTGCGGGCTCCGACCCGGCCTGGCTGACTTCCCGGTCCGAAGATCGACTCCTGCTTGCTACAGTGACCTGCGTTCCAGTTGTCGCCGCCGCGACATTTCTATCTGCTGTTCCAGCTTTTGGTGTGACTGCCTTGCCTGGTGTACTCCGATTTAACCCTAGCAGTGCCGCCTGGGTTCCACTCTCTCTCTACTCCCGTAAGAGTCTCGTTCTCGGTGATACTCCTGCTGAGTTGGCCGCTCTCCGTTGGCAGCTCTGTACATCCTTGCAGAGTATTCACATCTGTTGGGCCGGTTGGGCGCCTAAGACTCTCTCTCTTGTAATACTGGGCGATTCCGTTATACAGAGTGGCGGCAGGCACAGGCATCAGCATTAGCAAATCCGGTAACTACGCCCGTGGGGCTGTTGGCTCTTGCGCATCATATCCCGGTGTCCGGTTAAGTCTGAGGAGGCTTGGCAGCTCTCGCATTGCAGGCTGGTTCCAATCACGCCCGTGGGGGCTATTTGCACTTGCACTAGCTGAAGCAGTTCCAGTAGGTACGCCCGAGTGGATTCCTGTGCTTCTTCTTACTGAACACCGTGGCGAGGCAGTCCTGTATTCAGCCTATGATGAACTTTGTCTCCAGCACAGCCTTATAACACCCAGGGCGTTCCAAACATCCACATCTGAGACTGACTGTTATCAAGGACTTAACCCTCTGTGGTTATATTCAATTCAACTGCGGTGTATTTGTACATGTAATTCATTTGTGCATTTACAATTGTATCTACCAGTCCCTACTGCTGGTGTATATCAACCGCCACTAGAGGGCGTACTTCTGCCTTAACTTATTCTAATAAATTGTGTTTTTATTTCACACACTGGTCTGAGAGTCTTAAAAAACCGTTACACACACACGAGAACTGGAACAAGCGCTGGTAACGGAAACATCACGAAAGGGCACCGGAGAAGTGACAAGGCCCAGTATTTATGGACAAATACTGGGCGGGACAAAGTTACTACAGCCAATAAGCATCAGCAGTAGACAGAGATTGACAGAATGTCTCCAGCATAGCACGGACACAGTGATAATTTCCCTTTATAATCAGTATGCTTCTAGCACCCAGGGCCCGATTATCAAGCTTGCTGCTGCTTTCTGGTTTTGTGATCAACTTTGGCTTGTTTTGTGATGACCTCTGGAGCTGTATTCTGACTGACTCTGCATTCTCTTTATCCTTTGGCTCCGCTACTACCAGTATTGTGACCTTGTCTACTTTTGACTTTGTTTATTGCCTTAAGTCTGCTGCTGCCTTTTCTCCCAGTGACCTAGGCCTATACGGATGTCAACTGTTACTCTCCCAGGGAGTAAGGACCCGGGAAGCCTAGTGCTGGTTCAGTAGCTTGTGAGCGATGCTGGGGGGCGATGCTTGAGTTCAGAGACGGCGTGCCAGGCATTCTCTTGCTATAGATGAAGCTGGGTGTAGGTGCTGGTCGTGATACCAGGTTGTTCCACCCCAGTTGATCCGGGGTGCAACTAGGATGGGAGTACACTGGGGTTCGTTGGGAATCCAGAACCAGGGGAATACAATAGGAAGCCAAAGTCCAGATAAGAGTTCTGAAATAAAAGCGATCAGCAAGCTGGGTCAGAAGCCGATGATACAAGATATCAAAAGTCAAGAAGAGCCGTGGTCAGTAGAAAACAGAGGTCAAAGCCAGGAATCAGGTATAAGCTGTGGTCAGTTGAAAGCAAAGGTCAATGCCAGGAATCAAGTTTAAGCCCTGGTCAGCTTGAAGCAGAGGTCAAAGCCAAGAATCAAACAGCAGAGACCCTCAGGTCAAAGTACACTGAAAAGCTTGTGGAATGGGCAACAAGCATCCTGGAATTAAGGTTTAAATACCCAAGGGAGCCAATGGGAAGTGGGGGGCTCTAATGAGGCTTAAATAATATTGTTTCTAATACTGTCCAATCAAATGCAGGACAACTAAATAAGTTGCAGCTGTCTCCTTGAGCTGTGCATGCGCAGAACGACTGAGCATATCAGGAGGATGCTGGGACCTCTAAGCAGATGGAGCCGCCTCATGGCAAGTGAACTGCCGATAGTAGCTAGGAAGAGACAAACCCTGAGCACTGAAGAAGAGGCTGAGTGCCGGGGAAAAGGTGGGTAAGCTCTGAAGATGAGGCCTCGAGCTGCAAGGAGCAGGTAAACATGCAAGGGTTCCTGAAGTGGCCGCGAGCCTGGCTGGAATACCTCCCCTACTCATACTGCCTTGGAGTGATTTGTGAGTCTTGTCGTGGTTCTGTTCCATGTATACATGGTTGGTCTTTACCGAAGGGTCCGGCTGGGGCACCCATTTCTGAACTCTCCTTTGTTCAGTAGACTTGCTTTTTTTGCAGTCTTATCCTGCATGGATAGTATTGCAATCTTATCCCGCAGGGCTATTTTTCCTGTCTTATTCCACAGGACTTTTGAGCCTCAATGTCTTGTTCTTTACCATGCCCACTCTGAATCATTCTCCTGGGCTCAGATTATATTGGGCTTACACCCCTATAGGCCCATTGTATCCAGAAGATTTCTATTTAGTGGGGTCTGCTGGGAGATCTGTTCGGAGGTCCCAGTCCGCTTACTTCTGCTCATACCTTGCCTACTAACCTTTGAGTACCAGAGGGGTAGCAAGCACATTGCAAGGCATTTCTATCTTTCTGGTACTCATAGGGTTAATTATGTAATACATCTACAATGAGGATATGTCAAATTAAATTGGAGACTAAACAATGTCAAATGGGAGCAATATTTGTTGAATTAAAATGGAAAAACAAGGTAATGTGAGCACTATATGTCAAATTTCAAAGGGGGGAGGGTTAATATGTTGAAGGAGGGCACTCTATGTCAGATTTCTATGATGTATACTGAATTCTGCACTTCTTTTGCTCTAACAACGATGGTTTTGAAACCTACGTTGTGGCTTCTACGCCTCAACTCTGAGGTGCAGGATTCCCAGCAGAAAATGTAACCACAAAACATGCTGTAATAATGACTGTAGGTAAAAGTATGCTACTTGTGAGTTGTCTTTAGTTATTTCTTATGGGCTCTTTTTTATTGGTGGTGTATATAATTACTTTAATATTACTAATCCCCATAGTGTAGCTATTTAAAAAATAATTCAGTTGCCCCCAGTGTCATCTCTCAAACCTTTATTGTTTGAGAGATAATCATAAGCAAAGTTCCCCCCTCCCTCCCCCTTCCCTGAAGTCAGCGTTGTACTGACTGCAGGGAAAGTGTGTGGTATGACAGGCTTGCGGCTCTGCAGCTGAGCCGAGATCACTTTAGTAAAAAAGAATTATTTCACTGAAACAGTCTTCTACATGTGTTTGGTTTGCAAGCACACGTAGAAGACCGTTTCAGTGAAATAATTTTTTTTTACCAACGCGATCTTGGCTCTACTGCAGAGCCGCCTAATGAAAATAAAACCGGATATCCCTACAGTCAGTACAACGCTGACTTCAGGGAAGGGTGATGGAGGAACTTTGTTTACGGTTATCTCTCAAACCATAAAGGTTAGCGAGATTGCACTGGGGGCAATTGAATTCTTCTTGAAATAGCTATGGGGATTAGTAATAGTGATGATCGAGCACCCCAATGCTCGGGTGTTCGGGTGCTCTGACCGAGCGCCCCCGGAGGCTCGAGTGCTCGGCCGAGCACCCGAGCCCCATTGAAGTCAATGGGAGGACTCGAGCATTACACCAGGCACCCCCTGCTCTGATGAGGGGAGGGTGCCTGGTCCATAGGAAAAGGGCAGAAAATGATGGAAACACCACAGAAATGGTTCAGGGACAGCATAGGGAGGATGTCTGGATGCATCTTGGACTCCAACGTCGCTGCTGGGAATGATGTTTCGCCCGTAGTACGCCATTTTTACAGACTGACCGTAAAACACACAAAAAGGCAGATAAAAATGACTTTAGGCGAACAATTGTTACCAAACAGTATTTGCTGTATATTTACTTGTATATCATCTGCAAATTCTTCCAAAAATTTCCTCGATTTTTCTGAACTGGGGCCATGATTAAGAGGGAAACGTGCGCAGAGGCAAATTCTCCCAAAAATTTATTCGATTTTTCTGAACTGAGGCCATGATTAAAAGGGAAACGTGCGCAGAGGCAAATTCTCCCAAAAATTTCCTCGATTTTTCTGAACTGGGGCCATGATTAAGAGGGAAACGTGCGCAGAGGCAAATTCTCCCAAAAATGTCCTAGATTTTTCTGAACTGGGGCCATGATTAAGAGGGAAACGTGCGCTGAGCCGACCATCTAAAACATTATGGGTGAGGGTCTGCTGCGGAGCTGACCATCCTAAACATTATATGCGAAGGCCCGCTAGTGAGCTGACGCTATAAAACATTATATGAGAGGGCCCGCTAGAGAGCTGACCCAATAAAACATTATATGAGAAGGCCCGCTGGTGAGCTGACCTATACAAAAATTGTCAAACTGCGCCCGCTGGTGAGCTGGCCCTATATAAAAATTATATCACTGGGCCCGCTGGTGAGCTGGCCCTATATAAAAATTATATCCCAGGGTATATGGAAGAGAGTCAACCATATACCCATTTTTTGGGTGGAAGGGGTGAATGGGAATACAGAGTATTCCCATCATTGTAAATAACATATATAAAGTGACTTTATGTTCCCCCGGGGCTTTCCTCCAGTGGAGTGGAGAAGTCAGGGGAAATCCAGGCCTTGTTCATTTTTATAAGTGTCAACCTATCAGCATTTTCGGTGGAAAGGCGGATACGCTTATCTGTTATGATGCCACCAGCAGCACTAAATACCCGCTCAGACAGAACGCTGGCGGCAGGGCAGGCCAGCACCTCCAAGGCGTAGAGTGCCAGTTCATACCACGTGTCCAGCTTGGACACCCAGTAGTTGTAAGGCACAGAGGGATCATTGAGGACGCTGACACGGTCTGCTACGTACTCCTTCACCATCTTCCAAAACTTTTCCCTCCTTGTGACACTAGGCTGCGCATCAGGGTGAGGGTGCTGGCGGGGTGTCATGAAGGTGTCCCACGCCTTGGAGAGTGTTGCCCTGCCTTTGTCGGAACTGCTGTGTGCTCCCCTTTTCTCCCCTTCTCGGTTGGCCATGGTAGCACGTACTCTGCCGCCAGCGTTGTCAGATGGAAAATTTTGGAGCAATTTTTCGACAAGAACCTTCTGGTATTGCACCATTTTGCTTGTCCTCTCCACCGGAGGAATGAGAGATGAGAAATTCTCTTTGTAGCGGGGGTCCAGAAGGGTGAACACCCAGTAATCTGTGTTGTCTAAAATGCGTATAACGCGTGGGTCACGGGAAAGGCAGCCTAACATAAAGTCAGCCATGTGTGCCAGAGTACCAACAGGCAAGATTTCGCTGTCCTCACCAGGAGGATGACTCTCAATCTCCTCATCCTCTTCCTCCTCTTCTGCCCACCCACGCTGAAGAGATGGAACTAAAGTTCCATGGCTACCCTCTGTAGCGGAGGCAACCGTGTCTTCCTCCTCCTCCTCCTCCTCCTCCGCCTCCTCCAATTGTCGCTGAGAAGACGAAGTGAGGGTGCTCTGGCTATCACCTTGTGTAAGCTCTTCCTCCCGCATTTCCACCTCTTCCACATGCAAAGCGTCGGTTTTAATTGTGAGCAGCGAGCGTTTCAGTAGACACAGAAGTGGGATGGTTACACTGATAATAGCGTTATCGCCGCTCACCATCTGTGTCGATTCCTCAAAATTGCGTAAAACCTCACAGAGGTCTGACATCCATTCCCACTCCTCACTTCTGATTACAGGAAGTTGAACGGAGAGGCGACGACCGTGTAACAGCTGGTACTCCACTACTGCCCTCTGCTGCTCACAAAGCCGGGCCAACATGTGGAAGGTGGAGTTCCAGCGCGTGCTCACGTCACACAGCAGCCGGTGAGCTGGCAATTGTAAGCGCTGCTGCAGCTTCAACAGGCCGGCTGAAGCTGTTGATGACTTACGGAAATGTGCACACACGCGGCGCACCTTGGTCAAGAGATCATGCAAATTGGGGTAGGTTTTTAGAAATCACTGAACCACTAAATTAAATACATGCGCTAGGCATGGTACGTGTGTGAGCTTGCCGAGCTCCAAAGCCGCCACCAAGTTACGCCCATTATCACACACAACCATGCCTGGTTGCAGGTTGAGTGGCGAGAGCCACTGCTCGGTCTGGTGACTAATCCCCTGCAACAGCTCTGAGGCCGTGTGCTGTTTGTCCCCAAGGCAGATCAGCTTCAGCACGGCCTGTTGACGCTTCCCCACTGCAGTGCTACACTGCTTCCAGCTACTGGCTGATGGGTGAGTGGCGCTGCGCGCAGAGAATTCGGAGGTGGAAACGGAGGAGGAGGAGCCAATAACGTAGGTGCTGGCGGAAACCCTGATGGAGGTAGGGCCCGCAATCCTCGGCGTGGGTAGCACCTGTGCAATCCCAGGGTCTGAGTCGCTCCCAGCCTCCACGACATTCACCCAGTGTGCCGTCAGGGAAATGTAGCGTCCCTGGCCACAAGCACTTGTCCATGTGTCAGTCGTTAAGTGGACCTTCCCAGTAACTGCGTTGGTCAGGGCACGGGTGATGTTACGGGACACATGGTGGTGTAAGGCGGGGACGGCACACCGGGAAAAGTAGTGGCGGCTGGGGACTGCGTACCGAGGGACAGCTGCTGCCATCAGGCTGCGGAAGGACTCAGTGTCCACAAGCCTAAATGGCAGCATTTCGATGGCCAGTAATTTTGAAAGGTGTGAGGTTAGTGCTATGGCCTGTGGGTGGGTGGCTGGGTATTTTCGCTTGCGCTCAAATGCCTGGGGTAACGACATTTGGACGCTGTGCTGGGACAGGGAAGTGGATGTGGTCGCTGATGGTGCTTCAGATGGTACAGGTGCAGGGCGGGAGGTATGCGGGCCTGCGCCTTCGACAGGCGATTGGCCGGCACCGAAAACAGGGGAAGAGGAGGCAGTGGTGTGGCCTGCAGACACAGATTGGCGATCCGGGCGTTCCTCCCACTTATTACGGTGCTTGGATGCCATGTGTCGGATCATGCTGGTGGTGGTGAGGTTTCTAGTGTTCATGCCTCGGCTCATTCTGGTGTGGCACAGGTTGCAAACTACAATTCTTTTGTCGTCCGCACTTTCCTTAAAAAAACGCCATACCGCGGAACACCTACCCCTTGGCAAGGGAGATTTACGCAAGGGGGTGCTCCGTGGAACATTTGCGGGCCGGTTTGGTGCGGTCCGCCTTCTTTCTGTAGCCACACCACTGCCTCTTCCAGCCTGTTGCGGTGCTGCAGATGGCTCACCCTCAGGACTGCTGTCATCGCTCGGCTCTACACCTTCCCAGGTGGGGTCAGTCACCTCATCGTCCACCAAGTCCTCCTCCACTTCCTCACTCTGATCATCCACCTCATGTCTTGATCCCACCACATACTCAGTCATTGACAACTGTATATCATCCTCCTCATCAAGGTCTTGAGACAGTAATAGTGGTTGATTTAATGGCAACTGTGTCTCATCATCATCATCATCCACTTCCTTTGACCTTAAATGCCGTTCACCTCTGTCATCTTCTTGTGATTGGGTACCCTCTAGAGGTTGTGAATCAGGGCACAAGATGTCATGTTCCTCTGAAAGCGTGCTTGGAGAGAGGTTCAAATTAAGGATTGGTGATGAGATGAGCTCCTCACTATATCCCAGTGTGGGATCACTTCTTTGACCAGATCCTCTATGGTGGGAGGAAGGATGATCAGGGTGAGGATTATGTTGACCAGACTCTTGGCTACTGAGAGTGGACTTGGTGGAAGACAGGGTGGTGCTTAACCGACTGGAAGCAGTATCAGCTGACATCCAACCGACCACCTGTTCGCAGTGGTCGGACCTCAAGAGTGATGTCCTGCGACGCCCTGTCAACTGAGACATGAAGCTAGGTATGGTGGATGTCTTTCTGTCTTGTGCTCTGGCACCAGGCACAGTTTCTACGCGTCCTGACCCGCGCCCTGAACTATCAGGATCACGTCCACTTCCCCGTCCCTTTTTACCCGCCTTCTTGATATTACACGGAATATGTGCTGCAAATCTGCAACTTTGCACAGTAAACAGAATGTTCTCCTAATATGCAACTTTGCACACTAAACAGAATGTGCTTCTTATCTGCGGCTAGGCACAGTGAATGGAATATGTGACTTTGATATTTTATAGTTTGCACAGTTAACAGAATGTTCTCCTAATATGCAACTTTGCACACTAAACAGAATGTGCTTCTTAACTGCGGCTCGGCACAGTGAATGGAATATGTGACTTTGATATTTTACAGTTTGCACAGTTAACAGAATGTTCTCCTAATATGCAACTTTGCACACTAAACAGAATGTGCTTCTTATCTGCGGCTACGCACAGTGAATGGAATATGTGACTTTGATATTTTACAGTTTGCACAGTTAACAGAATGTTCTCCTAATATGCAACTTTGCACACTAAACAGAATGTGCTTCTTAACTGCGGCTCGGCACAGTGAATGGAATATGTGACTTTGATATTTTACAGTTTGTACAGTTAACAGAATGTTCTCCTAATACGCAACTTTGCACACTAAACAGAATGTGCTTCTTATCTGCGGCTACGCACAGTGAATGGAATATGTGACTTTGATATTTTACAGTTTGCACAGTTAACAGAATGTTCTCCTAATATGCAACTTTGCACACTAAACAGAATGTGCTTCTTAACTGCGGCTCGGCACAGTGAATGGAATATGTGACTTTGATATTTTACAGTTTGCACAGTTAACAGAATGTTCTCCTAATACGCAACTTTGCACACAAAACAGAATGTGCTTCTTATCTGCGGCTACCACAGTGAATGGAATATGTGACTTTGATATTTTACAGTTTGCACAGTTAACAGAATGTTCTCCTAATATGCAACTTTGCACACTAAACAGAATGTGCTTCTTAACTGCGGCTCGGCACAGTGAATGGAATATGTGACTTTGATATTTTACAGTTTGCACAGTTAACAGAATGTTCTCTTAATATGCAACTTTGCACACTAAACAGAATGTGCTTCTTAACTGCGGCTCGGCACAGTGAATGGAATATGTGACTTTGATATTTTACAGTTTGCACAGTTAACAGAATGTTCTCCTAATACGCAACTTTGCACACTAAACAGAATGTGCTTCTTATCTGCGGCTACGCACAGTGAATGGAATATGTGACTTTGATATTTTACAGTTTGCACAGTTAACAGAATGTTCTCCTAATATGCAACTTTGCACACTAAACAGAATGTGCTTCTTAACTGCGGCTACGCACAGTGAATGGAATATGTGACTTTGATATTTTACAGTTTGCACAGTTAACAGAATGTTCTCCTAATACGCAACTTTGCACACTAAACAGAATGTGCTTCTTATCTGCGGCTACGCACAGTGAATGGAATATGTGACTTTGATATTTTACAGTTTGCACAGTTAACAGAATGTTCTCCTAATATGCAACTTTGCACACTAAACAGAATGTGCTTCTTAACTGCGGCTCGGCACAGTGAATGGAATATGTGACTTTGATATTTTACAGTTTGCACAGTTAACAGAATGTTCTCCTAATATGCAACTTTGCACACTAAACAGAATGTGCTTCTTAACTGCGGCTCGGCACAGTGAATGGAATATGTGACTTTGATATTTTACAGTTTGCACAGTTAACAGAATGTTCTCCTAATATGCAACTTTGCACACTAAACAGAATGTGCTTCTTAACTGCGGCTCGGCACAGTGAATGGAATATGTGACTTTGATATTTTACAGTTTGCACAGTTAACAGAATGTTCTCCTAATACGCAACTTTGCACACTAAACAGAATGTGCTTCTTAACTGCGACTACGCACAGTGAATGGAATATGTGACTTTGATAGTTTACACTTTGCACAGTTAACAGAATGTTCTCCTAATATGCAACTTTGCACACTAAACAGAATGTGCTTCTTAACTGCGGCTCGGCACAGTGAATGGAATATGTGACTTTGATATTTTACAGTTTGCACAGTTAACAGAATGTTCTCCTAATATGCAACTTTGCACACTAAACAGAATGTGCTTCTTAACTGCGGCTCGGCACAGTGAATGGAATATGTGACTTTGATATTTTACAGTTTGCACAGTTAACAGAATGTTCTCCTAATACGCAACTTTGCACACTAAACAGAATGTGCTTCTTAACTGCGGCTCGGCACAGTGAATGGAATATGTGACTTTGATATTTTACAGTTTGCACAGTTAACAGAATGTTCTCCTAATACGCAACTTTGCACACTAAACAGAATGTGCTTCTTATCTGCGGCTACGCACAGTGAATGGAATATGTGACTTTGATATTTTACAGTTTGCACAGTTAACAGAATGTTTTCCTAATATGCAACTTTGCACACTAAACAGAATGTGCTTCTTCACTGCGGCTTGGCACAGTGAATGGAATATGTGACTTTGATATTTTACAGTTTGCACAGTTAACAGAATGTTCTCCTAATATGCAACTTTGCACACTAAACAGAATGTGCTTCTTAACTGCGGCTCGGCACAGTGAATGGAATATGTGACTTTGATATTTTACAGTTTGCACAGTTAACAGAATGTTCTCCTAATACGCAACTTTGCACACTAAACAGAATGTGCTTCTTAACTGCGGCTACGCACAGTGAATGGAATATGTGACTTTGATATTTTACACTTTGCACACTAAACAGAATGTTCTGCTAATCTGAAACTTTGCACACTAAACAGAATGTGCTGCTAATCTGAAACTTTGCACACTAAAAAGAATGTGCTGCTACTCTGCAACTTTGCACACTGAACAGAATGTGCTCTAATCTGCAACTTTGCACAGTAAAAAGAATGTGCTGCTAATCTGCAACTTTGCACACTGAACAGAATGTGCTCTAATCTGCAACTTTGCACACTAAACAGAATGTGCTGCTAATCTGCGGCTAGGCACAGTGAACAGAATATGTAAAGTTTTTTTTTTTATATCTCTGCCCCCCCAAACAAAATAAACTGCTGCCCCCACACACAGTAGTCCTAAAAAGGACTTTTGGGTCTTTTTTTTTACAAATTCGCTTTTCTTCTCCCTACACTGACTTTCCCTTCCTATCCTCATCTCTCCCTGGCTAAGACTGAGCCGAACTCGCTGGTCAGGTGCTATACAGCACCCGATCACGGGTTCTGGCCAGCCAATCAGTGTAATGCCAGCAGCCAACATGGCTGCTGGCATTACACTGATGTCAGAGCGTCCCTGCACGTTTATTGGCTGCGCAGCAGCCGCGAAACGTGCGGGGAGGAGACCCGAACATGGCGGGCGAGCACATTCGGTACTCGTACGAGTACCGCCATGTGCCGAGCAGAGCGATGCTCGAGCCGAACCGAGCTTCGGCCGAGCATGCTCGCTCATCACTAATTAGTAATATTAAAGTATTACTATCCCTTTACCAACTCGGGTAATAGGATACTAAAACCTGACAAAAAAAAAACCTGTTTTTTTAGCTGGGGTAGTGTCGAGCCCTGTGTATTCCCAGTAGTCAAAAAAGAATTTGTAGTACCTGAGGTAAATCTCCTTTGCTCCCTTCTCAATCCCCCAGGCTCCTCTAACACAGCAATAACAGCCAGATCAAGAAGGAAATTGGATCTCAGCTGCCTGTCTCAGTGAACCAAGTTTTGGGTATATTTTGGGTAAACCTCTTTTCTCCTTTCTTACTCCCCTCGCCCAGTGTGGCTCCAGACTCCCCAAACACAGAGAACTGATTTCCTGCCCACAAGATTGCGTAAACTATACTCCAAATCTGCTTTATTTGCCTATCCTAACTGGCTCAGAATTGTGCTGCTTTATCTATTTCTCACAAACACAGAATGACATGCTGTGAAAACCTGACACTCCATTGCCTTCAACACATTAGCTACTTCACTGGTGAAGCTGGTTGTAATGTACACTGAAACTAATTTTGCTGATTAATAAATTAATTTCAAACACTGCTATTCAATGGCATAATAGGTTCAGGAAATTGAGAACAATAATTTAGATTTTATAAACAGAAAATCTTAAAATGTTTTATTTAAATAAATGTTTTTACTTTGTATAGAGCTACAAATAATTCTCTGCAATAATTAAAATAAATTAGTTCAATCCACTCCTGTAGTTTGAGAGTTTCTTTTTTTTTTTTGTAAAATAAATACAGACTTTTACATGAACCACATACTGTATGACTTGCAGAAAAGAATCTCATTTAAGCACAGCTTAAGACAAATTGATATCTGACAAAAGTGACTAAGGTATCATACATCAAACATTTGTTAACTCCATTGACTTTAGTGTGATTGCACATGACTAACAATGAATTTGTGATAAAATCTTCTGAAAGATGAAACCAATCTAAGCCCTTTTAAAGCCCATCAATCATACTACACAGCCACTGTATTATTATTACAAGCAAGGCTTGCTGAACCAATTCATAGACATAATAACAAATGAAGGCAGATATCTTTTTAAGTGCATCTTATTGGAAAGCAATGCAATTGAATCAGAAAATAAAAAATACTGAAACATTGAATGGCATATAATATATCATTAATCTAGGGTATAATGTAGTTAAATCCCTCCAGTACTTAGAGTTCCACAAACTACATAGCAATTATCAGTAAAGATGGATCAAATGCCACATTTTTTTGTGATTTTTTTTGCAGAAAAAAAGTTTGCTGCTTATTTCAGTGGAAATTCCCACATATAGAAAGTATTTAACACTTTTGCCTTTTTACTACTGCAAATGAATTTCCAGTGAGAATGTTGCCATTTTAAACCTTTGGATTCTATGGCAATGTGAACTAGGGATGGGCAAAAATGTTCTCCTCAGAAGAGAAACAGGCAAAATATGTCACTTCCCATCAAGCGGGATATTTTGTGCACGAAGAACATTTTTTCCACTTTTTCCTACCTTGCTCATTGCATTGAAATCAGACTGAGGCCTTCATGCAAATGTTATCGTTGGCAGAAAAAACTGTCATAGGCGATTTTAAAAGCACAGTAAGCCACTCAAATTTACCTACTACGAACAACTAACACCAGTTCTGAAAACACAGAGAATGAGAAAATACCACCCATTGAGGCCAATGCAATAGCTATCTGCAGAGCAATGCAAATGTCTGCGGTAGGGACAACGACTGATAAATTGCAACATTTACCGCCAGTTTTTCTAGCCTCACTCCAAACAACGCATAGTAAAAACCACCGTCGGAGAAAAGAAAACAGAGAAACAGCAGCTCATACAACACAAGTACATAACCCAAGCATACAAAGGTAAAATTAACCCCTGCAAAGCCAAGCAAACACACCAACAATGCCTAGATCATAAAAACAAGTCACAGACAAACAACAAGAACCCAGCAACCCAAAAGGGACAAGAGTAACACAAAACATCACAAAATGAGCCATCCCAACATACCCCGGAACAACAGGGGTTAACACACAACATAACATGCACACCTGTCAATCCCAAAATAAGCTCACCTATGCAACATCCAATGGAGACACAACATGCACCTCACAACGTCACACACACACACACACACCTGACAGGTACATACCAATTACAACAAATCACATCACCAACCACAGACACACCAGCAAACACTTACCTCTATAATATACACCTTCCCATTGGTCAAATCTGGCCACATGACTGCTCCTGGACAACACCTTACTACTGTTTAAATGGACAGTTCACCCTCCCCAGACATAGAGTGAAAGTGAGACCACTCAGGGAGACAGAGAGAGATAGACAGATAGACAGAGAGAGATCACAACTAGTATGTTTTCATACTTATATCTGAGAAGACAGTGGAGGTGATGGCATGCAAGGGCTAGGGCTCACCATCCTCCCACAAGCACACCTTTTCAACAGCCTTCACCTGCTGCAAGTGATGATGCTCCGGCTGAAGAGCCACGTAGAAGACCATCCTCACCTGGAGGACAGAATCTGTTAGCAGCGCCCCAGCTGTCGCAACAGGAAGTCTCCCAGCTGCTGCAACAGGAAGCCCCGCAGCTGCCACAGGGACCTGCTGAGCAGCATAGGGATGAGAGACAACTGCCAAGCCCCATCAAGGAATGACAGATGCTGAAGTCAGGGACAACTACAGTTTGACATCAGAAAGCATCATGCACCTATATAAAGTCATTAAGGATGACATAGACTCCATTTACATTGCAAACCATGACCTATCTGGATTGCAGAAACTAATGTGTTCCATCCATGTTATGGCAAGTGGATCGTTCCAGTCCACAGAAGAATATGTGTCTTGCATGTCCCAGTCCACCTGCTCAAGGGCACTGGCTCAGGTGCTGGCAGGACTCAAGAGGACGGCCAGTACCTACATTCACTTTCCCACAACTGACATGGAGTGGGCAGGTGTCAAACAGACCTTTTATGTTAGGAGAGGAATGCCCATGGTCACGGGTGCCATAGATTGCACACATTTGTGAATAAGAGCTCCAGCACAAGAGGTACATCTGTACATAAACAGTAAGATCTTCCATTCCATCAATGTACAGATGGTGTGTGATGCCACAATGTGGTTAACCAACGTTTGTGCCAACTATCCAGGCAGCTGTCATGATTCGTACATTCTCAGACACTCCTCTGTTCACAGGGACTTTGAGAATGGGACACATACAGGAGGATGGCTTTTGCACACACACACAGCTCAGTATGTTCATGACACACAAGGAGTAAATCATCCACATAATATGTGATTCTTGTATCCCCATGTCCACATGTGATGCCGGATATGGGTACACGTTGTGGCTGCTCACACCAATAGCCAATCCCCACACACCTGTACAGGAGCTCTATAATGAGGCACACATCATGACCAGGAATGCCACAGAGTGCACCTTTGGCCTGCTCAAAGCCAGGTTTTGTTGCCTGGATCACTCAGGGGGAGCTGTACAATATGCACCTGGTAAAGCATGTGACATCATACTGGCGTGTGCCCTACTCCACAGTATTGCTGTAGACACACGTCTACTCGAAAATGTTGAGCCACAACAGCCCTTGGAGGCCCCTGTTCCCATTGATGAAGGTGAGGACTTGAGAGGGACGCAGATGAGAACCATGCTCATCAGGGACTACTTTACCTGTGAGTAAAATGCATGTGTGACTACGTGCAAACACACTCACACAACACATAACCATTTGTTCTACTCCATTGATACAGCCCTCCGCTTTGACAATGGCATGTCAAGGATATTATCCTTCAACCTGAGATCAAAGTTACACCATATCGGCCATGTTTAAAATATTCTAAGTTGAACTGACATAAAACTACATCTACGAAGTTGAACATAGCAATAACACCCCTATAACCCTTGGAGTCATAGAGGGATCTCCAATGCTATTACATGCAAAGCATTGGATACCGCTTTGGAGTTCCACGTGTTAACCCTCTGAGTGCCATAGAGGTACACAACACATCACAAAGCAATACTTTGCTTAATCCTTTGAGTGCCAGAGTGGTACGGAATGCATTGCAAAGCAATGCATTCCGTACCACTCTGGCACTCAAAGGGTTAACACTCTGGCACTCAAAGGGTTAATGGGGTAATGGACTTAACATGAAAGCAATAGTTGGACAATGCCCAATGAAGCAGAATAGGGATGGATATACTGTGCTGGTGTTGGCTAAAATATCAGTAACAATCTGTGAGTCAGGTTGCAAAGTCCACCATGCTGACCTGTTTGTGTGTAAGTAGCACAGTGTCAATGCCACTCCATTGCTCTGCAATGTGTTGTCTAGCTTTCATGAACACATGAATATGCCTATGTGATTTGGACCCTGAGCACACATATCAGTATGAGAACCTAGATCCATGAAACTGAGGGTCTAGTTCATAGGTCTTGATTCACATGCTGATGATGTGTGTGCTCAGGGTCCCAGTCACACACATATACATATGTCTGCTTGCCATCCCTTTGCTCAAAAACTCAAGTTTTCATGACAGCTAGAAAACACATTGCCAACAATGGATAATCTACTCCATTTAAAATACAAAAGGTTAACCCGTTGAGTGGCAGAGAGGTATTCAACTTCGCATTACCACCTGCCACGAAGAAACCCGGGCCGAAGAGGATGAGACCAATGAAAAATTTGCAAAAGGGCAGGAGCATTAACATGGTCGTGAGGTTCCCAGGAACGCTCCTCCGGACCGCAACCCTTCCAGTGGATGAGGTATTCCAACCACCCCTAGCGGTAGATTGAGTCCAAGATGTCCTGAACAACTCGTACTCCTAGGCATCATTTACTAACACTAGAGGTGGAGAGAGGCGTTGCAGAGAATGAGGCTTGGTTTCCATGGTTTTAGCTGGGAGACATGAAAGTTGGATGTAGTATCCAGGATGGAAGCAGTGCCAACTGAAAGGCCACAGGATTCACCTTCCGTATGATGGTAATATGGCCCAAGGAATCAAGGACCCAATTTCTTGGTTGGACATGTGAGAGGAAGATGAGCCAAGGACAGTCACACATTATCCCCCACCTGATAGGATGGAGTAGGGGTACGATGCAGATTGGCTTGTGCTTTAATCCTTTGTTGAGCCGGAGCCAAAATATGTCGCAATTTGGAGTGGGTCCTGCGGAGTTGGTGGAGCCTGTGAGCTACGTCACAAACCAAAGTCTCCAGAGGAAGACTGGATAGCATATGGGGATTGTACCCATAAGCGGCTTGGAAAGGGGAGACATGGATGGATCTATGCAGTTGATTATTGTAGGCAAATTCTTCTCCAGGCAACAAGGAAAACCAATCATCCTGCAAACAGGAGGTGTAACAATGTAGCTATTGTTACAGAGTATGATTGGTCCGCTCTGTCTGGCCGTTGGCTTAGGGGTGGTATCCAGAAGATAAATTACAGGATATGCGGAGGTTGGCACAGAAGGAATGCCAAATCTTTTAGGTAAATTGAGAACCTCTGTTTGAGATGATGGTACTGGGTAAGCCATGCAGATGGGTATATATAGGTGTATTTGAACATTTCTGATACTTTGGGTTCTTGGGATTGGCTGTGGATTTTAATTTGTTGGTGAATCAATCAGGGTTGCTAGCCAACGGCAGCTGTTATGTTACATTTTTACTTAAGTTGTGTTTTAACGGGTGATTGGGACGCACAGTGATGTGAAAAAAGGTGCAACGCAGGTTTTTGTGTTACGTGTTTTTGTTGTGCCTACACTCGTTAGCTATTCTTTTAGACTACCTGTAGAATCCGCCATAAATTATGTATTATTTGTGGCTGATGTGCCTTTTTTACTTAACGGCTGTTTTAACGTAAACCTTTTAATCTACCTAGGTCAGCAGTGTAAAACTATCATCCAATAAACACTGTTGTCACTATTGTATTTGTCTACTCATCTAAGGACACATGATGACAAGACATTAAAAATAATGAATCTTCTTTGTACCAGCTTAGTGTATTCAGCAGGACGGAATGTTCACTGATGCCCTGCATTTGACTGCTCTCCACCTCATTGCCATGTGTGGTCAGTGCTCCATACAGTGTGCAATTGGTGCACACAAACCACCAGAGCCTCACATTTACAGAATTGCTATCAGCTGCTGGAGCCAGTAATGGAGGCAGTGGTGGTGTGCCAGAGGAAGAGGAAGATGACCCTGTGGGTGCTGGGGTGGAATAAATGGGTATATCTTCTCACACCAAGACCCAAGCAGAAGATGATGACAACGCAGTTGTTACACTCATAATAAAACTTCCAGGCTGGATTTCTCTTGCCTTCCTCTGGGATATTCTCCCCCATTTCTAGTACCCTTGGGGAGGGAGAAGGGGCACAGTGACAGTGGCTCTCAGTTTCTTTTTTGGGGGTTTGGTTTTCACATGCTTAACATAAATGTTTTTGGGTCTATGTTGCATGAGTTTTATGAGGGCAGATGTGTTAAGGTCTGTCACCTCCTTCTCCTTGTCACTACTTTTTCACAAAAAATGCTCATTGCAGTCACTGATGAGTGCAATGCACCAACCCCAGTGGACAAATATTCAATGAGGAGAGAGGTGGAGAAGAATAGCCTTTCTCTTATTCTCCAGAATCACCTTCACTGGCTAGGGCAGGTTATGCTGCTGCCTCGACATCAGTACTAGAGCTAAAACCTGGATTAGTGCTGGCAAGTGGAA
Organism: Rhinophrynus dorsalis; assembly: GCA_037306005.1. NCBI lineage: Eukaryota > Metazoa > Chordata > Amphibia > Anura > Rhinophrynidae > Rhinophrynus > Rhinophrynus dorsalis. The sequence continues at coordinate 581,031,629 of CM074718.1, forward strand.
CAGGTCTTGGTCCTATATGACCTTTTTTAAATGGTTGCCACTGTAGTCTGTGGCACACTATCCTGCTCATTCTACTGCTGTGACAGATGAACATCTTTGATGACTCAGTAGCAGAAATGACAGCATCAGAAAACTCTATTATGTCACTTTGTGGCGATGATGTCCATCCCCATTTGCAGCTCTATTCCATTTATTATTGCTTTCTATCAAACACAATTGCATACTCTCCTACACACCAGCTGTTCTACCATCACTGTTTGGGGATGACAAGTGAGAAGGAGGGTGCTCTGCTGTCACACTTGCCAGCTCCTCAGAAGAAGGCACCCTGGCAGCAATATCAGCAGGCATAGGCAGCTGACATGCTGTTCATACTGCTAGTTAGTTCTGCCTCCTTCTTCAATATAGTTGCTTGGGTGACTGGGCATCATTGGTCAGGCATATGTGGGCTACTTATACCACTGGTGCTGCTACTTATACCATACCCTGCACCTCTGTATTAGCTTCTCTTGCTGCTGGCAGTGGTCATTGTTCAAGCCAGCACTTTAAAATATTTAATATTTCTTTCTTTCTCTCTCGCTCTCACTCTTTCTTCTTTCATTCTCTTTCCTTCCTCTTCTGCACCATTCCACAAAATTGTGGGTTTTTATAGCATGGTGGCTGAAAGGTTAGCTGTTATTGGAGAATATTGGCAGGAAATAGAACCATTCTCATGGGAAAATCTAAGTGTCAGAGAAAAGGTGGAAAATCTCTGAGTTTCTCTATGGGTTTGATTTAATGCAAAAAAGTGAGTTTTTTAAGGAATACTTCATCAGGAACAAAAAGGGACTTTTCGCACATCCTTAATGCTATATACCTGTGAAATGTAATATACTATTACTTTTTGCTTGTGGCAAAGGTAGCAGCTGCTAGTGAAATTGTTATATTATTGTTTTTAGTTTTGTTTGCTGTTTGCTTACATCTCCAATGATGCACCTTACTGCTCATGCCAAGAGAGAGAGAAAGAGGGGCACAGGAGAACGTAACAAGAAAAAAAGGGATGGGTGAGGAGTACAAGAGACAAAGGGATGGATGAGAGATACAAGCTATTGAGGCATGAGTGAGTAATACAAGAGAAGGAGAGAAAGGAGCAAGAGACTAGACAGTATAGAGTTAAAACACAAGCAGAAGACATGTGTAAGAAGTGTGCACATGTAAAGGTGACAAAGTTGTTGGCTAGGGCATCAAAAGCTTTGCACCAGTCCAGATCTTTGATGTTATCTAAACAGGTCCTGACAATATGCAGTCAGATTTGTTACTCTCATATATGATCCTGATAATGCACTGTCACACGTGTATCTTTCTGAGACTGTACTGATAAGGCACCAGCAGATTGTTTGGTATTAGTCTGCCCTCATGATTTTTAAAGTTTTCTTAATAAAAAAAAAGTATATGGAAATTCAATGACAAAAATGTTTGCTAAAGACAGAGTTAGGTTCTCACTCAAATGCAAAAAGCTTCGAACTTAACTCTTTGCCCCCCATGTGCTCTGGTGATAACATCAAAAATGACATAATCAGTGACATACTGATGATATCACACAAGAAATCACAAATAATATCTTCAGTTACTTCACAAATGAACACAGCAATGGCATCACAAATTATCTTGTAACAGGTTGTACCTTTCCTCCCATGCAAAGACTCAAGAAGCAGTTATTCCCTACTCTTGGTACAAGTTCACTTTAGTCCTGTTATTCTGTATGTAGAATGTCCTCACATACACTATAGAACTTTCACTCTGATTTCAGTTGCCTTGGAGATGGGCAGGACACTCGGTGGCTGAATGTGGTTTTTAAACAAAGCACGCCCAGCCTAGCGTTACTTGTTCTACTTGTCTGTATTACTCACATCCTGATTGTCCTTCCAGCTTCTAACCTCCTGCTTTCCTTTGGATTCCATTGTTTCTTGGCTCCTGACCTGGCTGATTATGACCATGCTTCTGTCTCCTCCATTTGTACCGAGCACTGGCTTGCCTGATCTTCTGTTTCTCCTCCTCCTGTACTATATTTTTGCCATTCATACCAAAATGAACGTATTACTACTCTCTGTTCTATCCTTGCCACTTTTAACATAGTTTTCCATATATCCCCACAATCATACTCCTCTCTTTCCCCATAACTTATTAATCCACCATGGACTTCTGCATACATGTGCACTATGTTCTAAGTGCTGGTTGCTGGGTGCTACTTAAATCATCCTCACCCAACCCTAAAAAGTATAGCAACAGACACACCCTTTCACTCTATGTTCTCTGCAAACAACTCACTAAATTTTATGCATTTTATTACTTGCCTTGGCAAAATGACATAGAAACCAACCCTGGCCCTCAAACAGCAATAAATGTCAACTTCACCTTTAAAAAGGTCTCTCTTTTGTGCACTTCAACATATGCACTATACTAACCAAAATAGATAAACTAAAAGTGTGGTGTTGTGTGATCAGGGACAGGGTAAGTGGGGCCATCTACCCATGGTCTCTGCTGTCCTGCTTGAGTTATAACGTTTCAAAGATGCCTTATGGTCACAATTTAAACAAACTGGCTCCGATCATTATCACACTTCATACAGGCCATTGGAATATTTGCACAAAGCAAACAAAACCAGCAAAAACTCAATATTTTTCTGACAACATGAACAATAACATATCAAAACCAGCCATTGTTTGGACGTTTATTAAAAACATCTACAACCCTCCTACCCTCTCCCAACCCATAAACTATAACCATAGGCAAAGAAACTATACAGTGTCCTGTAGCAGTAGCTAAAGCATTTAACAACTACTTTGTAGGATGCGCCTCCACCCTGATTACACAAAACAAAGTTAATTCTGAAGCAGAAACATATACCAGCTACCTTGTCCAATTATGCTAATACATTCAATTTAATGCCAATACATGATAGTGAAATATATGAACACCTCCTTAACCCAAAAAGGAAATTACAATCTGTCCCTGAGCAACTACCAGCAATGCTATTAAAGCTCAGTGCCTCGGTTGCTTCCCATCCTTTTGTAACCCTAATTAATACCTCCCTATAATCTGGGTAAATGCCCAAAGCCTGGAAAGTGACTAGAGTTGTGCCTATCCACAAAAGTGGGGATAAAAATGTAGTGTCAAATTGTAGACCAATATCCCTACTCCCCACATTATCTAAAATCCTGTAGAAATGTGTACACATGATACTATATAAGTATTACCAACTGACCAGTTTTTTCACCAGCTTCAATCAGGCTTTCGTTCAAATCACTCAACAGTCATTGCCCTCCTAAAAGTATCCAATGATATCCAGACCGGCATGGAAAATGGTGAACTCACCTGAGCTATTTTCCTAGATTTTTCAAAGGCATTTGATACAGTAGACCATAGTATTCTGATAAGTAAACGCCAAAGTTCAGGATTGGGTAATCATTCTCTAAACTGGTTCGATCTTATTTATCAGACAGAACGCATGTGTGTCTATTGCTGACAATATTTCCTTTGCACTCAGAGTAGCAAGTGGGGTTCCCCAAGGCTCCATCCTTGGCCCTCTTCTATTTTCTTTGTTTGTAAATGATCTACCCATGGTTTCTTTGAAGATGAATGATGGATAGTTCTTATGCACCGACAAAACGTTCACAATGTTATTTGGTACCAAGCACATATTGCGTAATCTCTGCAATACCAATCTATCCATTGTAACTTAACTTGACCCTGTGGACTCATATCTTGGTATGTGGCTTGACCAACCTCACTTTTGGTCTTCATATTGATAAACAAACATCCAAACTTTTTCCCAAAATAGGTGCTATGTTTAGAAACAAATCCTGTTTAAGTCGCCTGGTAAGAAAACGTATTGTACAACAGATGTTAAAGTATATAACTCATTCTGCCACTTTATCCTCATCATTCTGATATTCATGAAGAACTAAATTGGCTAACACTCTAATCTAGACATATTATTCACCTTTCTTGCCTGGTTTATAATCATTTCTCTAGAAAACTACCAGATAACCTGATAAGTATGCTCACTCCAACTCTTCATACTAACTGTACCCTCCGCTTCACTGCAAACAACTCGCTGAGTATACCACACTACAAATAAGAAGCTGTCTGATTTGTCTTCTCCTTCAGAGCTCCTAAAGACTAGTATAGCTTGCCCAAAAAAATCTGATCTTCTCTCAGTCTAAAATCCTTAAAAATAGCTGCTTCTATCTAAAAAAAAATATGTATATACATTTTCAATATGTATGTCTATGTGTAATGTTTATTTGCGATACCAAAATCTCACTCATTTACGAAGAAATATTATATATGCCCAATACAGGGCGCACACTTGTTCTTTATATAGAGGAACGCATATGGTATAGACTTTCAAAATTATGGTCAAATAATTTAACTACCAAATCTTGATCTCTTGAATTCCAACTGAAGAATGAAGCTGTCAAGGACGAAGATGTCAAGGACATTAATCTGGACCTAAAATCGATTAGCTTGAATTTGATTCTGTTTCTGTCCCAAAGCCAAAGAACATTCTTTGTGATATAGAGAGCATCTTGTAAATTTTAAGTTTTTTGGTGGGAGAAAGACCATATCCATTACAGAAGAGTTCTTCTTGTGCATAGTTGAGTTTCTAGAGTGACCTAACCTGGTTGAAATCATGCCAGATCATAATTTGCAGTTAGCGCAACTGGGATAATCTTGAAGAGAGTTAATATTGGGAAGAGCAAGCCTCCATATTGTTTTTCACTAAATAAGATCTCTCTTCTAATTCGTGGATGTTTATTAAGCCCAGGCAAATTTTAAGAGTTTGTTCTATATTTCAATAAGATTCATTTTAGAGATCCTTATTGGTAATGTTCTGAATAAATACAAAATTTTAGGTAAGACATGAATTTTCAAAGCATTTATTCTTCCGAAAAAAGACAAAGGCAAAGAAACCCAATTTGATAATTTTTCAGAGAGACACTTCCGAAGGGGTCTGAAATTATAGGAGAAGGTTTTGCTTAGGATCCTTGGGATCTTCCCCCCTAGGTGTGAAATTAAATAATTTCTCCATTGAAATTGGAAAGAGTTTAAAATTGAGGTCTTAATGTCTTTTCCAAGGTTTAAGGGTAAAATTTCAGACTTATCTTGATAGATGTTAATCGTACCGAAGTGCAAAGGAACAGACCCTGCATTTTTTATGGAAGATAAGGGGTAAGAGATGAACATAAGAATGTTGTCTGCATATAAATTAATTTTGGATTCTTGACCTATTCCAATTCTCTTGACTGAAGAATTGTTCCTGATAGCCACTGCAAAGGACTCCATACAGAGATCAACAATCACTGGCGAAAGTGGGCAGCCTTGCTTAGCCCCCTTCTTATTGGGGTTGTGCCACTTTCAAGACCCATCATTCTTAAGGTGCCTGTTGCATTTTTGTGTATGGCCATCAGATAATGTTCAATATGACCATTCAGACCAAAGATGGAAATTATATTTTGCATGTAGTTCCAGCTGACCGAGTCAAAAGCTTTAGCAATGTCTAGTGATAGGAGGAGGGTGTTCTTTAGGTTAAATCGAGTGCAAATGTCAATAACAAACATTCTTTTGATACAGTCACTGGTATTTCTTCTGGAGATAAAACCATATTGGTCTGTATGTACTAGATATGGTAGGAATATTTTTAATCTGTTTGCCAACAGTTTTGAAAGGATCTTCAGATCTGTGTTGATGAAACTAATTGGTCTGTAATTGTTGATGTCCTCAGGGTCTTTACCTTGTTTGAAGAGCATAGTGACAAAAGGAAGAGTTGGAATCCTCTTTCAGTGATTTCTTTTCCAAAACAGAGTAAAAAATAACTTTAGATAGGTAGATAATTCTTTAGTAAAACACTTGTAATAAAGATTTCTATAGCCATCAAGGCCAGGGTGTCACAGTTTGGCTGAACTGCTCTGTGTTTTCACACTCTGCTGTTGACATACTAGCTGCTTTTTCTTCACTGTGTCAGGCTGACTCAGCTGATTATTACAAACTGCCTTTACCTCTCAGTTGCCACAGTTACTCACCTGATTGTTATCAACCTACCCTTTCAGGCTATTTAAGCAGCTAAGCCCATTTCCTCCTTGCCCTTGTGTTGTTTATGGCTGTAAGTGCGTTCTCCTGTAATCCAAATTATCTGTGCATGACCTGGCTTCCTCTGATGTCCCTTCTGGCTCCTGCCTCCTGGCTTGTTCCTGACATCTCTGACCTCCGTATCCTTGACCCCGGCTTGCCTGAGTACCCCTCTTGGTTCCTGACACCGGCTTGTCTTTTGTTTTATGCTCCTGGATCACCATTTCCTTTGTTTGCTTTGGTTATTTTATTAAAGGTGTTTTGCACTTTAAATTTTTTGTGTCTGGTTCCTGGTTCCTAACATTACACAAGGGCCATGAACCCAGAAAGTGCAGGAAATCCACCAAACGTTTTTACCAGGCTGGATCAGGTAGACCAGTGCGTGGACCAGTTTGCATTACCCCTCCAGACTTTGTTGCTCCATATTGCGCATCTGACTCCACCATCAGCAACCCCCAGCAAAGGCTGCCCCTATAGCTGCTGCCGCTTGCGCTCCAGCTGCTACTGGTGATTCCAATATTGCAAGAGCATGACTGGGTCCACTCCACTTCCTCAGCGTTATGGGGGGACCCTAACCAGTGCAGAGGTCTCCTGAACCAGGTCGATATCTATCTGGAGATGGTACCTCAGGCCTTCCCGTCTGATAGGAGTAACGTGGGCTTCTTGATTTCCTTACTCTCTGACAGGGCCTTAGCCTGGGCTAATCCCAGAAACCTATAGCATACAATTACCCTGAGTTTGTGGCATCCTTTAAAGGGTATTTGAGGTACTGGCCTGCTCCACTTCTGCTGCCAAACAGTTAATGTCCATCCGGCAGGGTACAAGGACAGTTTCGTATTATGCCATTGAGTATCGTACCCTGGCAGCCGAGGTTGGTTGGAAGAATGTAGCTCTTGTGGCTGCTTTCTCTAATGGGCTCTTGGATATGGTTAAAGACAAGATTGCAGCCAGGGACCTCTCCAGAGGTTTAGAGGACCTGGCCTCATATTGCATCCTGATTGACTCCCTTCCTTTAGGGAGTGCCTGCAGAGGCCTCCCATCCGTTTAGTCCCGAGTTTTTTAACCCCGCCCATGCATTCCTCTCCTCCCACTGCTCCTGGTCTCGATATGCCAGGTGGTGTGGAGCCCATGCAGCTTGGGTTAACCTGTCTTTCTGTTGAGGAGAGGGCCTTTAGGAGGAGGGAGGGTCTGTGCCTCTACTGTGGGAAGTCAGGGCACATACTGCGAACTTGCCCCACAAGTCCAGGAAATGCCCGCACCTAAGGATTTATAGGGAACAGACCTTAGGTGGCATCTCGGTGTCCCCGGCTATCCATAAGGATAAACCATTAGTCTCCATTGGGCTCTCTTGGGGCAAGTTATCTGTTATTACTGAGGCACTCATTGACTCCAGGGCAGCGGGCCTCATTATTTACAGTGCCTTTGCCCAGAAGCACTCCATCCTATTGCAGCTCCGTACTGCTCCACTTGCCAATGAGGCAATTGATGGTAGACCCCTACAGCCTCCGCATGTCACCAACGAAACCGCTACTTTGTCTATGCCTGTGGGAGCTCTCCATCACAAAATCATACAATTCCAGGTGATCCACTCTCCTCGCTATCCTGTGGTCCTGGGTTATCCGTAGTTGCACAAGCACAGTCCCACATTTGATTGGATAAGGGCCTGAGTCATGGCATGGTCTCCCGACTGTTCCAAGACATGCATAGTGAAAGTGGTAAAGGTGCTAACCACATCTCCCCTCTCTTTGTTGCTTGAAGAGTACCAAGAGTTCCGAGATGTATTCAATAAGGGCCGGGTTGGTGAGTTCCTGCCTCACCACCCATACGATTGCACCATTGAGCTGCAGCCGGGTGCCATACCGCCTCGAGGTGGAGTCTACCTTCTACTGTCTTGCAAAATAAGACAATGGAGGAGTATGTTGTGGATGCACTGTCCTGAGGGTACATCTGCAGATCCTCCTCTCCCACCAGGGCTGGATTCTTCTCTGTGAAGAAGAAGAGTGGAGAACTGACACCCTGTATTGACTACAGGGGACTCAACCATATCACGGTTAAAAATGCCTACCTGATTCCGCTTATTACCGAGTAGGGATGGGCAAAAATTTTTGCCTCAAACTGAAATCAGTGAAAAATGGCACTTTCGGCTTGGCAAAAAATTTCCCGCAAAAAGTGTTGTTTTTTTCCGCTTTTTTTCCGCTTTTTTTGCCTAGCTCATTGCATTGAAATCAATGGGTAGAAACATTTTTCTCCACCTCACAAAAGTTTTCTACAGCCATATAAAAGGCTGTCAGGCTCTCACAGCATGCCATTCTGTGTTTGTGAGAGGAGAGAGCAGCAGTTTTTTAAAGGGGAATTGAAGCTTAGTTGAGGGAGCCATTTAGGTAGGACATTTGCTCTCTGTATTAGGGGAGTCTGGGGGCATTCTAGGGGACAACAAGGGAGGAAGGAGGTTGACCCAAAATACCCCAAAATTTGGTGTGACTGACTGGCAAGACACAGGCAGCTGGGATCCAAATTGCTTGCTGATTTTACTTTTATTGTCTGTGTGCTGGGGAAGTCCGGGGAAAGAAATTGTTGATTTTGTTTTTTAGTTATATATATATATATATATATATATATATATATATATATATATATATATATATATATATATATATATTTTGGGACTAACTGTGATAAGATATGGTGGACAACTTAAAAAATAAATAAATAAATAAATAAATAAATAAATAAATAAATAAATAAGAAAAAACATAACGAATTAAACAAATAAATATATTAGACCGCTGACTGGGAGCTCTGTGACTGAGGCAGACTTGATAGACAGCAGACAACATTTGTTGAGGGCCAAGGCAAGACATCACACTCCATCAATTTTGAGTAAAAACACACACAGTAGTTGAGTAATGTCTAGCAAATGCACAAGCACGTGGGGGAAAGGTGGATGAAATGCAGGGACGTGGGAGTAAAGTGTTAGTGCAAAACCTGACTGCAGCAATCGTTGTTGCAGCATGTGCAATAAATGATGATGATCCCTCTACTCCCAGTATGGATGCAGTTTGTCAAGGTCCCACCAATCAAACCACGCCAGTCCTCCACCACCACTACCATACACATCTGCCACACTGTAGGTTTTACTTTATTTTTTTAATCACTTGACATCATCATGAATTTGTGCCAGTGTCACTTAAGCAAGTGTTGTGGACGAAAGGCAAAGGCACCCTGCATTCTAACACATTTTTCAAGGTATATGCTGCTGTAAGACTCACAACTTTAACTTCCAGCTACTTATTTCTCCACTACAGACCTTAGAAGTAATATCGTGCTGGGAAATGTTACACCATATTAAACATAGTTAAAAAATGTATTGGAATAGGAGAAAAATGTGTTGAATGGGCAAAAAAAGTGTTAGACTAAGAGAAAAATGTGTTAGAATAGGAGAATAATATGTAGGCAAAAAAATTGCTGTAATAGGAGAAAAGGAGTAAAATTTTGCATTGGGAAAAAAAGAGAACTTTCTCGAAAAAAGCGAAAAATTGACAGTTTCCCAGGAAAAGTAATGCAAAAAATTTATCACACATTTCGCCCACCCCTATTACCGAGCTATTCGATCACTTGAAAGGGTCTAAGGTGTTTACTAAGCTTGACCTGCGAGGGGCGTATAATTTGGTAAGGATAAAGGAGGGCCACGAATGGAAAACCTTGTTTAACACCAGGATCAGGCATTTTGAATACCTCGTAATGCCCTTTGGTCTCTGCAATGCGCCTGTGGTTTTCCAGGAAGTCATGAATGGTGTCCTATGGGGCATGCTCCAACAATCCATGGTGGTATACCTAGATGACATTTTGATCCATTCTGCATCCATGGAAAGCCACCACAGAGATGTAGCAAAGGGGTACGTAATTTCAGAGGTTGGATTCGCTATGGACCCTGGAAAACTCTTGGCTTTTCTCGATTGGCTGCAAACCGTAGGTCTTTGCTCTCTTCAACTTTTCCTTGGGTTCACTAACTACTACAGGACATTTATTTGCAAATTTTCCTCCATTGTAAAACCCCTTACCGACATGACCAAAAAAGACAGTAACTCCACTCACTGGTCCCCAGAGGCCATCAAAGCCTTTGAGCCATTAAAAGCTGCTTTTTCCACAGCACCCATTTTGGCTCACCCGAAACCCGAGCTTCCATTCGTACTTGAGGTTGATGCCTCTGAGACAGTAGTAGGCGCCCTCCTGTCTCAATGTCCTACTCCTGAAAGCCAGTTGCACCAGTTTGGGTACAAAAAGCTTAGTCCTGTGGAGTGCAACTATGAAATTGGTGACCATGAGTTGCTAGTGATAATACTCACTCTCAAAGAATGGAGGCATTTGTTTGAGGGAACTTCCGTGCCAATCCTGATCCTCACGGATCATAAAAACCTCACATCTTTCCAAGGCCAAGCACTTGACTCTGAGGCAGGCTTGACGGGCCTTATTTTTATCTTGTTTTAACTATGTGGCCTCGTACCTGCTGGGGACCAAAAATGTCTGGGCTGATGCCCTATCTAAACAGTTCTCGGGCGCTAAGGAAGAAAGCCCTCCTAGCCCTATTATTCCTCCGGACCGAGTACAGGCCACCATGTGTACTAACATAACATCTCCCCTCAGGGAGAGAATACGGGCCGCCCAAGTAGATGCACCTGCTGAGACTCCATCAGGGTGCTATTTTGTACCTGTTAACCTCTGTACTTGTCAGGGTTGCATGGGTCAGCTCCCTCTGAGAATCTCTGGTGTGGGGGTTAGGGTTAATAACACTGGTGCTTCCTCCTCCTCATGTTTTATACATCTATGCACTGGGTCACATGACACGCAGACGCGATGACGTCATTGCAACTCTTCCTTAAAGTACCAGCATTGTAGGAAGCTGGTGCTTTCAGATTAAGCTCTCTCCGTGTTCCTGTGCCTAATGTAGTTCCTTTGACCCTGCCTAGCCTCATTACCTCTGATCCAAATCTGCTGCCCTGATCCTGGCTTGTGACCTGACCATTCTTCTACCTGCTCCCTGGATGCCTCACTACTGGACTGGTACTTTGACCCTGGCTCGCGAACTGACCCTTCTTCTGCCTGCTCCCTAGATACCTCGCTACTGGACTGATACTTAGACCCTGGCTTGTTACCTGACCATTCTTCTGCCTGCTCCCTTGGTAGCTCACTGTTGTGTACTTGCACCAAACCTTGACTTCCTGACCATCCTGTTGCCTGTTACACAAGGTACCACTCTCCTATATTGGGGTTTACTTAATTGCACACTCTCCTTTATTTGGGGTTTGCCTACTCTGTCTGCCTTTGGGTTCCTACACTTATCCTGTGTTTGCTCTGGGTTTGCTCAGCATCATTATAGAGCAAGTAGCTCTCTGCATTTACCTGCTTAGTTCCATTCTATCAGAAAAAAAGGGGGGGGGGGGTGGACAGTGCAAAAATATCCTCTAAGTGTAGTAGGTTAGAATAATAAAATAGTTATATAAATGCAGATAGAAATGTAAAGGATATTTATTAAACTTCCAAAGTGGAATAGACAAAGCTATAAAAATAAAGGTGAAATCAAATAAATAATCCAAGGTGAAGCTGGATAAATAAACAATATATATACACACAAATCAGCAACAGCAATAAAAAACCCAAATATATTAAAGATTATGCAGAAAATAAATATCACTGCACGTATTAAAAGGATAATCCCTGAGTAAATAAAACATAAAGAAATATATATATAAATAATATATATAATACAAGGGATAATGGCTGCAAATGGCTGGTGAAAGAAGGGGGATATATGCAAAATATATAGGGGATATAAAACTGATAGAGTGGCTGCTTACAAGAGAGGACGTAACATAAAGTACTCGACAGGATACAATGTGAATGAAAACACACAGTAGTGATCAACCAATGTAACAGGTGTCCGCTTACTAGAGGTATTCTTGATGTCAGGACCAGTAAATGAACCTCCAGATAGATCACTCCGTCATCCAGTCCTCCTCTTGTTCTCCCGAAGCCTCCTCCACTCCTTCCCCTGTTCTGCGATGCGGTGTTCTCCCCCGAGAAATCGCAAATGCCCGCCAACAACCGGCGTCTCTCTCCACACACGTGGAGTAATTCAATCCGTGGAACTAGTTTGTAATTTGCTCAACGCGTTTCTGCGCTATACAGCGCCTTCATCTGGAGCGAATGAGAGTTTAATAAATATCCTTTACATTTCTATCTGCATTTATATAACTATTTTATTATTCTAACCTACTACACTTAGAGGATATTTTTGCGCTGTCCACCCCCCCCCTTTTTTCTGATCTTCTGTTACATGTTCAACGGTGGACCTGAGAGTACCCCTGTTTTGCATGAACTGTTTTTGGACAAGCAGCAAAGGAGAGAGAACTTATCGCCCATTATTGACAATAGATATAGGGAAAGTTTTGCATATTTCCTGTATGCTATTTGTTTGGGGACTCAGTATTGATTAATAATTCCAATATTGTTGAACTTTCTTCATTATTAGTCACCCTCTCTTATCTATAGAGTGTGTACCTTACCTTGTGCACTGTGTTCTACCTTTTCTTCCTTTTTAGTTCCATTCTATGCAGGCTTTGTTACAGGTAGCTTACAGTCCTTGTTAGCTGAGTGAATCGTGGGCTAGGTAACGCCTACAGTACCAAGGTACTTTCTACTTACCATAGCACTAAGTCAGCAGGGCATCTGGGAAGAAACCAGCTTCTCTGGTTGGTTTCCCGTCTCTTCTGGTGGCCAGAACTGAACAGAGAACTGTCACTGTGCCCTTGCTCTTTTTGCGAGATTCTGTCAGTCGACACTCCTGCTCTACTCTTATTGGCTATACTGTGCTTGTCCTGCCCAGTATGGCCTTTAAATACTGGGTTCTGGCACCTCTCCGGTGCCCTTTAGTGGTGTTCCAGTACCAGCGCTTGTTCCTGATCTCAGTTATTCTCAGTGTATCGACCCGGCCTGCCTGACTACTCTGCATCTCGTCTCCTGCCTGTGAACCGACCCGGATAGCCTGACCAGTCTGCTTCTCCTGCTCCTGTGTACCGACCCGGCCTGGCTGACGTTCCTGCTCTGTGTACCGTCCCTGCTTGTCTGATGTTCCTGCTCCTGTGTACCGACTTGGATTGTCTGGCATTCCTGCTCCGGTTGCACCATCCCCTCCTCCGGTTGAGGGTGTTGATCCTTTCTCGCTGTCTGTGACAGCTGTGCAGTTTTGGTCTCGGTTGCCTCTGTGTCGCCTCAGTGACATTCCTATTGGCTTGTCATTTTAGACGCTCCCGGTTGGTGCCACCTCAGGGCGAGTTGCTCAGTTGTTCATTCCTTTCTGTCATGGCAGTGCTCAGTTGCTCAAGTCTCCATTACTGCCATGGCAGTCTCCAGTCACTTAGTCACCGTTACTGCTACGGCAGAGTGCAAGTGGCCTAGTCTCCGTTTACTTCTACGGCAGAGTGAAAGTGGCCTAGTCTCCATTACTGCTATGGCAGAGTGCCAGTGGCCTAGCCTCCGTTTACTGCTACGGCAGAGTACAAGTTGCCTGGTCTCCGTTGCTGCTATGGCAGTGTCCACGTCTCTCAATGTCCGTTACTGGTACGGCAGTGATCACGTGGCCTAGTCTCCGTTACTGCTCTGGCAGTTCTCAATGTTGCTCAGTCTCCGTTACTGCTCAGCATTTCACCATTGTTTGCTACCTATTTCTGGACGTTACTCGCATTCAAGCTCTCTATCCTAGGTGAGCTTCTTAATAGGCCTTACCTCACATGGGACTGTTTACACTTGCTGAAAGCCATTAACCCATGCAATACCGATACACTGGGACTCTTTAAAGTTCCGCCTGACCTGTGTCAGTGTTATTGACTCTATATTTATACTGGACCTGTGTGGGCATATGTAAATGTAACCTGTCTTGTGTCTGTATTATACTGAGTATATACTACAGGACCTGTGAGGGTTATTGTATTTCGAATTGCTTAATAAAACTGTGTTTTATCCAAACCTACTGTGTCTGTGTTTCAAACAAACCATTACAGATACACAGTCATCCTCATGGTTGTTGACTGATGAGCCACTGCATACCATTTAAGAAACTCCCATCCGCTAAAGAGTTGGCTATAGTCTTTATCAAAGAGGTCTCGAGGATCTCGAGATTCTGGAAGGCCTCCTGTGGTATCCAACTCTCCTTCTCCTCGGCCTACCACCCGCAATCGAATGGGGCTGCGAAAAGGGCTAATCAGGCCATGGAGCAATTCCTGCGGTGCTACATCTCAGACCATTCAAACAACTGGTCGGACCTGCAACCTTTTGCTGAGTTTGCTCATAACAGTGTGGTCTCGGCCTCTACCCAGCTCTCCCCCTTCATGGTGAAATACGGTTATCAACCCTCCGTGATCCCCGATTCTTTCAATCTCCAAGGGATTCTGGCGTTGGAGGATCATCTCCAGCATATTTGTTCAGCATGGGTGCAGGTACAGGAGGCACTACAACATGAACAACAATCCCAGTAGCTCCAGGCTAATCGTAAATTCTACCCGCAAGCTCCTACCAGATCGGGGAGAGGGTCTGGTTGTTCTCCAGAAATCTCCACCTCCGAGTACCCTCCTGAAGACTGGATCCCCATTTTACACTCTGCTGTTGACATGCCAGCTGCCTTTCCTTCCCTGTGTCTGGCTGACTCAGCTGATTATTACGAACAGCCTTTACCTCTCAGTTACCACTGTTATTCACCAGATTGTTATCAGCCAACCCCTTCCAGGCTATTTAAGCAGCTAGGCCCATTTCCTCCTTGCTCTTGTGGTGTTTATGGCTGCAAGTACGTTCTCCTGTGTTCAAAATTATCTGTGCATGACCTGGCTTCCTCTGACGTCCCTTCTGGCTCCTGACTTGTTGCTGACATCTCTGACCTCTATATCCTTGACACCAGCTTACCAGAGTACTCGTCTTGCTTCCTAACCCCAGTTTGTCTTTTGTTTTACTCTCCTGGACCACCATTTTACTTTGTTTGCTTTGGTTATTTTATTAAAAGTGTTTTGCACTTTACAGTTTTTATGTCTGTCTGGTTCCTGGTTCCTACCACAGGGCTTTTGCCAATTTTTAAGCTGCCAATTACCTTTTCAACCGGCATATATAAATGCTTGTGACCCTCTTCATTTAGACTTTTTGCAGCAGTTTTCTCTCTCCTGTCCAACTCTCTTCTCTGACTATCAGTACTAAGAAGAAGGCAAATGATACCACCCTGGCAATAATGGGAGTGCCCTAAAAGATAAATGAGAGGAATAGGGTAGGCAAACAATATGGAGACTGGAACAGGGTGTTACTAGGGGCTAATTGTTAGTACATACCACAAGAGTTAAATTGCAGAGTGAAGACTGCATGAAGTTTGCAAGTTAAAAATGAAGGACTGTATTATAAAACATCTTGTGTCAGAGTTGATTAGTACAAGCAGAGTGCAACTTGTTTTTAGTGTTCAGAAGCATATAAAAGGCTTCCACATTGAAACTCAAAGCAAAGCAAGGTATGTTCTGTAAACTTTAGATATGAAGGCCTGCTAGATGGTTCATGTCCTTATAGTTTGTGTAACATAAGATAACATGCCAACACAGTCTTGAGAATATTCCCTTGCTAAAAATAAGTATCATTCTGAAATGAAGAAAATTATAGAACAACATTTATTGATTGCCCATTACAATCTCATTAGTAAAAGTTAACAATTTTTAAAAACTGTAGTGTTGGTAACAAGCTGCAGTGTTGCTAATTTATTGAACTCTGTGTCTTCTTGGTGGTATGGGTGTTAAATGGTGAAATCTTATTTTAGATTTTTAGTGCTTTTGGGTACTACTAGTTGAGATTTTATAGCTGCATTGTTTTGGTGCTGGGTAAAGAGGTGTAATGTTGCACTGCCAGTAGAAGAGGACTTTGGTGTAGTGTTTATTGTTTTTTATTCAATGCCACTGCAGTGTCAGTCTTTCTGGTTGTGGATTTTGTTGTAGCATTAGTAATTTTAGTGGTGCATTGTTTTGGATTAATGTTATGGTTAGGTATAGTGCTAGTAGGGCAGTGTTTTATGATGTGTTGGTGCAGAATGTGAATTTGCAGTGCAGTAAGAAATGTCTTTTGGCACACTATCATTGTTTTAGTATATTGTTGCTCCTGGCTCATAATGTGTGAAAGCGGTAGACTAGAGCTTTAGAAAAGCAGTACTGCTAGAGCAGTATTGTAGTAATTTGTGATGTCACCAGTGATGTAATTGATTATGTAATTTCTGATGTAACTGATAATTTTATTTTTGACGTCAGATGTGATGTCATTATTGATATAATTTCCTGGTATTTGTGCATTAGAGTGAGAACTTATCTCTGGTTAGAAGGAAGAGGGATGATATGATTGAAACCTACAAATATATTAAGAGATTTAATAAAGTTCAGGAAATTTCGAACTAAAAGGAATGGTAGAACAAGTAGATATGTCCTAAAATTGGAGGGATGGAAAATAAGAAGAAACATAAGACAAGCGACTTAACTCAAAGGGTGATAGATAAAAGGAATAGCTTCCCATTATAAATGGTTGACACTAAAACAATAAATGAATTTAAGAACACTTGGGATAGATATAAGGCTAATGGTTAGCCTGTAATTGTGGGAGGGCCAGCTGGAGACATTTATACCAGCCTTAATCCTTCCCTTGGGACTGTGCTGTCAGATACTATATGACTAGCACCTAACAGCAGAGAAGCTAGGTATCACAGCGCCCGTGATCTAGGTGACATTCTGACCATCTTGCTATTGCTGCTTTCCTATTGGCTGTGCTGTACTGCTCCTTCCAGTGACAGCCTTTTTATACCCTGGGCTGTCACTCTGCAGTTTCTCTTTCATGGTGTACCTGATGCCTAGCGCTAGATTTGCTGTCTTGATACCAGTGTATGACCCCGGACTGCCTGACCACGCTATTGTCTCATTCCTGACTCTGTGTACCGATTCGGATTGGCTGAAGTTCCTGCTTCCTGTTCTGACCCGGCCTGGCTGACGTTCCTGCTCCGTGTACCGACCCAGCGAGACCGACGACCCTGCTCCGTGTACCGACCTGCCGAGTCTGAGGATCCTGCTCTGTGTACCGACCCAGCTTGGCTGACGTTCCAGTGCTGTGTACCAAATCGACTTGGCGGTGGTTCCTGCTTTCTCTGTGACCGGCTGGGCTTTTAACGGACTGTTCCTGCTGCTGCCTGTCTGCCACTGTTTCCACATTACTGGGCCTCCCTATATTTCTGGTACTCCGGTGACTGGTTCTATTCTGTCCGTGGGTCAGAGTCTCAGTGTGCCCCCACACAGTGCTGCAATTGCTTGGTCTATACTTGGTTCAGTTGGGCGCTTCCAGTGGTTGCCGTTATCCAGACCATAGCGCTATTAACCCCTTCGGGGGAAGTGCCTCGTTCCGTTACTACTACCCTGGTGCTGTTGGGCTCCGTTACTTTGTGCGATTGAGACTCCATTAGGTTCCGTTGGGCACTTCCGGTTGCCATCCATTTTGTACTATCGCACATTAACCCTTGAGGGTAGTATGTGCACACGGTGGTGGATAGTCTCTGTAGGGCCTCCGTTCTGGCACGAGCTCTGACCAGTATTGTAGTCATTGGTGAGCGTCCACCTTAGAAGCCTCCATACAGGTGATCTTTGCCTGTTGTTGCAGTCCTGTCATTGTCGCCCCCCGCTGCCTATAGGCGACATTATATACTCTCACTTTGCCAGTGGCTCCACCGGCCACATTGGGCTTTCATACACTTTATCAATCTAGTTTACCTGACCTGTTTCAGTATTGTGTGTGTTATCCATACTGGACCCGTGTGGGTTAACTTGCTTGTAACCTGTCCTGTGTCAGTTACTGCTGTTGTTACTGGACCCGTGAGGGTTACCTCATTCCTTGTGTGCTTTAATAAAATTGTGTTTTACCAACACCTACCGTGTCTGAGTGTACTGAACCGTAACACTAGGTGAGAAAGAGATACCCCCAAATAAGCAAGAAGAAATGTCAGCCTCCTCCAACAAGAAATTAGGGAGCAAGATGCTGGAGTGCGACGCTAGTTGGCATAGCTCGGGTTCGGTGGTTGCCTACCAGGAGTCGTGCAGCGGCTCAGCCGTATAAAGGTGCTGGCCGCGAAATCAGATTGGTCCCCTTCGGTTGAGCTAAAGGGGGCCCGCGATAACTCCGTGTAGCCAAATTGCTACTACCCTAATCCACAGAGGAAATATCTCCAAAGAAAAAGGGTACTCATTCAGGCCGAATGGATCTCAATGGTCAGCCGGAACAGGAAGTGGACAGGTTGGGACATATACTGTAGGACTCACTGGATACAGGAGATGAACACAGTAGAGCGACCTGATAATACAGTAGCAGGATGTCACCAAAATCTGGAGGCAGAGAGGCGCCTGGAAATGGACCGAACCACACACTGGAGCTAGTACTGGAATCAGGAGACGGAGAGAGGTCATACACATCATCATCAAGGCCAGGTCATACACATCATACAGGAGCAGCACAGAATCCAGGAGGCAGAGAGAGTAGTCAGGAATCAAGCCGGGTCATACACAACACACAGGAGCAGTACTGAATACAGGAGGCAAGAGAGTAATCAGGAATCAAAGCCGGGTCATACACAACACACAGGAGCAGTACTGAATACAGGAGGCAAGAGAGTAGTCAGGAATCAAGCTGGATCATACACAAAAGCTAATACTACGAACTGGAATACTACACAAGACACTATACTAACGCATCTGAAAACCCCTCAATAAGTAGCCACGGACCGGAAGTGACGCAAACACCTAGCAACGGAGAAACACAAAGCCGCTGCTAGGCTGCACATCACATCCGGCGAAAACGGAAGAAGCGCAGCAAAACCCGAGAAGGCGACGGCTAGAAGGAGAAGACCGAGCGAACAAGAACCTGCAAGGGAGCAGTACATGACATGCGCAGAGCTCGGTGTTGCGAGCAAGTAGAAGAGGAAGTCGTGATGACGTCATCGCGATGCAACCACGAGGTTACCGCTACAGTAGGCAGTAGCCCATCACACCCAGGGGGCTGAACATCTTGCACGAGTCTGGCTGCATTGTGTGTCCTGCCATCCTCTGCTGTGCCCGCTTGGCCTCTTCGGGAATATGGTAATATAGGGGTGGCGGGTTATCAACTGCATAAATATGCTTAGCGGTAAACTACCTGTAGTTGTCTCTTTCCCTCTCTCTGTCGCACTTTGCTCTCCTTCCTCTCACCCACTAACGGCTGCGGGCTGCTTCATCTCAGTGTCGGTTTCCTCCTGGCAGCGTCTCCTCCTCTGACCTCACCTCGGTGATGACATTCTGTGAGAGAGCAGGGATGGTTCAGGCAGTCCCTGTTTCTCTTGTGGTGCAGTTAAGCTGTCGGGGGTGCTACGATCTAGAGGGGATGTGACAGGCTGGGAATTGCCATCAGCAGCTGTAGGGTTTAGGGTGTGACCTGGGTTGCTGAGTTTCGCCATATTGTTAGAATCTGAACACTACTGGTACAAGATAATTGGTAGGCTATGTCCTTGCTCTACTCGCATATCCGGAGCTGTGCTTCTACTCATTACAGTCTCCTCATTTCAGAGACACTCATACAGTCCATAGTCTTCATCAGTGTATAAATAAACTTGTCACTTCCACGGTAGTCTTTCCCAGTAAAGCATTAGCATAATATATCTGCAGAATGGTGCCGGCTGCATTTTCATATCCACCCGCCCCCTTGTTAATTATTTTTCCCCTCATCCTCTCATGCCCACAATCCTCATCGTGCCTCTGCTGCAGGCATATGCAACTGTTACTAACACTTGTCATCACTGTGATGATTTTGTATTAGCTTCTGATGTGTGGGACAACGTGAGCGAGGGGTTATTGGAACACATGGGAAGGTAATCTGTGCTAGCTTATTTACGAACCAGCGTTTTCAAGTGCCATTTATTCACTGCATTTTTCATTTTTACATCAATCAATTACAATATCAGTTGTTTAATTACTTATATATTTATCATAATAAATCCGACAGTAAAGTGAATATGAGGCAGTCCTATCTAGTTTTGCCTTCGGGCCTCCAAGACTATTGAGGCCGTTCAACTATAGTAGAGTAAGGTACTGGCTGCACTGTGGTACATACATGAATAAGTACGGTAGCCCATTAAGGGAAGGATGATGAGCTGTTTGCCAGCCAAGTTCTGTCCCTGGTCCCAGTCCTATCTCTGGTGTTGTTTCCAGTCCTGTTTTCTTATCCCAGTCCTGTCCCTGGTGCTGATTACAGTCCTGTTTCTTATCCCAGTCTTATCTCTGGTGCTAATTCCAGTTCCGGTTCTGTGCTCTGGGTTTGTTAGCATGGCACCTCTGTAGCCTGTGACTTCTAAGTCCCTCCTCTCAGGTCTACTATACATGCTGTCTATCTCTCGCATATCTCCACACTCTCTCTGTGTCCCACCCAGTGCACTCTGCATTCTCCCTGTCTTGCTCCGGGGGTTACTTTACAATCTTCCACATATAAGGTAATGTTCAAATTAACCTCTGGGATGCTAGCATTATTTCCTGGGTATCGTGAAGCAGTTTTCTTCGCTTTCAGGGGAAGAAGAACATGAATGTCGAGATATAAAATGAAAGGTTGTGTTGTAACATTCAATAGTTGTATGTATTAATGCTCATCCACTCTGCCATGCACCTTCTTCCTCTCCCTCCTTATGTATCTGTCCCTTTTCCTCCCACCCTATTGTAACCTTTTTCTCCCCCTTTTCTTCCGGTGAACTTCTCCCTTAAACCCGGTACAGACCTCTGGTAGGTCCTATAAGAGGCCGTCTGCTCACTCCTATCGGTGCTAGGAATGGTGAGAAAGATTGCTGTTAGTGAAGTTGACTTGTATACAAGTTTTTCTCACAGTACACGCAAATATCACCATCTCCATAGTACTGTAAGGTTGTTATGATTTTGCTGGGGCACGTTAATGACACGTCTGTGTTATGGGGCATATTAAATTGGTATAGTTATGGAAGGTGAGTCTTAACAAGTCACACAAATGTTACTGCAGAATGTTGCTACAGATTTGGGTGATTTGTGGTAATTGATTCTGCTACAATTACTTTGATCATTTGTCTATAATCATACTGTATGTTTGTAAGCCTTTTTTGAAGTGTGTTGGGGAGGCTTCCATTAGACTCCATGCAGGGAATCGCTCTGGTTAGTGAATTGGGTTGAATATGTCAAAACAATAACGTATATATTATGTTGTGTCTTGATTGTTTAGGTTTCGTGCTAGCAAGATATGTGGGTATGTGTGGTTTATAAACCCCTCCAACACCCTTGGGGTTAATAACTCTTCCCCACCCAGTAGATGGTTGGACTGCAGTAACAGTGATACATAGGTATCACTCCACACATATCATACATTTTTGCTAGGAATTAAGATATGATAATCTTATTTGCCTCCTACAGGGAATCATTGAGTTCCATATTGTCTAGGTCTAAATACACTATATAACAGCAGCATAACGGAATGATCATTATTGCTTCATATTGTCATTGTATTTGCACGACACGATAATTCTGTCTTGATCCCCAACTTTTCTCTCATTTGCAAACGAGACATAGGTACCAAACTCATGCAATTTTATAAGGTTCTTCGATAAGCTATTTCCCACGGGTAGTACAGCCTGTCAAGTAACCCCCAATGGCCCAGTCCTCTGAAGCAGGCCATGATTTTTAGTCCTTCTGGCATAGCTGTCCGCCAATATAACGTCCCAAAGTTCTACATAGCTCACGACCCTGGGTTGGCAATCCGTACGCCTAGACAGGGGTTTTTCAACCAGTCCCAGAAGGGTGTCCCATAGTGTATAATGTCTTCAGTCCCTTGGGCCAATGGCTGATAAGTTTATGCCCAGACAAGGGCTACAGTAACGGCGTGGGATCCGTTACAATATTATTATGATTTGGTATTAAGGTTCCGTCACTTAATAAGGCTGGTTAGGTTTCGCTGGGTTTTTCCTTGGTTCGGGCCAGGTATATTGTTATTGGTCTGATGTTTATCCGTCCCCTTAGGTTTAGACTTCCTGTTAAGGTATTTTTGCAGTCACAGCCTTCATGAGTATCGTATATACCTCCCTCCTTACAGATCTATACATTTCATTACCAATGTGCCGTCATCAAATGTTACTCCTATTATCTCAATTTCCCCCCCCTCACCCTCCCTCTCTCTGCCGTATCATTTTGTTCTTATATCATTAAAGCTTACTCAGTAGTAAGAAGTCATGTATAACATGGGTGTTGTATATGACAATAGTAGGAAGGCATGTCACACAGGTAATCATGGGTTCCATCGGGCTTTGCGGGTAAGGTTGCATAGTCTTCGCACGGAGACATCCTCAGAGGTCTCACTTCAATCCACGCATTCCTATTCACAAGTAAACTTGAGAATGGTCTCATGACATTTACCTATTCGTATAGAACTATATGTAGCATCCTTATATACATCCACAATGGTCATTCAAGTCTATTCTGCGGATCTTGTCTTCGGGGAAGGTCATATGGTCCAGTAGCAGTTTATCAGTACTTTGTTATAATTACTGTTCCTTAGTTACGGGTTAACTGTGAAGGTCACGGATGTTTTTCATGTTTAGCATATGTTTCAGTCAGTTAATCTTGTATTCTTAGGCCTGTCTAAGACACAAGAAGGTGGTCTCAGGCATCAGAAGGTAAGGTATTTCAATTTGAAGCTTTCATGTTACCATTTAGTGTGAATGTGTATGATTACTAACCTATGTTGTCTTACAGTATGTAATCAAGATATGGCATGTAATTAGAACAGGTCACTGGTGTTGCATCTATTAAAAACATAAGCGAGCTCCATATTGTTTGTAGCAGATGGTCTATACATCATAGGATTAGATACAGACAGCTATTTGCTCATACGACAGCCATCTAAATCTTTATCTTGTTCCATATGCCCCTATTGTCACCATTAATGTTCCAGATCTCGATTTTGGGGCAAGGGCATCAAGAGACCAAAGCACACAGCGGGTCTCAATCTCAGAGGTGTCAAGATATAAGAAGTTGGGGCTGTAGCTACTTCTGTGATAAGGGCAGGAATGGAGCACCGTCAGTTATGAAGCTCCTACGTTCAGGTCTCACACGGAGATCTCTTTACGTGATTCAGCATCTTACTTCACGATTAGGTTCATAGGGTAATATTGGTATGTTCTTGTATGTTCTCAAACTAGGAATTCTACATTAAATCTAATAGGTTTATCTCCCATAGAGATATGGTTTGTCATTAAACTTAGTATCTTGTGTATCATTACAGTCTCCTCATTTCAGAGACACGCATACAGCTTTGAGAAAGTTACTTTCAAGGGGCAGAGATAGGTTAGGTTTGTGTTAGACTGCTGGTTCGTCTTTTAGCATGGTTAGGAGAAGGCTACAGCTTAGTCCTGTCCCATGTTTCCCTCGGTCCAACTCATAGACAGAGCCTTCTTCCCAGTTTCTGGATAGACAGGGCGCCACCTATCACGCCCACTCTATAGACATAGGGTTCTATACTGCTTAAGATTATTTGTCACTGCAAGACCAACACATCACAGCCTATCGCATAGGCCTCACGCCCATCGGTCCAAATCATAGGTAGCATCTTGCATCAGCCACTTGGCATCAGAGAGGGACTCACCAGTCACCCAATATAAGTTAATATTTTCTCTCTTTTCCCTAAGCAAGGTGGGTCACGAACCATCAGAATTATAGGAATGTATTAAGTATCATGTATCAGTTATGTTCACAGGACCATTATACGGAAGGTAAGGTCCCTCACAGCGGAACCAGTGGAGTTACCGGAAGAATTTACATCATCAAATCCGCTAGCTGAGCAGGCGAGTTAGACACTGCAATGACACCGCTCTCTGACATTTACATGGTGTCTGGTGGAAAGGGTTTTATTGGCCTTATATTTGGGGCGAAGGTAGCCAGGTCATTGGTTATTCTGGCAGAGACGTTGCGTTGGATTTTGTTGTAAGACAACTACTACCTTCAGATGTACAGGTACTACATACTGGCCCTGATGACATTACACTTGCTATTTTTACGAAGCTACAGATAGGAGGTAGTATTTCCAGGCTTTTCGCTTATCCCTCACACATGACACCTTATGACTGGGCTAGTTTTTCAGTGGTAGGGTTCCACATGGTGTTCTGGCATTACATCTTTTTGGCCATATATATATATTAGCCTCATTCTATCACTACCTCATATGCACATTATTATCTTACACTATTAATTCCTACTTGGCAGGCATCGAACATCATCACCAACACAACTATTACATTAAGTATATACATTCACACACTCTTAAGACTGATCATGAGAGGTATTGATCGAAGTTTTTCACTTAACACCTTAGACTTTCCATTGACGGAGATATTGGTTAAACAGCTAGCTACCCTTCTGTTATCAGCCCTCCTTTGAAGTTAATATTATGCTCCACTATTTCTATGGCCATCTGTTAGATTTCATGGCCTTACCAGACAGGGGGATATCACGGTATCAGGTCATCCCAGTACCCATTACAGGTGGTACATATCATTCATAATTCTTGTAGGTTATAGTTCTACGGTCTTGATCACTGTGGATATATGGTTCTATTTTGCCCACTCTTAGGCCTATCTACAGGTCGGAATGGGCAATGTTCATCCAACATACACCTTATCACCATAGTCTCTCCTAGGCCTGACCACAAATGTAAGGCTATTGGTTAGCCTTTAGTTGTGGGAGGGCCGGCTGGAGACATTTATACCAGCCTTAATCCTTCCCTCGGGACTGCGCAGAGCTCAGTGTTACCCACCCAACCCATACCCCTTTTTTCTCAGCTCTATAAATTAAACTCTTATTTATATTTTCATTACACGTGTGGGCCCACTCTTAAGCCTACTCTACAGGTCGGAATGGGCAATATTCATCCAACATACACCTTAACACAATAGTCTCTCCTAGGCCTGACCACAAACATTGCTATTCTAAAAATAAATCTAAGATAAGTTGGGAAATGGGCAAGTCTAGATGGGACAGATGGCTCTTATCTGCCATCAAACCTTACAATTCTGCTTTTCTAAAGTAGACTCCAAGGTGAATAGCCATAAAACATCTCTCCATCTCAGAATACAAGCCAAATCACCCCCATTTATACTTAAAATCACCCTGTCAATACCCTGAATTTTTAATAAATCCCCAACACATCATCACTGAGATGTTGTATAAAATAAAGGCCCAGTGTTGTTTTTCCACCTTTTAAATGTATATTACTAACTTGTTCTCTGACCCTATTATGTAATGGCTTTGGATTTTTTCCTTTATACTAAAGTTTACAACATTTGCTGGAAACCAAATGAGTAACATTATATACCATTAATGGGGTTAATAATGATCATTTCATTTTTTGAAATGGCAGATACTAGCACTGAACCATGGTGAACAGC
This sequence comes from Rhinophrynus dorsalis, assembly GCA_037306005.1. Lineage (NCBI taxonomy): Eukaryota > Metazoa > Chordata > Amphibia > Anura > Rhinophrynidae > Rhinophrynus > Rhinophrynus dorsalis. Next base: position 581,057,253 of record CM074718.1, read on the forward strand.
CACTGGAAATGTTATTAAGTGATATAATTGTTGTAAGTTTCAAGAAAATTGTATTATTATTGTTTTGAATTTTGTTCATGTTATATATTTACTACATTTATTATGAGCCTGAAATCAGCAATGTGATGGTACAGATTATTCTCTATGAAGTAATATGTATTTATATATCCGTCTTCAGCTCATTTCTTTTTTACACTGTAATCAATTTTTGACTGAAAGATGTATGGCACTAAAAGAAGGAAATGATAATATTACCTAAGAAAACTTTACTTTCTTGTATTTCATGGAAAACATTATAATGGGTTCATGTTTTGGATATTTGCCTTATGATGGCTTAATTAGATAATTAATGCTATGCAAAAGTATTTTGCTTTTTGTTTTTAAGAAAAAAAAACCTCTTATTATGGGAACAAGATAAACAAACTGGTAATTACCATTTGACATATATTTTCCAAGGCTTAAAACAACATTTGATATTCTCTTTTGGTTTGGAAAGTTGCAACTGCTTCAAGTACGCATGCACAATTATTTCATCAATTTAAAAGTAACAGCATTTTATTTGTATAGGAAAACACCCATTCTTGGAAGAAGAATTACTAATAGTCATGAAACAATGCTATGACCTTTGAATGGTTAGTCCACATAAGATAGCTTTTACTGCATCATTAAAAATAATGGAAACAAAAATAAGGCTACTTTGGGTTTGCTACCGTAAAAGTACAGAAGTTAACTTGGTGACAAACTATCTTCATATTACCATATTAAAAAATTTAAGTTATGATGTTAAACTGCTGACAGTCAAGGGCTGACTGAGATAAGTTACAATTTATACATTTAATTTTAACATAACCAATACTATGAGCCTGAGAGATGTAAACATTTTTATATTTATAAAATTGATTATTATTTTGGGATGCTCAAAAAGTGCCAGGAGTCTTAAGCTCAGTAATAAGTAAATGGACACAAATTAAAGCCTTGGATAACCTGCATATGTCCATCGTACCCAAAAGGAAAAGAAAGAGTAAGCTAGGAAATATATGTTTCAGGTTAAATAATACAAATTTTGCCAGAAAATAATCAGTTTTTGACTATATTTTTTTAAATGTCTTCAAATGTTTGCCATTCTTTTTTCACAGCATATGGAAAGCGGTTATTATGAGGGGGTGCTGATAATTATTGAGCCTTACCCAGAAAAGATTGAGCTAGGAAGCTGTAAATTGCAGGGCGTACTGGCCAATTTGTCTATATTCAATGGTGCAAATATCAACTACCTATGATTTTAACTTATCTTTATTTTTAAGGTCCAAAGTGAACATGGCAGCACATCCAGAAAAGTTCAATGTGGAAGAGCATAGGACCATAATCAAGTTCCTGTTTCTCCAAGGGAAAGGTGCAAAGCAGATCGATGAAGAAATGTCACAAGCTTTGGGTGACAGTGGCCCTTCATATGCAACAGTTAAATGTTGGGTTGTCATTTTCAAAAATGGCCATTTCTGTTTTGAAAGTGAGAAACCCAGTGGAAGGCCTATTTCTGTCTCTATGCCTGCATATGTGAAAGCCATCCATGACATGATCATGGAGGACTGCCGAATATCAGTCAAACATATTGCTACATATCTGGGAATATCACGTGAGAGAGTTGGTGCCATTATCCACAACAACTTGGAAATGAGAAAGCTTGCAGCAAAGTGGATCCCAAAACTTTTGACAACTGAACAAAAGAGGAGACGTATGGAGACACCGGTGGCTGTTTTGGAACATTTTGCAAGAAATGAGTCAGATTTCCTGGACAAACTGGTAACTGGTGATTATACATTGATCTACTGTTATGATCCTGAGACAAAGGAACAGTCTAAGGAATGGAAGCACAGTGGTTCCCCCAGGCCAAAGAAGTTCTACGTGCAAAGGTCAGTGCAGAAGCAAATGTCAACAGTTTTTTAGGATAAGACGGGAGTTCTGCTGGTGGACTGCCTCCAAAAGGGTTCAAACATCAATGCAACATATTACTGTGCTTTATTGACGAAGTTGAGGCAAAACATCAAGGAAAAAACGTAGAGGAAAGCTCTCCAAAGGTGTCATCCTGTTGCATGACAATGCCTCATCACATACTGCAGGTAACACAATGGCAAATCTGACCTCCATAGGCTTTCAAGTGATGCCCCATCCACTCTATTCACCCGACCTGGCTCCTTCTGACTATCATCTGTTCCCCAATCTCAAAAAACACCTAAAGGGACAATGATTTGGGAATGTTCCGGAGGCAACTAAAGCTGCAAATGAGTGGTTACACCAGCAGTCGGAAGAATTTTATTTGCAGGGACTTAAAAAGCTGCAGGACAGATGTCGCAAGTACATTGACTTCCTGGGGGAATATGTAGAATATACAGCTTCCTAACTCAATTTTTTCTGGGTAAGGCTCAATGCTTATCAGCACCCCACATATACTGTAGATTTTCTAGAGTTGAGCTTATCTGGAAATTATAATTTCACAAACTGCATATAAGACTGATCTAAGATAGGATTTAAAGTAGAACTATCACCTTAATTCAAGTTTACGTATTTGAAAAATGTATTAAAAACTGCCTATATGTCATGTTAACCAAAAGTCCAGCAAATGTATTGTTTAGGAGATACTCACTCTTTTATTTCTGGAGAAAGTGAAACTAAACACTTCCTGACACTGCACAATGCTATATTAGCACATGAAACATCATTGAAACCTCTATTAGCATATGACACATCACTGAAAATAGCTAATTAGCATATGCAACATAAGTAATTTGCTTAATTAGCATATGAAACCATCACTCATGCCACAACTAGCACACATTAGCATATGAAAGAAGTGTGAATATCTCTTGAATTGTATGTTTGCTGGCCTTTTGGTTAACATGACATATAGACAGTTTTTAATGCAGTTTTCAAATATGCATACTTGAATTAAGGTGATAGATCCTCTTTAACTTCTACAACTGTAGGGCTTGACTCCAATTACTATGAAATTAAAACCACTTCCATCAGTCCATTATGAATCAGGTGACTGTAAGCAGCAGCCCCATAGGACATTGCACATTTTATTATATTAAACTTATTAAACAAAAATGTTTTAATAATTTTGAGGGATCCCAAAATCCCCATACCCCAAGCTGTTAAATTATAATTGGGGAAAGTCAATTTCACCCCTCTGACCCTCCAACCCTTGCCGAGCAGGCTAAGGGTCTCTCTACATTCATCTATCATAAGTCTAGAAGTTTTGTTGCAATCATCAAAGATCATGATCCTTGTTTGGATCCAAAATTAATAAAAGGTTCAGTGATCAATGAACATTGAGCTTTAATTTATATCCTCCAGCTATAGACTCCATAGTACAGTTTCTAATCTGTCATAAGCTAATATCAGTCAGTCACAGCGAATCACAGGATGGAGTATATAAAATCTGCCACTCAATGATATCAATAGGAGCCTTAATTCTTTACTATTTAACAGCCTATGACTTATGCCCCATGGTGTCTGCTTGGAAATATTATGAATTCTTCTGCACATTCATCCACATTGAAACAGTCAGCCCATTTCCAAATCTAATAAAACACACATTTTTTCATACTTCTCAGAAAATAATGATGTCTATCCCAGGCTTTTTTTTATTCACTAAAAGTGTAAGTTCCTACAACCTCCAATGGGAGGCTGATGCATGACTATATCATACTTTATGTATAGACGTACTTACAAATATTACTTTTAAAATTTCCACCCTCTAACTCTAGATCATGACCTCTTCTATGTATATATCCTGTCTACTGGAGTGTGGTGTTACCTCTTGAATCTAACAGGATGAAACCTACATTAAGATACATTGAGAAAAACAGAATGAGAGAGAATGATGCTGAGAAAACTGTATCTGGCTTGTCTGACCAACCACCTTGTTTCCAGTCTACTGACTATATTGCTGCGTCTCTTGTATAATTTCATGCCAATTGATTTTGTCCTTTATTGTATTGATAAAGTGGTGTATTTTTCTATCCCAGTCTGGTTATATGACTCCTAACACTGGTGAAAATTTTGAAATTAATGGGAAGAAACAATTTTCCTTACCACATGAAAGTTTTCTCTACTTTTGTACAGCCATATAAAACGATGTCAGGCTCTCGCAGTATGCCATTCTGTGTTTGTGAGAGTAGAAAGCAGCACATTTTTTGAGCTAGAGAAGATTCAGGAATTGAAGTTTAGTTTAGGGAGTCTTTTAGGTAGGACATTTGTTCTCTGTATTAGGAGAGTCTAGGGGCACTCTGGAGGGAAGAAGGGAGGAAGGAGGTTGACCCCAAATACACCAAAAGTCCACGAGACTGACTGGCAAAACACAGGCAGATGGGGACCTATTTGCTTGTTGAACTTGCTGTTACTGTCTCTGTGCTGGGGAAGTCTGGGGAAAGAAGTTGTTGATTTTGTTATTCAGTTATAATTTTTTTGGGGACAGACTGCTATAAGATAGGGTGGACAACGTAAAAAAATTAATAATAATAAATAATAATAAAAAAAAATATATAAAAAATAATAATGAAGAAATATACAAATAAACAACTAATTAAATATATTAGGTGACAGACAGCTGATTGGGCTAAGGCAAGACCTCACAATCCATCAGTTGCGTTGTGTACTGCAGAGTAAAAACACACACAGTAGTTGAATACTGTCCAGCAAATGCACCAGGGGCAGGAGGAGAGGGAAAGGTGGAGCACTGCAGGGACATGAGAGTAAAGTGGTAGTTCAAAAACTGACTGCAGCAATGGTTGCTGCAGTGTGTGCAATAAAATATGATAATACCTCTCCTCCAAGGGAGGATGCAGTTTAACAAGGTCCCAGCAAAACGTCCAGCACCACCAATGCCAGTACAATAAAAGAACCATATAAGAAGACATATAAGAAGAACACTGAAGATGACAAGTCAAATTCTAGTGTTGATGATGGCAACAGCATAATAGAGGTGTAGCAGCTGAACCATGTTCTGCATCAGATAGTGAGACAAACAAGCACCAAAATACCTATCTTGAAAGTAGTAGCGAACTTTGTGAAAGTAAAAATAAATTGTTTTAGATCTCTAAAAGTTTAGAGGAAACTAAGGGTAGTTGGCAAGAAGTGTCAGGTGATGCTGCTGAGGATGACCTAATGATGATGATGATGCAGATGTAGAATATCCCACCAGCATCCTTCTCTTGTTTAGATACAGATGAAGTTGAGAGTGAGAGAGAGGATGATGACAAGGCCATAAAGCTAGCAGAAAGGAAAAGGCTGAATCTTCCACCACTGGAAAGGAGCACTGTGCCTGTCTATAAATTGTTTGAGAAAACCATTGGAAAGGCTGACCCTAGACAAGTAGAGATCATAAAAATTATACAGTCATTATCAGCATCATCACCTCCATGTCCCACTCAGCCGCACACACCTGTGTTGAGTACCCAGCAGCAACAACAACAGCAATACAGGTTATTAACATCCACAATGTTAGATATGATGAGTACCTCTGCTGCTGCTGGAAATTCTGCACCGTTGACACCTAGTAGTAGTAGTAGTGGAATTACATCAACATCTAACCCCAGTAGTAGTAGCAGCGCCTCAGGAATCCCTCAGTCCATGTAGTCCACAGTATGGAGATACTTCACTCAGGATCCTAAAGCTAAGCATGTTGCTATCTGGTGTCTGTGCAGATGTGAACAGGGGGAAAACAGGCTCACACCTAGGTACCTTAGGGCTCTGGGACAGAAAAAAGAAGTAGTGAAGTTATTTATGTGTCAGAGAGTGTGCTACTGCCAACAGTTAGTTCATTCCAAATAACTCCTACAGCTCATTCTGCAGAGCAGTATGATGACACTGGGTTTTCTGTACGAGATGGCAAGAGTCATATACTTCCCACACATGCTGCCTCTACCTCCATCCCCTCCTCTAGTCATGTTGTTAAAGCAATAAAGTTATAGGCTTCTTCTGCCGTGTTCTGCCAAACCATACTCACTGAGTTCCTGGGAAGGAGTCAAAAACGTCACAAAAACAATCCCAAAATACGCCTATGGAATGGCAAGGTTGCCAAGATGTTGGCAATGGACATGCTGCCATATTCTTTTGTAGAAAACCGAGGTTTCAGAGAACTGATGTTGTGTAGCTCCACGCTGGAATATCCCAAGCTGCAGTTATTTTTCCAGTACAGCTGTGCCTGAATTGTACAAGCAGGTGGTTGGTGTGGTGGGGAAAGGGCTGAAAAATGCTTATGGCAAGAAAATCCACCTGACTACAGATATGTGGACAAGTGGGCAGAGCACAGACTATATGACTGTGACTGCTCACTGGGCTTCCCTCCCAGCGCCAAAAGTGGACAATACTAACTTACTGCATCAGGTGACAGAGAGTAATCATGCTTCTGGTTCTGGCAGTGTGATTAAAAGACAGCAGCAGCAGGATATCCCATACCATCTTCACGCCACCTTGTGCATGCAGAGTTTTGAGAGACAGTCCCACAAAGCTGAGAATGTTTTAAGTAAGCTAGAGCAGGTGATAGAGGAATGGCTTCTACTCCACTCATTAAAAGCTGGCTTGGGGTCTGCTGATAATGGTGCCAACATAATCACTGCTTTGAGAATAGGTGATATGGTGCATGTGCCCTGCTTTGCCCATGTGCTAAATTTAGTTGTGACTAGATTCTTGGCATAATCCGAAAGCCCCAGAAGGATGCTTACTATTGCCCGCAAAATCTGTGTCACTCCTAGAGTGCACATAATGCTCTATATTCCATACAAGAGTATAACAATTTGCCCCATAACCACCTTAAAATGGAGGTCCCAACCAGGTGGAATTACACACTGTACATGCTAGAGCATTTGTATGAGCAGAATGAGGCTATTAGCGAGTACATCATGCAAAACTGGAAGGCTTTGTAGAGAGCCTTTTTGTTACCTGGCCAACGGTAACTAATGTGCGATGTATGTGAGCTGCTGAAACCCTTTGAGAAGGCAACCATACTGGTGAGTAGCATTGGTGAAATTCTACCACCGATCTTTTTATTGCAGAAAATGAGGAGCATGGCTGAGGAATCTTACCATAATGACAACACAAATATGTACCAGCTGGTTTCACAGTGCCCGTGATTGCCATTAGCGATGCTGTGCTTGCAGGCAACATTGCTGTACTTCCTGGTTGTCGCACTGAAGCCCATTCTCTATTCTTATTGGTCACCGGTAATTGCCAGATTGAGTCTCCACCTACTTGACAGGCCTTATAGGTCTCAGCCTGCCTTTACTCATTTGCCCTTTCATGGTGTACCTGTGCGCTATAGCTCTTGTGATTCCGATGCTCGATTCCTGTGTATGACTCCTGGCTATGTTGACTTCGGCTCCATTTATCCCTGACTAGTTCTCTGCTCTGGTTTGACTCCTGGCTCTGGCTGACTACCCACTCCAGTTTGACTTTTGACTTTGGCTGACTACCCACTCCATACTACCCGGCTCAGCTTGACTATTGCTCCTCTATACCCTTGGCCTACTGTTTCCGCCCACACTATCCCTGCTCTGGTGTTTCCTCCATCCGAGCGGTACTCAGTTTATGTTAGTCCGTGCTACTGGCCTTCCTGCTGCCTACCAGTCCGCTCAGTACCATTGGGTGCCCTAGTGTGCTAAGACTATTAGTCACCGTTGCATGTTGGTTCACCCTAGCATTCTAGGGAGTCTCAGTCACCACTGTCTGTCCGGTTACCCTAGCATTCTATGGAGTGTTAGTCACCACTGCCTGAATGGCTACCCTAGGGTTCTAGGGAGACTCCGTTACCACTGCCTGTCTTGTTACCCTAGCATTCTAGGGAGCTACCGTTACTATTGCCTATTTGGTTACCCTAGCATTCTAGGGATCCTTAGTTACCGCTGCCTGTTGGGTTACCCTAGCATTCTAGGGAGATTGGTCTCTGCTCTGATACACCCTAGTGTACTAGAGGTATTTCCTGCTGTTCCCAGGAGCTTGACAGCTGCTCCTGTACTAGTAGCTATTACCATCCTTGCTGCTAGTAAATATACGCTGTCAGAGTGTTACTTGCCTCCTTTCAGTCGGGTGATCCTGTGCCTTATCCTTACCTGCTCTATGAGGGTTGAGGAAGTGCCCAGTCACTGTCCATACACCTGGCCCAGTGAGGGTTGGAGAAGTGCTATATATTTTATGTTGTTCTATTTCTCAATAAAGATAATTATTTTACTGTATATGTACTTGTCAGTGTTGTTATTCCAGTCATCCCATGACAGGTGGTAAATTACAAATTAGTATGCTTTGAATAAGATCTTTGCATAATTCTTTCCACTTTGCTGGACCTCTGCTTCAAACACAAAATTTCAGAATTTCTGTCAAAGGACCATCAGCAGTTTGTCACAACAATGAGTCATGACGATCAGCAGCAACTCTCTGAGGAATCGGATTCTGTCAAGGAATATTGAGATATGCTTATTGATTGAGTGGAGGGTTGTATTGTGGAGGTTGAGGGGAGAAAGCGAGGGCACAAAAACATCTAGACAGTACAGTGAAAAGGAAGGCAGCAAAGCATTTCAACCAGCAGAAGCAGTTACATCATCAACCAGAATATCCCATTCTGAACACAGGTCAATTCATGGGTCTCAGCAGGGGTGGTAAAACCCAACATTAGTAGTGTTGGTGGTGGCAGCACATCTCTTTAGTACTTGCTTTCTCAGTATGGGTTGGTAATACACACACACACACACACACACACACACACACACACACACACACACACACACACACAGGAACACCACTGAAGAAGAAGTGGTTCCACTGCATGAGAGATGGTTTCTGCATACTTGCGGGATAGATACATTCTAGGCAAAAACAATGACACCATGGACTACTGGCAAACAAAGCAGTGTGTGTGGCCAGCATTGACATGCACTGCAGTAGAAACCCTTAGATATTCTCCAGCAAGCAGGTTTTAATGCAGCTGGTTGCATTGTAAGTGACCGCAGGATGCGGCTATCAAGCAGCAATATTGGGAGACTAACATTCTTAAAAATGAACCAATATCTCATACCATGTGAGTATCAGGTAGTAGAAACCACACATGACAGAGAAAGCCAGGAGAAATATATTAACAGCAGCACCAATGAGGAGGAGGAGGGATGTGAAGAAGGGTTGCTATCATCTACCACAACTGGGACCACTGCTATGACCAATAACTAATGTGTATCAGTAATATGAAAAGAAGGATAGCTTACATTTGACATATACATGATAATGGTAAACACTGCTGTAGAAATATATATATATATTTGTATTATATATATGTGCCAGTGTCACTTAAGTAGGAAGTTATTGTTTTGGGCAAAGGACAAAGGCACATTTTTTAAGGCATATGTTATTGTAGGACTCACAACTTTGACTTTTAGCTACTTATTTCTCCACTACAGCCCTCAGAAGTAGTAATATTGCAGTGGGAAATATTTATTTGGTAAAATAGGTGAAAAGGAGGAAAATTATGCATTGGCAGAAAGGAGAAAACTTTAGCCAATAAAGCAAAAAATTGGCCAGTTTTGCAAAAAGTCATGCTGGAAAATGCTCTCACCTACTAATCTGTACTAATCTGTGGTTATCCACTCCAAACAACAGAATACAGAATTGGTATATGATAATATTTATTGAAAATACTATCACAGTGAAGTTTGTACTCCACCACACTCTAAAATCTGGTACAGTTGTAATTATTGCCCAACTCATTTCATATCCTCAATGGACACTTCTTCAGGGTCTAATATAGACAAGCATTATAACAAAACATATAACATTTTGGAAATTTATACCTTATGTTTTCCCCTTTGGAACATGTTAGGATCTCCATTCAGCATGCAGGTAAACCAACTTCTGGCAAACTGCAATATATCCAAATTACCTCACATCCTGTCAAAGCGAGTAACATAGAGATCAATGGAACACATACATAGATACGCACCAATAAGTTTAAAAAACAAAACAACCCAATAAAATGACTTCTAAAGCATTCCTTTCTTGTCTCACTCTCACATGTAATGTGATGAACAACAGTATATATGTGATGACATTATTTTAAAACATCTGAATAGATATAAAAAGATAATAATAACATATATATAAATGTATAAATATATGAAAACCAACAAAAGAGGTGCACACACATATACACAAACGCAAATTATTTAATTAGTTAATATTAATTAGATCTGTATTGTGACCCAACAGAGCAATATACACCTGATATAAATATACTAAATACATAAAATGTATGTATAGCTTACACATACCTAACAGGAACAAACTTATACATAATAAGGATATTTGAAGTAACATAGAAGCAAATAATTTAACAGCAGAAAAGAACCATTCGGCCCATCTAGTCTGCCCTTTTCTTTTATTTTTTTCCTCATCAATTATCTTTATAGACTCACAAATACGGTGTGTTCTGGAATAAGTGGACAGTTGGGACATCACAGCATTGGAAAAGTGTTATAATATACTGATTTGGGGTTTACATCCTAACCTGCAGTAAGAAGGTTTAAGGGTTAAAGTTTAAAAAGTTGTTTGTTCTGGGAGTGTATGTAATTATTTAAGGGTGGGGGTTTGTGAACAATCACCTGTGTAGACCTGTATAAATCAAGGTACAGGACTCACAGAGCGTGCTCACAAATACAGTGTGCTCTTTACTAAGTGCGCTGGAAGAAGTGGAGAGTTGTTGCAACACAGGAGTTGGAAACAAAGGTAAATTAATAGTTTACATTTTTTAGAACTCACATTCGAAACATACATGATGAGCAAGCTTGAAGATCTCACTCAGTGCACATCTTGATATATGTATGCATGCTTGGAACAGCAGTTCCAGGGTCCATACCGCTGTGGTAAGTGTGAGCAAGTGGCCTTTCTGGAGGCTCAGATTGGAGCTCTGTAGAGTCATATTGCAACACTGAGAGGTATTGACAACCTTGAGGGGAGTCTCTTGCTAACTGAGCAGAGTCTAACTGGGTCACCTAGCAAAGAGCTCCTCCAGATCAGCTAGAAGGGAACCAGGCACATAGTTGGATGACAGTTAGAAGTGGTTGCAGTGGGGGAGGGAAGAGGTAGAGGGCAGCCAGTCCTGAGTTTTTCCATCCCAACAAATTTGCTCATTTAAGTGAAGATGTTGGGGAGGCAACCCCAGAAGTGGAATTGTTGGAGAAGACTGTTCTCCCTAACAGCCGGGATAACAGCTCCTCTAGCACAGTAGGGATCCAGAGGAAACTGAAGCCTAGACAGGTCGTGGTGGTAGGGGACTCTATTATTAGGTAAACAGATAGGGTAATCTGTGGTTCTGATTGCAGCAAATGAATGGTTTGGTGTCTCCGGGGTGCCCGGGTTCAGCATGTTGCAGACAGGGTGGACAGATTATTGGGACGGGCTGGAAAGGATCCAGCTGTCTTGGAGTATATTGGTACCAATGACAAAGTAAGAAGAAGGTGGAGAGTCCTAAAAGGAAATTAAAAAAGTACCCAATAAAAAAAACCTATATATCTATTAGAAAGAACATTTGTACATATATATGTGTACATATACACATACATTTACTTGCATCCATAGATACACACTTGGACACAGTACAAGAAAAAACAGAACAGAATTAATGATAGAGAAAGAAAAACAGAATGCGGGTAATGTTAGAGAAAGAGTGTAACCTCCAAATTTAAATGACATAAGTCTAACTCCTCATTCAGACCACCAGGTGTAAGAGAATTCAACGTATTGATCCAGAATGACTCCTTTTTGCAGAGTGCCTGGAATCTATCTAGAACTGAACACTGAATGAAGTCAATACCTTTAACCAGCAGATTTTGAATGCTATCATTTGGGCAAATATTGAAGTGTCTAGGCACACTATGATCTAGTTCAGGGCTCAAAATTTCCACTCGCCTCCTCGCATTTGGCGAAGAGAAATTGAATCCCTGCAATCCTGTGATCACACCAACCATCCCAAACACAGCTCCAGCAGCCTACAGACTGAGATGCACAGAGAGGATCCATTACATGGGATTCGAGGGTTGCAGCTCAATTACTATTGCTGTGATCGGCACGATGGTCAGCCAATCACAGCAAGCAAAGCATTACGGGGGGGGGGAGGGGCCGCGAGTAGTCTTAGGAACTCTGCATCAGTGTCTTATTTCTGTGGCTTTGAGAGACAGATAGTGATGTCACTTCAGCGATCCACTTTCTATCAAGAGGTAGGAGGCAGCAGCAGAGCGAAACAGCTGCAGGATGTAGCGCCCTATATCCTTCTGATATGGCCACAATGGACACGGTATCTTAACACATTAAGAGAGACAGGATTACAGTGAAGAATGAGAGGAGGACAGTGATTGGGTAAAAGATGCATTCTGAGAATTATACTACACTTTTAGAGCTGGTTTACAGCTTCTCCTGAATCCATATAGGTCTCTTACATACTCTGGTGTTTTCCTCATGCCTGTAACAAGAAGTCAGTGTTATGTACAGCATTATATGTTTGCTTTATTCTATAGCAGTAAAGACTTAGGTGTTTACCCTGTTATAGATTTTCTGACATGCACATGGCATTAAAGGGCAGTTATACTTTTATGAAAATACATCTATTTTATGATTGGTTTAAATAAACAGTATTTAATTGATAAGTAATATTTAACCCTTTGAGTGCCACTCATAGGGTTAATACTGCGACTACTACACTTAGAGGTGTAGGGTCACATATGCTTGCTGGGTGTGAACCTGTTGCAGGTCAAAGAGGCCACGGAAGAAACATTTTTGTTGGTGAAGGGGGAGGAAGAGACTGGGTAGAGGAAAGGTGTGATAGAGGAGAGAAAGACCGTATGGGAAGATACTGTGACCCTCTGACCCCTCATATTTGGCTCTCACTCAGACTCATGGCAGTGACGCAGTCTGATTAAGGGAGCATCAGTAGAGACCTACCCAGCTTCATACACAACTCCAGCCCTGTAGAGAGATGGGAGTTATTTCCTGCATTTAATGTAATGTGTGCAGATTTGTATGTACAAAGTGTGTGTGCTTGCAAGAGAAGAGAGAGGAGTGATTTCATAGAAAAAAATTATTTTTTCTTATTATTTTCTTTTTTTATATATCTCCCTCAATTTGTAATTTGCTGCATCCATCTTATGGATGACAGCAATTGTCTAAATCTCATTTTGACATCTTGTACCATTACACATGTGGATTATATACAGAATCGTTAGGTGTTCATTGTCATCATCCTGAGTGGTTATGGTTGTTAACTAACATATAGTAACTTGGCCTCTTCTTTATCATTGAATCCGCTAGTATATCGTATTTGAGCTTTCCATTTATATATTTTCTTTTTGTTTTTAACATGGTGGTGGATTTTATGTTTTTTGATCACGTTTTTCATAGGCACTTAATACACGAAAAAGATGAGGTTAATCTATTGGTTATTTTTAAACTTGTATTAAATGTATAACCTATGATAGATGATAAGGATCCACACTGAGTAATGTGATATGTTTCCATGGCAGACCCTTCAGACGCAAGCAGTTAGTAAGTTGATTACTCCACGAATCATTGTAGAGATAGTTCACGTCACAGGAGATGTGTCTATCCAAACACGGAAGTGGTAAATCCATGGAACGGAATAGATTTTGCGGGGTTTGTGGCATTCACGTGGTGAGTAACACACTATTTAAATGTTGATTCTATATTATACATATGGCTTGAGAAAGATCCCGGGGAGAGGATCAAAACGTTGCTGTTTGTGTCTGATGGTGTTTATTGATATGCTGTGAAACAACTTCAAATATATTGACAAGTTTCAGACCCATATCTGTGAGTGCATCCAGTTTCTTCAGATTTTTTGTATGTTGAGGATCGGCACCCGGTGGGCAGATGGTGATCAAGGTTGAACAGTACGTGTGTGCCTGTATCAGTTTATATCATGTTAAATATATATATATATATATATATATATATATATATATATATATATATATTAGCAATGTGGAACGGCGCTGCCCGTCAGGCTATATAGGGAATTAATGCACACACACGGATGTAAGACACACACACAGAGACACACACGCATGCACTGAGATGCATAAAGAGCGACACAGTCATATCCCGGGGTGTGAGTGAGTGGCATTCATTGATGTAGTTGAAATGCATGTGGTAATTGCACATACTATGGTGGAAGGTGGATCGTGCTGGCTCCCGGGGTGTAAGTGTGAGTGAGACTATTGTGGAAGGTGGATCGTGCTGGCTCCCAGGGTGTAAGTGAGTGTGAGTAAGTGTGAGTGAGAGTGTGTGAATGATTGTGTGTGTGAGTGTATGTGAGAGTGTGTGTGTGAGAGAGTGTGAGTGTGTGTGAGAGTGTGAGTGATTGTGTGATTGAGAGTGTGTGTGAGTGAGTGTGTGAGTGTGAGTGAGTGTGAGTGTGTGATTGAGTGAGAGTGTGTGAGAGTGAGTGTGTGAGAGTAAGAGTGTGAGTGAGTGTGTGTGAGTGTGTGTGATTGAGTGTGTGTGAGTGTGTAAGTGAGAGTGTGTGTGGCTGAATGTGTGATTGAGTGTGAGTGTGTGTATGATTGAGTGAGTGTGTGAGTGAAGTGTGTGATTGAGTGAGTGATAGTGAGAGTGAGTGTGTGTGTGTTTGTGTCTGATGTGTTTGTGTCTGTGGTGTAGGAGCGAGTGGCAGCCATTTTGTTTTTTCAGTCACTTGGATAGTGGTGGGTGGGCTGAATAGTGGGGGCAGGCCAACTCCCTGCATGATTTAAATCACTCCCCCATTGAATCACCCAATGGGAGCAGTAACTCCTCCTGAGGTAACATAGCAATATAACACACAGTGGCTCTTCAGTTGAGGCAACGTAGCAATATGCTGAGGGAACAAATAGAAAGTGGTGTTTGAAACTTGCCCTCTGTAACATACAGCAAAGCATCTCTCTCCCTTTAAGGAGAAAGGGCGGGAATCAGGAAGCAGGAAGTGGAGGAGTGACAGCTGAAAACAGACAGTTAGTGAGGTTGACTGAAGAGATGAAAAGAGTTAAATAAAAGAGTTGCTATTAAGTTTATCCCTGAGTTTGTATTTTATGGAAACATTACACCCTTGTACTGAAACAGAGTGTATGGAGGTTTACAGTTATCTGTGGGAGGTGAAACAGTGTGTTTGTGGGTTCATGATCCTGAGTGAGAAGTTATTGATATCCTCAACTTCAGGGGCGAGTGGCAGCTATAGTTTTTTTTTGTCAGTTGGATAGTGATGGGCGGGCTGGAGGGGGCGGGCCAACTCCCTGTATGATAATCATGCCCCCATTCAATCAACCAATGGGAGCAGTAACGTCCCCATTGAATCACCCAATGGGAACAGTAACTTCCCCATTGAATCACCCAATGGGAGTTGTGTCTCCTAATGAGACATAAATTATCTAATGAGGCATTCTGTTCAATGTGTGTGTGTTTTCTGAGGAGACATAAATTATGTTCTGTGTGTGAGGTACCATAAATTATGCAATGAGGCAGCTGCCCCCTGCGACCCCCTCCTCCTGGCGCTGCAAGCTCCCTCCCGCGCTCTAGTAATGCAGAGCGATGGGACATGACATTATCTCCCAGCGCTCTGCATTACAGAAGAGGACAGTGCGGGAGCACGTCGCACCAGCCCGCATCTCTTGCCACTCCACTGGACCACCAGGGATTGGGAGGTAGGAAATGGAGGCATTGTGGAGGACCCGGGGCCAATGTGTTCTGCGGTTGGGGGGGCCATGACACTTCTTGCACCAGGGCCCATAATATGTCCCATATTCCTCAAGTGTAAGCACTTTTGTCAGTTAATATATGTATGTCAATTTCATTACAAGTCTTGATTTCCAAGGGTATAGCTTTGCAACTCTGTAAACAAGTGAGAGCAATGTTTTGGATTATTATACTTGCACTTTATTTGTAAAGAACCAGCATATCCTGCAGTGTTTCCTTGTTTTCCTAAATTTTATTATATTTATTTTTTTTATTTTAGTGGGAATTACTTATATCAAATGTATTGCGGTTATACAAAGATCTATTTCATATAATATTACAATACCTTCATGCAGTGGTTGTCAAACTTTTCACTATCCTGGAATACTTTTGTGACAATTTAAACACTTCTATAACTCTAATAATCCAACCCTTTAACCCCCTCAGATACTTTACTATGTATTGAAAACCTCTCCAGCATCCAAGAGGTTAACATTATATCAATATTAACAATAGTTCATACAAGCAAATTGAGACTAAAATCGTACCTTGTGAAATGTTTGTGTTCACCTTGACCTCTTCTTGATCATAGAACCACACATACACTTCCTGTCTTGTTCCACTGTGAATACTTACATTTGTCCCATGGAACTCCACGCACTTCTTCAGGGAACTGACCTAAGGTGTAAATGATGTATGTTCTGTACAACATGTATGATCAATATAATATCTATTTTTGTATTGCTCTATTTATATTTTATAGATAAAATAAAAATAGCCTGCAAAATAATTCTAGATTACTAAATACATGCATGGTGAGGTTAAGCCAAGTAGTTCTACAATAGAAATAATTTTCTATTTGTAGTATTGGTTTAAAAAGGGACTAACACTTTATAATAACTTGGGTGATTTTGAAAACAGCTTTCAAAATGAGCTATATTTATGTTAATCATTCTTAATTTAAAATATAGTTTATAATATATTTAGCTTTAGTTAATTGATAGCTTATGCAACTTAGCCAGTGCTTCCTGGTAGAAACTGATAGTTGGGAGGGAGAATATAATGTTAGTATCTCATACCCATGGCCATGAGAGCCAGTACTGCCTAATTTGGATAAATTGACAAATAAATAAAGTTAAATATCATAAATAATGAAATGCAGGTGAGATAGGTCAACTGGTTTATGAACCGGCTGTAGAATATGTTTAAACTTCAGTGTTGCAGGTTCTAGTCCTGGCAAGGTCAACACAACCTTTCATCCTTCTGAGATAGATAAAATGAGTACCCAGGAAATACCTGAAAACAAAAGACAGTCTCAATGTATCTTTTTGCTAATATACTTTCATTAAAAAAACACCTTATAAACAATAGTTTTAAATCAAGAATGGCAAACATAAATATAGGTTATCTGAAAGATGTTTCAGAATGAGATAATTAGTTAGCCCCACTTTAATAATCGGTCTCACCACAGATCTGAGTAACAATGGAATGCCAGTTTTGAGCAAATTTCACACACAGATGTTCACTCATAATAGCCTGTGAGAATATGCATGTGGTAGGGAGAGGGGGCTGGGAGAGGCCAACAGTGTGCAGTAGAGATCTGGCCCTACTGACCACATTTAATCAGTCCTTTTGTAAAGAGTTCAACAATTTCATTGTTCTCTAAAAACTAATAAAGAGAAACAAGCACCTTTCATTCATCTTGAAGTAATTTTCTGTCAGGGTTGAGTCCCTTGTGGCCTGCAGCATGTGTAATGCTAAGTGCGTGATACAGCAGCTGAAGAATTATTTTACAAACCTTTGCCATTCACAATACACAGAGTATGTACCAAGTTTGCTTATACAGTTAATGAGATGTACAGCATTTCTATCAAAAGAAATTACATAGTAACACTAACTCTCAAGGAGTTATTATACCTCTAAAAATCCATTTTAAGTGGCATTATTTAAATAAAGTAGGAAAATGGTTCACTGACTTTTAAAGGGACTACAAAAGTCCATCAAATGCAGTGCAGTAATCCTCTGCTTGAAGCACTCACAAGAGCACTTCTGGGAATTAACACTAAAATGGAATGTTTTGTGATTTGCAATGTTGCTGTTTCATAATTATTTTACATTTTGTGTTTTTCGTTTTATGAATGAATGGTTTGAAATTATTTGGAAATGGACAAGACTACTGATGATGAACATTCATAGCAGCTTAATGATGGAAAGAAAAAATTACTTTCTTTTAGAATAGCATATTTTGCTCAGTTAACATATTTCTTGTGTAGCAGTTCTAACTTACAAAAATGATGATGATTAAAATGATGAATTCCTGGCATGATAACATTTTCTAATCAGCTTTTGTACAAAGTCATGCCACTGAAGTAGCATAATTATTCTATGGATAAAAATGTCAACTGATTGGTGTTAGTGAAATTTCTATTAAAATTGTGTGTATGTATATATACAATATGTGTATGTATATATACAATTTCACAGACACTTTTTATGCTATTTTTTGTTTAGCACCCTTATAATATGTTGCATTGCCAGCCATTTAGACTAATGCCAATGGAGATCTATAGAAAATCTGAGTAATATGACCAATCCCCTCTAAATAAAGTGATTCAAATGTTTGCCATTTTGCCAAAAGTTTTTTGCCATTTTTTCAATAGCTACAATCTTTTCACACCTTTACTTACATGTTTTCCACTATAAAAACATGGTACAGATGTTACTGTACCCCCTGACACCCAAAGACAACAAGAGGTGAGGCATAAATCAAAGAGGAGGAAGAATAGAGAAACCCAGCCAGAGCCTGATGGCAAGTGAAACACCTTACTCGCAATCACCTTCTTGCTCTAGGATCTGGGCACAGGAAGATCATGTAACCACATTTTGTGGTGATCAACCTCATTCTTCTTCACCCCCTCCTCCAGTTGATAGTCATTCTCTTATAGATGTCAGGATGTAGCAATTTGTGTCCACTGATTCCATACTGTGTGGTACACTGATCACACATGGCAGTGTGGTGGAGGATAATTGCAAGCAGAGTATAAAGTGTCATCTGAAGATATTCCATACCACAGAATATGCTAAGCTGGTGGTAGGGAGGGTTTATCCTTATTATTAAACTGCAAGGAGTCATGTGTCTTTAGTGGGGAGTGAACAAGGGGCATAGTAACAGCAGTAGTACTTGAGTTCTGGTGGGGTGATTTTACATTTAGACCCTAAGTGTCATGGTGTTTGGTTGCAGTTATACCAGGTGTTTGATGTAAGTTCAGATGTGCCCATCGTTCCCAGTCCTTCCCTTATTTATCACACAAACTGTGTACATTGTACCTGAAGTGGTGGGGGCTAGTTGTGGTTCTGCTACTTTCTCAGGCACATCATTGAAGCTAGTAGTGGCAATTGTAACCATGATCATCCATCACCCATTTTACTGCTGTTGTTGATCCCATTCCCTTGGCGATGCCTAATCATCCTGTTAGCCAGTTAGACATATTTTTTTTCTCAAGAATTATTCTTTCAAAAACCCCAGAGGTCTTCAAAAAATATTGGGGGGTGGGGCTTGTTTCTGACAAGACTAATGGTACAAATCACTGGTTCCTTAGGACTTGTGAAGATAAGCCAAATTGATAACAATGATCTCTGATTCCTCAAGGCTTGTGACGCTAACAAGTCAAAGTCCTACAAATCATTGTTTCCTTAGAG
The DNA here is from genome assembly GCA_037306005.1 of Rhinophrynus dorsalis. Taxonomy (NCBI): domain Eukaryota; kingdom Metazoa; phylum Chordata; class Amphibia; order Anura; family Rhinophrynidae; genus Rhinophrynus; species Rhinophrynus dorsalis. Next base: position 581,076,705 of record CM074718.1, read on the forward strand.
CGTTGCTACAAGTCATTGTTTCTTCTGGGCTTGGGCCTAACACAAGTCAAAGTCCTACAACAAATCAATGTTTTCTCGGGGCTTGGGCCACTAATAACAAGTTCTACAAATCATCTTATACAAAGTACTCTATCCCATAAAGTATCAGTCTGCCCCAGTCACAGCTGGGGGCCCCTGTCTCTTCCAAATTACATACCAATTATTTTATTTTTAATTTTTTTTAATTAACTGTCTCCCCAAAAAATTCCATGTTCAACTAATTATTTCTGCAGACTCCACCCACCAACACAGGCACCCTCCTCGGACTCCTTTTATACCATGTCTTATTTTTTTTATTTTTTTAATTGTGTCCCCCAATAACCACCCAAAATATGCCATGTTCAACTAATTGTTCCCCCACACACCACCAACACAGGCACCCTCATAACTCTTTTATACTATGCCTTTGGGAAATAAAATAACATTTCTTGGACTTGGACTAATAGTGAACATTTTAAGACAAGCTTTCAAGATATCATCTCTCTTCCTCAGGTCAAGAAATACTGAATCACAAATCATGTTCAAAACAATGCATACATTATTTTAAGTTGGGTAAGAATTTAGAATGCAAGGAAATCTTATATAGGGTGGAAAAGGAGATATCTAATCAACTGGAGTTGGCAAAAAAACAAAACTGCAGTGTTTGAGCAGTGGTTTGAATGCAGAGCAGAGAGAAAATGAGTAGGGGTAAAAAAATAAACTGGTTGATACAAATGCTGAGAAAAACAAGACCACCTCTGTGATTACGGAATACAACACTAAAAAGATCAACAGAAACTGTTCACACCACCAGCAGAGCATAATACCAAACTTGATGACTGCATAGATTTAGGCTACCAGAGACTTTGTCAACAAACTTCACAACATATAGAACTTACACCTGACATACTGCTGGTTAAAATGGGTATAGAATCTCTATACAGCAATATTCATCACAAGATTGGTATGGATACACACAACAAATTCCTGTTATCCTCCCCAAATAAGAAATACAGTGCTGAAGTGGTGAATAATCTGACTGGGTTCATTTTTACACAAACCTACTTCACCTTCAACAAAAAGATTCACCTTAAACTTATCGTAATGGCCGTGGGAACAAGGATGGCCCCCAATCTGTTTATGGCAGCACAAGAAGAGAGATTTTTATCCACACTGCAACATAAACCCTATACATACTATTGCCCTGTAGATAACATATTCATTATATAGACAGAAGGGGAACAAAGCCTGAAAGAATTTCACAGCTCATTCAATTAATTTGACCCATCAATCAAACTGAAAAAAGGATTATTCTGTAGACACTACGATGTCATTGAAGAGGGACAAACTTCACACATCTATATACAAAAAAAAACTCACAGGCCAATTTAGATAACTCTACAGCTCCAGCTCCCACCCACTACTCACCACACTAAAAGGGCTAGTCACCTAGATGCTGCCGAATATGTTCTGAAAACATAAAAAACACATGAGAACCTAAAATTCCTGTCTAATAATTCAAGGAAAAGGGTTAGAAGCCAAATTATTAACAGAACAATCAATTTTGCACTTAGAACACCATAAGAATACCTGTTGACATATATGAAGAAAGAAAACACAAATGTATACCATTCGTTGCCACAAACAACCTAATGCTTGACGGTATATGAACATAAAAATCAAGTATGACCCCCGAGACAGAGTGATATGGTTTCTGAGTGGATGGCAGAATTGTCAACTGTGATGGAGAAAGGGTTTGGAGGTGGTTTTAGGAGGGAATACAACCAGTTCTGTCTGTTTAAAATCGTGGTGGGCTATCCATGATAAAATTGACATGAGACACTGAGTGATTCAAGAATGCACAGCTAGATCAGGAGAAGAGAGTTAGATTTGTTTGTAATCCACATACAGATGGTAATTAAAGCCAAGAGATGAGAAGTCATTTGATGGAATGGTTGTCACCCTGAGAATGAACCCTGTCTGTTTTCAGTGACCTCCATTGCGTTCAAAATGTATTCCCCTTCTTGGAAACAATAGTGCCCCTTGTGTGCATGTATTAGAGAGTGCTGGCCATTTAACAGCATTGAATTGGTTAGTATGTATGTTTGACGTAAAGCGTGATGGTGCCATGGAGTCTAGCTTACCAAAGATATTCAGTGGTATCGGATAGCCCACTGTGGATCATTAGTACAACTTGAAGAAAGGAATTTAAAAACCTGGGCAGATACAGGGGGTAGAGCAAATCTGTGAGTGGAATGTGTGTCACTTCCTCCATTCATCACGCTAGCAAAACACATATATATAAAATATATAAATGGTAGCTATGAAACCAAATCCTGGAGGGGGTGGGGTAGAAGGAAGTCTAAGAGAGAAACTCAGGGAGAAGAAATAAGAAAGATGGACATGTAGGACCAGGGGAGAAGGCATCCCTAGAATGAAGGGAAGCTAAGGGCCGATCTGGAGGTTGACTGGCCCATATGCTTGCTAAAGGAGTACTGGGAAAAGTGGAACTGTTTTGTGTCCTCACCGGATGAGTTAGAGTGAGTCTGCACTGAAGTGGCCTGGTCTCCCTTACAATTGTGTGCTGTAAGCCAAGCTGTGCAGCTACAGTCACAGAAAGTGCCCTGATGTTCCCATAGCAAGGATGGTGGCCGTAAAGCTAAACTTTGATGGATATGGCCCAAGAATAAGTAAAGTGACTGTGGATAATCTCTAGGACACCTTTTCCAAACCCTCTGTCAGGACTACATGGTACAAAACATATATATAAAATATATAAATGGTAGCTATGAAATCAAATCCTGGAGGGGGTGGGGTAGAAGGAAGTCTAAGAGAGAAACTCAGGGAGAAGAAAGAAGAGAGATGGACATGTAGGGCCAGGGGAGAAGGCATCCCTAGAATGAAGGGAAGCCAAGGGCCGATCTGGAGTTTGACTGGCCCATGTGCTTGCTAAAGCAGTACTGGGCAACATGGAACTGTTGTGTGTCCTCACCAGAAGAGTTAGAGTGAGTCTGCACTGAAGTGGCCTGGTCTCCCTTACAATTGTGTGCTGTAAGCCAAGCTGTGAAGCTGCAGCCACAGAAAGTGCCCTGATGTTCCCATAGCAAGGATGGTGCCGTAAAGCTAAACTTTGATGGCTATGGCCCAAGAATATGAAAAGTGACTGTGGATAATCTCTAGGACACCTTTTCTAAACCCTCTGTCAGGACTACATGGTACAAAGAAACTTCATGCAATCCAGCACCATGCCTCTATTGGGACTGTGCGTAAGCTCCAGAAAAAAACTAAAATGGACTGTGAGTATTAAGTGGAACCCCTGCCAATTTGTACAAATCTGCTAGCATATCAAGAAGAGAATCGCAGAAGTTTGTAGTTTTTATACTTTATCCCTGTTTGGTTGCCTGTAGTTGTTGTCCTATGTTTTGTGACATGACCTCTCTAATAAATGCAATATATCATCTTTTTGTCTGGCTGGATTATTGCTTAACCCTGGGTCTACCAAGCAGTAACCACAGTCACCAAATGAGAGGGTGTAGAGGGAAAAGAAAAGTGGTCCTAGTACTGATCCCTGAGTTACACCTACTGAGTGGTCATGGGAAGATGGGAACGTGTTAGCAAAAGAAACGTTGAAAGTACATTTAGAGGGATAGGAAGTAATCCTTACCAAGGGTGTGCAGTGTGTCCAGTAGGATTGCATGATTAACAGTGTCAAAGGCAACAGATAGATCTAGTAGGATTAGTATACTGTATTGTCCTTTGTCCTTTGCTTTGTTTAGGTCATTAGTAATTTTGTTAACGCTGTCTCTGTGGAGTAGTTGAAATGGAAACCCGACTTTAATGGGTAAGGAAGAGAGTTGGAATTGAGAAAAGAGACTAAGCATAAGAATAAAAGCCGCTCCAAGATCTCAGAGGCAAATGGAAAGAGTGAAGCTGTACAGTCTGTTTCTGTTGACTGTTGTATGTTTGAATGAGGAGGAAAAGTTTCCAAAAGAAAAAGAGGAGTTAAAGACATTAGTAAGGCTAGGAACAAGAGTAACTGCAAGAGCCTTGTTGACCTTAGAGGGCATGGGATCAAGGGGGCATGTACTGGACGGACAGGAGGATAGTAAGAGAGATACTATCACAGTGCCCGTGCTTTCCTGTCACTCTCTGTGCTGGGGCTCGTCCATTGGAGGAGGCTGATTGGCCCGCCCAGGGTGTTCCTTTATATTGGGCTTTATTGCATCTGTCAGGTGCCCTTTCGTGGTGTTCCTGTGCCTGCGCTATTGTTGCTGTGATCCTGTATTCCTGTGTACCGACTCAGCTCGTCTGACTACTCTACGTTCCTGCTCTGTTATTGACCCGGTTCTGGCTGACGTTCCTGCTCCGTGATTGACCCGGTTCTGGCTGACTTCTTGCTCCGTGATTGACCCGGTTCCAGCTGACGTTCCTGCTCCATGATCGACCGGCTCTTGCTGCCGTTCCTGCTCCGTGATTCTTCCAGTTCTGCGTTTTGCTTCAGCTGGCGACATTCTGAGCCTGCTCGCAGCTAGCACCAACTGATAACTTTCGTTACTCTGTGGCATCCGTTTCTGAGCCTGTTGGTTACCTCCGTTTACTGCGCCTGTGAGAGATTACTACCGAGCTGTTGCCATTGTGTCTGTGCCTGTCTTAACACTTGCTGTGCCGGTTGCCTCCGTTATACCGAGCCGTTGCATATGCCTGCCAAGCTTGTTGCCTCCTCTACTGAGCCTCTGATACACCTGTTGAGCTATTGTCTGCATACCGAGCTAGCTTTACATTGCAGAGTTGTATACCTGTTCGGTGCCGTTCTCCAGTGGGTTGCGCCGCGTGGTGCAAAGGGCATTCTGATACTCTGGCAGTGTAAGCTCCGTGTCAGCACTGGAAGGGTGCTTTGGCTCAGGTCCTTCTTGCTCACTGTGTGGTTCCATCCATCCGCACTTGGTTGTGCGTTGGCTCTAGTATTCAGCTTGGGCAGTGTTTCCTCCGTTACAGCACCTAATGGGTGCTAGGCTCAGGTCCCATTGGCACTCGCAGTGCCCACTTCTACCGCACCAGGGGTGCTTCCTATTCTGGCTCCATTGGCTCAGGCAGTACCTCTCCTTGTTGCTCACCCCTGTAGGGGCATTGGCTCTTGCTACAGTTGGTTACTGTATACTCCTGGGCATTTCCAGACCGAGATCTGGTCGTGATTCAGTTTGGTCGCTCTGCTTGAGCTAGCTGCTACATTACTACTACTGGGACTGTTGTATACCGGATGTTGGCTAATCACCATCACAGAGACTGACTACCAGCTTGAGTGTTAATCCTTTATTGTGTTTATGCTATATTTTACTTGATCTTGCTATATCAAGCCTGTATATCACTCAGTACTGTATTACCGATTCTGGCCCTCAGGGGCGCTGTTCCTTATTTCATTTTAATAAAACTGTGTTTTATCTCTAACACTGTCTGAGTGTCAGAAAACCGTAACAGATACCTCCTCTGGGGTGAATGAACTGAGGGCTGCTTGAGGTAAGCTGGAGGAGAGAATTTGGATGGTATTGTTTGGTAAATAGACTGCACCTGAATGAAAACAAAGTCCTGGGGGTGTTGACCCCAAATACCCCAAAATCTTGTGTGACTGACTGGAAAGACACAGGCAGCCATGACCAAGTTCTGTCCTGATCTGGCTATTATGTTTGTACTAGGTATTGGAAAGTCAGGGAGTAACGGAGGCAATGCACACTGCTAGAGCTGAGGGACCAGAGCCATTAGCACCCTTCCGGTGTGGTAACGGAGTCACAAACACTGCAAGAGCTGAATGGAACCAGAGCCAATAGCACCCTTCCGGTGCGGTAACGGAGTCACAAACACTGTGAGAGCTGAATGGAACCAGAACCAATAGCACCCTACCAGTGCGGTAACGGAACCCTGTACACTGCAAGAGCTGATGGAATCGCCCAATAGCAGCACCCGGTGCGGTAACTGATACACGGTGCGTAGTAAGGGTTAAGCGGAAGCACAGTGTTAACGGAGGCCACAATGCTCTGCAAGTGTAACCAGGAGGCTCGGTATAACGGAGGTTGCAGTGCTCTGCAAGTGTAAACAGAAGGTTCAGTATAACGGAGGCAACAGTGCTCAGCAAGTGTTAACGGAAAGGCTCAGTATAACGGAGGCAACAGTGCTCAGCATGTGTTAATGGAAAGGCTCAGTATAATGGAGGCAACAGTGCTCTGCAAGTGTAACGGAAGGCCCAGTATACAGAGGCCACAGGCTCTGCAAGAGTTAACGGAATGTTCAGTCTGCACAAACACTGCTACTATGAAAGTTCAGAATGTCGCCAAGCGACACAGGATCAGCCAGGCCAGGTCAATCACGGAGCAGGAACCCATGAGAGTAGTCAGACGGGTCAAGTCGGTACACAGGAACGCAGGAACACAGCAACAGTAGCACTGGTACAGGAACACCACGAAAGGGCACCTGACAGGTGCCAGAGGCCCGGTATATGAAGGCCATACTGGGAGGGCCAAACAAGCCAATGGGAGCGCACCACAGCAAAGAGTGACAGAGAGATCTCGGGAACCGTGATAATGCTTCGCTAAAAAAATGTGACAAGAAAACTTAGTAATAAAAATAATGAATCCTCCTTGCCACGAGCTTAGCTTATTCTGTGGGACAGAATTCCTGCAGATGCTCCCTGATCCCCTGCATTTGATTATTCCCCACCACTTTGCCATATGTGGTCAGTGCACCACAAAATGTGCGGACATTAACTGCCACATCCTTGCAACTACAAAATCGCTATCAGCTGGTGAGGGAGGTAACATTGGCAGAGATGGTACACAAGACAAGGAGGTAGAGGACCATGAGGTGAGGGGGTGGGGACAGTTGCTATGTCTTCCTGTGCCTGGACCCTAGAGCAATAACCTGATGATGACACAAGTGTTAAGCTCACCATCAATCCAGCTAATGCTGGGTTTCTCTTCTCTTCCTCTTGGATTTTCTCAGATGTTCTTTGTGCCCTTGGACAGGGACAGGGGGTACAGCAACAGCAGTCTTGATTTCCTTTGTGGTCTTTGGCTTTCACATGCTTAACATAAATGTTGTGATGTCTGTATTGCATGCATTTTATGAGGGTGCTGGGGCCAAGGAGTGTCCCTTCCTTTCTTTTTCACTAAATTATCACATATAGTGCACAGTGCAGTCACTGAGACTGCACTGTGCTTGCCCCAGGGAGGCAACAGGTGGAGAAGAATGGCTTCCTTCTTCTTCTTCTCCTCCTCCACAATACCTTTTAGTGGCTGGGGCAGACAATTCTGCTGGTGCCTCAGAATCAGCACTAGGAACATGATTATTTGTGGCAAATGGAACTTAGTCCCAAATCACTACTGAAGGAACCCGGTCCCATGGTGGTCACATCAGTCAGTGGCACACTAGCCTGCTCATCATCATCCTGCTGCTGAAACAGATGAATGTCTGGCCTTGGCAACTCATCTGCAGGAATTACTCCAGCAGGAAACTCCACAATATCAATACTGCTGATGGTGGTGATCTTCATCACCGTTTGCATATCTATCTACCATTCCTTTTTGGTTTCAGCTAAAAATTCCCACATTCCTAACTCCACTCAAGCTGCTCCACTAGCATCCTCACTCTCACCACCAGCCCTGCCACCAGTCTCTTGCTGTTCTATGGTAGAGCGTCTGGTTGGGGATGAAAAATGTGATAGAGGGTTCCCTGCTGTCAGACTTGCCATCTCTTCAGAAACTAAGGAAAATCTAATGTTCTTGCTATGGATGAAATTCTCATGAAAAAGTAGACAACCGTGTGCTTTTTACAAAATATCTAGCCAGAGTATAACAGAACTTTTTGTCCGTCCTATTATTGAATTGAAACGCTTCCTATTGTGTTAAATTTTAAAATGCTTACTTTAAAATGTCCACATCAATGTATCATATATAATGACTGATTAGCTTTTGTCACTATGAAGATTACAATGATGAATCCACGTGTTACTTAGATCAGTAACAGTATACATTACATATACATATTTATAAGCTGCATATGGCAAGTGCAAAATAGAAAAAAGTGAAACTATGAAAGCAGATCTACTTCTAACATTATCACACCACTTTAAAGTAAAAATAAATGTTCATCATATTTACAACAATTAGTTTGCACATAGTTTGTATAATAGAAAGTACAGACTAATTCAAATTAAAGTAAATCTACCTTAAGAAAAAATAAATAATAGAAACTAAAATATCACACTATTATATGAGAAGCTAATCCAGTATGGTTTTAATGCTTTGGGTGCCAGGGAAGATCCAAAGTATTTATTTGGAATGCACTGGATAACTCTCTGGCACTCAAAGGGTTAAGAGTAAGACACATGAAATAAGCTACAATTACATATTTTTAAATGTCTAGTATAAAGTGCATTTACATTTAGCATAATTAGAGACAGGCAGAGTTAGCTACATCTAGAAGGAATCTCCATACAACTGCTTTGCTGAGTACTAGTGCTTAATTTCTTAATTTCTAGAGAATAAGCTCAATTGAACTCATTCCCCAGTTATGCAAAAACTGCTAGGATAAAATGGAGTGCACACCAAAGTAATGAATGTGGTTATTAAATTGTTTCAATTGAAAGCACCCTATTCTTACGCCATCATAATGGGAACAATTTATCCCCACTGATCAGCCTGTCTCTTTTTTTTCTGAGCTCTCTTTGATCTCAAAGCATATTGCTGTAGTGTATCCCATTCAATAGCAAATCTGGGGCAATTTTAATGCTTTTGTACCTTGCCACTACTCTGTTTAAAAATAGCAGTTAATTATAAATGCAGTTTAAATGCCTCAAGTGATCCAGAAATGCAGGTTGAGATTGCAGAAGGAGATTGATTGTGATTTTCAAATAACACAGATGTACTTTTCACAGAACAAACTGAGTTCCGTATTCAATATAATTCATGTTATCAGCTTATTAATAAGGTATTCATCTCCATTAGAAGAGGGTTTTTTATTTTTTTTATAATTTTTCCTATTGAATCGTTATTGTTATAGCCGAGGGAAAATCTTTTTATTGCTGCAGTTTTGTATTTTTGTGCAATAACTAACATTTGGTATGAGTGAACCTTGTTCTGTGAAGATTGCATTCATTTTCACAGTTCAACCTGTCTGCCTTTTTTCCATCATGAGATTACATGAATAAGTGGCTTGTAGCTTTTTATAGAATGATTTACCACAGTATAAGTCTCATATAGAAAGTCAAGTAAATGTATATATTTATGTTTGTATCAGAAATACATTGTAGTCTAGAGCTGGAGAATTCTAGTTAATGCATTTTTACATTATTTTACTGAATATGCCAAGGATTTTTAATATGGGTTTATATATATATTATGCCTATTACCAGATATGTGTGAAAAGTCCCATTTATTCTCGTGGGAAATTTAGTGAGAAATAAACAATCTTCAGTTTTTCCATGTGAAATTCCCACAAAGCGTTTGCTGGTGAATTTCCACCCTATCTTTTCTTTCAGGCAGAAATTACCCACAACTTAGGATTTTCCCCCGCACTATACTGTTAATTTATACCAGTGATTCTCAACCAGGGTGACGTGGCACTTTGGTGTGCCACGGACATCAACATAGGGTACCCCATGTTTTCTTTGAAGACTCACAAAAATGGACTTTTAAATAAAGATTTATAGAAATTGATAGAAATTGTTATGCACAAAAGATTTAGTTTTGTTATTATGATTATAAAACTTAATAATAACTGTATATTTATGTATTGTACCCTTCTTATGACCTTGATAAAGTACATTAAATATGTTAGGGGTGCCCCGAATATTGCAGATTAAGAGTTAGGGGTGCTCCGAACAAAAAAAGATTGAGAACCACTGATTTATACATTAGAGTCATAAAAACCACACCTTAATTTCCCCATAGCCTACACTATAAATGACAACAAATTCAACAATTTCCTGCACTTCAGTGTGGTGCGCAGAGGTGTTTCCAGCAGGAGAGAGACTAAAAAAAAAAATGTGTGATTTTTGTATTGTGTGAAGTGTGAGTGATTTAGGGTTAGGTTAGTGAGGGTTAGACAAGTGAGATTTAGTGAGAGACATTCAAATTCAGTTAGAGTTAGGGTAGGGAGAGTAATCGAAATTGAGTTAGTAATTGGGAAGTTGAGGTGTGTGACGTGTGTAGTGTGAGTGACTTTTTATTGTCATATTTTTCAGTTTAAAAAGTTTATTGAAATTAAAGAAATACAACATCAAATTCAACAAATTACTGTACAGTAGGTTACACAGAGTACATTGAAGAAATATTAACGCAAGAATACATTAAATATCAAATCTAAATTTTGTTGTTGAGTAATGGGCAGTCAGTCTGGCAGGTAAATGTAAAGCATGAGAACAAAGTAGAAGCTAAAATATCAGTACCATAGAAAGTGATATAAGAGTAAGGAAATGGTTGAAAGACAGAGAAAAAAATAAAGGGAAGATATGAGTATATATTATGCATCAGATAAGGAAGAAGGGGAGAAGCTTCCCACACATATAGATATCACATCAGGGCATCAGTAAGGTCCTGGTACGTAATATTCAGATTTGACTCTTACTTAGAGGCTACACATGCAGATCTTCTGTTTCCTGCTTTGGTTTATCTATTGTACTACACCCCTAGTGCACCAGTCTATTTAGTCTTGATTGCCCAGTTTGTTATTATTATTTCACTAGTGCTGGCCTGTTTCTCATTCTTGATGATTTTAGTTTGAAGCAAAATTTTTCTCACATCCCTATCTATGATAGGGCAGACCCACCATATGTGTAACATCCTGCCGGGATGGGTCAGGCACCTCCAGCATGTGTTTGGAATATTGGCGAAATATCTAGCAATTTTAACTGGAGTCATAAAGCAGTAGGAGATCGATTTGTAACTGAGTTCTATAGTTTTAATATCTCTTGTGGTTTTGTATTGGAATATTAGGATAGATGACCAATCATCCATGTCTAAAGTCAGATGCAGTTCATTTTCCCACACTAAAAGAAAATGAGGTTTAGTGATGGGTTGAGGTGTTGAGACAAGTGAGTAGCAGAAGGAAAGTGGGCGCAAACATTTAGCAGGGATAAGTATTTTTTTTTTAAATGGAGAAAGATCCCTGAGCGATTGGTTATTCAATATTTGCTGTCTATACCAATGTTATATTTGAAGTAAAGACCACAATGAGAAGTGGATTCAAGTATATCATAAATCTTGGTTTGGGGGAGAAAAGCTCCTTGATATGTTCATGAATGTAGGTTGACCAACAATGTTTTATGCCACTGTGTAAAGCAGTTAGCTTCAAGACCAGAAGGAAAGTCTAAGCAACCTATAAACGATTTGAGAGGAGTTGGAAATGCTCTGCATCATAGCATTAACTGTTTTCCATGTACTGATGTTGAATACGAGAATTGGGTGGGATGTGTATAGGGCATGGGGAGTCAGAGTGTCTGTTAAGCAGCCTTGTAATGGATCTAAAGGGCCCAGGAAATGTGTGCGTGTGCATAGCCAGAGTTTGGTCGAGATAGAAAGAAGACCAAAAAGTTTAACCAATGAGGTAGCCTATTAATATTTATAAAAGTCAGGGAGACCCAGACCCCCGAAAGTGTATCCGACGGGACATCATTGGAACACTAAGTCTAGTTTTTTTAGTGGCCTATATAAAGTCCTTGATAAGACAATGTAAGGAGTCAAGACAATGTTTGGAAATTTGGATAGGTAAGGCATTTAGAACATATAACAGTCTGAGAGTAATCATACCCATCCAAGATAGGAACAGGGATTTCGATTCGGATAGATCCTCAGAGATGTTTTATAGGAGAGGGGTCAGTTTGAGCTCCTGTAAAGCGTTAATAGAAGGAGTTAAATTAATCCCTATATATAGAATAGATTGTGGCATCCAATGGAACTTATATTTATGTTGAAGTGAGGTTGCAATAATAGGAGACAGTGTAATATTTAAAATGTCAAATTTAGTGTAATATTTATTATATTCTTCTACTATCTGGGGGAAGGTTCTTAGTGTGTGTCCGGAGTTAGAATGAATCAACTGAATCAAAGAATTGCACTAGCTCTTCGACTTCTGTTTATAAGACAAGCTAGGGATTTACCACATTATTTGACACATATTGATGGAACTTGAACCACATGTGTGATTTGACAGTTTCTGTGTCAAAGAGGGCCACAAGACCATTCCTAAGTTGATGAAGCTCTGATAAAATTGTTTCAGAGCATGTTTGTTTATGTGCTGATTTTTAATAGTATAGAATGAATGTGTTTAAATTTCTTCCTCGTTTTGATTGAACCAAATTTAATAAATAGGTCTCTTAATAGGGGTGGGCAAAATTAGTTGCGGTGTTCCCACGAGAAATTAATGAAAACCACATTGTTGTCCTCTTTTTCAGTTTAAAACTATTGATTAAAATGTTCACATTTTTCGCACATTGGACAAAATTTTCACCATTTTTTCAATGGCTAGAAAGTTTCCGCCCATTGATTTATGTAGTTTTTGCCTTTTCGCTATAAAAATGTGATGTATTTGCAGAAGTCAAACACAATAGAAGCAGCTACAGAGAGAGGTAGACGTGCTCTGCTTTTCTGCTGTGATCTTGAGGAAAAATTGATACAGGAGATGCTCATAGTGACTGCTATCACTATGACCAGGTTTAAAAATATTAAAAGGAGTAACTGGAAGGACCCTTATGTGTCCACTGAGATTGAGGAGGAGGAGGAAGTGATCACTACTGAACAAATGCTATCCAGTCCCCTGAATTCACCCCAAGGGATCTTGAGGAATTTAATGGGAAGGGAGAAAAGGGAATGGGAAGGGAGGAAGAAAAGGGTAGTATTAGTTGGAGCAGGGCAGGTCAGCTGCCTGTGCCTGCTGCCAGACGTGCTGCAACTGCTGCCACAATTGCTGTGCCTGCTGACACTAGTGCTGTGCCTGCTGTCAGTTGTGCTGCCCCTGCTGCCACCAGTGCTGTGACTGCTGTCAGATGTGCTGCCCTGCTGGCACCAGTGCTGAAGCTGCTAGTGTGTCTTGTAATACTCAGGAGAGGGGGAAGGAGAAGATGATGCCAAGTGTGACAGCAGGGGACACTAAGTCACACTTCCCATTACCTAGTAGTTCAGCCAGTGCTAGTACTAAGAAAGTCCAGTAGCTTGTTATTGCTAGGAGTGAAGGTGGGGGTAATCAATATCCTCAGCTGGAGGAAGGAGGAAGACTCTACAGCTGATCTTCTTGATGTGATGGTATTAGTAGTAGCAGTAATGGTGAAGCTGCCGGTGGGACTAGTGTTAAGGGAATGGCAGGGGAAGCATTTGAGAGTGTCCAGACTAGCAGTCAAGGCAGTCCACACCATTCCTATGGCTCTGGGAGTCCTTCTCCCCTTCCCTTCACTACAATGTCCAAGTGGAACACGATCCTAAAGAGGCCAAAACTGGTATTGGGGAGAGCAGGTGCAGAATTAATACCACCACCACCATCAGCAGGAGCACAGACCAGCTGCCTGTGCCTGCTGCTACAGCTGCCAGTCTGCCTTCTTCAGGTCAAAAAGAAATGCCAAGTGTGAAATTAGGGCACTATTTCTCATGGTCACCTCCACCAAGCAGCAGTGAGATGTCTGTAATAGAGCAGCAGCAGCATGTAGGGGCTTGTGGTAGATGTGATGATGATGATGGTGGAGAAGCTGAGGTGGAAGAGACATTGATGGCCATTTTAGTAGAAACTGAGAAGGAATAGGAGACAGGGATGAGGATGGACATCACCACCACCACCACTTGCAATTAACTTTTGGAATTTGCAGAATTTGTAACAGCTCTAATTTCTTCTGCTGCTGAGCTGCAAGGGCAGCAGGATGCTGAGGAGCAAGCTCTTGTGCCACAGACCACCGTGGACACAATGGGAATGGGGTCAACAAGTGATGAGGGACTAGGTTCCACTTTCCAGCAGTAGCAATACTCCTGGTCCTAGTTGCAGTGCTGAACCTAAGGCAGTAGCAGCAACAACAGTAACATGATCCACTGCAAGCACAGACAGTGAAGGGGAATGTAGAGGAGAAGAAGAAAGAGGCCATTCTTCTCCACCTGTTCCCTATCCCTATCCCCTGAAGTCATGGGTGTAGGAATATTTTTCTCTTGGGGCAGGCACAGTGCAGTCATCACCAACGGCACTGTGCACAATTTGTGACAAGTCAGTGAGAAGGAGAAAGGAGGGAGGAACGCACCTTGGCACAACCACTCTGATATCACACATGAAAAAACAGACACCATGATATTTAAGTCAAACATGCTGAAGACAAACACCCACCACATAACTCAAGCACCACTGTTGCTGTACCCCCTGACTCGCCAGAAAGGCAACGAGAGGTGAGGTGGAATCAAAGAGGAGGAAGAATAGAGAAACCCAGACAGAGACTGGAGGTTCCATGACAAGTAGTGTTGAGCGAGCATGCTCGGCCGATGCTCGGATCGGCTCGAGCATCGCTCTGCTCGGCACATGGCAGTACTCGTCGAGTACCGCCATGTGCTCGCCCGCCATGTTCGGGTGGCGGGGATCTGTGCCGGAGGAGGCACAGATCTGAAGACGCTCCGCTGGAGCACCAGGGACTGGAGGTACGGGGGCATTGCGGAGATGAAGGGGGCATTGCGGAGATGAAGGGGGACAGTGTGGAGATGAAGGGGGACATTGCAGAGATGAAGGGGGCATTGCAGAGATGAAGGGGGCATAGCGGAGATGAAGGGGGACATTGCAGAGATGAAGGGGGACATTGTGGAGATGAAGGGGGACATTGCAGAGATGAAAGGGGCATTGCAGAGATGAAGGGGGCATAGCGGAGATGAAGGGGGACATTGCAGAGATGAAGGGGGCATTGCAGAGATGAAGGGGGCATAGCGGAGATGAAGGGGGACATTGCAGAGATGAAGGGGGCATTGCAGAGATGAAGGGGGCATAGCGGAGATGAAGGGGGACATTGCAGAGATGAAGGGGGCATTGCAGAGATGAAGGGGGCATAGCGGAGATGAAGGGGGACATTGCAGAGATGAAGGGGGCATTGCAGAGATGAAGGGGGCATAGCGGAGATGAAGGGGGACATTGCAGAGATGAAGGGGGCATTGCAGAGATGAAGGGGGCATAGCGGAGATGAAGGGGGACATTGCAGAGATGAAGGGGGCATTGCAGAGATGAAGGGGGCATAGCGGAGATGAAGGGGGACATTGCGGAGATGAAGGGGGACATTGTGGAGATGAAGGGGGCATTGACCAGGCACCCTCCCCTCATCAGAGCAGGGGGTGCCTGGTGTAATGCTCGTGTCGCCCCATTGAAGTCAATGGGGCTCGGGTGCTCGGCCGAGCACTCGAGCCTCCGGCGGTGCTCGGTCAGAGCACCCGAGCACCCGAGCATCGGGGTGCTCGCTCAACACTAATGACAAGTGAAACAACTAGCTCACCATCACCACCACCTTCTTTCCCTAGGATAACTACATCTTTTGCCAATCCACCTCATTCATCATTACCTCCCCCGTCAAATGATAGCACTCTGTTGTTGTTAGGATTTGGCAGTTCGTCTTGACCCATTGCACACTGTCTGGTGCACTGACCACACATGCCAGTGTGGTGGAGGAGAATTGCAAGCAGGGCATCAAGCGGTATCTGAGGAGATTCCATCCTGCAAAATATGCTAAGCTGGTGGCAGTGAGGGTCCATCATTACTAGTAAACAGTCAGCAAGTTGTCATGTGTCCTTAATGGGGTATGAACAAGGGGTACAGTGACAGCGACAGTATTTAGGTTCTGGTGCCATGGTGTTTGGATACAGTTGTGCCCCCAGGTGTTATTTAACACACACACTGTGCAGCTTGCAGTTGCTGATGTGAGGCACAGTTCCTGCTATCAAGGGAAAAATGTATATTCTAATAACAACACACCCATGATTGTGGAGGGGTGGCAGGTAGAGAAGAATTATTGGCCAACTTCTTCTTTTCACCAGATAGAATGGGGCTACTTGTTGTGCTGCTACTGCCTCAGACGCATCACTGGAGATAGTTGTGGAAAGTGGAACCTTCACCATCCATCAGCCATGTTACTGCTGTTTTTGATCCCATTCCCTCTGAGCTGCCAAATCATCCTGCTGCTTAAACAACTCAGCAGCAGTAGCAAGAACAGCAGGGCATTTGACAAAAGCCAGTGGCCACTGGCCAACAGGTCATCACCTGCTGGATCTAGGCCAGTAGGGATTTTTTTTTTCCTCAGGGCTTTAAAAAAGTAATAATAATAATAATAAAAAAAAATCATATAGTCCAACAATAAAAAATAAATCATTTTTGGGGTTTGTTTCTAACAAGCCTAAGCCCTACAAATCAATGTTTCCACTGGATTTGGGCCTCGAACAACAAATCTAACAAATCATCCTCTACAAAATGCTCTATCAAATCAAGTATCCGTCCACTCCAGTTGCAGCTTATGTCAGGGGGTTTCTTTCGCTATCATTTTACATACAAAATTTTTATTTTATTTTATTGATTTCTTTTTTTATTAACTGTCCCCCCAATACCAGTCAAGAAACCCCCCAAAACAAATTGCCTGTTCAACTGATTCATTCCCCAGACTCCACCCACCAACACAGGCACCCTTCTCAGACACCGTTTATATCATGTCTTATGGGGTATTTTATTTGTATTATCTGCCCCCAATCCCAGTAAACAACCCCCTGAAAAAAAGCTGAAAATCTGCACTTTTCACAGGAAATTATTCACCAAGCGCGAAGTGCTATTATTTGACAATTTCAGTTTGAAGCAACATTTTTTGCTCCTCTCTACCTCTTAAGGTACTTTTGTGAGCTTCCCAGATGAATGGGTCTGGTAAATCTGGTGAGTGTTCAGGGTAAAGTATTTGTCTATATTGTATCATATGAAAGTAATGTCCGAAGGGTTGCTTATGAGTTTTTCATTTAATCTCCATATAAAGGGTGAATCTTGAGAATCCAGCAGGGTAAATGAACATGAGAAAGTAGAGTGGTCGGACCATGAAATCGGGTCTATGTGAGACGAGCAAGTGAAGTGGAGAAGATATTGGGAAATAAAAATATGATTTATTCTACTATATGAAGAGTGTGGATGGGAGTAATAGATGTAGAATTCCCCATGCACCTATCAGTCAAAGGTCTGAAAGCTTGTTTCTTATGCATGTAGGATGGAGGACTTTCCCAAGGACGTATCAAGTTCAGGAGTAAGAGCCACATTAAAGTCACCCCCAACTATAATTCTACCTTCAGTAATATATAGTGACCATCGTTATCTGTTTTCAGTTCCAATAGGGTCCACGCTACAGAGACTATGAAGAGAATGAAACAGTTTTTTTTTCATTGTTATTTTTATCTTAAATATCTATTTGCAATAGTTTTATAATTTTTCTAAAACTTATTTTTCATATATATATATATATATATATATATATATATATATATAAAAAACATAATAAAAGACATGACCAATCATGTCTACCAGAAATATGATGCGGTGACAGGATGGAACTGGAGGAGAATCATTCTCATCAGAGGGGAGTAGGCCAAGTCTAAATGGGATGCTCTCTCAATTGCCAAGATGGAAGGAGAGGCATCAATTCTTAGTAGAAGTAGAAGTGCCATTGCTACTGCCACCAGCAGCAGCATTGCAGTAGATCCCCAGCCAGAGCCACCTGCACCAACAATAGTAGTGGCACCACCCTTGCCACCATAGAACCTGGTAGATAACGATAATTCCTCTGAGTTTTCCAGTGTACCCCAAAGCTTTTTTCATTGGACAAGCATAGAGTGGCACAGAGTGGAAATAGAATAGGGGAGTGATATTCGAATTCAGAGGAAATAGTAGAATTGGAAGCGGGTGTACTAGATAATAGATATCCGCTTATGAGTGGGCAGCAGGAGGATATATTAGAGGATCCTATGGGTGGGCATAACGAAGAGGTATAGGTTCCTGTGAAGGGGTAGGTTCTGGCTGTGAGTGGGCAAGAAGAGGTGCAGGATACTGTAAGTAGTCAGGTAGAGGGCCAGGTTACTGTGAATGGGTAGGAAGATGGTAGGTTCCAGTGACAGGTCCTTAAGATGTTATGGTAGGACTGGTGACCTCAGCTGTAGAGCTTGAGGACAGGAATCAGAGAGGCAGAGTCTAAAGATAATCATGTACGGGGTCAGACTCAGTCTCTACAGCACTTGTGCCAGACACAAGTATATCTCTCCACTATCTGCTGCACTGAAGTCCGGGGTGTGGGAATATTTCTCCACGGGGTCTGGAACGGTGCCGTTAACTACAATGCTTTATGCACCCTGTGTGAACACGCAGTAAAAGTAGTAAAGGTGGGATCCATCTTGGCACATCTGCGTTAATAAAGTATATACAGCAAATGCATGCTGACGTATATGCCAAAAAGGAATAAAAAGTCACATTACCATGCCACTGCTGTTGCTTAATCTGCTGGTACTTATACTAACCCTCTTCAAAAAGTTCGACACAAGAAAACCTCCACTAGTAAGAAGACCAAATTGGCTGCAGAGACCCACCATCAGCCAGCAACAATCCCCATCAGACTTTGCAGCCACCACCAGTGACTCCCCTCCTGTTTCCTACTTTCACACCCATCCAAAGTGTTTTCTCTCAGTTCAAACTCCCTCTACTAATGCCATTAACCATTCCAGATGGCAATTCTGCTCAGGCATGAATATGACAATATTTGTCCATGCATTGCATCCTATGTGGTGCAATGTTGTGGTGAAAAACAAGATTCAGGGCATAACAGAAAACCTAAGAACCGTACGTCATGCAGAATATTAAAACCTGTTAGCAGGGAGTGTGAATTAAGATTTTTTTTTCCTTTTTTAATTTTTTTTTAAATAATTTTTGTGAATATGGCGGTTGCTGAGCTAAGTAATTCTTTTTCTGTTACTTTGTACGTTTATTTTGCTTTAAGTTTCCCACCTCCAAATAATGATTCTTGGCTTACCATTGTGTAGGCTATTATCCAAACAAAACATATTTTTAGCATTGATTTTAATAGGGCAATGTTTTGGCTACTGTAGGTCAAGCAAAAAAACAATAATATGAATAAATCTCAGTCACTATCATATCTATAAAACACAAATCACTCCCCAATCTCCTATTCCTATGAACAAAATAAAAATAATAAAACAATATGTTTTACGTGCCCGCCAATTATATATGGCATGACATAAGATAAACAATTAAATTGCTGAATATAAAAAAGACATCAATTATAAAAATAAAAATATGAAGAGACAAATAAAAATATTGGTTACGGATGGCACATATATATCCATATACCATATCACCCCTGTTGAGCCAGAGGAAAGAAAAAAACACATTTAAAGCCAGTGTCAGTTGGAAATTTACCTGCAACCCTTCTTCTCCTCAGTGCTGCTAATTTGAGAACTGGAGTTTTTACTGTCATTGTTAGGCACAGCAGTTGAACTGACACACCTTTCTCCATCATTCCATCAACAGTAAAATATGACTCCTCATCTTCAGTGTTCTTACATTGTTTTTTTGAATATTTCTGGTGGTGGTGGAGGTGGTGGTGCTGATGGATAATGTGACTTTGACAAACTGCCTTTTCAGGAGAAGGATCATCACCATTTATTGCACACAATGCACCAACCATGGACGCAGTCAGCTGTTGGACTAAGTTTAATCACATGTCCTTGCACTGCTAATGCTCCTTTCACCCTACCTCTGCCACTAGTATATTTGCTGAACATTATTTAACAGTGAAGTACACAACACAACTTATTGTGTATGTGATGTCTTGCTCATTACAAAACAAATAAACATGAGAAAAAAAGAAAATCTATATTCAGCACTCGGCTTCTACTAAATGTATTAATACAAATATGAGAGATGACTGGAGAGATGACTCAGTTGATTAAAGCACCAGCTGTAGAATCTGCTCAGACCCTGAGGTTGCAGGTTCTAGTCCCGGCAAGGTCAGCTCAGCCTTTCACCTTTCCAAGGTAGATAAAATGAGTCCAGGACATACTTGAAAACGAGAGACAATCTAAATGTATTCTTCCTGGTAAAATACTTTCCAAAAAAAAAAAGTATATTACTCATAATAATAAAAAAAATAAGATATGTACAGCATATATCAAAACCCATTCTCCCAATCCCCACATTAAGCCCAATAAAAGAAAACGTGCAGAAATCGAGCCCTAACCTAAACACACTCAGCAAAAAGGACATATACCCCTTCCTAAAAGATGGCTGTAATAGCTGGGCCCATCATAAATAGTGTTAATATAGAGCTGCAGGCTTAATATTACCATAGTAGCAAGGCGTACCAAAATATCAGAGTAAATCTGTGTCTGGAATAGGGATGGGCAAAAATATTTGCCTCAAACTTAAATCAGAAAATAATGGCACTTCCCCCTTGGCAAATAATTTTCTGCGAAAATGCAGTTTTTTTTGCTTTTTTTCTGCTTTTATCGCCTAGCTCACTGCATTGAAATAAATGGGAAGAAAACATTTTCTCCACCACACAAAAGTGTTCTCTACTTTTCTACAGCCATATACAAGGGTGTCAGGCTCTCACATTATGCCATTCTGTTTGTGAGAGGAGAAAGCAGCACTTTTTTGAGCCAGAGAATATAGACAAATAAAGGGGAATTGAAGTTTAGTTTAGGGAGTCTTTTAGGTAGGACATTTGTTCTCTGTATTAAAAGAGTCTGAGGGCACTCTGGGGAGACGAAGGGAGGAAGGAGGATAACCCCAAATACCCCAAAATTCTATGTGACTGGCAAGATACAGGCATCTGGGGACCCATTTGTTTGCTGATCTTTCTGTTATTGTCACTGTGCTGGAGAGTCTGGGGAAAGAAGTTGTTGATTTTGTTTTTCAGTTATCATTTTTTTGGGGGGGACAGATAATAATAATAAAAAAAAGAAAAAAAAAAAAAGAAAAGGAAACAAACAGCTAAATATATTAGATGACAGACAGCTGACTGGGCTAAGACATCAAACTGCAACAGTTGTGTTGTGTACTGTAGAGTAAAAACAAACACAGTAGTTGAGTTGTCTAGCAAATGCACAAGGGGCAGGGGGGATGGGGAAGTGTGCAGGGATGTGAGAGTAAAGTAGTAGTTCAAAATCTGACTGCAGCAACGGTTGCTCCAGTGTGTGTACTAAATTATGATGATGCCTCTCCTCCAAAGGAGATGGGAAAAAGCAAAAAAACTGCACTTTTCGCGGGAAATTATTCGCCAAGTGGAAAGTGCCATTATTTGACCATTTCAGTTTGAGGTGAAAATTTTTGTTCATCCCTAATGATGATGCAGATCTAGAATATATGCCTCCAGCATCCTTCTCTTGTTCAGATACATATGAAGTATGGGGATAGAAGACTCACACCTAGGCACCTCCTCTATGAGATCCCACCTGGAGCACAACCACAGGCCTGACTGGGAGATACACTATAAGAAGGGCAGCAACTGTGTCAGCAGAGGCATCACGTCTAGCAGCAGGCACAGGCAGCTGACCTGTCCTGCTCTTACTAGTACTGCTCTTTTCTTCCTTCCTTCCCATTCCATTTTTGCCAGTGGGCAAAAGATGTGAACATTTTAAGCTCTAGTTTTAAAGTGGATTTTCCCCACCTCTTCTTGATTGACTCCAGTGTCTTCTGCATTGATCCTGCTGAGCACCTGATGTCAGGAAGCCTTCTCCTTAGCACCCAGACCATGTACCCTCTCCTTCTGGCACAGGATACTCTGCCTCTCCAGGATTCTTTGAATGAGGGCTCTATTCTCCTCGTAGGAGTACTTGGGGTCCAGCAGCCTGTCCTCAACAGCACTACCCTGGGAAGTGTCAGAGCTGTGGCTTTCAGGCCCTGCTTGTGCTGACCCTGAATGTGTGGGGTGCTCCCCAACATCTACCCCTCATCCCATTGGCGGTTTGTCCCTGGCCTCTGTGTGCCTCTCCTTTCTCGGTTACCTTTCCTCCAAGCTGGTCTCCCTCACCCACTCCTTCCCTGACTGGGGATGCCCTGCTCAGCTTTCTCCCTACCATCTCACACCGACTCATACTCTGGCACTCACACAGGTTCTCACATACACACTCGATCACACTCACTCTGTCACTTCCTTGCACTCACTGAATCACACTGTCAAAATAAAAGAGAAAGTTGTATTATGTGAGCAAAACAAAAAAAGATATCTGCGTGTTTGTATGCATGTATGCAAGATGTGCCAACGTGTATGTGTGTCAGCAATAGGCAGCCACAAGGAAGTAAGACTAAAAGCTACTAGGGTAAAGAGTAGAGCAATACATATACAGTGTACAATGTAACCTATATAAGTGAATATACAAGTACCACATTAATACACTTAAGTAAAAAGATATGAAGGCATATGTATTAAAAATAAAGAGTACTCTAGTAAGGAAAATGTGCTGGGGAGAGATGCAGATAACACAGCAGATTACCTGGATGGGGTAGCTGGAGAGTGTAGCAGGCCAATGGCACCCTCTAGTAGGGAGGAAGACCAGCAGCGAAGAGTCCAGGATCAAAAGCCAGAGGTCAGGTAGACAGCAGAATAGTCAAAACATGTAGCCAAGGGTCTAGGGCAGGCAGCACTGGTGCAGAGATCAAACAAGCCAAAGGTTCAAGGGTAGGCAGAATGGATGCGGTGGTCAGACAAGCCAAAAGGTTGAGATACCAATAATACAAGTATCAGGGATAAGAAGAGAGGTTTGCACCACAATAACTTACAATAACTGACCGCCGGATCCTGTCCAAGCGCCATTATATAGGCCTAGAAGGTCTGACATCAGGATGCCAATGGTGACACATGCATGCCGGCATAACATCATGACGCTGGTGCATGCTCTCTAACAAAACAAGATGGATAGGTGCTACTCATATAACTCTTAAACAATCAACTCTTGTGGGGTAAAAGATTTGACTCACCAATTTCTCAGAGGTGCTACACCAGATCAGAGCTCCACCGCTGCATACAGGAATCTCTGACAGTATAACGGCTCAGGAGCTCCCTCCTGATTGGAGTCTTGTTGATGATTACAACGCTCGGACGCAGAGATGATAAAAAATAGCAAAACTTTATTGTTGCATTAAAAAGGCAAACAGTCCAAGAATAGGGGGAGCAGGACACTATTGCATACCATGGATAGTTAGATGCGACCCATTAGACAAGCCAAAGGGTCAAGATTCCAATAATACAAGTATCAGGGATAAGAAGAGAAGTTTGCACCACAATAACTCACAATAACTGAGTGCTAGATCCGGTCCGAGTGCTCTTTACATAGGCCTGGAAGGTCTGTCGTCAGGACGCCAATGGTGACGCATGCACGCTGGAGTAACATCATGGCGTCGACGCATGCAATCTAATGATGAGGAGGCTGTTACAGTATTCAGGCAAAAAAAGACAGACACAAAGATAATATATGACCACCTTTATTAAATATATACAACAATAATGGTATTGGCCCACATATAACCCCAGACACAGGCTGATAGGACCCAAGGTCCCTCCGGAGATGCACACTGTGCTGTGCACTGCACTACTGAGAGTAACCGAGACTAGGGGAGCGTCTCGAGTGGGACAACAGTATGAATGGTATAATATGAGTAAGTCACCATTTCAGTCTGTGATTAGAGGCAACACAGAGCGAGAGCAGACCAGAGCCATGAGGCACCGAGACTACAGGTCAGGCAGTCCAGTAGTGCAGGGAGCGAGTAGGCAGCCAGAGCCACAGGTCAGACAAACTGGGATTACATGGAGCGAGTAGTAGCCATAGCCACAGGAGACAAACCGGGGACTACACAGAGCGAGTAATAGCCAGAGCCACTGGTCAGGCAAACTGGGGACTACATAGAGCGAGTAATAGTCAGAGCCACTGGTCAGGCAAACTGGGGACTACACAGAGCGAGTAATAGCCAGAGCCACTGGTCAAGCAAGCCGGGGTCAACACGGAGCGAGCCCCAGGTCACAACAGATGTGGGTAGTCAGACAAGCCGGGGACATAAACGGAGCGAGTTAGTCAGCCAGAGCCACAGGTCAGAACCTATGTGGCTAGTCAGACAAGCTGGGGTCATATATGAAGCGAGTTCTCAGACAGATACAGGTCACAACAGAGCGCAAAGAGTACATTCTGTCAGTCTCACTCACTGCTATTCTCATAGGTTTCAGTATCTTGTTCTGCCCAGTATTTGTCATTAAATACTGGGTCCTGTCACTTCGCTGTTACCCTTTAGTGGTGTTTCCGTTGCCAGCGCTTGTTTCAGTTCTCCCTGTGAAGCTCTGTGTACCGACCCGGATTGCCTAACTACTCTGCTGTATCTGTTCCTGCCTGTGTAACGACCCGGATTGCCTGACTACTCTACTGTATCTGTTCCTGGCTGTGTACCGACCTGGATTGCCTGACTAATCTGCTGTATCTGTTCCTGCCTGTGTACCGACCCGGCCCGGCTGACGTTCCTGCTCTGTGTACCGACTCGGATTGGCTGACGTTCCTGCTCTGTGTATCGACCCAGATTGGCTGACGTTCCTGCTCCGTGTACCGACCCGGCCTGGCTGACGTTCCTGTTTGGTGTACCGACTGTTTGGCTAGTTCCTGCTCTGCGTACCGGCCCAGTAGGGCTACTGATCCTGATCCGGGAGTGACTTGCCTAGCTCATTGCATTGAAATCATTGGGAAGATAGAATTTCCCCCCACCATGAGGCAAGTTTTCCTTCTTTTCCCACAGGCATAGTATAAAGGTGTGTAAGCTTCCCACAGCATACCATTCTGTGCTTGTTAGAGGAAGAAAAAGCGCACATTTTTCAGCTACAGAAGACAGGCTATGAAAGTGGAGCTGAAATTCAGTTTAGAGAGTCTTTAGGCAGGACATTGGTTGTCTATATTAGAGATCTCTTGGGAACTCGGGGGGGCAGAGGGAGAAAGGAGGTTGACCTCAAATACCCCAACATTATGTGCAACTGACTTGGAAGACAAAGGCTGCCAAAGTGGCTGTTACCTCTGTGCTAGCAGGGTCTGGAGTATGAGAAGGGAGCAAAGGAGATTTACCCCAAATACCCCAAACTTCTTTGTGACTGATTGGGATGACACAGGCATCCATGATCCAAGTTCCTTCTTGATCTGCCTGTTAGAGCTATGCTAGGGAGTCTGGGGGTATGAGAAAGGAACAAAGGAGATTTACCCCAAAAACCCCAACAATTTGTGTGACCGAGTGTCACGGTTTTTTGATGAACACTCAGACCAGATTGGTAAGTTTAAAATGACTTTATTGAGATAAAGATCACACACGTAGTTAGGCCCCTGTGCCCATACAAACAGAACATAAATACAGGTATATAGAGTAATAGCAAGCCAATAATAGAAATATATGCTTGGATGAAAACAATCACTGGCAACGGAGGTTCTGGCTTGAACTGGACAGGCAGCAGGCAAAGCAGTACGAGAACTGACCACAGGACCTTGGTGACAGATGGTCAAAGAGGAAATGACTGGCACAACCCAGACGCCTGGGAAGCACAGAACCCTGAGGAGCGAGGCAACACTACTGGCACAAACCAGACGCCTGGGAGGCACAGAACCCAGAGAGGTGAGGCAACACTATAGGCACAACCCAGACGCCTGGGAGGCACGGAACCCAAAGGAGTGAGGCAACACTGACCCTGGCACTGGATACTGGTAGACTGAGGCATCTCTCACAAGCAAGCCCTACAACGCTAGAGGTGGATCATAATGCAAGTGGATATATATATCGAGGCAACCAGTGTCCCTCACACTGAGGATGGTAACAACAGAACGCTGGCTCTTGAGCCCAAGGCTACTGCAGAGTGGTATATGCACAACCCTACCTGGAAGATCCAGGCACACAAAGGGTCAATAGGTAACGCCCAGTGATATACTGCAACTCCTGAAGGGAGTGACCCCAACGCTGTAAGGGAGGTGGACACAGAGAGATCAGAGTAACACAGTCAGTGCTATGAACACTGTACCGGTACTTCGCGTGTGCACACCGCCAGAGTCAGTTAAGAGAGTAGCTAAAGCATAATAGTGCCACACGGCGCACACCGACTAGCATAACAGCAAGGCACAGCAAGGATAGCTGGACAAACGGAGGAAACCAAGCTGTAAGCTAGGCACGGATGGCAACAGAGTGTTAATATGCTAGACACAGACTGTAACGGAATAAGTACACAGCCTGGTATGGTCAGTAACGGAGCGGGTTCTCAGACAGATAAGTCAGCAACGAAGAGGGTTCTCAGCCAGAAGTAGTCAGCAACGGAGCGGGTTCTTAGCCAGATACGGTCAGCAACGGAGCAGGTTCTCAGCCGGATACAGTCAGTAACGGAGCAGGTCCTCAGCCAGATACGGTCAGCAATGGAGCGGGTTCTCAGCCAGATACGGTATCACCCGTGATTGCTGCCTTTCTTTGTCAGTTACCTGAAGGGGGCTCTCCATTGGCTGTCTGCCTTCAGCCCACCCTGCATTGCCTATTTAGACTGAGCTTGGGCACCCTTTGGTTGCCCTTTCGTGTTGTCTCTATGCTGCTTGCATTTGCATTGAGTTCCTGAGCTTCCTGGGCCATTTCTCTGTTCCTGCTCGTCTGTGATTGCCAGAGTTCCTGCTCACCAGTTCCCTGGTTCCTGAATCCATTTCTGATCCGGATGAGGTTGCTGTTCCTGCTGCTGTTTCCTGCCACCATTCCTGATCCGGTTGACTGCCCGTAGATCTGTTTCCTGTCCATCCTCGGCTGGGTTCCTGCTCCTGGATCGCCTGCAGTCTGCTTGTCTCCTTCAGTCGCCAGGCGACATTTTCATTCACTTGTTCCTCTCTCCGGTACGCGGGTACTGGTTCGCTCCACATACAACCGGCTGCCGTCGCACCGGTAGAGATCTTGGTTATTCCAGTACGCTGCAATTGAAGCTATTGACGACAGACGGCAGACCCTTAGAACCTGCACAGGTTACCTTTGAAACAATGCCATTATCTATGACCATTGGGGCACTTCACAAGGAGGAACAACAGTTCCAGCTTATCAGTTCTCCACACTACGCAGTCATTCTGGGATTTCCTTGGTTACAGCTTCATAATCCACAGTTTGATTGGCAAAAGTGTGAAATCTCTGCTTGGTCTCAGTATTGTATGGAGCATTGCGTATCCCACCTGGTTAAGATCTTGTGTACCTCCCCTTCACTTCCAGATGAGTATCAACAGTTCAGTGATGTATTCAGTAAGGGAGAAGCTGGCACCCTACCCCAGCACAGATCTTATGGCTGCAGTATTGATTTGCCTCCGGGGGTGGTGCCCCCTAGGGGGCGCACGTATCCATTGTCGTGTGATGAATACCATGCTATGGAGGAATACATTTCTGATGCCCTTAAGAGAGGGATCATAAGGAAATCCACCTCTCCAGCTGGGGCTGGATTCTTTTTTGTAAAGAAGAAAAATGGCGAACTGAGACCATGCATTGATTACGGTGGCCTAAACAAACTTATGTCTAAAAATGCTTATCCGATACCACTCATCACCGAGTTATTTGACAGGCTAAAGGGTTCCTCAATCTTTACTAAAATGGACTTGTGAGCTGCTTATAACTTGATTCGGATCAGAGCTGCCTTTAACACTAGATCTGGGCACTATGAGTATCTAGTCATGCCGTTTGGTCTCTGTAACGCACCCACAGTATTTCAAGAATTAATCAATGATATCCTCAGGGATATGTTGCAGTCCTGTGTGGTTGTCTACTTGGACGACATACTCATTCATTCTGGAAATATGTCACAACACATTAAAGACGTCTCTGAGGTGTTGTTCCGCCTACGTAAAAACAAATTATTTTGCAAATTGGAAAAATGCGAGTTTCACAAAACCAGTGTGCCATTCTTGGTGTTTGTTATTGGCAAAGAAGGCATTGCCATGGATGGGGATAAACTAGCAGCAGTTTTGCAATGGCCACGGCCCAAGGGTCTAAAAGCTATTCAGCGATTTCTGGGTTTCGCTAATTATTATAGGAAGTTTATTAAGAACTTCTCTACAATTGTTAAACCATTGTCTGACCTTACGCACAAGGGTGCTAACCCATCTCAATTGTCGGTGGCTGCGGAGGATGCCTTTGAGAAATTGAAATCCGCTTTTGTTAATGCTCCTGTGTTATCCCACCCCAACCCATCTCTCCCGTTCACATTGGAGGTTGATGCCTCAGAGATTGGGGTTGGGGCAGTACTTTCTCAACGACCTGTTAAAGGAGGAATTCTCAGACCATGTGGGTTTTTCTCCAAAAAGTTGTCCGGGGCTCAAAGTTATTACGAGATACGTGACAGAGAATTACTGGCCATTATTCTTGCCCTGAAGGAATGGCGTCACCTACTAGAGGGCACAAAAAAACAGTCTTAATTCTGACTGACCACAAAAACTTGACCTATGTCTCTGAGGCTAAAAGACTGTCCTCACGCCAGGCCAGGTGGGCACTGTTCCTTTCTCGATTCAATTTTATTGTATCTTACTTGCCGGTGTCTAAGAATGTTAGGGCTGACGCCCTGTCAAGACAATTTGAGCCCAAGACTGACAGAGACGAGGTGCCAGCACCTATTATTCAGCCTGTCTGGATATTGGCTACACTACGTACTAGTATCACTTCACCACTAGGGGAAGATATATTGGCCTCCCAGGCTTCTGCTCCCCCAGAAACCCCAGTGGGCAAGTGTTTTGTTGATGTGCCATTCCGCACTCGATTGCTTGAGACATATCATTCCTCTAAAGCTGCAGGACATATTGGCAGAGATCAATTGTTATATATTCAGGCCCAGTTAGGGGTGGCATTTGCCTGGGGTGGCATTTGCCAGGGGTAGCAGTTGGCACCTTTCTCAAAGTACAGCTTTATCTAAGTACTGAGAGTTAGGCAAGAGAAATAATATGTTAATATCTATCCAGTATGCTGCAATGTATGCTCTATGAAGACAGTCTTCTAACAACTTTCTCATCTTCCTTACAGGTATGTGTTTCCCATCCAGTCTGCTTAAAAATCTTGTGCTGTAACCCAACTGCTTATTAACTATACAGTCTCCTGGTATGTGTTTCCCATCCAGTCTGCTTAAAAATCTTGTGCTGTAACCCAACTGCTTATTAACTATACAGTCTCCTGGTATGTGTTTCCCATCCAGTCTGCTTAAAAATCTTGTGCTGTAACCCAACTGCTTATTAACTATACAGTCTCCTGGTATGTGTTTCCCATCCAGTCTGCTTAAAAATCTTGTGCTGTAACCCAACTGCTTATTAACTATACAGTCTCCTGGTATGTACTAATCTACCCTTCACCTGGAACTCCAATCTCATCCATTCTCCCTCTCTCCAATCTCATCCAGTCTCCCTCTACCATTTAACCCCTTGTTGCATGTACTAATCTAAATTAGCCATTTTGACCCCCTGTTCCAGTCTCCATATTGCCTTCCTCCCCCATTCCTCTCCTATATCTCTCTGTGTCTGTTTCTTATCAGAGATTTAATGGTGTCACACCTGAACGCACTCAGAGCTCTTCCATCCCAAAACAATTTGTAATTTGGAAATCCCTCAGTCAGTCATTCAGTGTTCTTAGGGACTCCAGTTAGTATATATTCAGGCCCAGTTAGGGGTGGCATTTGCCTGGGGTGGCATTTGCCAGGGGTAGTAGTTGGCACCTTTCTCAAAGTACAGCTTTATCTAAGTACTGAGAGTTAGGCAAGAGAGTTGGACAAGAGAGAGACAGCTACTGCAACCACCTAAAGACAAGAGGCAAGTAAACAGGCTGAATTCAGAATGAAGAAACAGTCATTTTCACCAAGCACTGACATTTGCTTCCTCTACTGAAACTACTGACCACCTGATGCAAGAAACCAGGATTTCCAGTCACCATTAACCACTACAACTTCTGCCTCTCCTGATCATCATTGGACTACTTCATTTAACCCTGCACTGATTCCTACCCTCACCAAGTACTTTGCAGTTCTGCTACTGACTCTCCTCACCATCCCTGGCACCTATACCCTCTGCTCCGTGGATTGACCCTTGACTGCCAAGTCATCTGTACTCTCCTGGATTACTGACTGTTGCACATCTCTATTGCCCCATTCATTAACCCAACTATGGGCAAATTAACTCCTTGTTTTGTCATCGCCATTCTCACCTGCATAAGACTCTCCTCCTCCTGTGTCCACATTAAGTGTCACGCCATTCACATTGCACCCTCAATTCTTCACTCACCACTTCTCTGCTCCCATGAACTTTTTTCATTCCTCCGCTCCCTATCACCACCATCTCCTTCTACCCCTGCAAAAAAGCACCACTGCTTCAAATCTCACTCTCACCTTATGTCCCTGTCCCTTCTCCTCCTACTTGCTGCAGGTGACATCTCACCTAACCCAGGCCCCCCTTCCATTCTCTCTTGGACCACAGAACCCACTCACACACGCAACACTCACAATCTAATAACCGTACCCCGTCACCTAACCTCCTCCCCCCCTTTTTGTTTTGGTCTCTGGAACGCCCGCTCTGTGTGTAACAAACTAACAGCTGTTCATGATCTGTTCATTTCTCACTCCCTAAACCTCCTTGCCATCACTGAAACTTGGCTCACATCATCAGACACTGCCTCCACTGCCGCACTCTCATATGGAGGCCTTCAATTCACACACACACCGAGGCCTGGCAACAGGCAGGGAGGAGGAGTAGGCATCCTGCTGCCCCCTAACCATATATTTCAGGTACTCCCCACTGTTCCCTCTCTTTCCTTCCCTACATTTGAAGCTCACACACTTCGCCTCTTCTCTCCCCTCCCCCTGCGTGTCGCTGTCATATACAGGCCACCTGGTCCCACTGCACAATTCCTTGATCACTTCACCTCCTGGCTCCCTCACTTCATGTCCTCTGATGTCCCTACTCTCATCATGGGTGACTTCAACATCCCTATAGATAATCACAACACCCCCCCTGCCCTCAGACTCCTCTCCTTAACAACCTCCTTAGGCTTATCGCAGTGGACCAGCTCTCCCACACACAGTGATGGTCACTCCCTCGACTTGATCTTCACTAACCTCTGCTCGGTCTCCAACTTCTCTAATGTCCCCTTTCCCCTCTCTGACCACCACCTCCTCACCGGTAACCTCATCATACCACGCAAACCCATCACCCCCGCCACAATCAAGCGCATGCGGAGAAATCTACATTCTCTTGATAAGCAACAATTTTCCACCTCCCTGCAGCCTATCCTCAACCCCATCCTCACACTTACTTGCCCAGACAAAACTACTGCTCTCTACAACAGCACTCTCACTTCAGCCCTTGACATCGCTGCACCTGCAACTCCACGCCACCCACGCACAACCCCACTACAACCCTGGCACACAAGACTAACGCGATACCTCCAAAGGTGCTCACGCACTGCTGAAAGGCACTGGAGGAAATCGCGCTCCACAGCCGACTTCACACACTACAAATTCATTCTCCGTTCGTATAGCTCTGCCCTTTCCCTGGCTAAACAGTCATTCTTCTCCTCTCTAATCTTTCCTCCAACCCCAAACGCCTTTTCTCAACCTTCACATCTCTTCTAAACCCACCAACACAAACACCTTCCACTAACTTCTCTGCCCAAGATCTCGCCAACCACTTCAAGAACAAGATTGAATCTATCAGACATGACATTTCATCACTACCACCCCCACCCAGCCAGCCCAGCCCTGTCGCCTCTCCCACATACACACTAAGCTCCTTCCCACCTGTCACTGAGGATGAAGTCTCCCTTCTCCTCACTCGCTCAAACCTAACCACATGCCCTCTCGACCCAATCCCATCTCAGCTCACCCAAGAACTCTCCCCTCTACTAACTCCAATCCTTACTCACTTATTCAACCTCTCTTTGTCAACCGGCACCTTCCCATCCTCTTTCAAACATGCACTGATCACTCCCATCCTAAAAAAACCCTCCCTGGACCCAAACTCATTGTCAAATTACCGGCCAATTTCCCTACTCCCGTTTGCCTCCAAGCTTCTCGAGCGCCTTGCATATAACCGGCTCACTAAATTCCTCTGCTCCCATTCCCTGCTAGATCCCTTGCAATCCGGATTCCGCCCTCATCACTCCACTGAGACTGCCCTCACTAAAGTGGCCAATGACTTGCTCTCAGCCAAGTATAAAGGCCACTACTCCCTACTCATTCTTTTGGACCTGTCAGCCGCATTTGACACAGTCGATCACCCACTCCTCCTCCAAGCCCTCCACTCCCTAGGCCTCTGCGACACTGCACTCTCCTGGTTTTCATCTTATCTCTGCAACTGCTCCTTCAGTGTTTCATACTCCGGCTCCACTTCCCCACCCCTCCCACTGTCTGTTGGTGTGCCCCAAGGATCAGTACTGGGACCCTTGCTCTTCTCAATCTACATGCTTCCCTTGGAAAACTAATAAACTCCTTTGGGTTTCACCATCATCTCTATGCTGATGACACCCAAATATATCTTTCCTCCCCAGACCTCTCTCCTTCCCTCCTGTCCCGAGTGTCTGACTGTCTGTCTGCTGTGTCTTCCTGGATGTCCTCCCATCAACTCAAACTTAACCTTAGCAAAACTGAACTAATTCTCTTCCCTCCATCTACAACCAGCCTTATCCCAAACATTACCCTCACCGTTAACAACACTTCCATCACACCAACCCCTACAGCACGCTGCCTGGGGATCACATTTGACTCTGCCCTATCCTTCATTCCTCACATCCAGTCAATCTCCAACTCATGCCGCCTCCACCTCCGCAACATCTCTAGAATCCGACCCTTTCTCACAGAAGACACTACCAAAATTCTAATCCAAACACTCATCATGTCCCGTCTTGACTACTGTAACTCTTTACTAATTGGCCTGCCTCTCACCCGACTAACCCCGCTACAGTCCATAATGAACTCTGCTGCAAGACTAATCTACCTCACTCATCGCTTCTCTAACACCACACCCCTCTGTCAGTCCCTACACTGGCTCCCGTTAGCATACAGAGTAAAATTCAAAACTCTGGTGCTAACTTATAGAGCCCTCACTAACACTGCACCCCCCTATATTTCATCTCTCATTTCCAAGTATACTCCCGCCCGCCATCTTCGCTCTGCACATGACCTTCTGCTCTCCACATCTCTCATCACATCCTCCCACTCCCGCCTACAGGACTTCTCCCGTGCTGCACCTGAGCTGTGGAATTCCCTCCCCCGCCCCATCAGACTCTCCCCCAGCCTTCAAATCTTCAGACGCTCCCTGAAGACTCACCTCTTCAGGGAGGTCTATCAACTGCCTCCATAAACATCATCACCAAGATTCACCCCTTGCACGGAGTACTGCACTCAATGGCACTTCTCACTCCCACCCACTGACTGGCAGTTCATGTGGCAGGAGGCACTTAAACGCAATAGCACTTACTCCTTCTGTATCAAACCTACCTTCCTCTAGACTGTAAGCTCTCACGAGCAGGGCCCTCTGATCCTCCTGTTCTACACATCTGATTGTACTATTTAATACCTCTGTATGTCTATTCCCCAATTGTACAGCGCTGCGGAATTAGTTGGCGCTATATATATAAATAAAGAATAATAATAAATGGTCTCTCTCACAGGTCTTCTGGTGGCCTTCTATGAGGGCAGATTGTGCTGATTTTACGAATGCCTGTGCCACCTGTGCCCGTGCTAAGAGCCCTAGACACCTCCCGGTGGGCCTACTCCAGCCGGTACCTAATGGTGAAGGTCCCTGGTCCCACATTTCAATTGATTTCATGGGACAACTGCCAGTGTATAGAGGGTATTCCTTTATACTGATGGTGGTGGACAGGTTTTCTAAAATGGCTCATTTTGTGCCCCTCTGTGGCCTTCCCTCTGCTAAAGAATTAGCGGTGGTTTTCGCCAAGGAAGTATTTCGGTTGCATGGAGTACCCAGAGTGCTGGTGTCCGACTGGGGGAGCCAGTTTGTATCTAGATTTTGGAGGGCATTTTGTGAACAGATGGGCATACAATTGTCCTTTTCCTCTGCTTACCACCCCCAGACCAATGGGGCCGCTGAGCGTGCCAATCAAGGATTGGAGCAATTCTTGCTCTGTTTCATTACTGACCATCATGATAATTGGGCCGACCTGTTGCCCTGGGCAGAGTTCGCCAGGAACTGTGG
The DNA here is from genome assembly GCA_037306005.1 of Rhinophrynus dorsalis. Taxonomy (NCBI): domain Eukaryota; kingdom Metazoa; phylum Chordata; class Amphibia; order Anura; family Rhinophrynidae; genus Rhinophrynus; species Rhinophrynus dorsalis. Next base: position 581,110,946 of record CM074718.1, read on the forward strand.
GGTTAACTCCTCATCCGGGAGCTCCCTGTTTCTGATTAATTATGTTTGCTCCCAGATTCCTTTCAGTTGCAGCAGATTCCAGCTCTGGATGAACATATCGAGCGACTCCGTTCCACATGGACACAGGTTCAGAGGGCACTCAGTCAGTCCTTCCAGTGCCATCAGCGCCATGCTAATCGTAGACGGCTATCAGCGGTTTCCTTTCAGGTTGGGGACAGAGTGTGGCTTTCCTTCAGAAATCTTAAACTTCAAGTCCCGTCTAATAAATTGGCTCCTCGATTCATTGGTCCTTTTAGGGTGATTCGCAAGATTAACCCTGTCTCGTATGCTTTGGACGTTTCTGCGTCCATGCGTATTCATAATTTGTTCCATGTCTCTCTCCTCAAACCTCTGGTATGCAACCGTTATAATACCAACCCTGTGGTGCCAGGACCTATAGAGGTTGAAGGTCAGGAGGAGTATGAAGTTCAGAGTATCATTGATTCCTGCAGACTTAGAGGAAAAGTGCAGTATTTGGTGCACTGGAAGGGTTATGGTCCTGAAGAACGATCCTGGGTAGATAGTAAGGACCTTCATACTCCCAAATTACTGCAAATTTTCCATTCTAAGTACCCTCAGAAACCGAGACCCTCTTCTAGGAGAGGGGGTCTTTGAGAGGGGGTTACTATCACTGTGCCCGTGATTGCTGCCTTTCTTTGTCAGTTACCTGAAGGGGGGTTTCCATTGGCTGTCTGCCTTCAGCCCACCCTGCATTGCCTATTTAGACTGAGCTTGGGCACCCTTTGGTTGCCCTTTCATGTTGTCTCTATGTTGCTTGCATTTGCATTGAGTTCCTGAGCTTCCTGGGCCATTTCTCTGTTCCTGCTCGTCTGTGATCGCCAGAGTTCCTGCTCACCAGTTCCATGGTTCCTGCATCTGTTCCTGATCCGGTTGAGGTTGCTATTCCTGCTGCTGTTTCCTGCCACCGTTCCTGATCCGGTTGACTGCCCGTAGATCTGTTTCCTGTCCATCATCGGCTGGGTTCCTGCTCCTGGATCGCCTGCAGTCTGCTTGTCTCCTTCAGTCGCCTGGCGACATTTTCATTCACTGGTTCACTCCACATACAACCGGCTGCCGTTGCACCGGTAGAGATCTTGGTTATTCCAGTACGCGGGTACTGGTTCGCTCCACATACAACCGGCTGCCGTTGCACAGGTAGAGATCTTGGTTATTCCAGTACGTGGGAACTGGTTCGCTCCACATACAACCGGCTGCCATTGCACCGGTAGAGATCTTGGTTATTCCAGTACGCAGGTACTGGTTCGCTCCACATACAACCGGCTGCTGTCGCACCGGTAGAGATCTTGGTTATTCCAGTACGCGGGTACTGGCTCGCTCTACATACAACAGGCTGCTGTTGCACAGGTAGATATTTTGGTTAATCCAGTACGCGGGTACTGGTTCGCTCCATTACCAACCGGCTGCTGTTGCACCGGTAGTGATCTTGGTTATTCCAGTACGCGGGTACTGGTTCGCTCCTCAGACAACCGGCTGCTCTGCACCGATAGAGATCTTGGTTTCTCCAGTACGCAGGTACTGGTTCGCTCCACATTACCGGGTGCTGTCTCAGCGGTAGAGATCTGGGTTACTCCAGTATGCGGGTACTGGTTCTCTTCACGTATATACCGGTTGCTCATTGTCATCTATAGCACCGGTACTGGTTGTGTTACTCCAGTATGAGGGTACTGGTTCGGTCCGTGTTTACCGGCTGCTGTTCAGTCCTAGACAGTTCCAGAGATCCTCCTGTCACTCCAGTACGCGGGTACTGGTTTGCTCAATGTAACCGGTTGCTGTTCAGTCCTAGACAGCACCAGTTGATTGGTTGTTTTCCCCAGTACGCGGGTACTGGTTCGCTCCTTGTATTTACCGGCTTCTTGTTGCAATATCTGTCTGCACCGGTCGAGACTGTGTCTCCGCTGCACTTATACTGGTTTGCTTCAGCACTACTGACTATCCTGTGGGCCTCAGTCGATCATCCTAGGTGACTGGTCTATCCACCTAGCCAGTCACCGAGGCCATAGCTGCTGCCATCCTGTCCCGCAGTCCAGGCTGCCTTGCCCGGTATATTGATAAGGCCGGTAGAACCTATTCCTCTGCTTTCCAACTTTGGGTTGCCTTACCCAGTATTGGCAAGGCCGGTAAAGCCTCCATCCTTGCTGTTTCAGTCCCAAGGCTGCCTTGCCCGGTATATTGGCAGGGCCGGTAGAGCCTACACTATTCATTGTACCAGTCTCCAGGCTGCATTGTCCGGTATATTGGCAAGGCCGATAGAGCTTATCCTATTCTCTGTACCAGTCTCCAGGCTGCCTTGCCCGGTATATTGGCAAGGCCGGTAGAGCCTATACCTTTCGATGTCCGAGCCTCCTGGCTGCATTGCACGGTATATTGGTAAGGCTGGTAGAACCTTGTCCATCTTGTGCCACCTAAGGTTCTCATTCATTGTACCAATACTAATGCTACTTTGTAAATCGCTATGTTATATGTGTATGCTTCCCAATAGGGTTATCTTAAACTTTTCAATAAAGTTGTGTTTTTACCTAAGTCTGTGTCTGAGAGTCTTAACAAACCGTGACATACGGTCAGCAACGGAGCAGGTTCTCAGCCAGCTACAGTCAGCAACGGAGCAGCAGTAATACAGTACACTCAGGAACGTAGTCAGGCAGGCCAGGTCATACACAATCAGCAATAACGGAGCAAAAGTCAGGAACTAGTACACCACGAAAGGGCACCATAGTGTACACATAACAAAGGTTATAAAGGCTACTGGTGCTAGTGGTGTTGGAATGTTTGGTGGGACCTTGAAAAAGTGCATCTTTCTTGTAAGGACATGGATCCCCATCATTTATTACACATGCTGCAACAACCATGGCTACAGTCAGTTTTTGGACTGCAACTTTACTTGCATGTCCCTGCACTGCAATACACCCACGAATTGAACTCAGCAAATTCTGCATGTAAATAAGTAAACCACATATTCCAAATTACAGTTTATAAAACTCTTTTTGTCATAAGTAGTGATGAGCGAGCATGCTCGGCCGAAGCTCGGTTCGGCTCGAGCATCGCTCTGCTCGGCACATGGCGGTACTCGTACGAGTACCGCATGTGCTCACCCGCCATGTTCGGGTCTCCTCCCCGCACGTTTCGCGGCTGCTGCGCAGCCAATAAACGTGCGGGGAGGCTCTGACATCAGTGTAATGCCAGCAGCCATGTTGGCTGCTGGCATTACACTGATTGGCTGGCCAGAACCCGTGATCGGGTGCTGTATAGCACCTGACCAGCGAGTTTGGCTCAGTCTTAGCCAGGGAGAGATGAGGATAGGAAGGGAAAGTCAGTGTAGGGAGAAGAAAAGTGTGTTTGAACAACATAAAGACCCAAAAGTCCTTTTTAGGACTATTGTGTGTGACGGCAGCAGTTATATTTTGTTTGGGGGGGCAGAGATTTAAAAAAAAAAACGTCACATATTCCGTTCACTGTGCCTAGCCGCAGATTAGCAGCACATTCTGTTTAGTGTGCAAAGTTGCAGATTAGCAGCACATTCTGGTTAGTGTGCAAAGTTGCAGATTAGCAGCACATTCTTTTTAGTGTGCAAAGTTGCAGATTAGCAGCACATTCTGTTTAGTGTGCAAAGTGTAAAAAATAAAAGTCACATATTCCGTTCACTGTGCCTAGCCGCAGATTAGCAGCACATTCTGTTTAGTGTGCAAAGTTGCAGATTAGCAGCACATTCTGTTTAGTGTGCAAAGTGTAAAAAATAAAAGTCACATATTCCGTTCACTGTGCCTAGCCGCAGATAAGCAGCACATTCTGTTTAGTGAGCAAAGTTGCAGATTAGCAGCACATTCTGTTTAGTGTGCAAAGTGTAAAAAATAAAATTCACATATTCCGTTCACTGTGCCTAGCCGCAGATAAACAGCACATTCTGTTTAGTGTGCAAAGTTGCAGATTAGCAGCACATTCTGTTTAGTGTGCAAAGTGTAAAAAATAAAAGTCACATATTCCGTTCACTGTGCCTAGCCGCAGATAAGCAGCACATTCTGTTTAGTGTGCAAAGTTGCAGATTAGCAGCACATTCTGTTTAGTGTGCAAAGTGTAAAAAATAAAAGTCACATATTCCGTTCACTGTGCCTAGCCGCAGATAAGCAGCACATTCTGTTTAGTGTGCAAAGTTGCAGATTAGCAGCACATTCTGTTTAGTGTGCAAAGTGTAAAAAAAAAAGTCACATATTCCGTTCACTGTGCCTAGCCGTAGATTAGCAGCACATTCTGTTTAGTGTGCAAAGTTGCAGATTAGCAGCACATTCTGTTTAGTTTGCAAAGTGTAAAAAATAAAAGTCACATATTCCGTTCACTGTGCCTAGCCGCAGATAAGCAGCACATTCTGTTTAGTGTGCAAAGTTGCAGATTAGCAGCACATTCTGTTTAGTGTGCAAAGTGTAAAAAATAAAAGTCACATATTCCGTTCACTGTGCCTAGCCGCAGATAAGCAGCACATTCTGTTAAGTGTGCAAAGTTGCAGATTAGCAGCACATTCTGTTTAGTGTGCAAAGTGTAAAAAATAAAAGTCACATATTCCGTTCACTGTGCCTAGCCGCAGATTAGCAGCACATTCTGTTTAGTGTGCAAAGTTGCAGATTAGCAGCACATTCTGTTTAGTGTGCAAAGTGTAAAAAATAAAAGTCACATATTCCGTTCACTGTGCCTAGCCGCAGATAAGCAGCACATTCTGTTTAGTGTGCAAAGTTGCAGATTAGCAGCACATTCTGTTTAGTGTGCAAAGTGTAAAAAATAAACGTCACATATTCCTTTCACTGTGCCTAGCCGCAGATTAGCAGCACATTCTGTTTAGTGTGCCTAGCCGCAGATTAGCGTCACATTCTGTTTAGTGTGCAAAATCATAAATTAACGTCACATATTCCGTTCACTGTGCCTAGACGCAGATTAGCGGTACATTCTGTTTAGTATGCCTAGCCGCAGATTAGCGGCACATATTCCGTGTAATATGAAGAAGGCGGGTAAAAAGGGACAGGGAAGTGGACGTGATCCTGATAGTTCAGGGCGCGGGTCAGGACGCGTAGAAACTGTGCCTGGTGCCAGAGCACAAGAAAGAAAGACATCCACCATACCTAGCTTCATGTCTCAGTTTACAGGGCGTCACAGGACATCACTCTCGAGGTCAGACCACTGCGAACAGGTGGTCGGTTGGATTTCAGCTGATACTGCTTCCAGTCGGTTAAGCACCACCCTGTCTTCCACCAAGTCCACTCTCAGTATCCAAGAGTCTGGTCAACATAATCCTCACCGTGATCATCCTTCCTCCCACCATAGAGGGTCTGGCCAAAGAAGTGATCCCACACTGGGATATAGTGAGGAGCTCGTCTCATCACCAATCCTTCATTTGAACCTCTCTCCAAGCACGCTTGCAGAGGAACATGACATCTTGTGCCCTGATTCACAACCTCTAGAGGGTACCCAATCACAAGAAGATGACAGAGGGGAACGGCATTTAAGGTCAAAGGAAGTGGATGATGATAATGAGACACAGTTGCCATCAAATCAACCACTATTACTGTCTCAAGACCTTGATGAGGAGGATGATACACAGTTGTCAATGACTGAGTATGTGGTGGGATCAAGAAATGAGGAGGATGATCAGAGTGAGGAAGTGGAGGAGGACTTGGTGGACGATGAGGTGACTGACCCCACCTGGGAAGGTGGAGAGCCGAGCGATGACAGCAGTCCTGAGGGTGAGCCATCTGCAGCACCGCAACAGGCTGGAAGAGGCAGTGGTGTGGCTAAAGAAAGAAGGCGGACCGCACCAAACTGGCCCGCAAATGTTCCACGGAGCACCCCCTTGCGTAAATCTCCCTTGCCAAGGGCTAGGTGTTCCGCGGTATGGCGTTTTTTTAAGGAAAGTGCGGACGACAAAAAAATTGTAGTTTGCAACCTGTGCCACACCAGAATGAGCCGAGGCATGAACACTAGAAACCTCACCACCACCAGCATGATCCGACACATGGCATCCAAGCACCGTAATAAGTGGGAGGAACGCGCAGGCCCGCATACCTCCCGCCCTGCACCTGTACCATCTGAAGCACCATCAGCGACCACATCCACTTCCCTGTCCCAGCGCAGCATCCAAATGTCGTTACCCCAGGCATTTGAGCGCAAGCGAAAATACCCAGCCACCCACCCACAGGCCATAGCACTAACCTCACACCTTTCCAAATTACTGGCCATCGAAATGCTGCCATTTAGGCTTGTGGAGACTGAGTCCTTCCGCAGCCTGATGGCAGCAGCTGTCCCTCGGTACGCAGTCCCCAGCCGCCACTACTTTTCCCGGTGTGCCGTCCCCGCATTACACCACCATGTGTCCCGTAACATCACCCGTGCCCTGACCAACGCAGTTACTGGGAAGGTCCACTTAACGACTGACACATGGACAAGTGCTTGTGGCCAGGGACGCTACATTTCCCTGACGGCACACTGGGTGAATGTCGTGGAGGCTGGGAGCGACTCGGACCCTGGGATGGCACAGGTGCTACCCACGCCGAGGATTGCGGGCCCTACCTCCATCAGGGTTTCCACCAGCACCTACGTTATTGGCTCCTCCTCCTCCGTTTCCACCTCCGAATTCTCTGCGCGCAGCGCCACTCACCCATCAGCCGGTAGCTGGAAGCAGTGTAGCACTGCAGTGGGGAAGCGTCAACAGGCCGTGCTGAAGCTGATCTGCCTTGGGGACAAACAGCACACTGCCTCAGAGCTGTTGCAGGGGATTAGTCACCAGACCGAGCAGTGGCTCTCGCCACTCAACCTGCAACCAGGCATGGTTGTGTGTGATAATGGGCGTAACTTGGTGGCGGCTTTGGAGCTCGGCAAGCTCACACACGTACCATGCCTAGCGCATGTATTTAATTTAGCGGTTCAGCGATTTCTAAAAACCTACCCCAATTTGCATGATCTCTTGACCAAGGTGCGCCGCGTGTGTGCACATTTCCGTAAGTCATCAACAGCTTCAGCCGGCCTGTTGAAGCTGCAGCAGCGCTTACAATTGCCAGCTCACCGGCTGCTGTGTGACGTGAGCACGCGCTGGAACTCCACCTTCCACATGTTGGCCCGGCTTTGTGAGCAGCAGACGGCAGTAGTGGAGTACCAGCTGTTACACGGTCGTCGCCTCTCCGTTCAACTTCCTCTAATCAGAAGTGAGGAGTGGGAATGGATGTCAGACCTCTGTGAGGTTTTACGCAATTTTGAGGAATCGACACAGATGGTGAGCGGCGATAACGCTATTATCAGTGTAACCATCCCACTTCTGTGTCTACTGAAACGCTCGCTGCTCACAATTAAAACCGACGCTTTGCATGTGGAAGAGGTGGAAATGCGGGAGGAAGAGCTTACACAAGGTGATAGCCAGAGCACCCTCACTTCGTCTTCTCAGCGACAATTGGAGGAGGCGGAGGAGGAGGAGGAGGAGGAGGAAGACACGGTTGCCTCCGCTACAGAGGGTAGCCATGGAACTTTAGTTCCATCTCTTCAGCGTGGGTGGGCAGAAGAGGAGGAAGAGGATGAGGAGATTGAGAGTCATCCTCCTGGTGAGGACAGCGAAATCTTGCCTGTTGGTACTCTGGCACACATGGCTGACTTTATGTTAGGCTGCCTTTCCCGTGACCCACGCGTTATACGCATTTTAGACAACACGGATTACTGGGTGTTCACCCTTCTGGACCCCCGCTACAAAGAGAATTTCTCATCTCTCATTCCTCTGGTGGAGAGGACAAGCAAAATGGTGCAATACCAGAAGGTTCTTGTTGAAAAATTGCTCCAAAATTTTCCATCTGACAACGCTGGCGGCAGAGTACGTGCTACCTTGGCCAACCGAGAAGGGGAGAAAAGGGGAGCACACAGCAGTTCCGACAAAGGCAGGGCAACACTCTCCAAGGTGTGGGACACCTTCATGACACCCCGCCAGCACCCTCACCCTGATGCGCAGCCTAGTGTCACAAGGAGGGAAAAGTTTTGGAAGATGGTGAAGGAGTACATAGCAGACCGTGTCAGCGTCCTCAATGATCCCTCTGTGCCTTACAACTACTGGATGTCCAAGCTGGACACGTGGTATGAACTGGCACTCTACGCCTTGGAGGTGCTGGCCTGCCCTGCCGCCAGCGTTCTGTCTGAGCGGGTATTTAGTGCTGCTGGTGGCATCATAACAGATAAGCGTATCCGCCTTTCCACCGAAAATGCTGATAGGTTGACACTTATAAAAATGAACAAGGCCTGGATTTCCCCTGACTTCTCCACTCCACTGGAGGAAAGCCCCGGGTGAACATAAAGTGACTTTATATATGTTATTTACAATGATGGGAATACTCTGTATTCCCATTCACCCCTTCCACCCAAAAAACGGGTATATGGTTGACTCTCTTCCATATACCCTGTGATATAATTTTTATATAGGGCCAGCTCACCAGCGGGCCCTGTGATATAATTTTTATATAGGGCCAGCTCACCAGCGGGCCCTGTTTGACAACTTTTTGTATAGGTCAGCTCACCAGCGGGCCTTCTTATATAATGTTTTATTGGGTCAGCTCTCTAGCGGGCCCTCTCATATAATGTTTTATAGCGTCAGCTCACTAGCGGGCCTTCGCATATAATGTTTAGGATGGTCAGCTCCGCAGCAGACCCTCACACATAATGTTTTAGATGGTCGGCTCAGCGCACGTTTCCCTCTTAATCATGGCCCCAGTTCAGAAAAATCGAGGAAATTTTGTGCAGAATTTGCCTCTGCGCACGTTTCCCTCTTAATCATGGCCCCAGTTCAGAAAAATCTATGAAATTTTTTGCAGAATTTGCCTCTGCGCACGTTTCCCTCTTAATCATGGCCCCAGTTCAGAAAAATCGATGACATTTTTGCAGAATTTGCAGATGATATACAAGTAAATATACAGCAAATACTGTTTGGTAACAATTTTTCACCTAAAGTCGTTTTTATCTTCCTTTTTGTGTGTTTTACGGTCAGTCTGTAAAAATGGCGTACTACGGGCGAAACATCGTTCCCAGCAGCGATGTTGGAGTCCAAGATGCATCCAGACATCCTCCCTATGCTGTCCCTGAACCATTTCTGTGGTGTTTCCATCATTTTCTGCCCTTTTCCTATGGACCAGGCACCCTCCCCTCATCAGAGCAGGGGGTGCCTGGTGTAATGCTCGAGTCCTCCCATTGACTTCAATGGGGCTCGGGTGCTCGGCCGAGCACTCGAGCCTCCGGGGGTGCTCGGCCAGAGCACCCAAACACCCGAGCATTGGGGTGCTCGATCATCACTAATCTTTAGCCATGTGATCTCCTGCTACAGCTGTGCCCCTGCCTCAGGTCACACTCCCCATGGGCCCCCAGGCCTCCCCTGTCATGCACCACTAGTCCCTGACTTCTGGTCCAGAATGTCACATCTGCCGGCTAAAAGGACATCTCAAAAGCCAGTGCCGAAACAGCAGCCTGTGCCCTCTTAAACCTTCACTGTCACACTCTGAAGCTCTGGTTCCCCCAGCAGGAGATTACTCCGATAAACCCACTGCATGTTGGGTCCTAACCCCATTCCGCAGAGGGAGTTCCTGGATTCTGATTAGTCCCACTGGCCAACCCCAGTTGAAGTTTCCCAGCCAGAGATCCTGGACCCCGACTGAGGATACTACCACTTAGTGTCCTTGACCCAAGTTTCCGGCCCAGTAAACCAGCAACACCATGTCCAGCCAGTCCAGATCAACGGTTTTATGCTGAGGGGGCTGAGAGACACTGGTGCTGCACTCACTCTGGTACAGCACCACTGTTTAGCCCCTTGCCACTGAACTGACCACTTGGTGGACGTTAGGGGCAAGGTGTACCTGTTGGAGATATGCCAGGGTTGCCCACAGATGTGCTTATGGGAAACAACTTGGGGCACCTGCAAAGTAGCTTTGCCACCATTCCCCCATGATCCCCCACAGCCAAGTGCCAGGTCATCACGCTCTCCAGAGCCAGGCAAAGTCAGCCTCATGTAAGCTCCAAACATGACCCAACTCCCACAGACTCTAACCCGACTACCCTGACTTGGCCCCCTGATTCAGCCTTAGCTGGGTACCCACAGAGAGCAGAGACTGGGGAGACTGGCCCTAGTGGGGAAACATTTATTTGCTGTACAGAAAAACATTAGCTCCCTTTAGTGGTCAGACAGAGGTTCCCATACCCAGCTAATAGTTCCCTCCAGGCACCGGGCTTCCCTCCTAGCCCTGGCTCACGAGATTCCCTAACTGGACATCTTGGAGCAAGGTGTACCGAATATAGGCTCAACCAAGCATTCTTCTGGCCCTGGATTTCCTGCGATGTGTGCATCTTTTGCCACACCTGCACATTTGTCAGCAAATTGCCAAATGAATGGAAAAGCCCCAGGCATCCCTGCAGCCCTTACCCATTATATAGTTGTACTGTATTCTCACAGCACCAGGATCCCATTATATATTATACAGTTGTACCCACATGCCCTATGATCACCAGGTTCCCCATCCGTCCATGGCGTGTGGCCCCCATTCCTACTCTGGCTGCCTGGCCGCATTAAAATCTCCTAGATGATGAAGGCAGAGACTCATGGTCCCTGACTTAAAATGTAGGCTGTCTTCTGACTGGTTGCCACTTGTTCATTCTTTGTCAGTTCAATCCCCATTGGCTGGATATTGGAGAGAGAAGATTGTGTTCCCTCCAAACCTTCCGGTCCCCAGGGTTGAAATTTAGACAACCTTCTGATTGGCCTCTGTTTGTTCATTCTTTGTCTCTCCGATCCCTTGTGTTCTCAAAAAAGTTGTTGTATCCCTATTATCCTGTCTGGTGTTTGTTATTCCAGTAATGGTCTAAAAAGTTCCCATTCACCCCCATTCACTGGATCCCTACTACTCTGGACAGGCATAGCTAACCTTTGTATACTCATCACAGAGAAGGATAACTGGCAACAATGGCTAGGGATAACTCACATAGCCTTCTTCCTTTTACACTGACAAATGTGCTGCTCTATCTTCCACTCACAAAGACAGAAGGGCATGCTGTGGGTCCCTTAGACCCCTTTTATACTATGCATATGAGAAATGAAGCAAATTTGAGGTCTTCCCATTGATTTCAATGAAATGAGTTAAACAATAAAGCAGAAAAACAGTAATTTTTGTGGGAAGTTTCCTGCTAAGTGCCAAGTGACACTTTTCTCCTATTTCTATTTTGAGGCAAAAACTTTCACCCATGCCTAGTCGTATCTAGTCTCTCCCAGTAATCTATCAACCCTATCAACTATACGATGAAATAGAGCAACCTGGAGACAGCAAACTGTTTAACTGCAACAGATTACCCTATGTGTTTTCCTAATTATAGAATCCCCTACCACTGGCACCTGTCTAAGTCTTCTTGCTTCCCTGATTCCATCAGCACTAGAGGGGCTTTGGTTGCTCCCATAAATCCAAACTTTATAGTTTAATAGCCCAATATACTTCCGATTATGAAAACATGGAAATATATAATTTCATTACATTTTTGGGTAATTCTCCCCTACTTGAGGATTTCAGGTTTTGGACACCGTGCAGAGAGAGGTGCAGATTTGGAATAGACTGTTGGAAAGAGGGATGAATACAACTTTACCATTGCACCAACACCCTGGGATGCATTCCAGTTCTCATTCATTTACATAAAGGCCATGATTTGCCTCTCTAATATATGAATAGACAATCTGTATATCTGGGTGCTTAATGAAGAGTTATAAGTCTTGGATGACTGCATATAGCTTTGTTCTTTAGAATTAATTTCAAATGAAACCATATTGTGATCACTGTTTCTTGCCTGAATATTGTACCCCTTGTCAATAGATTACTATTTGTTGTCGGTACTACTATCATCAGTGGCATATAGCTATCCCTAAGCATGTTTACAAACCTACTACCCTTATTTGTTAGAGAGGTCTCCATTACTACCATAATGCTTAACCATACTTAAGAAATACATTAAGCTCTATACCCTCTACCTCCAATAATCTGTCTACTAATAATAGGATCAGATATCACCATCACCAACCTTGGTTTCTGCTTATTTCGCTTCCCATCTAAAGAGGAAAGATTGTTAACCGAGCAGCTTGAGAATCAGCTGTCTCCAGTAGGGATAGATGGAATGTTTCTGCTCAAAAGCAAAACAGGTGGAAAATGGCATTTCCTGAAATGAAGGAAATATTGTAGCAAAAATTGCTGTTCCTCTTTTTCCATCTTGTAATCAATGGTAAGAATGAAACCCCCACACCACATGGAGAGGTTTTCTTGTATTTCTTCTAGATAGTATAAAAGGGATGTCAGTCAGGTTCCTACAGCTTATTATTCTTTATTTGTATGACAGAGAAAGAGAGAGAGAGAAAGCAGCATCATTTTCAAGCTAAAGGAGATAGAAAAATAAAGTGGAGCTTGAGTTTATTTTTGGAAGACAAGTGGCAGACACTTTGTTCTCTGAGTGGGGAGTGTGGGGGTCTGGCATCTCTGGGTTAGTGTGAAGGGAAAAAGGAGTGTTACAAAAAAAACAAAACTCCATTTTTAACTGAGAAGTGAGACAGGCACAGAAATGTAGAATTTGACCATAGATAAGAACAATTTGGCCCATCCACTCTGCCCATTTTCCTACCTGATTTGTTCCTTCGCTTTGTCTTATGTTCAGGACAGCCTTATGCCTATCCCATGCATGCTTAAAGGGATAGTAATGTCAGAAAAAAAGTATTAACTGTATGGTAGATACAATTAAAAGAGACTTGCACTTAATCTTATCTCTCTAACCGTTATGATTTACGAGATATAGGAAAATAAAGTTCTACTCTCCTTCCCCTTTCTGCTTGACAAGCTGTAAAGCTGTCAGAAGCAGATTCTGGTTCCTGGATCAGACAGAGGCTCTTCAGCATTGCCAACATAGCGATAACTAAAAATAAATACTTCTTCGGAACGGTCTACAACGTGTGCCTGGTTTTTAAGCACATGTTGTAGACCATTCAGATGAAAAAGTAATATGTACAACACCAGTCCTCAAAGTACTTGCAAATTTTCTGAAAATCCCCCTATGGTGAAAAGTAAAGAGAAACTGTTTGAGACGTTAAATATGAATATGAATGTAGTGGAGAGGAATTGGTGGGTGATGCGGATGACCTAATAATTAATGACGATGTTGATCTAGAATATATCCCTCCAGTGCCCTTCCCTTCTTCTGCACAGCTGCAGTAATGAACACGCTCAATCTTCCACCATTGAATAGGAGCACAATGCCTGTTTATAAAATATTTGAGAGATCAACTGGAAAGTCTGACTTTAAACATGTAAAGATGCCTGTAAATACACAATTATTATGCCAGTTGTTAATGTCACCACCGTCCAAACCCCACCCAGTGACACACTATTGTTGAGTAGCAACACAAGTCATCATCAGCATCCACAAGCCTAGTTATGATGAGTATCTGTGCTGCTGTTGGAAATACAGTACAATTGACACCTACTGCTAGTTCAGTTGCAACATCTAGCACTTATAGTAGCAAAAGTCATTAAAGAGCCCCTCTATCTATGTATAGATATTTCACTCATGATCCAAAAGATAAACATGTTGTTTGTGTAAAAAATATGTGAGCAGGGCAGAAGCAGGATCCAAGACGAGGCACATCCTCCCTAAGATCCTACCTGAAGCACAACCACAGGTCTGATTGGGAGAAAAATAATCAGCAGTATGTCATATGTGCAACATCTAGCAGTAGTAGTAGTAGCACTCATAAAAGTTAATGGGGTTCAGGAGTACATAATAGTAGTGCTGTAGATGTGTTAGAGAGTAGGCCAAGATTTTCTTCTTTTATAACACCCATGGCTCCTGCTGTTGTTCTACAAAAGTAAAACACAGAGGAGTATGACTCTGAGTTTGTTGGACAAGAATTGTAGATTGCCGACACCTGCCACTGCCACCACCACTTCCACCTCCAAAAGTCATGTTGTTAAGGCAATAAAGTTACACAGTTCTTACTCTATGTATAGTAAACCCACACTACCTGAGTTATTAGAAAAGAGTATCCCAAGGAACAGTTATTTCTCAAGGATGACTGTGCCAGAGTTGTACAAGCAGGTAGTTATAGGTAAAGGACAAAGTGACTCTGTCTGCTATTTTTTTAAGTCATTTGTAGCTGTAGAACTCAATATGGTAACAACTTTTAGTTTCAGGTGCTAATTTCTCCACTTTAGCCCTTAGCAGTAAGCAGTACAATTGTAGCAGGAACTCTTGCAGCTATTGAAAGCATAGTTAAAAAAAAATAACAAACTCATTGACAGTGGCAAAAAGGCAGCCATTTTACTTATTTTCTATGCTTAGGAATTTTTGAGTAAAAGCAGGAAATTGCCAGTTTTCTGCCAGAATTCCTAGTGGAAAAAATAACGTATTTTGCCCTTGCCTACTCTCTAGTAATGTAACATCTGTACTATTCTCTTCAACATCTTTAATCAGTCTTGCGTATCTGTTTGTATGAATTAAATGAGAACTGCTGTTCACTTCTCCCTCTGTTTACTGTTATCCTGATTTCTACCTGCTGCTAATCAACAACCATTCCATTCTACACACCACTAACCCTATATACTGCCTGCTCTGTGAGCTTCAGGTTTCTGATATCAGAAAGTGTTGCAATATTTATTTCTAGATCAGTTTACTGGATTCCAACAAAACTCACAATTGCCTTAATGGTAAACCCCTTGGAATGACTGAGCTAGATACTCAAACATGTGACAAGATGTTCACTGTATACACTCATGCTTAAAATTATAATTACAGTTCTCCACATTTTATCAAGTTTACCCAATAAGACTGTGGGACAGGGATCTCATTTTCTGCTAATTGTAAAAAGAAAATTAGGATTCCATTAAACGTATATATTTCTCTACCTTCTAACTTCCCTTCTCCTTTAAAGGGATAGTAATACTTCATTTTATCTTTATTTTATTTTGTAGGCATTAAAAAAAAAAAATGAAGAACAATATAAGTCTTATCTCTCAAACCTTTATGGTTTAAGAGATATTCAAAAGCAAAGTTTCCCCTCCCGCCCCTTTTACCTAGTGTAAGCCATCTCTTCTCAGATGTGGAATGCAGTCCATAGACCAGACAGATAACAGCAGGGGACAATATTCTTCCTATGAGAACAATGAAAGCCCTGCCCCCCTTGACAAGTTTTTCAGGTTTTTCCCTTATCTTAATTGAAGATTGTCCCTCTCTGCAGTCTACCTTGGCACTCCCTTCTGATCTGGCTGAGCAGAGTTACATCAGTAAAACGGGCGGAAGGGGGATACTTTGTCATTGAATTACTCTTGAACGACAACTCTGACAGAATTGAAATAGCACTCTCCAAAGTCCAAATACTATGACGATTAGTTAGAGCTGCTTTTATTATGAAACATTACTATTCCTTTGTACAATAATTTAAAATAGATTTTGTTCAAATTCTTGTTGATTGACATGCAGAGCATTTTTCTGACCACAGTTTAGCTAATTTTATTTCCTGGTCAACATAATTTGCTTTCATTTGTTAAGAATCTAAAATATCATAACAAACAAGATTTGTGACATAATTGTTGCAGGAAATCTAAAGAAAAAAGGATAATATTTATAAGTAGAGTAGCATTGGTTAAAACATTAATGTCAAAACATCAGACTAAAGGATTTCCTGTGACAGTGCAGACATCTGAAAACTTCAAAAATCCCCATCTGTTCCAAACTTTATAGAAATATAAACATCATCCTTTCACCTCATGGAGTATATATATAATTTAGCAAAGCAAGATGAAATATATCTTTTAAACTGATATTAAAGGAATCAAGTTTTTCTTCATATTGTAAAGTGAATGATTATATAATATTATTAGTTAGAAAATGTTATACCAGTAATATACATTGAGATTGATCTGGTTTTCTATTATGTCTTTGAGAGCTTTATTAAACAAATAGAAAAAACTATATACTCACACTTACATACATAAGAAAACATTCTATACAGTTGCACATTTTTATGTACAGAGAAGCAGTTATATCTAGGGATTTTAGACTGAAAGAAGATCTGATTTTTTTCAGGTAGGTTATTCCAGGATTTCAGAGCTCTGAAGGAGAAGGCAGATCGACTGGCTTCTTTCTTGTAGTGTGGAATACTCAAGGAGTTGTTAGCAGTTAGTTATGGTTAGTATGGAAATCTGGAGTGAGTTTACTACTTGGATAGTCTGGCCAATTAGTTATTTAAAAATATCACAATGACAAGTAATGCAATTACATTGGAGGACAAGATGGCATAATTAAGTATACAGAGTGTCGAATTTACTAAGATGGATTTGTGGTGCAGAATCATACACAGAATCCCCATAGTCTATGACTTGCATTAAACATTGAACAATATGTTTTCTCACCGGGGACTTAAAAGGATTTCTTTCTAAATAGAGTGCCTATTTTAGGATAATGTTTGGATGTGAGTTTTTAAATGTGAAGACCAAAAGTGAGGCTGGGGTCAAGGCATGTACCAAGAT
The DNA here is from genome assembly GCA_037306005.1 of Rhinophrynus dorsalis. Taxonomy (NCBI): domain Eukaryota; kingdom Metazoa; phylum Chordata; class Amphibia; order Anura; family Rhinophrynidae; genus Rhinophrynus; species Rhinophrynus dorsalis. Next base: position 581,127,544 of record CM074718.1, read on the forward strand.
ATTTGTAGGAGTTGACCACAGGGCATAGTTACTATTAGACTTTGTTATGATGGTTAAATGAGTATTATGGAGTTGAAGTAATTTGTGCTTAGTACCAAATACCGTTTGTCAGTAATCAAAAACACTTTGTTTTTACCTAGCTATCTTTAAACCTCAGAGAAATCAGCCTGTAACACTGATAGAAGATGCTTTGAAAACTGTGTCAACATTTAAACTAACTAGAAATCGCTTCCAGAATTGACAAAGGAAAATTACAAATTATTTTTCATAAGGAATGTCCTGAATGCAATCATGCATGACACCATAAAACATCTGATAGTAAACAGACATAGTGAGGCACATGAGACAAATGAGGGAGGCAGAAAGCATTAACACACACAATATGGAGACTGGGACACGGTTTTAGAAAGAGAATGAGTACATACATGTAAATGAAAAAGTAGAATGAGGTAAGGAAGATTGTCGTCATGTATCTAACACAAGCATACTGGATACATACACAACTCTCTTGTTAACCTCTCAAATACTTAGAAAAGAGGCTCCATCAGAAGCAACCCCTGCTAAAGCTCCCCTTTCTGTGTCTAAATGTAATACACATAAGAGTCAGAATATTCACTTCAATCACTGCAAATTTTAATACACATTGGGGGATGTACTAGCTTGGCAGTTTATTACACTGGTATGCAGTCAGCATTTACTAAGCACAGAGAAGCATTTCCTACATTCACCTAAGTTATAAACACCTTGCCAGACAATATGGGCACTGAAGTGGTCTCTGCCCAGATTTTAAAGAATAAAGCATGGGCCAGACAACATGGTTTTATAGCCAATTAGTGTGCAGACACAAGCTAAGTGTTATTGGAACACCATTTTTTAGTTCTGCCAGAACAATCTCCGCATTAATTTTATATTCCTTCTGATCCTTCTGTTCTTCACAGTTGATTGTAATATCTAATACCTCTGTATGTCTATTCCCAATTGTACAGCACTGCGGAATTAGTTGGCGCTATATAAATAAAGAATAATAATAATAATATTCCAATCAGATACCCCATTCTCACCACATCCAAGTTCTTCTAGCTTTTTCTCAAATACTTTTCCCTGAGGCAGATCTACAGAAGCTTGAACACTATTTTGCACTGCCAGTGATGTGTTGCTCTCACTGTCTAATGCACCACTTAGTCCCACTGTAAAATCCCCCTTTTTCACTATGGCAACAACGCAAGAATGACACTGCTCATTATCATCATCAATGAAAGTGGACATTTTCACATCAATTTAAGTAATGGATTCTTCATCACGTGGTAATAATCATCACCACCTACAATAGATGCCACAGCCATGACTGCACTTGATTTTTTTGGAGTATCACTTTAGTACCACCAACACACATACCCCTCTTTTCCCTTTATCCAAGCCCTTGGGATTTTTGGTTTATATAGAGGTAGTATTGTTGATTAGTTGTCACAGTCTCTGAGCTCAGTGAATGGACAACTGGGCCATAGAAGTGGATGTCATAACTTTAAGATGGATTTGTTTCCTTACCACGCTCCAGTGGCCACCTCATAATGCTTGCTCTGAGTTTGAGACAATAAATGCAATGGGAAGGCCCATCGATATCTGATTTGATTAGAAGAAAATACTTCCATATCAGGTTTAAACAACAGTCTTTTCCTTATTGTCAATGGGGAAACATTTTAAAGGACTTTTTAATGATGATGACCCTTAAACTCCAATATAGAAGCTTCTCAAATCACTTTTAATATAGCCTCCATGGTGGCAAAATAGTGCAATTTGAGGATAACATGCTTGAGTGGACCAGCTGATAAGCTTCCCAAGAGCCTGATCAGCATTCAAGCCACTTCATTTGAAGCTATAAGAATAGGTCAGAAAGGAGTTCCATAACATCCGTGCAAAGATCCAGCACAACATCCAGGGCAAGAGATGCACTAAACTATAGTGGCTGTTGGCATATTCATAGTGTTCTTTAAGGTGCCATCGAAATCAAAACTCTGTGAATCCACCACCAATCTGCCCCAATCCACCAACATTACCATGAATCCACCATACCTTCAGCAGTTTACTATTTTGTTTGACAATTGCTAATTTACATATGGAAATGCAGTTTATTGACCCATTTTCTTATATTCACGTGAGTGTTTTTACATGCTAATGTGGCATATTATCACAGTGCTAAGCTTCAATAGCAGCCTTTGCTGTCTGAGTTCACAGTTCCAACATTTCCAACTTGAGGTTGGTAGTGTTGGGATCTCTATGCAGCCTTCTATGGACACAGAAGACAGTTTGCAGAGACAGAATCTGACTTTCTGTAACTCTTTCAGTGCCATAGGGATGTGCATTGCATACCCCTGTGTCACTGAAAGGAGTAAAACATTGTGTAAAAATGTTTATATAAGACTAGGACCTGAAAAATGTAAAAGATCCCTGCCTCTTTAAAGGCAAAATGTTGGTCTAATGTAAATTTAGCCACAAAATTTGGAAGTCATACCTCAACCAAATACACAACTCACATTGCAGGATTACAAACAGTGACAAACATTGCTCCATCACTGCTTTGTATTGTTAGAATAGCCTCATCAAACACATCCTTGAAAGCTCCTACCTTCTTACACCATACAGCATGGTCATGTCTGTAAAAGGGAATAAGATCATGCAGTTCAACTTGTTATGCTCTGATACAAAGGAGCAATCTAAAATCCCTGCCAACAGTACATTCCATTACACTTTAAATGCATGGTATTGGATAAAGCAGAGTAACTCTCAGGCACTCATATTGTGAGTGGATGCTTCGCCAAGCTGCCCCTCTGGCAACCACTCACATCCCCTCATCTCACCAGGACTTGTCAGGCAAGGTGATCTGAATGGATACAGCAATACTCATTCATTTTGCATCTACAACAACACTGGACTAACACAGCAACACTAAAATATACAGAGAGAGAGAGAGAGAGACATATGAAACATCTAATCATATCGTCTAGTATATCTATGGATATATTTCACTACTAATTTACCAAAAATGAGCCCTAGCTGCAGAATAAAAATAATATATAAAACAGAGCAATAAAACAATATTTGAAAATATTACAGAAAGTAAAAAACAAAAAACCCCAGAAACACTCTTTGACATTTTAGTGTGGTCTCAGACTGAAATGTGCATTTCATCACAACAAAAACACCAAGGGTTTAACTTTTGCTCTTTTGCTCTTCTAAACTTCATAGTTATTTATAAATACATTCTCTGATGCATGGAATGGCTTTAATATTCTCATGGGAAAAATACATTCTCAAAAGACTAAAAAGAAGCTACAAGTTCAGTAGAACAACTCCTTGCCAAGAAACAAGCATGAAAATGACTAAAATGTTTAGAGCTTCTGATTAAACCTCTGGTGGTATGTTTCCACTTCTTTAAACAACACATTTATCAGAAGCAGTATGTCAGCTGGAGCATGATTTATATCATTGGATTAGAATTGGCTGAATAAAGTATGCTATTTTTTGCTCAGTAAAATAAGCAGGACATGGGGACTACAGATATAGCTGAAGTCTCTAGAATATGTTTCACTATAAACGTCAGACAGCAAATTTCTATATTGAGAAGAGGATTTCAAGACGTGTGTGTTGTCAATATTTTCAATGCATCCTACATACATTAGGGGAAATAGCAAATAGTTGTGAAAGGAAATTAAATTACATTGGAAGGACCCTTCTTTGAGGTTTTCTTGCCTCAATTCATAAATATAAATGCTTATACTTAGAGCACTGAAATAATAAGCCCTCAGATGTATATATTATGTTACATTTATTGGTTATGAAGTGAATTTATGGAAACTTATGGACACTTATGGACATTTCACATAATAATACACATACTTGCTTAGGAGTAAGTATGCATGGATAGGTAGATATGGGCGAAAAGTCCAATTATTTTCTTGTGGGAAAGTTTGTGAAAAAAAATGATTACCAAATTTTTACATAAAATTTTCTGCACATTGAAAGCCATAAAATTTCCATCTATTCTCTAATCCCAATACATTTCCCATGAGAACTGTTGTTTTCCACTTATGCCCTCAGCTATGCAAACTCAGTGCATGCGGTTCTATGGCAAAAAATGCAGTATGTCTACTCCAGGACACCTGGAAGCTCAGCAGTTGTGGTTCTCTGTCTATCAGTGCGGTGGACTAGGCTGGGAGGTCTGTATATGTGGTTCTATGGCCAGGGGGTCAGCATGTATGTTTTTACAGCTACCAGTGCAGTGGGACAAGGCTGGAGGTCAGTGTGTGTTGTTCTATGGGATTCATGGGACAAGGCTGGAATGATGGACAATGGGAGGCCCTCCAGCTGCTTCCTTACTACAATTCACATAACTCCCTGCAACCCCACAGTTGATGTGAAATGATGAGAGTTATAGTCTGGCAGCAGATGGAGGGCCTCATGTTTGCCAATCATGCTCCTTTGGGAAATGGCTGGGGGGTCAGTAACTGTGGTTTTATGGCTACCAGTGCTGTGAGACAAGGCTGAGGACTCCGTATGTGTGGCTCTATGGCTACCAGTGCAGTGAGGGGTTGAAGTAGAAAAAGTGAAAAAAAATGCACTTTTCACAGGAATTTCCACTGAAGAAAAGTGCCACTTTTCATGCTTTTCTCTTTTGTGGCAAAACATTATGCCCATCCTTAGTGACAGGCCAACTAAATATTTAAATGCCTTTGGAAAACATATTCTATTATAAAGGGTCTGGATAGCATTTTTGCAATGTATGCAAATTCATATATAACAACTTTTGTTTAGGGTAAAATCATGTAATTTCCTCAGCCAATGAGTTTATGACACAGTTACACATTTTCACATATTGGATTATATTTTGACTTATATTTTTTCATTCCTTTATGTTTGGTATTCCATAATTTTCAGCATTTATATTACAGACAAATGCAGGTACTGTATATAGTTTATATCTCAGGTTTTTGTACTGTTGACATTTCATGCGCATTCCAGAATTAGCAGTAAAGTTGTGTCTATTTTGATTGATTTTTGGTGCTGGCACTAATGTCTGCTGCTTAGATCTTAGATTCTCATACGTTACTTATACTGAGCACACCAAAAATGTATGTCTCTGACTGCAAATAAAATCAAGTTAATGGCAGATAAATGAAACATTTTCTTATTGGAGACTACTGCTAAAAGTTAAAAAATCTAGGCTAGATATGTGGAAACCTGTAACTTTCCTTCTGTTGCTGGAATACAACTATCATTCCCAATGACATGCAATGACTAACTGAGAATGATGAGTGTCTTAATACAATACAGTTAGGAAACCATGTATTGCCCATCCCTAGATGGCAAGCCTGAGTACACCTAAAGTATTATTAATGAACAGGTTAGTCCTTTTGAACCAAAATGATTAGAGAGTTCAGCAAATATGTATACAATTATATGCATGCAGAAAAATGTTAAGCTTTACATTTGAATAATTCAGAGTTGTGCTATGTAATGCAGAGCGATGTGCTACACATCTCTATGGCATTCGAAAGGTAAAAAAGGGAATCAAACATTATTGAATCTAATAGTTTTAGGAGAAATTATGAGGACTCCTTTTATTTTCTTCTGTGAGATCTTTTCATGCAAGCACATTTTGTGGACCGTTCCAATGAAGTAGTTCTTTTTAAAAATCATTATTGTGGCTCTACTGAAGAGCCTCCGCCAGTCCCGGGACCAGATTCTCCTGCAGTCAGCTAGAGCTATAATGTCAGGGAAAGGGGGGAGGAAGTGGGAAACTTTAAAATGTTCTAGCTCTATCCCATGAAGGTTTGAGAGATAGGAATGGCATTGATTGGCTTCCTTTTTTAATTCTCTACTTACTTTCCCTTTAAGTCACAGGTATGCGATTACCTGTGCTGAAACACAGTACAGAACTGAAAAAAAGGACTACAGGTGCTAAATTTGCACTCAAGGCTAACCCTTTCAGTGTCAGAGGGGTACGAAATGCATTGCAAAATAATGCATGGCATATGCCTCTGGCACTGAACGGCTTTTAAAAAATGCATGTGTGAAAGAAAAATAATTAACGTTTTGAGTGCCGGTAGGGAATGCAACACATTGCACAGTGTTGCATAGTCCACTGGCACTCAAAGGGTTAATCAGCTTAAAAATAACTACATAAAATTAAAATCAACACTTACCTGTAATCCTTATGTCCTGCGGGATCTTTTTGTTCAATTCTTCTTCTGTAGGCTTTTATCTTCTTCTTTCTTCTTCATCTGTCATTCTATTCATTCTTCTTCATCTGTCATCTTCGTCTGTCATCTCTCACTTCATATGTCATCTTCTTTCATCATCTGTTCTCCTCTTCATTCTTCTTTAAACTTAGCATTTCAACTGTAAACAAAAAAATATATAGTTATTAATATGTCTATCATTTAACGGCAGGCCGTTTCAGGCCATTTCCCAATGCGCAATGAGGGAAATTTGCATAGAGACTGCCTTTTATATGGCCAGTCCCTGTTCAGACTAAATCCCATGCTTCCATTGGCTGGGAAGTGGGGTTACATAGGGCACAAAACCACACCTCCCAGACAATCAACTTCTAGCACATGGAGTAATCCCTCTAGCTAGTAACCCTGTGTAACCCCACATCCCAGCCAACGGGAGCAGGGAAGGCAATTTGAACAGGGACTGGCCATATAAAAGACAGTCCCTGTTCAATTTTTGCTCCGTTGGCATCTGGCAATGGCCTGAGAGGTATGAGGAGATGGTGTTTTTGCTGTTTTCTCTTGCCAGTGGCAGCATAAAGTTAATGATAGATTATTTAAATAACTATTTTTTCAGGTTCTACACTAAGTTCAAGAATAAGAATGAAGAGGAGCACAGATGAAGAAAGAAGATGAAGATTACAGATGAAGACGTAGATGTCAGATGACGATAACAGATGAAGAAGAAGAAACAAGAGTGTGACAGATGAAGAAGAAGAGAGAAGAAGAGGATAAAAGCTTACAGAAGAAGAATTGAAGAAGAAGATCAGATTGTAGAAGACCCTGCTGGATGTCAGGATTCCAGGTAAGTGTTCCAACTATGGGTGATAGGATAGTATTAGGGCTAGCATACATATAGAAACATATTGTTAATGTCAGGGGTAGTGTAGGGATTCTATATCATGCTCAGTGTTTGATACTGTGTCAAACACTGAGTGTTAGCAGGTTTCCTTTGATCTTCCCATTTTACAAGTTAGTTAGAGTACTAAACAACCACAATGAACATTAGGTCAAAAGTTAGATTCTGTGTCCTAACACTCTTTGTGATACCTGTTGAAAGGGCAATTGAATTCCAACATAACATTGTATGTGTACTGTTTTTGCCCTAACAACAGTTTTACTGGTGGGAATTGGATCGAGCCCCTACTCTGTTAATTATAGATCTAGACAGATACTACAGTGATATGAAGAATAGAAAGGCTGGGTCCACCATACGGAGATACATTGACAGTGATGGAAGAAGATCACCAGACTTTTGTTTTTGTTTCTAGGAAGCATACACAGGTTGTATATTACCTTAATTAAGATTGCTGGATAAACACAGAAAAGGAGAAAAAAAATATTTTGCTCTTTGCTTCAAAAATGTGTGGTTTTGGGTGATTAGATTCCTTCAGCAAATATTGGTCAAATTAAATCTCTATTTTCACATAGTATTGTTACAGTGATTACTGAAAAGCATACCATTCAAAATAGTTATGAGGAAAGAGACTCACAAAGTCACCTGTCTTTATGGAGCTCAATGTACTAGGATACTGTACATAGGATTAGAGGTTCTCATTTATTAAGATAAAACAAAATATCTCTTAAAAACAATAATAAAAACTTTGCATGTATATCACATTAAGAGTTAATACATTTATTGATAGTATTGGCCGTTTCCCAACAATTAAAAAAGTGGTAGAATTAGGATGTCTTCTTGTCTGGCTGATCAGACAAGGCACCCGTCGCCCGTCGAAGAAAAATGAATTTTCTTTTATGGTACTTCTCCAAACCAATTAAAAAATACAATATCTACTATAAGCACCCTACTCCCAATTTCTTTGTATAATACTGAGTCAACTGTCCAGTAAAAAAAAAACAATAATAAAAGAAAAATATCAACTAAAATATCACCCCACAAATCTGTTGGACTATATCTAATTCAAGTCAAATACATATTTGACACAAAGCAGATTCTATGAAGGTGAAATTTTGCTTCCTTTTGCATTCCACTCTGCCAGTCAAATTATGTCATCAGTAAAGGATCACTGGCTTTTAATGATGTGCTGGCCTCCGTACTAAGATGCAGATTCTAGCAGTGCAATATGCATTGGCAATAAATGCCTGTCACCAAATTACAACTGACATAACATCACTAAATCTGTAGCATAATTCCTTATGACAGTTGCCTGGGTATATTGAAAGAGAATAATTCACTTGGAACTTGGCATGTTCATTTTTCAATGCATATTTCACATATCATTTATACAAATGTGCAGGAGAAAGGTCTTAATAAAATGTAGTATACACAAGGAAGCTTATTCAAAAATAATTGTTTCTTTATATATTATTTATTTTATAATTTAAACAACTTTGCAAAGTATTGAGATTTATATTTGTTTTTCTTTACAAGAATCATAGAAAATGTTATTTTTATTCTAGAGCAAAAAATTTAAACAAGTCTCAAAATTATTGTACAATACAATTAGAACAACGTGTTTATAAGTAGAAGTATTTAAGCACACTGGTAGACCTGGTAGATAATTATTTAATTATATATGTACATATCACAGGTATGAAGATTCCAAAATAAAATAACACACTTACACACACTTTCAATAGACTGCATTGTTTTGTTTGCTACAAAGCCATACAAATGTATCCGACATTTATAAAGCAAAATAGCATACTCATCCACAGTTACAAAATAAATAATTTAGAAAGAATTAATATACTTAGCTTTGGTCAGCTTCAAGGAAGTCCCGTAGTTCTGCAGACCAACGTCCATTGATAAGAATATAAAACTGGACACAGAATAAATTCATCATGTTTCAGGTGAGCTTTTCCTGAGATAGATGTGTCACTTAGTATTTATATTCTCATCCAATAGGTGCCGTGTTCAAACCCACACCCAGGCTTATACAGTGGCGTGTACCTTAGACAATGGTGTGTAAGTGGTAAACTCACGTAGTTATCTGTACATGGTAAGGGGACAAAATCATATCCTTCCACACATTCCACCCTTGGCTCCATCCATCCTATACATGCTATTGTTCTTTATACCAATCCATATTTAAAGGGATAGTATGGATAGTAACAGCTGATTTTAACAAAATGTAATATTATAGATATTAAACAAATTAATTAACTGATGCAAGTCCGTTCTCAAAAATGTATAGTTTGAGAGATATATGCTTTTAAAGTTCCCCCCTCCCTCCCCTTTCACAGATGTCGGCACTCTAGCTGACAGAGTGAGACTTGGGTCATGCGACCCAATGACAGCTCTTCATCAGAGCCGAAATAGCGATATCTAAAAATAAATACTTCATTGGAACGGTCTACAAAGTATGCCTGGTTTTCTTTTAATATAGCACTATATCACGGTGCCCGTGATTCGTGCTGTTCAGAGTCAGTCACTTGCTGAGTATCATGATTGGCTGTCTGTGATTAGCCCTCCTCATACAGCCTTTTTAAACCCAGGCTGAGCACTTCCAGGTTGCCCTTTCGTGGTGTTTCTGACTCCACTCTGCCTGACCTGCTTGTCAGGCTTCTGGGCCTGTTCTTGCTGTTTCTGCTGTACTTGCTGATCCTGTGTTCCAGTGTTCCAGTGTTCCTGTATGCTAGTGTTCCTGTGTTCCAGAGTTCCAGTGTTCCTGTGTTCCAGCACCTCGCGAGTTAATCTTACTGAGTTCCTGAATCTCCTGCTCCAGCCGTCGCTCTGGCGACATTGTTCTTCTCGCTGCTGATCATACTTTGTTGGTTTACTCCACTAAACCTGGTTGCGATATACATTGTTGGTCTCAGCGTGCGGATGCTGGTTTACTCCACTAAACCTGGTTGCAATATACATTGTTGGTCTCAGCGTGCGGACGCTGGTTTACTCCACTAAGCCTGGTTGCAATATACATTGTTGGTCCCAGCGTGCGGATGCTGGTCTACTCCACTAAACCTGGTTGCTATATACATTATTGGTCCCAGCGTGCGGACGCTGGTTTACTCCACTAAACTGGTTGCGAGATACATTATTGGCTCCAGCGTGCGGACGCTGGTTTGCTCCACTAAGCCTGGTTGCGATATACATTGTTGGTCCCAGCGTGCGGACGCTGGTTTACTCCACTAAACCTGGTTGCTATATACATTGTTGGTCCCAGCGTGCGGACGCTGGTTTACTCCACTAAACTGGTTGCGAGACACATTATTGGCTCCAGCGTGCGGACGCTGGTTTGCTCCACTAAACCTGGTTGCGATATACGTTGTTGGTCCCAGCGTGCGGACGCTGGTTTACTCCACTAAACCTGGTTGCGATATACATTGTTGGTTCCAGCGTGCGGTCGCTGGTTTGCTCCATTAAACCTGGTGGCGCTATTACCATTAGTCCCAACGTGCGGACGTTGGTTTGCTCCTGAACATCCAGTACTGGGATCAGTCGCTGTCCACTTCCTTGCAGTTGTCTGGTATCCCTGGCAATAGACTCCTGCTGAGTAAGACCTCTATACTTATGCTCTATGCTGTCTTAGTCACCTGACAGCTGGTCTACTCGCTCAGGCTGCCCTGCCCGGTATTGGTGAGGCCGGTAGAACCTTGACGATACCATCCTGTAGGTTGCATCACCCGGTATTGGCAGGGCCGGTAGAGCCTACTCCAGTACTCCTTTGGGCTGCCCTGCCCGGTATTGGTAAGGCCGGTAGAACCTTGTAATTCACCATCTTTAAGGTTGCCTTACCCGGTATTGGCAGGGCCGGTAGAGCCTACATTCAGCATTCCGTGGGGGCTGCCTTGCCCAGTATTGGTAAGGCCGGTAGAACCGGTATATGTCATCTCACGGTTGCCTTACCCGTTATAGGCAAGGCTGGTAGAGCCTGTCATTAAAACTGTCACTTGGTTGCCTTGCCCGGTATTTAGGCAAGGCCGGTAGAACCTATTATATGTTATATTACTGTTGTATTGTTATGTATGTTTACCCTACGGGGACTGCCTTTAACTTTTAATAAAGTTAAGTTATTTTACCAAACCTTAAGTCTGAGAGTCTTCAAATCCGTGACAGTACGAAAGGGCCATGACCTCAGACACTAAGAGTGACGGTAACGCACAGAATATCCATTGGAGGATGGATATGCACGAGCAATGTTTGGATCAGCTAGCGGTTGCTATCCAAACTATTCTTTAACGCACGGTACTTGCGGATAAGTCCGGTGCTAACCCGGTGGTCCCGCCAATTCCGACACCGGAGAATGAGTCTAAGCCCTCAGGGGCCGCAGTCAAAGGGTTAACGGCTTCTGCACCCTTGCCGCTGAGATATGACGGGGACCCTCAATTATGCAGAGGGTTTATTAATCAACTCGAAATATTTATGGAATTGACGGCACACGCATTTCCTAGTGATCGCAGCAAGGTTGGGTTCATGATATCCCTGCTGACTGGCAGAGCATTGGCCTGGGCCAACCCACTTTGGGAAAACGCTAAACCTTGCACAAAGAATTTCTGTGATTTTGTGCAATCCTTTCAGAGAGTATTTGAGCCTCCTGGTAGAACTACCTCTGCTGATACACGTCTCATGGAGATACAACAGGCAGGTGCACGGTTGGCGATTATGCCATTGAATTCCGCACCTTGGCAGCAGAGGTAGGGTGGAATAATGAGGCCCTGTTGGCAGCCTTTGCTCAAGGATTGAGTGACCAGATTAAAGATGAGATTGCAGCAAAAGAGTTACCTACTGACCTAGACGATTATATTGAATACGTGATTCTAATTGACTCCAGAATACGTGAAAGATTAACCGCCAGAGAGCGACGAGTACGGTTAAAGAATAATGGGTCCAGTAACATATTTTGCCCACCCAACCCTCCCTCTGCATCCAAACCTAGTGAACCTATTTCGGAACCAAGTGAACCTATGCAGGTGTGTTTCACTAGGTTAACTAAGGAGCAGAGAAGGTATCGCAAGACACAAGGATTATGTCTGTACTGCGGTAAAGATGGTCACCTGTTAAGATCTTGTCCGGTACGTCCGGGAAATGAACACACCTAGGGTACCTTGGGGGACAGGCCCTAGGTGGTGTCCAATCGTCCCCATTGTTGGACACACTTAAACCCACCATACAGGTGGTATTGTCATGGGCACAATGCTCGGTTGAGGTTTTGGCCTTGGTTGATTCTGGTGCAGCTGGGTATTTTATGGACAATACCTTTGCTGAATTGCATGGGGTACCACGGATTCAGAGAGAAACCCCTCTTGCTATTGAAGCAATTGATGGCAGACCTTTGGAACCCGCCCAAGTTGCTTTTGAAATGATGCCCTTGTCCATGACTATTGGGGCTCTTCACAAGGAAGAGCAGCAGTTCCAATTGATTAATTCTCCTCACCATGCCGTGATTTTGGGCTTTCCTTGGTTACAGTTGCACAACCCGCAATTTGATTGGCAGAAATGTAAGATTGCTGCTTGGTCTCAGTTCTGTATGGATAAGTGCGTTACCCATCCTGTTAAGGTCTTGTGCACCTCCCCTTCACTACCTGATGCCTACCAGCAGTTTAGCGACGTTTTCAGTAAGGGAGAGGCTGGCACCCTACCTCAGCACAGACCATACGATTGTCGCATAGAACTGAGTCCTGGAGCAGCACCACCGAGGGGACGCACGTATCCATTGTCTTGTGAGGAGAACCAAGCTATGGAGGAATACATAGCAGATGCCCTCAGTAGAGGGATCATAAGGAAATCTACTTCTCCGGCCGGTGCCGGGTTCTTTTTTGTTAAGAAAAAAAGTGGCGAACTGCGACCTTGCATAGACTATCGTGGGCTGAATAAGCTGATGGCAAAAAATGCCTACCCAATACCACTCATCACCGAGCTGTTTGATAGACTTAAGGGGTCCTCAATTTTCACCAAATTGGACCTAAGGGCAGCCTACAATTTGATACGTATCAGAGCCGGTGATGAGTGGAAAACTGCCTTCAATACGAGATCTGGGCATTATGAATACCTAGTCATGCCATTTGGTCTATGTAATGCTCCTGCAGTATTTCAAGAACTGATCAATGACGTTCTTAGAGATATGTTACAATCTTGTGTTGTAGTCTATCTTGACGACATACTTATCCACTCCAAAGACCTGTCACAACACATCAAGGATGTGTCTGAAGTCTTGCTGCGCTTACGAAAAAATTAATTATTCTGTAAACTGGAGAAATGCGAGTTCCACAAAACCAGTGTACCGTTTCTGGGGTTTATAATTGGCAACGACGGCATTGCCATGGATAAAGAGAAATTGACGGAAGTCTTACAATGGCCTAAACCCAAGAGCCTCAAAGCCTCCAACGATTTCTGGGCTTCGCCAATTATTACAGGACGTTTATTAAAAACTTCTCCTCTGTCGTGAAACCTCTGTTTGACCTCACGCACAAGGGCGCTAACCCATCCCTCTGGCCGGTGGCTGCTGAAGAGGCCTTTGAGAAGTTGAAGGTAGCCTTTGCTGAAGCGCCTGTGTTGTCCCACCCTAATCCAATACTCCCCTTTACTTTGGAAGTTGATGCCTCAGATATCGGGGCGGTGCTCTCTCAGCGACAGGTTAAAGGCGGTACACTCAGACCCTGTGGATTCTTCTCAAAAAAACTGACTAGTGCTCAAAGTCATTACGAGATTGGTGATCGAGAATTACTGGCCATTATCCTCGCTCTCAAAGAATGGCGTCATTTACTTGAAGACACAAAAAACCCCGTTTTGATTCTAACTGATCACAAGAATCTGACCTATCTTTCTGAGGCCAAGAGATTGTCTTCTCGCCAGGCCAGATGGGCACTGTTTCTATCCCGATTCAATTTCATTGTATCATACTTGCCGGGATCAAAGAATGTTAGGGCTGATGCTCTGTCTAGACAATTTGAAGCAGAGGTTGACAGAGAAGAGGTACCAGCCCCTATCATTCAACCCGATCGAATATTGGCTACCATACGTACTAGTATTACTTCACCACTAGGGGAGGAGATTTTGGCATCCCAAGCCTCTGCTCCTCATGAGACTCCAGTGGGCAAATGTTTTGTTGCTGAGCCATTCCGTACTCGATTACTTGAGATCTACCACTCCTCTAAGGCTGCGGGACATATTGGTAGGGATCAATTGTTCTGGTCTCTCTCTCAGCTATTTTGGTGGCCTTCTATGAGAGCAGATTGTGCCAATTTTACAAATGCCTGTGCCACCTGTGCCCGTGCCAAAACCCCTAGACATCTCCCTGTGGGCTTGCTTCAGCCGGTGCCTAATGGTGAACGCCCGTGGTCTCACGTCTCTATCGACTTTATGGGAGAATTGCCCAGGTCTAGAGGGTACTCCTTCATATTGATGGTGGTAGACAGGTTCTCTAAAATGGCACACTTCGTACCCCTCTGTGGCCTTCCCTCGGCCAAGGAACTGGCAATGGTATTCGCTCGAGAAGTATTTTGGTTACATGGAGTACCCAGGGTGCTGGTGTCTGACAGGGGGAGCCAGTTTGTGTCCAGATTCTGGAGGGCATACAGATGGGCATACAGCTATCATTTTCCTCTGCATATCATCCCCAGACTAACGGGGCCGCTGAGAGGGCCAATCAAGGATTGGAACAGTTTCTGCGATGTTTTGTGAATGACCATCATGATAATTGGGCCGACTTGTTGCCTTGGGCAAAGTTCGCCAGGAACTGCGCAGTTAATTCTTCCTCCGGGAGCTCTCCGTTTTTGATCAATTATGGGTTCCAACCCTGTCTGCTCCTGGATTCCTTTGAATCACAGCAGATTCCAGTTCTGAATGAGCATATAGAGCAACTCCGTTCCACATGGGCACAAGTTCAGAGGGCATTGGGCCAGTCTTTTCAGCGACATCAGCGTCATGCCAATCGCAGAAGGCTTCCAGCGGTTTCCTTCCGAGTCGGGGATAGAGTATGGCTGTCCTCCAAGAATCTAAAGCTCAAGGTCCCATCTAATAAGCTGGCACCTCGGTTCATTGGTCCGTACAAGATCATTCGCAAAATTAACCCTGTTTCCTATGCCTTGGAATTACCTGCTTCTATGCGCATTCATAATGTATTCCATGTGTCTCTCCTTAAATCTCTGGTTTGTAACCGTTATACTACCACACCTGTGAGGCCAGGTCCTGTTGAAGTCGAGGGGCAGGAGGAGTATGAAGTACAAAACATTATTGATTCCCGCAGAGGTAGAAGAGGGGTACAGTATCTGGTGCATTGGAAAGGTTATGGTCCTAAGGATCGTTCCTGGGTAGACAGTAAGGACCTTCATGCACCCAAGTTACTACGAATATTTCATGCCAAATACCCTCAGAAGCTTAGACCCTACTCTGGGAGAGGGGGTCTTTGAAAGGGGGGTACTTTCATGGTGCCCGTGATTCGTGCTGTTCAGAGTCAGTCACTTGCTGAGTATCATGATTGGCTGTCTGTGATTAGCCCTCCTCACACAGCCTTTTTAAACCCAGGCTGAGCACTTCCAGGTTGCCCTTTCGTGGTGTTTCTGACTCCACTCTGCCTGACCTGCTTGTCAGGCTTCTGGGCCTGTTCCTGCTGTTTCTGCTGTACTTGCTGATCCTGTGTTCCAGTGTTCCAGTGTTCCTGTATGCTAGTGTTCCTGTGTTCCAGAGTTCCAGTGTTCCTGTGTTCCAGCACCTCGCGGGTTAATCTTACTGAGTTCCAGTGTTCCTGTGTTCCAGCTCCTCGCGGGTTAATCTTACTGAGTTCCTGAATCTCCTGCTCCAGCCATCGCTCTGGCAACATTGTTCTTCTCACTGCTGATCATACTTTGTTGGTTTACTCCACTAAACCTGGTTGCGATATACATTGTTGGTCTCAGCGTGCGGACGCTGGTTTACTCCACTAAGCCTGGTTGCAATATACATTGTTGGTCCCAGCGTGCGGACGCTGGTCTACTCCACTAAACCTGGTTGCTATATACATTATTGGTCCCAGCGTGCGGACGCTGGTTTACTCCACTAAACTGGTTGCGAGATACATTATTGGCTCCAGCGTGCGGACGCTGGTTTGCTCCACTAAGCCTGGTTGCGATATACATTGTTGGTCCCAGCGTGCGGACGCTGGTTTACTCCACTAAACCTGGTTGCAATATACATTGTTGGTCTCAGAGTGCGGACGCTGGTTTACTCCACTAAAGTGGTTGCGAGATACATTATTGGCTCCAGCGTGCGGACGCTGGTTTGCTCCACTAAACCTGGTTGCTATATACATTGTTGGTTCCAGCGTGCGGTCGCTGGTTTGCTCCATTAAACCTGGTGACGCTATTACCATTAGTCCCAACGTGCGGACGTTGGTTTGCTCCTGAACATCCAGTACTGGGATCAGTCGCTGTCCACTTCCTTGCAGTTGTCTGGTATCCCTGGCAATAGACTCCTGCTGAGTAAGACCTCTATACTTATGCTCTATGCTGTCTTAGTCACCTGACAGCTGGTCTACTCGCTCAGGCTGCCCTGCCCGGTATTGGTGAGGCCGGTAGAACCTTGACGATACCATCCTGTAGGTTGCCTCACCCGGTATTAGCAGGGCCGGTAGAGCCTACTCCAGTACTCCTTTGGGCTGCCCTGCCCGGTATTGGTAAGGCCGGTAGAACCTTGTAATTCACCATCTTTAAGGTTGCCTTACCCGGTATTGGCAGGGCCGGTAGAGCCTACATTCAGCATTCCGTGGGGGCTGCCTTGCCCGGTATTGGTAAGGCCGGTAGAACCGGTATATGTCATCTCACGGTTGCCTTACCCGGTATAGGCAAGGCCGGTAGAGCCTGTCATTAAAACTGTCACTTGGGTTGCCTTGCCGGTATTTAGGCAAGGCCGGTAGAACCTGTTATATGTTATATTACTGTTGTATTGTTATGTATGTTTACCCTACGGGGACTGCCTTTAACTTTTAATAAAGTTAAGTTATTTTACCAAACCTTAAGTCTGAGAGTCTTCAAATCCGTGACACACTATTTTGGCTCTGCTGAAGAGCCGCCGGCCAGTCTCGGGACCAGGATCTTTTTCTGTCAGTTAGAGGCTGACATCAGTGAAAGAGGAGGGAGGGGGAAAATTTAACACCATATATTTCTCATATTATAAAGGTTTAAGAGATTGGTTTGGCATCAGTTCATTATTTTTTTAATATCTACAATATTAAACTTTGTTAAAATCAGCAATTGCTATCTCTTTAAAGACAAGATCTCATGAGAATGAAATTGGCAACATTTAGCTAGTAAAATCAAAAGTAATGTAAAACCTAAATAACAAAGAAGAAAGAACAAGTCAATGTATAATAAGGAATGGAGAATTCCTGGGAAACATTCGCCAGCCATGTTAAATTATAGAAAGTACTATCCCACGCTTCTTCAATATCCATGATAGTGGCATGCACTGCAAACAAGTTTGCACTCAAATTCCCTTAACGTGTGAGCACACCTAACAATCCAACTTATTTACAGTTTTTGCCACAGTGAAATGGACTTTAAACAATGCATTATCAGTTAGAGCTCCAAACTGTCAATTTATTCTACAAAGCCCCTCACTATATGTAGTAATGGCATTAGCCATTGAATTTATAGGTTGTAGAAGTTCATGAACAAGTAATATGAAGGAGAAGAAAACCTCCAACAGGATGTTGCCCACAGCCAGTGTTCTAGGAATAAAGGTCCAGTTGTCCAGTCCTCCTAGACTTGTATGAGTACTAGAAAAGTAGATCCTTGACCTCTGACGAATCTCACCAGATGAGTCTGTGTTTTTCCCCAAATGAATAGTAGGTATAACTCTTACTTTAGCTCCTACTTCTAATACTTGCAATTGGTCCGCCAAATATTTGGCAATAACTGAAGAACGGACCCATCCAATAATCTCCTCTTTATATACTTTTCCTTCCTTTACTGATTTTAACACTACTACATGTTCACCTAACTCATCTAGATGGGTGTTTTCTTCCCATTCACAACAGACACTAACGTCCCTAGTGGGAGCAAAACAGTAAAATATAGCACACCTGTACACCTGTATACAAATGTATTTACTTGCCATTCCCAGTCATCCATGACACTTCTTTTGACAAATGCACCACTATACCAGCCATTTATTCTCACAATACGTTCTGCTGCCTGCAGGCAATAGGGAATGTGGAACACCCAATGTTCCTCTTGTTCCTTAGCCCATTGTTTCACAATCTTTCCAGTAAATTGGGTACCGTTATCTGATTGTATTTCCACAAGTATCTCATAGAACTTGGTCAGGAGCTGAAGCAATTTGATTGAAGTCTTCTGATTTGCATGCTTAGCAGGACAAACAACCAGAATTCCTGAATGAGTGTCTACCACAGTACCACACTGTTCAGCTCCAGGTAGTAGAGGACCTAAAAAATCCACCTGCCATACTTGTCCACCTGATTTACCCTTGTAGATCTGTCCAGGGGTATTCTTCATTTACCTCTTTTGTACTTCTTGAGATTTTGGACATTTTAAAACAATACATTTTGCTTTATGTGGGATTATAGGAATTCATTTTTGCTTAACCCATTGGTAAGTAACTTGCACTCCCCTATTTCCACTTTGATCATGGGCCCAAACCCCTAAATGCTATAACTCTGTTTCGGTAGATATTTTTGTTTAAACATCTGCCATCTCATTGCCTTGTTGGTTAGTTTGTCCATCTACATGGCTGATAGCAATATCCCTTCACTGACCTTCTTCCCTAAATATTTGCCAGAGTTAACTTCCTCCCACAAAGGTTTTTTGTCCATGAATCCTTCTGCCATGTAATTAAGCCTTTATCTATATATATATTTATATATAATCAAAGTGCCTTGAGTTTTGTCTATGACCACAGCTTCTACTTTCAATTCTGCCAACTGACTTGACCCACCCTCTGCAGTTTCATGTAAGATTGTCTCTGTATGAGGGTGATATGCTGCAGCCACCCAGACTCATCTTTTACTGGTGATGGTGGTAGGACAATCTGTAAACTAAGCCTGTGTTCGCTGCTCTTCTGATAACTGGTCCCATTACACAGCCTCCTTGTAGTGCCCACATTCCATATGTATAGGTGGTTTCTATCCATTTACTTATTGGCAGATCAGTTCTCACAGTCACAGATTGTAGACCTGTGGTGGCTTCAGAATGGTGTAAAGTGGTATATGCTGCCAACAACTGCTTTTCAAGAGAGCTGCATTTTCTCTAAGCAGGCGTAAATTGTTTTGACCAAAAATGTGGGTCTTCCATATCCCTGCTATTGGAGCCTATTGCCATAGTCTCTATAACATACCATGTTCTATTACAGATACATCTAGAGTGACTGGCAAATCAGGCAACAAAGGACCCAATTTGTTGTTAAGCCTTACTGCTTCCTTTGCTTGTATCAACACTTCAGCTTCTTCTGTACCTCATGAAAAGATAGCTTTTTTTTCCACATAACATTATAAATGGGTTGTAACAGAACACTCAGTTAAATATACCCAGTATAGCTTGGACCTCTTTAATTGTCTTTGGTTCCTTCAGATTAGCAATTGCATCCATTACCGGTTGAGGTATTGTTTTCTGCGGGCCGGACCATATAACGCCCAAAAATGTCACTTTCTGAGATCGACATTGTATCTTCCACTCATTTATAGCCCAAACTCTTTGTCTCATATATGATACCAATCCCCCCCAATCTTCTTTTACCTCCTTCTCAACCTCACATAAGAGCATGATATCATCGATATAATGTTAATGTACAACTGGGTGAATCCATAGCAGTTAAATCTCTAGACACCAGTCCTTGACAAATCATTGGAGAATGGAGATAGTTTTGTGGCAAAACAGTTAGACTGTTTTGCTGTTCATTCCAGGTGAAGTCAAATTGGTCCTGGAGAAAAATTACTGCATGCCACTGTCCAGTCTTTTGTGCAATCCTTTCCACTAAAGATATCATATCTGGTACTGCAGAGGCCAATGAAGGAGCCACCCGATTGAGCACACAATAGTCTATTGTCAACCTCCAGCTTCCATCTGATTTCTCTACTTTCCACACAGGGCTATTATAAGGGCTTGTGGCAGGACAGAACATACCTGCTTGTAACAGATCCTGTATAATGTCTGCAATCTCCTTGTGGCCTCCAGGAATCTGGTATTCTTTCAAATATACTGGTTGAGCCAGTGTAGGGATGTGCAACGGGGTCATCTTTGCATAACCCCTGAATATTGGCTTAAGTACTAAAAGAAACAATGAACAGATTGCAGTGCCAAACGCACAACAACCAGACTCAGTATGAATAGTTTTCCCTTTAAGATATCCATTCCCATAATATTATCTGGCACCAGGATTTCCAGAGCAAAAAATAGGACCTTTCCCTATCTGCATTTGACACTGCACACACATTACTTTGTATATTTGGTATTATTGGTATTACTTTGAAACTGTGATACTTCTGCCCCAGTATCCAGTAACACAGTCACCTGCTGTTTATGCCTATGTTGTCATCAATAGAATATCACTTTTACATAAGGGGGTCAGTCCCTTGGTTTCAGCAGAGAGGTTCAAAGAGAGGGTCAGGTGGCCACCATAACTTCTGATGTGTTACAGCTTACCTTGGTTTCAGCGTCATCTACAGGTGAGAGGCTTCAAGCATGCAGCAGGCCTCTGTTTTATGTTTTTGCTTCCTGTAGTCTCCTCCTACCTACTTCCTCCTACCTACTTCCTCACTCTGGGCTGCTTCTCCTACCTACTTCCTGTGGAGGGGTTTAAAAGGCAGACTGAGTCCTGACTCAGTTACCCTTGCATTGTCGTTCATAGTAGTTCTATTACCTTGGGCTCTGTGTATGACATGGCTAGTCTTCCATCCAACCTGGTGCTGACCTGTGGCTCTGTCTGACTATTCTTTAGCTTATCCCTATAGTGGACACCCAAAATGGTGCAGACCTGTGGCTTTGGCTGACTTCCTGAACTGTGTATGACCTGGCTTGTCCGATTACCCCCGCTGGTGCTGACTTGTCCCTCTGTCTGACTACTCTTACGTTTGTTCCTTGTACCTAGCAGACACCCAACCTAGTGCTGAACTGGGGCTCTGGTAGACAAGCTCTGATACTGACTGCAGGTGAGTCAGCTATCTATTTCCCATTCTGACTGCAGGTGTGAGTCAGAGTTTGCTCCATTCTGACTGCAGGCGTTAGTCAGATATCGCTCCCTACTGACTGCAGGTACGCTATCACAATGCCCGTGCTTCCTTGTTGTTGTTTAGCTGTCAGTTATACTGTGTCATGCTCTCATTGGTTGCCCCGTGTTGAGCCCGCCCAGTATGGCCTTTATATACTGGGCTCCTGCACCCACATGGTGCCCTTTTGTGGTGTTCCTGTACCAGTGCTAACTGCTGTTCAGAGTTCCCAGTGTACCGACTTGACCTTCCTGACTACTCTTCAGTTCCTGCTTCTGTGTACCGACCCGGATTGCCTAACTACTCTTCTGGGTCTGCTCATGTGTATCGACCTGGCCTGGCTGACTTTCCTGTTCCTGTGTACTGACCCAGACCAGCTGACGTTCCTGCTCCTGTGCTTCGACCCGGCCTGGCTGACGTTCCTGTTCCTGTGTACCGTCCCGGCTTGATCTACGTTCCTGCTTCCTTGGTGCTTGTCGCCTTGGCCACATTCTTACATCCGGTTACCATTGGCTTGTCCTCCGCTACTGCTCCGGCAGGTTGCCAAGTGTTGTCTCCGTTACTGCTCCAGCAGAGCGCCTCTGGCCTAGTCCTCCGTTACTGTCATACCGGTTGCAAGTGTGTGCCTCCGTGATTGCTCCGGTAAAGTGCCATTGGCTTGTCCTCCGCTACTGCTCCGGCAGGTTGCCAAATGTTTTCTCCATTACTTCTCTGGCAGAGCGCCTCTGGCTGAGTCCTCCGTTACTGTCATACCGGTTGCAAGTGTTGCCTCCATGATTTCTCCAGTAAAGTGCCATTGGCTTGTCCTCAGCTACTGCTCCGGCAGGTTGCCAAGTGTTGTCTCTGTTACTGCTCCGGCGGAGCGCCTCTGGCTGAGTCCTCCATTACTGTCATACCGCTTGCAAGTGTGGGCCTCCGTGAATGCTCCGGTAGTGCTAGTTCTACCTCAGTCTGGCTGGCAGTTCACGTATGTTTGCTGACCTTGGCTTGTTAAAGTATCTACCCAGTACCTTTACACATGGGACTGTTTACCATCATTGATGAGCTTTAACTCCTGCAGTGCCGGAATCCTGGAAACCTGCTTCTCTTGCCTGACCTGTGTCAGTATATACTTTCATATATATATATACATTCATATTATGCTGGACCCGTGTGGGCATTGAATAAATTACCTGTCGTGTGTCTGTACTATACTGTTGTATACTACAGGACCTGTCAGGGTTCTTACTGTATTGTTTAATTCAATAAACTGTGTTTTTATCCTAACCACTGTGTCTGTGAGTCAAACAAACCGTTACATACGCCTTCTACGTCAGATCAAGATCCTGTGTTCCTGCACCTGTTCCTGCTCCTGGCTCCAGCAGAGACTTCCAGTGGCTTAAGCCTTGTCTCCAGCAGATTGGTCATGCTCGGCAGCCTACTATTCCTGATAGCAGAGCTCACTGGCATGTAACCATCTGCTTGTTCCTACTGTATATATTGTATATATTTTACTTACCTTTCGGTTGTCAATAAATTGCATTTAACTATACCATACTGACTCTTCAACTTCTCTGGGAACCATGACATGATGCTTCTGTGTATGTGTGAAGGGGTATGGGAATGTGTGGGAGAGTCATACAAGGGTACTACTGGGTATGTTCCTCCTTTCACTCCTTCTGCATCACTAGTTGCTACATTCTTAGGTCTAGCTGTTTAGCGTTTCCTTTTTGTTTTTAGTTATTTCCAGTGCTTGAGCAGTGTATTTGTAGGAGCTCCAACTATTTCACTTTTTGCAACTCCGCTGGCTTGCAGATCTAAAAACAATTGTTTCCTAGTGATTTTCAATCTATTTCCCCTTCACTCTTCTCCACTGCCCTATTTTTTACTGGTATTTTCAATTATCCAAAGCACTTAGCTGTCCCATTAAATTGCTACCACCAGAAACATTGTTTGTGTCCCAGTTAATGCATTAATCATAGTAAACAGAGGGGCTCTGTACTGTTGTGGAGCTCGTTCTAACAATTTATTTACCATCATTTTATTGAACCTTTCATTGTCTGGCCCCCAACTATTCCATTTTTACAGTGTAAACTATTATTGCAGTCAGTCAATGGATCCTGAAGATCTCCATTTCCACAAGCCATTTCTCACAACCTTTGTATGCCTTCTCCCAATGTATATCAAGAAGCTTTATTTATGAGCTCTGTAGGAGTCTCAAATATCTGTGCTACAAAGTTGTGAAACAGCTGCAGTAAGGAAAAGGTAGATGCTGTATCATGACCTCTGCACATCTGTAAGTGAACCATAGGGTTTGTACAAATACTTCCCAGACCTACAGACTCCTGACACTATTGCCATCCATATCCTAGACATGCAACAACCAAACAACCAAGTCAATACTCCATCTCCAGGACGTTGTTGGAAATTATCTCCTAACTCAGACAACTCACCAGCCATTTTAGTGCATATTTCTTTAGTGTATTGCTGCTCAGCAGCTACCTGTGATGCTTTATCCTCACTAACTGAAGGTCTCAAACTGGAAGTAATATATTTCCTTTACTTTCTAGTTACAATAGGGAGTACTCCTGCTTCCTTCATTTCTTTCTATATTTCTATTTCCTCATCTGACTCAAACCCAACCCAATTTTGCAATTCATCCCATCTTTCAGATTCCACTAGTATACGTACATGCACTTTACTTTTGGATGGTAATTCTGTTTGCCTCCTACATTGCCTATGTCATTTTACTGTATCAGCAACATATGAGGCAAACTTATCACCCTGATTTTGAAATCGGCTTGTTGATCTCTCACAGTATTCTGTAATGCTGCACACTTCTCCTGGACTGCCTGCAGTGCCAGCTGAAGGTCTATAAATTGTTCTTGTACAGACTTGAGTGACTTCTGCAAAATCCATCCCACATTTGCAGCAGCTTTCTGCTCCTTATGATAGCAACATGAGAGCTCAAGATTTACAGCAGCATGGCAGGGGTTAACCAACTGCTGTCCAGCAACCTATTTATTACATTCCCATGCAATGGTAGTGCAGGGTCTGGAACTAAACACCAAACTAGGGAGTAAACAAATTTCTTTTGTACTCTTCCCCCTTTCTTAACTCTAGCAAACATCTTGTTGCTATTTAACTTCAGAATTCTGACTACTATGCCAAATGTATCACAGGTTTGAAGATTCCAAAATAAAACAGCAAAATTACACACAGTTACAACAGATTTTGTTATTTTGTTTGCTACAAAATCATACAAACGTATCACAAGTTTCCAAAGCAAAATAGCACACTTACACACAGTTACAATAGATTATACTTTTACTAAATCCTTTAGAAACAATTAATATACTTAGCTTCAGTTGACTTCAACTCTTATGGAAAGCCTAATGGTTCTGCAGACCAATGCCCATAGATACAAAACTGGACAAAATCAATTCACCTGAGATAGATGTATCATTGAGTATTTCAATTGTAATCCAACAGGTGCCAGGTGTGAAGCTAACCCACACCTAGGCTTGTACAATGGTGCATACCTTAGTCAATGGTGTGTATCTTAGAAAATGGTGTGTATATTGTAAAACTCATGTAGTTATCGTACATGGTAAGGCAATATAATTAGGATGGGAACATATCCTTCCACACTATATATATATATATATATATATATATATATATATATATATATATATATACTTCGACATATGCAAAAGTGCTTAATTTGGAAGGTCAAATGTTATTCTAAATGGAACAATATGAAATGAAGGATTTGTGAGTGATTAGAGACAATAGCCTTTCCAACAGTTTACAATATTTATTAGAAGCTTCAAAATTCAGCAAAATAATAGCATGCATTATAAAAGGGCAAATATTAATGATAATACAGAAAGTCATCCTGAACTAAATTTTGATAGGAAGCTATAGCAATATTTATATAAAACATATATTTAAAGGTACAAAATGGCACTCAATCTACTGTATATATTTCTAAAATAGGTCCAGCCGCTCTTATCCATTGTGACTGAGGAGCAATAAATCAACACTAAAAAACAAGCTACAAAATAGAAAATAGTGGAAGAAAGAGCTTAGATCTATTATATTTGAAAATATGTATCCAATATCAATGGCACAAAGATAGTAAAAGAATGTTATTTATTATAATATATCAAAAAAGACAATACTACAGCGAATATATCATACATAAAAGTAGTCTAAATAAAACAAATGAACCAGAAATCTAATATAGCTAGACAATGGTTAAATGCCCTTCATGTATAATATATGACTCAGAAATGTAAGTCAACCTCCACGATGGTATACAAACAGTCTCAATACTTCAAAAGGAAACTGTTGTATTTCTCTCGTTTTCAAGTATGTCCTGGACAGGTTTCAGTAGAAGGTTGCATTTACACAAATTGAGAAACATTATATATTACATGTTGTTAAAGATACATACACATATGAATATAAATACATATGGAAATTTTAAAATTATAAACAGTTACACTCTGTTTTAGATATAAAGAAGCATTTACTTTTAAGGATTTTAGACTGGGAGCATAATTGATTATTTCGGGCAGATTGTTCCAGGCCTTTGGCACTCTGAAGGAGAAGGCAGATCTTCCTGCTTCTTTCTTGTATTGTGGTATACGTAGTGAGTTGTTTGCAGGGAGCGGAGGTTATAGTTAGTATAGAGAGCAGGAGTGAGCAAACTGCTCAGATAGTGTGGTAGTTTTCCAGAGAAGTGGTTGTGTACTAAGCAAGAAAGGTGAAGGGCACGTCTAGATTTGAGTGTTAACCAATTTAGTTCTTTTAGCATATCACAGAGATGATTAGTGTAATTATATTGGAGGCTAAAGCGCATATTGAATTATGCAGGTGTCATGTTTACTAAGATGGATTTCTGGTGCTGGAGCATAAACTACATCACCATAGTCTATGACAGGCAGCAACATCTGTTGCATAATACCAGGAGACTTAAACATGATTTGTGTCTAAAAAGAGTACTGATTTTGGGATAAAGCTTGGAGGTTAATTTGTCAAAATGATGGCCAAAAGTGAGGTTGGGGTCAAGCCACATACCAAGATATTGGTAGGACTCCACTGGGGCCAATTTACGATTAGACTCCGTTACAATGGATAGGTGGGTATTGTTGAGATTACGCAGTTTGTGCTTTGTGCCAAATATCATTGTGACGGTTTTGTCTGTGTTTAAGAACAATTTGCTCCTTGCTATCCATCTTTCAACCTCATAGAAATCATGTTGTAATATGGCCTCAAGGTGTGATATGTTTGCATTTTTAGCATAGAGTATTGTGTCATCTGCATACATGGGTACTGAAGAGGATTTGCAAACCTTGGGCAGATCTTTTATAAAAAGAAAAAATAGATGAAGGCCAAGAATGGAGCCTTGAGGAACTCCACTTGTTACTTTAAGCAGAAGGGAGTCATTGCCAGCAACTGACACATACTGCATTCTGTCTGATTAATAGGATCGGAACCAGTTTAGAGAATTATTACCCAGTCCTGATCTTTGGAGTTTATTTATAAGAATATTATGGTCTACTGTGTCAAAGGCCTTGGCAAAATCTAGGAAAATGGCTCCTGTGAGGTCACCATTTTCCATGCCTGTCTGGTTATCGTTGGTTACTTTTAGGAGGGCCGTGACCGTTGAGTGATTTGGTCGAAAGCCTGATTGAAGTGGGGTGAAAAAACTGGTCTGTTGGTCATATTTATTTAGTTGCACGTGTACACATTTCTCTACGATTTTGGATAAAGTGGGGAGTAGGGATATTTGTCTGTAGTTTGATACTACATTTTTATCCCCACGTTTGTGGATAGGCACAACTCTAGCCACCTTCCAGGATTTGGGCATATACCCTGTTGCCAAAGAGGTATTAATTAAAGATGCAATCGGTTTGGCCATTACCATAGCTCTGAGCTTTAATATCATTGCTGTTAGTTTGTCAGGGCTAGATTGGCATTTCATTTTTGGATTGAGAAGGTGATCATATAGTTCACTTTCATTTACTGGCATGAAATTGAATTCATTTTCAGAATTGGACTGTGCAACAGGTGCCAGTGAATGTTCTGTAGAGGGCTGAACTTCCGAGTTATCTTTGTTACCACTTTGACTCACTGCAGGATGCTGTATCTCCCAGCTTTGTACTTGCAGGCTACGTGTGGCTCTTCTCGGCTTTATTTCCACTCTTTATTAGCGGGCAGGGTCTCTTTCTTCCCCCTGCTGTCAAGCGGATGCAAATAGGGTTTTCCTTCTCCCATTTCCAAATAGTCAAGTAACTGTATAGTTAATGCTCCTCGCTGGACACTGGACTCGGCTCTGTTCCCTTTGAATGAGGATTATTTTCATACTCTCTTTTAACAGGCAATATAATTATAATGGGACAAAATAGAAGAGGGCCAAGAACTGAGTTTGGGGAACCCCACTTGTTACTTTGAGCAGAAGTGAAATATTGTCAGCAATAGACACATATTGCATTCTGTCTGATAAATGGGATTGGAACCACTTTACAGAATGATTACCCATCCCTGAACTTTGGAGTTTACTTATCATAATATTATGGTCTACTGTATCAAAGGCCTTTATAAAATAAAAAAAAATAACTCCAGTGAGTTCACCATTTTTCATGGCAGTCTGGATATCATTGCATAGGAGGGTCGTGACTGTTGAGTGATTTTGATGAAAGCCTAATTGAAGGTGGGTAAAAAAACTGGACAGTTGGTAATACTTATATAGTTGTACATGGGCACATTTTTCCAGGATTTTAGATAATGCGGGCAGTAGGAATATTGGCCTGTAATTTGATACTAGATTTTGTACACACAATTGTAGATAGGAACAACTCTAGCCACCTTCCAGGCTTTGGTCTTATACCCAGATGACAGGCAGGCATAAATTAGGGATGCAATAGGATGGGCAGTGACTGAGGCACTGAGCTTTAATAACATTGTTGGTAGTTGCTCAGGCCCAGATTGTGATTTCATTTTTGGGTTGTGGTCATATATTTCACTGTTGTTTACTTGCATGAAATTGAATTCACTAGTATCGTTGGACCAGGTTGTAGGTGAGACTGTTCCTTGTACATCTCTACTTCAGAATTACCTTTGTTTTGAGTAATAAGAGCAGTGGCACATCCAAAGAAGTAGCTGGTGAATCCATTAGCTTTTGCTATGGGCTGTTGTATTGTTTCATTGCTTATTTTATTGTTGAAGGGTGAGACTAGTTAGGGGGTTTATAGATATTTTTAATAACCTTACAAAATGTGGCCTGTTTTGATATAGTAACATAGTAACATAGTAAATTAGGTTGAATAAAGACACAAGTCCACCAAGTTAAACATTTGCCTCATACCCTAGTGACATGAGAACTGCATAGCTATCCTGCTACTAAGTAAGTCAGTCTTTTTTAGACCTTCCTGATCTGCCTACTAATAAATAGTATAACCCTGTATTTTCCTTTTTGAAATAAATTTATCTAATCTTCTTGTGAATGTATCCATTGTATCTGCCATAACCACCTCCTTGGGCAAATAATTCCACAATTTAACAGACCTTACTGTAAAATAAACCCTCCTCTGCTGAAGTCTAAACCTCCTTTCCTCTAATCCCAAGGGGTGTACCCTGGTCACCTGATCAGGCCTTGGAATAAATAGCTTACCACAGAGATCCTTGTATTGACCTCTCATTTATTTGTACAATGTGATAAGGTCTCCTCTTAGTCGTCTTTTCTCTAGAGTAAATAAACCAAGTTTGTCTAGTCGTTCCTCATACGTCAAGTCCTCCATTCCCTTAATTAATTTTGTTGCTCTTCGCTGTACCCTCTAGTATATCCTTTTTTAAAACTGGTGCCCAAAACTGCACTGCATACTCAAGTTGAGGTCTTACCAGAGATTTGTACAATGGCAAAATGATGTTATCCACTCTTGCTTCAATACCTCTTTTTATGCAAGACAGGATTTTGTTTGCCTTTGCTACTGCTGTTTGACACTGGTCACTGTTTCCAAGTTTGTGGTTGACAAGGATACCCAAGTCTTTCTCTAGCAACAAGTCCCCTAAAATGATTCCATTTATTTCATAAGTAGCCTTAGGATTATTTCCTCACAAATGCATGACTTTACACTTCCCCACATTAAACTACATATTCCATTTGTTTGCCCAATCTGCCATTTTATATAAATCCCTCTGTAGAGAGCAATTATCCTGTTCTGAATTAATTACCCTGCATAATTTAGTGTCATCTGCAAATATTGATATTTTGCTTTTTATATCTATTTCTAGATCATTTATAAACATGTTAAACAGCAGGGGACCAAATACTGAACCCTGAGGTACTCCACTCTCCACTTTAACTGTATTAACTGTTTCCTACCCTTTAACCAGTTTTGTATCCAAGGTCATCTCCTAGCCCTGATTTTCTTATTTTATACCCCAGCCTTTTGTGTGGCACTGTATCAAATGCTTTTGCAAAGTATAGATATACTACATCAACTGCCTTGCCATTATCAAAGTTGCTGCTTACTTCCTCATAGAAGCTGAAAAGGTTAGTTTGGCATGATCTATTCTTCATAAATCCATGTTGATTCTTGCTAATTATGTTAGTGTTCAAGTTGTCACAGTAAAATATTGAGAGTTTGCTAGTTTTGTTTGCTTTGTGCAGGTATTCTTCAATTGCCTGTATGTCGCATGATTATTCATAAGTGCAACCAATTTGCTTAAGTATTGTCCATAAGGCATCTTTAAAACTGTATAACTCAAGCAGGTCAGGCGAGACCCAGGTTAAATGCAACCCCCCATTACCCTGATTTTCCTTAGTGGGGCATGGGTATTACAGACATTAGAAAAGTCAATTGCTGAGTCTAGATCAGGTATTAAGCATACATGATTTGCATAGAGAATGTCCTGAGTGCAGTCAGGTGTAACGCTATTAAAACATCTGATATGAAACAGATGCAGGGAGATATATGAGAGGAGTGGATTAGAGAGAGACAATATGGAGTTAGGAACAGGGAATTATTAAGAGCATTTAGAACATACCACAAAGGGTTAAATCACAGGATGGAGACAGCATCAGGTTTGGAAGTGCAGAATGTAGTGCTGTTAGTACATACCTGTAAAGCAAGAGACGAAGATTGTAGGGACACTGTCTTCATACATCATACAAAACAGCATATATGAGGCTAAACAGCATTGTGGAGGATAGTATAACTGTGTCCACACAGATTCTCCATCCACGCAGCAGGTCAACTGACATCTCAAGTATCTAGATAGTCTTCCAAGAGAAAGCTCCCATAAGAACCAAAAGAGAAAACAGGAGCGGCATCTGAAAACCATAGTACTGATAAATTGATACAAAAGTGGATGACGTGTAACTATTATAAGGCAAAATGAACTTCCATATAAACAGGCATGAAACTTTGCAGAGTATGCTCTAGAAAACTTCTAGCAACTGATTGAACCTCATCAATGTCATCTATTAGAATTCAGAGATATGAAACTCATGATATAAACATTATTAGTATTTCTTTTAAAATGTATATAAAATAAAAAAACACACAGCTCAATGTGTTTCTAGGTTATATAGCCTTTTCTTCAGGAGCACAAAGTGGCACTTAAAGTATATCCATGGTAACCAAAGTAAAATACATATGGACCTAAAAGAGCAACCTCCACAAATGTTATGACTTTGTACCTTGTTAGAGAAAATGTTGAAATAAAAATAGACTCTCCAAATTCCTTCCATGTGCCATTTGTGATTCTATTAATCTCTACATTTCTTGAGGGGTTGTAACATTTCAGAACAGTTGTCCCATATGGGTGGGAGGCAGACATCATAATGTCAAGGCCAAAATATGTGTCAGTACATATGGAAGCATGTAGGTACAGCAGAGGTCTCTTTGTCCCTACTAAGGTTGGCGGGAGCATATTTTTTAATATATGGGTGTCTTACTGACAACCCCTTAACCTCCAGCCAGACGTTGACCTTTGACAAGATGACTATATGTAAATCAAAATATCCCATTAAAAAAAAGTAATCATTTTTTTTTCAGTAGCATTTTTTTTTACACTGTTGCATTAAACTCATGTAAGATGGGATTTTATATTGCTTCTGTACATAGGTTTGCTATATAAAGAAAATATCACTCCTGGCTTTCAATGCAAGGGAATAATGGTACATTTCTCACACAGCACAAGTTTGTTACAAATGTATAATTGTAACTTTGCAGAGAGAGTCAGAATTGATCTATTCTCTTTGGAGCAGCAAGTATGTATAAGAAACATGAAAAAAGCCAGACATAACCCTATATTCCTTTCAATCAAGTCAGGAAGGGTATATACACACATGCACACACACATATAAAAAGACATGACCAAAATAATTGCTCACCTCAGATTTAGATGGTTGATTGATATATGCTTTCAGCTTTATAACTGAACATTTATATTTCATACTCTTCATATGTGTTTGCATGAAATAGCATATCACTTCTTAAATGGACTCAAAATTGAGAGAATGTGGCACAATGCTACTTACTTCACTTATTGAGCTTAAATATGGGTTCATTTTGGAGCATTTTTCAGTGCTCCATAGGGGAGTATTTTTGTTATAAAGCAGCGATTCAACAAATAGATTATGATAGTTGATCCTATTGTAGAATTGACCACCAGGAAACACCCGCTTCTGTTTGGTAAATATTCCCTGATAGTGTTGAATCCAGGGCATTGTTAGATCAATATTAGATCAATATAATTGTTTAAAAATGTTTCACTTGAAAATTAAACTTCAACACACACACACATGCACACATGCACGCACACATGCACACAGAAACACTGAGTTTTTATTTGAAATTCCTAGTGAAATGGGTCAATGAAAAAATTATTCTTAATTCATTTCATCTTTGACTTTGTAATGATATAAGTCTTTCAGCTGATTTTCAAGGATATAATAAGTCAGATTAGGTAGGCACAGACCTATTTATTAGCCAAATGAACAGGTGTAGTGTTGTGTGCAGGATTAGCTCATCCCAGCATGATAATTACCTTATGGGATGGTTTCAAGGTTACACATCAAGAGCACAGCTCTGCAAAGCTATCACGGTGCCCGTGATTTGCTGCAGTTACTTGTCTGTCACCAGTAGGGGGCTTCTATTGGCTGTCTGCAGATAGCCCGCCTCTTATTGACTATTTAAACCTGGATTGGGCACCCTTTGAGTGCCCTTTCGTGTTGTTTCTGACCTTCTTGCTACCACTATGCTAGTGATAGCTGGGCCTCTGTTCCAGTGTTCCTGAGTTCCTGATCTCATGTGTTCCTGAGTTCCTGATCTCTACTGTTCCAGTGTTTCCTGCATGCTGAAGTACTTCCAGTCCTGGTTCCGGCCTAGTCTCTGGTGTTGCAGTTCCTGCTGAACTTCTCTGCTGTTTTCTGACCTGACTGATCGTTGCTGGTTCCTGTCATCTCATCACCTGTCTTCAGTATCCTGGTGACCTTCTGCCTGGTCGCGTTGGTGACATTGCTACAATTCCGTGTTGGTCCCAGCGTGCGGACGCTGGTTTGCTCCCAAGCCTTGCGGCTATACAAACTCGCTTGTTACACCAGTGTGCGGTCACTGGTTTGCTCCAAAGCCTATCAGCTATACAAATCTGTGTTGGTCCCAGCGTGCGGACGCTGGTTTGCTCCTAAGCCTTGCGGCTATACAAACTCGCTTGTTACACCAGTGTGCGGTCACTGGTTTGCTCCAAAGCCTATCAGCTATACAAATCTGTGTTGGTCCCAGCGTGCGGACGCTGGTTTGCTCCTAAGCCTTGCGGCTATACGAACTCGCTTGTTACACCAGTGTGCGGTCACTGGTTTGCTCCAAAGCCTATCAGCTATACAATTCTGTGTTGGTCCCAGCGTGCGGACGCTGGTTTGCTCCTAAGCCTTGCGGCTATACAAACTCACTTGTTACACCAGTGTGCGGTCACTGGTTTGCTCCAAAGCCTTTCAGCTATACAAATCTGTGTTGGTCCCAGCGTGCGGACGCTGGTTTGCTCCTAAGCCTTGCGGCTATACAAACTCGCTTGTTACACCAGTGTGCGGTCACTGGTTTGCTCGCTAAGCCTAACAGCTATACTATTCAGTGTTGTTTCCAGCGTGCGGACGCTGGTTTGCTCCAAAGCCTTGCTGCTTAACGATCCTGCTAATTTGCCAGTTCAATCTGACTGCTGCTATTATCTCTGGGCTGCCCTGCCCGGTATTGGTAAGGCCGGTAGAACCTTTTGCCACATTCCATCTGAGGTTGCCTTACCCGGTATTGGCAGGACCGGTAGAGTCTGCCTTCTGTCTGTGCTATATTCTGTATATATATATGTATGTTATTGCCATCCTAAGTTATCATTTATTATTTCAATAAAATTGATTTTTTTTTACCTAAAACTTGTGTCTGAGAGTCATAACAAACCGTGATAGTACGAAAGGGCCATGACCTCAGACAGCAAGGGTGAAGGTAACGCACAGAATATCCATTGGAGGATGGATGTGCTCGAGCAACGTTTGGATCAGTTGGCAGTTGCTATTCAAACGATCCTTGAACGCACGGTACCTGCTGACCAATCTAGCTCTAGCCCGGTGGTCTCGCCAAGTCAGACACCAGAAAGTGATACCAGACCCCTAGGGGGTACTGTTAAAGGGTTAACGGCTTCTGCACCCTTGCCGCTAAGATATGATGGTGACCCTAGTCTCTGCAGAGGGTTCATCAATCAACTCGAAATCTTTATGGAATTGACGGCACACGCATTTCCCAATGATCGTAGTAAAGTGGGGTTCACGATATCACTGCTCACAGAGCATTGGCTTGGGCTAACCCCTTGTGGGAGAATGCTAAACCTTGTACTAAGAACTTTAGTGAATTTGTGCGTTCCTTTCGAAGAGTGTTTGAGCCTCCTGGTAGAACCACCTCTGCTGCCAAACGCCTTATGGAGATACAACAGGGCAGGCGTACAGTGGGCGACTATACCATCGAATTCCGCACATTAGCAGCAGAGGTAGGTTGGAATAACGAGGCATTATTGGCAGCCTTCTCTCAAGGCCTGAATGACCACATTAAAGACGAAATCGCTGCTAAAGATCTACCTATTGATCTAGATGATTACATTGAGTATGTTATGATAATTGACTCCAGAATACGTGAGAGATCAATTGCCAGAGATCGTAAGTTACGGTCAAAAAATAATGAGCCTAGTAGCATGTTTTGCCCACCCATCCCTCCCTTGGCATTGAAGTCTAGTGAACCAGTACGGGAAACAAGTGAACCTATGGAAATAGGCTTCACTAGACTATCCAAGGCAGAGAGACTATATCGCAAAAAACAAGGGTTATGTTTATACTGCGGTAAAAAAGGGCACTTGCTAAATTCCTGTCCGGTACGTCCGGGAAACGCACACACCTAGGGTATCTTGGGGGACAGGCCCTAGGTGGTGTACAATCGTCCCCAGTGTCGGGCATAATGAAACCCACCATACAGGTGGTATTGTCTTGGGCACAACGCTCTGTGGAGATTTTGGCCTTGGTTGACTCCGGTGCAGCAGGGTATTTTATGGATAATACCTTTGCTGAATTGCACGGAGTTCCACGCATTGAAAGAGAAAACCCCTTGACTATTGAAGCGATTGATGGTAGACCCTTAGAACCGCCTCAGGTTATATTTGAAACTATGCCATTGTCTATGACTATTGGGGCACTTCACAGAGAAGAGCAGCAGTTTCAACTGATTAATTCCCCGCACCATGCGGTGATATTGGGATTTCCGTGGTTACAGTTACATAACCCACAATTTGATTGGAAAAAGTGTGAAATTGCTGCTTGGTCCCAGTTTTGTATGGACAAGTGCGTCATCCAGCCTATTAAGGTCATGTGCACCTCCTCTGCTATGCCGGATGTGTACCAACAGTTTGGCGATGTTTTTAGCAAAGGAGAGGCTAGTATGCTACCCCAGCATAGACCTTATGATTGTTGCATTGAATTGCAGCCTGGTGCAGTACCTCCGAAAGGACGCACTTATCCATTAACTTGTGATGAAAATAAGGCTATGGAGGATTACATTTCTGATGCCCTTGCTAGAGGGATCATACGTAAATCTACCTCTCCAGCTGGGGCTGGGTTCTTTTTTGTAAAAAAGAAAAATGGCGAATTAAGACCATGCATTGACTACCGGGGCTTGAATAAACTAATGGCAAAAAACGCATACCCAATACCACTCATCACCGAGCTTTTTGACAGGCTTAAGGGCGCTTCGATATTTACCAAGTTGGACCTACGGGCCGCTTACAATCTGGTTCGCATTCGAGCAGGTGATGAGTGGAAAACTGCCTTTAATACTCGAGCTGGGCACTACGAGTATCTAGTAATGCCTTTTGGGCTGTGTAATGCACCCGCAGTTTTCCAGGAACTGATAAATGATGTTCTGAGAGATATGTTACAGACATGTGTTGTGGTGTACCTCGACGATATACTGATTTACTCCCAAAACATGGCACAGCACATCAAAGATGTATCCGCAGTATTGCTACGACTCCGTGAGAACAAATTATTTTGTAAAATGGAAAAATGTGAGTTTCATAGAACCAGTGTGCCATTCTTGGGGTTCATAATTGGCAATGATGGCATTGCCATGGACAAAGAAAAGTTGTCAGCTGTCCTACAATGGCCAAAACCCAAGGGTCTTAAAGCCATACAGCGTTTCCTGGGTTTCGCTAATTATTATAGGAGGTTTATTAAGAACTTTTCTTCCATTGTCAAACCTCTGTCCGATCTTACGCACAAGGGTGCTAATCCTTCTTGTTGGCCGGTATCTGCTGAGAAAGCCTTTGAGAATTTGAAGCTGGCATTTGCTGCGGCTCCTGTGTTATCCCACCCCAATCCTTTACTTCCATTTACGTTAGAGGTTGATGCCTCAGATATTGGGGTCGGGGCAGTACTTTCGCAGCGACACGAGAAAGGTGGAACTCTCAGACCTTGTGGGTTTTTCTCTAAAAAGTTGACTGTCACTCAAAGCCACTATGAGATAGGTGACAGAGAATTATTGGCCATTATCCTTGCTCTTAAGGAATGGCGTCATTTGCTTGAAGGTACTAAGAATCCTGTCTTAATCCTAACAGATCATAAGAATCTGACCTATCTCTCGGAGGCCAAGAGATTGTCCTCTCGTCAGGCCAGGTGGGCACTGTTCCTGTCTCGATTTAATTTCATTGTATCATATTTACCAGGGTCAAAAAATATCAGGGCTGATGCACTGTCAAGACAATTTGAGGCCGACAGTGACAGAGTGGAAGCACCAGCTCCTATCATCCAACCTGATAGAATACTGGCTACTATACGCACGAGTATCACTTCTCCTCTAGGGGAGGAGATCCTGGCCTCTCAGGGGTCCGCTCCCCATGAAACCCCAGTGGGCAAATGTTTTGTCGCTGAATCATTTCGTACTAGGCTGCTCGAAACCTACCAATCCTCTAAGGCTGCGGGACATATTGGTAGAGACCAATTGTTATGGTCCCTTTCTCAGTTATTTTGGTGTCCTTCCATGAGAAACGATTGTGCCGAATTTACGAATGCCTGTGCCACCTGCGCCCGCGCTAAGACCCCGAGACATCTCCCTGTGGGCTTGCTTCAACCGGTGCCTAATGGCGAACGCCCCTGGTCTCATGTTTCCATTGATTTTATGGGAGAGTTGCCTATGTCAAAGGGGTACTCCTTTATATTCATGGTGGTGGACAGGTTTTCTAAAATGGCTCATTTCGTGCCCCTCCGTGGTCTTCCTTCAGCGAAGGAATTGGCAATGGTGTTCGCCAGAGAAGTATTCCGGTTGCATGGAGTGCCTAGGGTACTGGTGTCTGACAGGGGGAGCCAGTTTGTGTCTAGATTTTGGAGGGCATTTTGCCAACAGATGGGCATACAGCTGTCCTTCTCCTCTGCCTACCATCCCCAGACCAATGGAGCCGCTGAACGAGCTAATCAGGGCTTGGAACAATTTCTCAGTTGTTTCGTTACTGACCATCATGATAATTGGTCCGACTTGTTGCCTTGGGCAGAGTTCGCCAGGAACTGTGCGGTCAATTCTTCATCTGGGAGCTCTCCGTTTCTGATTAATTATGGGTTCCAGCCCTGTTTGCTTCCAGACTCATTTCAGACGCAACAGATTCCAGCTCTGGATGAGCATATCGAGCAACTCCGTTCCACATGGGCACAAGTTCAGAGGGCACTTGGTCAGTCATTTCAGCGTCATCAGCGCCATGCTAATCGCAGAAGGCTTCCAGCGGTTTCCTTTCAGGTTGGGGATAGAGTATGGCTTTCCTCCAGAAATCTCAAGCTGCAGGTTCCGTCTAATAAGTTGGCTCCTCGGTTTATTGGTCCATACAGAGTTATTCGCAAAATTAACCCTGTCTCCTATGCACTAGACCTACCTGCATCCATGCGTATCCATAATGTGTTCCATGTGTCCCTTCTTAAGCCTCTGGTTTGCAATCGCTATACTACCACACCTGTGGTGCCAGGACCTGTTGAGGTCGAGGGCCAGGAGGAGTACGAGGTTCAGAGCATTATTGATTCCCGTAGGCTTAGAGGAAGGGTACAGTACCTGGTACATTGGAAAGGGTATGGTCCTGAGGATCGATCATGGGTGGATAGTACGGACCTTCATGCACCTAGGTTAACTAGGGCCTTTCATGCCAATTACCCGCAGAAACCTAAACCCTATTCTAGGAGAGGGGGTCTTTGAAAGGGGGGTACTATCACGGTGCCCGTGATTTGCTGCAGTTACTTGTCTGTCACCAGTAGGGGGCTTCTATTGGCTGTCTGCAGATAGCCCGCCTCTTATTGACTATTTAAACCTGGATTGGGCACCCTTTGAGTGCCCTTTCGTGTTGTTTCTGACCTTCTTGCTACCACTATGCTAGTGATAGCTGGGCCTCTGTTCCAGTGTTCCTGAGTTCCTGATCTCATGTGTTCCTGAGTTCCTGATCTCTACTGTTCCAGTGTTTCCTGCATGCTAAAGTACTTCCAGTCCTGGTTCCGGCCTAGTCTCTGGTGTTGCAGTTCCTGCTGAACTTCTCTGCTGTTTTCTGACCTGACTGATCGTTGCTGGTTCCTGTCATCTCATCACCTGTCTTCAGTATCCTGGTGACCTTCTGCCTGGTCGCGTTGGTGACATTGCTACAATTCCGTGTTGGTCCCAGCGTGCGGACGCTGGTTTGCTCCCAAGCCTTGCGGCTATACAAACTCGCTTGTTACACCAGTGTGCGGTCACTGGTTTGCTCCAAAGCCTATCAGCTATACAAATCTGTGTTGGTCCCAGCGTGCGGACGCTGGTTTGCTCCTAAGCCTTGCGGCTATACAAACTCGCTTGTTACACCAGTGTGCGGTCACTGGTTTGCTCCAAAGCCTATCAGCTATACAAATCTGTGTTGGTCCCAGCGTGCGGACGCTGGTTTGCTCCTAAGCCTTGCGGCTATACGAACTCGCTTGTTACACCAGTGTGCGGTCACTGGTTTGCTCCAAAGCCTATCAGCTATACAATTCTGTGTTGGTCCCAGCGTGCGGACGCTGGTTTGCTCCTAAGCCTTGCGGCTATACAAACTCACTTGTTACACCAGTGTGCGGTCACTGGTTTGCTCCAAAGCCTTTCAGCTATACAAATCTGTGTTGGTCCCAGCGTGCGGACGCTGGTTTGCTCCTAAGCCTTGCGGCTATACAAACTCGCTTGTTACACCAGTGTGCGGTCACTGGTTTGCTCCAAAGCCTATCAGCTATACAAATCTGTGTTGGTCCCAGCGTGCGGACGCTGGTTTGCTCCTAAGCCTTGCGGCTATACTACTCGCTTGTTACTCCAGTGTGCGGTCACTGGTTTGCTCGCTAAGCCTAACAGCTATACTATTCAGTGTTGTTTCCAGCGTGCGGACGCTGGTTTGCTCCAAAGCCTTGCTGCTTAACGATCCTGCTAATTTGCCAGTTCCATCTGACTGCTGCTATTATCTCTGGGCTGCCCTGCCCGGTATTGGTAAGGCCGGTAGAACCTTTTGCCACATTCCATCTGAGGTTGCCTTACCCGGTATTGGCAGGGCCGGTAGAGCCTACATTGTGTATCTATTGAGGCTGCCTTGCCCGGTAATTTGGTAAGGCCGGTAAAACCGTTATGCTATTCCATCTGCAGGTTGCCTTACCCGGTATTGGCAAGGCCGGTAGAGCCTAAAGACTGTCCTGTCCGGTATATTGACAGGACCGGTAGAGTCTGCCTTCTGTCTGTGCTATATTCTGTATATATATATGTATGTTATTGCCATCCTAAGTTATCATTTATTATTTCAATAAAATTGATTTTTTTTACCTAAAACTTGTGTCTGAGAGTCATAACAAACCGTGACAAAAGCAAAGACCTGAAAATAGGTAATTACACAGGTTTTGATTTAGAAGTAAGGAAATTCAATTTAAATCAATAGATTCTCTTAGAGTTATTGACATTTAACCACATGAATGCTAGAGAGGTTTCCAATGCATTGTTTCTCAAAACTTTAGAGCAGGGATGGGTAAAAATCAAAATCAGTAAATAATGGCGCTTGGTGAATAACTTCCCGAGAAAAGTTCGGGTTTTATGTTTTTTTCACCTAGCTCATTCCATTGAAATCAGTGAAAACATTGACATAGCAAATGTTATTTAATTTCCCAAAGGCATAGTATAAAATGAGTATAAGGGTGCCTGTGTTGGTGGAGTGTGGGGAAAGAATCAGTTGAACAAGAAATGTTTTTTGGTGGGGATTGTTTACTGGGATTGGGGGGACAGATAAAAAACCATAGGACATGGTATAAAAGGGGTCTGAGGAGGGTGCTTGTGTTGGTGGGTCGAGTCTGGTGACAGAATCAGTTGAACAGGCAATTTTTCTGGGGGCTTTGTTGACGTATTTGGGGGACAGTTAATAAAAAAATAAATAAAATTAAAAATAAAATAAGACATTTGTATGTAACATAACAGAGATAGGGACTCCCTGACATAAGCTGCAACTGGGGCAGGCTGATACTTGGATAAAATATTTTGTATAGGATGATTTGTAGGACTTGTTGTCATAGGCCCAAGCCCAGAGGGAATATTGATTAGTTGTAGGAAGTAAAACTTGTTTTAAGCCCAAGCCCTGAGGAAACATTGGGTTCGATTTTAATCAGTGAGCAAAAATGTGCGGTAGGGCCAAAGTGAGTACGGACCGACATAATCAAAATTCTAAATCAGTATTTAAAGGCACTACCAGCTAAAAGCACAATGGACATCGGGCCACAGAAATGGTCTTGTGGCCAAACGTCCGTTTTGTGAGTTAAGTTCCCAAAACGCTGCTAAATAGCAGCAATATTGGGAACTTCATAGTAAAAAAGCTAACTTTTGGTGCCTGACATACTGCCAAGCACCAATTGTTAACTTATATGTGTTAAACTTACCTGTTATCCACTGTCTGTCTCATGATCAAGGACACTGGAGAAGCCCACAACCAAACCCAAGAAACCTTTAAACATTACCTTTAATGAATGTGGCAAACCTTATTTTGAAAAGTGGATAAGGTCATAACTAGGGCAAAACAAACACGGATGTCATTTCCAAGCTTACCATCGTCTGATGCCATGACAGACTAATACCCACCTGGTCCAAGGACCAACCAGGAGAGATGCTGAACTGAGCTTGTCCCAGATATCCTCCAAATAACTATTTTTAGGGCACCTAGGGCCCATTCACTATCCATAACCCTTCCAACCCAACTTGCTATCTAATCAAATCACCACAGACAAGATTATTTAAAACCTCAAAATAACCTCGCTGCTTCCACAAATTCAAGGCCTTTTCTAGTGCTTCCTGGATGTCCAAGTTAAATATATCAAGACTGATATCAGACTCACTGACTCTATCTGGGTGGAAAAACCTTGCCACTTTTCCCTCTAATTCCTCATGCTGTAAAGTGCTGGCCCCAACCTTCCGTAGAAAATCACTGAGACATTTATTAACCTTACGGTGTCTGCACTCAATGGCTGAAAACTTTACAGCATGACTTCAACAAAGTTGAGGAACCAGCTGTGACCAAATAACCATTGTACCCTTTAACCACAACTGCAATTATAAAATATTATATCGTATTGCATTGGATTGTATATTTTTATTTATATAGCGCCAACCGGTGTACTTGGCACTTTATAGATTACATTTAATACAGCAGGGGTACAATAAGTGCGGTGATTAAGTGCTTATATAGGCAGTCATAAGGGGAACGACAGGTGAGTATACATTAGGATAAGAGGTCCCTGCCCCGTAGAGCTTACAATCTAAGTATAGGATAGGTGACATACAGATACAAGCTGGTAGAGGAGAAAGTGCAGTGTTTGGCTTATGATAATAATGATAATATTTCCATATTATGCTATTGCTAGAGATAATATGTGATCTTTTAGTTTGGATTTAAAATTACTTAGGGTTGAGGCTTGGCGAATGCTGGGTGGTAGGGAGTTCCAGAGGTAGGGGGCAGCATGTGCGAAAGCTTTCAATCGTGAAACAGCGATAGTGGTTAAAGGGGCAGTGAGTCGTCCAGCATGTGTGCTGCGTAGTGGACGTGCAGGAATATGGCGGGATATCAA
Source organism: Rhinophrynus dorsalis (assembly GCA_037306005.1). Taxonomy (NCBI): domain Eukaryota; kingdom Metazoa; phylum Chordata; class Amphibia; order Anura; family Rhinophrynidae; genus Rhinophrynus; species Rhinophrynus dorsalis. The sequence goes on from CM074718.1 coordinate 581,169,555, forward strand.
AGATGAGATATAAGGCGGGGACAAGTGATGGAGAGCCTTGAAGGTGATGAGGAGGATTTATGGGAAGCCATGACAGTGATTTTAGGAGTGGTGGGGTGAGTACTGTTCTGGAGGAGAGGAAGAGTATTCTGGTGGCTGAATTAAGAACTGATTGAAGAGGAGCAATATGGTTAGTAGGAAGACCAGTAAGTAAAGAGTTGCAGTAGTCCAGGCGAGAAAGGATAAGAGCATGCATGAGGGTTTCTGTTGTAGAGTGAGAGAGGAATGGCCGGATTTTTGCTATATTCTGAAGAAAGAAGCAACAGGTTTTGGTGACGTTGTTAATGTGGGTGGAGAAGGAAAGAGAAGAGTCCAAAGTTACCCCGAGGCAGCGGGCCTTGTCTACAGGGTAAATTGTGGTGCCTTCAACAGTTATAGAGAATGGAGGTGTTGTGCAGGATTTAGGAGGGAAGAAAAGGAGCTCGGTCTTGGATAAGTTAAGTTTTAAGCAATGATGAGCCATCCAGGAAGAGACAGCGTTAAGGCAATTTGAGACCCTCCGCTGTATTTCTGGTGATATTGAGGGTGCTGAGAGATATATTTGTGTATCGTCTGCATAGAGATGGTAGTTAAAGCCAAAGGATTTTATCAGTTGCCCCAGGGAGAGTGTATACAGAGAAAAGAGAAGAGGTCCCAGAACAGAGCCTTGGGGTACCCCTACTGAGAGGGGGTCGGAGGTGAGGAGGTGTTGGCGTATCTCACAGAGAAAGACCATTGAGAGAGATAGGATAGAAGCCAGGAATGTGCCAGGCCGCAGATACCAAGTGATTTGAGAATCTGGGATAGAAGGGTATGGTCGACTGTGTCGAATGCTGCTGAAAGGTCTAGGAGGATAAGAAGAGAGAAATGGCCTTTGGTTTTTGCAGTGTGGAGATCATTTGTTACTTTGAGAAGGGCGGTTTCTGTAGAGAAAGTGGGCCGAAAGCCAGACTGCATGGGGTCCAGGGTGTTATGGGAGTTGAGGAAGGTAAGTAGATGAGAGTAGGCTAGGCGCTCGAGGAGTTTAGAGGCAAAGGGCAAGAGGGATATGGGGCGGTAGTTGGATGGGGAGGTGGGGTCTAATGAACTTTTTTTGAGGATTGGAGATACTATTGAATGTTTGAATGCGGAGGGGGAATGATGGAGGGGAGGGGCGAAGTAGGGAATTGAAGATACAGAAAAGGCGCCGTGGGTTAGATTTGTGAGTATTGATTAGTGAGGAGTAGTAGTGTTGTTTGGCAGAGGATAAAGCAGTGTTGAAGCAGGACAGGAGGAATTTGTAGTGGATAGTCTGCATGAGAGCGGGACTTCCTCCACAGGCGTTCAGAGGTGCGGGTACAGGATCAGAGGAAGCGTGTTTGTGAGTTGAGCCAGGGGCTGGGGTTTGAGGGGCGTTTGTTACGGGCCTGGATGGGGGCATACAGATTAAGTGATGAGGAGAGGAGGTTGTTGTAGTATTTTACAAGTCTGTCCGATTCAGAAAGAGTGTTGAAGGTGGAGAGGTTTGAGTAAAATGCAGAAGATAAGGCAGAAATGTCTAGTGAGCGAAGGTTGCGGGTGTATTGCGGGGCCGTAGTTAGTTGGGGGATGAGGGAAAGGGTTGTAGAGAAGGTTATGAGATGGTGGTCGGAGAGTGGGAAAGGAGATATGGAGAAATCTAGTAAGGAGCAGTTCTTTGAGAAAACCAAGTCGAGGGTGTGACAGTCTTTGTGTGTGCTGGAGTCAGTCCATTGTTGAAGAGTGAAAGATGAGGTTAGTTGAAGGAGGCGTGAGGCACAAGAGAGGGATCATGTACATCAAATCAACAAACTTAACCAGTGCCAAACCACTTGCCTCCACATGTAGCAACAGTATATTTGGATGCTCGCAGGCTCTGACCTGCTGGAAGAGTAGCTGCATGACTTGCCCCCATTGCATACCTCTCCTGCCCAACCAAGAGATCTTGGCTATGCTTGTAGGAATCCCCAGATTAGCTCCACATAGCCAATTAGCTTCTCTCTTACCAGCCAAGTGGACATATGAGTCTCCACAAATCTAAATCACTGCTGAACCAGAACCTGCATGAATAAAAATAGAACTAAGATACTAACATTTGACAAATGAATGAAATCCCATCTACCCAGTCTGTGAATCATCTCTTCCCCTAGGCCAGCCCTAGTTGCTTCAGTGGCAGCTCCAATTAGAAAGGAATGTGTCCCATGTAAGGTAGAGTCCAGCCCACCTGTTTCCAGACTCATTTAAGACCCTGACAAATTGGAATCTGGTAAGAAGCTGTCCATCTTTATGTTTACCAACCCCATGGAATAGCAGTTAAGTATGAATGGACTGCCTGTACTGGACATAAAAGTGATTGAGCCAGTGAGGACAAATGTACCCACCGACCTTTTCCTTCTTGATCTGTTTTATATCTATGTATCAAAATAGATAATTTGTCCTTCTGACAGTTAATATCACTAAGGAGTAGACCCTCAGGTTTTTCAGTAGATTCACTCCTTAGTTCACCCACACGTAAGGCCCCAAAAAAATCTCACAAGAAAGCAGTTGAAAAACAATGTAACTTCATAAGGGGAGAAACAATTATGCTCTAGCTCACTTGAAAGGAGTAAAAAAAGCTGAGGGGTAACCGGCCTCCTTGTATCCATTGCAGAGAGGGAACATTTCCATGCCACAACTAGACACCTGACTGAAAAAACCTTTGTAATATCTGTAAGACCCTGTAGCCTCATAAAAGAGGACATGCCAGCTAGCAACCTTTCTTCCAGGCTGACCGATAACCCAGCAATTGCACCAGCAATTGCATCAATGAGGCCACCTCTGCATCCAAGTTACCAGAGTGCCCACCTGCCTCACAATATGCAGACCATTCTTGCCAGTAACGAATGTAAGCTCTCCATGCATTTGGATTCAATAACCAATTAATCAACTCTCCTGCTCTCCTCCACAGGTCCAGAGGGCACTGTATTGCTACCTTGTCTGCCTGTGGAACCAAAGCAAAAAGCAAGTAAAAACATTTAAGCCATACACTCAAGTCCGCTTTAGGGCTTGATGATCCCTGCTATGATGTCAATTAGATGCCTGCAGAAAACCTGTCCCATTGCCATAACCCGCCCCGCAAAAGCTAGATGGCCAAGCAAAATTTTAAATTGGCCAAACGGTGCCAATCTTATTTTTTAAAGCCAACAGCTTATCGTCAGGAAGTCGAAAGAGCATCTCTACAGTGTTGACTTCAATTCCCAGAAAAGTAATGACTGATTTGGGACCCACAATCGTATCCTATCACGGTGCCCGTGCTCCCCTTATTGTTTGCTGTCAGTTTAGGCTGTGCTTTGCTCCCAGTGGGTCGTGGCTATTGCAAGTCAGCTGCAAGTTTCTCCTGGTCCATAGCAATACCATTCTTAGAGATCACAAAACCCAAAAAAGGCACTTTGGACCTGTGAAACTCGCAAGACCTCGGACACATCCTTGATGTGTTGGGACAGATTAGCTGAGTGTATGAGTATATATATATAGACTACTACACAGGACTGTAGCATATCACGGAGAATATCGTTAATAAATTTTTGAACTACAGCAGGTGCGTTACAGAGGCCAAATGGCATGACTAGGTATTCATAATGCCTCAATCTGGTATTAAATGCCATTTTCCACTCATCCCCAGCTCTTATTCTGATCAGGTTATAGGCGGCTCATAGATCTAATTTTGTAAAAATAGAAGAACCTTTTAACCTGTCAAATACTTCAGTAATGAGTGGTATGGGGTATGCATTCTTGGACATAAGTTTATTCAAACCCCGGTAATCAATACAAGGCCTTAACTCTCCCTTCTTCTTTTTCACAAAAAAGAAACCAGCACCAGCAGGTGAGGTAGACTTCCGAATAATCCCTCTATTAAGGGCATCTTCAGTATATTCTTCCATGGCTCGATTCTCCTTGAACGACAGCGGATACGTGTGGCCCCTAGGGGGCACAACCCCAGGGGGCAAATCAGTGGCACAATTGTATGCCCTATGCTGGGGCAATGTGCTAGCCTCTCCCTTACTAAAAAAGGCACTGAATTGGAGGGAGAGGTACACAAAATCTTAACCGGATGAGTCACACAATGCTCCATACAGTACTCGGACCAAGATATGATCTCACAACTCTGCCAGTCAAAATGTAACCATGGGAACCCCAGAATGACCGCATGATGAGGAGAATGGATTATCTGAAATCGCTGTTCCTCTGTGTGGAGGGTCGGAATAGTTTCCATAGTTATCTGAGCTGGTTCTAATGGTCTGCCATCAATGGCCTCAATGGCTAAGGGAGGTTCCTTCCTGAGCAACGGAATCTTATGTAACGCAGCAAATGAACTTTCCATGAAGTAACCGGCCACGCCGGAATCAACCAGGGCCAGAACCTTCACTGAATGTTTTGCCCATGAAAACACCACCTGAATTGTGCGTTTCTGCATACTTGGGTCTAGGGATTGCTGAACACCACCTAAGGCTTGTCCCCCAAGGTACCCTAGGTGCATTCGGACCCTTTCGTGGTGTTCCTGTACCAGTGCTTATTTCTGCTCAGTGATTCCCAGTTTACCGACTTGGCTTGCCTGACTACTCTGCATCTTGTCTCCTGCTCCTGTGTACCGACCCAGATTGCCTGACTATTCTTCTGCGCCTGCTTCTGTGTACCGACCTGGCTTGGCTGACATCCCTTTTCCTGTGTACCGACCCGGCTTGGCTGACGTTCCTGCTCCATGATTCGACCTGGTTTGGCTGACGTTCCTGCTCCGTGGTTTGACCTGGCTTGCTTGGCGTTCCTGCTCTGTGTCGCCTTGGCGACATTCTGATCCATCAGGCATTGTGTCTCCGTGTCCGCTCCTGCAGAGTATAAGTGGCCTAGTCTCCGTTACTGCTTCTGCAGAGTGCAAGTGTCTGCCTCCGTTACTGCTATGGCAGTGTGCCTTTGGCCTAGTCTCCGTTACTGCTTCTGCAGAGTGCTAGTGTCTGCCTCCGTTACTGCTACGGAAGTGTGCCATTGGTCTAGTCTCCGTTATTGCTTCTGCAGAGTGCAAGTGTCCGCCTCCGTTACTGCTACGGCAGTGTGCCAGTGGCCTAGTCTCTGTTATTGCTTCTGCAGAGTGCAAGTGTCTGCCTCCGTTACTGCTACGGCAGTGTGCCATTGGCCTAGTCTCCGTTACTGCGCCTGCAGAGTGCAAGTGGCCTGTCAACGTTACTGCTACGGCAGTGTGCCATTAGTCTTGTCTCCGTTACTGCTCTGGCAGAGAGCGAGTGGTCTGGTCTCCGTTACTGCTACGGCAGTATCCTGTGTTGCTCGATTCCTATTATTGCTCTGGCAGTTCACATCTGTTCTGCTAACCTGTTCTTGGGCATTACAAATCATTAAGCTGTCTATCACAGACCTCTCTGCACATGGGACTGTTTGCATTCATTAAAGACCATTAACCCATGCAGTACCTTATTTCTGGGAATCTAACGTATTCTGTCTGACCTGTGTCAGTATAAATTGCTGTGGACTGGACCTGTGTAGGCATATGTATATGTAAACTGTCGTGTGTCTGTATTATTCTGCTTATATACAACAGGACCTGTGAGGGTTATTTTATTACTGTGATTTCAATAAAACTGTGTTTTATCCTAAACCACTGTGTCTGTGTGTCAAACAAACCGTTACATATCCTTAGCCTAAGGGATACTAATCTGGACTGAAATCACTTGAAAATGTATCAGTGTATCCCCACACTCTGTTGCACCTACCAGGCCTGCAAACAAAAAGTCATCCAGATAGTGATAGACACCCGTTCTACCAGATTCCCACTTTATGACCCATTCAAGAAAACAGCTGAAGGTTTTGAAATAACTACATGATATTGTGCACCCCATGGGTAAATAGAGATCTACAAAATAGCAGCCATTGAATTTGCAGCAGAAGAGGTGGACAGAATCAGTGTGGATAGGCAAGAGCCTGAATGACGACTCTATGTCAGCTTTTGCTAATAATGACCTCCGATTGAAACTGTGAACCATTGCCATTGCTTCCATAAAACAGGTGTAGGCCACCGTACACAACTCATGATTGATGGCTTCATTGATTAACCTGCCTATTAGATAGGAAAGATGATGAATTAAACTAAAAGCACCCGGTTCCCTTTTTGGAATGACTCCTAAGGGAGAAGCAGGAAGGTTGGCCAAGGGTTATTCCAAAGAGGGGCCTGCCATTCACCCTAGGGAAACTTCTTTGACTAACATTATCCTAACAACATCAGCATGCGCCAAAGCAGACTTCAAATTACACCCCCTTCCTGGCAATCCCAGTGTACCCACTGGAATGTGAAAACCTTCAGAAAACCCTTCTCTCAAAATGTTTGCTGCTATGAGATCAGAATAAAGAGCGAGCCACACTTCCATCACAGCCATGTTCACTGGTGTCACTAGCTTTCCCGGGCACACCCTTTGCAGCTGGTTTGGACTGGCCGCGGTAAAATTCTTGGAATCATTGCATAACTGGGTGTGGGCCTTTGCAATGAGAACATTCATGCCTGAATCTGCACGCTGTTCCCCACTTAATTGAGACCCCTTTGACCCCAGCCACTGATTCCTTGCGGTAGAATGACGGCTGGTGTCTGAAAAGGGGGCTGACCAATGCCCCACTAGCAAAGACAACAAAAGATATATGTCCTTGCAACACCAAGGCATATCCTGATATATGGCCTTCCTTTGCCAAAAGGCTTCTTAATAGGACTACCATACCTGGCCCCCATATTCCCTGTGAGCCTCACAGATGATGTCTAAATATTTGAATAAGGCTGAGCATTCTTGTGGGAAGTGTTCCCCCCTCACACTTGCAAGAATGGCAAAAGCTTGTATCCAAGTCCCAAAAGTCATTGGAATCTGATTCTTCGCCAACTCCTTGGCTCTGTGATCAGTTTTCCTGTTGGCCTTCGCTACCCAGTCTTTGAACACTGGTAACATGGTCACTATTGCCACATAATCCCCTTTCCATAATTTCTCTGTCAACTCCAGATGTAAACCTAACGCTGCTCCCCTAGTCAAATATTCCTCTCTGTAATTGCTATTAGAGACAAATGCCTGTCCCTTGTCTTTATTCACTGATGTAGCACACTCAATACCCAATGGTATCACCATTCCTGAACCCAAAGGCCCATCAACCACTTGTTGAGATCCTACCAGAGCAGACTGAGGCACTGGACTATCTGCAACAGCAGCACCTGGTGCTCCGTGACCAACCTGCATCCCAACTGGAATGAGTTATGTACTGTTAAAAATGCCGGGTACCATGTTATTTGTGAGAGCTTGCTCTAAGACAGGCTTCCTTGCAACCTGGGTGCTCCCATTAGATACTCCATTCTGAACACCCAGTGCCTCTGTCCCTTGACTATGCAAAACTACATCACCAATTCCCTCTTATTCCACAGTGCAAGGAATTCCACCAGCGCCCCCAACATTGTTCTGTCTGCACCAACACCTTGCGGACCACATCTTATCTACTAAGACAGTAACTCAGAATCAGTGGAGTCCCCCATCCCATAGGATGAGTGCAGGAGCATAGAGCTGGATGACTCACCAGTCAAAAGCAACTGAACATCACTGGACTCTCATGACCAGCTGGCACTGACTGAAGAACCAACCCCCAAAGTAGCACAACACACATCTGATGGGCAGGATGCCGACACCAAGCTACTTTCTTCACCATGCCTGACTGAAACATTGCCAGACACTAAGGGCTAGATTTAAAGGTTTATGTTAAAACAGCCGCTAAGTGAAAAAGGCGTATCAGCCGCAAATAATACATGATTTACAGCAGATTTAACAGGTAGTTTTGGAGAATAGCTAACGAGCGTAGGCACAACAAAAACATGTAACACAAAAACCTGTGTTGCACCTTTTTCTGCATCACCGAGCTTCCCAATCACCCGTTAAAACACAACATAAGTCAAAATTAGTGATGAGCGAGCATGCTCGGCCGAAGCTCGGTTCGGCTCGAGCATCGCTCTGCTCGGCACATGGCGGTACTCGTACGAGTACCGCATGTGCTCGCCTGCCATGTTCGGGTCTCCTCCCCGCACGTTTCGCAGCTGCTGCGCAGCCAATAAACGTGCGGGGAGGCTCTGACATCAGTGTAATGCCAGCAGCCATGTTGGCTGCTGGCATTACATTGATTGGCTGGCCAGAACCCGTGATCGGGTGCTGTATAGCACCCGACGCGCGAGTTCGGCTCATTCTTAGCCAGGGAGAGATGCGCTTAGGCAGGGAAAGTCAGTGTAGGGAGAATAAAATTGTTGAAACTCTTTCAAGACCCAAAAGTCCTTTTTAGGACTGTTGTGTGTGGGGGCAGCATTTATATTTTGTTTGGGGGGGCACAATTTCCTTTTTTTTGTGGGGGGGATATTTGTAAGGTGACATATAATACTAGATGCACAGGAAGTCAGTGTAGGGAGAATAAAATTGTTGAAACTCTTTCAAGACCCAAAAGTCCTTTTTAGGACTGTTGTGTGTGGGGGCAGCATTTAATTTTTTTGGGGGTGGCAGAATTTCATTTTTTTGTGGGGGGGGACATGTTCTAAGGTGACATTGTACTAGGTGCACAGGGACAAATATTTCACAGTGCAGTGACAAGCTGACATATTCTGTTAGGTGCACAGGGCCAATGATTTTACAACGCAGCGACAAAAAGGGCCATTTTAAACGTGTGCCTAGCCATAGATTATTGTCACATTCTGTTTAGTGTGCAAATTCACAAATTAACGTCACATATTCCGTTCACTGTGCCTAGCCGCAGATTAGCGTCACATTCTGTTTCGTGTGCCTAGCCGCAGATTAGCGTCACATTCTGTTTCGTGTGCCTAGCCGCAGATTAGCGTCACATATTGTTTAGTGTGCCTAGCCGCAGATTAACGTCACATATTGTTTAGTGTGCCTAGCCGCAGATTAGCGTAACATATTGTTTAGTGTGCCTAGCCGCAGATTAGCGTCATATTCTGTTTCGTGTGCCTAGCCGCAGATTACCGGCATATATTCCGTTTAATATGAAGAAGGCGGGTAAAAAGGGACGGGGAAGTGGACGTGATCCTGATAGTTCAGGGCGCGGGTCAGGATGCGTAGAAACTGTGCCTGGTGCCAGAGCACAAGAAAGAAAGACATCCACCATACCTAGCTTCATGTCTCAGTTTACAGGGCGTCGCAGGACATCACTCTCGAGGTCAGACCACTGCGAACAGGTGGTCGGTTGGATTTCAGCTGATACTGCTTCCAGTTGGTTAAGCACCACCCTGTCTTCCACCAAGTCCACTCTCATTAGCCAAGAGTCTGGTCAACATAATCCTCACCCTGATCATCCTTCCTCCCACCATAGAGGGTCTGGCCAAAGAAGTGATCCCACACTGGGATATAGTGAGGAGCTCTTCTCATCACCAATCCTTGATTTGAACCTCTCTCCAAGCACGCTTGCAGAGGAACATGAGATCTTGTGCCCTGATTCACAACCTCTAGAGGGTACCCAATCACAAGAAGATGACAGAGGGGAACGGCATTTAAGGTCAAAGGAAGTGGATGATGATGATGAGACACAGTTGCCATCAAATCAACCACAATTACTGTCTCAAGACCTTGATGAGGAGGATGATACACAGTTGTCAATGACTGAGGATGTGGTGGGATCAAGAAATGAGGAGGATGATCAGAGTGAGGAAGTGGAGGAGAACTTGGTGGACGATGAGGTCACTGACCCCACCTGGGAAGGTGGAAAGCCGAGCGATGACAGCAGCCCTGAGCGTGAGCCATCTGCAGCACCGCAACAGGCTGGAAGAGGCAGTGATGTGGCAAAAGAAAGAAGGCGGACCGCACCAAACCGGCCCGCAAATGTTCCACGGAGCACCCCCTTGCGTAAATCTCCCTTGCCAAGGGCTAGGTGTTCCGCGGTATGGCGTTTTTTTAAGGAAAGTGCGGACGACAAAAGAATTGTAGTTTGCAACCTGTGCCACACCAGAATGAGCCGAGGCATGAACACTAGCAACCTCACCACCACCAGCATGATCCGACACATGGCATCCAAGCACCGTAATAAGTGAGAGGAACGCCCGGATCGCCAATCTGTGTCTGCAGGCCACACCACTGCCTCCTCTTCCCCTGTTTTCGGTGCCGGCCAATCGCCTGTCGAAGGCGCAGGCCCGCATACCTCCCGCCCTGCACCTGTACCATCTGAAGCACCATCAGCGACCACATCCACTTCCCTGTCCCAGCGCAGCGTCCAAATGTCATTACCCCAGGCATTTGAGCGCAAGCGAAAATACCCAGCCACCCACCCACAGGCCATAGCACTAACCTCACACCTTTCCAAATTACTGGCCATCGAAATGCTGCCATTTAGGCTTGTGGAGACTGAGTCCTTCCGCAGCCTGATGGCAGCAGCTGTCCCTCGGTACGCAGTCCCCAGCCGCCACTACTTTTCCCGGTGTGCCGTCCCCACCTTACACCACCATGTGTCCCGTAACATCACCCGTGCCCTGACCAACGCAGTTACTGGGAAGGTCCACTTAACGACTGACACATGGACAAGTGCTTGTGGTCAGGGACGCTACATTTCCCTGACGGCACACTGGGTGAATGTCGTGGAGGCTGGGAGCGACTCGGACCCTGGGATGGCACAGGTGCTACCCACGCCGAGGATTGCGGGCCCTACCTCCATCAGGGTTTCCGCCAGCACCTACGTTATTGGCTCCTCCTCCTCCTCCTCCGTTTCCACCTCCGAATTCTCTGCGCGCAGCGCCACTCACCCATCAACCGGTAGCTGGAAGCAGTGTAGCACTGCAGTGGGGAAGCGTCAACAGGCCGTGCTGAAGCTGATCTGCCTTGGGGACAAACAGCACACGGCCTCAGAGCTGTTGCAGGGGATTAGTCACCAGACCGAGCAGTGGCTCTCGCCACTCAACCTGCAACCAGGCATGGTTGTGTGTGATAATGGGCGTAACTTGGTGGCGGCTTTGGAGCTCGGCAAGCTCACACACGTACCGTGCCTAGCGCATGTATTTAATTTAGTGGTTCAGCGATTTCCAAAAAAACCTACCCCAATTTGCATGATCTCTTGACAAAGGTGCACCGCGTGTGTGCACATTTCCGTAAGTCATCTACAGCTTCAGCCGGCCTGTTGACGCTACAGCAGCGCTTACAATTGCCAGCTCACCGGCTGCTGTGTGACGTGAGCACGCGCTGGAACTCCACCTTCCACATGTTGGCCCGGCTTTGTGAGCAGCAGAGGGCAGTAGTGGAGTACCAGCTGTTACACGGTCGTCGCCTCTCCGTTCAACTTCCTCTAATCAGAAGTGAGGAGTGGGAATGGATGTCAGACCTCTGTGAGGTTTTACGCAATTTTGAGGAATCGACACAGATGGTGAGCGGCGATAACACTATTATCAGTGTAACCATCCCACTTCTGTGTCTACTGAAACGCTCGCTGCTCACAATTAAAACCGACGCTTTGCATGTGGAAGAGGTGGAAATGGGGGAGGAAGAGCTTACACAAGGTGATAGCCAGAGCACCCTCACTTCGTCTTCTCAGCGACAATTGGAGGAGGCGGAGGAGGAGGAGGAAGACACGGTTGCCTCCGCTACAGAGGGTAGCCATGGAACTTTATTTCCATCTCTTCAGCGTGGGCAGAAGAGGAGGAAGAGGATGAGGAGATTGAGAGTCATCCTCCTGGTGAGGACAGCGAAATCTTGCCTGTTGGTACTCTGGCACACATGGCTGACTTTATGTTAGGCTGCCTTTCCCGTGACCCACGCGTTATACGCATTTTAGACAACACGGATTACTGGGTGTTCACCCTTCTGGACCCCCGCTACAAAGAGAATTTCTCATCTCTCATTCCTCCGGTGGAGATGACAAGCAAAATGGTGCAATACCAGAAGGTTCTTGTCGAAAAATTGCTCCAAAATTTTCCATCTGACAACGCTGGCGGCAGAGTACGTGCTACCTTGGCCAACCGAGAAGGGGAGAAAAGGGGAGCACACAGCAGTTCTGACAAAGGCAGGGCAACACTCTCCAAGGCGTGGGACACCTTCATGACACCCCGCCAGCACCCTCACCCTGATGCGCGGCCTAGTGTCACAAGGAGGGAAAAGTTTTGGAAGATGGTGAAGGAGTACGTAGCAGACCGTGTCAGCGTCCTCACTGATCCCTCTGTGCCTTACAACTACTGGGTGTCCAAGCTGGACACGTGGTATGAACTGGCACTCTACGCCTTGGAGGTGCTGGCCTGCCCTGCCGCCAGCGTTCTGTCTGAGCGGGTATTTAGTGCTGCTGGTGGCATCATAACAGATAAGCGTATCCGCCTTTCCACCGAAAATGCTGATAGGTTGACACTTATAAAAATGAACAAGGCCTGGATTTCCCCTGACTTCTCCACTCCACTGGAGGAAAGCCCCGGGTGAACATAAAGTCACTTTAGATATGTTATTTACAATGATGGGAATACTCTGTATTCCCATTCACCCCTTCCACCCAAAAAACAGGTATATGGTTGACTCTTAATCTTCTCATCCTCCTCCTCCTCTTCCATATGCCCTGTGATATAATTTTTATATAGGGCCAGCTCACCAGCGGGCCCTGTGATATAATTTTTATATAGGGCCAGCTCACCAGCGGGCGCAGTTTGACAATTTTTGTATAGGTCAGCTCACCAGCGGGCCTTCTCATATAATGTTTTATTGGGTCAGCTCTCTAGCGGGCCCTCTCATATAATGTTTTATAGCGTCAGCTCACTAGCGGGCCTTCGCATATAATGTTTAGGATGGTCAGCTCCGCAGCAGACCCTCACCCATAATGTTTTAGATGGTCGGCTCAGCAGCAGACCCTCATTCCTAATGTTTTAGATGGTCAGCTTAGCGGCATGCCCTCGCCCCTAATGTTTTAGAGGGTCACCAGCAGGCCATTAATCCTAATTTTTCAAGGGTGTGTATGATGCCCTCCTTTATGTGTAATAAAGGGTGTATTGGAGTGACATTTCAGTCTAATTTTTGGCAGCCCTTTCACTTAGTGCATAGGCTTTATGAGTGTTGGACCACTACCTGAACTATTGTACCACAATGTGAATGAGGCCCTCCATTTTGTGATATACAGGTTGTATCGGAGTGCCTCAGGTCCTCCCATTGAATTAAATAGGGCTGGGGTGTTCGACAGAGCAGAAGGTAGTTCTTGGCTTCATCCACTAAGTCACTTCGTCACTTTTACTCAATGGATCAGACCCCACTGTTCCGACTATAAATTTTGGACTTAACAAGGGCAAACGGACATGTTGTAAAACCTGTGGTAGCTGCGGCCTCCGTTCCTGAATGCTGTACCTTACCCGGGCCATAACCACGTTGAACACCTGCTTTACGCTGCGCACGTTTCCCTCTTAATCATGGCCCCAGTTCCGAAAAATCGATGAAATTTTTTGCAGAATTTGCAGATGATATACAAGTAAATATACAGCAAATACTGTTTGGTAACAATTTTTCGCCTAAAATCGTTTTTATCTTCCTTTTTGTGTGTTTTACGGTCAGTCTGTAAAAATGGCGTACTACGGGCGAAACATCGTTCCCAGCAGCGACGTTGGAGTCCAAGATGCATCCAGACATCCTCCCTATGCTGTCCCTGAACCATTTCTGTGGTGTTTCCATCATTTTCTGACCTTTTCCTATGAACCAGGCACCCTCCCCTCATCAGAGCAGGGGGTGCCTGGTGTAATGCTCGAGTCCTCCCATTGACTTCAATGGGGCTCGGGTGCTCGGCCGAGCACTCGAGCCTCCGGGGGCGCTCGGCCAGAGCACCCGAACACCCGAGCATCGGGGTGCTCGATCATCACTAGTCAAAATGTAACATTATGGCCGACGTTGGCTAGCAACCCTGATAGATGTACAAACAAAATTCAAACCTACAGCCAATCCGAAGGCCCCAAAGTATAAAAAATGTTCAAATACACCTATATGTACCCCAAAATAATGGTCGCACAGTGTCTATGTTTTGAGTTTTAGCAAGCTAGAGCACAGGACCCCGGAGCGGAGGATAGCGTTAAGAGCGAGGGAGAGAGGAGCAGACATTGGGGGTATAAGGAGAGTTTGGAGAGAGGAGAGCATTGCACGTAAATATACACATCTTACACTTTTGCACATATTACATACACTCATACAAACACAAACACATACATATACATACACATAGTCTTTTTTTTACAACACCTTACACATTTTTCAAACTTTATTTTGACAGTGTGAATCTGTGTGTGAAAGTGTGTGACAGAGAGTGAGTGATTGAGTGTGTCTGTGAGGGCCTGTGGGACTGCCCGGGTGTGAGTGGGTGAATGATGGTGAAGAAAGGATGATAGGAAAGAGGGATGGGGAGAGTAGTGGAAGAGAAGAATGAAGGTTGGGAGGGCATCCCTGATAAGAGTAGGGGTGGGGGAGGGAGATCCGCCCAGAAGAATAGGCACACAGAGGCCAGAGACAGAATCTGCAGTGGGGGATGAGGGGTACCTGCTGGGGACCACCACACACAGGCAGGGGCAGTGCAGGCAGGACACTCTGATTCTGACTCCTTGCAGGCTGGAGAGGAGGAGGAGAGAATCAGGGATCCTCGCTACTCTGAAGAGGAGAACAGGGCTCTCGTGGAGACTGTCCTGGAGAGGGAGAGCATCTTCTACCCAAGGGAGACGGTCCCTGGGCTGTCAACGAGAATTAAGGCCGTCTGGAACCAGATCTGCAGCCGGGTGAATGCAGTGGCCAGATGTAGACGGGATGTGGAATCCATCAAGAAAAGATGGGGTGACTGCCGGAGGGTGGTGAAGAACAAGTTGGCTGAAATCGCCAAGCAGTCCCTATCACCTTCTGCGGATGATTGAGGGGGTCCCTGGAGCATCAGACACTGGGGAAGAGAGGAGCCTCCACACTACCGGTAAGTGCATCATCACATAACCACACACCACATCAACCCACACAACCATTACACACAAACACAGTCACATCCCAACATATTCCAGTCATTCATCCACACAACTGCACCAACATAGCACCCTGAGTGTTAAAATAGGACACAATACAAGGACAACTGTCAAGGTTCAACCAGGCCCAAACCTATCCAAGTCCCAGGATACCCCTTTTGTTGCTTTGAGGATCACACACAATCCACACAAACCATGCTCATAAAAGTGTTGTGTGTTATACATCATATCTGCTCGTACACAATGCCACCCATGTACCCACAGGGAAGCCAGCACATAACCCCTTGAGTGCTAGATGGATTATCAATGCATCACTCAACAATGCTTTGGCAACCCTTCCGTTCCTCAAAGGGTTAACCAGACAACAAACACAAGTCTATAGGCTAACGATTACATGCTACACAGAGGACATTCACTAAGTGGTGAAAAAGAGATGATGAGAGAAATTACATACCCTCACTTCACCAATCTCAGTGTTAGTCTATGGAGAATATTCATTAACATGAATCAAGTTGCTAAGGTCTCATTGTACAGACTCCATAGAAAACATTGGAAATGGGAAATGAGATCACAGGAGAAGTCATCATCATGTTCAATTCATCAGGTCTTCAACACTTAACTGAATCACAAAAAGGATGGAGCAGGTCACCCATCACAGTGACACTGAGAATAACTGGGTGTATGTGGAACATACAGACCTAAAATAATTCACTGGAATTAAAGGAGTAAAAAGCAGGCCTTGGTGTTGTGTATGCAATAATTTACACTAACTTGAAATGACATATCACACAGTTGATTCCCACATGGATCCTCTGGAGTGCTGATGTCATGGATGGATGGTACACCAGCCACTATTTGCAGGATACACATAAATGATGGATATCTCTCATAACGGCTCACTCAGAAGGATGGATGGGCCTATCCAGAAAAAAACAGGTCTTAATCAAATATATCCTTCACTAGGCAAAGATGAATGGGGTGGATCGCCAGAAGATGTAGTTACCCTAGAGAAAGAAGGTGATGGTGAGCCAGGTTTTTTTCTTGCCTCTGGCTAGGTTTCTCTTTTCTTCCTCCTCTTTCATCTCCATCTTGCCTCTTGTGGAATGGCGAAGTTGCCCAGATGTTGGCAGTTGACATGCTGCCTTATTCTTTTTCAGAAAATATAAGTTTTACAAAACTGATGTTATGTGTTGCACCCAGCTGGCCTATCTCAAGCTGTAGTTATTTTTCAAGGACAGCTGGTTCAGAATTGTATAAGAGTACATTCTTGCTACTTTGCTAGATCTCTATTTAAACATAACATTTCTGAATTCTTGTCAACGCCTGAATAATTTGTGCCAAGGTGTGATGATCAGCAGCATCTCTCTAAGAATCAGATTCTGTCAAAGAGTGTAAAGAAATGCTTATAGATCCAGTTGAAGATTGCATTGCAGTGGTGAGGGTGGCAGCACATCTGGTAACTGAAACACAACACTGTGTTGCTCCTAGGAGTGGTCCTTTTGCACGTGAGATAGAGACAGTTACAGCATACTTGCAGAATAGTTACGTTCTCACCAGAAATGATGGCCCCATTGACTACTGGCAAACAAAACAGTGTGGGTGTTGAGCACTGACACATACTGCTGTGGAAACCGTTAGCTGCCCACCAGCAAGCGTGCAGTCTGAGTATGTTTTCAGTGCAGCTGGATATATTGTGAATGAGTGAGGACTCGGCTATGAAGTAGCAGTGTTGGGATACTTACATTTTTAAAAGTGAACCAAAATCTAATTCTATCTGAGTATCAGGTAACAGAAATGGATAAAACCCCACATTACAGTCTACCCATGACCTATGTACTATTTACAGCAGCAGTGGTGATGATGAGGAGGAGAGATTTGAAGGTTTGTTACAATCTACTACTATGAACACTGATTAATTTCTGACAATAATCTGAGAATCATGCAAGCTTAAATGAGATTCTATGAATCATGATGATATATATATATATATATATATATATATACATACATCAATCACAGACACCACACCAGTCCACCGCCACCATACACATCTCCCATATTCATGGAAGTTGCAACCTTATGTTTTTTATTGTCCTTTTAAACATAATGGTTGGCAAGCAAAGCAGCAGGCTGAAAAAACTGAAAAAATATCTATTTTGCAGGCTTAGAGAAGGTAAACATTCAAAATAGTACAGCAAGGGTAGGTTCGAAAAGGTTGATTGAGTGCTTCAAGTCTGCCAAAAATAAACCTTACAAAAATGTGTTTTTAGGCCTCATGCTATAAAAAACACAAACCCTGATAGAAATGTATTTGACTGCCCCAGGTTTGCAAAAAGCCCTGACAAAAATGTTTTTAGGCTTGCCAAAAACAAAACCTAAGAAAAATGTGTATATAGGCCTCAGGCTTGTAAAAAACAGTCCATGAGAAAAATGTGTTTGTAAGCTTCAGGCTTGTCAAAAATGGTTTACTTTTAAAAGGTTGCACGCAAAAGAGAGTGCGACCAAATAACACATTAACTGTGTCACAAGGATTAAAATGTTGCAGTCTGTAATATTGAGGTTCCCAACTTGTAGGATGGTAAACACCGTTTTCTGTGTCAGCTCTCTCCCCCCTTGCTTGTCTCCCTTTTGTCCCTCTGGTCCACTAGTCTAGACCGTTTCCTCCCCACAAGGATCTTAATCCGCTACATTTCACACACTTAGTCACGGGCTACAGAAACCCCCCCAATAAGCCACTGACTCATTGTCCGCTTTCTTAAATGATCTCACCCGTTAGTAGAGGTCAGGAGAGGAGGTGAAATGGCCGCCACCAGTCAGTGGATGGAGCACAGTCCTGGCTACTCTGCTGCTCCCTCCGACCGGTAATGACAACACTAGTACAAACTCCGTGCTTATGCAAGGCTGAAGAAGAGGGTGTCCACCATCCCTTCACCAAGTCCGCTTTCCTCCTGTCACCTGGGGCCCGGCTCATGTTATGGCTCTGCTTCATCTTTTTTGCCCTGCACTGCACTGGTTGTATCCGTGTGTATGAGCAGCACGCCTCCCCCTGTCTCCGGCCGCTGCTCTGCATCATGGATACCCCTGCAAGCAAGGCGTCAGCACTCCTGCTGCCGGGAGGAGGGTCCCTGGGGGTACTGAGGGTATTGAGCCCGTCTGCAGACTGAACACCACATTCTGTGCCCAGACATTGACTTTATACTGCACTCTGCTTGAGTTGCTGCACCCAGATTCTGACTGTCACCCTTTAGTAGATGTCACCCGTTAGTAGAGGTATCAGGATGTGCCCTTTCAGTAGGCAATCAGAGAATTTCATGCTGTCATGCAGAGTGAGATTTTCATGTCGCCATTTTAATCCTTGCAACAAATTAAATGTGTTATTTGGTCGTGGTCGCATGCTCTTTCGCTTGCGACCTTTTAAAAGGATACCATCAAAAACAGACCCTGAGAAAAATGTGTTTGTAGGCTTCAGGCTTGTCAGAAACAAACCCTGAGAAAAAGAAATGTGCAGGCCCAAGGCATGAAAAAGGAAACCCTGAAAATAAGTGTATGCCTACTGGCCTCATGCCAACAGTGCTAGATGGTGGTGCAAATGACACTTGTGACATTCCCACCTTTGCTATTGCTGTAATTGCTACTGCTGAGCCATCTATGCATAAGGAGGATTATGCTGCTGAATGGGACTGAGCTCATCAGCACTGATATAAGACAGGTGGTATTGTGATGATGTGTCTACTTGCAACTAACCCTAGTGTTGATGAGGCAGCTGCAACACCACAACAAGCCCTCACATGACTTCAGGAGATAATTGACAAAGAAGTTGGCCAATTATGCTTCTCCTCCTGCACCTCCTTTAACCCATTGAGTGCCAGAGTGGTATGGAATGCATTGCTTTGCAATGCATTCCATGCCACTCTGGCACTCAAAGTGTTAAAATCATGTGTGTAGTTGAATATTAATTTTCCCTTAAGAGCAGAAAGGAACTGTGCCTTTCATCAGCAACTGCATTGCTGACAGTGTTTGCAAAGAGACATTGTGATGTAGGGGAAGAACTGGGAAGTATCACAACAATTAACACATCTGCACTCTTATTAAACAATAGGCACAAATGCAACCAAATTCCTTGACACTTAGGTCAGCAATATTAAACCATTTCCCAAGAAACCAAGTACTACTGTTACTATTGCTGTGTCTACTCTTCTTAGGACACATGATGTCGCCAGTTTAGCATATTGAGTGGGATGGAATGTCTGCAGGTGCTCTCTGATACCCTGCATTCAATTGTACTCCAGCATATTGCCATGTGTGGTCAGCACACCACACAATGTACAATAGGTGGACTACAGATCCTCATATCTACAGGTTCAGTATAAGCTGGTGAGGGAGGTAATGAAGTCAAAGATGGTACACCAGAGGAGGAGGAAGGGAATGCCAGGGTGCGGACAGCAGGTACATTTTCAGTACCCAAACCCAAGCACAAGGAGATGACAATGTACTCGCCATCAAGCTTCTAGGTTGTGTTTCTCTTGTCTTCTCTGGGATATTTGCCCCCCAGTCTTCTTTGTGCCCTTTGGAAGGAACAGTGGGCACAGTGACAGCATCTCTAAATTTATTTTTTGTGGGTTTTTGGCTTTCATATGCTTAACATAAAGATCATGGTGCTTTATGAGGACACATGTACCTTATCACACATATAGTGTATAATGCAGTATCTGATGAATGCACTGTGTCTGCTCAACAGGAAAAATATTCCCATATCCATGATTTCATTTATGAGAGAGTTGGAGAAGAATAGTGTTCTTCTTCTCAATAATCACCATCACTGACTGAGGCAGGTGATGTTGCTGGTGCCTCAGTATCAGAACAAGAGTTAGGACAAGGAGTGTAATGAAAAAAAAAATGTTAGTTTCCCAACACTGTTGCTTGATAGCCATGTCCTATGGTCATTTTCAATATAATCAGCTGCACTGAAAACCCACTCAGACTCAAAGCTTGCTAGTGGGCAGCAAAGAGTTTCCATGGTTGTTCATATTAGTGCTGGCCACACACATTACCCACAAAGAGAGCTGCTGGGCATTTTGCACACAGGATGAGGGATATTACATTGGAATGTTTTGCAGATGAAGATTCTATTGATCTTATGGTTCCACTGGGAGTTTGGAATGGGTATTTTGTCCAGGGTGTTAATGTGTACACAGGTTTCACACCTCCCTTGTAGGAAGGGAGATGTGCCAATTTGTGTATTTTTATTCAGGGCACTCCTTACCATCAGTTGTTTTAAATTGGGAGACTGACTGAAGGAGGCTGCAGGAATATATTCTTAAACCTTTTATCAGCATGTAATGTTGTCTGGCATTTTCTTGATATTTTGCATTTAACTTCAGCTTGGGGTGATAAGTGGACACAGTGTCAAGGACATTAAACTGACTTATTGATAGGACTGTTCCTCACTCAGAGGGAGAGAAAAATATGGAAGATTAAAATGTTCCAGTTTAATACTTTAAATAATGGCCTGATCAGGGATAGATAATTTCTGTCACATTTTTGCATTGTGGATTAGCCTTTATAACATAGTCCCAATGTAAGTGGAAATACCTTTGACACTTCCAGAGGATGATTGCAATATACATCACACTCATTTACTATTGACTGATCAAAGAATCTGGGTCTGGACTGAGCTGATCTTATCTGCTTTTCATTCTAAACAATGAACTGGGATGAGATGTTTTCACATTTATCTGTATAACATCCCTGAGTAAGAGACCTGAGAGGTCTTGACAGCTTGCATCTTAAATCTGCTTAGTTAGCCAGTATAGGTATCAACTTGACTATTTACTTCATGTGGTTTAACTAGTGCAGAGGAGCTCAAAGTGTACTTCGTTATCATTGCTGTGTTCTGGCCATTATAACAATAAGCTGCAATTCTGGCTCTAGCTACAATGAATACACTGAGCTTGGGAATAGTCTAGGGCATGATTTATACATCGCCTACAATTTCACAACTCTGCATGCTAATGAGAAAATTCTCCTCCTCTCTTTGCATCACTAATTGTGTGTCTTCATTGTCAAGGTGATGTGCTTGCTACACATCGCCAGACACACATCTTTGTAGCATCTCCCAGTAGTGCATTTCCCTCAGGTAACTTATAGGTTAACACTGTGGCCACCAGAAGGCACTCATATGGTATACAAACAGTTTAAACTGTAATAACTTTGGAAAGAAGCATCTCTAAGCAATAGCAGTACACTAGTTTTACTTAGCAAAACAGTCCTTCAATATATTTTTTCAAATAAACATTTTCAGCTTCTATAAAACAATACCTGATATAAATAAAAGCCCTGTACAAGATATCCGTGATTCCTATATTTTTTTTATATATGTTCCATTTATGTTTGTAAATTTTTGTCTGTGATTACGTGTTTTACTAATAACACAAAGCTAGGAGAATGAACAGAGTTTTAAAGAGAAATATGCAGTATTATTGATAACAAGATATTCATGATTTCTTCTTGTAATTCTTGTTCAAATTTGCGGTAAAGTTTCCTTTCACCTTGAGTCTTTCAATCTTGTTCATTTCCATAGTGCGTGATCCATACAAGTGACAGAGGTATGACCTCAAGTGTTTAATCTCTGACCTCAGGTCATGGATTGTTTTATGTAGAAAAAATATCATGATTATTACCATTACTTTCTTCTATCCTAGTTTTCACCGTCAATTAGTAGGGGTCATAATAAGAGCCTGGCTCTTATTATGCTCTTTAAGCTGAAAAATATACCATGATAAAAAAAGCTATTTTAAGTTTATGGTATTATTGGCTTTCAAATAGACTGAATTCTACAAGGCAATTAGTGCTGTTTCTGCTACCCTCATGGTATCCATTGCTGTTGACAGGCAGAACACTTAGATTAAAAAGAAAGGTGATTTTGTATAAATGATGTAACCAGTTTGGCTTTCATGGTTTCCTTTATAGCACATTCCTTTGTGGGCTATAAGTGTTAGAAAATATTATTTTAACCCTTCCTCTATTGTACACAATGTACAATTCTTTCTGTTTTAGCTCTTTGATCATTATGCACAAAATATATACTTATTAGCCCATATGGCTAATAAACAATACTGATTGTAAAAACCTTAAATTGAATTTAAACTCACATTATTTGATTTATGTGCATATTAACAACATCAGATTCAATAATCAACTAAAAAAACATACTTGGCTTTGAAATAGGATGCAGATGTGAATATATGATAATATTTGTCATCTGAAAGATTTCTTACACAATAATATTATTTGCCATCTAAAAGATTTCTAACACAATTGTAGACTATAGAAAAATCTGAAGTACTACGGCTAAGTTATCTGAAAGTTTCATTTTTCTGATAGCTATGAATGAATAAAAGTATGTACTTTTATTTTAAATGTGCTGCGATTGAAGGTTTACTTATTTCCAAATTGAGCACATGTCAGAACATAAACCATCATGTACATACACTACATATACTATACGTAGATCCCAATGCAAAAAGTGAAAAAAAGAGGATCCAGCATATTCACTCACAGCATCAATATAGTTGTTCTAGGAATTGAATTTAATACATTTACTAAATCTAAATTCTAACCCAGAACCATAGTCATAATCTCTAATATGTATATCTAGTTTTAAACTCTACTAGTAAGTGTAACACTAAACAATAATCCTAAACTTGAATAATTTCACTGATATAAAACCGTAGTCCTATCCCCAATCCTAAACCATACTCTCTAAACCATACTCTCTAACCCTCAAAGGGAAGCATAAACTCAAATTCTGTTTCCAGTTTGGAATCATATTTCTATACATGAATCTTATCTCCCAAACAAATGCCTAATTCTGAAATCAAATCCTTTCCTAAACCCTTAACTCTGACTCTCAAACAATAAATATAATCTTAAATCTAACCTCAGTATAAATCTAAATTTCAGCTTTATTGCAGACATCAGTGAGAATCGGTTAGTGAAAGCCAGTTCATAATAATAACCATCTACAATGTCATTTAGTCCTAACATACAACTCTCATTTGAACATTTCATACAGTAATTCTTCCATTTTTCTTTTCATTTAATTAAACAGTGTTTTAGTAGTTTCATAGATACAAGTGATAAAATATCCCTCTCCATCCTTTTTCTGTGCCATTAGCCCATTCTCAATTGAAAGTGATAATATGGCCAGTTAAGTTCCATTTCTCAGTTTCCATGACTACTTGGTTTGGAATTTACTCACATGTAGGGGAGGGTTGAAGGTCCCCTCGTATTCCCGAGAACAAACCTGCGAAAACCACGTGGTTGTCAACTTTTTCGTGGAAAAATCTGCTTTAAATAAAGCGATTAAAATCTTCTCTCGTTTTGCACATTGGCAAAACATTTTTGCTATTTTTTCAAAGACTAGAAGTTTTCTCCCTTTAATCATATGTTTTTCGCCTTTACTCTATAAAAGTAAAGTAAAAATTACAATACAAGCAGCTACAGAGCTAGAGAGAGGTGCTAGGCTGTTGTGCTGTGAGCTGGTTTGCATAATTGAAGCAGAAGAGTCTAATAGTGACTGCAAACACTATGATCAAGTTTAAAGAGGATCTATCACCCCTTTACAGCTTATGCTCATTAGTTAGAGTATTTAGAGAATATGTTTAAAACTTTATTATTTTTTATAAACAAAACGTTATTTGCGTGAAAATTAATGTTTATAGAGTCCCCTGCAGCCTACTTCCAGCCTGACTGCTCTTGCCGCACTGCCTCTGCTCCCGTCCCTCTACCCAGCATGCTCCGATGACGGAGGCTTTCTGTTTGTAAGCTGGAGTGATCTCATTGGCAGAGATTGATATCTAGCCAATGAGACTGCTCTAGCTTTGAGACAGAAAGCCTCTGTCATCAGAGGATGCTGGGTAGAGGGAGGGGAGCAGAAGCAGAGCGGCAATAGCAGTCTGCCAGAACTATGCTGCAGTGGACTCTATAAACATTAATTTTCGTGCAAATGTTTTGTTTTAAAAAAAATCATACAGTTTTAAACGTATTCTCTAAATGCTCTAACTAATGAGCATAAGTTGTAAAGGGGTGATAGATCGTCTTTAATAATAATAAAAGGAGGAGCTGGTAGGACCATTATGTATCCGGTGAGTCCGAGCAAGAGAAAGTGACCACTAAGAGGCATTGAAGGGTCTGGATGCCCTGATTCCCAAATCCCCAGACTCAATGAATGCCAGTTCCCCTACATCATCCCTATAGATCTTGGGGAAATTTGTCTCATTTGAGGAAGAAGAGAGTAGTAGTAGTGTGAAAAGGACAGGTCAGTTACCTGTATCTACTGCCAGTGCTGTACCTGCTGTCAGCGTGTCTTATAATTCTCAGGACAGGGGGAGGAGGAGATGATGGCAAGTGTGACAGCAGGGGACCTTAACTCACACTTGCCATCCCCAAGTAGTCACACAACTAATGGTACTACTAAGAAGGTCCAGCAGCTTGTACAGAGTGTTAGGAGTGAAGGAGGGGGTGATCAAATTACTAGTGAGGAGGAAGACTCCAGACTGAAATTGATGTGGTTGGTGTAAGTAGAAGTAACAGTGATGGTGAAGCAGCTGGTGGGACTAGTGTTAGTGGAGTAATGCAGAGTGGCCAGACTAGCGGTCAAGGGAGCCCACAACATTCCTCTGACCCTGGGAGCTCCCTCCCCCCACGGCATTGTCCAGGTAGAACATGATCCCAAAGAAGGCATAATTGTTGCCTAGCAGCAATAGTACCACCACCACCAGGAGCACAGATGGCAACCTACTAATCAGTATTTCCTTGGGGTTTCTGCCAAACAAGTCTAAGTTCTACAGAACAATATTTTCTCAGGACTTGTGAGTAATACAAGTCTAATTCCCTACAACTAAGCAATGTTTCCTCAGGGCTTGTGCTTCAGTGAAGTCTAAGTCCTACAAATCAATGTTTCCTCAGGGCTTGGGCCTAACACAAGTCTTATTTCCAACAACGAATCAATGTTTCCTCAGGTCTTGTTCCTCTAATAAATCTACAGATCTACAAATCAATGTTTTGTCCCACAAATCATCATCTACAAAATACTTTATCCCATCAATTATCAGTCTGCCCCAGTTGCAGGTTATTTATTTTTTAACTGCCCTCCCAATAACAAATCCCCCCCAAAAATTCCCTGTTCGACTGATTATTTCCCTACACTCCACCCACCAACACAGATACTCTCCTCAGACCCCTTTTTATACCATGTCTTATGGGGTTATTTTTAATTGTATTTATTTTTTTATTGACTGTCCCTCCAATCCCAGTCAACAACCCCTCCCCCAAAAAAACTGATTGTTTCCCACACTCCAAAAACACAGGTACCCTTATACCCCTGTTATACTATGCATTTGGGAAATAAAATACCATTTGATATGTATTGTATGTAAATTCAGTGTTTCCATTGATTTCAATGGAATGAGCTAGGTGAAAAAGTGAAAAAACTTCATTTTTCGCTGGAAATTATTCACCAAGTGAGGAAGTGCCATTATTCACTGATTTTGGTTTGAGGTGAACATTTTCACTCATCTCTACTCACATGGAGAAGTTTTGGCCATGGGAAATGTTTAATTGCATCCAGAGTACAGTGCACAGGATGTACTGAAACAACTCACACAGAAACATGCGCATTTGGATTTAGAAGGTAACGTAAGCTGACATAGCTATGCATCTGAATCAAGAGCATTAGCCCCATCACTGGAGTAGAGGCTGACATCAGTGAAAGGGGAAAGAGGGAAACTACTATGTATGAACCCCATCTCGTCCGATGACATACCCGGACCCTCAGGCTGGTTTTGCACTTAAGGAACAGTGACGGTCCTGGCACGTCATGGAGTTCAGGGCTCCCGGCGCAGCTGCACACCACTCCGGAAGCCCTGTTCCGGAAATAATAATAAAAGAAAAAAGCCCCATGGTCACCAAGTGCCAGCTGCGGGTGCACACGCCAGTCGTTAAGGAGTTAAAGAATGTGATTGACTTCAGGCACATTCTTCAGTCTTCAAAATGCAGGTCAGAAAAAAAGCATTACTATTGCTTTATGTAAGAGAGGGGTTTTCAATACAATAATGTGGAAAGAAACACATATATGGTGCATGACCGATGTTACATCATTGAATATCTGCATAAGTGGTAATTTTGGAATAAAATTGTGATTTAAATTTTACCCATGTTTTTTTTTTCTTTTGTACAGTCTATTAAATTAGTTTTACATAATTATTTTTTTTAATGATTTTACTTACAGATACTGGGTATAAACATGGGTAGCCAGTTTGCTCTGAGCTATAAGATTTTTTATGTCAGTATGGGAAGATAGTTCTTCATGGTATGGAGACATTTGGTGGAGGATTTTGTAATTATTTTGGAGGGAGAAATATCAGATTGTTAGAATTATATAAATAAACTTAAATATTTTTTGCTTACATTCTGCTTTTAATATAGATAAAACTAATATAAATTTGTCAGTTTTATATTAAAAAAACTTTTCATATAAAAAATGTTAAAACAGGAAAAAAAAGAAAAAAATATATATATCTATATATACACAGCTGTTAACCCTTTCAGGGTCAGAGAGGTATGCAATCTCTCTGGCACTGAAAGGGTTAAGATAAGGATAGTCTGTATGTTGAAATAACCATTTTTATATATATATATATATATATATATATATATATATATATATATATATATATATATTCTCTATATCCAATACACACACAATGTGTGATCACGGCACCCAAAGTGTCTATTGATTGACTTTGTATATTCAAAATTCAACGTATAAATTATACATATATAACTGCATACAGTCTGAACGTGTATAGAGAGTGCTTCTATCCCAGACTCCTCAGTAACTCCTGTAACTACAGGATACAGTGTGTCATTGGAATAAGTTCACCGGCACTGAAAGGGTGTAAGTAACGGGAGTTACGGAGTAAGAAGAAGACGGGAAGGTCTAGGTGTGGAAGGGGAACTCGAGAATAACTCGGCACGCACCGAAAGTGGCAGGATTGGTGCAGATAAACAAACAGGTATTTGGATATACATTCTCCATACTATTTAATCAAGGAGATTGGGACTGCCGTATAGATCAATAGCGGCTGCTGATGAGCTATGGACCCAAGGTAAATCCTGTTTTGTGTTATCATAATAAGTGCCTTGAGATTGAGAGTTCATTATTAGCACACCATTAACCTGCCCGCTGAATTACAAATTGCACCGAACATGCTTGTGTATTGAACATTATCAGGAACACATATATTGAGGTGCTTGATAAAAAGAATTTGAAGATCTTCCATACCCCTTTATCGGAACTGGTTATACAATATTCTTAATTCATCGTTTATAGATTACATCCAACTTTTGGAATTTACACCATCTGTAAGGGACTTGAATATACTATATTGATATATTATCTAGAATATTGAGCTCTGGAGCATATTTCATTCGTAATATATGTATATGATAATATAGCGCTTTTTGAATAATTGACATCATCAATATTGTTATGTTTTTATATTCCAATACATTTTATATTGGTACGTGATTAGACGGTGGTCTCCCTATATTTTTGTTTGGTTTGTGTATATATATATATATATATATATATATATATATATATATATATAATATACTAGTGTAAAAGCCCATGTTCATGGGCCAAAGTGTGTAAAATCGCTGAACTACACCTACCAGCATTCTGTCAGTTCGGGCATTGTCTACTGTGTAGTGTTGAGCGAGCACCCCGATGCTCGGGTGTTCGGGTGCTCTGACCGAGCACCCCCGGAGGCTCGAGTGCTCGGCCGAGCACCCGAGCCCCATTGAATTCAATGGGAGGACTCGAGCATTACACCAGGCACCCCCTGCTCTGATGAGGGGAGGGTGCCTGGTCAATGCCCCCCTTCATCTCCACAATGCCCCTCTTCCACAATGTCCCCCTTCCACAATGTCCCCCTTCCACAATGTCCCCCTTCATCTCCACAATGTCCCCCTTCATCTCCACAATGCCCCCCTTCATCTCAACAATGCCCCTCTTCCACAATGTCCCCCTTCCACAATGTCCCCCTTCATCTCCACAATGTCCCCCTTCATCTCCACAATGCCCCCCTTCATCTCAACAATGCCCCTCTTCCACAATGTCCCCCTTCCACAATGTCCCCCTTCATCTCCACAATGTCCCCCTTCATCTCCACAATGCCCCCCTTCATCTCAACAATGCCCCTCTTCCACAATGTCCCCTTCCACAATGTCCCCCTTCATCTCCACAATGCCCCCTTCCATCTCCACATGTCCCCTACCTCCAGTCCCTGGTGGTCCAGCGGAGCGTCTGTAAGATCTGTGCCTCCTTCGGCACAGATCCCTGCCACCCGAACATGGCGGGCGAGCACATGGCGGTACTCGTACGAGTACCGCCATGTGCCGAGCAGTGCGATGCTCGAGCCGATCCGAGCATCGGCCGAGCATGCTCGCTCAACACTACTACTGTGCATGATTGCATCTGACAAACATCTGCATTCGGGCAGTTTCTACTGCGCATGACTGCATTGGTCTGCATTTGGGCAGTCTCTACTGTGCATAACTGCATCGGACAAACATACATCTGGCCTTTTACATTATAGGATATATATATATATATATATATATATATATGTATGTATGTATGTATCTATCTATCTATAGATATGTATAATTAAATACGCCTTGCAAAAGTATTCACCTCTCTTGGCATTTTTCCTATTTTGTTCCATTACAACCTAGAATTGAATTGAAATGGATTTTAATTTGGATTTCATGCAATGGATAAACACAAAATAGTCCAACTTGGTGAAGCGAAATAGTGCATTAGTGCAGCTGGATCACCTCTGTGTGCTGTGCTGCAGATAATACATGTCATTAAAGTGGACAGTAATAGAAGTGAGCGGATATAAGTTTCAGACCTTAAAGAAAATTTCCCCTGCCCTTTACCTTTGATCTGCGTGGTCTTTATCTTGCTTTCACACCTGAAACCCTAGTAAGATTATTGTTCCTTTCCCCTGGCTGACAAACGAGGCATGCTCCAGGGCAGTGCAGGGGGGTGCTGTCCGCTGACTCACTCCAAAGCTGGGCATCAAGGCTGTCTTCTAATAGTTGTGAAGCACTCTTTGTACATGCGACATGACAATTTTGCGCTGTCATGCAGTGCAAGATTGTAATCTCAACATTTTTATACAGGCTACATGGTAACTGACTCATAGTTTGCACACTCTTTTGTGTGCAACCTTTTAAAAGTGAACGAAGTCTAGTGGGTGGGATCAGGAAGCAAACAAATTCAATTACAGCCTATAAATGCTAGGGAAGTACATACTAACTAATACAAACATTTGACTACTTATATGAACAAAGGAAACATGACAATATTTATATAATCATACGCATCTTCCATATTCAGTGTAAACTCATTTTTTATT
The DNA here is from genome assembly GCA_037306005.1 of Rhinophrynus dorsalis. Classification (NCBI taxonomy): domain Eukaryota; kingdom Metazoa; phylum Chordata; class Amphibia; order Anura; family Rhinophrynidae; genus Rhinophrynus; species Rhinophrynus dorsalis. Next base: position 581,199,057 of record CM074718.1, read on the forward strand.
TTTTTATCTTTTGAAAAATAAATAATAGCTAGTATAGAAGCAGACTTACAGAAAGAAAAGCCTGAAAATGTGTTTGAGGGCCTCAGACTTGCAAAATACAAACGTTGGAAAAAAATGGTATCCTCTGCTGGCCTAATGACAGCAGTGCTAGCTGGTGGTGGCAAATTCCACTAGTTACATTCTGGCACTTGTTATTGCTGTAATTCCTGCTGTTGAGTTGTTTAAGCAGCAAGAGGAATAGATTAGTGTATGAAACTGGGATCATCACAACTGATATGAGACAGGTGGCTGTACAATGATGCTTAGCCTTGCCACTAGTCTTTATGCTGTTGAGGCTGCAACACCACAACAAGCCCTCACAGCACATCAGGTGCTTCTAGAGAAAAGAAATGATGCTTCTCCTACTGCACCACCTCTAAAATCATGGGTGTGGTGGAATGCTATTTTTTCCCTTGACAGCAGGAAGAAACTGTGCTTTATCATCAGCAACTACAATGTGCACAGAGTGTATAAGGAAACATTGCAAAATAGTGGAAGGAGGAAATATCACAACAATTGACACATCTGCTCTCATATTAAGCAACAGGCACAACTGCAACCAAACACCTTGACACTTAGGTCAGCAGTGTTAAACCATACCTAAAGATTTACGTACTGTGTTGTCACTATGACCTATGTCTGCTCTGCTATGGACATATGATATCAAGAATAAAATAATGAATCCTTCCTGCTAGCAGCTTAGTGTGTTCAGGGGGATGGAATGTTTACAGATGCTCAGTGATACCCTGGATTTGATTGCTCTCCAACACATTGCCATGTACGGTCAGTGCACATACTATCCTGCATACCAGCTGCTCCACCACCACACTAACATAAGCACCACCAGTCTATTGCTTCTCTGTGGGACTGTTTGGGTATAACAAATGTGACTGAGGGTCCCTGCTTTTCACAAAACAGTACCATTCCTATACAACATTAGAAACTAGTGGTGGTAGTGGAGCAGAGCATGAGGATAGAATATAATACATTGTGTGCACTTTGGATCACCTAAAATTGGCAAAGATTTTGAGGGCAATATTCAGCATCTCTCTGAGGATTTCAGGTTCTGTCAGGAATCTGGTCACAATTAAATTTAACATATGGACAAAGTAGGGTACTTGCACCATATCACCTATTTTCAAGGCTGCTATTATGTTGTAGCCATTATCAGCAGGTACAAAACCAGCTTTCAAGGAGTGGCATACAAGCCATTTGTCTATCACCTGCTCTTGTTTATTTAATACATCAAAGGCTTTATGGAATTGTCAAAACACAAGTGGTGTGCCGATGGTATAGACTATCCTGCTTCGGTCTTTTAATAATAATGCCAGTACCACAGGCAAGATTACTGGCTGTCATTTGATGCTGCAAGCTAGTGTTGCCCACTGGTGTGAGGGAAATCCAGTGATCAGTGACTGTCATATAGTCTGTACTCTGCCCACTTGTACAAATGTCTCTTTTCAGGTGTATTTTCTTGCTGTATAAGGTTTCCAGTCCTTCCTTCACCACACTAATGACCTGCTTGTACAATTCTGGCACAGCCTTCCATGAAAAATAACTGCAGTTTGGAATATGCCAGTGAGTTTTTTACTCCTTCCCAAGAACTCAGCAAGTGTGGGTTGACAGTACATGTCAGAATAACAATGTAAATGTATTGCTTTCACAACATGAGTAGAGGGGGTGGTGGAGGTGGCAGCAGTATGTGTGGGCAGTATATGACTCTTGTCATCTCCTACAGCAAACTCAAAGCCATACACCTTTGCATCAGGAGCTTTAGGTGTTGTTTTGAATGAACAAACTTTTGGCTTACTCTCTGTCACATAAACTTCACTACTTCTATTATGTGACCCATTGCCCCAGGAACGTTTAGGAGTGTTTCTGCAGCTGCTAGTTGTGGTTGTGGTTCAGGTTGTATCTTAGTTATGAGGTGCCTAGGTATAAGCCTGATTTACCCTTGCACACATGCTTTTTCTAGGAAGGAACTTGGAGCACAGCTGCCTGTGTCTTCCAAGTCACTCAGTCACACAAACATTTGGGGTATTTGGAGTATATCTCCTTTGCTTCCTTCTTACACCCCCAGATTCCCCTAGCAAAGCGGAAACAGCCAGGTCAGGAAGGAAAGTGGATCATGGTTGCCTGTGTCTTCCTGGTCAGTCATGCAGAACTTTTGGGTATTTGGGGTCAACCTGCTTTCTCCGTTCCTCTCCCCCAGGCTCCTCTAATACAAAGAACAAATGTCCTGACTACAAGACCCCGTAAACACAACTTAAACACCACTTTATTAGCCTGTCTTTTCTAGCTAAAAATGTGCTGCTTTCTCTCTGGCTAACAAACATAGAATGACATGGTGAAGGAACCTGATACCCATTTGTACTATGTCTGTGAAAAATAATAGAGACTTGCCATGTAGTGGAAGGAAATGCAGTATTAAATTGAGTTCAATGCAATTAGCTAGGTAAAAAAGAGTGGAAATTCTGCACTCTTTGTGAAAAATGTACCCGTAACCAGGAAGTGTCATTATTATCCTGTTTTTCTTTGGAGGTAAAAAGTTTTGCCTATCCCTAGCTGGAGGTAGAAAAGCAAATTATCCTGACAGATTTTCATCTACACAATTTTGTGGACCTGGCACTCCTACTGTATGTCCCCTCATACTAGTGGTGTGCTATCATTTTACTCAAGAGGCCTGTAGCTATTTAACAACATGGTATTCCATGGATTTTAGTATTTTTTTAATAAGTGAATTTCATTGTGGTAGAAATGTAAGTGGCCAGTCCTTTAAAGGAACAGCAATGTCCAATAATAATTTTATGTTGTTTTGTAGATTTAAAAAAATAAATTATTTGGAGCAAATCCCATCTCTCAAATCTCCTGCTGTCAGTAGAGCTCTGACATCAGGAGAAGGGGAGGGAGGTGAGAACTTTAGATGCAAATCTCTCTCAAACCATAAAGGTTTGAGAGATGGGATTTGCGCCACATAATTTATTTTTTTTAAATCTACAAAACAACATAAAATGATTATTGGACATTAGTGTTCCTTTAAAGTGAAATTTTGTGTACTTTGGGAAAATATATGCCATGTAGGGTTACACAATTTATTTTTCGTTATTTTATGCCTGAATTGTACAGTGGTGCAAAATGAAATAAGTTAATTTTATACATTTCAATTGCAAATGTTTATAGGAACACCAATGCATAACACAATGAATTTTGGTGGTTATAAACAAATAAAAATATGCCAATGTTTATTAGTATCCCAGGTGAGCCCATTGCAGATGGAGATGCCAGAGGGGTGACTGAAGGGCAGGACACATCAACATGCCTATCAGCTCTGCTGCATCATCTGTCTTCTGCATGGAATAGTTGCCCATGTGGAGACCCCCATAGACAACAAGTTGATCTAATTTTGGATGCTTAGCACAGTTTTATGTTGCCTGTGTGATCCTATCCTTAAGTAATATTGTTTTATCTGCTGTTAATACCTATTCCTGTATAGCTTAGGATCGTAGTACTCAAAACACATTTTCCTCTGCTGTTGTTGCTTTCAATGTTTTCTACATCCCTCTTGTCCCCAAAATGTTAAGCAATGGGTTAAATACCTCACAAAACTCATAGGGTTAATTCCACAACAGTTGTAAGGCAAATTACTTCTTATTTTCCCTCAGTACCTTACTCCTCTGGTTCAAAGCAAGTCCTATTGTAAAATTATTGTTTTCCTTTTCCTTCCTGTACCTTGTTAAAACTACTGCTGTATTTGAAAATGTCTGTCATATGGCATCTCTACTTTCTCTCCTCCCAGCTATTCATGTTGAGATCCTTTAGTCTTTTCTGATATGTTTTACGATGCCAACCATGCATTTTATATGTATACATATTTTTACTTAACAGCAAATGATTGAAAACATAAACAATTCCACATAATTTGGCTTAAGAGTGAGTATTTGTGCGTCATCTGATTGGATTTGGCCTTTTATATAGGATGCATGCAGAATTTATTTGTGCACTTAAAACACCACATGGTTTTGTACACAATGTAGTACTAGTAAATGTGCAAACTCCTTTACCACACAGGTTTTGGGAAATTCATAGGGTAAATTGATTGCAGACCTTTAGCAAATTAAAACATTTTTATTTGTACACATACCTTTCCCATTAGAATCTTGAGTAATTGAGATTCTTGCTTGCTGTTTTATGTGTGATTGAGTTCTAATGTGCATGGAGACCAATAATTTTGGAAAGTTTCCCCTTACTATTCAATTTTACTTTGTTTTAACCTTTAAAGACAACAGGGGGTGCACCATACATTATAAAGCAAAGTGTTGCACACCCCTCTGAACCTTAAAGAGTTAAACAGATTTATAGACAGCAGTATGAAATTACATTTGGGTAAACTGAATTAAACTCTTTGATGCTAAAGATGTTTCAAACACACTGCATGTGATGGAGTCTGGAGACCAAAGGTGGTTAATAGCATGATCTTTGACAAAACAGCAGCAAATTATTTTAACTCAACGATTTGTAACAAACTGTCCTTTTCTTTGCTTCAGCTTAGATTCAATTCATTGTCTGACTGGCACATATGATTCACCAGAAATAGGCTTATCAGGGAACACTAGTGAGGAAAGTGATTACTAATAAATAAATATTTATAATATATTTCAGAAGAAGATGGAGGGAGTGAGGAGGAAAAAAATAGACAGATGTATGAAGGAAGGAGAAGGAAGTAAAAGGAGGAGGAGGGACAGATGGAGAAAGGGGCAAAAGGAAATTATGAAAAAGGAAGGAGAAAGGTAGAGAAGGTGTGCAGGAAAAATATGTGAAGAAGGGAGACAAAGGGAAGGAGAGGGGTGAAGAAGCTGCAAAAAGGGAAGGATGGAGGAAGGGATAAAGTGGAAACACACACACACTATTTGAAATCCTGGATTTATTCTCCTGGTAGTCACTGATCAGCACATACATTTTCTGGCACATTGGGGGAGATTTACTAAGCGGTGATAAAGAGATGATAAAGTGGCGATGACTTCTCCAGTTTCTCACTTCTCCAGTTCCTAAGTTGTTCTATGGAGCCTATGCACTAAGATGTCTTCAACTTTGGAGATCTTAGTGTATTGGCTCCATAGAATAACATAGGAACTGGAGAAGTGATAAACTGGAGAAGTCATCTCCACTTTATCACCGCTTAGTGAATCTGCCCCAATGTCTGAAACTCCAACCTTGTTCAACTGTCCACTGATAGAGGGCTAAGAGGAGATCTTGGTACACTGTATAAGTATATGCAAGATCAATACATTGATCTCTCTGGTGAGCTTTTTAATCCATGCCTGATGAAATAACTAGGTGTCACCACTTAATATTAGGGAAAAGGAGGTTACAACTTCAGCAGAGGAAGTTTTTTTTTTTGTTTTTTTTTTTACATAAAGTCTGTTAAGTTGTGGAATTCCTTGCCAAATCATGGGATAATTGCAGATACATTTAGAAGAAGATTAGATTTATTTTTAGCATAAGGGAACTTACAGGGTTATACTGTGTAATAGTTGGTAACAGAGGAAGATCTAGTAAATAGAGTAATACTCATTTAGGAGTCAGAATGACTTATATAATACTAATTTCCTTGGTTATACTGTGGCAAAGGATGAACTTGATGGATTTGTGTCTTTTTTAAACTAATTTTCTATGTAACTATGAAACCATGATAGTCACATAGTCACATCCATGCAAGCACCCACGTGTGTGCGCGCACACACACACACAGAGTGTCTGACAACTCAGCCTTGTTCCACTGGTAGTCACAGACCAACATACCTGATGGACAAGAGCAATCGTTTTAGTATTTAACCCTCACAGAACGCAGGATGATTCTCCTGGTTAAATTATGAGTTAAACATAGGTTCCAAATGTAGTTCAGTGATAGAAATTACACAGCAGAAGCAGAGGGACACTCAGAAGGTTAGCATGCAGCTTAAATGTCTGGTCACATTAACCCTTTGATTGTAGGAGGGGTATACAATGCATCGGAATGTGTTGTGTAGACCTCTGCCACTCAAAAGGTTAAACATTTATTAAAAAAAAGAAAGAGACGCTCAACGTTGTCTCATACTGCTATGAGTTGTTTGGCCGGGACCTGTTGTAGCAGGGAGCAGCGATTGTGAGGCTGATAAGTGGGTTAAACCTTTGAGTGGCAGAGGAGTACGAAATGCATTGTACCCCTCTGGCAATAAAAGGGTTAAACTTTGTCAGATGTCAGTATAAAAAGGGAGCAGACCTACAATATAAGATGTTAGTGTGCCATGATGTATTTAGTGTAGGAGGTGAGAGTGGGTCAGCAGGCATTTAGCGGAGGATATGATTTGGCCATGAGGCATTTATTGGAGTAGAGGCATATAGTGGAGGAGGTGAGTCTGACATAAGGCATAAGTGGGGCAAGTGTGTTATTAGATTGAGTGTGTAGTGTCGGACTTGTTATTTTTTTTGTTGGAGACAGAACTTGAGGGTGAACTAACTCCTTGCAGAGAATCAAAATCACACCCCAGTGTATCTCCAGGACAGGCAGTATAGAGATTATTTGAATATCTCCTCCTTACTGCTGCCCCTGGGTGTGTGTGTGGCTGGAGACGCAGACTATATATATATATATGTATATATATATATGTCTCTCTATAACTCTTTTTGCACTGACTGGATATGGCACATGCTACTGAAACTGCTCCTGAAGCCTGCTTGCTTTTTAGGTTGTGCCACATTAATTATTATGACCATTCTTCTTGATATTACCTTTGTGAAAATCTTGCAGACCAATGACAATATGCAGGAACAGATGAAAGCCCAAATATAATATACCTGATATCATGCATAAATGTATAAATGTCCTCATCCTACCGCTTTCAAAATGTACTTATCAATTAAACTATTCAATCACATTCAAGCATGAACATATTACTCTGTTGCACCAGGACACTGACACGAGTAGAGGGACACCCGCACATTGCAGCGCATACTGCTACTATGAGTCAGACCCCTCATGCAACAATACTAATTAAGAAATATTCTGCCCTCACAGTGCTAATATATAATAATGATAGATGTGTCTGAAACACCCTTCTGCTGCGGGAGGCACACATATTCACAGCGTGAATGAATTCCCAATCCATTGCACATGACTCAAAATAATCTATTATGTTTGATAATTATTGTAATTGAATACTATATATATATATATATGTATTTGTATTTGTATAAATAAGCAACCCTCTACTGAAAACTGTCCAGGACATACTTGAAAACGAGAGAAATCTCAATGTATTCTTCCTGGTAAACCATTTTCTAAATAAATAAATAAAATAAATAAAATATATATATATATTGGAAGCACCCATTGATCAGAGGTACAGTTATCCTAGGTGGCAGCACCCTGCATTGCAATGCCCTACCTCCCCCTTCCACGGCCCCAGCTCAAAATACAATTGAATTTAAATCATCCTCTATTACATAAAAGGAATATTATGTAATATGACCAATATGCAAAGTGGCAACTCTGCACTCCAAAACGCATGCTAAAATTACATTGAGTACCTGGGTGCCACACAGCATCCATCAAGCTGAAAAAATGTAAGGAATTTAAAAATAATCAATAGCCTGCCACCCACCCCTTCAACAAACACAGAACGTTAAATTAAATACAATCCACAACTGTGCCAACACAGGTCAAAGTTTAATTATAAATGTACAAAATAATCCTAATAAATATTTCATACATAGAATAATGTCACATGGCTCAAGATGCAATAGTTAGGAAGACATACTTATCTATTCAAACAGAAATACTCCAAAGTCATATGGGATGACTACATGATATACCTAATCATACTGATATAGTAAAATATTAATGGTTTACATTTTTAATTAATAATAATCTTCATCCACAAGGGGATATGATGGACAACACCATCCCACATTGCTAGCCTATACTATAAAAAGAGACCATGGTCATGTGACCACAAATTCTCTGGATGTGCCACACACACCCCCTGGGAAGGGCGCAAGGAGGAGATATGTGAGGAGGGAGTGATTTCACCCCTCCTCACTATTTCATTTTGAAACAGAAATACAAAATGCCTTACTTATACCTCCTGCAACTTACAGCTCTACCAACCACTGCCTCTCCTCACTGTTTCCTCCTCAAACAGAAATACAATGTACAAAAACTACACCCCAGAAACTTACAAGGCTACCAACCATGGCCCCTCCTAACTAGTTCATCTCCACTAACAAAGAAAACATGAAGGATTTACAACATCCCCGATTTACACCTACATCTCCTCCTCCATTAACCCTTTGCATGCCATAGAGGGATGCAATTGCTTTGCAATGCACTCCATACCCCTCTGGCACTCAAACAGTTTCAAACCATCATGGACTACATATATGCTGCGGTATCCAAATTACAAAACCTTCTCATGCCGTACTGACTACCCCTCTAGTGCAGACAGGGTTCCCATGCTCTTAACTCCATCACTCTCACCCCAATGTATGTAAACACGCTCCACGTATTCATGCTATTTCCCACTCTGCTCATTCTGAAACACAGCAAACTTAAGTATCTCTGTGTTTGTTCATCATAAATGTTAGGCAGAGCTACAGAAATATTTGCTTACATCTTAACATGCTTTAACCATTTGACTGGCAGAAGGGTACACCAAGGGTTAAATACCTTGTTATATTGGACTTCCACTGGATTTATTATCCCTGAGCAATAATGTCTCATATAGTGGCACACTGTTCAGACCGACTCTTAACATGTTATGACCATTGGCCGTGAAATATACAGACACTGTACAGATGAAAGTTGATACCACGTTAGCCTTGGAAATACAGGAGGTGAATATAGTCAAGTTTATACCTTTATTGGCTAACTAAACAGATTTAGGATGCAAGTTTTCAAGACCTCTCAGATTGATAACATAAGGAAGAGACCTAATAGGTTTTGAAAGCTTGCATCCTAAATCTGTTTAGTTAGCCAATAAAGGTATCCATTTGTCTATATTCGCCTACTGATACACACGAACATATGCAATGCACAGGCAGACATGCATGTGTCTCCATGTGCTCCTCTGCATCTGTATCTCACTGTTTCTGTATATCACTGCATGTATGTGCGTTTCTGTATGCCTATATGTCTCTTACTCTTTGTGCATGTGTGTTCCTTGTTTGTCTGTCTATCACTGTGTGTATGTCCCATTCTGTGTGTGTGCATGTGTGTGGGGTTAAAGCCCAATTAAATGAATCAGTATTTTTATTTGTCATTTATGATGCAAATGGTTTGCTCCAGTTTTTTCTTAGTATGTCATACTATATATTCTTCTTTTCCCAATGTAAAACTTTGCAGAGAACAGGTTAGGCATGACATTATGCTTAATGATTTTATAAATGAATTTAAAGCTTTGGCTCTGTGTAGAGCTTATTATACTCACAAGAAAGTTTTTAACTGGTAAATACCTTCCCTTTCTGTAACCATTTGAGTGGCAGAAGGGTGTTCAGTGCTTTGCTCTGCTTTTTACCTTTAAACCATTTGAATGAACAATACATTTTGAGTTCTATGCTTGCACCCCCACCCCCACCCCCACACATCTCCAGCATATAACTTTTTGGTAGTCAGGGGGTATCAAACTCATTGGTTTGCAAAATGTTGAACACCTCTTTGGAACTCAGAGGTTTAAAGCAGTGGTTCTCAAACCTGTTTTGTTCAAAGCACCCTTAACATTTTGGAATTTTAAGGGCATGACATCTTAAAGGTAATTTGTTATTGGTGTAATGGAGGGTGCAAACAGAAATATTTAGTTATTCCTTGGTATCACAGTCAGAAAGAAGAATAAAAAGCATATTGTGAATTACAATTTCCATAAACATACATTTGAAACCCAACATTCACATATGTTAATGTCTTTATGTAAAAATATGACACCCTAAACTTGTTCCCAAGGTTCACCAACGTGCCACATCACCCTTGTTGAGCACCACTGGATAAAAGAGTAACATGTTAACAAACAAAGTCATTTTGGGTTATTTTCTTTATTTTTACGGTCACATTTTTATACACTTTCATCAGCTTCTCAGTAACAATGGTTTGTTCAATGTAGGATTTTCTCCCCCCCCCCCCCCCATGACATTAACAGACAGCGGGCAACCCCACTCATTGTTCCAAAATGACAGAGATAGAAAAGCAGAGCTTGGGCTCAACATTCCTCTTACACTCTGCAGTTACTGGGGATGTAAATAACTGTTTCTGTCCTGCAAAATAACCAGAGTAAAGAAAAAAAGAAAGCTAAATGATTAAAAAAAAAATACATAGCAGTGAACTGGCATTTAAATATGTTGAAACACTAAGGTTTTACCACAAATGATTCTGAAAATATTATAAAATATAATATTAACTCTAAACAAACACAAGTTAAACTTGCGTGCTAGGCATAGAATATAAAGCTCAAAGATAAATGTAATGAAAATCTGCTTTGGATGGCTATTAACACTAATAGTAGTAGTGAAACAATTTGCAATTAGTTACAAATCTGTAAGTCTCTTTCCTGAAGTGCTGGATCAGTGATAATTTTCCTACTTAAGATGACAAATGTCCCTCACTTGGGTGTTCTTATAATGGTGATATTATTACAATAATTACACCATTTAATATGTATGATTAGTCACTCTGAAAGTGCTATTAGCTATCACAATAATCTGTAATAGTTGGCTCCATTATTGTTATGACATGATCTTTCCTACTGTTTGTTGACCTTTCAGTTCAAGAGGGTGGTTACATTCCCAGCCCCCAAAACCTTTAAGAAGCTGAATCCATGGTTTCATTCCCAGCTGGAATGTTTAGAAACCCTCAGCATTAAATACTTTGGTGAACTGCTTAAACACCAACAAGAGCCTTATGGGGCCTTACCCAACTTTAAACATAGCTTTTTTTTTTGTTCAGAATTCTGCATTCTGCACCAATTCTGTAGCCTAACTGTGTGCTCAAATTAAAGATACCAACCTTATTGAAGTTTACTGAATTGAACTGAGTTGTGTTTTGTTTCATTCTCTCTTAACTTCACCCCCAACTGGGACTGGGCAGCCTCCCTTCCAGTGGAGCGTGCTTTAAAGTAGCCTAAAAAGGAGAAAAAAAGGGGAAAAGAAAATGTAAAAAGGTGCAGCTAAGTCCCATAATTAGCCTTGATCCTCAGAGTCTAAAATATTTTAATGCTAGGCTTCTGATTGCATTGCTGCAAAGTGGATTGGGAATGTAGAAATGTAATTAGGTCTGTGCATTGAAGTGTGGAGAACATTTAAAAGTGAATGACTGGATACTACATTCTTGGTAAGATGGGCTTTATCTTTTTAGGCATGTATGTTGGCTGAGGTGATAGGTGTATAGCCTTTTACCACTTTGGAGATCGTCATTCTTTTTTCACCCATCTTATACCAAGAAAACTTCGTAAAAAAACAACAATGAAAGTATGTAATAAAACAATGCATTTGAGAGATTTCTAGCAAAAAGTAATCTGATAAAGACTTAGCTACAATATAATTAAAAGACAGCTACGTAAACATAAAAAATATACACCAGTAACCATAAATTAATTGATTGTCATTGCTTTTCAATGTGTTTGATACCCCTCTGGCACTCAGTGTTAAATGTTAGACATACTCTGTATAAAACTTTTTATATACATTCATATGTAAACCATTTCCATTTGAATGCCATAAGCTTCCTCTTTACTCCTTGTATACCAATGAGTTCTCCAAGACTTTTAAGTGATTTTTTTTTTGTATGGTCAATTTTATATTAACTATAACAAATTCAGGCTTATTAAAGGGATAGTAATACTTAAAATGTAAAAAAATATATGTTGTAGGGTTTATCTCCCTGAGTAAAAAAAGAGTACTCCCACTGCTGAAAGGTGTTTTATTCAAAAGTTATTAAAGATCAAAGTTGCATTTTTTAGGTGCAGTATCACAGTGGCCTGAAATTGTACAGTGGCGCTGTTGCTACACCATCCTATGGACAGCTCTGGTCCCGGGACCAGAGCTGTCCATAGGATGGTGTAGCAACAGCGCGACTCTACAATGTCAGGCCACTGTGATATTGCACCTAAAAATTTCAACAAAAATTCAACTTTGAGCTGTAATAACTATTGGATAAAACACCTTTCAGCAGTGGGAGTACTCTTGTTTTACTCAGGGGGATAAACCCTACAACATATATTTTCTTACATTTTAAATATTACTATCCCTTTAAAATAGTAATATATTCTGTATATTTCTGAATAAAAATCTAACCAAATATAACATGAGAAAATATGCAGAGTTTTAAAAAGTACTTATTTACATATCTATGGTTTACATTTCCCATTGAATATGACTCTTTGAGTGAAAAAAAGTCTCAAACACATAACCATTGCTCACTAGTATCCAGTCAGATAATTGATTTTATAATTTATTCTTACCAAATAAACAACCTGACATAAAACTGAACTGAACCGTAAAAACATACTTGAAATTTATTATGATTCTAAAATGTTCTTAAAACAGCATGTACAAGAAAAAATAAATACAACAACAAACAAATATAAAATGGCACATTAATATGTGTATGGCTTTATATCCACCCAGTATCTATTCCTATGTAATATACACTTGTATTAATTTATAAAGCTTCAATATATGCTGCAGCATTGTACAATCAAGTAATATTCATTATAAACATAAAATTCTTATATAAAAATATACAAATGGTAGAGAGGTCTCTGCTCGCCAAAGATGCAGTCTTTAAGGACACTTAAAAGCAAGATACAAAACGATTAGATTCCATTAAGTTAGAGAGAAGGGAATGGTCGGGCCTCTGGCAAAGGTGGTCTTGCAGGTAGTTTAAAAAGGGCCATGATAATGTGAAGTTGCCACATTAGCAGTGTTGGCACAGTTAACCCTTTGACTGCCAGAGGGGTACGCAATGCATTGTAAAGCAATGCGTTGCGTACCCCTCTGGCACTCAAAGGGTTAAAGGTGCTGCTGGGTGCAAGCATTTTTGAATAAATGGATAAATGGATTTTGATTTTTGTTGTTGGAATTTAACCTCAGACTGTCTTATCCCAGCTACTGCAGTAAAATGTAAATAGATACAACGGCTTCTATAATGAATGACACCGGCCTCAGGATGCTGTTAGTTAAGAGACAATTAGGGTGTAGGTCTCTTATTAGGAGATCACGATCTTAGTAGTACTGATTAAAACCCTTGGAAAAAATAAATCTCTGCATGGTCTCATAAGCGATAGCCCCAAACACAAATGAAAGGAATCAAATCACTAGTGAGCAAGATATGACTTGGGTTCTATTTTAGATGAATCTGAATGATTTCTTTCATTATAGTGTATGCATTAACCCCCCCCCTACACACAAACAAAATATAGTGCTTTATATATAGTATGAAGCTATACATTCACAGGTAATATACATCTTAAAGTAATTTATTTCATACTATACAATATGTTCCAATCCACTGCCTGGGACCTTTATTAAGTAATGAATAAAAGTTAAATTAGTGAAATATATAACGAAAGTAAACTTACTTTAACCAGTGATCATAGATTTTCCTAAAGTGATAGAAAAGACAATCCATACCTATAGAAATTTGACTAGAGTTTGGAGGATGAATATGTGGAAAAATCAAGACTTTTTATCATTGTCATTGTTTATCACTTATTTATTTTATTTATAAGGTGTTTTATCAAGAAGAATAGGTTTTATGTAAGTCCAGGAGAGCATTTACAACATAAAGTTACACATTTGCACAGAGAAACAAAAATTAAAATGTTAATTACTAAACAAAAATAACACATTAACTTTATCTACAATTACATACTCTTTTAAAATGAAAGAAGCAGATATTTTTAAAGAATTTAAAAGGGGAGAATGTCTGTTTTTTGGATAGGTTTGGATAGTTACATTACATGCTTTTGGAGCTCTGTAGGAGAAGGCAGATCAACCCACTTCTTTACTGTAGTTTGGATTAGTTAGTGAGCTGCTGGTAGTGGAGCGCTGCTTATACGAATATAAAGGGAAGGGATAAAATGATTTTTCATTCTAACATACAATTCTTAGCTACTGTCACAGTAAGTGTTAATCACCTGCTTGCAGCTGCCCCACTCCCCATCATTATACAGCCACATCAACATCTCTTTACAGAGCCTCAGCTGTGCCATTTCAAGCAGCTTCCACTCATGAGCTCCTTATCTGAACCATTTATAATTTACTCTTGTTTTGCTATGTTAGACTGCATTCTCAAGCTTCCCTCAAGCTGTCTTGGTGAAGTGCTCTCTTACACTATCTGTGTCCACACTATTACACAACAAAAATACTTACTCGGTCTGCCTTCTGTTTCGTATGCAGTACTAGTCTGCTAGTAAGTAGCATCACAACCCTTTCTGCTCTCTTCTGGGCATTCTAGTCCAGTATTATATTTGTCAGTAATATAGATTTAAACAGCTCATAAACAAAGATGGGCAACATTTTTTGCCTCAAAAGGTCCATCTTAGACCTGTCAGTATTAAAACTGACATTAAGCCATCATGAAACCGAATATGCTGAATTTGTAGAAAACGTATTACTTTTTTGCTACTTGCTATAACTTCACTAATTCTAAGAATCACGAAAAATGTTAGCAAAAACATCACTACAAACAACCTTCAGAGTTTCAACAGAGCAGACGATAAAGGTCGTCTATCATCAGAAGACTCCTGGAACCTACAATAACCCTTTATAATCTTTGAAACTTTAAAACTATTACACTCATTCTGCAAACTTAGTAAACGACAGAAACATTTTAACCCTTTGAGTGTCAGAGGGGTACGCAATGCGTTGCGTACCCCTCTGGTACTCAAAGGGTTAAACCTGCTATATGTTTTTTGATAGCTGAGGCTGAAAATTTTTGAGAAATCATATACTCAAGATAATTTAACAAAGCTGTTTCGTTACACTGAAAAGGATCTAAAGACCACTTGCTAGCAAGATAAAAGCACTTGTTCCATGAGAACACATAACTTGCCCATGTGGATGGTGCCACTGAGGGAAACACTGATTTGTAGGACTTAAGCTAGTTTGGCACAAGCCCTAAGGAAACATTGATTTGTAGGACTTAAGCTAGTTTGGCACAAGCCCTAAGGAAACATTGATTTGTTGGACTTAGGCTTGTTAGAAACAAACCCCCCAAAAATTGTTTATTTTTTTGTAGGACTAGTTTTTTTTTTGTTTGTTTGTTTGTTTGTTTTTTAAAACTTCAAAACACAAGCCCTGAGAAAAAACAAAAAATGCCCTACTGGCCTAATGCCAGCATGTTGGCCAGTGGCCACTATCAAATGGCATCCTGAGTTGCAACTGCTGTTCGCATTGCTGCTGCTGAGTTGTTTAAGCAGCAGGATGATTAGGCAGCTGAAAGGGAATGGGATAAACAATAGCAGTAACATGGAAGATGGATGATGAAGGTTCCACTTGTCACAACTAGCTCCAGTGATGCTCCTGAGGCAGTAGCAGCACAATAACCAGACCCCAGTCTATGTGGAGAAAAGAAGAAGTTGGCCATTAATTCTTCTCCACCTGCCCCTCCTCCAAAATCATCATGGGTGTGTTGTTATTAGAATATATATTTTTCCTTTGAGAAGAGGAACTGTGGCTTCCATCAGCAACTGCAATTTGCACAGTGTGTGTGTGGTAAATAACATCTGGGGGCACAACTGTATCCAAACACCATGACACCCAAAACCAAGTACTGCTGCTGTCACTGTACCCCTTGTCCAGACCCCACTAAGGACACATGACAACTTGCTGACAGTTTAATAGTAATGATGAACCCTCACTGCCTGAATCCTAGCATATTCTGTGGGATGGAATCTCTTCAGATGCCACCTGATGACCTGATATTGATTCTACTCCACCACACTGGCATCTTTGGTCAGTGCAGCACACAGTGTGCAATGGGTAGAGATGAACTGCCATATCCTCACATTAACAGAGTGACTATCATTTGGAGGGGGATGTAATGATGAATGAGGTGGATTGGCAGGAGATGTACTTTTTACCCTAGAGAAAGAAGGTGATGTTGATGGTGAGCTAGTTGTTTCGCTCGTCATGGAACTTCCAGTGTCTGTCTGGGTTTCTTTATTCCTCCTCCTCTTTGATCTCCACCTTTCTGGAGAGTCAGGGGGTACAGTAATAACAGTGCTAGATTCCTGTAACTGGTGTTTGGCTTTAACATGTTTGGAGTAAATGTCATGGTGTCTGTGTTTTATGTGTGTTATCAGGACGGTTGTGCCAAGGTGTGTTCCCTCCTTTCCCCTTCTCACTAACTTGTCACAAATTTTGCACTGTACCATTGTTGATGATCACTGCACTCTGCCTGCCAGAAAAGAATAAGAGTTCCACACCCATGACTTCTGGAGAGAGGGATAGAGAACAGGTGGAGAAGAATGGCCTCTTTCTTCTTGTCTTCCACCTTCCCCTTCACTTTCTGTGGCAGTGGATAATGTTGCTGCTGTTGCTGCTACTGCCTCAGATTTAGCACTGCATCTAGGATCAGGAGGAGTTTTGCAACTGCTGGCAAATGGAACCTGTCCTAATCCCGCATTACTCGTTGTCCCCATTCCCACTGTGTCCACGATGTTCTGTGGCACACTATCCTGCTCCTCAGCACCCTGATTCCCTTTCATCTTAGCAGCAGAATAAGTTAGAGCAGTTACAATTTCCGCTAATTTCAAAAGCTGACTGCTAGTGGTGGTGGTGATGCCCATCCTCATCCCTGTCTCCCATTCCTTCTCAGTTTCTGATAAAAAGGCCATCATTGTCTCTTCCACCCCAGCTTCTCCATCACCACCACCACCGCTAATCCCTATGCGCTACTGCTCTATTCCAGACATCTCACTGCTGCTTGGAGGAGGTGATGAGTAATGTGACTGAGGGTCCCCTGCTGTCACACGTGGCATCATTTTCTCCTTCCCCCTGAGTACTACAAAAAACAGTAGCAACAGACAAAGTATTGGTGGCAGCAGGTTCAGCACTGGCAGCAGGTTTAGCACTGGCAGAAGGTTCAGCACTGGCAGCAGGTTCAACACTAGTGGCAGCACATCTGACAACAGGTACAACACTATTGGCTGCAGGTACAGCAATGTTGGCACTGGCAGCAGTGGCAGCACGTCTTGCAGCAGGCACAGGCAGCTGACCTGTCCTGCTCTCACTAGTACTACCCTTTTCTCCCTCCCTTCCCATTCCCTTTTCTCCCTCCCTTCCCATTAAATTCTCCAAGATCTCTTGGGATGATTTAGGGGGACTGGACAGCATTGGTACAGTAGTGGTCACTTCCTCCTCCTCCTCAGACTCAGTGGACAAATAATGGTCCTTCCAGCGCCTCCATTGATTATTTTTTGCCCTGCTCATAGTGATAGGAGGCACTATGAGCCTCTCCTACCTCACTTTTTGCAATATATCACAAGAGAACAGCACAGCACGTCTATCTTGTTCTGTAGCTGCTTCTATTGTGTCTTCCATCAGCGAAAACATCACATTTTTATAGCAGAAGTGCGAAAACAACATAAATCAATGGCAGAAACTTTCTATCCATTGAAAGAATGGCAAAAATTTTGGACAATGGGTGAAAAATGCGAAAATTTTAACCGCTAGTTTTAAAGCGGATTTTCCCATGAAAAAGCAGATAACAACGTGGTTTTCATGAAATTTCCCACGGGAACACAACAACAACTTTTGCCCACCCCTAGTTAGAGGCCCAAGCCCTGAGGAAACATTGATTTGCAGACTTGTGTTGGATTTAGGCTTGTTAGAAACAAAACCCCAAAAAATTGTTTATGTTTTTTTGTAGGACTATTTTTTTTTATTATTTATTTTTTTTATTTTTTCAAAGCACAAGCCCTGAGAAAAAAATAAAAATGCCCTACTGCCGTAGTGCCAGCAGGTCATGTTGGCCAGTGGCCACTGTCAAATGTCCTCCTGAGTCCTGAGTTGCAACTGCTGTTCCTACTGCTACTGCTGAGTTGTTTAAGCAGCAGGATGATTAGGCAGCTGAAAGGGAATGGGATCAACAATAGCAGTAAAATGGAAGATGGATTATGGAGGTTCCACTTGCTACGACTGGCTCCAGTGATGTGCCTGAGGCAGTAGCAGCACAATAAGTATCCCCCAATCTATGTGGAGAAAAGAAGAAGTAGGCCATTAAATTTTCTCCACCTGCCCCTCCTCCAAAATCATAGGTGAGTTGTTATTAGAATATATTTTTTCCCTTGAGAGCAGGAACAGTGGCTCTCATCAGCAACTGAAACGTGCACAGTGTGTGTGTGTGGTAAATAACATCTGGGGGCACAACTGTATCCAAACACCATGATACCCAAAACCAAGTACTGCCACTGTCACTATACCCCTTGTCCAGACCTCGCTAAGGACACATGACAACTTGCTGACAGTTTGCGATTCTCCTCCACTTCACTGGCATGTATGGTCAGTGCACCATACAGTGTGCAATGGGTGAAAACGAACTGCCACATCCTACCATCAACAGAGTGGCTATCATTTGGTGGGGGAGGTAACAATGAATGAGGCAGATTGGCAGAAGATGTAGTTACACGAAGTCCCCCTAAATCACCCCAAGGGATCTTGGGGAATTTAATAATAAGGGAGGGATAAAAGGGAATGGGAAGGAAGGGAGAAAAGGGAAGGAAGGGAGAAAAGGGAATAGGAAGGAAGAGAGAAAAAGTTAGTGAGAGCAGGACAGGTCAGCTGTCTGTGCCTGCTGCAAGACGTGCTGCCCTTGCTGCCAGTGCCACCATTTCTGTAACTGCAGCCACTATTGTTGTACCTGTTGCCAGACGTGCTGCCCCTGCTGCCAGTGCCACCATTTCTGTAACTGCAGCCACTACTGCTGTACCTGTTGCTAGTACTGAACCTACTGCAAGTGCTGAACCTGCTGCTAGTACTGAACCTACTGCCAGTTGCAAACCTGCTGCCACCAATATTTTGCCTGCTGCTAGTGTTTCTTGTAGCACTCAGACTAGTCTATAGATAACTTAAGTCATCCGTCATGATGATAACATCCAAGAAATCAATAGAGGTAGTGGAACAGGAAAGTGAATATTATATTGGTTGGAATTAAGTACCACTATACAAGAAGATTCTGTGCCTTGCCACATAAAGAAGACATCGTCAATATAGCGATATCACAGCAGTATGTGGTTTGTCCAGCGATCCATGGGTGATAATTAATACTTTTCTCTCTTTCTCTCCTCATATTAACTCATCGCTTAATCCTGTAGCTAAAATCTGTCCCTTCCTGCACAGATAAAATTCTTATACAAGCACTCATCCTCTCCCAGATAGAATACTGCAACCTTCTTCTGTCTGGCATTCCTGCCTCCCATCTCCATCCACTGCAATCCATACAGAATGCTGCAGCAATAATTACTCTTTTGTCACCTAGGTTTAAACTCCTACAATACCCCATCCTGCCACTTAAGTTCAGCCAATGACTGTCTTCTCTCAGCTTCTTTTGTGTCTACAGCCCTTTCACGTATCAAACATTTTTCTCCCATTGCTCTGTATCTATGGAATGCTCAAACTCCCACCCTTTGCCACTGCACCTCTCTGATGGTCTTCAAAAATACACCTCCTGGATAAAACCTCAACATGCTAGAAGGCACACTCTTATAAATTATTTACTTTAGTTGTGCCCCCTATCCTGACCAGAACTATAGCACTGTATTCAGCACTTGACCCTTATGTACTCTGTATGTCTCCCATTACCACTGTAGATTGTAAGCTTTCACTCTACAAAGCTATTGTAACCCTGTATTGTCTATAGCCTTAAATTGTAAAGAGTAGTGTACACTTGTGGCACTATAAAAATAAACATATTTATTAATTAACTACTTCATTCATTCATTCAGATGTACTCCCACTGCTGACAGGTAGTTTTTTCAAAAGTTATTGCAGCTCAAACTTGAACTTTTTAGGTGTAATATCTCAGTGGCCTGAAATTGTACAGTGGTGCTGTTGCCACACCATCCTAAGGACAGCTCTGGTCAGTTGACCATAAATGAGTTAGCAACAGCACCACTGTACAATTTCAGACCACTGAGATACTTCACCTAAAAAATTCAAGTTTGAGCTGCAATAACTTTTGAATAAAACACCACTCAGCTGTGGGAGTTCCCTTGTTTTACTACTATATATTATGTGTTACTATACCGTTAAGATGCAAAGAACTGAATGACTGAATATGTTTATTTTTATAGCACTTTACAATTTAAGGGTTTAGACAATACAGGGTTACAAGTGCTTTGCAAAGTGAAACACTGGAAGAGAGGACCCTGCCCGAAAGCTTACAATCTAAAGTGCAAACTGAGAATTACTTACTATTAAGAGCTGTTTTGCCGCTCTAATCTCTGTTGGGCTCTTCTGGGGTGAGTTTTCCATTATTACAGAGGCACTTATTGACTCTGGTGCAGTGGGCCTCTTTATCGACAGTGCCTTTGCCAAGAAGCACTCCATTCCATTGCAACTCCGTACCACTCCACTTGCCATTGAAGAGATTGATGGAAGAACCCTACAGCCGCTGCAGGTCACCCATGAAACCACCCCTTTATCTATGGCTTTAGGGGCTTTCCATCACGAAATCTTACAATGCCAGGTATCCACTCTCCTCACTATCCTGTGGTCCTGAATTACCCATGGTTGCTCAAACACAATTCCATGTTCAATTGGGCAAGGGCCAAAGTTATGGCATGGTCACCCAACTGTTCCAAGACATGTCCACATCCCCTGTCTCTTTGTTGCCTGAAGAGTACCAAGAGTTCCGAGATGTATTCGATAAGGGCCGAGCTGGTGAGCTCCCACCTTACCACCCATATGATTGTAACATTGAACTGCAAGGGGGTGCCATACCTCTTTGAGGCCGAGTCTACCCTCTTTCTATTGCAGAGAATAAGGCCATGGAGAGCTCCCAGATGATGAATTAACCGCACAGTTCCTGGCGAACTCTGCCCACGGCAACAGGTCGGCCCAGTTATCATGATGATCAGTCACAAAGCAGCGTAAAAACTGCTCCAGTCCCTGATTGGCACGCTCACCGGCTCTGTTGGTCTGGGGATGGTAGGCGGAGGAAAAGGACAATTGAATACCCATCTGGCCACAGAATGCCCTCCAGAATCTCGACACGAATGGACTCGCCCGGTCGGACACTATCACTCTAGGAACCCCGTGCAAGCAGAATACTTCTCTGGCAAAAATTAATGCCAATTCCTGGGCCGAAGGAAGGCCAGAGAGGGGCACGAAGTGAGCCATTTTAGAGAACCTATCCACCACCATCAGGATAAATGTATAGCCCTTAGAACTAGGCAGCTCTCCCAAGAAATCTATAGAAATGTGGGACCAAGGATGATCACCATTAGGCACCGGTTGGAGCAGTCCCACTGGGAGATGTCTGGGAGTTTTGGCACGGGCACAGGTGGTACAAGCAGCAGTAAATGCAGAGCAGTCAGCCTTCAGTGAAGGCCACCAGAATGTTCGTGATAATGACCATACCAACTGATCTCTGCCAATGTGCCCAGCTGCCTTAGATGAGTGATAGGTCTCAAGTAATCTGGTACGGAAAGGCTCGTCCACAAAACACTTGCCAACTGGTGTTTCAGGAGGTGCACGCCCTTGTGATGCCAAGATTTGCTCTCCCAGTGGCGAAGTGATGCTGGTACGAATAGTAGCCAAGATCCTATCTGGCTGAATAATGGGGACCGGGGCCTCATCGCTGTCAATGTCTATGTAGAATTGTCTAGACAGGGCATCTGCCTTAATATTCTTGGACCCAGGCAGGTACGACACTATGAAATTAAATCTGGACAGAAATAGAGCCCATCGAGCCTGGCGAGATGACAGCCTTTTGGCCTCGGATAGGTAAATCAAGTTCTTATGGTCCGTGAGGATTAACACTGGGGTCCTTGTGCCTTCCAAAAGATGTCGCCATTCTTTTAATGCCAAGATGATAGCCAACAATTCCCTATCACCAATTTCGTAATGGCTCTGGGCACTAGACAGTTTCTTGGAAAAGAATCCACACGGCCTCAGGTTACCCCCTTCCTTAAGGCGTTGGGAGAGAACTGCCCCTACCCCAAACTCGGAGGCATCGACCTCTAGTGTGAAGGGCAGGGTGGGGTTAGGGTGGGATAATATAGGGGCAGATGCAAACGCCTTCTTGAGGGTTTCAAAGGCCAACTCAGCTGCCTCAGACCATTGAGAGGGATTCGCACCCTTATGCGTCAGGTCAGACAGAGGTTTAGTAATGGTGGAAAAGTTCTGAATAAATTTTCTGTAACAGTTGGCAAAGCCCAGAAACCTTTGAATAGCTTTTAACCCCTTGGGTCGTGGCCATTGTAGGACTGCAGCCAACTTCTCTTGGTCCATGGCTATGCCATCCTTAGGTATGACAAAACCCAAGATGGGTACTTGGGAACAGTCAAAGTCACATTTCTCTAGTTTGCACAACAATTTGTTCTTGCATAGTCTGAGTAATACCTCCGAAACATCCTGGATGTGCTGGGTTAAACTAGCAGAATGGATCAATATATCGTCCAGGTACACAACCACACAAGACTGTAACATGTCACGGAGGATATCGTTAATGAACTCCTGAAATACGGCAAGTGCATTACATAACCCAAATGGCATAACTAGATATTCGTAGTGGCCTTACCTAGTATTGAATACCGTCTTCCACTCATCACCGGCCCTGATCCTTATTAGGTTGTAAGCGGCACGTAGATCGAGTTTCGTAAAGATAGAGGAGCCTTTCAATCTGTCAAATAACTCTGTGATGAGCAGAATGGGATAAGCATTTTTGGACATTAACTTATTGAGTCCATGGTAGTCAATACAAGGTCGTAACTCTCCACTCTTCTTTTTCACGAAAAAGAACCCTGCACCTGCCGACGAGGATGATTTACGAATAATCCCTCGTCTGAGGGCATCCTCAATGTACTCCTCCATGGCCCTAGTTTCCTCACAGGACAATGGGTATGTCCTACCCCTCGGTGGCACCACTCCCGGGGGCAGATCAATAGCGCAATCATATGCCCGATGCTGCGGCAATGCGCTGGCCTCACCCTTACTGAATATTTCACTGAATTTGCTGTATTCTGCTGGCACAGAAGGAGAGGTACACATAATCTTGACAGGACGAGATAGACAGTTACCAGAGCAATGGTTGGACCATGACTTAATCTCACACGTTTGCCAGTCAAACTGGGGATTATGCAGCATTAACCAAGGGAACCCCAGAATGACCGCATGATGGGGTGAATGAATAATCTGAAAATGAACCTCCTCCTTATGGAGGACCTCAACAGACATAGTGAGGAGAGTAGTTTCCATGGTGACAAGAGCTGGTTCGAGAGGTCTGCCATCAATAGCCTCAATGGCTAGCGGAGTATCTCTTTTAGACAGAGGAATATTGTGTCTTTCCGCAAATGCCCGGTCCATGAAATAGCCTGCTGCGCCAGAATCTACCAGGGCTAGTACCTCCACAGCTTGGTCGCCTAGGAGAAAACTCACCGGAATGGTGGGTTTCTTGTAATCAGGATCTGGGGACGATTGTACACCACCTAGGGCCTGTCCCCCAAGGTACCCTAGGTGCGTGCGTTTCCCAGACGTACCGGGCATGTACTTAGTAAATGCCCCTTTTTACCACAATATAGGCATAACCCTTGTCTTTTGCGGTAAGCCCTCTCCTCCTTAGACAGCCTGGTGAAGCCAATCTGCATAGGCTCTCCTGTTTCAGGTACCCGGTCGGGAGGAATGGGAGGAGAGGGTGGGTTAAAAGACTCTCGTGCCCATGTGTCTTGGAACTAGCCTTTTAGTCAAGCCCCTCTCATGCATGCGGGTGTCAATGAGTATCACATAGTCTATATACTCATATAGATCAGTAGGTACCTCCCTGGCAGCAATCTCATCCTTTATGGAGTCGGATAGGCCCTGTGCAAAGGCTGCCAGGAGTGCCTCATTATTCCAGGCTACTTCTGCTGCTAGAATCCGAAATTCTATAGCATACTCCGCCACAGTGCGATCGCCCATCTGTATTACCATCAATTTTTTTGCCGCAGAGATAACTCGCCCAGGTAACTCAAATACTCTACGAAACTGTCTGACAAATTCGTTAAAGCTTAGAGTACAGGGTTTAGCCTGCTCCCATAAAGGATTAGCCCATGCCAGGGCTTTGCCAGTTAATAGAGATATCATGAACCCCACCTTGCTACGGTCATTCGGGAAAGCATGGGGTGTGAGTTCTAGGAATATCTCTAGTTGATTAAGGAAACCTCTGCACAGTGTGGGTTCGCCATCATATCTTAACGGTAACGGCGGCGCCGCCGTAAAACTTCTAGAGGGTGCCAATAATTGCCCAGTAGTATTGTCCGGTGTCGGAACTGGGTGGACCACCGGATTTTGATTCGGTTTATCGTGGTGTACTGTACGTTCAAGAAAGGTTTGCATGGCCAGTGCCAAATGGTCTAGGCGTTGCTCGTGAACATCCATCCTCCAGTGGAGGTTCTGTGTATTACTGTCAGTTTACCCGTCTGAGGTCATGGCCCTTTTGTACTGTAACGGTTTTCTGACACTCAGCCCAGGGTATGAAGTAAAAACACAGTTTTATTGAAACAGAAAATAAAACAATGCCCCTAAGGGCCAACACAGGAATAGCAGTAATGGCAATACTGACAAAGTGAATGCACACAATGGTAGTGATAGGTGCTATATATGGATAGGGAATATTTCCCCAAAGGGTTAACAGGTAAAATAGGAGAGCTATAAACAAGATTGGCCAACGCCAAATAGCAGTCTCTGGAACACAGTCTCTCAATAGCTGGATAGAAGTATGTAACTGCACTGAATACACTCTCAAGTTGGTATAGGAATGCGCCCCAATGCCCAGAGCTGAGCCGATACCACCACCGTGGGCTTCAGAGGAATGCTATTGCCAACGCTGAAGTAATCAGAACCAGAATCGCCCTTAACTGGAATTAGTAGTAACCCTGCGTGTGCCAATTGGATTGTGCCCTGACACCCCTTGGGTGCTTATTCTGGCGATTACTGCACAAGCTGTAATAGAGCCGGCGCACTGGGAAGTGCAATGGGTAATGTACCTTCTAGCGTATGTGGGCCGGAGCCCGAACACCCCTCTGGTGCCGTTCTTAATGTACACAGTGGGAGCGAACAGACTACCAGACTTAGAACACGGAGCTGACAAGACTCTGAAGGTGGATGCGAGGCAGCAGCAGAGGTACTCAGAGAAGTGGCTCAAATCAGTAATCGTATGCTTGACAGGATACAGGCACTGCAAGTGTTAAGTGGTTCTGTACAGGAGCAAGCACCTTGGCAACCAGCAGAAGGCAAAGCAACCTCAGGCTACAGCTAGTGACTAATGAGAGGAACAGTGAGTCGCATAAACAGTACAGAATGTCGACAGAGCGACCGGAATGATACTGGAACACCGGAGCAGCAGGCAGGACCGGAACGGCAACCAGAACAGCAGGCAGGACCGGAACGGCAACTGGAACAGCAGGCAGGACCGGAACGGCAACCGGAACAGGATCAGCACTGCGGCACACCACAGCCAAGGAACAGATTAATCATGGAGCAGGAACACCAGCCAGAACCGGGTCGAATCACGGAGCAGGGTCGTCAGCCAGAACCGGGTCGAATCACGGAGCAGGGTCGTCAGCCAGAACCGGGTCAAATCATGGAGCAGGGTCGTCAGCCAGAACCGGGTCAAATCACGGAGCAGGAACAGGAGAAGAGTCAGACAAGCCGGGTCGGTACACAGGAGACACTGGAATACAGCAACAAGGCGCAGCAACAGGAACACCACGAAAGGGCAACTGACAAGTGCCCAAGCTCCAGCATATAAAGGCACATCCTGGGTGGGCCAATCAGTCTCCACCAATGCACAGGCAAATCAAGCCAGATTGACAGAAAATCACAGGGACCATGATACTCTGTCTCTCTCTATCTCGCTCTGTCTGTCTCTCTCTCTCTCTCTCTCCTTGAGTGGAAAACAAGCCACATGTGAGTATGGTGGGCTGACCCTTTAAGACCGTGTCAGGGCGTTGACCAAGTGTGGTCATGAGGTGAGTGATAACCAATGGGAGGGTGTTTGTTGTCCAGGTAAGTGGTTGCTGGTGTGTTTGTGTTTGAAAATCTGCTGTTTTGATTGGTGTGTTGCTGTGTGTTGAGAGTGAGTTGTAGAGTGCAGGTTTTGTCTCTATCATCTGCACAGGTGAGCTTGTTTTTTATTGAGAGGTGTCAGTGTCATGTGTTAACCCCCATTTTTCTGTGCTATGTTGTGATTTGTTGTGTTGGCGTGCTTTTTGAAGGTCTTGTCCCTTTTGGTGTTGCTAGGTTGTTGTGTTGTGTATGACAGCAATTTGTGGTGCATGGGCATGGTTTGCGTATTATTTTGGCATTACACGGGTTAATTTTTCCATTTGCATGCTTGTGCTGTATGCTGTTTCTCTGTTTTATTTTGTGCAACCGTGTTGTGTTTTCGTTTTGCCGTTATGTGTGTTACGGCTAACAAAACTGGGTCTTAACTTTTGCCTGTTAAATGTATTATTTTTTCTGCCGTTAGCAGTACCGCACTCCTTTAAATGGCTTTGGGAAGTCCTGTTCCATAGGTCTGAATGCACATAAGATTATTGGTCATAAAGATTAGAAAACTGCCGGTAGCTGCTCATAAGACGGACCTTTAAATGGCTTATTGCACTTTAAAACACCCAATGTTTTTTTTTTTTACTAGCGCCTGCCTTTAAATCTGGCCCTAATTGTCTTCAGCCACCTCATCTTGCTAGCTGAGTTTGGCAGTTCCTCACCCAGTTTTATTCCTCCTACACAGCTGTTTCTGTTTTAGCTAATGATTATGTTTCAAACCAAATATTAAATTGATGATCATTAGCACCTGACTATACGCCTGACTATACGCCTACAAAACCCCTGACGTTGTGCAACTGTACCTAGAAGAAAACTTTCTTACTTTACAGCATTTTTTCACACCTGCCTTAGACTTTTGAACAGTACTGTACATATATATTAGTAGCAGTTGTTGCAAGTAGAAGGCCTCCTCAGCCTTCCCTGCTGTTATGCTGGGGAGGCTTAAACTGAGCGCTCCAGGACTGGATCGCTCAGTTTCTGTCATTCCTCATTTTGTTGGTGCATGTGATCGCTCCTACAGTGGTGACATGTACTGGCTTTTTCATCAACAAAGGCAATGTGTTCTACTGCCTTTGTCCCTGTTCTCTGTCTCTCTTCCTTACTATGACAGTAAGAGGGAGAGAGAAGCAGAGAATAGACAAAAAACCAAACCAATGAGGACAGAGTTGGGGGTATTAACCCCTTTAGTGCTGGTGCTGGGGCAGGATAAATATAGGTCCCTGTAGTGACAGCAACATGCCTTTTTGTTTTATATAAATTTGAGCAAGACCAAAGTAGTTAATTACACAGAATAATTTATAAACACAGCTGACGTTTAAACAAACATTAATGGGAGTTTTATTGTTGTGGAGCAATGTAAAACACTTTTACACACCACACAGTCTTATCTACAAAAAGTGGAAAACTAGAAAGAGAAAGAGGGACATGATTTTCACCCCAAACGGACAGTGTCCCCTAAAACTGTACATTTTTTTTTAAAGTTTTCTTTATTTTGCCTTCAAAACAGCATCAATTGTTCTAGTTACACTTGCATAAAGTTAGAGGTTTTGTAGGTGTATAGTCAGGTGCTAATGATCATTGCCTTCTTTCTGGATTCACCTGGATGTCAGGGGGAGATAGTCATACAGGTAAATCCATTTTTACATTTTTTGCCCTATTAGTGCCAGACACGTATCACATTCTGTTTTTGTCATGCATACAACTGCATAGGACTTTTGTTTTTCTCTGTCGTCCAATATAGGTTACTGGTAACTTTGGGTAGGCGAACTGCCCCTTTAAGTAAGACAGGAAACTTTCTTGAATAAGAAGTGCTGAGTGGAGCCAGACTGCAGTAGCCAATACTTTCCAGTTAAATTGTTTCCTTTGAAGAGGAAAGACAGAGAAGCTGTTCTGCTTTAGTTTTAGGGTTTTATTGTTTTCTGTTAGATATGGAATACCACCATTAGGCGGATTACCATAACTGACAATGCCCTTAGATGTGGATAGCTCAATTTCCAGGTGCTATGGTGGACTTTTAAGCCCCGAGGGGAAAATCTTGCTGGAAAAGTTCTTTCCCAGGAGTGGCCCACGGAGGCTTCTTCTTAAATACATGGTAATCTGAAGACAGAAGACCTGCTAAAAAGAGAGTAACCCCGTGAGTGCTGAGGTCCACTTGTCCCATGCTTACTCTCCGCACAGAGTTCCTACTACATACTCCTGCACTCATTGGGTTTGTCTGTATGTCTGTTGGGGGGCTTGGAGCTGTGTATCTGTGGTAATTTAACCCTTTGTATGCTATTTTGACATGTTTTGAGTACTTTTTCAACACTTTCCCGGCTGGGGACAGTGGTTATTTCACTTTTACTATGTTTTTCTGGTGTATTTGCTATTTTTTTTTTTACCTCGGTGTAAATTTTGTAAAATGTGTTTTTACCGTATAGACGCCATGCTCCATTCACCTCTATGAGACTTTACTGTTTGGGACATATCTCTGCAACCGCTCGTCGTAGCAACTTCAGACATGGCTCATTTTGTTTGTCCACCTTGTTCTATGATCTGGTTCATGCTCTGAGTGTTTTGTGGGCTTGGGGGGCTTTGGGCACTGTTTGGGGTACTTGTACAGGGAAACTACATTTCCCATGAGCGCATGCTTCACGTGCTTGTTACTGATTGGCTTCCATTGCGGTCGCCATTTTCTTTCATCCCTTCATGAGGATCCTACGCAGGGCTGGAGCTTTCCTTTGCTCCTCAGCTGCCTGCCGGATAAGTGCATTTTAGCTATTTCTGGGGGTGAAATTTTAATCTTAAACACTGTTTAGCGCATACCAGATATATTGAGACATTTGCAACACTGTGAGAATGTCTAATCCATCTGAACTTGGGGCTAGGCCTAAGAATAAGGACCCGGGGACATCTGTGACCTCCATTACGCATTGTTCCTTATGTCAATTAGGGTTAACTAAAGAATATTCAGGTCATTTATGCCCTACATGTGCTGCTGCCCCTGAGTCACCTCCAGGGACCTCCAGCCATGTATTAGAACCAACTTGGTTACAGGAGTTTAAGGCTATTACTAAAGATTTAAGGTCTACCTTACAACTGTTACCTTCTCAGTTGAGTGGGGTCTTCCAGGCTTGGCAACCCTCTGCATCCATCAGACCATCCCTGCCTAAACCGCAGGGGATACCTGATGTGTCTGATTCATCCAAAGAGGAATTCTTAATGGATTCAGATGACGAGGGTAATTCTGTGGAGGTGTCTTCCCAGTTTTTTTGAGGAACCATTTGAAGCTGACCCCTCTGCTGAGGGCCTGATCAGGGCCGTACTCACTACTTTGAATATTTCCTTGGCATCTGAAGGTCCCAAGGATCCTTCTGATGTGTTTCATGAGCCTAAGACACAGTCTACCTGCTTTCCTCCCAGTCCCACTCTTGACCGTCTGGTCTTGGATGAGTGGAAGCTTCCTGACAAGAAAGTTGCTGTGTCTAGAAAATTTGCTAAATTGTATCCCTTCTCTGAAGTGGCTTTGGTACAGTGAGCTCAACCTCCTAAGGTGGATTCTCCAGTTTCTAGACTCTCCAAGTCCACTGCTCTGCCAGTGGTGGATGTATCTGTTCTCAAGGATTGGACAGATAGGAAGATTGAGGCCTTGCTGAAGTCAATCTTTTCTGCTGCTGGTACTTCCTTGCGTCCTGCTTTTGCAGCTGCTTCGGTGAATAGAGCCATTGCAGTTTGGACTGAGCAGCTAACAGTGGCTGTCCGTCAAGGTGCTCCAACTTCTGACTTGTTGTGGCTCTTAGCTAATATTTCTGAAGCCCAGCATTATGTGTCTGCAGGGAGTTTTGATTACATACATTTGGTAGGAAGAGTTTCCACCATGTCTTTGGTAGTCAGATGTGCTCTTTGGCTTAAGATCTGGCCTGCTGACACTACCTTCAAGAAGATGCTTCTTTCCTTGCCTTTTTTGGGAAACTCTCTGTTTGGGCCTGAGCTGAAAGACATCATCAGTGAGGCTACTGGGGGGAAGAGCACCCTGTTGCCTTTCCTCCCCAAGAAGAAGCCACAGTCCAGATGGAATCAGCTTTTTCGACCCTGTCAGACTGAGACATGCTCAGCGACCCAGGCGGTTCCCCGGGTACCTCGTGCCTCCTCCAAGCCTAAACAGCAGTGGAGACCCAAGCAGTCCTCGGCTAAGCCCAAGACTGTCAAAACTTCTATGGCAGGACTCGTTGAACCCCAGTTCCCACGAATCAGTGGGTGGCCGCCTGCGCTTTTACCACTCTGTCTGGACAGATTCCCTGGCAGATCTGTGGGTTCTTCAAGTCATGACATAGGGGTACAGGATCCCCTTTAACTCTCTTCCTCCGCCCAGGTTTTGTCTTTCACACACTCCTCAGGTGGCAGACAAGCTGTGTCTTTTCACCGGGGTGGTTCAGACCCTTTTGGACAAAGAGGTTTTGGAGCTGGTTCCCAAACCAGAACAGGGTTTCGGTTTCTATTCCAACCTGTTTGTGGTCAACAAGAAGAATGGCAGATGTCATCCTATCCTTGACCTCAAGAATCTCAATTCCATTGTGGTCAGGTCTCATTATCATCAGGAGTCTCTGCGGATGGTGATTGCCACCATGTCTCCTGGAGAGTTTCTCGTCTCCCTGGATCTTTGGGATGCATACCTGCACATTGCCATTCATCCAGAGAGCTTGCAATACCTCCGGTTTGCCTGTGATCAAGGGCACTTTGTTTTCTGCTCCTCCCTTTGGTCTGTCTACTGCTCCACAGGTCTTCAATCGGGTCCTAGGTGCCTTGATATCGTTCTTGCATAGGACCGGGGTCCGAGTGACTCCTTACATGGACAATCTCCTGCTGAAGGCCTCATCTCCAGAGCTTCTGCATCACCAGGTCCAGGAATGCATTCACGTTCTCTCCCATCATGGGTGGATCTTGAACATGGACAAGTCGGATCCGGTCCCATCTCAGCGTCTCATTTACCTGGGACTTCTCTTCGACACAGTGAAGGGGATGGTGTTCCTCAAGGATGAGGTAGCTCACGAGATCGCATGCAAAGTATCCACTGTCCTAGAGTTGGATCCGGTGCCAGCCAAGAAGTTGACGTCTCTGGTGGGGAAGTTCATTTCCATCATGGAAGCAGTCCCGTTCACCATGGCTCACGTGAGGGAACTTCAAAGGTTTGTGATCCAGGCCTGCAAGGGTCAGATGGATCTCTTGAAGATATCAGTCTCTCTCCCCCTACATGTGGAACTGAGTCTGTCATGGTGGCTCAACCTCTTGCGTCTCATGAAAGGCAGGGCCTTCCTGATTCCCTTCTGGACGACTGTAACTACAGATGTCAGTCTGTCAGGATGGGGTGCGGTCTTGGATCACCTGAATGTCCAGGGCTGGTGGACTCCGGAAGAGAGTCTCCTTCCCATCAACGTATTAGAGCTTAGAGCAAACTTCCATGCTCTCCGATATTGGAAGGTCCAACTGGAGAGTTGTCCTGTTCAAGTTCAATCATACAAAACCACGGCCGTGGCTTACATCAACAAGCAAGGCGGCACAAGAAGTTTTGCAGCTTGGTTGGAGGCCTTGGCAGAAGATCATGTTCCTGCTATTTCCGCAGTTCTTACGTCAACACAAAATTGACAGCGGAGAATGGGAACTGAATCAGGAGCTGTTCCATCTCATTGTCCAGTAGTGGGGTCTTCCTCAGATCGACCTGATGGCGATGAGACACAACAGGAAGGTTCTGCTGTTCTGCTCCCGTTGAAACGACCCTCAGGCTCTAGCAGTGGGTACCATGTCCAATCCATGGAGTTTTCTTCTGGAGTGATCTCCAGTAGTGATGATCGAGCACCCCAATGCTCGGGTGTTCGGGTGCTCTGGCCGAGCACCCCCGGAGGCTCGAGTGCTCGGCCGAGCACCCGAGCCCCATTGAAGTCAATGGGAGGACTCGAGCATTACACCAGGCACCCCCTGCTCTGATGAGGGGAGGGTGCCTGGTCCATAGGAAAAGGGCAGAAAATGATGGAAACACCACAGAAATGGTTCAGGGACAGCATAGGGAGGATGTCTGGATGCATCTTGGACTCCAACGTCGCTGCTGGGAACGATGTTTCGCCGTAGTACGCCATTTTTACAGACTGACCGTAAAACATACAAAAAGGAAGATAAAAACGACTTTAGGCGAAAAATTGTTACCAAACAGTATTTGCTGTATATTTACTTGTATATCATCTGCAAATTCTGCAAAAAATTTCCTCGATTTTTCGGAACTGGGGCCATGATTAAGAGGGAAACGTGCGCAGAGGCAAATTCTGCAAAAAATGTCCTCGATTTTTCTGAACTGGGGCCATGATTAAGAGGGAAACGTGCGCAGAGGCAAATTCTGCAAAAAATTTCATAGATTTTTCGGAACTGGGGCCATGATTAAGAGGGAAACGTGCGCAGAGGCAAATTCTGCAAAAAATTTCCTCGATTTTTCTGAACTGGGGCCATGATTAAGAGGGAAACGTGCGCAGAGGCAAATTCTGCAAAAAATTTCCTCGATTTTTCTGAACTGGGGCCATGATTAAGAGGGAAACGTGCGCTGAGCCGACCATCTAAAACATTATGGGTGAGGGTCTGCTGCGGAGCTGACCATCCTAAACATTATATGCGAAGGCCCGCTAGTGAGCTGACGCTATAAAACATTATATGAGAGGGCCCGCTAGAGAGCTGACCCAATAAAACATTATATGAGAAGGCCCGCTGGTGAGCTGACCTATACAAAAATTGTCAAACAGCGCCCGCTGGTGAGCTGGCCCTATATAAAAATTATATCACAGGGCCCGCTGGTGAGCTGGCCCTATATAAAAATTATATCCCAGGGTATATGGAAGAGAGTCAACCATATACCCATTTTTTGGGTGGAAGGGGTGAATGGGAATACAGAGTATTCCCATCATTGTAAATAACATATATAAAGTGACTTTATGTTCACCCGGGGCTTTCCTCCAGTGGAGTGGAGAAGTCAGGGGAAATCCAGGCCTTGTTCATTTTTATAAGTGTCAACCTATCAGCATTTTCGGTGGAAAGGCGGATACGCTTATCTGTTATGATGCCACCAGCAGCACTAAATACCCGCTCAGACAGAACGCTGGCGGCAGGGCAGGCCAGCACCTCCAAGGCGTAGAGTGCCAGTTCATACCACGTGTCCAGCTTGGACACCCAGTAGTTGTAAGGCACAGAGGGATCATTGAGGACGCTGACACGGTCTGCTACGTACTCCTTCACCATCTTCCAAAACTTTTCCCTCCTTGTGACACTAGGCTGCGCATCAGGGTGAGGGTGCTGGCGGGGTGTCATGAAGGTGTCCCACGCCTTGGAGAGTGTTGCCCTGCCTTTGTCGGAACTGCTGTGTGCTCCCCTTTTCTCCCCTTCTCGGTTGGCCAAGGTAGCACGTACTCTGCTGCCAGCGTTGTCAGATGGAAAATTTTGGAGCAATTTTTCAACAAGAACCTTCTGGTATTGCACCATTTTGCTTCTCCTCTCCACCGGAGGAATGAGAGATGAGAAATTCTCTTTGTAGCGGGGGTCCAGAAGAGTTAACACCCAGTAATCCGTGTTGTCTAAAATGCGTATTACGCGTGGGTCACGGGAAAGGCAGCCTAACATAAAGTCAGCCATGTGTGCCAGAGTACCAACAGGCAAGATTTCGCTGTCCTCACCAGGAGGATGACTCTCAATCTCCTCATCCTCTTCCTCCTCTTCTGCCCACCCACGCTGAAGAGATGGAACTAAAGTTCCATGGCTACCCTCTGTAGCGGAGGCAACCGTGTCTTCCTCCTCCTCCTCCTCCTCCTCCGCCTCCTCCAATTGTCGCTGAGAAGACGAAGTGAGGGTGCTCTG
The DNA here is from genome assembly GCA_037306005.1 of Rhinophrynus dorsalis. Lineage (NCBI taxonomy): Eukaryota > Metazoa > Chordata > Amphibia > Anura > Rhinophrynidae > Rhinophrynus > Rhinophrynus dorsalis. The sequence goes on from CM074718.1 coordinate 581,233,236, forward strand.
GCTATCACCTTGTGTAAGCTCTTCCTCCCGCATTTCCACCTCTTCCACATGCAAAGCGTCAAAATTCCTCAAAATTGCGTAAAACCTCACAGAGGTCTGACATCCATTCCCACTCCTCACTTCTGATTAGAGGAAGTTGAACGGAGAGGCGACAACCGTGTAACAGCTGGTACTCCACTACTGCCCTCTGCTGCTCACAAAGCCGGGCCAACATGTGGAAGGTGGAGTTCCAGCGCGTGCTCACGTCACACAGCAGCCGGTGAGCTGGCAATTGTAAGTGCTGCTGCAGCTTCAACAGGCCGGCTGAAGCTGTTGATGACTTACGGAAATGTGCACACACACGGCGCACCTTGGTCAAGAGATCATGCACATTGGGGTAGGTTTTTAGAAATCGCTGAACCACTAAATTAAATACATGCGCTAGGCATGGTACGTGTGTGAGCTTGCCGAGCTCCAAAGCCGCCACCAAGTTACGCCCATTATCACACACAACCATGCCTGGTTGCAGGTTAAGTGGCGAGAGCCACTGCTCGGTCTGGTGACTAATCCCCTGCAACAGCTCTGAGGCCGTGTGCTGTTTGTCCCCAAGGCAGATCAGCTTCAGCACGGCCTGTTGACGCTTCCCCACTGCAGTGCTACACTGCTTCCAGCTACCGGCTGATGGGTGAGTGGCGCTGCGCGCAGAGAATTCGGAGGTGGAAACGGAGGAGGAGGAGCCAATAACGTAGGTGCTGGCGGAAACCCTGATGGAGGTAGGGCCCGCAATCCTCGGCGTGGGTAGCACCTGTGCCATCCCAGGGTCCGAGTCGCTCCCAGCCTCCACGACATTCACCCAGTGTGCCATCAGGGAAATGTAGCGTCCCTGGCCACAAGCACTTGTCCATGTGTCAGTCGTTAAGTGGACCTTCCCAGTAACTGCGTTGGTCAGGGCACGGGTGATGTTACGGGACACATGGTGGTGTAAGGCGGGGACGGCACACCGGGAAAAGTAGTGGCGGCTGGGGACTGCGTACCGAGGGACAGCTGCTGCCATCAGGCTGCGGAAGGACTCAGTGTCCACAAGCCTAAATGGCAGCATTTCGATGGCCAGTAATTTGGAAAGGTGTGAGGTTAGTGCTATGGCCTGTGGGTGGGTGGCTGGGTATTTTCGCTTGCGCTCAAATGCCTGGGGTAACGACATTTGGATGCTGCGCTGGGACAGGGAAGTGGATGTGGTCGCTGATGGTGCTTCAGATGGTACAGGTGCAGGGCGGGAGGTATGCGGGCCTGCGCCTTCGACAGGCGATTGGCCGGCACCGAAAACAGGGGAAGAGGAGGCAGTGGTGTTGCCTGCAGACACAGATTGGCGATCCTGGCGTTCCTCCCACTTATTACGGTGCTTGGATGCCATGTGTCGGATCATGCTGGTGGTGGTGAGGTTTCTAGTGTTCATGCCTCGGCTCATTCTGGTGTGGCACAGGTTGCAAACTACAATTTTTTTGTTGTCCGCACTTTCCTTAAAAAAACGCCATACCGCGGAACACCTAGCCCTTGGCAAGGGAGATTTACGCAAGGGGGTGCTCCGTGGAACATTTGCGGGCCGGTTAGGTGCGGTCCGCCTTCTTTCTTTAGCCACACCACTGCCTCTTCCAGCCTGTTGCGGTGCTGCAGATGGCTCACCCTCAGGACTGCTGTCATCGCTCGGCTCTCCACCTTCCCAGGTGGGGTCAGTCACCTCATCGTCCACCAAGTCCTCCTCCACTTCCTCACTCTGATCATCCTCCTCATTTCTTGATCCCACCACATACTCAGTCATTGACAACTGTGTATCATCCTCCTCATCAAGGTCTTGAGACAGTAATAGTGGTTGATTTGATGGCAACTGTGTCTCATCATCATCATCATCCACTTCCTTTGACCTTAAATGCCGTTCCCCTCTGTCATCTTCTTGTGATTGGGTACCCTCTAGAGGTTGTGAATCAGGGCACAAGATGTCATGTTCCTCTGCAAGCGTGCTTGGAGAGAGGTTCAAATGAAGGATTGGTGATGAGACGAGCTCCTCACTATACCCCAGTGTGGGATCACTTCTTTGGCCAGACCCTCTATGGTGGGAGGAAGGATGATCAGGGTGAGGATTATGTTGACCAGACTCTTGGCTACTGAGAGTGGACTTGGTGGAAGACAGGGTGGTGCTTAACCGACTGGAAGCAGTATCAGCTGAAATCCAACCGACCACCTGTTCGCAGTGGTCTGACCTCAAGAGTGATGTCCTGCGACGCCCTGTAAACTGAGACATGAAGCTAGGTATGGTGGATGTCTTTCTTTCTTGTGCTCTGGCACCAGGCACAGTTTCTACGCATCCTGACCCGCGCCCTGAACTATCAGGATCACGTCCACTTCCCCGTCCCTTTTTACCCGCCTTCTTCATATTACACGGAATATGTGCTGCTAATCTGCAACTTTGCACACTAAACAGAATGTGCTGCTAATCTGCAACTTTCCACACTAAACAGAATGTGCTGCTAATCTGCAACTTTGCACACTAAACAGAATGTGCTGCTTATCTGCGGCTAGGCACAGTGAACGGAATAAGTGACTTTTATTTTTTACACTTTGCACACTAAACAGAATGTGCTGCTAATCTGCAACTTTGCACACTAAACAGAATGTGCTGCTTATCTGCGGCTAGGCACAGTGAACGGAATAAGTGACTTTTATTTTTTACACTTTGCACACTAAACAGAATGTGCTGCTAATCTGCAACTTTGCACACTAAACAGAATGTGCTGCTTATCTGCGGCTAGGCACAGTGAATGGAATATGTGACTTTTATTTTTTACACTTTGCACACTAAACAGAATGTGCTGCTAATCTGCAACTTTGCACACTAAACAGAATGTGCTGCTTATCTGCGGCTAGGCACAGTGAATGTTATATGTGACTTTTATTTTTTACACTTTGCACACTAAACAGAATGTGCTGCTAATCTGCAACTTTGCACACTAAACAGAATGTGCTGCTTATCTGCGGCTAGGCACAGTGAACGGAATAAGTGACTTTTATTTTTTACACTTTGCACACTAAACAGAATGTGCTGCTAATCTGCAACTTTGCACACTAAACAGAATGTGCTGCTTATCTGCGGCTAGGCACAGTGAACGGAATATGTGACTTTTATTTTTTACACTTTGCACACTAAACAGAATGTGCTGCTAATCTGCAACTTTGCACACTAAACAGAATGTGCTGCTAATCTGCAACTTTGCACACTAAAACGAATGTGCTGCTAATCTGCAACTTTGCACACTAAACAGAATGTGCTGCTAATCTGCAACTTTGCACACTAAACAGAATGTGCTGCTAATCTGCAACTTTGCACACTAAAAAGAATGTGCTGCTAATCTGCAACTTTGCACACTAAACAGAATGGCTGCTGGCATTACACTGATGTCAGAGGCTCCCCGCACGTTTATTGGCTGCGCAGCAGCCGCGAAACGTGCGGGGAGGAGACCCGAACATGGCGGGCGAGCACATGCGGTACTCGTACGAGTACCGCCATGTGCCGAGCAGAGCGATGCTCGAGCCGAACCGAGCTTCGGCCGAGCATGCTCGCTCATCACTAATCTCCAGTCATTCAGATTACTCCAAATTGGCCTCACCAGTCTTGGTTTCTGGAGCTTCTTGATCTGTCGGTCACAGAACCGTTTCGACTTCCCCACCATCCAGATCTTCTACAGCAATACCTGTGGAAGGAAGACATCGAACATTTGGGTTTGACGGCTTGGAGGCTGAATCCTGAATTTTGAAGAAGAAGGGCTTTTCTTCTGAGGTCGTTGCTACTATGCTTTGTGCTCGGAAGCCTGTTTCTTCTAAGGCATACCATTGGGTTTGGTCTACCTTTCTCTCTTGGTGTGCTGATAGGGATCTTTCCCATGACTTTGATCTCCCTATGGTTCTGTTTTTATTTGCAGGATGGGGTTGATCAGATTGAGATCCTTGAAGGTTCAGACTTCTGCGCTCTCTGTTTTCTTTTAGAGACGCCTTGCCATTATCCCTGATGTCAAGGTTTTCTTCCAGGGTGTTGCTCATGTTCACCCTGCTTTAAAGAATCCCACTCCTCAGTGGATCTCAATTTCGTCTTAGGAGTTCTCCAGCGTCCACCCTTTGAGTCCTTGGATACCATTCCTTTACGTCTCCTGGCTTTTCTCCTGGCGATTGTGTTTGTTTGCCATGTCGCGGAGTTACATGCTTTGTCCTGTAAACCCCCCTTTTTGGTTTTTCATAAGGACAAGGCCGTTCTTCGCACTTCTCAGGAATTTCTCCCGAAGGTGGTTTCTGAGTTCCACATTAACCAGGAAATTTTTTTTCATGACCCTACATCTGACAAGGGATCTTCACTTGTTGGATGTTGTGCACTGCCTTAAGTTTTATGTGCATCGTACTGAGTCCATCTGCCAGTCTGACGCGTTGTTTGTCATTTCTGAGGGTCCTGGGGCTGGTAAGCCGGCTTCTAAGGTTACCATTGCTTCCTGGATTAAGCCCACCATTTGTAAGGCTTACAAATTGAGGAAGAAGCCTGTGCCCTTTTGTGGTTATGGCTGATTCTACCAGGACTATTGGAGCCTCTTGGGCTTACAAGAATCAGGCCTCGGCTGTTCAATTGTACAAGACGGCTGCTTGGTCATCAGTGAACACCTTTTCCAAACACTACCGTGTTTATGTGCTGGTATCGGCAGGAAGATCCTAGAGGCTGTATTGCCTGTCTAGGTCTTTCTAGGTATCTATAGTACTCCTTAACTGTTGAGCCCTGTTGTCTGTAGTTCAGTGTGCTGTATTACAGTTTGTGGTGTGTTAACACCGGTTTTCGTGTCTGTTACCAGTTACCAGTAACCTATATTGGATTACAGAGAAAATAGGATGTTAGTCTTACCTGTTAAATCCCTTCTTCTTAATCCATATAGGTTACTGGTCTCCCACCCTGTCAAGGGACCATGCTTGGCTCTCCTGTGGCAGAACATGGGAGTCCTTTCGGGTTCACACTCAAATGAGTCTTCTTTTCCCTTTGGCTATCTAGTCAATAGTTAGCATCATTGATCTAACTGGAGAGTATTGGCTACTGCAGGTGGAGAGGGAAGGTAGGCTCCACCCAGCACTTCTTATTCAAGAAAGTTTCCTGTCTTACTTAAAGGGGCAGGTCGTCTACCCAATTTTACCAGTAACCTATATGGACTAAGAGAAAAGGATTTAACAGGAAAGACTAAAATCCTATTTTTTTGGTTTATTTTCCATTTCAAAAAGCTTTATTGATATAAAAGTCAGAACATACACATTATATCATGAAAGGCTTATAAAGAGTGTGATTAATGGTCAGATAAAGGTATACATACAACAGGCAAGTACACTACATGATGTCAAAAGGAAGCTGTTAATGCTTAAATTGTTGTTTTGTTTTGTTTTTTTAATTAGGTTTAATATCCACACAGGCAAAGCCCTGCCACTATTGCTAGTATATATATATATATATATATATATTTATATTTATACACATCACACTATACCAGTCCACCATCACTATACACTATTTGTCTGTGCAGGTAATGTTGGCAAAGGTGGTACACCAGTGGAGGAGGTAAAGGGCACTGAAGGAAGTTTTTATGTCTTCCCATGCCTGGATCCTAGAACAAGAAGAAAACGATGCAGATGTTATGCTCGTCATTGAACTTCAAGCCTCAGGCTGGGTTTCTCTAGTTTTCTTCTGAAATTTTTGCCCACGTTCTTTGTGCTCTTGGAGATGGCATATCTTGATTTATTTTTTGGAGGTTTGCCTCTCATATGTTTAAAAAAAATGTTAGGATGTTTATGTTGCATATGCTTTATGAGGTCTGTTGGGCCAAGGTGTGTCCCCTCCTTTCTCTTTTCACTACCATGTCATGTATAGTGCACAGTGTGATGATGCTGTGCCTGCCCCAAGGGAACAATATTCCCACACCCATGATTTCAGTGAGGTGACAGGTGGAGAAGAATTGTCTTCTTCTCCAGAATCTCCTTCACTGGCTGTGGCAGGTGCTGCTACTTCCTTAACAACATTACTGGAAGTGGCAAGTGGAGCAGCTCCTGGTCCCTTGTCACTGCTTCAAGAAGTGGTGGCCACGGTGGTCTGTTGCACACAAGCAGTCTCATCGCCATCCTGCTGCTGAGACAGAGGAAAATCTACTTTTGATGACTCAACAATGGGAATTACAGCAGAAACAAACTCCACAATGTTACTGCTGGTGGTGGTGGGGATGCCCATCTGCATTTTCATCTCCTTTTCCCTTTTTGCCAAAATACCTTCATGTTCTCCTCCACACCAATTGTTCCATCATCACTCTCGTTTTGCTGCTGTATTGGAGTAGGACTGTTTGTTGATGATGGCAAGTGTGACAGAGAGTCCTCTGCTGTCACATTTGACATCTTGTCCTCAGAAGAAGGAGGCACACATGTGCTGCTGTTCTTACTGCTAACCAGTTATGTCTACTTCATCATTATTCCTCAGAGGTACAGTGGCAGGGCAATTGGAATCAAAGGGTCAGGGGTATGTGGGTATTCTTGGCTGCTGGTCATGATGACTTTCCCTTCCACCTCAGCAGCAGAATCAGGGTTGATCCAGCTAGTCCCTGCTCTAGCGGCTCTATGATGGTGGGACTGCTTGGGGATCACAAGTGTGACTGAGGGTCCCCTGATGTCACACTTGCCATTTTCCCCCAGATGCCAAGCGACGATGTCAGGGAACTGTGCATCATTGGGTCTGGGAAATTTGTGCTCCCAGTCCCTTTAGCACTCTTGGTGCCACTGCTGATGACTTCCTGCTCTTCTGTGTCACTAGCCTTAGGGTCCATCCAACTCTTTTTTTAACACTGCTGGTGGTTATTGTAATAACCAGCATTATAAACCAATTATTTTATCTTAATGCTTGCTTTAAATGTATTTTTTTCTCACTCTCTATGTCTTCTTCCAGTATATGTTTCTCCTAAACTATACCATACTGCATTGCAGGAAATTATTGGTTTATATAGTATGTGGACAGGAATATTTATCCCACTGAAAAACATAGGCAAGAAATTGTGGAAAATTTAGGAACAAAATGGGACTTTTCACCCATTCCTAAAAATTTTAATTGCCCTTCTGGTTCACATATTATTGCATATGGTTATTAGCAAGATTTCTTATATTCAGGAGTTTGAAGATCCTCACGTTAGAAGGTTTCGTGGAATGGAAGAAGTGATTTTGTTGATGCCTTTAACAAGTTATGAACCTGTTAAGTGCTTCAAAAAATAATTAGGTTAATGAATGTCATTGAAAATTCCATGGCAAAAATGTAAGAAATAGGATTAACTTGGTTAATATTTTATATTCTACTAACAAAATAAGCATGGCTTTGCCCATGTGAGAATAGGCTGTACCAGAGAGGTTGTATTATGGTCACTCAGTACCAGAGGTGTGAGACAGGGGTGTGGTATTAGCAGCACAGTGTACCAGGACTGTGTGCCAGGTGGTGGTAATAGAGGCATCTTGTATCATATGGGTGTTAGGGGGTCATATTAGGGGCACCCTATATCAGAGGGTGTGCCAGGGGGTTTTATTTGGGGCACTCGCTACCAGAGTAAGGTGACCACATATCCTGTTAAATCATGGTCATTCATTTCTTTCTGTAAGACTACATAGGAATCAGTGGAATCCTGCAGTGTGTGTGTTTTCCCTTCCCCTCAATCTCAAACTCACACCTTCCTTCATTTTGGATTCTGACCTTCCACGCAAGGCCAATGGTGTCCATCTAGAGAGACATCTTACACCACCGAGCAGTAATTCTACTGAGCCACCATAGTTAACCCTTTGAGTGCCAGAGTGGTAGGCAATTCATTGTGAAGAACTGGGTTCCATTCTCCTCTTGCACTCAAACGGTTAAACTTTTCAGGGGTTTAGGTTTGAGTTAAGGAGATCACACTCTTTTTTCTTCAAAGAATTTTCCTTTCACTATTGTCACTCCCTTTCACATCCTGAGAGGCTGCCACTGGTGGAGTCACCTTTCCATGTGTCCCATATTAAGCTGTAATACTTGTAGTGTCTGCACATGTAGTAACACAGGTTAGCATAGGATATGTAAACTGAATCTCCACCCACTGGCCAGAGAGTTCCTGTAGGTGGAATGGCCGTACCTCAGTAGGAACATTTCATACAGGGCACTAAGCACCAATAACAATATCAAAGGTGCCAGGAAAATAAACAGTTGAATTCACAGGTGTGTGTGTGTGTGTGGGGGCATGAAGGAGTGTTCTGTGTGCTATTTGTTTGTATGTACAACTCATGTCCTTTTCTGTAGCTCCATTTGTATAGCAGCATGTTTTCCCCTTTCTCCTCGTCTCCCATCAATGCAACCAGAACATTTATCTATACCCATTGTTTTTTGTCTCCTTTATCATTTTCTCCCATATCTCCACCATTTCTTCCCTCCCATCTGTGTGTGTGTATGTATGCGTGTTTGTCATGTGTGAGGCATGTCTTAAAAGCACTTGATGCCCTATATGGTAGAAGTTTAGCAATTCAGGGAGAATCCAACTGTACCGTGGGCTAAATCAAAGTCCCCTTTAATTTACATTGGCCTTTGAATTCCAGAGCTGTATCCAATGTATTTCAAAACATGCAATGGATACCCCACTGGCACTCAGAGGGTTAATCCCTTTAATGGCAAAGGTCTGCACTGTTAGCAATGCAACAAACACACATCCTGAAGTAATTTAGTATCTTACTGTACCTTACCTCAGCCTCTTTTGCATGGCCAAAACCATGCATCTTTTGCTACTGTAAGTGTATAGTAGTTGTGAAGAAGATGAAAGATATTGTCAAGAAGTCAGATAATCAGAATGTATGTGTGATATTAATGCTGTAGGATGTGCAGGAAAATTGCTGCACAGTAAAAGGTTAACATTGTGGCTTCAGAGTATAGGAGCACAGTGAACAGTTTAGATTAGTTAAAAGGGGTATAAAATATGTACAGCTATGTAGTAATCATAAAAGAAATAAAGGAAATTGTAGGGTTGTAAATTGCGTAGTGTGTATGTATGACATTAATGCTGCAAGATGCGCTCTGAGGATGAGGTGCAATGTATGAATGGAGCCCCTTTACTCAGAAGAAATTACTGAAAATTAACTTGTTGCCTAAATAGGAATTGAAAGGGAAAGTGAACTTTGTATTGGTCATCATGTTTTGGAGATGTTTGTAGTGCAATGGGGGTGATTGACGATATGGACGCAATGTGAAAGGGAGGAAAAGGGTACTGGCGGCATGAGTCAGACATGATTTTTTTGTTGGAAGAGGAGCTAGTGAGGGAGGGCCAACTCCTTGCAGAGAACCTGGCCACTCCTGTCAAAATCACGTCTCTATGTATGTCCTTTTGAGCAGTTTCGAGAAGACATGAATATCTCCTTCATACTGCCGCCCCTGGGTGTGTTTGTCCACCCAGGGGTGTGTGTGTGGTGGAGACGGAGAATCTGGCACCCTGTCAGCCTTCTCCTTTTATTAATACAGAAAATAAACAAAATGTAATAGTTTTATTGAGTCTATTCACAGCAAACTGACACACTCTGCTGTGAACCCGATATATTTTTGGACCAATTCATTCACTTGTAAACAAAACATTGTACAATATTTGTGAAAAGCTGTTTTTTTTCTCATGTATTTTACAAGTCTATCATTTCTGTGCTGAACTCTGGGCCAGAGTATTTTCTTTTATAAATATCATTGCAGAGCAAAATCCTTTTGCTGTGCGATGTCGAGCGATAAAACAGACTCGGCATGTATATGTTATTTACATATAAAAAGAACCATTGCTGTACGCATGCATTCAACATTTTCTATTAATTTTTCCATATGCCAATAAAAGTGTAAATCTTTTAAACTAAAGAACTGGGAAAAATAACTATATGCTGATGTTTGTAGCACAGTATAATAAAATCAGCTCTGAAATCTTCAGCCATTGTATACTCCTAAAATGAATATTTTTATCCTTTGGTTAATTTGTATTCACATTTCTTTTTCTTTCTTTTTCTTTTTCTTTGATTCTTTCTTTCTTTTTCTTTCTTTCTTTCTTTCTTTCTTTCTTTCTTTCTTTCTTTCCTTTCTCTTCCTTTCTTTCCTTTCTCTTCCTTTCTTTCTCTTTCTTTCCTTAAGTATTTTCAATATCCTATGGGAAGTTATATAATTAAATTATTCTTATGTTTTATTAACAATAGGGTAAGTAAACCCTTCTAATAGCTATATAACTGCTGATTATACTTCTCATTTGTATGCTGTTTTGTGGTTTTCACAACAGATTTGTTTTTCTTGAGCTGAACTTTGCAATAGAGCTAATTTATCAAGTGACGAGTGCTCTTAGAAGCATATCATAGGCTTAAGAAAATGATTCCTTGATTTATCGTTTGATTTCATCAAGTAAGAAGGTGGCATTTGTACATATTTAATGGAACCCTTGAACTATCTGTGAAGCAGTCCTTCTGATGTGTTGAAGTGACTCCTTTACTCAGTCACAGTCCTACTTCTCTTTAGTAACAGTACATGGAAGAAGAATTAATCACATTTTTCAATAGAGACAGATTCATTGTATTTGCAGAACAAATATATATATATATATATATATATATATATTTTTTTTTTTTTATGTAAACTTGCATGTAGATAGTTGATATACAATACAATTAAAAATGAGAAGATGGTATAAAAATATGAGGATTTCACAGATGTAATTTCACATGAGTTATGAAGCTTCATCCTTATAATTCACATCAGTGATGTCACTATTAAAAGTGTTGCTGGACTCCTACAAGACTCTTTTTATTTAAACTGTCAAGAGTATCGTACAGTCAAAATGTCACTCTCACAGTTTATAATGTCAGTGTCTCTACTGTAGAATTATTCTCTGGTATTTTACTGCAATTCATCTATTATTCTATACATTTATCATGAGAGAATCAAGCCTTCAGAGAAAATACATTTTCAACAGTTTAATTTAGTAATACAATGCCAATAGTGTGGCAGACTCCATGCATCACTGTCAAGTGGATGATCCTGTTTAGAAATATGGCTCAGGCAGACCCATTTTATTCTTTATTACACAGAGGATACAGTATCAAAATGCCTCATTGTTTGAATATGTTATTCTGGCGTGCCTTTATTGACATGCTGCAACACTTACAAGTAAGTACTGATACATATATCATATTTCCTAAATCCACTTCCCATAAACTATATATAGAATAACTATGTAATTATTTTTGCTGGGGCATTAAAGGTACTGGACATTTAAAGATGTATCTATCTCACTGAAAATATTGCCTTTATTTAATTCAAGTCAACAAGAGACTAGGTATAACTGTTTTAACCCTTTGGGTTCCACAGGGGTATCCAATGTATTGTTTCACAATTCGTTGGATAACCCTATCTGGCATTTCAAAGGGTTAAATATACATTTGTGGATAAACACTGCTTGGTGTGCTAATGTCAGTACTTAATAGAACATATACTATTACAATGAGTCACTAAAAAATACATTACAAATGCATCTGTGAAGGATTTGCACATAGTTATTAACCCTTAGAATGCCATTGTGGTATTCAAAGCATTGCTCTGTACTTGTGACATAAGTATCAGATATACCTGAAGAATGTAGCAAGAAAGCAAAGAAAAATATATTTAGTTCATAAAAATTAAAGACAGCATAGTCTTCATAATCTACTGAATAGTACATTTTTAATCACATATTGATACATATGCACCTGTAAATTTCATTTTATGTGCAAGATGGATAAATTATCAACATCTCTTTATGAGAATGATACATGTGAGTGTCTCACAGTTGTTATTAAATATATTTTTATTCCAATAGTTTATAAACTATCGACACTTTGATATATATACCCTTATGTCTGTTCTGCTCAGTGAAGACGAGACAACAAACATGTCATTGTTTGAGTTGTCCTTGGTACAATATGAATAAAACACATAGGTCATACTATGATTCATAACTATATGTGTGATGACAGTGTCAGTTTTACAGAGATCTCACCATTTAACATGTAAAAAGCAGCTTCTGAATATATGAACTGGAAAACAAATATTTGAAACTCTAGGGAAAGATAAACATTTCTTTAATCTATGGTACAAAGAAATGTGTACAAGATATCAGAAAAATTAAATGTATGGAATCAAATGCCTGTATATCCTGATACAAAAAATGTATAGATTTTATCAGTGGGTACTTAATTTGTTCTTAATTTAATCAAACTAATTTACAGCTGTAAATTAAATACAAATTAAATGTATTAAAAGGTTCATGGGGGATTATATTTAAATCAAGAGGCAAAAGGCAAATTTATAAACAGCAAATTTATTAACATGTTTGTTGCTATAGAGGTCTCCAAATACATGAAGAAGCACTGCATTGGAGACCTCTCTAACATCCAAGTGGTTAATTCAGACTGGGTTTTCTTGATGTATTATCATTTTGCATGTTTAATTTTTTCCAATTATTATTACTATTATTTATTTCTAAAGGGCTAATATACTGGCATACCGGAACAAATTAATACATATGATATTTAGGGTCCTACTCATTGCAGCTTTCAGAAAATGACAACATGTGTAACATGAAACACAAAGTAAGATGTTAGGAAAAAATGTACAGAATTTTTCCATAGTACAGTAAAAAAAAAAAAATCAGGGCTTGAAAACCCTGCACATTGTAAACTTGAAAAATGTGTTAATGTTGTCATCTACACCTGGCTGATACAAATAATATGGAGATGTGTCTTTTTTCGCCAACCCCCAGAATGTTTTCACTATGTTTTTCAATGGCTACAAACTTCCTGCCCAGTTACTACATGTACTTTGCATTTTCGTGCCAAAACACAATGTTTCCATGAAGTGAAACTGGAAGGAGCTGATAGGACTGTGTTGCATCCAGTGAGTCAGAGGAGGAGGAAGTGTCCACCAATAGCATGGAAGGGTATGGGAATCCTGATTCCCCAGATCTTTTGATGCCTACTCCCCCTACATTGTTCCTTGGGATCTATGGGAAAATTGTGATGAAGGCAGAACAGGACAGCAATGAGAGCAGCACAGATCAGCTGCCCGTGCCTGATGCTACTGCAGTCAGTGTGCCTTGTAATACTCATGAGAAGGAGGAGGAGATGATGGCAAATGTGACAGCAGGGGACCCTTAGTCACACTTGTCATCCAAAATCAGTCCCACTACTTCCATACAGCAGCTAGAGGGTTGTGGGGATGAAGGAAAGAGTTGTGATGATGGTAATTGTGAAGCAGCTGGTGGGACTAGAGTGTGTTGATCTTCCTAATGCTGAGGTGGAATGGGAAGTGATGAGCAGACTAGCATTCAAGGCAGACCACAACACACTCCTGACCCTGTGATTCCCCTTCCCCTAACATTGTGTCTCTGGGACATGATGATGAAGAAGGCAGAACTGCCTAGCAGTATTAGCAGCAGCACAGCTCAACTGCCTGTGTCTGTAACTAGTCCTGCCAGTGTGCGTTCTTTAGCTGAAGAAAAGATGGCAAGTGTGGCAGTAGGGGACCCTCTGTCACATTTGTCATCATCGCCAACCAGTCCAACTCTCATAGAACAGCAGCAACAAGGGACTAGTGGTGGTGGTTGTGATGATGAGAAGCTGGGTGGATGAGAAAACTAAGGAACTTTTTAGCTGAAGATGAAAAATAATGGGAGACAGATATGCAAATAGGGACAATACTGCCGCTACCAGCAGTGACATTATGGAGTTTGCTGCTGCTGCAATTCCTGCTGCTGCTGAGTTGCAAGGGACAGATGTTGATCTGTCTCAGCAGCAATAGCAGGCTGACGATGAGCAGGCTAGTGTGCCACAGACCACCTTAGCAGAGCATAAAGGGGCATAGTGACAGTAGCAGTACTTGGTTTCTGGGGAGATGATTTGACATTGCAGACCTAAGCATCAAGGTGTTTGCTTTCAGTTGTGCCAGTTGTTTGATGTGAATGCAGATTGTGTCCATTGTTTCCAGTCCTTCTTGTATTTGCTACACACACTGTGCACATTGCAGTTGCTGAACAAAGGCATAATTCCTTCCTGTTGTCAAGGGAAAAATGTATATTCCAACAACAACCCTCTGGATTTTGGAGGAGGTGAAGTAGGAGAAGAATTATTTGTTGGCAAAACTTATTTTCTCCAGATATACCTGAAGTATTGGCAGGGGATAGTTGTGGTGCTGCTACTGCCTCAGGAGCATCACTGGAGCTAGTGGCAAGTGAAGCCATCATCACCTGTCTCATGTCACTGCTGTTGATCCAATTCCCTTGGAGCTGCCTAATCGTCCTGCTAGCTACGTAGACAACTCAGCAGTATGAAGAGCAGTTGCAAATGCTGCAAATGTCACCCAGTAGTCATTGGCCAGTAGTCACCATAACATGAACTGCTGGCACTAGGCCAGCAGTAGGGGTGACCGAAAAGTGTGAAACGTTTCCATCATGACTTTTTGCAAAAATGTGCTGATTTTTCGATTTTTCAGCAAAAATTTTAGCCTTTCCGTCTATGCAAAAATGTCCTCCTTTTCGTCTGTTTTAACAAATTTTCCACCTATGTTAACACATTTTTCGCCTATTTTAACACATTTTTTGCCTATATTTCCTTTAGGTACTACATTTTCCACTGTAATATTACTTCTTCTGAGGGCTGAAGTTTAGAAATAAGTGGCTGAAAGTCAAAGTTGTGAGTCCTACAGCAACATATGGATTGAAAAATGTGTTAGCATGCAGAATACATTTGTCCATTGCCCACAACACTAACTTCCTGCTTAAGTGACACTGGCACATATTCATGATGATGTCAAGTAATGTGCTTGTATTTTTACCATTGTCATACTCTATTCTCTGTCTCAGATTATTGACACACATTACTTATCGGTCATAGCAGTGGTCCCAAGTGGGATAGATGGCGCAAACCTTCACATCCATCCTCCACCTCCTCATCTGTGCTGCTTTTAATATATTTGTCCTGGCTTTGCCTGTCATGTGTGGTTTCTGCTACTACTACTACTACTGAAGCTAGATGTTGATGTAATTCTACAGTCAATACTACTAGGTGTCAAACATGCAGCACTTACAGCAGCAGCAGCACCAGAGGTACTCATCATATCTAACACTGTGGATGTTAACCTGTGTTCCTGTTGCTGGGTACTCAAACAGGTATATATGGCTGAGTGTGACTTGGACTTTGAAGAGGCGATGATGCTGATGATGACTGATAGGGTGACTGTGTCCTTTTTGACATCTGTACTTGTCCAGGGTCAGACTTTCCAATGGCTTTCTCAAACACTTTATAGACAGGCACAGTGCTCCTTAAAAGTGGTGGAAGATACAGGCTTTGACTTTCTGCTAACCTTATAGCCCTGTCATCATCCTCAATCTCAACTTCATCTGTATGTGAACAAGAGAAGGATGCTTAAGGGATATATTTTAGATCTGCATCATCATCAGTCATCATTAGGTCATCCTCAGCAGCATCAGCATCACCTGACAGTTCTTGCCCACTACTACCCTTATATTCCTCTAAGCTTTTAGAGCTATCAAACAATTTATTTTGACTTTTACTGTAACAAAATGCGCTACTATCTTGAGGACAGGTGTTTTGGTGCTTGGTTGTCTCACTGTCTGATGTAGCAGGCGGTTCAGCTGCTACACCTGCCTCTATTATGCTTTTGCCAGTATCTATATTTCTACTGGCAATGGTGGTGCTGGAACTAGTTTTGCTGGGACCATGACAAACTGAATCCTCCTTTGGAGTAGAGGGATCATCACCATTGATTGCACATACTGCAGCAACCATTGCTACAGTCAGTTTTTGAACTACTACTTTACTCTCACGTCCCTACACTGCTCCACCCCTCCCCCTTCCCCTTGTGTGCATTTGCTGGACATTACTCAACTACACTGTGTTTTTTTACTGTACGGTACATAACACAACTGATGGAGCTGTATAATGCCTTGCCTAAGCCCAGTCAGCTATCTGTCACTGTCACCTAAGATATTTTTTTTTTTATTCTTTTTTATTTTTATTTTTTTTTGTCTTATCACAGTCTGTCCAAAAAAAAATTATAACTGAAAAACTAAATCAACAATATCTTTCCCCAGACTTCCCCACCCAGCACAGAGACAATAACAGTAAGATCAGCAAGCAAATAGATCCCTAGCTGCCTGTGATTTGCCAGTCAGTCACATGGAATTTTGGAGTATTTGGGGGTCAACCTCCTTCCTCCCTTCTCATCACCTAGAGTGCCCCCAGACTCCCCTAATACAGAGAACAAATGTCTTACCTAAATGACTTCCTAAACTAAGCTTCAATTCCCCTTTATTTGCCTGTGTCTTGCCAGTCAGTCACATGGAATTTTGGAGTATTTGGGGTCAACCTCCTTCCTCCCTTCTTCTCCCCAGAGTGCCCCACTGACTCTCCTAACAGAACAACTGTACTACCTAAAAGATTCCCTAAACTAAACTTCAATTCCCCTCTCCATCTCCTCTAGCTCAAAACATGCTGCTCTCTCCTCTCACAAACACAGAATGGCTGCTGTGAAAGCCTGACAGCCTTTTATATGGCTGTAGAAAACTTTCCTGTGGTGGAGAAATACTTTTCTTCCCATTGATTTCAATGGGCAGAAAAGGCGGGAAAAAGTGGAAAAACAGCACTTTTCGTGGGAAATTATCAGTTTGAGGAGAAAATTTTCACCCATCCCTAGCCAGCAGGGCATTTTATGTGCTTCATACAAACCAGAGCCCAACAAATCACTGTTGCCTCAGGGCTTGTACTTCTAACAAGCCTGAGTCCAACAAATCACCGTTTCGTCAGGACTTGTCAGCTAAGAAGCCTGATTCCAACAAATCTATGGTTTCTCAGGGCTTGTGCCTCTATCAAGCATGAGTCCAACAAATAACTGGTTCATCTGGGCTTGAGCCTTTTAAAAAGCCAAATTCATACAAATCAATGTTTAATCAGGATTGTGCTTGCAAACCAGGCACATGTAGACCATTCAAATGAAGTAATTCTTTCTAACTAGCGCAATTATGGCTCTGCTGAAAAGCCACAGGATGGTCTGCGGACCGGGATCTCCTTCTCTAAGACAGAAAGCTGATGTCAGTGCAAGGGGAGAGAAGGTGGAATTTTGTAAGCTTATATCTCTCAAACCATAGAGGTTTGAGAGATAGGACTGGGTGCAATTAATTTATTTTTTGTAATATCTACAGAATTAAAGTTAATTTTAACAATGTATTACTATCACTTTAAATTGAGCTTTTAACCGTTTGCAATGAAATGGAGACCTCCCCAGTGTCCATTAATACTTATTAGGAAAAATCATTCTTAATTGTACACCTGAAAAGACAGCTGAATCATTCAAGTTATTTTATATAGTATAGATTATATTTCTTATCAAATCAATTAAAAAATGTGTTTCTCTAGAAAAAAGATGAATGCTGTGTGCTGGCTAATCAGTTTAGTGTGTTGGTGTCAGTGTAAAAAACATTTATAGAGAAGTAAGGCCAGCAAAAAAACACATGTACATTTTGAAATGTATAAAGAGTAGTGATGAGCGAGCACCCCAATGCTCGGGTGTTCGGGTGCTCTGACCGAGCACCCCCTGAGGCTCGAGTGCTCGGCCGAGCACCCGAGCCCCATTGAAGTCAATGGGAGGACTCGAGCATTACACCAGGCACCCCCTGCTCTGATGAGGGGAGGGTGCCTGGTCCATAGGAAAAGGGCAGAAAAGGATGGAAACACCACAGAAATGGTTCAGGGACAGCATAGGGAGGATGTCTGGATGCATCTTGGACTCCAACATCGCTGCTGGGAACGATCTTTCGCCCGTAGTACGCCATTTTTACAGACTGACCATAAAACACACAAAAAGGAAAATAAAAACGACTTTAGGCGAAAAATTGTTACCAAACAATATTTGCTGTATATTTACTTGTATATCATCTGCAAATTCTCCCAAAAATTTCCTTGATTTTCAGAACTGAGGCCATGATTAAGAGGGAAACGTGCGCAGAGGCAAATTCTCCCAAAAATTTCCTTGATTTTCAGAACTGAGGCCATGATTAAGAGGGAAACGTGCGCAGAGGCAAATTCTCCCAAAAATTTCCTTGATTTTCAGAATTGAGGCCATGATTAAGAGGGAAACGTGCGCAGAGGCAAATTCTCCCAAAAATTTCCTTGATTTTCAGAACTGAGGCCATGATTAAGAGGGAAACGTGCGCAGAGTCAAATTCTCCCAAAAATTTCCTTGATTTTATTGAACTGAGGCCATGATTAAGAGGGAAACGTGCGCTGAGCTGACCATCTAAAACATTATGGGTGAGGGTCTGCTGCAGAGCTGACCATCCTAAACATTATATGCGAAGGCCCGCTAGTGAGCTGACGCTATCAAACATTATATGAGAGGGCCCGCTAGAGAGCTGACCCAATAAAACATTATATGAGAAGGCCCGCTGGTGAGCTGACCTATATAAAAATTGTCAAACAGGGCCCGCTGGTGAGCTGGCCCTATATAAAAATTATATCACAGGGCCCGCTGGTGAGCTGGCCCTATATAAAAATTATAGCACAGGGCCCGCTGGTGAGCTGGCCCTATATAAAAATTATATCCCAGGGCATATGGAAGAGGAGGAGGAGGATGAGAAGATTAAGAGTCAACCATATACCCGTTTTTTGGGTGGAAGGGGTGAATGGGAATACAGAGTATTCACATCATTGTAAATAACATATATAAAGTGAGTTTATGTTCCCCCGGGGCTTTCCTGCAGTGGAGTGGAGAAGTCAGGGGAAATCCAGGCCTTGTTCATTTTTATAAGTGTCAACCTATCAGCATTGTCGGTGGAAAGGCGGATACGCTTATCTGTTATGATGCCACCAGCAGCACTAAATACCCGCTCAGACAGAACGCTGGCGGCAGGGCAGGCCAGCACCTCCAAGGCGTAGAGTGCCAGTTCATACCACGTGTCCAGCTTGGACACCCAGTAGTTGTAAGGCACAGAGGGATCATTGAGGACGCTGACACGGTCTGCTACGTACTCCTTCACCATCTTCCAAAACTTTTCCCTCCTTGTGACACTAGGCTGCGCATCAGGGTGAGGGTGCTGGCGGGGTGTCATGAAGGTGTCCCACGCCTTGGAGAGTGTTGCCCTGCCTTTGTCGGAACTGCTGTGTGCTCCCCTTTTCTCCCCTTCTCGGTTGGCCAAGGTAGCACGTACTCTGCCGCCAGCGTTGTCAGATGGAAAATTTTGGAGCAATTTTTCAACAAGAACCTTCTGGTATTGCACCATTTTGCTTGTCCTCTCCACCGGAGGAATGAGAGATGAGAAATTCTCTTTGTAGCGGGGGTCCAGAAGGGTGAACACCCAGTAATCCGTGTTGTCTAAAATGCGTACAACGCGTGGGTCACGGGAAAGGCAGCCTAACATAAAGTCAGCCATGTGTGCCAGAGTACCAACAGTCAAGATTTCACTGTCCTCACCAGGAGGATGACTCTCAATATCCTCATCCTCTTCCTCCTCTTCTGCCCACCCACGCTGAAGAGATGGAACTAAAGTTCCATGGCTACCCTCTGTAGCGGAGGCAACCGTGTCTTCCTCCTCCTCCTCCTCCTCCGCCTCCTCCAATTGTCGCTGAGAAGACAAAGTGAGGGTGCTCTGGCTATCACCTTGTGTAAGCTCTTCCTCCCCCATTTCCACCTCTTCCACATGCAAAGCGTCGGTTTTAATTGTGAGCAGCGAGCGTTTCAGTAGACATAGAAGTGGGATGGTTACACTGATAATAGCGTTATCGCCGCTCACCATCTGTGTCGATTCCTCAAAATTGCGTAAAACCTCACAGACGTCTGACATCCATTCCCACTCCTCACTTCTGATTACAGGAAGTTGAACGGAGAGGCGACGACCGTGTAACAGCTGGTACTCCACTACTGCCCTCTGCTGCTCACAAAGCCGGGCCAACATGTGGAAGGTGGAGTTCCAGCGTGTGCTCACGTCACACAGCAGCCGGTGAGCTGGCAATTGTAAGCGCTGCTGCAGCTTCAACAGGCCGGCCGAAGCTGTAGATGACTTACGGAAATGTGCACACACGCGGCGCACCTTGGTCAAGAGATCATGCACATTGGGGTAGGTTTTTAGAAATCGCTGCACCACTAAATTAAATACATGCGCTAGGCATGGTACGTGTGTGAGCTTGCCGAGCTCCAAAGCCGCCACCAAGTTACGCCCATTATCACACACAACCATGCCTGGTTGCAGGTTGAGTGGCGAGAGCCACTGCTCGGTCTGGTGACTAATCCCCTGCAACAGCTCTGAGGCCGTGTGCTGTTTGTCCCCAAGGCAGATCAGCTTCAGCACGGCCTGTTGACGCTTCCCCACTGCAGTGCTACACTGCTTCCAGCTACTGGCTGATGGGGGAGTGGCGCTGCGTGTAGAGAATTCGGAGGTGGAAACGGAGGAGGAGGAGCCAATAACGTAGGTGCTGGCGGAAACCCTGATGGAGGTAGGGCCCGCATTCCTCGGCGTGGGTAGCACCCGTGCCATCCCAGGGACCGAGTCGCTCCCAGCCTCCACGACATTCACCCAGTGTGCCGTCAGGGAAATGTAGCGTCCCTGGCCACAAGCACTTGTCCATGTGTCAGTCGTTAAGTGGACCTTCCCAGTAACTGCGTTGGTCAGGGCACGGGTGATGTTACGGGACACAAGGTGGTGTAATGCGGGGATGGCACACCGGGAAAAGTAGTGGCGGCTGGGGACCGCGTACCGAGGGACAGCTGCTGCCATCAGGCTGCGGAAGGACTCAGTGTCCACAAGCCTAAATGGCAGCATTTCGATGGCCAGTAATTTGGAAAGGTGTGAGGTTAGTGCTATGGCCTGTGGGTGGGTGGCTGGGTACTTTCTCTTGCGCTCAAATGCCTGGGGTAATGACATTTGGACGCTGCGCTGGGACAGGGAAGTGGATGTGGTCGCTGATGGTGCTTCAGATGGTACAGGTGCAGGGCGGGAGGTATGCGGGCCTGCGCCTTCGACAGGCGATTGGCCGGCACCGAAAACAGGGGAAGAGGAGGCAGTGGTGTGGCCTGCAGACACAGATGGGCGATCCAGGCGTTCCTCCCACTTACTACGGTGCTTGGATGCCATGTGTCGGATCATGCTGGTGGTGGTGAGGTTTCTAGTGTTCATGCCTCGGCTCATTCTGGTGTGGCACAGGTTGCAAACTACAATTCTTTTGTCGTCCGCACTTTCCTTAAAAAAACGCCATACCGCGGAACACCTACCCTTTGGCAAGGTAGATTTACGCAAGGGGGTGCTCCGTGGAACATTTGCGGGCCGGTTTGGTGCGGTCCGCCTTCTTTCTGTAGCCACACCACTGCCTCTTCCAGCCTGTTGCGGTGCTGCAGATGGCTCACCCTCAGGACTGCTGTCATCGCTCGGCTCTACACCTTCCCAGGTGGGGTCAGTCACCTCATCGTCCACCAAGTCCTCCTCCACTTCCTCACTCTGATCATCCTCCTCAAGTCTTGATCCCACCACATACTCAGTCATTGACAACTGTATAACATTCTCCTCAACAAGGTCTTGAGACGGAAATAGTGGTTGATTTAATGGCAACTGTGTCTCATCATCATCATCATCATCCACTACTTCCTTTGACCTTAAATGCCGTTCACATCTGTCATCTTCTTGTGATTGGGTAGCCTCTAGAGGTTGTGAATCAGGGCACAAGATGTCATGTTCCTCTGCAAGCGTGCTTGGAGAGAGGGTCAAATGAAGGATTGGTGATGAGACGAGCTCCTCACTATATCCCAGTGTGGGATCACTTCTTTGACCAGACCGTGTATGGTGGGAGGAAGGATGATCAGAGTGAGGATTATGTTGACCAGACTCTTGGCTACTGAGAGTGGACTTGGTGGAAGACAGGGTGGTGCTTAACCGACTGGAAGCAGTATCAGCTGTCATCCAACCGACCACCTGTTCGCAGTGGTCGGACCTCGAGAGTGATGTCCTGCGACGCCCTGTAAAATTACACATGAAGCTAGGTATGGTGGATGTCTTTCTTTCTTGTGCTCTGGCACCAGGCACAGTTTCTCCGCGTCCTGACCCGCGCCCTGAACTTTCAGGATCACGTCCACTTCCCCGTCCCTTTTTACCCGCCTTCTTCACCTTACACAGAATATGTGACTTTAATATTTGAGTTTGAAAACTTAACAGTATTTCTTCCTATTCTGCAACTGTGCAGAGTACACAGAATAGGCTGCTAAACGGCGGTGACACACACTGAATGGAATATGTGACTTTAATATTTGAGTTTGAAAACTTAACAGTATTTCTTACTATTCTGCAACTGTGCAGAGTACACAGAATAGGCTGCTAAACGGCGGTGACACACACTGAATGGAATATGTGACTTTAATATTTGAGTTTGAAAACTTAACAGTATTTCTTACTATTCTGCAACTGTGCAGAGTACACAGAATAGGCTGCTAAACGGCGGTGACACACACTGAATGGAATATGTGACTTTAATATTTGAGTTTGAAAACTTAACAGTATTTCTTACTATTCTGCAACTCTGCAGAGTACACAGAATAGGCTGCTAAACGGCGGTGACACACACTGAATGGAATATGTGACTTTAATATTTGAGTTTGAAAACTTAACAGTATTTCTTCCTATTCTGCAACTGTGCAGAGTACACAGAATAGGCTGCTAAACGGCGGTGACACACACTGAATGGAATATGTGACTTTAATATTTGAGTTTGAAAACTTAACAGTATTTCTTACTATTCTGCAACTGTGCAGAGTACACAGAATAGGCTGCTAAACGGCGGTGACACACACTGAATGGAATATGTGACTTTAATATTTGAGTTTGAAAACTTAACAGTATTTCTTACTATTCTGCAACTGTGCAGAGTACACAGAATAGGCTGCTAAACGGCGGTGACACACACTGAATGGAATATGTGACTTTAATATTTGAGTTTGAAAACTTAACAGTATTTCTTACTATTCTGCAACTCTGCAGAGTACACAGAATAGGCTGCTAAACGGCGGTGACACACACTGAATGGAATATGTGACTTTAATATTTGAGTTTGAAAACTTAACAGTATTTCTTCCTATTCTGCAACTGTGCAGAGTACACAGAATAGGCTGCTAAACGGCGGTGACACACACTGAATGGAATATGTGACTTTAATATTTGAGTTTGAAAACTTAACAGTATTTCTTACTATTCTGCAACTCTGCAGAGTACACAGAATAGGCTGCTAAACGGCGGTGACACACACTGAATGGAATATGTGACTTTAATATTTGAGTTTGAAAACTTAACAGTATTTCTTACTATTCTGCAACTGTGCAGAGTACACAGAATAGGCTGCTAAACGGCGGTGAAACACACTGAATGGAATATGTGACTTTAATATTTGAGTTTGAAAACTTAACAGTATTTCTTACTATTCTGCAACTGTGCAGAGTACACAGAATAGGCTGCTAAACGGCGGTGATACACACTGAATGGAATATGTGACTTTAATATTTGAGTTTGAAAACTTAACAGTATTTCTTACTATTCTGCAACTCTGCAGAGTACACAGAATAGGCTGCTAAACGGCGGTGATACACACTGAATGGAATATGTGACTTTAATATTTGAGTTTGAAAACTTAACAGTATTTCTTACTATTCTGCAACTCTGCAGAGTACACAGAATAGGCTGCTAAACGGCGGTGACACACACTGAATGGAATATGTGACTTTAATATTTGAGTTTGAAAACTTAACAGTATTTCTTACTATTCTGCAACTGTGCAGAGTACACAGAATAGGCTGCTAAACGGCGGTGAAACACACTGAATGGAATATGTGACTTTAATATTTGAGTTTGAAAACTTAACAGTATTTCTTACTATTCTGCAACTGTGCAGAGTACACAGAATAGGCTGCTAAACGGCGGTGATACACACTGAATGGAATATGTGACTTTAATATTTGAGTTTGAAAACTTAACAGTATTTCTTACTATTCTGCAACTGTGCAGAGTACACAGAATAGGCTGCTAAACGGCGGTGAAACACACTGAATGGAATATGTGACTTTAATATTTGAGTTTGAAAACTTAACAGTATTTCTTACTATTCTGCAACTGTGCAGAGTACACAGAATAGGCTGCTAAACGGCGGTGATACACACTGAATGGAATATGTGACTTTAATATTTGAGTTTGAAAACTTAACAGTATTTCTTACTATTCTGCAACTCTGCAGAGTACACAGAATAGGCTGCTAAATGGCGGTGACACACACGGAATGGAATATGTGACTTTAATATTTGAGTTTGAAAACTTAACAGTATTTCTTACTATTCTGCAACTCTGCACACTACACAGAATGTGCTGCTAAACTGCGGCGAAGCACACTGAATGGAATATGTGACTTTGATATTTTAGTTTGAAGACTTAACAGAATGTGCTCTAATCTGCAACTTTGCACACTAAACAGAATGTGCTCTAATCTGCAACTTTGCACACTAAACAGAATGTGCTCTAATCTGCAACTTTGCACACTAAACAGAATGTGCTCTAATCTGCAACTGTGCACACTAAACAGAATGTGCTCTAATCTGCAACTTTTCACACTAAACAGAATATTTTTTTTTTTTTTTTTTTTTTCCCCCCACACAAAATAACCTGCTGCCCCCACACACAGTAGTCCTAAAAAGGACTTTTGGTTCTTTTTTTTAACAATTTTGGTTTTTTTCCTCCCTACACTGCCTTTCCCTTCCTATCCTCAGCTCTCCCTGGCTAAGACTGAGCCGAACTCGATGGTCAGGTGCTATACAGCACCTGACCACGGGTTCTGGCCAGCCAATCAGTGTAATGCCAGCAGCCAACATGGCTGCTGGCATTACACCGATGTCAGAGCCTCCCTGCACGTTTATTGGCTGCGCAGCAGCCGCAAAACGTGCGGGGAGGAGACCCGAACATGGCGGGCGAGCACATGCGGTACTCGTACGAGTACCGCCATGTGCCGAGCAGAGCGATGCTCGAGCCGATCCGAGCATCGGCCGAGCATGCTCGCTCAACACTAATAAAGAGGAGACTATGCACCCTTACAGTAGTAGCAGAATTAACATGAGCCGTATTACTACAGAGCTTTATGCTTTAAGAGTTGTAAAACAAAGTTTGGGTTTTTGTTTTTGTTTTTTTATGCTTTTGAATTACAAAGAACCTCTGCCTTTTTTCTTTGATGTGGGTTTATTGTGAGGGGTATTATCTTGAAATTTATTATCATGATAGAAGCCAGAAATAAGAAAAGTAAACACTCTCACATTATATTTTCACTATCCTAAAGTACATCTCTTTTTTCACCTCCGCTTTTAGACTTTCTCAAGCTTTTATAATAATTTATGAACAAAGGTTCCTGATAATTTTTATAAAATAACAGAACAACACTCTGTATAGAACAGGGAGTAAGTAAACATTCTCTTGATATTGATAAAGTTTTAGAATTTCACATATTACACATTCCTTGTTGCACTGATAAATCAAGTATTTTATTTAACTTAGTTAATTTTATATATAATTCCATGTGAAAATCTAAACTTCAGAAAAAACATGAATGTTATTAAACCATTTCATAATGGGAAATATGCCCTAAAAATAAGTAGCGCTCTTCCTAGTAAAGCACTTTTGTCCTGGTAAAACACTAAATAAATTTGTTAAACAGCCTAGATAATGGGATATATCCTTCATACAGAATTGTAATATTTTTATTTTCTTTTTATAGCATTTTACTTCTTTCATAGTGCTGTTCTACTGCAAGTTGTAATTGGTTTATAATCTAATAAAGAGAATTGCCTAAAAGAGAAGCATTCAGACTAAGAAAGTCTATTGTCTATTATGGCAAGGTATGTGCTTAAGGCTCAGTAAAATGAAAATGCTCCAAAATTTGTAACTTAACCTCACTGTGAGCAGTGATAGCGATACAGTGCAATGGTTGATTATCAAGCTCTGGTTGTAGGCTGGTGGCAGACAGCAGAGTTGGTCATTTAGCAGACTGAGGTTGTTGGCAGGTAGCAGGCAGTATCAGGGGTCATTTAACAGACTGAGGCTGTATATAAGGCAAGGACAAGACATGAGGCAGATAGAAGCAGTTCTCAGTCAAGACAAGGAGATTACATGAGTACATGATGCAAGACTGAGGAACACACATTAGAAGTACTTTGCGCTCACAGTGAAGTAGGTCTTCAGCAAACTCAAATAGGCCATGAAGGCATACTCAGGTTTGGAGGCAGAATTGCAGGTTGGTGCAGCACAGAACTTCCTGGAATGGCTTATTATAACAGATTCAAACAGAGTTTCTGAATGCATACACAGAGAACTCTGTACCTCATAGTGAAGTGGCTGAAGCAATATGTGGGGATAGAGAGAGGGACCACTTTCTCTTTTTCTTTCCTAATTCTATCATTGTATGATAGAAAACAGAGAGAGCATATACATATTGCTATATTTGAAATAATTGAAATTACTATGATAAAGGGGTGTAACCTTCTCCCTTTTTCTCTAACAAATAACCATGATAAAGGAGGTTTCTGGATTACATAGTGGGAAGTTACAAAAGGGATGGAGAAGCAATTTCAGCTTGAAAATAACATATAGTATATGCTCCATTGTTAGTTGATAGTCTTAATTCTGACAGAGGGGCCTATGAATGTGGAAATTCTAAATTTTTAACATAAACACACATTACAGATAAATTGGGCCTGTACAGACCAAGGGCCACAGATGAAGGGTTCCAGATTAGGAGCTGTATGAACTGTAGCTCTAGTTTACAGTAGTTACATGTATGGGAAATCCAGTTTGTTGGCCAAACAATGCAACATTTGTAGACAAGATGCTGAGATAACCTTAATGGATTCAAGTGATGTAGTATGTCTTGTCATTTTTCTGCTAATCATAATAATGACCCCAGCAGATTAACCTTTACCCCCATTGAAATAAAAAAAATGATCATTGTTCTTTAGACTTGACATCATGTCCTCAAAAGGCCTCAATATGTGTTTGAATTGTTGCATATGAATTCAGGGGTTGAGCATGTATGCATGTGTATTTATGCTGATGGAGAGTGTGTAGACATATATGCTAGTTTTTTCTTTATCATGATCATTTTTCTATATCTGGGAAGGGGTTTCAGGGCAGAAGCTACTGTGGGAATAGGATACAAACATATGCACATACATAGGCTAACGCAGTTATCATGGAGGTAAATGAGAACATACGTGTAGATTACAATGACTGCAAATATATATTAGTAAGGCAATGGATAATGGAGGTACATAGTATTAAATATGAACAGAGCTTTACAAACACAATTTGCATAACTGAGGACATATGAAATGTAGATATGATTGCATGAATGTGTTATTAGAATGATTTGATGCAAAAAGATGCATGGTTAGAGAACAGGGATTTTGTCTATATGAATGAACAAGTGGTAAGCATTTGCTTGTGTGTCTGAGTCTGTGTACACATGAAAATATGTTTCAATTTACAAACTGAGCCAAATAATTGTGTATTTTAATTTAATTTAATTATTGTAAAATCCCCACCATTTCACTAACCCCAAGACCTTTCCCTGCAGGGAAGGGGGTGTTAGACTCAGTATATATGGTTCTATGGCTACTAATGCAGTGGGTGAAGCCAGTGTGATTCTGTGGATACCAGTGCAGTGGGGGAGGCAGTATGTTTGGTTCCATGGCTACCATGGGACAAGGCTAGTACTCAGTATATGTGATTAAATTGTAGTGGGGAACAATGTGAGCCTCTCCAGTTGCTGTCAGAGTATGTCTACCTTGATGGCAATTATGGAAGTTGTAGTCTGACAACAGTGGGTGGGCCACAAATTGTCTATGGGTATCAGTGCACTGAGACAAGGCTGGTAAGCTAGTATGTGTGGATCTATGGCTACCATAAAACAATGCTGGAGGGGTCTGATTGTGTGGTTTTATGGCTACTGTGTGACAAAGCTGGAGGGTTAGTATATATGGTTCTATTCATGCTTGTGGGGCAAGCCTGGGGATTGGTATGTGTGATTTTGTGGCTAACAGTGCAGGAGACATGGCTGAGGGTCAGTTTGGTTGAACTGCCACTATTGCAATGGAACAAGCAGGGGATAGTATATACATGGCCGAAGAAGGCACTTTTCACAGGAATTCCCATGGAAGGCAAAAATGCCCTTTTCTACCCTTTTTCTTTTTGGTAGCAAAGAGAAAAACAGCATTTCACACAGTGTGGGAAAAAATTCCCTTGAAAGTGATGTTTTTCGCTTTTTTTCCTTCTTCGTCATTGCATGGAAATCTGTGATAATAATGGATTTTGTACATTCCTCATGTACACCTGCCATGCTGGTATAAAAGGGTTGTCAGGTTGTAAGACTGTGCTTGGGGGAGAGAGAGAAAGCAGTAGCTTTCATTTTATTTTGTTACTTATGTAGTTTGATTGGGGGTAGTGGTAGAGAAGGGAGATGGGACTCTTTTAATTTTTTTTTATTTTTAAAGATATATGCATGTCCATATTAATGCTTATCTTTAACCCTGTGAGTGCCAGAGGAGTACGGAATGCATTGCTTTGCAATGAGTTACATGCTCCTCTGGCAATCAAAGGGTTACGTTCTTGAAACTTTTCAAAAGACTATTAATATAGGAGATTTTGTTTATAATGGTGGGAGAGGAAGGTAAAATAATTAATGTGTTCATACTACAGCCTATCCCTACCCCATTTTAACCCTCAGAGTATGTTTTTTCCTTCATGGCTGCTTATGGGTATTTCATATGTAGACTTTAATCTTTTATTGTAATTCCAAACCATATATTGTAATTGTGTATGAGTTTATGGTTATGTACCTATGGATAGTTATAATGCATATATTTACATTATTTGTTACATATTTACTGAGTATAGAAAGTGATGCCTGTTAAGTACAGTATATATAGATAGCTGTGTGAAAATGCAAAGGTGCATATGTATGTGTGTTTGTATGTGTATATGTAATGTATGTAACTGTGAAAAAGTATGTGTGTTATGTATACGTGTAAGTGTGTAAGAATGTGAGTTTTGTTTGTGTAGATACATAGATGTAAACATAGAAGTTTGCTCTCCTTTTTATCATTATATTGATATTATTGCAATTTAGTTGGGGGTGGGGTGCAATTGACAAGGATCTAAGATGCCTTCATCAAACCTCCAAAGATTTTTGTTTTTGTAGCAGTGGAGAGTATTACTAGATAAAGGAGAAATTGTTTACATTGCGTAGGAAACAATATGGTTTTATATATTGTATGTAGTTGTGGGCACTACATCTAGCCTCAACCACAACTATGCTTAAAAATAGGCTATAGACAATTACATTACTAGAGGATGAGTTGACAGATCTTTCTAGAGGAATGGCTGTTAGGAAAATATCATCTGTAAAAAAAAATGTAGATGTTTCATTGGATAAGGAGATTAGCTGACAGATGGCTTGGGCAAGGCAGAAACATTACCTATAGGTTAATAAACCACATACAAAGTTGGTGCACTTATTAGAACCTAGAAGGCAGATGAGTGAAATAAATATTTAGTTTAATCCTTTGAGTGCCAGAGTTGTATGCAGTACATTGTATTGCAATGCATTCCATACCCCTCTGGCACTCAAAAAGTTAAAAAAAGGTATAATCTCAAATATCCAAGATATTATAAAATGTTTTAAATCATATTATCAGGGACTTTTCAGAAAAACTGGAACCCTTCATAGAAAAATGTAACATTTATTTTATAAATCAACAAGGCAAATAATTTTTAAATAAACCCATCACTGCTGAGGAAATAAAATCTGTTACCAATAAGAGCCCTGGCTTAGATGGCTTTTATAATTTTATTATACAATATTTAGAGAGATATTAGCTCCTTTCTTAAGACTTTTTTTTATACTTTACACTCTGACTCTTTATCTGAGAAAACTGACTTATAGTTTATTTCAATTATTGAAAAGCCAGGAAAGGACACTGAAGAAGTAACAAATTATCAGCCCATAAGCTTCTTAAATTGTGACATAAAAATTCTTGAAAGGTTACTGGCTGTACAACTTGGATATATTCTATCTGGATTGATACACAAAGACCAAAATGTTGAAGTTTTGAACATCACATAATATTAGGCAAATCTTGTATTGGATATTTGTCATAGGGGAAAAAATTTGAAAACATTATGATCTTATTCTCAGTCATTAACAATCCACTCCCTATTATCTGATCCGTAGATACTAACCTAGCGGTGCTGGTTTTCAGTTTCCCATTATACTTCCCAGCACATTTACAGATTTTGGGAACCCTAATTGCCCTATCTTTCCCGCCATCTTAATTTCCTTTTATTTCCCTTGGCTTCTCCTCACCTCTTATCTTCCCTTAATACCATATCTCTTCTTTCTTCATCACTTCAGTCCCTCTCAGTCTTACTTCTTATTGGAGTTGTAACATTATTGCATTTTAATGCCTGTGATCCTTACTGTCTAGCTAATTGGTTGATTTATTTGCATAAGGATTGATGTAATATGTTCTCTGTCGAAAGTGATATAACCATGATTTGTTCAATCTCTTTCTTTTATATACTCTCCAAATAAATAAAAAAACAAACTTTTTTGAGAGAGAAATTAAATAGGATTCTGTGATGCCAGGTAAAGTGGGAATATACTGTATTTTTTTTCAAATAAAAGTTACTGAACCAATAAAAAGATGTCATTCAAATATAACATTGTGTTTAATTAATGTAATGAGGTCTTATACCAAAGTTTTCCAATAGCTGACATACTTAAGTCAATTTAAATGAATTAAATGCTTTGGTTTCTTTTGCAAGTTCTACAACTTTAATTCAAAGGTTGTGATTTGATTGCTTATGTCTTCATTCAAGGATAAATAGAATTTCAGTGTTTGCTTATTAAAATGACAGTGGGATATGCTTACATTATTGTATTAATTTTATTGTCAGTCAGTTGTAATTGTTCAGTTTAATGAGCATTTTTATATCTTAATCATTATTATGGAATGTATTTGTATAATCAAAGATTACATTAAATCAAATCATTGTTTGTTACATTTATAGTGGATGAGTTGTTATAAAAAAATGTTTTATTTCCTTTGGTAATAAATGTCAGCCTAAAACTATCTATATAAGGAAATGTCACCCTTCTTGTCAATAAAACATGTGCATTATTAAAATATCATAATGTGTGGCATTATTTGAAATGATTGAATAGGAGAGATGTTAATGTGATGGACTTTTACATGTTCATTTTCTGAGTTTTCAAAAGTAAAAGATAATAAATCCTCACTTCTTTTTTCTCTTCTGACATGTTTTTTTAATTTATTCCAATTTGTCATAGATAAAAATAAACTAGTACCATTGATAAATATTAATGATTGAAATGTGTACTATAAAAAGAAACTAAAATTATACTTTTTCTTAAACATTCCAATGTTTCTTGCGTTTCAAAGGTGAATTGGAGAGCAATATCTTTCCAAATGTACTTTTTATTCTCTGAAAATTGACATAATATTAAACATAATATGAAAACAGGCATTGGAGTATAAAACTTTTCTTACAACATATTATTTTATAAGCCTTCATTTCATCTGTCATAAGAAGGTTGATGTTGTGATCAATACAAAAATCAACTCAACTTTTAACACCAACCTTGAGCCTTTTGACTTTAATGTAACCCACCTTAATAGTGATTAATGATTCATACTTGTAGTCAAAGAGAAAATTTTTTTTTAAAAAGAAAGCTTGACCTTTTAATGCCCCCTTGGTGAACCAATCAGCGTTCTTATAATTCAAACTTAAATGCATGGAGCTAATCCTATAGCTGTGTACTATAATTTAGTATGTTGTCAAATTGCACAGATGATAAACTGTACAGAAATAACTTTTTAAAAAAGTCTTAACAAATACGAAATCTATCAGAAAAGTTAGAGTATCAGATGAAGAATGAACACACAGTGTAACTTCATTTAAATTTAAATTTTGTCACATAATTGAGTTTTACCTAAACAATATTGCTTTTTTCTCCTGCACACCAAATGCTTTAAAAAATCCAGCTCATTTTAATAGAAGAGACACTAGCAAGGGTAACAACTACAGCTTTCTCCTTGTATATCAAAATAGTTGCAACAATGAAAGTAAGATGTGTGTGTTACCAAACTATGGATCAGATAGTTTTCTTATAATAATATTTTGAAGTACTGTTAATAAGTTCTTGCAAAAATATACCATAATTGATATATTTATTGTTCAAAAAGAAATCCCAAATTTACTATTACTTTTCTTTATTTTTGCTAATCATTACATACACTCTTCCATCATCTCATTTTATTTTTGAATGTACTAGTTTAAAAGCCCATTTACATGGGCCACAGTGCCACCCAGCAGCCTCGACTGGTGCCCGGAGCCTCTCTGCTCACTGCCCGTGCTGCAGTCATGCACAGTATAGACTGCGGATGATACGGAGCGACCCGTATTCCTCTCTGCGCACCTTCCTGGGACCAAAGCTCTCTATTGTGCATGACTGCAGAGTGCACAGTCTCTACTGCGCATGACGGCTTCTAACAAACATCTTAGCGAATTATTATAGTTTATGCATGTATTCCTGGATGTATGAATGTACATATTACGTACATAGGTGATGGAGTCATTATATAGAACTCAGCTTGGTACATAATACATTAGTTGGATGACTGATAGAATAAATGATAATATGTTCAAGTTGTCATTTCAAATGAAACATAAGTTTTAAGGATACTATGGGCACAATTATCAAAACATTGTTGTAACTTCAATTATTGGTAATGAGTCTGAAAACAGTTGTTACCCCAGGATCAGCCAAATCTCAAATATTTTACCTTTTGCATTCAGTTCCACTGTCTCCTTCAAGACAACATGCAGTCTTAAAAGTTAGCATGGTTTAATCTATCATCGTAGATCGTATTTTTTTTCTGATTTCCTTAATTTTTTACTGATAAAGAATGGTCTAAACTTAGAAAACATTCCAAAGTGTGTAAGAGGCTCTGAGGATGAACAAATGCTCTATGGCCATGCTATAGCTAGTCATCACTCAAAAGCATAAAATTTTAGCTCTCTAGTGCCACTACATTAGGGAAATTGCCGTATACATATTAGACTAATCCTAAACAAAAGGGCAGCACAGTTCCCAAATGGCATGCAAGTCCCCAATGCTCAGGAAACGCCAGTTAACAACAGACATACTTTTTGGGCTTTTTGGGCCCTATGAAAGAGGAGCAGCTGATTTTCCTAGTGAATGAGAGCAAGGTCTCCATATCTGGATTATCCATCATTCTTAGAGAGTCCCTCTCAGAGTATTCATACAACATAGCAAAGGTTGGGAGAGGCCTTGAGGCATTCACACACTTAGGTATATGTGCTAAACTTAGAGAAGACAGTTTCAAGTAGTATTAGCAGATTGTAACGGAAAGTAGTAATATGGTATTAACTACTAAAAAACAGTCTTTATCTCTTTGAAAATCTGTAATTTTAAGACAAAAGATTGATAACATTTCTGAATTTAAAATGTCTTTTAAAGGCAGTATTCATCAAGTTCATCTTGCCACAGTTTTTAATATTTATGCTTCTATATGCTTCCTAAAATACACACATTCCTGGAAGACCAATGATTCCTGAAACTGGCACACTCACAAACAACATCTCTGGCTGGTTGATTATTCTTAAACCATTGGTAAAAAAAATACCCAGTTACTTACAGGACATGCCAGGTGTCACAACTATCAGCAGCAGTAGTACTCCTAAAAGTTCCCAGGGCTCTGGGGTACATACTAGAAGTGCTGTTGATGTATCAGAGAGTGTGCCAAGTTTTTCTGATCCTGCTACATAAGAGTATGACTGAGTTTGTTTTTGGAGATGACAAGAGTCATAGAGCGCCCCCACAAACCTCCACTCACACCACCACTTCCACAAGCGATGTCGTTAAAGTAACAAAGTTACACAGTTCTTTCACTGTGTACTGCCATCCCGCACTTACTGAGTTCATAGAAAGAAGTCTAAACCTGCACAAAAATAATGCAAAAATACATCTGTGGAATTGTAAGCTTGCCAAAATGTTGGCAGTTGACATACTTCCCTTTTCATTTGTTGAAAGGCAAAGATGCAGCACATGTCACGTTGTATTGTTAACCCCTTGAGGAACAGGAGGTGTATAAGCATTACATACACCCCTGGTCCTCAAGCGGTTAAGAGGGTTTTGGCTAGTACTTGATTTTAAAATAGATATACAATGGGATGTTGTTACTCTCTTACAAAATTAGCTCCAAAGTACAGTAAATACCATTTGTCAGAGCATGATCACTGTTGGATTAGCACACCTTTTGGTCTGTGAAGTTTGAAGATAACTGTAAAAAGATTTTTCACCGTGTTTATTAGAATGCAATGACATTCTATAACATTTTTAAAGGGACACTATTTGGCTACAAATTTGCAAGTCCTTTGCAACATAACGGTTAATGAGGAAATGTTCTGCAATGATGAATAAGTCACAGAGGAGCAGGACACTGACAGTAACAACTTTACATTTACTCTTAGAGTGCCAGAGGGGTCCTCTGCGTACCTCTCTGGCACTCAGAGGGTTAAGGCACAGATGGAGACATGCTTTATTATTGAAATATCGCCTCTATTTGCAGCCTTTAAGCGTGCAAAATCAGAATGTCTCCCTTTTGATTGGGGCAATATTTTGATGTCGCACTGCTCAACCCAGCAACATTTTTTATGCGCTATTTTATTGGTCCCTCATAGATGCGATATTTAAATAGTGAACCCTCAAATGTAATTACACTCTCCATCACTGTGAACTAAATTAGCTAACACTGGAATTTAGACGTGCCCTTCACCTTTCTTGCTTAATATACAACCACTTCTCTGGAAAACTACCAGACTACCTGAGCAGTATGCTCGTTCCTGCTCTCCATACTAACTATAACCTCAACTCCACTGCTAACAACTTACTGAGTATACCACACTGCAAGAAAGAAGCCAGTTGATCTGCCTTTTCCATCAGAGCTCTAAAAGTCTGGAATAACCTGCTCAAAAAAATTAGATCTTCTTCCAGTAAAATCCTAAAAAAGAACTGTTTCTTTAAACTGCTTATTTAAACAATATGTAACTGTATATATGTTTTTACCATGTATGTATGTTTGTGTATGTGTATTATCTTGTTTCTCTTTATGTGTAAATAAATAAAAATTCTTTACTGTAAACTCTCCAGGACATAGCTGAAAATTAGAGAAATCTCAATGTATTCTTCCTGGTAAAACATTTTCTAAATAAAATAAATAAATTGTCTGGTCGCTCTGTATAACTGAATTATTCAAGTTCTCAGCTTTGTTGTATGTCTGTTTTGTTACTAGTTCAATAATGTCTTTTTTAAGGACTGTTGCCCCAAAACTCTCTGTAATCGATATTCTAGGGGCGGGATTCTATTACAGGTGCTAATTTTGGCCTCAATCCAAATGTTGGAGATGTCTGTGTTTTCTGCCTACGGTATTTTTTCCAGCACAGTAAGCTATTCAAATACCTGTGCTGTCAAAAAATACCAGCAAAAAAAGAACCGTCGTGACTTAAAGTTAAGAGGTGTTCCATTTAAAATTATGAAAACACCGTAAATTGCAATTCAAATGTCTGGGTTAGCCAAGAACAGGAGATGAGGGACTCAAGTTATCGCAGGAAAGTTAACACATTTTTTTTTTAACTTGAGTCCCTTATCAACTGTTTAAACAGT
The DNA here is from genome assembly GCA_037306005.1 of Rhinophrynus dorsalis. Lineage (NCBI taxonomy): Eukaryota > Metazoa > Chordata > Amphibia > Anura > Rhinophrynidae > Rhinophrynus > Rhinophrynus dorsalis. The sequence goes on from CM074718.1 coordinate 581,269,155, forward strand.
ACATCCAAAGTATAAAAAATGCGTCAAATGTTAGTAGAATTAAACCTATGAGAGCCAGTGGAGTATAATTACCCTGTCAGTATTCATAGGGTTAACCCAACTAAGTTCAAAAAACATACAAGTAACAGTTACCATTAATCCTGATGTCCAGCGGAGTCCTCAGCTTCCTGGTCATCTTCTGTCCTTCTTTGCTATCTTCTGTCTTCTATCTTCTTCTGTAAAATACAAAAAAAAGTTTCAGTTTAAAGCATACATTCTTTAAGCCACTGAGTGCCAGATGGGTATGCAACACATTGCAAAGCAATTCATTGCATACCTCTCTGGTGCTCAAAGGGTTAAAGTACATAGTGTGTGAGGCCGCTGAGGCGGCAGCGGAGACAGAATGCTGCTCCTCTTCTTTTCATGAGCTGATGCCTGTTCTGATATGAGGGAATTAGTATTGAGGCTGCCCTTATATATGGGCAACCTCACTTCTAATTCTCTCACAGCCATTGGCTGGGATATGCTGACACACCTCCCAACCAATCAGTTTAAAGCACAGCTGCTCAAAACTGATTGGCTGGGAGACTTCGAAGTAGGAATCAGGATCCCTCTTTATATTCCCCCCTATCATGGATTATCTATCCAGAAGGATAGATGATCCATGGGGCGACAAGGAAGGCATTTTCTGCCTTCCTTAATACTGGAGTGTCTGTACTAGCCACTCCAGTACAAGCGTTTGATGTGAACCCTGCCACCGGGTTCATTCCTAGAAAGCACAGTGCTGCGCTTTCACTAATGAATCAATCACCCGGGTCAGAAAATGTTGAATTTAAATGGTGAAAGAAAGTCATGGGAGCACTATAAGTTGAATTTTAAAGGTGGGGGGTTTTAAAATATCGAACATGAACAATAATTGTGGAATTAAAATGGTGAAAGAAAATACATTATGTCAAATTTCAAAGGGGGGTTAATATGTTGAAGGGGGGCACTCTATGTTGGATTAAAATAATGTGGGGGTCTTTCTTTCTTCAAACGTATGCCTATTTCCTTGGTCTTTGACATTTTGCTCATTTTTTTGGGCAGTAGCTTCTGTCAGACAGCACCAGTTTTGTTAGTTCATAGAAATGTGCTACCTAAGCCAGTTTTGTTTTACCGGTAAAACACATTTGCAAAATACATGTTGCTTGTTTTTACTGTAGTGCCGATTTTAGCGAGGGTAATAGAATCGAGCCCAAGTAGTTTCACAACTAGTGCAGAAGTAACATGCTTTTTTCTTAATCCAATTGTATACATTTATATATCCTAAGTATCGGTTCTCACTCCGACCATTCACTTAGCTTATATAAATGTTTCTGCACTGAAAAAACATAAAGCTCTGTGTTTCCTTACACAGTTTTGTGTCATCAACAAAGATTGAGACACTGCTTTCAATAACTATTTTAATATCATTAGTAAGTTATAAAGTTAAAAAACATTGGGCCCAGGATTAGGGGTGGACGAGAGGTTCCGTTGTGTTCCCAAGAAAAAAATCTGCAAAACCATGTGGTTGTCTGCTTTTTTGCAGGAAAATCCACTTTGAATAAAGCTGAAGTGAAACACAATACAAACAGCTACAGAGTGAGAGGGGTGCTAGGCTGTTGTACTGTGAGTTAATACCAAACTTGAGACAGGAGAGGCTCATAGTGACTGGTATCACAATGAGCAAGCTTAATAATAATAATAATAATAATAATAATAATAATAAAAGGAGGACTTGGAAGGACCATTAGTTGTCCAGTAAGTCTGAGGAGGAAGAAGTGACAACTACCCCAGACCCAGTGATGGCCAATCCCCCTGCATCACCCCTAGGGATCTTGGGGAAAATTGTGTCATGGGAGGAAGAAGAGGGTAGTTGTGTTAGAAGGACAGGTCAGCTGCCTGTGCCTACACCATGCTGCACCTGCTGCCAGTGATGCTCCAGCTGCCAGTGTGTATTGTGATTCTCTGGAGAGGGGGGAGTAAGAGATGATGCCAAGTGTGACACCAGGGGACCCTTGCCATCCCCAAGCAGTCCCACCACTAGTACTACTACTACTAAGAAGATCCAGCAGCTTGTACAGTCTCAGAGTGTTAGGAAAGTGGGAGGGGTTAATCATACTACTAGTGAGCAGGAAGAATCAGGGAATGAAGTTTAAGTGCTTGATGTTAGTAGTAATAGTGATGGTGAAGCAGCTGGTGGAACTAGCATTAGGAGACTGGTAGGGGAAGTAATGCAGAGCTTCCTGCTGTTTAAATAGCTCAGCATCAATAGTAAGAGAAGCAGTTGCAAATTCTGCAATTACACAGTGGCATTTGGCAATGGCCACTGGCCAACACAACACGACCTGCTGGCACTAGGCCAGCATGGCTTTTTTCCCTCAGGGCTTGTTCTTTAAAAAAAAAACAAAGAAAAAAACAGAGGCCAATACACAAAAAAAATGTTTGGGGGCTTGTTTCTAACAAGTCTAAATCATACAAATCAACGTTTCCTCAGGGCCTGTGCCTCTAATTAATCTAAGTCCTAAAATTAAATGTTTTCTTGGGGCTTCAGCCTCTAACAACAAAACTACAAATCATCAGACTGTCCCAGTAGTATCTTACATCAGAGGGTCCCTGTCTCTGTCATGTTATGTACCAATATCTTATTTTATTTCATTTTACTTTTATTTATTTTTTATTAACTGTCCCTCAAATACCAGTCAACATGCCCCCACACAAAAAAATCCCAGTTTAACTTATTCTTTCCCCAGACTCCACCCACCAACACAGACAGCCTCCTCAAAACCCTTTTATAATATGTATTTTTTTCATTGCATTTATTTTTTATTTTTAAATAATTATCCCCCAATCCCAGTCAACAAAACCCCTGTTCAACTGATTGTTTCCCCACACTCCACCAACACAGGTACCTTCATACCCCTTTTGTATTATGCTTTTGGGAAATAAAATGGCATTTGCTATGAATTGTGTGTAAATTCAATTTTCCCATTGATTTCAAAGCAATGAGCTAGATGAAAAAAAGAACTTTTCGCTGGAAATTTTCCATCAAGCTGGAAGTGCCATTATTTTTTGGTTTGAGGTGAAAATTTTCACACATCCCTACCTAGGACGGGCAAAAAGTTAAATGTTTCCGTTTTTCATAATATCTGCTTTTTCTATGGCCATGAGAATTGTCACTGCAATACTTCTGCTGCTGAGTGCTATAGTATCGAAATTCACATGCACTGAAAAAAGTAAAAAAAAAAAATTACATTTTACAGTCATTCCCATGAAAGTCAAGAGAAGTCCAAAGTATGTTTGAAAGTATGAAAAAGTTTGCCTCAAACTGAAATATGAGATAATGGCACTTCCAGCTTGGCAATTAATTTCCTGAGAAAAGTGCCAATTTTTTTACTTTTTTTTTGTCTAGCTCATTCCACTGAAATCAACGGGAACATTGAATTTACACACAACACACAGCAAATAATATTTTATTTCCCAAAGTCATAGTATAAAAGGGGCATAAGGGTGTCTGTTTTGGTGGGGTGTGGAGAAAGAATCAGTTGAACAGGGAATTTTTTTGGGGGGTTTGTTTACTTGGATTGGGGGCAGTTAAAATATATCCTAAATAAATCCTAAATACAATTAAAAAACCTCATAAGACATGGTATAAAAGGGGTCTGAGGAGGGTGCCTGTGTTGAACAAGGAATTTGTTTTGGGGGGTTTCTTGACTGGTATCAGGGTGACAGTTAATACAAAAATAAATAAAATAAGAAATTTGTTTGTAAAGGGATAAAGACAGGATCCCCCTGACATAAGCTGCCAGTGGGGTGGACTGATACTTGACTTGATAGAGTATTTTGTAGACGATGATTTGTTAGATTTGTTGTTATTAGAAAAATTGATTTGTAGAACTTAGACTTATTAGAATCAAAAGCCCTCATGAAACATTGATTTGTAGGACTTAGACTTATTAGAGGCACAAGTCCTGATGAAACACTAATTTGTAGGACTTTTGCTTGTTTGAAACAACCCCCCCCCCCCCCCCCCGATTTTTGTTTTTGTAAGACCATTTTTTTTATTATTTGTTTTGTATTTTTTTTTAAGCATAAGCCCTAAGGAAAAAAAATGCCCTACTGGCCTAGTACCAGCAGGTCATGTTGGCCAGTTGTTAAATGTCCTCCTGAGTCCATAATTGTGGAATTTGTAACTGCTGTTCTTGCTGCTGAACTGTTTAAGCAACAGGATGATTAGGGATCAACAATAGAAGTAACATGGTGGATAGGGATGGATGAACATTTTTGCCTAAAACTGAAATCAGCAAAAAATGGCACTTTCCACTTGGCAAAAAATTGCAGTTTTTCCTGCTTTATCTCATTGCATTGAAAACAATGGGTACAAAATTTTTTCTCCACCTCACAAAAGTTTTCTGCATCCATATAAAAGGCTGTCAGGCTCTCACAGCATGCCATTCTGTGTATGTATCACGGTCCCCGTGATTCCCTGTCAATCTTTGCTGTTGTTACCTGTGCATTGGAGGAGACTGATTGGCCCGCCCAGGATGTTCCTTTATATACTGGATTTTGGGCACTTGTCAGTTGCCCTTTCGTGGTGTTCCTGAGCCTGCGCCTTGTTGCTGTGTTTCTGCTTTCCGGTGTACAGACCCGGCTAGTCTGGCCTCTCCACTGTCCCTGCTCCGTGATTAACCCGGCTCGGGCTGACGTTCCTGCTCCGTATTGACCCGGCTCTGGCTGACGTTCCTGCTCCGTGATTGACCCGGCTCTGGCTGACGTTCCTGCTCCGTGATTGACCCGGCTCTGGCTGACGTTCCTGCTCTGAGTACTGACCCGGTTCCGGCTGAAGTCCTGCTCCGTGATCATTCCTGAGTTCCAGTGTGATTCTAGTCACCGTCTGGCGACATTCTGAACTGTGTTTGTGTTGATCTGGTTAATCCTCTCTCTGCCTACTGAGCTGTTGCCTGAGCCTGCCCTTAGCGCTGCTGAGCTGTAGTCCTCCCTACCAAACCTGCATTAACCCTTGCTGTGCCGGTTGCCTCCGTTATCTGAGCCTGTTCACTTACACTTGCCAAGCCTGTGTGTTCAGTTTGAGCCAGTTAACACTTACTGAGCCTGTGCATTATCGACCTAGCCTACCTATTTCACACTAGCAGAGTTGTTGTCCTCTCCTGCGCTTTTGCAGCGCCGCGACCACGCCAGTTGGCGTTGGTACCTCCTTGGCTCTTGCAGTGTGTGCTCTGCATGACACCGGAAGGGTGTCCCGGCTCTGGTCATCAAGTGCTCTATGTGTTAATGCACCTGCCGTATTACCATCTACTTTGGCTCATTATCACTTGTGCAGTGATTGCTCCGTTCTGACACCCAAGGGGTGTTTAGGGCTCTCGTTCCGTTGGCACATGCAGGGTTACATCCGTGAGAGTATTGAGGGCGACTCAGGTTCTGGTCCATTTGCTCCTGCAGTGGCTCTACTCCTGATTATCCCACTGAGGTGGTATAGGCTCAGCTCTGGGCAGTCGTTGGCCGTTTGGGCATTCATGTGCAAAGGTATCTGAGAGTGATTAGTTCAGTCACACAATACACCCTACTCTGCACCATCTAGAGACTGGTATCTATTTCTGGGTGTTGGCCAATCAGTTTACTAACCAGCCTATTTCTCCACATTTAACCCTGTATATTTGCTTTCCTTAAGCTGTATCTACACGCTATATTTATTTGGGCCTGTATCTCACCCTTACCATTCTTGGCCTCCAGGGGCGCTGTTCATTCATATTTATTTCAATAAAACTGTGTTTTTACTCAAACAGTGTCTGAGTGACAGAAAACCGTAACAGTATGTGAGAGGAGAGAGCAGCATGTTTTTGAGCTAAGGAAGATAGGCAAATAAAGCTGAATTGAAGCTTAGTTTTAGGGAGTCATTTAGGTAGGACATTTTGTGTCTCTAGTAGGGGAGTCTGGGGGCACAATGAGGAGAAGAGAGGAAGGAGGTTGACCGAAAATACCCCAAAATTTTGTGTGACTGACTGGCAAGACACAGACAGCTGGGGTCCAAATTGCTTGCTGATTTTACTTTTATTGTCTCTGTGCTGGGGAAGTCTGGGGAAAGATGTTGTTGATTTTGTATTCTAGTTATATATATATATATATATATATATATATATATATATATATATATATATATATATATATATTAAAAAAATAAATAAAAAATAAAAAAACAAATAATTAAACAAATAAATATATTAGACATCTGACTGGGAGCTCTGTGACTGAGGCAGACTTGATAGAGAGCAGACAACATTGAGAATTTTGTTGAGGGCCAAGGCAAGACATCACACTCCATCAGTTGTGTACTGTAGAGAGTAAAAACACACTCAGTAGTTGAGTAATGTCTAGCAAATGCACAAGCGAGAGGGGGGAAGGTGGAGGAAGTGCAGGGGCGTGAGAGTAAAAAAATTGACTGCAGCAATCGTTGCTGCAGCATGTACAACAAATGATGATGATCCCTCTCCTCCCAGGGTAGATGCAGCTTGTCAAGGTCCCACCAATCACAACATGTCAGTCCCCTACCACCACTACCATACACATCTGCCACATTACAACTACATAAACAAAGCTTTGAGAAAGCCGTTATTCTGGGGAAACGCGCATCAGGTCATGGTTTGGGACAAATTTTGTTCAATATAGCCATAATTGTTTTTTATTTTCCAGTTGCTGCATACTGATAATTGTGACCATAAGTCCTTATGACATCTCATAGTAGATAATAGTTATTATAGTTATTAGAATAAGATCCGTGTGTTCCGGAGCGATACAAACAAACTCTCTGCTGATTAGCAGTATACAGTTTGTATTGTGGGTAACTACCAGAGCACCGGATGAATTAGGAGATAGCGATAGCCGAGTTAGATTGCTGTTTGAACCATATTTGGCACTAACCTGTGTAAATCCATCATTCACCTGCTGATTGAATATGTGAGATTTCACATTGGAGAGGGACTATTGAATCTCTCTTAGTGTGGGGTACACTTGAAACCAATACGTGTGTGAGAGATACTAAGGCCCCTTTGTGATGGAGAGATCGCTTCTCTAATTCTGTATAGAGTCAATTGTTCTTGTAAATTATCCTGAGTAAATTGACAACTACTCCAGTTGTAAATACGGAGCTGTTTTTGTAAACGTACTGGATGTTTACCTGCTAATCATCCACTTACGTATCTTTGTGTCACAATTAGGTCTCCTTATCTAAGGGAAATATTCAGTGGTCATTAATTCAGGTTTTGTGGTAACAAGACTTGAATGGGACTAGTATGCAGTGGATATTTGCTTCACAATCACTCAGTTATGGGTCATGTTGCACTGATATTGAGTCTTTCTGCTAAAAAAGGAAACCTTTAATGAGCATTGAAGTACTTAATAAGTAGAACTCTTTACTCAATTGGTATTGCAACAATTGTATTTGATTTTAATAATATTTTAATTTGCTCCCTTCTCTTTTTACTTATAACGAATAAAAGTTAGGTTTTAACCTTTTCTTCCTACATGCACTCTCCTTGATAGGGAGTCCAGCTAATTAGATTGCCTTGTAGGGTTTGGGGTGGGTTTGGTGCTGTGAAGCCTGTATTCTTTTCTTTTCCTTTGTTTATGTAGTTGTAATGTTATATTACAGTGAAGCACCTTCCCTTTAGTTCACAAACACCCAAAAAACTATAAGCAGTGCACCAATTGTTCTTTGTATACATCTGCCACATTGTAGGTTGTACTTTATTTTTTTAATCACTTGACATCATCATGAATACCTGCCAGTGTCATTTGGCAGGAAGTAAGTGTTGTGGGCAAAGGACAAAGGCACGCTGCAGGCTAACACCGTTTTCAAGGTATATGTTGCTGTAGACTCAAACTTGTCATGGTTCCCCAGAGATGATCAGGAGTCAGTATGATATAGTAAAATGCAATTTATTAAACAACAATAAGGTAGCAAACAGAGTAAAGTAGCAAGTACAAGTAAAGGGTCACAGCCAGCCAGTGATACTACCAGAAATAGTAAACTACCGAGGAGGACCACTCTACAGGATACTACGCCAAAGCCACTGGTAGTCTCTGCTGGAACCAGGAGCTGGAACAGGAACAGAACAGGAACCAGAACTCAAAGTCTTGATCTGAGGTAGCGAGAAAATCTGACTCACGCCTGCAGTCAGAATGGAGCGTATCTCTGACTGACGCCTGCAGTCAGTATAAGGAAGCGATACTTGACTCATGCCTGCAGTCAGTATCAAAGCTAGACTGCCAGAGCCCCAGGCCCGCACCATATAGGGTGTCCGTCAGGTACAGGGGAAAACCAAAAGAATAGTCAAACAGAGCCACAGGTCAGCACCATAGAGGGTAGTCAGACAAGCCAGGTCAAACACAGTTCAGGTAGTCAGCCAAAGCCACAGGTCTGCACCAGACTGGGTGTCCACTATAAGGATAAGACAAAGGAATAGTCAGACAGAGCCACAGGTCAGCACCAGATTGGATGGAAGACAACCCAGGTCATACACAGAGGTAATAGAACTGCTCTGAACAACAATGCTAGGGAAACTGAGTCAGAACTCATTTACCCTTTTGTACCTAACTACAGGAAGTAGATAGGAGGAGTCACTCAGGAAATTACATAAATGAGCCCTGCATCATTCTGCCACTTTGACCCGGCAGATGACACATCTGGAAGCCAAGCGACATTTCCTGCCATAGCTGCGTCACAACCGCAAGCTCCCATTTGTATATGATGCATCTAGTGATGTGTCCAGACTCCATGTCACTCCTGCAACATTACCATCCTTCTATAGGCCATGGGCGCTTCCTAACTCCACAAACAGCATTCAGACCAGGTCCCAGGAAAGACGCCTGGAACGTCGCGGAAACGTCAAAGCGGAGGATAGCACTTCAGTTTCATCAAGAGCATGGCACAGGAAAATAGGTAAACTGTGACACAACTTTGACTTCCAGCTATTTATTTCTTCACTACAGCCCTCAGAAGAAGTAATATTGTGCTGGGAAATGTTGCACCGTATTAAACATAGGAGAAAAATGTGTTGGAATTGGAAAAATGTATTAGAATAGGATAAAAATGTGTTGGAATATGGGAAAAATTTGCTGGAATAGGCAAAAAGGAGGAAAATTTTGCATTGGAGAAAAAGAGAACATTTTTGCGAAAAAAGAGCCTTTTTTTGTGAAAAGTCATGCAGGAAATTTTGCTCACTTTTAGCCCACTCCTAGTGGGCGGGTGATGAAGGTTCCACTTGCCACGACTAGCTCCATTGGTGTGTCTGAGGCAGAAGCAGCACAATAAATAGCCCCCAGTATATGTGGAGATAAGAAGAAGTTGGCCAACAATTTTTCACCAACTGCCCTTTCTCCAAAATCATGGATGTGTTTTTATTAAAATATACATTTTTCCCCTGAAAGCAAAAACTGTGCCTCTCAACAGCAACTGCAATGTGCATGGATATGTGTGTTAATAACATTTGGGGGCACAACTGTAACCAAACACCATGAAACCAGAACCCAAGTACTGGAGCTGTCACTACAACCCTTGTCCGGACCCTGCTAAGGACACATGACAACTTGCTGTCAGTTTAATAGTAATGATGAACCCTTCCTGCCACCATCTTAGCGTATTCTGTGGGATGGAATCTCCTCAGATGCCGCTTAATACCCTACTTGCAATTCTCCTCCACCATACTGACATGTGTGGTCAGTGCACCACACAGTGCGCAATGGGTGCACACGAACTGCCATATCCTAACATCAGCAGAGTGGCTATCATTTGATGGGGGAAGTAACGATGAATGAGGTGGATTGGCAGAAGATGTAGTTACCCTAGAGGAAGAAGGTGATGGTGAGCTAGTTGTTTCCCTCATCATTGAACTTCCAGTCTCTACCTGGGATTCTCTATTCTTCCTCCTTTTTGATCTCTGCCTCACCTCTTGTTGCCTTTCTGGAGAGTCAGGGGGTACAGCAACAGGGTGTTTGTCTTTAACATGTTTGACAAAAATGTTGTGGTGTCTGTGTTTCATGTGTGTCATCTGGGCAGTTGTGCCAAGGTGTAGTCCCTCCTTTTCTCTTTTGACACAAATTGTGCACATGCCATTGGTGATGACTGCACTGTGACTGCCCCAAGAGAAAAATAGTCCCAGACTCATGGCTTCAGGGGATAGTGATAGGGAACATGTGGAGAAGAATGGCCTCTTTCTTCTTGTCCTCCATATTCCCCTTCACTGTCTGTGACAGCAGATGATGTTGCTGCTACTGTCTCAGAATCAACACTGCAACTAGGACCAGGAGTATTGCCTCTGCTGGTAAGTGGAACCTGTTCTAGTCCAGCATCACATGTTGACCCCATTCCCACTGTGTTCACAGTGGTCTGAGGCACATTAGTTTGCTCCTCAGCATCCTGCTGCCCTTGCAGCTCAGCAGCAGAAGGAATTAGAGCAGTTGCAAATTCCAAAAGCTCATTTCTGGTGGTGGTGGTGGTGGTGATGACCATCCTCATCCCTGTCTCCCATTCCTTCTCAATGCCTCTTCCACCTCAGCTTCTCCAGCATCATCATCACCACCACCACTCGTCCCTACATGCTGCTGCTGCTGTCTATTACATTTCACTGCTGGTTGGATGAGGTGACAAGCAATGTGACAGAGGGTCCCCTAATGTCACACTTGCCATTTCTTGGTGACGTGAAGAAGACAGACTGGCAGCAGTAGCAGTAGACGCAGGCAGCTGATCTGTGCTCCTGGTGGTGGTGGAGGTGGTGATGACATTATTATTTCTGCACCTGCTATCCATCAACAGTTCTGGCCTCTTCAGGATAATATTTCAATTGGACACTGTAGTGAAGGGAAGAGGACTCCTAGGGCCAGAGGAATAGTGTGGACTCCCTTGACTGCTACTCTGGATGCTCTCAAATGCTTCCCCAACCACTCCCTGAATACTAGTCTCATCATCTATTTCACCATTACTGCTACTACTACTTACAAACACCAACCATATCAATTTCAGTCCCAGAGGCCTCTCCTGACAGTTATTATTATTATTATTAATTTGATGATATTGATTACCCCCTACTTCACTCCTAACACTAACAAGCTGCTGGACCTTCTTAGTAGTAGTAGTAGTACTAGCACTGGCAGTACAGCTTGGGGATGGCAAGTGTGACTTAGGGTCCCCTGCTGTCACACTTGGCATCATCTCCCCCCCCTCCTTAGCATTACAAGACACACTAGCTGCAGCTGCAGCACTGGTGGCAGCAGACTCAGCACTGGTGGCAGCAGGGGCAGCATGTCTGACAGCAGGCACAGTATTAGTGGTAACAGGTTCAGCACTGGCAGCAGTTGTAGCACTGGTTGCTGCAGGGGCAACATGTCTGACAGCAGGCACAGTATAGGTGGCAGCATGTTCAGCACTGGCAGCAGGCACAGCACTCAGTGGACACATAAGGGTCCTTCCAGTCAATCCTTCTACTATTTTTAAATGTTCTCATAGTTATAGCAGTCACTATGAGTCTTTCCTGTATCAATTTTTCAAAAGGATCACAGCAGCACAGCACATCACGTTGTCACGGATTTGAAGACTCTCAGACTTAAGGTTTGGTAAAATAATTTAACTTTATTAAAAGTTAAAGGCAGTCCCCGTAGGGTAAACATACATAACAATACAATAGTAATATAACATATAATAGGTTCTACCGGCCTTGCCTAAATACCGGGCAAGGCAACCCAAGTGACAGTTTTAATGATAGGCTCTACCGGCCTTGCCTATACCGGGTAAGGCAACCGTGAGATGACATATACCGGTTCTACCGGCCTTACCAATACCGGGCAAGGCAGCCCCCAAGGAATGCTGAATGTAGGCTCTACTGGCCCTGCCAATACCGGGTAAGGCAACCTTAAAGATGGTGAATTACAAGGTTCTACCGGCCTTACCAATACCGGGCAGGGCAGCCCAAAGGAGTACTGGAGTAGGCTCTACCGGCCCTGCCAATACCGGGTGAGGCAACCTACAGGATGGTATCGTCAAGGTTCTACCGGCCTCACCAATACCGGGCAGGGCAGCCTGAGCGAGTAGACCAGCTGTCAGGTGACTAAGACAGCATAGAGCATAAGTATAGAGGTCTACTCAGCAGGAGTCTGTTGACAGGTATACTCAGACAACTGCAAGGAAGTGGACAGCGACTGACCACAGTACTGGAGGTTCAGGAGCAAACCAGCGTCCGCACGTTGGGACTAATGGTAATAGCGCCACCAGGTTTAATGGAGCAAACCAGCGACCGCACGCTGGAACCAACAATGTATATCGCAACCAGGTTTAGTGGAGCAAACCAGCGTCCGCACGCTGGAGCCAATAATGTATATAGCAACCAGGTTTAGTGGAGTAAACCAGCGTCCGCACGCTGGGACCAACAATGTATATCGCAACCAGGCTCAGTGGAGTAAACCAGCGTTCGCACGCTGAGACCAACAATGTATATCGCAACCAGGCTTAGTGGAGTAAACCAGCGTCCGCACGCTGGGACCAACAGAGTATATCGCAACCAGGTTTAGTGGAGTAAACCAACAAAGTATGATCAGCAGCGAGAAGAACAAAGTCGCCAGAGCGACGGCTGGAGCAGGAGATTCAGGAACTCAGTAATATTAACCCGCGAGGTGCTGGAACACAGGAACACTGGAACTCAGTAAGATTAACCCGCGAGGTGCTGGACCACAGGAACACTGGAACTCTGGAACACAGGAACACTAGCATACAGGAACACTGGAACACAGGATCAGCAAGTACAGCAAGTACAGCAGGAACAGGCCCAGAAGCCTGACAAGCAGGTCAGGCAGAGTGGAGTCAGAAACACCACGAAAGGGCAACCTGAAAGTGCTCAGCCTGGGTTTAAAAAGGCTGTGTGAGGAGGGCTAATCACAGACAGCCAATCATGATACTCAGCAAGTGAGTGACACTGAACAGCACCAATCACGGGCACCGTGATACACGTCTACCTCACTCTGTAGCTGCCTCTATTTTGTTGTGTTCCACTTCACAACACGTCATGTTTTAATTGCAAAAAGGAAAAAACCATGTAAATCAATGGGCGTAAACTTTCTACCCATTGTGAAAAAATGGTGAAAAATTTTGGCCAGTGGGCGAAAAATGTGAAGATTTTATTCAGTGGATTTGAAGAGGATTTTCCCAAGAAAAAGTGGGCAAAAATATGGTTTGCTTGGGATTTCTTGCGGGATCACGGCGAGAGCTCACCCCTAGTCCCGAGGACTTAAATCTGAGACACACCTCTACAAATTTAGAATAACCTGGATAGGTGCCATTCAGAAAAATGCTCTTCATTTAATTTTTAACCAGTTTTCTATCCATGGACACTTACCTTCTCCCAAGTCTTTGAACTTATGCAGTAACCTCTTGTGTGGCACAGTATTGAATGTGTTATCAAAGTCCATGTGTACTGTATTTACAGCTATAATATTATCCAGGTTACCACTTACACTTTGAAATAATGCAAGTAAATTAAATTGACATGGCCTATTTTTTTTAAAACTATGCTGACTCCTTCAAGTCATATTGCTAGTTATCACATAATCCTGAATATTATTTGTTAAGTCTTTTAGTATCTTAAGATCTATGGAATCCATATTTACTGGTCTATAATTTGCAGGTCCCCCTTTTTTTAAAATGATACTTTCTCAGGTTTCTACCCATCACAGGCTACTATGCCTGATAAGAGTGAAAAATCATAATGGCCATTATATTATTAAGTTATCTAAGTATCCTTGGGTGTATACCATCAGGCACTTGTAGTTTATTTATCTTAACCTTTTCTGAGTTCTTTTGGCATTTGTCCTCAGTAAGCCGTGTATATGAGGAAGGAACTGTTGCAATTATTTGTGCTTGCCAAAACCCTGTTGTTGCTTCTTTTGTATATACAGAAGAAAAGTGTTGAAGATGCCAGCTGTCACCTTATCCTAACTAATGAACTCATGTTTATCAGTTTAAGTGGTCCAAAATCACCCTTCATCTTTTTGTTCTTTATATAGGTTTTAGAATTTGTCTTGCTGTCTTTTGTAATTATTTTTTCATTTTCAATTGTATGTTGCTTAATTGCTCATTTGTAGATTATGTTGCATATTTATATTTTTAAATGGTGCATATGACCACTCTGACATCAATAAATTAAACACCTGCATCTTCCTCCCCATTTCCCTGAGAACCTCATTGTTAAGCCACATTGGTCCTAATAATCTCCATTTGTTTTTATCACTCAGTGGCATATATTGATGAGTAAGTGTGACAATTACAGGAGTTACTGATTGCTAGACTGAAGATAAGCACAGGGCATATGATTATCCAGCCAGATAAAAATATAATAAATTGCATTTATTAGATGGGTCGTGGCACACAACATAGGACATCAAGCACAGGCAATTAAACAAGGGTAAAATATAAAACACACACTTCAATAATGTCACTATGGGGGAGTAGGATTCCAGAAAGCCAGGAGTGGACAGACAAGCCTGGTCAGGATACCAGAGAGCAGGAGTAGTCAGACAAGCCAGTTCAGGAATCCAGAGAGCCAGGAGTGGTCAGAAAAGCCGGGTCAGGATACCAGAGAGCAAGGAGTACGCAAGAAACTAGTGGAATATAGAACAAGCTCGTGGAACGGGCATGGACTGAATGAGTGGAGAATATATAACTACAGACTTCCAATAAGACAAGGAGGCAGGCCTAAGCCCTAATGGGCTACCACCCAAGCCCAATAGAAATAGAAGGGCTGACAAAAAACCCAAATGGACTTATGAGAAGTCCAATGGGTAAAATGGAAAGGTCCATCCTCTCTCATTGGTTGCAGGATAGTGCCCAAAGGATGAGAGGAGGAAAGGGAGGTGCTGCATGTCTGCACAGCAGTGGACTACAGAGCGGGTGCATGCGTGTCGGCTGAGGAAGCTGGAAAGATCACGCACATGTGCAGAAATGGGAACCCGGAGGTGGAGTCTGCGAGAGGTGACAAATAATTCTCTTTTTGGATGCTAGCAAAGTGGTATTGATTGATTGATAGACAGGGTTTTCACTTAATACTCACAATCCATTTTAGAGTTACTCTGGAGCTTGAACACAGTACCAACAGAGGCAGGAGTGAGGCACACAGCCCACTGCACATTCATCAGGTGCTGGCTTGCATGCAGCTTCTTTGTACCTTGCAGTCTGGACAGAGGTTTTAGAGAAGGTGTCCCAAGAGATTATCAACAATACACTTTTCTTGTTCTTAGGCCAGAGCCACCGAAGGGCGCTTTCCATGGGTGCAGCTTTGCTTTTAGCACACAACTGGAAGAGGGACCTGGCCACTTAAATGCCCCTTCACCCAGTGAGGGCACACAACATTACCAACTTCCCCCATAGTGCCTTATTATTATTATTATTAGTCTTTATTTATATAGCGCCAACTAATTCCGCAGCGCTGTACAATTGGGAATAGACATACAGAGGTATTAAATAGTACAATCAGATGTGGAGAACAGGAGGATCAGAGGGCCCTGCTCGTGAGAGCTTACAGTCTAGAGGAAGGTAGGTTTGATACAGAAGGAGTAAGTGCTATTGCGTTTAAGTGCCTCCTGCCACATGAACTGCCAGTCAGTGGGTGGGAGTGAGAAGTGCAGTTGAGTGCAGTAGTCCGTGCAAGGGGTGAATCTTGGTGATGATGTTTATGGAGGCAGTTGATAGACCTCCCTGAAGAGGTGAGTCTTCAGGGAGCATCTGAAGATTTGAAGGCTGGGGGAGAGTCTGATGGGGCGGGGGAGGGAATTCCACAGCTCAGGTGCAGCACGGGAGAAGTCCTGTAGGCGGGAGTGGGAGGATGTGATAAGAGCTGTGGAGAGCAGAAGGTCATGTGCAGAGCGAAGATGGCGGGCGGGAGTATATTTGGAAATGAGAGATGAAATATAGGGGGGTGCAGTGTTAGTGAGGGCTCTATAAGTTAGCACCAGAGTTTTGAATTTTACTCTGTATGCTAACGGGAGCCAGTGTAGGGACTGACAGAGGGGTGTGGTGTTAGAGAAGCGATGAGTGAGGTAGATTAGTCTTGCAGCAGAGTTCATTATGGACTGTAGCGGGGTTAGTCGGGTGAGAGGCAGGCCAATTAGTAAAGAGTTACAGTAGTCAAGACGGGACATGATGAGTGTTTGGATTAGAATTTTGGTAGTGTCTTCTGTGAGAAAGGGTCAGATTCTAGAGATGTTGCGGAGGTGGAGGCGGCATGAGTTGGAGATTGACTGGATGTGAGGAACGAAGGATAGGGCAGAGTCAAATGTGACCCCCAGGCAGCGTGCTGTAGGGGTTGGTGTGATGGAAGTGTTGTTAACGGTGAGGGTAATATTTGGGATAAGGCTGGTTGTAGATGGAGGGAAGAGAATTAGTTCAGTTTTGCCAAGGTTAAGTTTGAGTTGATGGGAGGACATCCAGGAAGACACAGCAGACAGACAGTCAGACACTCGGGACAGGAGGGAAGGGGAGAGGTCTGGGGAGGAAAGATATATTTGGGTGTCATCAGCATAGAGATGATGGTGAAACCCAAAGGAGTTTATTAGTTTTCTAAGGGAAGCAGTGTAGATTGAGAAGAGCAAGGGTCCCAGTACTGATCCTTGAGGCACACCAACAGACAGTGGGAGGGGTGGGGAAGTGGAGCAGGAGTAGGAAACACTGAAGGAGCGGTTGCAGAGATAAGATGAAAACCAGGAGAGTGCAGTGTCGCAGAGACCTAGGGAGTGGAGGGCTTGGAGGAGGAGTGGGTGATCAACTGTGTCAAAGGCGGCTGACAGGTCCAAAAGAATGAGTAGGGAGTAGTGGCCTTTTGACTTGGCTGAGAGCAAGTCATTGGCCACTTTAGTGAGGGCAGTCTCAGTGGAGTGATGAGGGCGGAATCCGTATTGCAAGGGATCTAGCAGGGAATGGGAGCAGAGGAATTTAGTGAGCCGGTTATATGCAAGGCGCTCGAGAAGCTTGGAGGCGAACGGGAGTAGGGAAATTGGCCGGTAATTTGACAGTGAGTTTGGGTCCAGGGAGGGTTTTTTTAGGATGGGAGTGATTAGTGCATGTTTGAAAGAGGATGGGAAGGTGCCGGTTGACAAAGAGAGGTTGAATAAATGAGTAAGGATTGGAGTTAGTAGAGGGGAGAGTTCTTGGGTGAGCTGAGATGGGATTGGGTCGAGAGGGCATGTGGTTAGGTTTGAGCGAGTGAGGAGAAGGGAGACTTCATCCTCAGTGACAGGTGGGAAGGAGCTTAGTGTGTATGTGGGAGAGGCGACAGGGCTGGACTGGCTGGGTGGGGGTGGTAGTGATGAAATGTCATGTCTGATAGATTCAATCTTGTTCTTGAAGTGGTTGGCGAGATCTTGGGCAGAGAAGTTAGTGGAAGGTGTTTGTGTTGGTTGGCCTTAGCAAGCACATGGGGCGTTCAAACTCCAAAATAGCCACAGGCCTCCCTTCATTCTAGGAAGTCCATCCCTCTTCTCATTCTGCTCTTTGAATTTCTCTCTTACACTTTCCTTGCTACCCCCATCCCCTCCAGGATCTCATGTATCAGATACCATTTACAAGATAAATTTGAATGAGAACACACAGTTAAGACAATAGTGGTCACTGAAAACAAAGTTCATTCTCAGGATGACAACCATTCTGTCACAGTATGTTTATCCAGAAGTATTCTTACTCATTATGGGCTTGATTCAATTGTCCCCGTTAGGCCAGGAAAACCCAGACGCCATGTTTTCCAAGTACTGTAAGCCATTCAATTACCAGTGCTTTGAAAAAATGCCGGCAAAAAAACCTCCTTGCCGGGCAATAAAGTTAGAGGAGTTTTGGCCCATTGACAAATGAAACAAATGTCACAAGTTGCGATCCAATTTAATGCGATAGCTGTTAAGATCCGATAAGTGTCTCTTTAGTGCTTAAATTTAAAACCTATTTTTTTTCTGATTGAAGTTCCTTATCAGATCTTTAGTCAGCCGACACATCAATTGAAGGCAAAAAAAACCAAACAAAAAAAACCCTGAAGTCCCCAGTGGATGTATTAATTTGGGGCCCTAAGCCTCATATCAATACATCCAAAGTACTTAAAAAGTGTTCATTGTTAGTAGAATTAACCCTATGAGTGCCAGTGGGGTATAATCATCCTGTTGACACTCATAGGGTTAACCCGACTAAGGTACAAATCAACATCCAATAACATCCCATAAAATAACACTTACCATGAATCCTGATTTCCAGCTGAGTCCTCAGCATCTGGGTCATCTACTGTCCATCTTCTTTCTTCTCTTCTTTCTTGTATCTTTTTTCTTCTCTTCTATCTTCTTGTTTTGTAGCTGTATAACCTGCACACTCATATATAGTTTAATCCCTTTGAATGCCATAGGGGTATGCAATGCATTGCAGAGAAATGCATTGTGCACCACTCTGGGGCTCAAAGCATTAAACCATGTATGAGTGTGCGAGTGATAATCCATAAAGATGTAAAGATATACTTTCCTATTTCTCTGGAACGGTGCGGCCACAAAAGTGGCGGCAGAGAAATTAAAGTGAAGCACAGATCCCCCCCCTTTCTTCCCTCATGGGCCATATATAAAGGCAGTCTCTTTTCAAATTCCCTCAGTGTGGAATGGGCATCGGCCATGAGGAAAGGACAGGGGGGTCTGTGCTGCACTTTAATTTTTCCGCCACCACCACACACAGAAACGGAGACATAGGAAAGTATATCTTTATTTGGAATATATATTGAATCTTTATATAAACAAAAGGGGAAACATTTAATAATTGGAGGCATCGTTATACATCATCACCCACACACTCCTACATGGTTTATAACCTTTTGAGCCGCAGAGAGTTGCACAGTGCATTGCTCTGCAATGGGTTGCATACTCCTCTGGCACTTAAGGGGTTAAATTCTCTATGAGTTTGCTGGTTATTTGGAGAAAATATTTATTTACACTTTTCTTTTTTTGTTTCAGCTATAAGACAAGAAGACAGAAGAAAGAAGAGAAGACAGAACAGAAGAAAGAAGATACAAGAGAAAAGAAAGAAGAGAAGACAGAAGGAGACGGACAGTGGATGACACAGATAAGCTACCGATCAGTTCTTGGCACTATATGAGACACAGAGCGTTAGCTTTTTCCTTTGAAGTTCCCAATATTGCCCCTATTTGTGCTTTTAGCTGGTAGGACAATTGAATACCAACTTAGACATTTTCTTTTGTTGGCAGCTATGCATTTTCCCCTACCAGCTTTTTTCACAGGGTTACATTGAATTGAGCGCTACATCTTTATTCTACATTTTACCACTACAATATAAGATCCCACTGAATGTCCTCTAACACTACCTTTAGCATTATAAAATTTTACTTTCTTACTATTTCTAGTTCTAGTTGAACCCTTATTAATGGGTTTCTTATAACAAATTTCAGTGGATAACAGATTATTTTCATTGGACATTAGACACAGGGGAAATGTTTTTCATGGGAATTTTCACAGAAAAAAAACTAAATTTGGTGACTTTTGCATGAAAATCCCACAACACAGAAATTCATAAACTATTTGATATCACCAATGAGCACTTTGCCATTTTCTGCATATGCTGTATATAAGCACAGTAATTCCTGCTGGGTATTGAAGTGGAGAAATCCAAGTCTTTAAAATATTTTAAGTAGGCTCATCATTAACCACCTGCTTGTACGGTTATGGCATAGCCATTGTTGAAAAATAACTGAGGCTTGGGATATACCAGTGGAATTCAACATATGAAATCAGTTCTTTAAAACCTCTGGAAAAAACAAAATTAGAGCAACCAACAACATTTTGGCAAGTTTCCAGTGCTCGGGCATATGTCTGGATTACTTTTGTTCATTTTTTTATTTGTTTCTCTGAACCCAGTAAGTGTGGGTTGACAGCACAAAGAAGACAAATTGTGTTAAAGTTGTTTTAACAACATGCCTATTATTAGAAGCGGTGTGCCAAGTGGTTGATTTGGGGTTTTATGATTCTTGTCAACTCTAAGAGTCATCCTACTCATTGGTTTTCTTTTGTACAACATCAGCAGTCAGTGACATGGGTGTTATTGTTACTGAGGAAAATATTGATCCTCTCCCAGAGATATTTACAACACAACTATTATGTGCCCCTGGGCCCTGTGTGTTTGTACTGTTTGTACTGTTACTAGACAGAGCATCTCTGACATGCTGCTAGTGTGCCTCCCAATCAGACCTGTGATAATGGTTTAGTGGGATATCAATGAGGATGTGCCTAGATATGATCCTGTTTTTCCACTGCTCAAATGTACAGACAACAGATAGCAAAATGTTTAGCTTTTTGTTAGTAAAGTATCTTCATAATGGATATTTCAAAGAATGAGGGGTTCCTGAATGACTTCTACTACTACTACTTCTTCTGAGATTAGACAATGCCATATTAATAGCAGTAGGTGTTGCTGACACTAATAACCAAGGTTGTGTATGTTGATCAGTTTTGTTGCTTAGTCATTAATAGGAAATGTGACTGGGTATGGATTGGACTTGGAGGCAATGACAGTGATGATGATGATGATGATGCTGATGATGACAACAACTGAGATGACTGTTGAGCATAAGGTTGATAATGTTGAATTCTACAGTAATGTACTTCACAGATCTATGGAGTCTGCTTGATAATAATGCATGATCTATGTATATGTCACTGTCACTCTCATTCTCTGCTCAGGTGTAGGAAAAGGACCTTCCCCCTGTCTCTATCACCCCTTAGTCAAAATTCTGTTTTTAAAACTTTCAGTGTCATTGTCAATTCCTTTCAATTGTTCAGTGAACTAGCCAGCACCAATGCAACTCCAGTTCCCACTTTTTGCCTATATGCCTTTACACTCTAGTAGCAAGTATCAACATAGGAGCAACTTTCTCTTTCTCTCCCAAGGACTGTAGCATTAATTTTTTCAGTACAATACAGGATAGTCATGTTAGCTTCATAATCAGCTTTAAGTAAGGATAAAGCACACATCAGCTGGTGAAGTACCACCACAACACAGTGTATACTTGTTACTGAAGCTGTAAAAGTAAGCATTTTACGTAACACAATATGTCATGTTGTACCTGTCTTTGTTTAAGTGATAGTAATGTTTAAAAAAAAGCAGCTCCAATTAATATTCATAGTATTTGTGCCATGTAGAGTGTTATTTCAATACTGTCAGAGTTGTAATTCAAGAGTAATTGAATGATAAAGTATCCCCCTCCCACCCCTTTTACCTAGTGTAAGTCGCCTCCCCTTAGATGTGGAATCTGTTCTCTTGACCGGACAGGTTGCAGCAACAAACAATCTTCTTACTGTGAGCATAAGGAAAACCCTACCCCTCCTTGAAAGGTTTTTCAGGTTTTTCCTTATGCTCATTGAAGATTGTCCCTCGCTGCAATCCATCCGGACGGTCCTTCTTGCTCTGTCATATATTAGTTAAAATATTTTTTTAACTTTTGTCCCTTCAGACTCACAGCCGGAGAACAATTGGTAGGGGCCACGATTATTACTCCTTAAATCAAGCAACTCCAGCTCAATCTCTTTGCCTGTCTTCCTATGCTATCTAGCATCAAAAATTCAGCTGCATTCTCTCTCTTTCCAAAGCACAGACTGACAAAATGCAGGACACTGTCACCCCTTTTATATTTTTGCACTATGCGAATACATGGGGGAAAATTTCCACATGGGGGAAATATATTATCATTGATATCATTGGAGTTAAAGTGGAACTACTTTAAGTGTTTGTCTTCCTAGCATAATTAACAATCTGTAATTAGTTTTGTCCAAAAAAGCATTGTAAGAGTTGTATAATAAATCTCTACCTGATAAAGTCTTGCCCCTTGAATCCTTTCTGCTCGAGACCGCTATGGAGCCGTTCTGTTTCATTGTACCTCCCTCCGTCTTGCCCATCACTCATACATCATTGTCCTCAGCACCACGTGACCTGCCGCACTCCTGGCATCAAGCACGGTCAGGTCATCTCAGCCTAGTGGGAGTGCATGCATGTGAAGTGCTCGCAATATATAAACCCAGTCCGTTTCCATGAGTACAGGAATCAGACTGATGCAATAGGCTGGCTGTCGGCATATGTGAGAGCATCCTTATCCAGTGCATTGCGGCTTAGTAAAGGCTTTCTAAATATTGTAGCCACAGTTGTTACAAAGGTAATAAGGCAAATCCAAAATAAATTATAGCAAAACTGGTTGCTTTAACATAGTTTAGTATTAAATAAAATAGTTGTATCTATATAGTTTAAAGTGTATTTCGTTTTAAGTGTTTATGAATGGGACATAGTTAGTAGATGTTTCAAACAACTTCTTAACCCTTGCACTGCTGTATTAACTCATTGGATACATGGTGTGGATTGATAAATAAATCCTTTTGATATATGGGTGGATTTTACATAAAGAAATAGACATATATGGTGTTACACATTGGGGATAAAAGTTTCCTGACATGCAGAATTTTGCAAGAGTGATTATTTTACTACTAATATGGGCATTATGTATGAATTAAACTTTTATCCCCATTGTGTAAAACCATATATGTCTATTTCTTTATTTAAGATCCACCCATATAACAAAAGGATTTATTTATCAATCCACACCACATAATCCAATGAGTTAATCTAGCAGTGCAAGGGTTAAGAAGTTGTTTGGAACATCTACTAATTTAACAAAATGCCCATATATGAGTGTGTCAACATTTTTATGTATAATCTGCTCATTCATACATAATGCCCATATAGTAGTAATATATCAGTAAAATAATCATTAATTCACAACATACTGCTTATTTGCTTCCTCTCTGTTTACCCTCCTATCCGCGGGTGAACACTGTAATGCTTGTTCACACTGACATTACAAGATTTTCTGGTAAGATGGCTGCGTTCTGCTTCTTCTCTTCGCTAACATAACGGATCAGATTTTAGAAAATACGATTACTCTTGGAATGATTTGACTGACAATCCATGTTTATTTAAGGGATATCTAGCGTATTTTGGTCGTACAAGCATGATAGTTCCACTTTAGAAAATGTGAAAAAAAACAATTTTTTGTAGGAATTCCCACAGCAGGCAGGAAATGCTGATTTTCAAATGTTTTGCTTTTGAGGGAAAAAGTTTTGCCTATCTCTACTGGGTCCAGTAAGGCCTCTTTCTTAGATGGTTCATCTACTTGTTGATACCTAAGGAATTTTTTCCCTTTTTTTTTCTGAAAGTTCCATTTCTTCAGTCAATAAAAGGGGAGTTCAAATATAACATTGTGATTACATTTCCTATCAGAATACTTTACCATTTGCAGTTGTCTTCTTTTTTAGATGACTTGTAGAAAATCATTACTAAAATATAAGCTATATTTTTTTCTGTTAAAATAGTTTAATTGAATAATCAACACTTTTAAAAGTATCAGATTTATATTGAATGACATAGTGTTTGCAAATTTTCTGACTATTCGATTAGCGAAAGCACTAGCAGAGGTGTCAGCCTAGCGTGCATTATTTAAGTGGTTAGTGTCTGGCGGCAGTCCTGAAGCTGTAATTATTGCAGTAGCTTGTAAGAAAACTCGCACTTTCTGAGAGAAATTCTTTCACCTTTGTGTGCCCATGGCATGGATCTCTGCTCATGGCAGCTGTAGGATATACAGGAACTCTGTGACCTGGAAAATGTGGGACAACTGACACAAGGTGACCCTTGAATACTGGGGTAGGCCCAATTAATTTACAATTTTGCTTGGCCTTGTCTCTTTCAATTTTCTAAATCCTCTGGAAAAATGATTAATGTCTACACTGCCAATGTGAAAATATTTTTGACCCTATTAAAGTCGACCAAGGGTAAACCAAGTGTAGGCTGGCATTGTATCAAACTAGCTTTATTAAATTTGATTGGAGGTTTGTATGAGAAAGGGACAGACAAGGACATTATTTTGCTCTGCGACTCTGTTTTCATTGAGAACACTGAGAGGAATACAAAATACTGATACACTTTTGCTGGGAAGCATTTTTAATCTTGTAGAATTAAACCATGCAAAGAATCTTCTGCAAGATATATTACGTAATAAATTGACCATGTCATTTTCCTGTCAGCATGAACTTATATTCTTAAGATTTCCTTTACTCTCAATAAGCATAGTAACAATTCTATAAAAAGGATCATAATATTAACCTTAATTTGTTCGCAATACAGCACAGAAGTTTATAGCGTACCAGAAACAGAATTGTGCAGACTCTTGCACACAAAATGTACAGTTTCATGTTTTCTTATTAAGAGTCAAATTAAACATATTTACATGATCTAAACACGATTTGGTTAGTTTTCTGTATATAACATATACTCCACTATTAGGTACGTCAAATTTAAATAATCATGTTATGTCTGGATTGTGGGTTACTCTGGAGAGGGTCCTCACTACTTCTTATGTTTGTCATAATACTTATGGTGTTCCTGTCTTTACAGTTTATCTGCATTGTACAGAGCTGCAAGATATTCTCTCATTCAATAAATAAAGACTCATAATATAATATTACCCTTGCTTTTATTACGTGCAGTTGATATTATTTTGCATGCCAGTGATTTCCATTACATCCTATCATGGGCTACTAATCATTATAATGGAAATTAATTGCATACCATTGTTAAATCAGTCCTCTGCCTCAAAATATAAAGCATATATATACTATTCATTTGAGATTTGTAGGCCTTCCTTATGTTCTAAAATGGTTGCGCCATAAAAATTCCAGTGTACAATAAGTCCATGATATTTTAGTTAATAATGTTATTAGTGTAACTCTTGGATATACAATATTTTCTTACGCTTTCATTACCAACTGCTTAAGCAGCAGAGGAGCAACATTTCAAATATATTAGTATAGGTGCTTTACAAAACAGAATACACATTTTAGTTTTCCCAAATTTCTAAAAATGGTTCCATATAAAAAGAACATAGTTAATGAGTTTTAAAAAAGAAACCTTTGGCAAATCTCCTTTGTTGATTCAGAACATGCCATTGGCAGTTTTGCCTTATAGTGGTACTAAAAATCCTTCCTGGCTCCAAAAGGATTTCTCCACAGATTAAAAGGATAGTAATGTTTCACAAAAAAGCAGCTCCAATTTATCTCCATAGTATTTGGGCCATGAAGAGTGTTATTTCAAACTGTCAGAATTGTAGTTCAAGAGTAATTGAATGATAAAGTATTCCACTTTTTCCTAATGTAAGCCACCTCCCTTCAGATGTGGAATCTGGTCTGGGACCAGACAGTTCTCAGCAAGGGACAATCATCTTACTGTGAGCATAAGGCAAACCGTGCCCCCCTTTTCAGGTCTTTACTTATGCTCACTGAAGATTGTCCCTCTCTGTGATACATCTGGACAGTTTTGCTGCTCTGAGGTGAGCAGTGTTACATCAGTAAAAGGGGCGG
This sequence comes from Rhinophrynus dorsalis, assembly GCA_037306005.1. NCBI lineage: Eukaryota > Metazoa > Chordata > Amphibia > Anura > Rhinophrynidae > Rhinophrynus > Rhinophrynus dorsalis. The sequence continues at coordinate 581,294,631 of CM074718.1, forward strand.
GAGGGGGATACTTTATCAGTCAATTACTCTGGAACTACAACTCTGACAGTATTAAAATAACATTCTCCATGGACCAAATACTATAAAGATTAATTGGAGCTGCTTTTATTGTGAAACATTACTACCTCTTTAACATCTAACCTGCATTAAAACCAGCTATCATTAATTTCTAAATTGTTTTGGGCCAAAAATTATCCAATACGTTTTGAAATATCATTGTCTTTGCTATAGGAGAAATACTTTTTCATTTAGACTTGATAGATGCCTCCTTGTTTTTGTTCAGTTCTTTGAGAATAGAGTTATAGAAAGTCATCTCTATTGATAATAAACTGCAAAAAACACCTAATTTGGCTGGCCTATCTTTATAACTAAAATTTTCTTGCAAGTCTCTGATTTTTTCCATTTCAATAATGTTTTTTTTAAGAACTGATACCTAAAACTTTTAGATCAGTGGTTCTCAACCCGTGCCCTCAGTGGCTACTAACAGGCCAGGATTTGAGAATTTCCTTTTAAGAGCACAGGTGAGTTAATCAATATGACTGAGCCTTTGATCAACACACTTATGTTCTATCAGGGAAATTCCTAAGTCCTGGCCTGTTAGTGGCCACTGAGGGCACGGGTTGAGAACCTCTGTTCTAGATGACATCTTGCCAAGGAGACACCAGGATTTAAGAAGACCAAGCACACAGAGGAAGGTTGCAAAAGGAAGATGAATTCCATTTGACTGTGGAACTGTAATTGGCAACATTACATTTATTGATAATTTGCATATTGATGGTCTGTCTACAATAGTTATAAACTTTTGGGAAAGCTAATCTAGGCACTGCAAGCTCAGTGGTTCAGTCTTTAAGGATTGCAGACATTTTAAAAATGTCATGCTTCTGGTAGGGGCAAGGGCCGAGGGGATTCTAGTTATATCTCTGAGCATGATGGTGCATAGAACCCCAAAATTTTGCCTGCTCAATGTGAGATGGAAACTGTAACATGACACCTTGTATTATAAGCTGGATACCTACATTATAGTTCCTTTCTCCCTCAGAATAACATTCCAATAGTTATCCGAACCTCCTGTTCCCAAGCATCAGCCAAGACTTGATGAAAGGAAGAACTCTCTTTTATTGAATCAAACACACAGCGTATATACACTACAGAGACTCTTATCAAGATCAGCATGCAAATGAGCACTTGGTACAGTGTTTCTATGCTTGACCAATCAGTCACCAGCACACTTATCAAGATAAGCATGCATATTGGGGCTTGAAAAAGGGACCTTCTCACTGGATCATAAATAATCTCCCTGATTGGTCAAGGAAGCACAGTAGGAATCAATTAACATTCCAATCTTTCCTATACCAGACCTAGAATATTTTGGAAGCAACGCCCAACCCCCACTATCTCTGCACTCTAGCAATATATTGGAAGCAACGCCCAACCCCCACTATCTCTGCCTTCTAGCTTCCAGTTACCACATCCTGTTAGACTGTATAATATAACACCACACACTATTACATTATACCACACAATATATAATACAATGAGCAATATAGCAAATGTTATAGCCCTAAATCTCTTCATCTGGTGACACCTACTTTTCTCCATGTAAAGTCCATGAGGTTCCTTTAAACTTGCCACCCAGGGCAACCTGGGTAAAATTCAAAGGCTGGTGTCCTTTAAAACAGGCAGGATGGTCCTGTTCCTGTGACAAGCTGGTATTCCCTTAGTCCCCTGGACCGTTTTGTTCTGTTCTTGTGACAGAAACCTCAGTGAAAATATGTTTATCTCTACACTTTGCATTAACAAACAGTGCTGTTTGATATCGGTTAATGTTAAGAAGAAATATTTCCATAGCAAACAATACTTATATTTGTGGGCAGGCTATGCCTGCATTTGCGGGAGGGGCGAGAGGGTTCTTAGTCAGCTTCCATCCACTTCCTTTTCAAGGCATCTGGAAGCAGTTGTGTACTTGTGAGTACACCAGGTAGCTTCTGCTCTAGGTATCCGTCTCCTCCCTTGTATTCCATTGTACCTCCGTCATCAAAGCGACAAGCGTGATTTGTCCAACGTTGTAACATCATCAGCCTTTTCCAGTCCGTCAGCATTACCACACAGGCGTGTGACTCGTTTGCTCCCCTCCATTGTCAGCAACCAGTGTCAGACCGGCTACCTCAGGCCCCCCCCTCCTCCACCCTATCCAGGATTCTCCCAGTAAGATTCAAGCCAATTCAGTTATCTTGACTCCATCCTTCTAGTTTTTCTTCTCAATTTAACCCCTGGCAATCTCTTAGCCAGCTCCCACTCAAACGTTTTTGTGTCCTGCTAGGCTATCCTGTGGACACCCTTCTCCTCCTCTTTTGATCTCATCCCCTGCTGGCATTAAGTTGTAGGCAGTAAGGTAGGTTCAAGTAAATCTCTATAATTAGGTACCTACTTCCTCTCATACTTTCAGGCTGCCTTTAGGTTCCAGCCAAAATTAAATGTCTCCTAAACATTTTATTTAATCCTGCTGTCTAATAAGCATGTGTCCCTCACTCCCTGATAGTATATATATTTGTTTTGTTTTGTATTTCTTAGTTACATTTAAGGCACATTTCAAATTGTATTTCAGAGTTATTAGATTTTCCTTGCAAGGTTGTGGCCTGTCAAGTATCATCCCATACAGCTACAGGAATCTCCCTTAAGCTTTAGGTAATGGCATTTTTTCCAACTCCAGTCAGTTAGCCGGTCCTGACTTTTATGTGTCACGTCTTCTGTCATCTTTCATTCTCTTCATTTCAGATATCATCACTGCTAGTTACCGGTGTTATCGTACAACCAGTCACGCTCCTCTGTTCGAGACTCCGAATCTTCATTAGTAAGTTTAAAAAAAAAAAAAAAAAAAAAAAGGGTTTGAGTTGTATGATTGAAAATTCCTTTTCCAGCTCTAGGGCTATGGATTCTCATCAAGGTATCTGCCAATAGTTATCTTAGAGGATATCGTCATATCCTTAAGGCCAGAGTTCCCTCCCCAACCCCCCCTCACTTTTCATATGGTCACCTCATCTCTCACCCCCACCCTCCTCCACCCTATTTTCTTCACAATCCAGCATCACGTGGTACGGCCTTTAGACAGTCTTCTTCCCGTCAGAGGAACAAGACTCATATTTCACCTGGTCAGTCTCACATCAGAAGCCCCTGTTGCCTTGGTCTTTCCGGGCAGTGTCCTGTCAGAGGCTCCGGTCCTTGTCTATCCCACTCATTGATCCTCCCGTTAGAGGTTCATCTTTATCCATTTCATTTACCTGTCAGTCACCCCCTTCTTCCTCAAAACCTCCTATCAGAGGTACCCCCCCCCATAGTCACATCCGCACAGTGTCACAAATTTGCAGCCTTTAGGAGATAATTTTAGCAAGGTCTCTCCTGTTCAAGGACCACAAAATGTTCCTCCTTTTAGCTATCACTTTCCAGTTCTCCACCTGTTTGTCCCCCGTAACCTTACACTAATTCTCCCTTCACATCCGCTGCTGCCTCCCCGGTGTGGATGTCCTTCTCTGCCTGATGGTGAACAGGCAGATGGGATATCTTCCTGCAGGAAGTTCTTGTCCTTTGATACTGTCATTGCGGTGAGCTCTGGATTGCCAGTCACCACCTTCACTCCGCCTGCTCAGACAGAAAGCCTGCTGAGCCATCAGGGACAGGGGGTCCGAGCAATCCAGCCAGTCTAACAGGTCAGCACTTCTTCCCTCTTCCCACTTCTTCCCTCCCCCTTCCCCCCTTTTTACTAATAAATCCTCTGCTCTCCTTCACCAGCCACGGAAGACAACCCGTCCAGATCCGATGTCAGTCAAGAGTCACCTCAGCGGGAGTCTACCACCAACCCAGGACTTAGTGGCCAGACTTATAGAGAATGGACTATCCCGTGTATTACAGCCAACATGGCCCGTAGGAATATTCCATTTTCTTCTTCAGCCAGGAAGCCGGAGCTATTTCGTCTCCTCTTCCCCACCCCCCTCCACTCCCCCTTCTCCTCAAATCCAGAGCGCCCCCCCCTTCTCCCATCTACCCCATCCCTCAAGAAGTCTACTTTTCACAGTTGGACCACATTACACAGCTTCTCACTTCAATGTCCTCAGCCATGGCCAACATGCAGTCTAAGATCATTTCCCTCGAAACCATTACTAGGTCATCTACTCAGGCAGTTGTTTCCCTGTCTCCACAGTCAGATCAAGGTAATCCTACTCCATCGCTCAATCCACAAATTACTCCAGCCCATATGGTCCCCGCCCATCTCCGTAGAGACATCCTAGAGGGGAGGGACGTGAACCTTGTATCCCTGTTAATAGCTACCCAGGACCTGGCCGAGAGCCGCACCATCCAATGTGGTGATGACGCAGTGACCCTTAAAGCCAAAGACCGAAGGCTCTCAAAAAAGCTTTCTATAACAAAATTCGTCCTGGTGTTTAGCATTTTCAGGGATATATCGTGCTCATCATTTTCCTCCAGGAGGAAAGAACTGGATCAATACATGTATATATTAGTGGACTTGGGTTACCACTATGGCGGTTTTAGCTACTTTGACTATCACAGAGTCTTTTCCGCCAAAGCGGCCGCAGCTTTGGACCAATTCGGCTTTGTAACAGACTGGGGCACTTTAGATCATGAGTTGTTTTGCCGTTATTTCCCAGGTTTGAAGACCCCAGTCTGCCCATCCAGCCAGTCAGCCAATCACAATCTGAGCTTATGCCCATCAGCATGGCCATGTACTTCTTCTAATTTAGCTCCAGTGCCAGCCCCTATAGATTTACCAATCGACCCCCCTCCCACCAGATCTCGGCCCACAGTCGACAAATTAGGCTGTACCATTCATTACATGGGTTCATCACCCTTCCCATTGGTACTTGCAGGGCATCAAGTGGTGAGAAGAATTCTTTTTTGCCTCCAGCCTAGATTTTGGTTCAAAAATCAGCCCTAGGTTATTCAATTATTTCACTGAGGAACTAGCCTGGCTGCTTCTGAACCACTGCAAGTGTCCTATGTTACTCCACTACCTGGATGATGTCTTGTTGATCGAACAAGCCCACGTCCGTCCATCAGCCCTTAATTCCCTTATTAAACTCAATATTCCTCTAGCATCCAAGAAAACAATAGGTCCTTCGACAGAGATTGAATTTCTCAGTATCACCCTGGACTCCAGCAACACGGAAGCCCGCTTACCCCTAGACAAAGTATCTCGCATTCAGGCTATGGTTCACAACTTCTCTACCAAACATACTTGCTCTAGAACAGAACTCCAATCACTTTTAGGATACCTCAATTTTGCCACACACATCATACCTCAAGGCCGTCCATTTATCTCTTACCTTCTCTCTCTCCTCTCAGATAGTGCAGAATCTTCTCCAGTTACCATCAGTGATTCGGCCTGTTCAGATCTATACATGTGGGCCAATTTTCTTAATTTCTAGAATGGCCAACTGATCCTCACAAAGCCACCCTCCACTTCACCTCCAGTAGTTTATTCCACTGCATCAAAAAACTCAGGTTACGCAGCTTCATCCGGGTCAGAATGGATAAACAAATATTGCTCCTCCCCCAAGTACTAGACATTCCTAATTTTTTCAATTCTTGCAGTCCCATGGAGTTAGTCCCTATCATAGCAGGCGCTAGTTGTTGGGGCCATAAGTGGTCACTCAAATCCATGACCTTCTTTACCCCAGACTAATCCACCTCCCTCATTATCAATAAAGGCAGAGCCTCACCCCCGCTTATCATGTCCTTTATGAGAACGCTAACCTGGCTTTCTCTACAACACAAATTCACCTTCTTCTGTGCACTTTCTCCCTCCTCCATGTCCCAGTTAGTTAAAGGGATAGTAATACTTAAGTATTACAAATCCCTATATTAAAGCCCTAGTAAAAAAAAGGTATTGCCCCCAGTGTTATCTCTCAAACCTTTATGGTTTGAGAGATGAACTCTTCTAAAGTTGCCCTCTCCCTCCCCCTTCCCCGAAGTCAGCATTTTAGCTGACTGCAGGGAACAGAGTCATACGACTTTCAGGCGGCTCCCCAGTACAGCCTGATCGCGTTAACTAAAAAAAAAACTTTCACTGAAATGGTCTTCTACATGTGCTTGGTTTGCACACGTAGAAGACCGTTTTAGTGAAAGTTTTTTTTTAGTTAACGCGATCGCGGCTCTGCTGCAGAGCCGCCTGATGATCTCCGACCGGATTTCCCTGAGTCAGCTAGAATGCTGACTACGGGGAAAGGGGAGGGAGAGGGCAACTTTAGAAGCGTTCATATCTCAAACCATAAAGGTTTGAGAGATGACACTGGGGGCAATATGTTTTTTTTTTTACTGGTTCTTTAATATAGGGATTTGACATACTTAAGTATTACTATCCCTTTAATTCTCATCTTCAATCTGATTTTTAGACATTTTTCAAACACAACCTAGAAGCTTGCCATCATCCAACCAACCCCCCAACATTCCAACAACTCACCCTAGTCTGACCCTTCTTCCATCAGCAGGATCTATCATTAACCTAGCGCTTGCCCCAAGTACCAAGAAGAACTATGCCAGAGCCTGGGCCTCATTCACTAAATTTCTCATGTTGAGCAAATCTCCATTCAACTATTCAACTACCAACATATTAAATTTTGCAGCTTATTACCATCATTCCCTCTGCCCTTCACCTCATTCCATCAGGCTTCAGCTGGTGGGTATTCGCCACCACTTAGCATTTATCCAGCCATCCCACCCCTCCATATTTTCCCTTTATCAATTTAAATTGTTTTTTAAAGGGTTGGAGAAAATGCCCCATAGCCAACCAAACAGAGATTGCCAATCTCCGGCGCTCTCTTTTGGAAACTTTATGAAGCCTTATCCTCCAACCTATTTGACACATAAATCAGATGCATGCTTCTAGCAGCTATTTGCATGGGCTTTTATGGCGTTTAAAGACCTGGTGAAATTCTGAAAACACCATACTCTTCCTCCTTCCCTAAGAAAGCCAATTTGCAAGCTCAGCCTGAACGATTTAATTTTTACCTAACAAAATCCAAAATGGATAAATCTGGCAAGGGGGCCTGGATCCCCTTTAATCCCACTCATGACTTATGGTGCTCAGTTTAAGCACTTCCAAACCTCATTAATCTGGTAGAAGACAAGTCTGACTGGTCTGAATCACATTGTCACAAGTCGGTGCTAATCCAGAATTTTATTATGGCCACTCCATCTGCATCGGAGCCACTTCAGTTGCCTCACAACATAATACTCCGCCAAATATTATCCAGAGACTTGGAAGATGGAAGTCTCAATGCTTTGCAAGAAACATCCCCGATCCTCAAGAAGAAATCCGTCTTGCCCTCTCATCTCTGTCCTATTAAAACTGCAATAAAGTCATTTAAGTATTTGGTCTCCTCATTTTTGTACTCTAATCAGGCCGGCCTCCACGTCATCGGTCCTAGCTCCTTAGGGACCTAGGTTATACCACATCCATCTAGTCACATTGTCTAGGTTATGCCTCATCCATCTAGATTCATTGTCTCTATTAGCCCCTACTACAAGCAGGCAGGCTATGCCTGCATTTGTGGGAGGGGCAAGAGGGTTCTTAGTAAGCTTCCATCCGCATCCTCTTCGAGGCGACTGGAAGTAATCCCCTCCTCTTCCCTCCCTTAAGGCAATTCAATTCAACTTACTAATCTAGGCTGGCCCTCTAATCAGACTGGTCTCCACGTCATCGGTCTTAGGTCCACATCCATCTAGTCACATTGTCTAGGTTATGCCTTATCCATCTAGACTCATTGTCTCCTTTAGCCCCTAGCACAAATATATAAAATTAGATATTAAAAAATTATTTGGTTTCAACTTAATCTGGAAATATTGAACTTTTATTCAAAGCCAATATGCAGAGAGTGGCAAGTTTGTTAGGTGTACTGACTTAATACCAAGTATTTCCTCCTTTGTCCCTCAACACAGCCTTTAGTTGTTGGGATATGGTCTTCACAAGGTTTTTAGAGTGCTTCCCAGGGATGCTGGGCTTTGCAGACTTTATCACATCTCGCATTTGGCTCAGATTAGATGGCAGTGAATCACTACACTAATACTACTTCCCTTAGCTGACCTCTCTGTCATTTGATTACCATAGGCAGGATGATTTCTTGCTGTTGAAAGCTCCTAGGTACACTCTATGTCCTATTATGTATCACTATGGTTTGCATGGGCATATCACACTCAAAGTCTCTTACACATTGCTGATGATACATTTTCTCTCTCTCAAATAGACACAACACAAACACACACACTGTCCCAGGATATTTGACACTCCTTCATATCAACTGCTATGGACCTACTATTTTGTCTTTGATGTTTCAGTACTTTAATTGGATAAAAGGAGTATACCTATTAAATTTACTAATTTCTTGTTTAAATACTATTCAGCTTACACTATTTACAATAGAATCAAACAATAATATACAAATGTTTTATGTGGTTAAGATTGAGTTATTGAGTTACAGATGTGTAAGCTGAAAGGCCTTAGGAAAGAATGTGAACATAACTGTATGAGGAGTGATGATCACTTGCATGTTGCTGGTTCTATGAACCATATACATCATAGCATGATGAGTCTACAATAAAGTATCCCATTTGTTAAAGTCAAATAACTCTGTTTTTTTCCTCAGTAAGAGAATAAATACACTGTTTCCCTGAGAAAATAGACTGAAAAGAAAAACTATAGCATCTAAAAAAGAATCGGGGGTATAGATGGAAAGGGTAGAATGAAAATGATTTAAATGTACATTACAGTGTGTTTTTTCATATATGATTAAATCTTATAATGCTAAACAGTTCTGCTTCTGCTTTATTCAGAATGCACATTTATTAAGGGATAATAAATGACCTGCTTATTTCATTAGTAATTATTATAATTAGAAAATACAAGAATTCAGCTTTATATAGTGTGGCATTACTGGTCTGGAAATTATGCTAAAAGTATATGTTGTTTCTTCAGATTTTCATCATGCTAATAATTCTATTGAAATATATACAAATTTAAAACAAAATCAATAAATAATTTTCAAAACAAAAATATAAAAGTATTAAACAATTGAGATAAGGGTAAGAATGTATATATTATTTGCACTTGGGAATATTTATGATTTAAGTTACTTAAGTAAGCAATAGTCTACTCTAAATTGATATTTACTATTTTTTTTAATTTCTGAGCCCCCTTTTGGTTAGGTTTCTGTCTCATGGTTAGTATCATATCACTGTTAATTAGATATCCTGAGGTTTTTAAAAAGTCAATTATTGTAGAGATCATGATAAGGAGTTGGCAACATTTTTCTTCACAAAGACAAAAATGTGCAAAAAATGTCATTTCTCAACCTCCCATTTAGGGCCTGATTTAAACATTTGAATGCCAGAGGGGTAAACAACACATTGGTTTGCAATGCATTGTGAGCTCCTCTGGCACTCAAAGGGTTAAGGAAGGCTGTTAAAACAGGTGGTAGGGCAAAACTGAATAATGTCCCTTCAAAAAAGTGCTAACAAGCTATTCAATTGCTCTACCAGCTGAAAGCACAATGAACGTTTTGCCACAGAAAAGGACTTGTGGCCAAATGTCCATTTTGTGTGTTAACCCTTTGAGTGCCAGAGTGGCAATGCATTCCGTACCACTCTGGCACTCAAAGGGTTAAGTTCCCAAAATGCTGCTAAATAGCAGTAATAATGGTAACATCAAAGGAAACAAGCTAATGATTGGTGTCTGACATACTGTCAAACTGTGATACACTTACCTTTCACCTGCTGTCCACCTTCTGTTATCCTCCTTTTTTTTCTTAACTTCTGGCTTCTCTCTTCCTTCTTCTCCATTTTCTTTCTTTCTCTGGTTCGTCTTCATTCTTCTTTTAATTTACCTGTACAAAGAACCCGCATAGTTTAACCCCTTGAGTACCAAAGGAGTATGCAATGCATTGCAGAGCAATACATTTTATAAGTCTCCGGGACTCAAACAATGCATTGATGTGCAGGTCAATATTGTAGAACATGGCCAAAGTCCACAACATATGTCCTCATTATCATCCTTTAATTAATGTGGGTAGTAAATCTAAAACTTGCGAAACTTTTTAAATAAAAATACTGTCCCTTTTTTATTTCTGCAAACATCGGCGACAGAGACAGGAAGAAGGAGTACCCGCCCTTTGTACCTAACAGGTCAACACACCTTCCACTCTGAGGGAATTTTAACAGAGGCTGCCTTTATATATGGTCAGTCTCGGTTCAAAATGCCTCACAGCTATTGGCTGGAATGTGCATTTAAGCACCTCCCAGCCAATCAGCTTCAAGCAGGGGATTGAAGGAACCTGCTTGAAGTTGATTGGCTGGGAGGTGCATAAACAAACATCCCAGCCAATAGCTGTGCGTACTTTTGAACAGAGACTGCTGATATATAAAGGCAGTCTTTGTTCAAATTCTAGCTTGTCCTGTGAGAGCCACACAGGCCTCAAATCCACTCCTCCCTGACAAGTATGCCTCCTTTGTTGACGTTTTTAGTGAAAGCCAGGCTGAGGTCTTACCTCCACATAGACCTTACAATTGTGCCTTGGAGTTATTGCCTGGTTCCTCACCCCCAAGAGGTCGTGTCTATCCTTTGTCTGTAGATGAGAACAAGTCTATGGAGGAGTATGTGTCTGATGTGCTGGCCAGGGGAATCATTCGGAAATCCACATCACCTGCGGGTGCTGGATTCTTTTTTGTCAAAAAGAAGGATGGGGAGCTACATCCTTGTATCGATTTCTGTGGTTTAAACAAGTTGCTTGTTAAAAATGTTTATCCGATTCCCTTGATTACTGAACTTTTTGATCGAGTCAAAGGTTACAAGATTTTTACGAAATTGGACTTAATGGCTGCTTACACTCTAGTACGAATTAAAGAAGGGCACGAGTGGAAGACAGCTTTCAATACCAGTAGCGGTCATTTTGAATATTTGGTTATGCCCTTTGGCCTGTGCAATGCCCCAGCTGTCTTCCAAGAATTCATAAATGATGTTCTAAGAGAACTACTCCAGAGTTGTGTGGTGGTTTATCTGGATGATATCCTTATACATTCTCCCACTCTGGAGACACACCAAGCTGATGTAACTAAGGTCCTGAGCCTGTTGCGTGAGAATAAGCTTTTCTGCAAGCTTGAGAAGTGTGAATTTCACAAACCCCAGGTTGCCTTTCTTGGCTATATTATTTCTGCCTCTGAATTTACATAGTAACATAGTAACATAGTAAATTAGGTTGAAAAAAGACACAAGTCCATCAAGTTCAACCTTCGCCTCATACCTCAGTAACTGAGAATTTTATAGCTTTCCTGCTACCAATTAAATTAGTCTTTATCAGACCTTCCTGATCAGCCTACTGATAAACAGTATAACTCTGTATGTTCCCTTTTGAAAGAAATGTATCTAATCTTCTCTTAAATGTATCCATTGTATCTGCCATAACTACCTCCCTGGGCAATGAATTCCACAATTTGACAGACCTTACCGTAAAAAAACCCTTCCTCTGCTAAAGTTTAAACCTCCTTTCCTCTAATCTCAAGGGGTGTCCCCTGGTCACCTGATCAGGCCTTGGAATAAATAGCTCACCGCAGAGATCCTTGTATTGACCTCTCATATACTTGTACAATGTGATAAGGTCTCCTCTTAGTCGTCTTTTCTCTAGAGTAAATAAACCAAGTTTGTTTAGTAGTTCCTCATATGTCAAGTCCTCCATTCCCTTAATTCATTTTGTTGCTCTCCGCTGTACCCTCTCTAGTTCTAGTATATCCTTTTTCAGAACCGATGCCCAAAATTGCACTGCATACTCAAGGTGATTTGCCATGGATCCTCAGAAATTGTTAGCTGTACTTAATTGGCCTCGTCCCATGGGCCTTAAGGCAATTCAAAGGTTCTTGGGATTTGCGAATTATTATCGGACGTTTATCAGTAATTTTTCCTCTATTGTCAAACCTCTCACCGAAATGACTTGTAAAGAAGCCAACACTACCTTATGGTCCCAAGAGGCCATTGATGTCTTCGAGAAACTAAAAGCTGCATTTGTGGCAGCTCCGTTATTGGTTCATCCCGATCCCTCTCTGCCATTTACGCTGGAAGTAGATGCCTCTGAGATTGGTGTAGGGGCCGTATTGTCGCAACGTTCTACCCCAGGGTAGGCCCTTCGTCCTTGTGGCTTCTTCTCTAAAAAACTGTCCAAGGCTGAGAGATTGTATCAAATTGGGGACAGAGAACTGTTGGTGATAATCCTTGCTCTTAAAGAATGGAGACATCTTCTAGAGGGCACAAAGTCTCCTATCTTGATCCTAACGGATCATAAGAATCTGATATTCCTCTCTGAGGCAAAACTCCTCTCTTCAAGACAGGCTCGTTGGGCACTGTTTCTTTCTCGATTCAATTTTGTGGTTTCATATCTTCCTGGATCCAAAAATATAAAGGCAGATGCAGTTTTGTTCTTCGACTAGGGAGGAAGATCCTCCGACTCCGATCATTCCTGCTGATCATATTCTTGCCACAATTCGCACTTGTATCACTTATCCTCTGAGTTAGGAGATTTTGTCTGCCCAGGCTGCTACTCCTGTTGAGAAACCCGAAGGCCATTGCTTTGTGCCAGCACAATTGCGCATTAAGTTACTGGAGACATACCATGAATCTAAAATAGCTGGTCACATTGGCTGAGACCAATTGATATGGTCCTTGTCCTGTGTTTTTTGGTGGCCTAGTCTGAGAGCCGATTGTGCTGCCTTCACTGCAGCCTGCACAATGTGTGCCCAAAATAAGTCACCCCGACAATTACCAGTGGGTTTGTTACAGCCAGTGGCCCATGGGAAATGCCTGTGGTCACACTTATCGATTGACTTTATGGTTGAACTTCCGAGCTCTATGGGTTGTACAGTCATTTTGATGATTGTAGGCAAGTTCTCAAAGATGGCCCATTTTGTACCACTTAAATGATTGCCTTCCGCTAAAGAGTTGACAGTGGTGTTTGCCAGAGAGGTCTTCCGATTACATGTCATTCCTGAAGTCATTGTCTCCGATAGAGGAAGCCAGTTTGTGTCCCAGTTCTGGAGGAGTTTCAGCGCTCAAATGGGCATTTAATTGGCATTCTCCTCCGCGTATCATCCACAGTCTAATGGTGCAGCAGAAAGGTCAAACCAGGCCTTAGAACAGTTCCTCTGCTGCTATATCTCTGACCATCACGATAACTGGGCTAACTTGTTACCCTGGGCGGAGTTTGCCCGGAATAGTGCTATTAACTCTTCCACTAAGAGTTCCCCGTTCTTGGTTAATTATGGGTTCCAACCCTCAGTTCTTCCCGAGACCTTCCAAGCACAAGAAATTCCAGCTCTGGATGAGCATTTAAGGGCGCTCCGTTTCTCCTGGGTACGGGTACAGCATACCCTACGTGATTCCGTGCAGCGATAAAAAAGGCAGGCTGACCGAAGGTGACTGCCAGCACCTACATTTCCGGTAGGTGACAGAGTATGGCTGTCTTCCCGTAACTTGCACCTCCAGGTCCCTTGTAACAAGTTGGCTCCTCGATTCATTGGTCCCTTTCGGGTGTTGCACAAAATTAACCTGGTGGCGTATGCCTTGGAACTTCTTGCCAACATGCGCATTCACAATGTCTTTCATGTTTCCCTGCTAAAACCCTTGGTCTGCAACCAGTATACTTCAGCTCCTGTTCTTCCTCCTCCCGTGAGAGTTGCAGATCACGAGGAATATGAGGTCCAAACCATTCTGGACTCTCGTTTGGTTCAAGGGCGGCTACACTACTTTATTCATTGGAAGGGTTATGGTCCAGAGGAGAGTTCCTGGATTCCAGCTGTTGATGTTCACGCTCCTGTATTGGTACGCAGGTTTCATGCTCGATTCCTTGATAAACCCCGGCCGGCTCTGCGGACGGGGGGCCTTTGAGGGGGGTGTACTGTCACAGCTTACCTTGACTTCAGCATGATTACAGGCTCCAGGCTTCAAGCAGGCTGCAGGCCTCTGTTTTATCTGTTTGCTTACTGTAGTCTCCTCCTACCTACTTCCTACGTCCTCCCTCTGAGCTGCTCCTCCTACTTCCTGTGAAGTACTTGGGCTTTGTGTGTGACCTGGCTATCTACGAAAACCCACTCTGTGTATGACCTGCTATTTATGAGAACCCACACTGTGTATGACCCGGCTAAGTAAGAGAACCCTCTCTGTGTATGACCCAGATACGTACGAGAACCCACTCTCTGTGTATGACCCAGCTCAGTACGAGAACCCTCTCTGTGTATGACCCAGTGATCACAAATACCCCTTACTGTGATCAGTTTGTGCTATTGGCCTAAGACAGACCACTGTTGTGGACAGAGAGTCTGATTGGTGACTGCAGGCGTGAGTCACAGGGTCTCGATATAGTGACTGCAGGCAGAGTCACAGGGTCTCTTAGCGGTGATTGCAGGTGTGGGTCAGTTCTCCAGTCCTGCAGTCCTTGTGTTCCTGTTCATCGGATCAAGATTACTGAGCCAGTGTTCACAGTGGTCACCTGTTTCAGTGTTCCAGTCGACGGATCAAGAGCTGGCGTTCCTGTTTCCTGCTGAGACTCACAGGGGCTTTAGCCCAGTCTCCAGCATTGTGGTCTAGCGAGAGGCCTACTATTTCTGGTAGTAGTGTCGCCAGCTAGTAACTCTTTGCTTGTTGTACTACATATTTATTGCTGTGATTTATTCTAATAAATATTTTGCATTACATTACAGTACTGAGTTCTGAGCATTCCTGGGTGCCCGTGACACCAATAAACAAATATGTATCAGTGATAATGGGATGTACAAGAATGGTTTACAATGCACACATAACACTGATACATAATATTCTGCAAATACAGATGGTATATATACACAAATCAGATTTATGTGCCATTCATTTTGCCTTTGTCCATCTCAGAGAAGCAATTAATAATGACAAGACAAATGGCCTGGGATAGACACCTAGCAGTGGGGGTTTGCCTGTTGACAAGTTAACTTCTTAAATATCCTTATTCTGAAGTATCTCAAAATAATGTTTTGCCAGCAAAGCTAAGCATACGCATACACATTGTTACCAGATGGGTTATTGCTTGTGTAATATCTCCATTTCATGTAAATATATCTTGTTTTTATACCAATACAGTATGTATATAGATAGATAACAT
Organism: Rhinophrynus dorsalis; assembly: GCA_037306005.1. Classification (NCBI taxonomy): domain Eukaryota; kingdom Metazoa; phylum Chordata; class Amphibia; order Anura; family Rhinophrynidae; genus Rhinophrynus; species Rhinophrynus dorsalis. The sequence continues at coordinate 581,309,810 of CM074718.1, forward strand.
GTCTGCATTTTATACAAATATAAATAGATAAATAGATACACATGTCTGTATTTTATACAAATATCAATGGTCAGCTTGTTCTGGGACAGGTGAACCACAGGCATGCTGATGTCTTGGCCAATGACCCTGTGTCCTTGCAGAATGGGCTTGGCTGTGTAAACGCATGCTATCTATGAATGGCCAATGAATAAATATGTATCAGTGACAATAGGATGTACAAGTATGGGTTACAGTGGACACAGAATACTGATACAGTTGTAACCAAAATTATTCAACCCCCATTGCAAATCAGGTTTACTGTCAACATTTACAGACTTTCAGCTGTTTGCAATGAACAAATCAAACAAAAGCAATTGAATTAGCTCAACACAACTAATGCTTCAAGTGGTTTCCCCAAATTCAACTGAAAATACAACTTATAATGACATCTCCAGTCTCAAAATTATTCAACCTCCTGACTAGAATCCCTCACAACAGCACAAATATGCAAAACAGATGTTGTCTCAAGCGCACCTGATGCAACTAATCAAGGGCTTCATTAGTTGCACCAGGTGTGCTTGAGATGGAACACATGAAATACCTGAACTGGCTAGGGGTTTGTTGAGTGTCACCTTTGACCGCATGTTAGAAATATGACTAAATCAAAAGAATGGCCCAAAAAATTAAGAGAAGAGATCATCACCCTTCACAAACAAGAAACAAGATATAAAAAGATAGCGAAGACACTGACTGTTCTTAGCGACACCATTGGAAGCATAGTTTGCAAGTTCAAAGTCAAAGGAACAGTGGTTACACTACATGGACAGGGCAGAAAAAGGAAGCTATCAACTGTTGCAACCAGATTTCTGAGAAGGCAGTTTGATAAAAACCCTCGAATGATTTCAAAAGACCTGCAACAAGATTTGGTGGCAACAGGCACTGAGGCTTCAGTGAGCATAGTAAGGCGTGTACTAAACACAGAAGGTTTCCATGCATGAAATCCAAGACATATACCACTACTGACCCAAAAACACATCAAAAGTCAGCTCCAATATGCTCAAAATCATATAAATAAGCCACAGGAGTTTTGGGATTCTGTTCTGTGGAGCGATTAAACAAAACTGGAACTTTTTGGTCCAATGGATCAGCGGCATGTCTGGAGGAAGAAGAATGAAGCATACGCTGAAAAGAACACTCTGCTTACAGTTAAGCATGGTGGTAGCTCGGTGATGCTCTGGGACTGCTTTGCATCCTCTGGCACTGGAAACTTGCAGCGTATGGAAGGAAAGATGGATTCATTGAAATATCATGAAATCCTAGGAGAAAATGTCAAGCCATCTGTGAGGAAGCTGAAGCTTGGGTGTCACTGGACCTTCAAACAGGACATTGATCCCAAGAATACCACAAATTCCACCAAGGCTTTGCTGCAGAAGAAGTCCTGGAAGATTCTACAGTGGCCATCACAGTCACCTCACTTGAACACCATAGAAAATCTCTGGTGGGATTTGAAGAAGGAGGTTGCAGCACTCAAACCCAAGAATATTACTGAACTGGAGGCCATTGCTCATGAGGAATGGTCTAAGATTCCTCATGAACACTGCCAGAAGCTGGTGTCTGGCTACGCATCTAGTTTGCAGCAGGTCATAACAGCAAAAGTGTGCTCTACAAAGTACTAAGGATGCTTGTCATGAAGAGGGTGAATAATTTTGAGACTGAAGAAGTCATTATAAGTAAGGCGAACATTTCTGCCTCAAACTGAAATCGGCGAAAAAATGGCACTTTTCGCTTGGTGAAAAATTTCAAGAGAAGAATGCCGATTTTCTGATTTTTTTCTGCTTTTTCCACCTAACTCATTCCATTGAATTCAATGGGAACATTTACGTTACATACAACATAAAATAAATATTATTTAATTTCCCAAAGGCATAGTATAAAAGGGGCATGAGGGTGCCTGTGTTGTTGGGGTGTGGGGAAAGAATCAGTTGAACAGGTATCTTTTTCATATGTCAATTCGCGTAACGCATGCCTTCAAATGGTCATTTCTTATGCCGTACACCTTCAAATGGCACATTTCTTATGTCACGCATCATTCAATGGCACATCTCTTATGTCCAGTAATAGGATATCCAGTAATAGGAATATGCAAAAGAATAGTCAGACAGAGCGACAGGTCAGCACCAGGTTGGATGGAAGACTAGCCAGGTCATACACAGAGCCCAAGGTAATAGAACTGCTAAGCACAACAACACAAGGGCAACTGAGTCAGGACTCAGTCTGCCTTATAAAACCCTCCACAGGAAGTAGGTAGGAGGAGCAGCTCAGAGGGAGGAAGTAGGTAGGAGGAGACTACAGGAAGCAAACACATAAAACAGAGGCCTGCTGCATGCTTGAAGCCTCGCGCCTGTAGATGACACTGAAACTAAGGTAAGCTGTAACAGCAGTTAATAAAAAATAAATCCTAAATAAAATATAATAAAAACCATAAGACATGGTATAAAGGGTCTGAGGAGGGTGTCTGTGTTGGTGAATTAATCATTTGAACAGGGAATTTGTTTTTGGGGACTTTCTTGATTGCTATTGGGGGGACAGTTAATAAAAAAATAAATCAATAAAATAAAATAAGACATTTGTATTTAAAGTGGCAGAGAAAGGATCCCCCTGACATAAGCTGCCAATGGGGTGGACTGATACTTGACTTGATAAAGTATTTTGTTCAGTATGATTGGTTTGATTTGTTGTTAGAGGCCTTTGTAGGACTTAGACTTAAATTAGAGGCCCAAGCCTTGAAGAAACATTGATTTGTAGGACTTAAGCTTGTTTGGCACAAGCCCTAAGGAAACATTGATTTGTAGAACTTAGGCTTGTTAGAAACAAACCCCCAAAAAATTGTTTATATTTTTGTAGGACTAGGTTTTGTTTTTTTTTAATGTATATTTTTTTCAAAACACAAGCCCTGAGAAAAAAATAAAAATGCCCTACTGGCCTAATGCCAGAAGGTCATGTTGGCCAGTGGCCACTGTCAAATGTCCTCCTGAGTCCTGAGTGCAACTGTTGTTTGTACTGCTGCTGCTAAGTTGTTTAAGAAGCAGGATGATTAGGCAGCTGAAAAGGAATGGGATCAACAATAGCAGTAACATGGAAGATGGATGAAGAAGGTTCCACTTGTCGCGCCTGGCTCCAGTGATGCGTCTGAGGCAGTAGCAGATGAATAAGTAGCCCCCAATATATGTGGAGAAAAAGAAGAAGTTGGCCATCAAATCTTCTCCACCTGCCCCTCCTCCAAAATCATGGGTGCATTGTTATTAGAATATATATTTTTCCCTTGAGAACAGGAACTGTGGGTTCCATCAGCAACTGCAATGTGCACAGTGTGTGTGGGGTAAATAACATCTGGGGGCACAACTATATCCAAACACCATGATACCCAAAACCAAGTACTGCTGCTGTCACTGTACCCCTTGTCCAGACCCCACTAAGGACACATGACAACTTGCTGACAGTTTAATAGTAATGATGAACCCTCCCTGCCAGAATCCTAGCATATTCTGTGGGATGGAATCTCCTCAGATGCCACCTGATGACCTGGTATTGATTCTTCTCCACCACATTGGCATGTGTGGTCAGTGCACCACACAGTGTGCAATGGGTAGAGATGAACTGCCATATCCTAACATCAAAAGAGTGGCTATCATGTGGTAGGGGAGGTAACGATGAACGAGGTGGATTGGCAGGAGATGTACTTGTTACCCTAGAAGAAGAAGGTGATGTTGATTGCGAGCTAGTCATGGAACTTCCAGTGTCTGTCTGGTTTTCTTTATCCTTCCTCCTCTTTGATCTCCACCTCACCTCTTGGTGCCTTTCTGGAGAGTCAGGGGGTACAGTAACAACAGTGTTAGATTTCTGTAATGGCTGTTTGGCTTTAATATGTTTGACATAGATGTCATGGTGTCTGTGTTTCATGTTATCAGGGAGGTTGTGCCAAGGTGTGTTCCTTCCTTTTCCTTTCTCACTAACTTGTCACAAATGTTGCACTGTACCATTATTGATAATGACTGCACTGTGCCTGCCAGAAGAGAATAATAGTCCCATACCCATGAATTCTGGGGGGAGGGATAGGGAACAGGTGGAGAAGAATGGCCTCTTTCTTCTTCTCCTCCACATTCCCCTTCACTTTTTGTGGCAGGGGATAATGTTGCTGCTACTGCCTCAGATTTAGCACTGCAACTAGGACCAGGAGTATTGTTGGTGCTGGCAAATGGAACCTGTCCTAGTCCCACATCACTTGTTGACCCCATTCCCACTGTGTCCATGGTGGTCTGTGGCACACTAGCTTGCTCCTCAGCATCCTGCTCTCCTTGCATCTCAGCAGCAGAAGAAATTAAAGCAGGTGCAATTTCCGCAAATTCCAAAAGCTGATTGCTAGTGGTGGTAGTGATGCCATCCTCATCCCTGTTTCCCATTCCTTCTCACTTTCTGATAAAAAGGCCATCAATGTCTCTTCCACCTTAGCTTCTCCAATACCACCACTACCACTAGTCCCTACATGCTGCTGCTCTATTACAGGCATCTCACTGAGGAGGAGGTGATGAGCAATGTGACAGAGGTTCCCCTGCTGTCACACTTGGCATCATTTTCTCCTACCCCCCCGAGTACTACAAGAAACACTAGCAGCAGGCAAAGTGTTGGTGGCAGCAGGTTCAGCACTGGCAGCAGGTACAACACTAATGGCAACACATCTGGTAGCAGGTACAACACTAGTGGCTGCAGGTACAGCAATGGTGGCACTGGCAGCAGGGGCAGCACGTCTTATAGCAGGCACAGGCAGCTGACCTGTCCTGCTCTCACTAATGCTACCCTTTTCTCCCTTCCTTTCCATTCCCTTTTCTCCCTTCTTTCCCATTAAATTCCCCCAAGGTCCCTAGTGGTGATTTAGGGGGACTGGACAGCATTGGTTCAGTACTGCTAGTCACTTCCTCCTCTTCCTCAGACTCAGTGGACACATAATGGTCCTTCTAGCTCCTCTATTGATTATTTTTCACCCTGCCCATAGTGATAGCAGTCACTGTGAGCCTTTCCTGCCTTAATTTTTGCAAAATATCACATCAGAACAGCATAGCACGTCTATCTCACTCTGTAGCTGCTTCTATTGTGTCTGCCTTCAGCAAAAATGTCACATTTTTATAGCTGAAGTGAGAAAACAGCATAAATCAATGGGTGAAAACTTTATAGCCATTGAAAAAAACAGAAAAAATTTTTGACCAATGAGAGAAAGATGCAAAAATTTTAACCGCTAGTTTTAAGCAGATTTTCCAGTGAAAAAGCAGATAACAATGTGTTTTTTTGCGAAATTTCCCACGGGAACACGATGACAAGTTTCGCCCACCCCTACTGGTGAGTGTCATTGGTGATCTCAAATGGTGCAGAGAGGTAGCTGTTTGTTTTAGCTTTCACTGTAGTTTTTTTGTATAAGGCAAAGAAATTATGTATGAATCCGGGGCCAAATCCAAAAGCATGCAGTGTCTGGCATAGGAAGAATTAGTTAACTGCCTAACGCATTCCCAGTGTCTGTGGATATAAAGATGGCTGGGGCAGAAGGCTGAGTGGAGAGATGTAGGAGATTTAAATTTTTCCGGGTTGTAAAACAATTAGAAATATTTATAGAAGGTAGCTGAATTTTCCAAACCATATGTGCTGAAGAATGTAAGTCGACTGTATGGAGTGTCAGAGCTGCCTGGCTAGCATTGATCTGGCCTTATTCACCAATTCAATGAAAGTTTGCTTGGTTCATAGAAACAGTTTTTCCACTTTAATATGGAGCAGTCTCTTCAGCTGTTTACTCAGTGTTATTAGACGTGCTGTGGGACAATGACAATTTGTGTTTAATTTCCAATGTACAAATAGATGCCAAGGTATCTTCTTTTTGTTTAAGATGTTGATGTTTAATAAATTATCTTCTGATGATGTATTTGAAGCTTCCCAAATTGTCAGCGGGATAGATCCAGGGTGTGATTAAGGTCAATATAATAACAAAGTTTTGCTTTAATGGCTGTTTTGACATCAGTACGAGTAAGTAGATGTTCATCAAGTCTCCACAGTCTCTGTCTCGCAGCATTCAGGAGACGAGAATGTATGAGGGAGACCGGGGTGTGATCTGACCATGTAATCATTCCAATAGCAGATTAGCGGATGACATACAAGAAAAGGTGAGCAAGTAACATATAAACAATTCTATAATATATTTGTGTAGGTTGGATTAAAAAATGAAATCTTTTACTTCCTGATGCATCAAACACCAATGTTGATGAGTTGAGAGGAATGAAGTAGGCCGTTGAGTTTTCCTATTAACCACTGAGAGTATGAAGAGGTCCTGGGAGAACAGTTGAGAGTGGGGTAGAGGGATATGTTAAGGTCCCCATCTAGGACTAAAATAACCCCCGAAAAGCAGAGTCTAGAGTATTTTGGAGGAAGGATAATTGAGAGCTGTTGGGTGTGTAAACAGTGATGAAATTATTAATTTGCCGGTCAATAAGGCCTTTCACAAATAAAAATCTGCTTCCCTTGCCTTCCTGGATACTCAAAAGAGAAAAAGCTAAATGATTGCGAAATAAAATCACCACTCCATATCATTTCAAGGAGGAAGAGCTCCTAAAGGCCTGGACAAAATGTTTGTTAGTGAGATTCTGTTCTTTATGAGTGATGACGTGTGTCTTCTGTGGGAGAACCACTTCACCTCCCGTGCAAACATCCAAGCTTGTATAGCGCAAGCAGGATAATAAACATATGATAGTAAGTTCTAACGTTCAGTCGAATATGGTCCCCTTGTTAACAAAGTACCACAATGATATATTACAGGTGTGAACATAGGTGGAGATGATTAGCAGCAGAGGGGAACACCCAAAGTAGTACCATCCATCATGAGGCACAGAGCTGGGAACCCCACTTCAAGTAACAATGGCATCATCTGCCCAGAGTGGTATCCCACCTCGTGAGGGTTCACAGTCCTCTATTGAGGAGTCCCAGCAGTGGTTCTAGCATGTTTTCCTGATTCTGATGCTAACATCTTTACTGTAAAAAATGTGCAATGCAGTGCTTTTGGAGAGAACAAGAAAGCTGCTGAAATGTTCATATTAGCTACCATAGAGGCATAGAAGGGGTTGCTGTTGTTGCTTGATTTAAGGCGTGTTGAAGCTAACCAGTTCTCTGGACAGTTACAGGGAGTGTGGGTGTGATTTTTAGACAGTGACACAAACATCGACAGTATTGTGGGGGTATTCTCACAGATACAGAAAGCATAGTTCTTGCTAGAATGTCATACACTGTAGAGAAACTGCTGAAATATTAATGGATTTTCTTTCTGTAGGAATTTCTATGTAAAATATAAACATTTTGTTTTTTTCTGACAAAATTCCAATCAAAAGGAAATGGACTTTTCAAATGTGAGTATCAAGTAGTTTCCCGTTAATGTAAATGTAGCATTCTTGTTTTTGCAACTCAAATTTATAAGCTTTTGTGTATCTATATTAAATTTCACTTAAAACTGCTCCATCCATTCACTCAGTTTATCCAAATCTTTCTGCTGAGAAAAAGCATCCTGCTCTCTATGTAGTCCCTTACAGAGTTTTGTGTAATCAATTAAGACTGAGGCACTACCTTTTAATACACAAATTAATGAACCCTGGAGCGATCCACATATGAATATACTCCACCTTAAAAAAGTCCAATTTACAACAACTTTTTTGCATTCTGTCATTTAACAAGTTCTCTCTAAATGCATAGATTTCACCACCCAAGCAGAAGCCTTATTTTATGTAGTAACCTGCTGTGAGGCACAGTGTCAAGTGCTTTTATGAAATTCAAGTAGACTACATTTAAACGCATTATTATTCTCCCTGTTTGTTCAAAGCCTGTCATTGTTGCATCCATTATATGTGATCTGCACTGAGGGAAATTTGAATAGGCACCGTCTTTTATATGGCCACTCCCTGTTCAAAATGGTTCCCACTGAGTGAAAAGTGAGGTTATACAGAGAAAGGAACGTGCCATGCAGTAACCACACCTACCAGCCAATCACTTTCTAGCTGGAGGGATGACTCAATGTGCTAGAAGCTGATTTGCTAGCAGGTATTCTGTGCCCTGCATCAGCACATGTCCCAACCAATGAGAGCGTGAGAACCATTCTGAACAGGGACTGGCCATCTAAAAGGCAGTCCCTATTCAAATTTAACTCAGGAGGGAGGATTGTTGGTCTTTTTTCTGCTGGGGTGCAGAAGACCCCACTGTACATCAGATTTACAGGTAAGCGTGTAATGTTAATTGCATGGTGTTATCTTTTGGGGGGTTAACCTGTTGAGCAACTGTGGGGTATGCAATGCTGTGAAATGCGTTGTATACCCCACTGAAACTCAAAGGGTTAATTTTTTTTAAATTTACACACGTTTGGTACTTTGGATGTATTAATATGGGACTTAAATGTCGGTGATTAGGCACATGCGTTAGGGGACTCAACTCCAGATTTTGTAGGCGGGAAATTTTTGATGATAAAAGTGAGTCCCTTAACTCGTGTTACAAGCCACCGCATGTAAATGAATTTTATTTTGATACACATTGTCATTGCTTTAAGTGGGCACAAATTTAGTACCTGTAGTGTATTTTTACCTTTCAGTAGTGTGTTACAGCACCAGGGCCGGTGCCACCTATAGGCAAGGTAGGCGCCGACCTAGGGCGAACATGTACTGGGGCGCAGGCATGCAGCAGAGAAGAGCTGCACCCAGGGCCGGCCGTTCCCACTAGCAGGACTCCTCTGCCAGGCACTGCAACACAGTCAGGTCTGTGTAGCTGCTGCGCTCCCTCGTCACCGTCGGCTCTTTAGTAATGCAGAGCGAGCTGGGAGTCAACATCTCTCAGCGTGCTCTGCATTACTGAAGAGAAGACCGAGCGGGAGCTCAAGCAAGTTGGGGCTGAGGGGGCAAAGTGGAGCTGAAGGGGCAAAGTGGAGCTGGTGGGTGCAAGTTAGAGCTGGTGGGGGGCAAAGTGGAGCTGGTGGGGCAAAGTGGAGCTGATGAGGGCAAGTTGGAGCTGATAGGAGGCAAAGTGGAGCTAGTGGGGGACAAGTTGGAGCTGATAGGGGGCAAAGTGGTGCTAGTGGGGGGCAAAGTGGAGCTGGTGGGGGCAAGTTGGAGCTGATAGGGGGCAAAGTGGAGCTGGTGGGGGCAAGTTGGAGCTGATGGGGGCAAGTTGGACCTGGTGGGGGCAAGTTGGAGCTGATGGGGCAAGGTGGAGCTGGTGGGGGCAAGTTGGAGCTGGTAGGGGGCAAGTTGGAGCTGATGGAGGCAAAGTAGAGCTGATGGGGCAAAGTGGAGCTGATGGGGGCAAAGTGGAGCTGGTGGGGGCAAGTTGAAGCTGGTGGGGGACATCTCCTACAGGCATCTCCAGACCAGGGGCAGACTGCAGACTGGCCCAGGGGGCAGAGAGAGGACAAAAATTAATTAAGAAATTTGTCCAGGGTTTCCTCGTTAACCCTGACTACCTACACTGTATTTAGTTTACACTACAGTTTTGTGGACACATGCACTCAAAGGGTTATCCAGTCATTGGATAATCCTTTGAGTGATAGTGCCCGCAAAACTGTAGTATAACCCTTTGAGTGCCTGTGCCCACAAAATTGCAGTGTAAACTAAACAATGTGTAGGTAGCCAAAATTAGAGAGGTATGGGGGGAGCTATTATATGGGGAGGGGGCCCCAAATTGATACCTTGCCTAGGGCCCCATGGAGCGTTAATCTGGCTCTGCTGAGGAGAGAGGCACTGTCACACGTCATGTCTGTTGGAACTTGGAGTGTCGCTGTCGCCGTGTCGGACACTCCAGTAGTAAGTTCAGGTTAAGCTTGCCATTCTTCGCCCAGTGAATGGCGTGATGGTGTCCCTGGGAAGGGGGTTAACACTTTGAGTGCTGCTATGCTAGAGAGGTATTCAAAGCATTATGGAGGATATTTTTCATGTTATGAATAGATTAACCCTTTGAGTGCTACGTGCTAGAGAGGAATACAAAGCAGCATGGAGGATATTTTTCATGTTATGGATAGGTTAACCCTTTGAGTGCTAATGTGCTAGAGAGGTATCCAAAGTATTATGGATACCGCTCTAGCACAGTAGCACTCAAAGGGTTACCCTATCCGTAACATGAAAAATATCCTCAATAGTTCCATATTACTTTGGATACCTCTCTAGCACATTAGCACTCAAAGGGTTAACCTATCCATAACATGAAAAATATCCTCCATAATGCTTTAGATTCCTCTTTAGCACAGTAGCACTCAAATGGTTAACCCCCCGGGACACAATTACGCCATTCAGTGGGAGAAAAAATCGATTCCACTCCAGACCAAGTTAGTGTTAGTCAAGTAGTGACTCCTGGTTCGGTACAGAAATTTGTCTTTGAAATGGACCTGGAAATTATTAAAAAGGTCCTAGGTTTAGTGAGTATAAAAGCTCTCAAATGCCTGTGTTATGATATGAATGCATTTTTTGTTATTTTCTAAAACCTCTTCAAATTGACAGTGTCAATAGAATGACAGTTTTCCCCCTCTCCTTTGAGAGGTCTTTCATGTTTTTAGTACGTCCACGCTAGGTATTTTCCTAAACCTGTAAACTACTGTTGGATAAACCTGAGGTGGTCATAATACAGCACTCATTTGATTCACGATGCTAGTTCTGTAATGTGATAGTTCATTGGTTCTCAGACTGGTCCATTGAACCCTGAAGAACTTTAAGGGCTTTCACAGGCAGAATTTATGGCTGAGAGGGGGAAAAGCCTGGATTGGCAAGCAGTGTATTTGTGGTTCTGTGGCTACCAAAGAACATTTGGAAGACTCTAACATTTCACAAAGTGTAATTTTGTGTGCTGTAAGATTCACCTTATAAAAAGCACTGTAACCTAGCTCCTTATAAGACAAAAGATCAGATACTATTTCCTGATGACAGCATTTACTAGTAGAAACTGTCTTTGAAAGATATTTTGATATTCATACTAGGTCAACAAACCAACAACATACAGGGGAATAAACATTTCTGTGACTTTTAACCAGTTGCACTTGTTAGAAAACTCTCTAATACAATATAATCTTCTCTAGCATTCAAGGGGGTTAAAAGTCCCAGTTAAGTCAGTGGGAATATTTATTTTCTGCTGTGGTGCAGTTGGATTAAATTGCACTAAGGTAACAATCATGAAAAGAGGTGGAGTATAAGTAGGCGGGGTACAAAGGGGTGGGACACAAGGGGCTGAGCCAAGGGGCAGCAAAATTAGGTTTTGCCTAGGGTGGCAAAAATCCTAGCACCAGTCCTGTATAGCACAAGTCATATAATACCTGACTGTGACTTGAAACTACTGACCGTACATTTTTTTAACCTGTGGTTATTGAATCAAGCCCCAAGTTGCCTTGAAATCTTGCATCCAAAGACACTCAAGTGACCAATAAAGGTATCATTTTTACTCTACTAGTCTCCTGCATTTTCTATGGCTAATACATTACCACACTTTACCCATTTAATTTATGCTGAATTTATGCAACATATTTAAAAGTGAAAGAATTCAGTTTATTTAAAGTGGACCTTTCACACTAAGATATATGTTTAGTTCATTTCAAACTCAATAAATAAATATGTTTATAGTTTGTTTTATTATGTACTAAATAAAACAGTAGCAATTATGGGTCAAACTAAGTGTACTATATGGAACAAATAAAAATTATTTTCAGTGATGGTTCATGTGTGAGGCTGAGCAAGATGGTGACATTTTAACTTGGCTCCGTGACTTCCTGACCTAATGTATACTTTACTAAAGGCTCAGATTAATTTATTTGACATGTTGCACTGTATTCTCCCAAAATGGAGTCTGACCTTGCTATTCTGGATGACTCTATCAGAGACTATAGGCTATTTCAGTTTACACTGGGATGCTGTTTTTCTGGGTGTCTTAAAACCATATTCCAAATTTAACTAGCAGAAGTAGTCAAGCAAATCACCCCCGACGTAACCAAGGCCATTACAGAGACAGGCCAATGTACACACCTTAGAATACAAAATGGATGACTTTTTCTGCTTAATGAATGCTCATTAGGAGGATCCCCACAAGCTCCTCATTTAGCTTCAAGACATGGAGGAACAGTGCAAGTAGGGGGCCTACTAGGTTCTATCTCAGGCCAACAATCTAGTATTAAAGAGCTGCTCTAAGAACTGGTTACTGACCTACTAGCTGAGCATCTGGAGATGAACAGAGTGCATAGGGAAGCTGACCGACAGGCACTCCCCCAAAGGCCATTATCCTCAAATTACATTACTAATCCACAAAGAAAACCATTTTGGATTGTGCAATTGAAAACTCTGCATGCACAAAGTGGTGTGCTCAACTGACGATGAAATGGGCTATTCTGCTGCTTTAATTTCATAATACTGTCAGAACCAGCAGCAAGATTACTGGCTGTCACCTGATGCTGCAAGATAGAACTGCCCACTGGCGGGAGGTAAAACCAGTGAGCAGTGACAGTCATACAATCTGTACTCTGCCCATTTGCCCACATATCTGTTGTCAGGTTTATTTTCTTTCTGTATGAGGCTCACAGCCTTTTGCCCACCACATTAATCAGCTGCTTGTACAATTATGGCACAGCTGTCCTTGGAAAATAACCTGGGATAGACCAGAGAGGTGTAACACATTAAATCAGTTGTATAAAACAGTTTTTCAACAAAAAGAATAAGGCAGCATGCCACACATTGCAACAACCATGGCTGCAGTCAGTTTTTGGACTACCACTTTACTCACACATCCCTGCACTGCTCCTTTCTTCCCCCTGACACTAGCATGTTTGCTGGACATTATTCAATGTATTTTTTACAGTGACATCACTGCTTTTTTAATTGTATTATATTTAATACATGTTCATAGATTGTAGGCAGATATAGGGGTTTGCCTGAACCTGGGGTGTCTTGATGGGCAGGCAAGCTTTCCATGCCTTTGACCAAACACATATTACTAAACCCCCTTTTTTATTTGTAGAAAGTCGTAGGTTGTTTATTTGTAAAAATCAGGATTTGATGCGCAGTTATTTTGTTTATTTTATATTTGTAGCCAAAATATTGTCCTTGCTGCTCTCCTGAGTATACACATACATAACTAATTGAACACTATTAAAATCTATTTTGCGCTCACTAGCAACCTGTATGTGTTACATACACAATAGAACTGATTGTATGTGATGGATCTTTACAATATACTCTGTCTCCTCTAATATCAATCTGCCTCAGTGGCAACGTCCCTGTCTCTGTCACCTATCATTCAAATTATTTTTAACTTTTTTTAAATGAACTCTCCCTGGGCTCAATATTATTACCACTATAAAAGGAAGTGGTGACAGTGGTTTTGAAGGCATAGTTCTGCATTCTATCCCTCATGTTGTCAATGTGAGGTAAATATGAACAATGGCTAACAAAAACAAAAAAACTATGCAGATCAACAATGAGCAAGGATCATTCCTATGCGCTTTAAATAAAGTGATTAAAATCTTCTACGTTTTTCTCCCATTGGTAAACATTCGTAGCTATTTTTTCAATGGCTAGAAATGTTTAGCCCCTTTATTAAAATGTTTTTCACCTTTTTGCTATAAAAGTGCTGTTTTCCAGGAAGTGAAACACAATAAAAGCAGCTAAAGAGTGAGAGAGAGGTGCTAGGCTGTTGTGCTGTGATATCTATAGCACAATTGAAGCAGGAGTGGCTCATAGTGACTGCTATCACTATGAGCAGGTTTCCTAACAATAAGGAGAAGGAGATGTGTCTAGTGAGTCTGAGAAGGAGGAGGAGGAAGTGACCACTACCAGCAATGAAGTGTAGAGGGTAGCACTGTGAGCAGGACAAGTCAGCTGCCTGTGCATGCTGTCAATGCTGCACCTGCCCCCAATGCTGTGCCTGCTGCCAGTGCTGCACCTGTTTCCAGTGTTGAGCCTGCTTCCAGTGTGTCTTGTAATTCTCAGGAGTAGAGAATATGATGCCAAGTGTGACAGCAAGGGACCCTAAGTCACACTTGCTATCCCCAAACAGTCCCTCCACTAGTACTACTACTAAGAAGTCGAGCAGCTTGTACAGAGTAGTAGGAGTGAGGAATGGGGGGATCATCATATTACTAGTGAGGAGGAAGTCTCAGCCAGGTCAGGGATTGGAACTAATGTGGTTGGTTTTAGTAGCAGTAACAGTAATAGTAATAACAGTGATGGTGAAGCATCTGGTGGGACTAGGGGAGTGGTACGGGAAGCAATGCAGAGCATCCAGACTAGCTGTCAAGGGAGCCCACACCATTCCCCTGACCCTGGGAGTTCCATCCCCCACCCATGGCATTATCCATGTAGAACATAATCCTGAAGAAGGCAGAATTGTTGCCTAGCACCAATAATAACACCACCATCACCGGCAGCAGCACAGATGGGCTGCCTCTGCCTGTTGTTACTGCTGCCAGTCTGCCTTCTTCACCACAACAAGAAATGACAAGTGTGACATTAGGGGACCCTCTGTCACATTGCTTGTCACCTCCTCCAAGCAGCAGTGAGATGTCTGTAATAGAGAAACAACAGCACATAGAGGTTAGTGGTGGTTTTGATTATGATGTTGGAGAAGATGCCGTGGAAGAGACATTGATGACCTTTTTATCAGAAACTGAGAAGGAATGGGAGACATCTGCTATGACCGATAAGTAATGTGTGTCAATAAACTGAGAAGGAGGATAGCATATGATAATGGTAAAAACAATATACATAAACAAATCGCACCATGCCAGTCCCATACATCTACCACATTGTAGGATGTATTTTATTTTTTTTATTACTTGACATCATCATGAATATGTGCCAGTGTCACTTAAGTAGGAAGTTAGTGTTGTGGGCAAAGGACAAATGCATTCTGCATGCTAACATATTTTTCACGGCATATACTGCTGTAGAACTCACAACTTTGACTTTCACCCACTTATTTCTAAACTTCAGCCCTCAGAAGTAGTAATATTACAGTGGGAAATGTAGTAACTATAGGAAATGTAGGCAAAAATGTGTTAAAATAGGCGAAAAGCAGGACATTTTTGCATAGGCAGAAAGGTGACATTTTTTGTGGGAAAAGTCATGCAGGAAATTTTTCACACTTTTCGCCCACCATTAGTTGGCACGCACATTGCTATTCTGACAGCTGCAACCTATGTGTTGTTGCCATGCTAGTGATATGATTTGCTAAACCTGAATCTACATGGAATCATGTATAGCTAACAAACTGGTAGCACATCAGCTGGTGTTGAACTTCAGCTTACATGAGACCCATCCATTGTGTTGGAGTTGGAGTTCAAACACAGCTGAGGATTGTTTATTGCATCATTGAAACAAACAATTGAAACAAACAACTGAAACAAAAAAATTGAAACAACCTGTCCATTGTATTGCCTTGCAATGTGTCGATACCCCTCTGGCACTGACATGATGTGAAAGAAACACAGACACCACAGTTTAACGAATGGCATGTTTATTGAGGAACAAAGCACGTTTCCTCTTCTTGGGGGGGGGCAGAGGGGGCAAAGGGAGCAGAGGGTCCATACCTTCTAGAACGTATGGTTACCCTTGTGTGGACAGGTGTTTGGTTTGGAGTAACCGTGGAGGATGAGGGTGGGGTGGTGAAATGTTTAAGGGCCAACAGTTGACCCTGGATCCTATTGTGGTCATGGAGCTCAGTGACTAATTGACCCAACATGTCACTCATCACATCCCTGATGGCGTGCACATCATCAGTTGGGCCTCCTTGACTCTCTTAGCAATACCCTCTGTATCCAGGCGTACTCCTTATCATGGGCATGGTGTCCCTCATCTGGCACAGAAAGTGAGGGGAGGCAGCTGATGTATCCTCAGTGGAATCTAGTGCATCTCCAGCAGGATCAGGTGGTGCAGCAAGTTGAAGTGGGGCAGCAAGTTCCAGGTGTGGTGCAGTGGGCTTAAAGGGTGGTGCAGCACCCTTCTCTGCCCCAGTCACATCCTCCTGAAAAGCTGCTTCCTGGCTTTCTGGAGTCACCCACAAGCCTGATGTGTGGATAGTGTTCTGAGTGGGGGGAAAGAAGTTGTTGATTTTGTTTTTTAGTTATTTTTTTAACAACTGTGATAAGATAGGGTGGGCAACTTAAAAAAAATAATAAAACAAATTTGGGGCATGGGGACAGGGAAAGATGGAGCAGTACAGGGACGTGGGATGAAGGTGGTAGTTCAAAAACTGACTGCAGCAATGGCTGCTGCAACGGCAAGAAAAGATGAGGATCCCTCTCTGCTCCACTGGGTGGATGCAGTTTGTCAAGGTCCCACCAATCACACCACACAAGGCCCATACCACCACTACCATACACATCTGTCAAATTGGAGATTGTACTTTTATTTTTTTAATCACTTGACATCATCATGAATATGTGCCAGTGTTGTGGGCAAAGGACAAATGCATTGTGCATACTAACACATTTTTAAGGTATATGTTGCTGCAGGACTCACAACTTTGACTTTCAGCTACTTATTTCTCCACTACAGCCCTCAGAAGAAGTAATCTTGTGCTGGAAAATGTTGCACCACAGGAAACATAGGTGAAAAATGTGTTGGAATAAGTGAAAAATGTTTTGTAATAATAGAAAAATGTGTTGGAATAGGCTAAAAGGATGAAAATTTTGTATTGCAGAAAAGGAGAAAACTTTCAAGAAAAAAAAGCAAAATCGTTCATTTTTGTGAAAAGTCATGCAGGAAATTTTTCTCACCTTTCCCTCACCCCTGATCTTTATTACTTAATGGACTAAAAAAAACCTTTTTAGTCAGTTGAAACTTTTATATTTCCCTTATGATGCAGTTGGTTTGCTACAGAATTGCTAATGTTTCTATTGTGCATAAGGCTTTTGATGTTTAAATTAACTTGTGATTTGCAGTGAAGTCTGTGTTTCGTCTTGTGTGATGCATCTTTGCTAGCATCTCAGTGAGCTATTGTGTACCTATTACCAATGATTACCTTATAAATGCAAACACCATTTGGTTCCACTCTCTCTGACACATGTTTTGTTAAACTAGTGGGGCAATGACACTGTTGAAAGTTAAAGAAATGATTGTCACTTTTTAACATTATTTCTGTACATAATTTGAAATTCTTTGAGAAATCTCAATCTTGTAAAACATGATAATGAGGTGATAAAGCGGAGATGACTTTTCCAGTGATATCACTCCTCCAGTTCCTATTTTATTCTATGGAGCCAATGCAATAAGATTTCTCCAACTTTGGATATGTTATCTCCGCTTTATCACATCTTTATCACACCTTAGTGAATAACCCCCCTTTGTCAATAAATACATTTATTATGTCCCTAAATATTGTACAAAAATGTATAATAACAAAAATATTACATAATTGCTATTATTATTTTAAAAATAAATATGTGTCTGGGCAAAAAATAGCTGTGCACTCATGGAATTGTATTTGTGTATGCATGTTTTTAGTTATACTTGTAAATTCGACATAAAAAAATTAATTGTAAATGTATTATGCATCAAATTCTCATGTTGTGTAATATGGTAACATTCATTACAGTTACATTATTTATTATTTCATAGTGTTTGTTTTTTAAAATTTGTATCATAAATATTATGGGGCAATAGACATGCATGACAATTCTTTTCCAGTTGGAAGAGAAAGCAATCTTTCACAGCTGGTGTTCAGATGGATTCCAACAAGCATAAAAGTCAAAGTCAAAGCATGTTAGACTGCACTTTAAAATTTGCCAGATTGCTGGATGTCATCAGGGACATGAGATAAAGTCCAGGTTTTACAACTCATAGCCTATTGAAGTGAAGAATTTATTGTCTCACTTACAATTATATAATCAGTGGTACAAATCAAAGGGTGCAGATGTATACATAGCTTTAAAGGAACTGCACACTTGTCCGATATGTTTTAGTTGCAGATTTTTTATTTTTAAACCAAATTATTCATCTTCCTATGTTGGCTGCTTCTTTTCATAATTTTGTTTTAAATCTGGATTATTTACACATTGTAAAACAGTTTCTCCTTACTTTTGTAGCGTTAAAATAATGGTTTGGAAATTTTTATTTCTAAAACTAGGATTCCATTCCAAACAGAATAAAGAGTTAATGAGTATTTTAAGATTCGCTGCTCAAAGTTTTCCAGCTGGTCAATTCTGCACGTACATTCTGAGAATTCAGTTGCAGTATTGCTTTTTTTTACCCAAAGACACTTCTGGAATCCTACTGGAGGCCTTAGAAAAGCTCCAAAATGGCTCAAAGGGTGGCTATGGGAAGTCGAAGTGGAAGATCAGTTTGGAGAAAACGTGGGAACGCTAGCCCTCCTGCACCTCTCCCTGAAAACTCCCTACATCCCAGCCATTTAAAATCTTTGTTGCTGTAATGCTTTGAGCTCACTGATTCAAGAGCAACAGAGTGGCTAACTTCCACATTCAATTTAAAAAAAAAAGTTACCCTACCAACCTACACCACCCCCAACTAACCAGTCCAGACAGATGGCTGAGCCCGGTGAACTCTCTGCTCTACCAGCAGGGATGATAACTATGATAAGTGAAAAAAAATCCCACCATGTGCAACCCCTCCAGCCACAAGCAGGATTAAAAGCTCCATTATTATGGCAGAATTTGGTGATTGATATCAAGGAACATGCCCTCGGACATCTGACATCCAAGTGACTATATGTTTTGCAGATACACACACCATGGAGAGAGGGGAATAACATGGGTCCTAGAGACCTGTTTCAGGTTTTTCCTAAATTAATATGGCAACTTCAGACCTCATATTATTATTTTTTAAAGGAACATTAACACCTAAAATGAAATGGGGTTACATGCACATAATTACTAGGTAAGTCATGCTAACTTCTGTAAAACTTCTCTATTTGTTTTATGAGGCCTAAAATCAGTCTTACATATTGAGGGAGAAGACACTCAGGTCTCCAGGGCTACCACTGACTGTCCAGTATTATATGTGAACAGTCTGAAAGAAGATAACAGCCTTTCTGAATACAAGATCAATGGGCATAAACCATAATCTATATCAGTAGCATCAGCAAAATCAGGGATCATCCATCTTCCTCTACTCCTCAGAGTGCTATCCAGCACTCAGAACAAGTTTTCTGTGTTTAACCTCTTAACGACCCATTACGTGCCAGGACTGTCATGGGTAAACTTCCCATAAGGACCCATGACGGTCCTGGCATGTCATGGGTTAAATGATAGCAGCGCACCTCAGTGCATGTTGCTATCATGCTTTACATCCTGAAACTGAGTGCTCTGGGACCTGAGCGCTCAGTCTCAGTGCTTCACTCTTCTGCTGGTACAAGTGATCGCACCAGGAGTGATCACATGTACCGGCATTTTCATTCACAAAGGCAATGTGTTTGTGACTGTTCTCTGCCTCTCTCTCTTCCTTACTATGAAAGTAAGGGAGAGAGAAACAGAGAACAGACAAGCAAAGGATGAATAAGAGGCTAGAGATGGGAGTATTAACCCCTTCAGAATGAAAGCAGGTCCTTTTATAAGCTGCTAACAGCAACTTGTTGGGTTTTTTAAATAAATGTGAGCAAGACAAACTTTTCATTTTACACCCACAAATTAAAAAAAAATCTACAGAAGTTTAAGCACAAATTAATAGTAGTTTTAAAGTTGTGGAGCAATGTAATTCACTTATATGCACTACACAATAATATCTCCAAAATTCTGAAAAATAGTGAGTGAAAAAGGGACATGGAGATTTTCGCCCCAGAGGGAGAGTACCCACTTAAAACTGTGCATTTTGTAGGTATGACTGACTGGTGATACCTGTCATACAGTCTCCATAAACATTTAACCCATTGTGCCCAAATGATCACAAGATAAAGAAAACAGTTAAAAAAAATGTATTTTTTTTTTAATTTAATTTTAATAAAGTAAATGGTGGTATATAATTTATGTGGATGGAATAAAATACTTAGAGGGAAAACACTGTTGAACATCGACATAGTCAAAAAGGTCAGAATTGCTCTGGTCTTTAAGTGCAATCCACCTCAGATTTTTCCAGTCCTTAAGGGGTTAATTTTTATTTCTCTCAATCTGCTTGCTTCCCCTCTCTCTCTCTGCTATTCTATGTACATCACACTGTATGATGGTAATTTCTTGGTTTTTATAGTATGGAGTCCATTAGCAAATCTGTGGAAAATCTGTGGGTTTCTCTATGAGCAGAACTTCCCATGAGAAAAGCAAAAAATCATCCTTTTTTCATGAAAATTCCCATGGGAACAAAAAGAGACATTTTGCCCATCCCTACTCCCTATATAAGCTGAATTCCTGGAAAAAAAATGGGTCAATGCACAAATGTGCACATATTGCCAACTGTCCAAATTTCTTACCCTGCTTCATTGTAGCTTTCATCCAAATAACTCAACAATAGGGGTTGGTAATAGGTCCCATTGTGTTCCTGCAAAAAAAAAAAAAATCAGCAAAAACCACGATTGTTTACTTTTTTTGCAGGAAAATCCACTTTAAATAAAGATATTAAAATCTTCACTGTTTTCACCCATTGCCAAAAATATCACTTTTTTCCCAATGGATACAAATGTTTTGCCCCTTTTTTTTACATGTTCTTTGTGTTTTCACTATAAAAATGTGTATTGTGAAACACAGTACAATCAAGTAGAGAGAGACATAATGCTAGGCTTTAGTTCTGTGATTTATATAGCAAAATTGAGGCAGAAGAGGGTCATAGTGTGTGCTATCACTATGAGCACCTGGAATATAAATAAAAGGAAGAGCTGGAAGGACTGTTAAGAATCGAGTGAATCTGGGGAGGAGGAGGAAGAAGTAACCACTACAGCAATAAAGGGTTTGGATGCGCTGATTCCTTAGATCCAATGGCCAGTACCCTAAATCACCTCTAGGATTTTGGGCAAATTTGTGTCACAGGAAGAGGAAGAAAAGGGTAGTAGTGTGAGCAGGATAGGTCAGCTACCTGTGACTGCTGCCAGTGCTACGCCTGCCAGTGTGTCTTGTGATTCTCAGTGGGCAGGGAGGAGGAGATGATGCCAAGTATGAAAGCAGGGGGCCCTAAGTCACACTTGCATCCCAAAGCAGTCCTGTCACTACAACTACTACTTCTACTACTAAGATACATCAGCTACGGAGTGTTAGGAGTGAGGGAAGGGGTGATACTGGTAGTGAGGAAGACTCAGAGACTTAAACTGATGTGGTTGCTGCTAGTGACAGTGAAGCAGCCGGTGGGACTAGCTTGACCACAGTAGCTCCTCCTGTTGATGCTAAGGTGGTAGGGGAAGTAATGTGGAGTGGCCAGACTAGCAGTAATTGGTGACCACAACATTCTCTTGATGCAGGGAGTCCCCTCCCCCGGCATTCTCCTACTCCGTATGGAACATGATACTGAAGAAGTCAGAACTGGTGGCTAGCAGCAATATTACCATCATGAGCACAGATCAGCTGTCTGTGCCTGCTGCTAGTGCTGCCAATCTGCCTTCTTCAGCTCATGAGATGGTAAGTGTGACAGTAATGGACCCTGTCACAGAAGCTGGAGTAGAACAGGCATTAATGGCCTTTTTATCCCAAACTGAGAAGAAATGTGAGACAAATGAGGATGGGCATCACCACCATCACCACTTGAGAATGTGCAAGTTTGCTGCTACTGTAATTCCTGCTGATGCTGAGCTGTAAGGGCAGCAGAATGAGGAGCAGGCTAGTGTTTCACAGACCACTGTATACAAAGTGGAAATTAGGTGCAGCAGTAGTGAAGAGAGACTAGGACAGGTTCCAATTGCCAGCAGCAATACTCCTGGTCCCAGTTATAGTGCTGATTCTGAGGGAGTAGCAACAGCAGAAACATCATCCTCTGTCCAAGCCAGTGAAGGAGAATATAGAGGAAAAGAAGAAAGTATCTGTAAAGTATATATATGTTTCTCCCACAAATGTAAAAAGCCATATATTAAATGGTAGATATAACATAACCTCAGCACTACAGAAGACATAAATAATTTGAAAACCTTTATGAAAAAAATATAAAAACTTATACCACATATAAATACATATGAGGCCTCATAGAAATTAGATCAATATATAAGGTACATCCAAAACCTACATATATACCATAACATACAAAAGTGATATAACCTCCTATAATACACTGTGAGTAATTATCCCTTTGAGGCCTAAAGCGAGCCTGTGCTCTTATCTCTGTATGTCCGCTGGCCGGCATGGCCTCCTGCCACTTTCTCATGGCTTAGTTATATTTCAGGCACTGGCACGGACGCCTGTTTATGGGCCTATTCTGTTGGGCCTAATTGGGTCCCGCCTTCTTCTGCAGCTTTATAATCCTCATTGAGGCCAGGACTTGTTGCCCTTTCGTGGTGTTCCTGTGCACATCTAGTTTGCCTGACCCTTGCTTGCCTTAAGTTGTCTCATGGTGTTCGATCCTTGGCTTGTCTGACTACTCACTCTGGTTGTGACCTTTGCTGTGGCTGACTACCCGATCTGTTTCCTGACCGTGGCTTGTCTGACTGACGCTCTGTTTGTGACTTGCTCCTGTCTGACTACCACTAGGCCAATCCAGGGAGCTCTCCTTTACCGAGTAGCTTAGCTACCAGCTGGTCGCTTGTAGGTTGCCTCCGCTTGGTGCCTTCCTTTTGCCTCCAGGCAGCTAGTGCAACTTAGTCTTGCTCCTAGGCACTCGCCTCTTGTGTTTACCTGTTGTCTGGCTTAGCACTTGCCGTGCTACCTACACTCTGTGCCTCCTAGTTGCCTTCAATAAGATAGTAGTGCGCTCCTATCTGGCTGCAACTATCTAAGCACCTACTCTGCTGCTTTGAGTACTGCTATCAGTTACTCTATTGGTATTGGTGGTCTATTCGCTCTGTGCCTCCACTGGGTACGCTCCTGTACTAGTCCCATTGTTCTTTCCTGTTTTGGTAGAGCTAAGTCTGGTTCTAAGACAGTACCATAGACCTACGGTGGTTCAGTGTCAGCTCCTGGGTAGTGGACTAGACACTGTCCTCACGTCTATCTCCCTTCTGACTGAGGAAGTGTTCAATATTACTATTAGTATTCTGATTATCTATTGCTCAATAAACTGGTTTAAATTCACTTGTACTGTTCCCTGTGTTTCTTTACTGAGAGTCCGTGACAGTAATGATAAACATTATAGCAACACCAGGCACATTAAAACAGCTATAACTAAATAAAATTAAATGTTCAAACAAACAAGAAGTTCTGTGTAAATTCAAGCATACATGAAAAGATGGGATGATAGTAAGCTATCCTTCAAATAATGTTACATAGGACTAATAGCTGATGAACAAATACACTGCAAAAAAGTCAACATGGAGGATTATGATGATCCAGTCTGAAAATATTATCACTGTGGAGAAATAGCGATTGAGCCCCTTGTATCCCCTACGGCTGAAAGTTGTTGGCCCCTGTTTTAAGTGTGCCCTGGGTTATAATTTGGTTTATTTTCTGTGTTTCCCTGTATGGTCAGCTAACAGCTCTGCTGAAACAACAAAGTATGGAATGTTAATTTATTCCTGCTGCTCTTCCTTCAGGAGCATGGCTTGAAAAGAGGCAATCAGAGTGGACAGTAAATAACCTCCCCTGATTGGTCAACTGTGATACTTCTGTTTCAAGCCCTAATTTGCATTCATATTTTGATAAGAACGTCTGGAAATATAGGCTATTCCCTAATTGGTCAAATGTATCATCCATGTTCCAAGCCCTAGTTTGCATCCTAATTTTGATAAGAGTGTCTGGAAGTGTATATAAGCAGTGTGTTTCACCAGTAAAGGCTGTTCTGTTTTACTCTCCACAATACAAGTTTTGGCTGTATTTGTGGAGGTGATTACTAGAGGGAAGTTGGCTGGTGATCCTCATCCCAGCCACTGCAAGAGCAAAATCCACCTGCCTCACCAGTCTACTGGTCCCTGCCAGATCCAGAGATTCCAGCATAAGAACCCACGTAGGGGAGCAGCTTACTGGGTGAGCTTGTGTGATGTGACCTCCACAATCACATCTAGTATAAGCAACACAGATAATACATTCTTTATGCTACATCTACTGAACAAAAGTAACCAATAAGCCATGAAATTGTAGATGTTAGATATTAATCCACTTTGATAAATTCCTCCTTCACATACAGTACAGTTAATGTTTTAAGATTTACACAGTACCCCCAGGTGTCACTCAGGGTTTGAAATATAAAACAGCCACTAATTCATTACTGTTATGCGGAGTTACTCAAACTTTTATTTTCAATTTCCATTGACCATTAGTGCGCAATATAACGTTCCTCTCAGGGGACCTAGTACAATTGCATCGGACTAAAGTCAACAATAAAGTGCTATAAGTAAATATTAGAGATGATATATCAACTGATTTACTAGCTTACTAGCTCCTTCATCATGGTAAAATTGAAGAAACACATCTAACACTCATATAATTTATAATTAGTTATTTATAATAACTATCCTTTGAAGTTAACTCTTTATAGCTAGATATCCTCTAATTAAACATTAAAATAATATTAATAAAACATCATAAAACAATATATAAAAACATAAACATGACAGGAAATGTTACCAACATGGGAATGTTTCATCATCATCCAGATTGATCTTTTATTTCAGGGTTGGCTCCGACTGAAAATCTTTTGAGATATATAGATAAATTCCCCCAGAATGCAGTTTAACAACTGCTGGAATATTTAAAGATTATGTACATATTATCTGAGTATTTGAATCAGTAACTTGGAAAGGACATAAGGGATGGGAGAAATATTTGATCCCAAAAGAGACAACAGCAAAATATAGCATTTTTCACCTTTAGAGGTAATTTCCTCTTTTTTTCACACAACACATGTTAACCATAAAACCATGTGCCCCACCCCTATCTTTGTCTTATAGTAAACACAGAACTACACATAGCAATGTCTTGCACACATTGACCATATAACTACACATTATACCCTCATCCTTATTCCACAGTAAACACTTAATCACAAACATGGCCCCCTCCCAACCTTACCCCACAGTACCCATGGAACCACACATTGTCTCCCCAGACTTACCCCACAGTACCCATGGAACCACTGTCCCCCAGCCTTGCCCCATGGTAGCCATAGAATCACATACACTGTCCCCTCATTCTTACTCTACAGTAACCATAGAACCACACAATGCCTCCCAAATCTTGACCTACAATAACTATGGAATTACACATTGCATCCGATGTCTTGGCCCCCATATAACCATACATACTGATTCCCTCAATGTTGTCCCAGAAATGGCAGCCATAGAACTTTGCTTACCTGCACTCTAAGCCAAGTTGTACTGAACTGGTAGTCTTAGATGTGCACAACTGAGTCTAACCTCCACTCGCTGGAGCTAGCAAAGTTTGAGTGGAAAATTGAAATGGGTTAGCAAAAATGTGAAAATGGTAGCCTTTTTCAATTAACAGAAATTTTGTGAAAAATTGGCAAATTGCCGGTTTTCTGTGAAAATTTCTGCAGGGGAAAAAAAAAGACTTTTTGCTCAGCCCTAAAATAGATTATTATTTTTTCCCATTAGATATTTCTTTACTTTGTACAGTTATAAATCAAGAATGTGACGTCACTGAAACTGAGGGTACACATTAAGATACACAAATTGTGTTTTTTCTTGAGATGATCATGTTTATTTTACACCATCATTATTTTTGGCTCTTTGGAGAATGTTTTGTTTTCAGTTAGAAGGATCTGCAACAGGCACAAGGCTTGCACCAATCTTTGAGTAGTATAACTTAATTTAGAACAACAACCCATTTAGTGCAAACCTAGTGAGATCTCAAAACATTATATTGATTATATGATTTTGATTTGGAGGGGTGATATTAATATTGTAAAATATTTTTAATACATTAATAATAACACTTATTCAAAATTCACTCCCATTCATAGCCCTATTTATTTACATTTGAATGTCACTTTTAATGTAGAAAATCAGGGTTTAAAAACTTGCATTTTTTTAAACCAGTAGATTTTACTAGTTACATTCCTTTATACAGCTTCCATCTAAAATATAGCCTTTAAATGTGTCAGCAGAAGTATTCACTATAATTAAATACAATTGTAGTGTTAATGATATATTTTTGAGACCAAGTAAATGTGTTAAAAAAAAGTTTTTGATAGAAAATAAGAAAATACGATTAACAATTATTGAACTTTACATAAAGCTTATAAAAAATTATTGTCTGATAATAGAAAAGAAAATGCTAATTTTGAACATGTTATAAGGAGTAGAAAAACAATACTTTTTGAAGGACAGAGCAAATCATAAAAAAATAATAACTGGAAAATACTGAAAGGTTATAAGTGTATTTGATACCTGATAAACCTCAAATAACTTTACAATTCTTCCCCATTTAGGGTTGCAATTAGCACTGAATTTTTGAAAAAAAATTGTTAGACCAATATAGTATTGGTTTCTATAAATGTAGAAACTATTTAGGTTTTAGAAACAGTACACAGATGTTGAATGTAAAAAAAAAAACTCCTCTAAAATTACTAGGGAAGAATCTCCAGTCTGATACAAATAATACAAAGGCAGTACTTTATTTATTACAATGTACTTGTGGTAAACAATATATTGTTTGCATTTTTATTTATTTATTTATATAGCGCACACAGATTATGCAGCGCTTTACACTCATATTGGTCCCTGTCCCATTGGGGCTCACAATCTAAATTCACCTATCAGTATGTTTTTTGGAGTGTGGGAGGAAACCGGAGTACCCGGAGGAAACCCACGCAAACACGGTGAGAACATACAAACTCATTGCAGATGTTGTCCTTGGTGGGATTTGAACCCAGCGCTGCAAGGCAACAGTGCTAACCACTGAGCCATGAAAGTAAGTTTAAAAGACAATATTAAAGGGGATTGACCCCCCGAGTACAAATGCTTGTTAAATGTTAGATTATCTAGCCATTAGGTGGAATTCTTGAATTATTTTTTTTTAATCGTCTGTTGCCGAAAATTAAGTTTTAAAGATTGAACTTCCATATACACTGCGTATACAGCTCTGTACCCTCAGTCTGTAACGCTGCATCTGCTCCCCTCCCTCTAGCCAGCTGTCACGGTTTTCAAGAAATACACCAGGAGTCAGTACTGTAATAGTAAAATCAACTTTATGGAATGGTAATATATAATAGCAAATAAAATAACAACAAGGCGCAGAGGGTACCAGAAGAAGCTAGAGTTTCCTACCAGAAATAGGAGGCTGCTTGGGGTAAACCTCTCTGCAAGAGACTAGGCAGACTGCCAATGGTAGTCTCAGAGTAGCGAGTAAGGCAACCAGAAGTGCACAGCACTACAGGATAGGGACAAGGGGGACTCTTACTGACTCACATCTGCAATCAGTATATTTGATAGAGACCACCTGGGGACAGACAGAGTGGATGTTAGGCCAGAGTTGATATTAAGGTCGAGCGGTACCTTGGGTTAGCCAGGGGTCAATACCAGAGTGAGAAGTCAGCCAGAGCCACAGGTCTGCACCAGATTGTATGTCTACTATGCCAGGGAACAACACAGGAAGAATAGTCAGACAGAGGCACAGGTCAGCACCAGGATGGGTGGTCAGACAAGCCTAGGTCATACACGGTGCGGGTAGTCAGCCAGAGTCACAGGTCTGCTCCAGATTTGGTGTCTGCTACACCAAAGGATAATGCAGGAAGAATAGTCAGACAGAGCCACAGGTCAGATCCAGGATGGATGGTCAGACAAGCCTAGGTCATACACGGAGCATTACAAAGAATTAAACAACAGCATCAGACACCAACGTAAGGGCGACTGGACTGACTGTCCATTGCCCTTTTAAATCCACTCAGGATGTAGCAAGGAGGAGTCTCAGGTAAACCCCAGCTATAAGGAGCACTAGCTTCAATCAAACTGACACGCGCCTGCATATGACGCAGCAGAATGAATAATGTGTTGAGACCTGTGTCATCACAAACAGCCGCACCACTTGGGAAAAGGACACAGCCGGCCGCGGTCCGGCCGCAGGCATTGCGACTACACGCGGTCCGGCCGCAGGCATGGCGACACACGGGTAGTGACACCGGCGCATCACTCTTGGACCTAGTTCCCCAACAGCGCCCAGCCAGAAGATGCTGGGACTAAGGTAGGCACTGTGACAGTACCCCTCTCTTAAAGACCCCACCTCCGTGGACAAGGTCGTGGTTTCCCAGGAAACTTACGCACCAACACTGGAGCATGCACATCTCTAGATGGTATCCAGAAGCGCTTCTCTGGACCATACCCTTTCCAATGTATCAGATACTGTAATTGCCTCCTGAACCACCGAGAATCCATTATGCTCTGTACCACATATTCCTCATGATCCTCAACCCTAACGGGTGCAGGCCGGACTGTAGCGGAGGTGTAACGGTTACAAATCAAGGGTTTGAGCAACGAGACATGAAAAACATTGTATATGTGCATTGAGGCTGGCAGATCAAGAGCATATGCCACAGGGTTAATTCTCCGCAGGACGCGGAAGGGACCAATGAACAGAGGGGCCAGTTTCTTACAGGGAACCTGAAGGTTTAAGTTACGGGAAGACAGCCATACTCTCTCCCCCACTTGGAATATAGGTGCAGGCAAACGCCTATGGTCGGCCTGCCATTTTTGTTGTTGTACGGAATCACTTCTAGACATGGACCAAATCAATTGGTCTCTCCCAATGTGGCCAGCTATCTTGGAAGTATGGTATGTCTCTAACAGTCTGGTACGTAATTGAGCAGGTACAATGCACTTTCCACAGGGCTTCGCCACCAGAACGGATGTTTGAGTAGCCAATATTTCCTCTCCCGGGGAGAGGTGATACAAGTACATTTCGTAGCAAGTATCCGGTCAGCCGGAATAACAGGAGTGGGTGAAGTCTCCTCCTTAGATAGGGTACAAAACTGACATGATATGGCATGTACCTTAAAATTCTTAGAGCCAGGAAGGTAGGAAACCGCAAAATTGAACCTGGAAAGGAACATGCCCATCTGGCTTGCTGGGACAACAGCCGTTTAGCCTCAGACAAGTAGTTGAGGTTCTTGTGATCAGTCAGAATCAAGACTGGAGAAGTGGTCCCCTCCAGAAGATGCCCCCAATATGATATAATCTCTCAACCTTGGACAATTTTCTAGAGAAATAGCCACATGGACGTAGAGCCTCCCCTGGAGTTGAGCACTAAGAAAGGAGGGTACCTACTCCCACTTCAGATGCGTCAAACTCCAGGGTAAAGGGTAGGGCGGGATTAGGATGAACCAAAATGGGAGCTGTTGTGAATGCTGCCTTGAGGTTTTCGAAGGCACGCAATGCACTGGGAGACCATTCTGAGGTCTTTGTGCCTTTACAGGTCATGTCTGTTAATGGTTTAACCACTGTAGAGAAATTTTTAATGAATTTCCAGTAATAAATAGTGAAACCCACAAATCTTTGGCTCGATTTGAGTCTTTCTAGAAGGGCCCATTGTAACATGGCTGACAACTTCTGTGGGTCCATAGCAAACCCAGAAGCAGAAATAATGTATCCCAGAAATGCTACTTGGGGTTTGTGAAATTCACATTTCTCCAATTTGCAATAGAGGTTGTTTTCCCTCAGCAGGCGTAATACTTTGGACACATCCACACGATGAACCTCCAGCGTAGAAGAGTGAATAAGGATGCCATCCAAATAGACCACCATACAGGTCTGTAACAATTCTCTCAAGACTTCATTGATAAATTCCTGAAAGACAACAAGAGCATTGCAAAGGCCAAAGGGCATAACTAAATACTTGTAATGCCCGCTCCAGGTGTTGAATGCTGTCTTCCACTCGTGGCCTCCCTTCATTCGGATAAGATTATGTGCTGCCCTTAAATCAAGTTTTGTAAATATTTTGGGCCCCTTTAATCGGTCAAATACTTCAGTAATCAAGGGTATAGGACAGGCATTCTTTACTATTAATTTGTTCTATCCACAGAAATCAATACACGGATGTAACTCTCCATCCTTTTTTTTTAACAAAAAAGCATCCAGCACCAGCAGGGAACGTGGACTTTCAAATAATGTCCCTAGCAAGGGCATCAGAAACGTACTCCTCCATGGCCCTATTCTCCTCCACAGACAGAGGATAGATGCGACCCCTAGGAGGTGTGGTGCCAGGCAATAGCTCCACGGAGCAATCAAACGGCCTATGTGAAGGTAACACTCCTGCTTGAACTTTGTTAAATACACCCCTGATAGTCGCATATTCCTCAGGCAGGACTGAGGTAGTGGCACAAGCCAGTCTCACAGGATGGGAGAGACAGGAATCAAGACACTGTGGGGCCCAAGTCACAATGTCACAGGTGCACCAATCAACCCTGGGGTTGTGAGCCTGCAACCAAGGGAACCCAAGAATGATGGCATAATGAGGAGAGTTGATCACCTGAAATTTTAGAACTTCAGTATGAAGCGCCCCCACCTTTAAGGTTAGCGGGGACATCTCCTGTGTAATAAGTTCTTGTAGTAGAGGTCTACCATCAATGGCTTCGACGGACAGAGGAGAGGAATGAGGTTACAATGGAATGGAATTTTTGACAAAAATTTTGCATCAATAAAGTAACCAGCAGCACCCGAATCCAGTAATGCTGGAGCAGAGACAGAAGAATCGGCCCATGACAGGATCACCTCCAGAATGGGTTTGTCCATAATGATTTCTGGGGACTGAGAAATTCCACCTAAGACCAGTCCCCGACAGGATCTTAGGTGCGATCGTTTCCCAGACGCACCGGGCAGGACTTCAGCAGGTGACCTGATTTGCCACAATACAAACACAGTCCCTGCCTCCTTCTAAAGGCCCTCTCCTCTACAGAAAGACAGGTAGTACCAACTTGCATAGATTCTCTACCTCCTAAGTCAGAACTTGGAGGCATGGGAGGTGAGGGAGGACAGGGTGGATGAGAAAAGTGAGGAGCCAATCTGGATGGAGGCTTCCGCAGGCACTCCCTGAATGAGAGTCGCTCCCTGATCCTGGTATCGATTAGGATAGTAAATGAGATTAGATCATCCAAACTTTTAGGCAATTCCAGGCAGCAATCTCATCCTTGATAGTATTGCACAGTCCTTGGAAAAGGGCTGCTACCAGGGCCTCATTGTTCCAGCCTACTTCGGATGCCAGAGTACGAAATGCGATAACTTACTCTGCCACTGTTCGAACGCCCTGGCAGTTGGTCATTAAGTGCTTAGAAGCCGAGGTCACGTGACCTGGCACATCAAAAGCTCATTTGAACAAGGCCTCAAACTCCACAAAGTTATGAACTGTGGGTTTATCCGTCTCATTTGGCCCACACCAAAGCTTTGCCAGAAAGGAGCAATATCATAAACCCAACCTTACTGCACTCAGTAAGGAATGCATGCAGTTCCATTTCGAAATATTTGCCCAGTTGGTTAAGGAACCCACAGAATAATTCAGGATCCCCACCATAACATTGTGGGAGCAGAGCAGAGCAGAGCAGAGCAGAGCAGAGCCTGACAACCCTCTGATTGTGTCTGCATCAGGAGCAGTAGGAGCC
This sequence comes from Rhinophrynus dorsalis, assembly GCA_037306005.1. Lineage (NCBI taxonomy): Eukaryota > Metazoa > Chordata > Amphibia > Anura > Rhinophrynidae > Rhinophrynus > Rhinophrynus dorsalis. The sequence goes on from CM074718.1 coordinate 581,341,435, forward strand.
ACCAGTGCCAGGGAAGGAGCGAGGGTGGCCACCGGTTGTGGGCTAAGGCATTCCAGGTGTGCAGTTCGATTGAGCAAGGTCTGCATGGCCAAGAATAATTGATCAATGTGTTGATCTTGAACTTCCATCCTGTCCAAGATGTTCTGAAAAGGTGGATTACCAGTACCGTCCGTGGTCATGGCCCTTACGTACTGTCACGGTTTTCAAGAAATACACCAGGAGTCAGTAATGTAATAGTAAAACCACTTTTATTGAATGGTAATATATAATAGAAAATAAAATAACAACAAGGGGCTGAAGGTACCAGAAGAAGCCAGCGCTTCCTAACAGAAATAGGAGGCTTGGGGTAAACGTCTTTGCAAGACACTAGGCAGACTGCCAATGGTAGCCTCAGAGTAGTGAATATGGCAACCACAAGTGAGAAGCAAAAGAGTTCTCCTACAGGGTAGGGACAAGGGGGACTCTTGCTGACTCACGCCTGCAGTCAGTATACTTGATAGAGACCACCTGGGGACAGACAGAGTGGATGTTAGGCCAGAGTTGATAGTAAGGTCAAGTGGTAGCTCGGACTAGCCAGGGGTCAATATCAGAGAAGTCAGCCAGAGCCACAGTTCTGCACCAGACTGGATGTCTACTATACCAGGTAACAACGCAGGAAGAATAGTCAGACAGAGCCACAGGTCAGCACCAGGATGGATGGTCAGATAAGCCTAGGTCATACATGTAGCGGGTAGTCAGCCAGAGCCACAGGTCTGCCAAAGGATAATGCAGGAAGAATAATCAGACAGAGCCACAGGTCAGCACCAGGATGGATGGTCAGACAAGCGTAGGTCATACACGGAGCATTACAAAGAAATAAACAACAGCATCAGACACCAACGTAACGGTGACTGGACTGACTGTCCATCGCCCTTTTAAGTCCACCCAGGAAATAGCAAGGAGGAGTCTCAGGTAAACCCCAGGTATAAGGAAAACTAGTGTCACTCAAACTGACGAGCTCCTACATATGACACTGCGGAATGAATAATGTGTCGTGACAAAGAATTAGAGTTGGACTAACACCACATAAATGTAATGTATTTATGGCTGTTTTACACTTCAAACCATGAGTGATTCTGTCGGTACTGTGTACGTCCTACAAAATTCACTATAGTTGAAGGAGGATGTGGATTAATATCAAACATCTACAATTTTGCATTCATCTCCTATTACTAATAGATAATCACTGTCTCCACAGTCATCATCCATAATGTATTCTGATTGCCTACTACTAACTTTTCATTGGTGGATATAACATAAGGAATGTATAATTTGTGTTACTTCTATTTGATGTGATAATAATATGAAATTGGATCATCACTTCATGCTGACATCTTTGAGGTATATTTTTAATCTGATGTAGCATTATTCAGTGCACAAATGATTACTTACTGGTTGTGAAGCTTATTATCATCCTTACATGTATGCTTAAAATAACACAGAGTTTTTTGTTTTATTTAGTTATAGTAGTATTAAACATTGTGTGTTGCTCACAGTGTACTGTAGGGGTTTATATTACATAATTGTTGTATTTTATGGCATATAGAAATAGATTTTGGATATACTTTATATATTGATCTAATATAAAAGTTTTTATATTTATGATACTTTATAAATGAATTAGAATTGTTTATGGTTTCTATAGTTCTGGAGTGATTGTGTTTTTACATTTTTCTTTTTTACACCCTTTGGGAAAGGATAGGTTTGCCCTAGCTACTATGTTATCTTTACTGGAGTTTTTGTTATGTAGCGCATAGTTATGATATTTTTTAATATAGTAAGTAGTAATACTCACAACTGGAAGTAATCTGGTTGAAACATCTGGTAGAAGGCATCAGGTGATGAACCTGTCCCTACACAGCTAAGCTCTGGATTCACTACGCTTCTTTTTCTAGGACAACAATCAGCAAAAATGAATTATTAAAAGGTACTTAAACAATAAAAAAGGACCCACCTAACTTAGCCTAGCTGTTTCTGGAACAGACACTCCTTTCCTCAGGAATGTAAGGCTATAAGTCTATAAAAAAGATCCTCAATACCTGTACAGGGCAGGGTCTTTCACTGTTGATTTCTACTCGTTTCACTATTCAAGTAGGTTACTTCCATTTATGAGTATTATAATTTAATACATGGCTTTTAGCATTTGTTGATGCACATATATGTTATTGAGATATATCTATATTGAGCGTGACCACTTAGTTTTGGATTCTGGTTGTCTATATTTTTTTTTTTCTGAGGAGTTTCTGTGGAGCAACTATTTTAAGAGGAAATCTGTGTTTACAGAAGCAAAATATTCCCCCATGTTATGTGTTTGCCTCTGACTGAATCCTTTGAATCATTGATACTATGTGAGCAGGATACCTTCTACTATATATAATGTAAATTGACTTGAAGCATATTTACCCTATGAGCACCTCCCTACGTGTTTTATACTGTAGTAAATGGTATAAAATGAAATATCATGTGACTACACAAATTATAGCAATATGATAACATTTGTACTTAATATTTACAATAAAATCTACAACAGAAAATGTGTAAATGTTAATAAAACACCAATTAATCAATTAAATATAACAAAATATAAAAAGGATCAGTTTGATAGACATACATATCTCTCACACACGTTATACAGACTGCCTGAAAAATGTTAAAAACAAAAAGAGGGCTAAATTAATTTACGAATCCTAAATAGATGAGACAGTATTAAAAACAGAAGCCTGACAATAAATAAAAATTCTTCATTCGAAACACCCAGTGCCAATATTAAAAATCAAAGAAAATTTCCTTTGGTATATTCAGTAGACACATCTGCATTCACATCAAACACGTGGCACAACTCTATTCAAACACCATGAGGCTTAGGATCCCAATGTGAAATCCCCCTACCAGAAACCAAGTACTGCTTCTGTCACTATGCCCCTTGTCCACTCCCAGCTAAGGACACATGACAACTTGCAGACAGTTTAATAATAATGATGAACCCTCAATGCCACCAGTTTAGAATATTCTGTGGGATTAAATCTCCTCATATGCTGCTTTATACCCTGCTTGCGATTCTCCTCCACCACACTGCCATGTGTGGTCGGTTCACCACACAGTGTGCAATGGGTAGACATGAACTGCCACATCCTGACATATACAGAATGGCTATCACTTGGCGGATGAGGAAATGATGAACGAGGTGGATTGGCAGAAGATGTAGTTACCCTAAAGCAAGAAGGTGATCCAGTTGTTTTGCTCGTCATCGAATTTCCAGCCTCTGACTGTGTTTCACTATTCTTCCTCCTCTTTGATCTCCACCTCACCTCTTGTTGCCTTTGGTGAGAGTTGGGGGTACAGCAACAGCTGTGCCCTATTTCTTTGGTGGCTATTTGGCTTTAACATGTTTCATATAAATGTTATGGTGTCTGTGTTTCATGTGTGTTATCAGGGCAGAAAAATAGTCCCACATCCAGGACTTCATGTGTGAGGGGAAAGGTGGAGAAGAATGGCCTCTTTCTTCTTCTCCTTCATATTTCCCTTCACTAGCTGGGGCAGAGGATGATGTTGCTGCTGTCGCTGCTACTGCCTCAGAATCAGCACTGTAATCAGGACCGGAAGTATTGCTGCTGGAAAGTGGAACCTGTCCTAGTCCCATATTACTAGACCCCATTACCACTATGTCCAATGTGGTCTGTGGCACACTAGCCTGCTCCTCAGCATCCTGCTGCCCTTGCAACTCAGTCATTAATGTCTCTTCCACCCCATCTTCTCCACTATCACTACCACCAGTACCTCCTCGTTGCTGCTGCTCTATTACATACATCTCACAGGTTGGAGGACATGATGTCACACTTGCCATCTCTTGTTTACCTGAAGAAGGCAGACTGACAGCACTAGCAGCAGGCACCTGTGCTCCTGGTGGTGGTGTCATTGCTGCGAGGCAACAATTCTGCCATCTTCAGGATCATGTTAAATCTGGAAGGATTTTAATCCCTTTATTCAAAACACAGGTATCACGGTTCCTGTGCTCCCTTGTTTTTGTTTATCCTGTGAGTACTCCCATTGGCTGTCCTGTGTTGATCCCGCCCAGTATGGCCTTTATATACTGGGCTCCTGCACCCACATGGTGCCCTTTCGTGGTGTTCCTGAACCAGTGTTAGTTTTCTGCTCAGTGTTTCCCAGTGTACCGACTTGGCCTGCCTGACTACTCTTTAGTTCTCCTGCTTCTGTGTACCGACCCGGATTGCCTGACTTCTCTTCAGTGCCTGGTTGCAAGTGTCTGCCTCCGTTATTGCTCCGGTAGTCGCCATTGGCTTGTCCTCCGTTACTGCTCCTGCAGGTTGCTAGTGTCTGCCTCCGTTACTGCTCCGGCAGTGTGCCTTTGGCCTAGTCCTCCGTTACTGCTCATACTGGTTGCAAGTGTCTGCCTCCCTTATTGCTCCGTTAGTCGCCATTGGCTTGTCCTCCTCTACTGCTCCTGCAGGTTGCCAGTGTCTGTCTCCGTTACTGCTCTGGCAGTGTGCCTTTGGCTTAGTCCTCTATTACTGCTCATACCGACTGCCAGTGTCTGTCTCCGTTATTGCTCTGGTAGTCGCCATTGGCTTGTCCTCCGTTACTGCTCCTGCAGGTTGCCAGTGTCTGCCTCCGTTACTGCTCCAGCAGTGTGCCTTTGGCTTAGTCCTCCGTTACTGCTCATACCGGTTGCAAGAGTCTGCCTCCCTTATTGCTCCAGTAGTATATCTGGGCATAGTCCTCCATTACTGTTCATACCGGTTGCAAGTGTCTGCCTCCATTACTGCTCCGGTAGTACGCAATTGGCTTGTCCTCCGTTTACTGCTCCTGCCGGTTGCAAGTGTCTGTCTCCGTTACTGCTCCGGCAGTGCTCATTACTCTATTCCTGTTGTACTCTGGTAGTTCATGTTGTTCTGCTAGCATTTGGTGACCTGAAGCTCTCTAAGAAGTGCTATCTCAGTACTTTCACACATGGGACTGTTTACACTCCTTGATGAACTTTAACTCTTGCAGTACCTGAGTCCTGGGAAACTTACTCCGTTTGCCTGACCTATGTCAGTATATACTGCTTGTACTTTAGTTTTGTACTGGACCTGTGTGGGCAATTGTATTATTAACCTGTCGTGTGTCTGTATTATACTGCCTGTATACTACAGGACCTGTGAGGGTTCTTATTTAATTGTGATTTCAATAAAACTGTGTTTTTATCCTAAACCATTGTGTCTGTGTGTCGAACAAACCGTTACAATAGGGATGAAAATGGGGCAGTGTGTGGGTGTATTGTGGAGTTACTTTCCTGTTTTCCTTGTTTAACACTATATATCAACCAACGCACAGATGAAATGATGCTATTTTATGAAATTTTTTCTGTGCAGTCTATGGGGTAGGTGTAAGAGGCTTACTGGTATCAATTATAATAGAATATGTTCAGCAATATTCACCATAGTGCCCATTTGCTATAGTGCAGACACTGCAGCACAGCCACAGACATTACAGGCTTATGCCAGTAGAGTGGTCCCAGCATGTTTGTACCTTCACCCCAGTATATCATGTCATAAATAGAAATATATTTGTCTCATAAACTTTGTCTCATTAAAATTAAAGTACAGCACTAAAATTAAAATAGTTTTGAAATACTATGTGTCCACAGAATACGTTGAAGCCAAATAATGTATAGTTTTAAATATATGCAGGGCCTACAATAAGTACCTATTTGAAGTGCTCAAACAGTTAATTTTAGTTTTATTTATCCAAAATGTACATCCTGTTTATTCACAAGGTGGAACTAAATGGAAATTAGTAGAAAGGGGTGTTTAAATGGTATCTATCTTCAACATGAAGAGATGGCTAGGTTAAAAAAAATGAAAATGTAAATTATAAACCAGGTATTGAATACTCACAATTAAAAAACACAAAACCCATGTGGCTTCCTTTTAGGGTAAATTTTTTTGATGGGAGCTAATACTTGTACAAATATATGTATACAAGTGACATTTTCCCTTATGTCGCTGTATTTTGCCTCAATATAAATCCAGTGCACCCATATCCTATATAATAATTTGCTAAAACGTGTGTAACAACGCAGTCATGCGCAGTAGAAACTGCCGCTCATGCTGCAGTCATGCGCAGTAGAGACCACCCACGCCAGCTCTGTATCAGCCGCGGCACGTGCAGTCTCTACTGCGCATAACTGCCCCACGACCGGCTGGCAGTGGCACTGTGGCCCATGTAACGGGCTCTTCAACTAGTGAGAACATAAATGTGTTTATACACAGGTAAAAGCACATCACAAATAAAAATAAAAACATGTAGTAGACAGTAGTTTTGTCAGTTTGTCCTAAAACTTGCTTATCAAAACAATATATCAAAATGTAACACAACATTTATTAATATTAGATTTATTAATATTGATCTGCTTGTATTGTATTTTGTACTTTGTTCCCCTCGTGTGTGTGTGATAACACTTGATATTTCATCAACCATATAGAATATGTAATTTTAGCCCTTGCTATTGATTTTCTTTCAAATATTTTTATAGTATTCAGTATTAAATTTTACTTTAAGACCTTGAAGTTTTATAACTATGATAACATTTTATTTATAAACAGAATATTATATGTCTAGTAAATTAATAAGAAGATGCATTCATGCTTTTTTAAAATGTGGCTGTTTAAGATATCATAACTAAAAATAGACTTACACAGCAAAATTGTTCCTTGTCTAGTCTTCCTAATAACAGGACTCAAACATAATATACCTTTGTTAGATACTCACGCCAAACAAATTGTCTGGAGATCTCCCAGTGAATTTTCAACCAAATATGTCTCTCACCCTGTTGTAACTGTTTTTACTGCTCCATATGTTAGATTTCAAACTGTAGATTTAGCCCCTTTTGCCCAAAGGCATCACAACCTGTGAAAAGCCTAGCTCAAGCAGAGTCTATTGTTCAATGACAACTTGTCAATTTACTTTTAGGCTAAGCAACTCATAAACATGATAAGTAAGGCAGATACAACAAGAATTTTCACACTTTCTGACTTTACTGTAAAATGCCTTAGTTTCCATGAATGTGTGAAATGTCCCATCAGAACAGTGTCTGTGCACTGAACTTTAAAGCTGTGCAGAAAAATGACTCTACTTCCTAGACTTATGCTCTTAATAAACATTAAATATGCTTTAGAGAAACATCCACTATCATTATAGCACACTGTTTCAAAATGAAATTGTTTATTGCCAGGATATCTTTTGGTGTGGTGAAATAAATCTTGAAAGTGAAAAAACATGTTAGCATATAATGTGTCTGTTAGGATATTTTTTGTAATTTGAGGGTATTTCATTTTTAGTATTTTTCAGTTTTTAATTAACAGAAATGATAAACGAAAGATACATGCAAACATAATACAATCATGAGGTTAAGTAAGTGTATTAGTCTTCTGTTTTGAATATTCTTAATAAGTGTATTTACCTTAATCATACATAATATGTATTGATTCATAATGTTTTATAAGGCAATATTTTGTAATCCCTTTCCATTGCTCTACAGCAATTGGGAGTTAAGTAGCTGCTCACTTCTTCATGTTATGGTTTCCAGTTATACATATAGCTGTCTTCAACAGTAACACATATGAGTGGTAAAGTGATGGCACTACATTACTGCTGAAGGTGGTGCATAATGGGAGGTGGCCACGAGGGGGAGAACCTATAACACCTGCCTAAAGGGATTCCCTTCAATCATGGAGAAGGAAGCTCCTCCCATATCATTTAGCTGCCCAGGTGGCAGTGTCAACTTATGTGGCTATTGCTTTGACATATGCTTTGAATGGAAAGCCCCAGAGTGTTCCAGGGTGGGTAGTGCTGAGTACCCACCCCCACCTTTCTAAAGGAACCAGCCTGAGACTTAGAGGATTCTGATGCTTCTCCACACCCTCTTCCCTGACTGCTGCTGGTGATGGCTGTTGTGGTGTTGCTGTTGGTACTTGTGCTGACAATTTGCTCCCAAACCAAAATTGCACGTTGGTGTGTGTGCGCAGATGTTGGTTCATACCTAGTGAGATGTCCCAACTAGTGTTGAGCGAGCATGCTCGGCCGAAGCTCGGTTCGGCTCGAGCATCGCTCTGCTCGGCACATGGCGGTACTCGTACGAGTACCGCATGTGCTCGACCGCCATGTTCGGGTCTCATCCCCGCACGTTTCGCGGCTGCTGCGCAGCCAATAAACGTGCAGGGAGGCTCTGACATCAGTGTAATGCCAGCAGCCATGTTGGCTGCTGGCATTACACTGATTGGCTGGCCAGAACCCGTGATCGGGTGCTGTATAGCACCTGACCAGCGAGTTCGGCTCAGTCTTAGCCAGGGAGAGATGAGGATAGGAAGGGAAAGTCAGTGTAGGGAGAAGAAAAGCGAGTTTGTTAAAAAAAAAGACCCAAAAGTCCTTTTTAGGACTACTGTGTGTGGGGGCAGCAGTTTATTTCGTTTGGGGGGGCAGAGATATAAAAAAAAAAAATCTTCATATATTCTGTTCACTGTGCCTAGCCGCAGATTAGCAGCACATTCTGTTTAGTGTGCAAAGTTGCAGATTAGAGCACATTCTTTTCAGTGTGCAAAGTTGCAGATTAGCAGCACATTCTTTTTAGTGTGCAAAGTTGCAGATTAGAGCACATTCTGTTCAGTGTGCAAAGTTGCAGATTAGCAGCACATTCTTTTTAGTGTGCAAAGTTGCAGATTAGAGCACATTCTGTTCAGTGTGCAAAGTTGCAGATTAGCAGCACATTCTGTTTACTGTGCAAAGTTTCAGATTAGGAGAACATTCTGTTAAGTGTTCAAACTGTAAAATATCAAAGTCACATATTCCATTCACTGTGCGTAGCCGCAGTTAAGAAGCACATTCTGTTTACTGTGCAAAGTTTCAGATTAGGAGAACATTCTGTTAAGTGTTCAAACTGTAAAATATCAAAGTCACATATTCCATTCACTGTGCGTAGCCGCAGTTAAGAAGCACATTCTGTTTACTGTGCAAAGTTTCAGATTAGGAGAACATTCTGTTAAGTGTTCAAACTGTAAAATATCAAAGTCACATATTCCATTCACTGTGCGTAGCCGCAGTTAAGAAGCACATTCTGTTTACTGTGCAAAGTTTCAGAATAGGAGAACATTCTGTTAAGTGTTCAAACTGTAAAATATCAAAGTGACATATTCCATTCACTGTGCGTAGCCGCAGTTAAGAAGCACATTCTGTTTACTGTGCAAAGTTTCAGATTAGGAGAACATTCTGTTAAGTGTTCAAACTGTAAAATATCAAAGTCACATATTCCATTCACTGTGCGTAGCCGCAGTTAAGAAGCACATTCTGTTTACTGTGCAAAGTTTCAGAATAGGAGAACATTCTGTTAAGTGTTCAAACTGTAAAATATCAAAGTCACATATTCCATTCACTGTGCGTAGCCGCAGTTAAGAAGCACATTCTGTTTACTGTGCAAAGTTTCAGATTAGGAGAACATTCTGTTAAGTGTTCAAACTGTAAAATATCAAAGTCACATATTCCATTCACTGTGCGTAGCCGCAGTTAAGAAGCACATTCTGTTTACTGTGCAAAGTTTCAGAATAGGAGAACATTCTGTTAAGTGTTCAAACTGTAAAATATCAAAGTCACATATTCCATTCACTGTGCGTAGCCGCAGTTAAGAAGCACATTCTGTTTACTGTGCAAAGTTGCAGAATAGGAGAACATTCTGTTAAGTGTTCAAACTGTAAAATATCAAAGTCACATATTCCATTCACTGTGCGTAGCCGCAGTTAAGAAGCACATTCTGTTTACTGTGCAAAGTTTCAGAATAGGAGAACATTCTGTTAAGTGTTCAAACTGTAAAATATCAAAGTCACATATTCCATTCACTGTGCGTAGCCGCAGTTAAGAAGCACATTCTGTTTACTGTGCAAAGTTGCAGATTTGCAGCACATATTCCGTGTAATATGAAGAAGGCGGGTAAAAAGGGACGGGGAAGTGGACGTGATCCTGATAGTTCAGGGCGCGGGTCAGGACGCGTAGAAACTGTGCCTGGTGCCAGAGCACAAGACAGAAAGACATCCACCATACCTAGCTTCATGTCTCAGTTTACAGGGCGTCGCAGGACATCACTCTCGAGGTCCGACCACTGCGAACAGGTGGTCGGTTGGATGTCAGCTGATACTGCTTCCAGTCGGTTAAGCACCACCCTGTCTTCCACCAAGTCCACTCTCAGTAGCCAAGAGTCTGGTCAACATAATCCTCACTCTGATCATCCTTCCTCCCACCATAGAGGGTCTGGTCAAAGAAGTGATCCCACACTGGGATATAGTGAGGAGCTCGTCTCATCACCAATCCTTAATTTGAACCTCTCTCCAAGCACGCTTGCAGACGAACATGACATCTTGTGCCCTGATTCACACCCTCTAGAGGGTACCCAATCACAAGAAGATGACAGAGGTGAACGGCATTTAAGGTCAAAGGAAGTGGATGATGATGATGATGAGACACAGTTGCATTAAATCAACCACTATTACTGTCTCAAGACCTTGATGAGGAGGATGATATACAGTTGTCAATGACTGAGTATGTGGTGGGATCAAGACATGAGGAGGATGATCAGAGTGAGGAAGTGGAGGAGGACTTGGTGGACGATGAGGTGACTGACCCCACCTGGGAAGGTGTAGAGCCGAGCGATGACAGCAGTCCTGAGGGTGAGCCATCTGCAGCACCGCAACAGGCTGGAAGAGGCAGTGGTGTGGCTACAGAAAGAAGGCGGACCGCACCAAACCGGCCCGCAAATGTTCCACGGAGCACCCCCTTGCGTAAATCTCCCTTGCCAAGGGGTAGGTGTTCCGCGGTATGGCGTTTTTTTAAGGAAAGTGCGGACGACAAAAGAATTGTAGTTTGCAACCTGTGCAGCACCAGAATGAGCCGAGGCATGAACACTAGAAACCTCACCACCACCAGCATGATCCGACACATGGCATCCAAGCACCGTAATAAGTGGGAGGAACGCCCGGATCGCCAATCTGTGTCTGCAGGCCACACCACTGCCTCCTCTTCCCCTGTTTTTGGTGCCGGCCAATCGCCTGTCGAAGGCGCAGGCCCGCATACCTCCCGCCCTGCACCTGTACCATCTGAAGCACCATCAGCGACCACATCCACTTCCCTGTCCCAGCACAGCGTCCAAATGTCGTTACCCCAGGCATTTGAGCGCAAGCGAAAATACCCAGCCACCCACCCACAGGCCATAGCACTAACCTCACACCTTTCCAAATTACTGGCCATCGAAATGCTGCCATTTAGGCTTGTGGAGACTGAGTCCTTCCGCAGCCTGATGGCAGCAGCTGTCCCTCGGTACGCAGTCCCCAGCCGCCACTACTTTTCCCGGTGTGCCGTCCCCGCCTTACACCACCATGTGTCCCGTAACATCACCCGTGCCCTGACCAACGCAGTTACTGGGAAGGTCCACTTAACGACTGACACATGGACAAGTGCTTGTGGCCAGGGACGCTACATTTCCCTGACGGCACACTGGGTGAATATCGTGGAGGCTGGGAGCGACTCGGACCCTGGGATGGCACAGGTGCTACCCACGCCGAGGATTGCGGGCCCTACCTCCATCAGGGTTTCCGCCAGCACCTACGTTATTGGCTCCTCCTCCTCTGTTTCCACCTCCGAATTCTCTGCGCGCAGCGCCACTCACCCATCAGCCGGTAGCTGGAAGCAGTGTAGCACTGCAGTGGGGAAGCGTCAACAGGCCGTGCTGAAGCTGATCTGCCTTGGGGACAAACAGCACACGGCCTCAGAGCTGTTGCAGGGGATTAGTCACCAGACCGAGCAATGGCTCTCGCCACTCAACCTGCAACCAGGCATGGTTGTGTGTGATAATGGGCGTAACTTGGTGGCGGCTTTGGAGCTCGGCAAGCTCACACACGTACCATGCCTAGCGCATGTATTTAATTTAGTGGTTCAGCGATTTCTAAAAACCTACCCCAATTTGCATGATCTCTTGACAAAGGTGCGCCGCGTGTGTGCACATTTCCGTAAGTCATCAACAGCTTCAGCCGGCCTGTTGAAGCTGCAGCAGCGCTTACAATTGCCAGCTCACCGGCTGCTGTGTGACGTGAGCACGCGCTGGAACTCCACCTTCCACATGTTGGCCCGGCTTTGTGAGCAGCAGAGGGCAGTAGTGGAGTACCAGCTGTTACACGGTCGTCGCCTCTCCGTTCAACTTCCTGTAATCAGAAGTGAGGAGTGGGAATGGATGTCAGACCTCTGTGAGGTTTTACGCAATTTTGAGGAATCGACAGAGATGGTGAGCGGCGATAACGCTATTATCAGTGTAACCATCCCACTTCTGTGTCTACTGAAACGCTCGCTGCTCACAATTAAAACTGACGCTTTGCATGTGGAAGAGGTGGAAATGCGGGAGGAAGAGCTTACACAAGGTGATAGCCAGAGCACCCTCACTTCGTCTTCTCAGCGACAATTGGAGGAGGCGGAGGAGGAGGAGGAGGAGGAGGAAGACACGGTTGCCTCCGCTACAGAGGGTAGCCATGGAACTTTAGTTCCATCTCTTCAGCGTGGGTGGGCAGAAGAGGAGGAAGAGGATGAGGAGATTGAGAGTCATCCTCCTGGTGAGGACAGCGAAATCTTGCCTGTTGGTACTCTGGCACACATGGCTGACTTTATGTTAGGCTGCCTTTCCCGTGACCCACGCGTTATACGCATTTTAGACAACACGGATTACTGGGTGTTCACCCTTCTGGACCCCCGCTACAAAGAGAATTTCTCATCTCTCATTCCTCCGGTGGAGAGGACAAGCAAAATGGTGCAATACCAGAAGGTTCTTGTCGAAAAATTGCTCCAAAATTTTCCATCTGACAACGCTGGCGGCAGAGTACGTGCTACCTTGGCCAACCGAGAAGGGGAGAAAAGGGGAGCACACAGCAGTTCCGACAAAGGCAGGGCAACACTCTCCAACACTCACCTTCATGACACCCCGCCAGCACCCTCACCCTGATGCGCAGCCTAGTGTCACAAGGAGGGAAAAGTTTTGGAAGATGGTGAAGGAGTACGTAGCAGACCGTGTCAGCGTCCTCAATGATCCCTCTGTGCCTTACAACTACTGGGTGTCCAAGCTGGACACGTGGTATGAACTGGCACTCTACGCCTTGGAGGTGCTGGCCTGCCCTGCCGCCAGCGTTCTGTCTGAGCGGGTATTTAGTGCTGCTGGTGGCATCATAACAGATAAGCGTATCCGCCTTTCCACCGAAAATGCTGATAGGTTGACACTTATAAAAATGAACAAGGCCTGGATTTCCCCTGACTTCTCCACTCCACTGGAGGAAATCCCCGGGTGAACATAAAGTGACTTTAGATATGTTATTTACAATGATGGGAATACTCTGTATTCCCATTCACCCCTTCCACCCAAAAAACGGGTATATGGTTGACTCTCTTCCATATACCCTGGGATATAATTTTTATATAGGGCCAGCTCACCAGCGGGCCCTGTGATATAATTTTTATATAGGGCCAGCTCACCAGCGGGCGCAGTTTGACAATTTTTGTATAGGTCAGCTCACCAGCGGGCCTTCTCATATAATGTTTTATTGGGTCAGCTCTCTAGCGGGCCCTCTCATATAATGTTTTATAGCGTCAGCTCACTAGCGGGCCTTCGCATATAATGTTTAGGATGGTCAGCTCCGCAGCAGACCCTCACCCATAATGTTTTAGATGGTCGGCTCAGCGCACGTTTCCCTCTTAATCATGGCCCCAGTTCAGAAAAATCGAGGAAATTTTTGGGAGAATTTGCCTTTGCGCACGTTTCCCTCTTAATCATGGCCTCAGTTCAGAAAAATCAAGGAAATTTTTGGGAGAATTTGCCTCTGCGCACGTTTCCCTCTTAATCATGGCCTCAGTTCAGAAAAATCAAGGAAATTTTTTGCAGAATTTGCAGATGATATACAAGTAAATATACAGCAAATACTGTTTGGTAACAATTTTTCGCCTAAAGTCGTTTTTATCTGCCTTTTTGTGTGTTTTACGGTCAGTCTGTAAAAATGGCGTACTACGGGCGAAAGATCGTTCCCAGCAGCGATGTTGGAGTCCAAGATGCATCCAGACATCCTCCCTATGCTGTCCCTGAACCATTTCTGTGGTGTTTCCATCATTTTCTGCCCTTTTCCTATGGACCAGGCACCCTCCCCTCATCAGAGCAGGGGGTGCCTGGTGTAATGCTCGAGTCCTCCCATTGACTTCAATGGGGCTCGGGTGCTCGGCCGAGCACTTGAGCCTCCGGGGGTGCTCGGTCAGAGCACCCGAACACCCGAGCATTGGGGTGCTCGCTCATCACTAGTCCCAACACATCCCCTGGCTCACTTCCTCACCACATAACTTGCACAGGTTTACAATTAAAATGTCACCATTAACAAGGCGAGTGTCAAAATGGCAAGTTAAAAATGTTGCCCTTGTCATTTCACCGGCATTGAAAGGACGACTTCAGAATGATGATGGTGTCAAAAAGGTGATTTCAAAATGTTGCCACTGCAACAAGGTCTCTATGTCTTCACTCACTGGACAGACAGCACTGGGAGAACAAATGCACTGCAATGTAGAAATTGCTGGAGCTGGTCTCCAATGCATTGCTTTGCAATTCATTGGAGACCTCTCCTCCAGTATCCAAGAGATTAAATATGCCCTATGCACTATGCCACTTCTCATCAAACTTTCAAAAGAGTCAGAAGCAGATCTTAAGAACAATCCTTCATTACAGCATTAAAATCTACTTTGCATAAAATCCTGTAGAGAAGAATTCTGACAATATAAATACAAATGGAAAGGCTAAAGTATCTTCTGTGTTTCCTAACCAATACCTTAACCCACAGCTTAGCCTGATTCCTGGAGTGCTTCCTATATATGATAATAGAGACAGTATTAAGATAAGTCTTTCCTGCGGAGACCAAAGGCTAGAATACTGTCAAGGCTCAATCATGCAGCATTCATTTCCAAATCCAATTCTGTCCGTGAAGACTCAGAGGACCTGCTAAGTGTGGTTGATGGTAACACATCCTCACTTCTTGGCATGTAAATTGCATATTATATATATAAGGGATGGCAAACGAAGGCCCTCTGGCTGCTTTAGACTACAACTGCCATCAACCCCAGCCAGCCAACAGTGCTGGAAATGATGCAAAGTGTAGTCCAGAACAGCAGGGGGCTTTAGACTACACACCCTTAATATGTAAATGGCAGATTTTCATAGAAAATGAACATAAACCAGTTGCATGACAGTGAGATGTGCAATACATTGCAAAGCAATGCATTCCACATCTCTCTCTCTGGCCCTCAAATGGTTACAGGGTAGTACTGTATGAATTTAACTTATATTAGTGGCATATATTAATGTATTTTACGTTTTCCTTTTATTAAAAGTAGTCTGCATCTGCAACCACACACATTGCACCTCACAGGAGGAAACTAGAAAGAGGAAGTAATTAATGATGTGTGTGTCAATCCTACATATAATCCACTCAAGAGACCACAACCCAGTGCTTTGGGTTGAGGTCCCTTGAGTGGATCATTTGTCTGACTGACCCACACATCTTTAATTACTTCCTCTTTCAAACTCCAACCTGTGGGGTGAGTTGTAGGGCGATATTTTCATGTTGCCCTTTTGATGCAGTCAACATTTTGATGTCACACTTTGGAACAGGTATCATTCTTATGTTGCCCTTTTCAGGGTTGCAATGTAGGCAGCACCATTGTAATACAATACTACTTGCACCTTGCAGTGCACCCGTCTCCCACACACCCAAAATTATCCCATACTTTTCTACACCACTCTAGGCCAGCACAGCATTAAGTTGAAAGGTAATGCTGGTGCTTTTCTGAATGTCAGTGCGAGTGATGGTGGTGGTACTGGTGATTGTGGTGGTAGCACATGTAGGGGAAACTGTGGCAGATGATGTAGGATTATTAGATGCAGGGTTGTGTGCCTCTTCCTCTAGTTCCTCTGGCTCATAATATTTCAGTTCCTTGTCATCAATAGGGTTGTTGTGAGTAGGGATGGGTGAAAATTTTCTCCTGAAACCGAAATTGGCAAAAAAATAGCACTTTCCACTGGCAAATAATTTCCCATGAAAAGTGTTGATTTTCTGCTTTTTTGCTCTTTTTTCACCTAGCTCATTCCATTGAAATCAGTGGGAACATTGAAGTTACACACAGCACATAGCAAATATTATTTTATTTCCCAAAGACATAGTATAAAAGGGGCATGAGGGTGCCTATGTTGGTGGGGAAAGAATCAGTTGAACAGGGGATGATATTTGGGGGTTGTTTACTGGGATTGGGGGGCAGTTAATAAAAAATGAATCCTAAAAAAGATAAAAAATAAAACCTATAAAACATGGTATAAAAGGGGCCTGAGAAGGGTGCCTATGTTTGTGGGTGGAGTCTGGGGAATGAATCAGTTGAACAGTAAATTTGTTTTGGAGGGGGTTCTTGACTGCTATTGGGGGGACAGTTAATAAAAAATAAATCAATAAAATAAGACATTTGTATGTAAAGTGATAGAGACAGGAACCCCATGACATAAGCTGTCACTGGGGTGGACTGATACTGGATTAGATAGAGTATTTTGTAAAGGATGATTTGTTAGTGGCCCAAGCCCTGAGAAAACATTGATTTGTAGGACTTAGACTTGCTTGGCACAAGCCCTTAGGAAACATTGATTTGTATAACTTAGGCTTGTTAGAAACAAACACCCAAAAGCTGTTTACTTTTTTTTGTAGGACAATGTTTTTTATCATTATTATTATTATAATTTTTCTATTTTTAAAGCACAAGCCCTGAGGGAAAAAAATGCCCTACTGGCCTAATGCCATCATAATAATAATCAAATACAAACTTGGCCTAAAAGGTTTAAAAATGCTGACAAATCCAAGAGTGAGCATAATAATTCTGGACATTATAGACAAAGAACTATGAGTCATAATAATGATAGTAGAGGTATTATTTCCACTACACTTTCTAGTACCAATAAAAATAGTGGTGCAAAAGATACATCTATTTCGGTAAAAATTATGAATAGTGCTCAATCTCAGACTGTCAGTATTACCCCTTTGGATATTACACCTCAGATTGTTCAAGATGACCCTGATGTCAAATAGAACTTATGGTAATGCCCCTAGTTCTCAAAATACTCCATCTTTTTTAGAGACAGGGAAAGACAACAGTCTGATGTGGTGCAAAACACAGAATTGGTTTTTACCGTTAAGAGACGGAAGGGGAGATATAGAGTTGGAAGAGGGAAGGGGGAAATACCAAGAGAACCAGGACCAGTTAGATCAAAGGGCGGTAAAAGGAAAAAATATTTGTAATTTGTCTACATATGTTCTTAGTAATGCAGAAAAGTCTTTATGCTCTAGGGGTTTGTCTTTTAGTCCATCATCCGAATTTAATTTATTTGATCTTTTTGTGGATTTACACAATTATGTAAGAAAGTTATCCTTAAAGAGATGTTTTGCATTTAAGTGTCTCAATAGACATCCAGAACGGATACCAATTATTACGGAGAAGTCTTTGGTGGATTTAATGGGAGTTGAAGTGCAGCCCTTTATTGATACAGATACCCAATTTATTCTAGAAGGAAGAGTTCCTACTCCTTTTAAACCTAAATCTAAGTTTTTTCCTGTAGAGTCCATAGGTAAATATGTGGAAGTTTTTTCAACAGTTGTAATGGAAGAAATTAGAGTTTTGGATAAAAAAGGATATAGTGATTTGGGTATTAGTCATAATCTAAAGAGGTCAGAGAGAGAAGCAATTCATACTTTGCTTGAGAATAATCAAATTATTATAAAACAAGCAGATAAGGGTGGAGGAGTAGTAATTCAGGAATTAAGTGATTATGTGAGTGAGGCGAACCGTATTCTTTCTGATACTGTATATCAGATGAATTTCTGGATGAGTTGAACAGTTTGGTTGGTCATGCCTTTGAGACGGGTTAAATGGAGTAAACCAGCTGCCGCACGCTGGAACCAACAGTGTATATCGCAACCAGGTTTAATGGAGTAAACCAGCGTCCTCACGCTGGAACCAACAGTAAGTGTCGCCACCAGGTTTAATGGAGTAAACCAGCGTCCGCACGCTGGAACCAACAATGTACAAGCAGCAGCGAGAAGAACAATGTCACCGGAGCGACGGGGCTAGAGCAGAAGCCCTACACTCCAACGGGGGGTCCACCGGGGCGAGACTGATGCACTGACAGATGACTGGAACCACCAGAACTGCCGGTGCAGAGCGAATCGGCTGGAGAAGCGGCAGGCAGGAGACACAGGAACTCAGTAAGATTAGCCTGCTAGGTGCTGGAACACAGGAACACCGGAACACTAGCATACAGGAACATTGGAACACTGGAACACCGGAACGCAGGATCAGCAGGAACAGCAGGAACAGCAGGCCCAGAAGCCTGACATGCAGATCAGGCCAAGTAAAGTCAGAAACAACACGAAAGGGCAACCTGGAAGTGCTCAACCTGGGTTTAAAAAGTCTGTGTGAGGAGGTCTAATAGCAGACAGCCAATCAGGGATAATCAGCAAGTGACAGACACAGAACAGCACAAATCACGGGCACTGTGATATTAAAGCAGTTGCAAATTCCTCAAATTACAAAAGCTCATTGCTAGTGGTGGTGCTGATGCCCATCCTCATCCCTATCTCCCATTCCTTCTCAGTTTCTGATAAAAAGGCCATCAAGTTCTCTTCCACCTGAGCTTCTCTACCATCATCATCAATACCACCACTAGTCCAGCTCCCTACGTGCTGCTGCTGTTCTACTACAGACATCTCTCTGCAGCTTGAAGGAGGTGACAAGCAATGTGACAAAGGGTCTCCTATATCACACTTTATATTTCTTTTTAACCTGAAGAAGAAGGAGGACTATCAGCAGTAGCAGCAGGTACGGGCAGCTGATCTGTGCTCCTGCTGGTGGTGATGGTATTAATTCTGATGGTGTGGGCTTCCTTGACCGCTACTCTGGAAGCTCTCAACTGCTTCCCCTACCACTCTCCTAACACTAGTCCCACCGGCTGCTTCACCATTGCTGTTACTACTACTACTAACACCATGCACATCAAGTTCAGCCCCAGAGTCTTCCCCCTCACAGTCACTAGTAATATGAGGATATTGATTACCCTCTCCTTCATTCCTAAAACTAACAAGCTGCTGGACCTTCTTAGTACCTGCACTGGTGGCACTGCTTGGGGATGGCAAGTGTGACTTAGGGTCCCCTACTGTCACACTTGACATCATCTTCTCCTTCACACCTCCTGAGTATTACAAGACATACTAGCAGCTTCAACACTGGTGGCAGCAGCTTCAACACTGGCAGCAGGCACATCACTGGTGGCACTGACAACAGGGGCAGCACATCTGACAACAAGCACAGTACTGGTGGCAGCAGGTTCAGTACTGCAGCAGGCACATCACTGGTTTCAACAGGGGTAGCATTCCTGACAGCAGGCACAGCACTACTGGAAGCAGAGCAGCACAATTACCAGCAGACACAGGCAGCGGACCTGTCCTGCTCTCACTAGTACTACCTTTTTCTCCCTCCCTTCCCATTCCCTTTTCTCCCTCACTTCCCATTAAATTCCCTTGGGGTGATTTAGGGGGACTGGACAACATTGGTTCAGTAGTGTTCACTTCCTCCTCCACCTCTGACTCAGTGGATACATAAGGGTCCTTTCAGCTCCTCCATTTATTACTTTTAAACCTGCCCATAGTGATAACAGTAACTATGAGCCTCTCATGCCTCAATTTTTCCAAAAGATCACAGCAGAATAGCACAGCACTTCTAACTCGCTCTGTAGCTGCTTCTATTGTGTTTGACTTCCACAAATACGTCACATTTTTATAGCGAAAAGGCGAAAACAACGTCAATTAATGGGCAGAAACTTTCTAGCCACTGAAAAAAATGGCAGAAAATTTTGGCCAGTGAGAAAAAATGCAAAGATTTTAATCGCTAGCTTTAAAGCATATTTTCCCACAAAAAAGCGGACAACAATGAGGTTTTCGCTGAATTTCTCGCGGGAACACTGCGAGAGATTTCGCTCACCCCTAGTTGTGACCCACTTGGGCAGAGGTTAGTGTAAGGTTTATTTCTGCCACCAGATAAAACTTCCCTTCTCTTCCTCACTTTCTTTTGGACTGAAAATAGACCAACTGCTAGCATCTGCATGCTACTCTGGTGTTAGGGACCAGAAACCAGACAGGACACAAAAAGGTAAAATGCAATAAAAAATTTTTTTACTCCCACAAAAACAGAAGCATGATCCAAGAGCATAAACCATAAGACACACCAGAGTCAGGAACCAAGGCAGGTATTCAGCCGAGTCGGAGTCAGGAAACCAGAAGTCTGCGAAGTCAGGAACAAGCCAAGGGTCAGAAGTCCATGATGTCTGGAACAAGCCAAGGGGTCTGGAACATAGCAAACAGGAGTGCAAAAAAATCCACAGCATCCAGCAGCAACAGGTCAGCAAACAAACACTAGGACAATGGACCAAGCTGCTATAAATACCCTTAGATGGTTGGCTAATAACAGTCAGGTGAGTAATCAGAGAGGTCAGCTGATTCAGCCTGAGCCAGAAACTCAGAAGACGGCAGCAGTGGATAGCAGAGTACTAGATTAGCTTAGACAGCAGAATCAATAGGCAGAATGGGAGCAGCTCAACAAAACCTTGACCTCTGGGGAATTTTAAACATAACAGTGCTTGTGATAGAGACGACACTTGCAGAGTGGTGGTGACACTGACAGTGGCAATGGTGGCACTCGTGGTAGTAATCATATTTCTGGTGGCAGCAGTGTGTCACGGTTCCCCAGAAAAAGTCAGGAGTCAGAAAGGTATAGAAAAATGCAATTTATTAAATAGCAATAAAGGTAGCACACAGTAGCAAGTTAGCAGGATAAGCTGAGGGCCACAAGCCAGCAAGCACTACTATCAGAAATAGTAAGTTGCCAAGATAGACCACACTGCTAGAGACTAGGCCGAAGACACTGGTAGTCTCTGCAGGAACCAGTAACAGGAATGAACAGGAGCAGAAACATGATGTATTGGTCAGGGACCACAAGAAAGCTGCCAGACACGTCTGCAGTCAGTAATAGGAAATGGATATCTGACTCACACCTGCAGTCAGTATTAGGGAGCAAATCTCTGACTCATGCCTATATATAGCCCCAGTATATAGCCCCAGGTCCACGCCAGATTGGGTGTCTGCTAGGTACAGGGAACAAAGAAGAGAATAGTGAGACAGAACCACAGGTCAGCACCATAGAGGGTAGTCAGACAAGCCATGTCATACACAGTTCAGATAGTCAGCCAGAGCCGCAGGTCTACAGCAGATTGGGTGTCCACTATACACAGGATAAGGCAGGAGAATAGTCAGACAGAGCCACAGGTCAACACCAGATTGGATGGTCAGACAAGCCAGGTCATACACAGAGCCCAAGGAAATAGAACTGTATTGTACAACAATGCAAGGGCAACTGAGTCAGGATTCAGTCTGCCCTTTAACTCTCTCCTCAGGAAGTAGGTAGGAGGAGCAGCTCAGAGGGAGGAAGTAGGTTGAAGGAGACTACAGGAAGCAAACACATAAAACAGAGGCCTGCTTCATTCAGAAGCCTTGTGCCTGCAGATGATGCATCTTGCTCTGATGCGTCCAACCGCTGCCATAATCCTGAGTCAATCTGTGCAGCATGGATGGCCGCTGACGCTGAAGCGTCATTTCGAGCGTCACCTGAATTGGCGGTGCTGGAACCAAGGTAAGCTGTGACACAGTGGCGGTGGTGGTGGCACTAGAGGTGGTAGTTTTCTGGTCTTCTGTGGTTGACCATGGAATAGTCTACATGTAAAAGTAACCTTTTTCTTTCTTTCATCTAACCAAAGCACCAGAATGTGACCTCTCCTAATGACCTTGATTGAAATTGTACCTGATTTTGGTGGGTCAGGTGAAGATTTTGCTGCTTGGGCCAGTATGTTCAACACTACTGCCGATGTCTGTAAATGATATTATTTTCAAGGAAAAAAGATTTTGCTTAAAGATCGCAGATTATATAATTGTAATGTTTATCTGTCTGCTTGCTCATGCCCATCTGCTGCCACACCATGAGAAGTGGAAGCACCGCAAGACATTTCAATTACAGAAAAATGTTTTAACAAAATATGTACCTGTTATTATTTATTTTTACTTTATTATTCTTAGTTTACTATTTTAAAATTAACACGCTCAGCATCAGGAATAACAAGAGTAGTTGTTGGAGACAGCTGGGGAGTGTGCAGGTAACAAAGTGCTCACACACTGCCTATTCGAGTGTGCAGCTGTGCACTGAAGTTTAAACCATAAATAGACCTTTTCAAATCAATTAACATATCTAGGAATAACAATTAAGTAAAAAGACCCATATTTGCTGAAGACAGTAGTGGAGTCTAGAACACTGAAGTTTAAAGAATAAATATGGTGAAGATATTTTTAAAGTTTAAGTTTGAACAGCATTAGACTTTTAAATTAACACACCCAAGAACAACAAGCTTTTTTGCTGGTGATAAAAGTAGAGTCTGGATAAAACAATACGCATGTATACTGTTTATTTGAATACATAGTTGTGCATTGAAGTTTAAATAATAAATATGACTAGACTTTATTAAAATTGAACAAACACACCCAGGAATAACCAGCATATTTGCTGGGTACAGCAGAGGAGTATGGATATAAAACTGCAAGTTTTCACTGCCTATTTGTGTGTACTGTTGTACACTGAATTTAAACAGTACATATGATTTTTTTTTTAATTCAATTAACACATGCAGGAAAAGCAATTTTTTTTTGCTCCAGATAGCAGTGGAGTCTGGTCAGAAGAATGACTGTGCACATTGCCTATTTGAGTGTACAGTTAGCTAAAGTTTGAACAGTAATTATGATTAGACTTTTTTATTAAATTAACACACCCAGGAGTAACAAAAGTATTTGCTAGAGGCACAGTGATGTCTGGATGGAACATGGTCAGGAATAATGGTGTAGTTGCTGGACTTATATCACTACCTAACCTACCTCTCTACATATTATATTTACTAGCTAACCAAGCTATTACTTCTATGCTAACCTACTTAATAAATTATTAGCAAACCTAACTTTACTTCTACTACTACAGCCTATCTACAGGACTAAGGGAAACAGAAGTTGTTTCTTCCAACAATACAGGGAGATAATGATCAAGGCTGTGACACACTGATTCTCTTCTGGCTGCTATTGCAGGTAAGGGAAATATACTGCATCCATATTATATAAGTCTGAGTTTGGCCAGTTAATAAAACACATTACAGATAATGTAGAAATTCACAGGTTATTGCAGTGATCAATCACATTCATAACCAAGGCCCCTTCACTTCCTGCCAGGAGTATATTGGCTTTTCTATGCATCAATCACTTCTCACTACCCTCCTACTCTTCCCACTTTTCACACTGAAAGGGTGTGAATGAATGCACAAATGAATTGATTTCAACAAACACATTGAAATTACCTTTTTTAATCAGTAATTAATAAAAAATACACAACTTTTATATACAGGTAAATGTTTTTAAATACAAAGAGGCCATTATTTTTAGGGATTTTAGCCACAATGTTTTTAAGAATAAGTATGGCTTTCTTTTAATGCCATATTTATATGTATAAACCATAATTTTGATTTAATATAAAAAGAGGAAAACATTTAACATTGCACAACATTTTTCATAAGTTTTACTGTGATGATTTGCATACAGTTATTGAATCTATTAACAGGGACTGGTACAATGTATGGATGATCTGTCATATCTGCCAAGTGTCCATTTTTAAGCGGGACAGTCCCACTACAAACTACATTCTGTAAAGCATAAACAATTCATGATTTATAATCATCTAGTTCTCTATTCAAACTACAAATTATCAGCTGTAGTATTGTTTAAAGTAAAATCTGTATCAATAGAATTATTTATTCTTTTTGCAATGCAAATAATAATTAATTACAATAGAAAATAACCTGTAAACAGAATTTGAACTTAATATTTTCCTTGTATAAAGATTTTTAGCTACATGATTCCTTTGTCCCCCAGTGTGCTTCAAACATATCAGATGTTTGATCAATACACTAATACGGAGCTGCAGCTTAAAACATTCATCTCATGAAAGACCTTGCTAAAAATCTCATTTGCTTTATGCCCCTCCCATGTGAACTATTATGTGGCCTTTGCATATCAATGAAGAAAAGCTAAAGCTTATACAATACTAATGGATAATTGTGAGTCACCTTGTCAAAATATGCTTAATGCTTTATGTGGTTACTTTTTGTATATAAAATAATTAGTATTTAACTATGACCTTGTTTATGTCATACAATCATTCAGTGAACAAATATTACTAAGGTTGTCTGCTGCAAACTAATTTATTTGAAAGTCTAAACCTCATTTAAAGTGTACCATAATATAAATATTCCACTGTGTCTAGCACAATCTTGAACAACTATATGCAATGGTGTAGTTAGAGCACATCTAAAACAAGTCATTAAAGATACACACACTGGCATGTGTCAGAGATTTATATGCGTACCCATGTCCCTGAGTGCACTGTATGTTAATGATTCACAAAGTCAAGAAAAGTTCATCCTGTGATCAAGGTCTTTGGACTTGTTCCAAGAATATGTCATTCACAAAGATCATGTTAAATATACAAAGGCTAGGACTTAATTTTTTTTCTCTTGTGCTTGGCTACTTCTATGGACTCTAAACAGTAACTGCTGCCGATTCAGTTCATGATCTATGGTTGTTTAGTGTCAGAGACCAAAAGCAAGATGTGTTCTTTTGTTCTAACATTGAGCTGTCTTTGAGTTTGTTTGATGCCACGTGAATTAGAATTAAATGCAACATGACTTGATAAATTCTATTTATTTTATTTTGAGACAAATTATATCCTATATAATAATGTGCTAAATGTGTGTGTTTGTCAGAAGTCGTCATGCGCAGTAGAGATGGCTGCACGCGATGAAGTCATGTGCACTACAGACTGCCTGCATCGTGGCTGATAACGGAGCAGGGCTCCGAATTCAGACCATAGCTCTCTCTGTAAACCGAAGGTGCGAAGAGAGGACTAGGAGCACCCTGCTCTGTTATCAGCCACGGTGCAAGCAGTCTCTACTGTGCATGACTGCACCGCAGCCATTGCTGGGTGGCACTGTGGCCCGTGAACATGGGCTCTTCAACTAGTAAAGCATGTTTAACAATACCAGTAGGGAAGCAGAGGTATTTTCAGGAGTTTAGAAATTATGGCATGCCATGGAACTCCCTTGGATCAGGAGCAATTAAGGTACCTTGCCTGCAGACATGCCAGAATGGCATCTGGGGAACCCAGAATGCAGTGCACGTGTACTTGAATGGTGGGGGTTGTGTGTCTGACCTTTTCTGGTGGTGGGAAGATTTAGGGAAGGAGTTGTTATCCAAACTGGTACAAACCTAACATTTGCTGACTATTGTCTTGTATGTTCATTGAAGAAAAATAGAGGTGACACTGCTGGAAGGTGAGAAGGCAAGTGTATGTGACCATCCAAAAAAATGAAGC
This sequence comes from Rhinophrynus dorsalis, assembly GCA_037306005.1. Lineage (NCBI taxonomy): Eukaryota > Metazoa > Chordata > Amphibia > Anura > Rhinophrynidae > Rhinophrynus > Rhinophrynus dorsalis. The sequence goes on from CM074718.1 coordinate 581,367,124, forward strand.
TTCCAAAGAGGTGCACATGGTAGTGTGGTGAAGGAGAATCACAATCAGGGCATCAAGCTGCATCTGAGGAGATTCCATCCCACGGTATATGCTAAGATGGAGGCAGGGAGGGTTCATCACTACTACTAATATGTCAGCAAATTGTCATGTGTTTTTAGAGGGGACTGGACAAGGGGTATAGTGACAGCGGCAGTACTTGGGTTCTGGGGTCATGGTGTTTGGATACAGTTGTGCCCCCAGGTGTTATTTACCACAAACACTGTGCACATTGCAGTTGCTAATGAGAGGCACAGTTCCTGCTCTCAAGGGAAAAATTTCATTTTTAATAGCAACACTCCCATGATTTTGGAGGAGGGGCAGGTGGTGAAGAATTATTGGCCAACTTCTTCTTTAGTCCACATAGACTGGGGGCTACTTATTATGCTGCTACTACCTCAGGCGCATCAATGGAGCTAGTTGTGGCAAGTGGAAACTTTATCCTCCATCACCCATGTTACAGCTCTTGTTGATCCCATTCTCTTTCAGCTGCCTAATCATCCTGCTGCTTAAAGGGATAGCAGTGTTTCAAAATAAAAGCAGCTCCAATTAATCTTTATAGTATTTGGTCCATGGAGAGTGTTATTTCAATACTGTCTCGGTTATAGTTTAAGCGTACTTGAATGATTGTCACGGTTTTTAAAGACTCTCAGACTTAAGGTTTGGTAAAATAACTTAACTTTATTAAAAGTTAAAGGCAGTCCCCGTAGGGTAAACATACATAACAATACAGCAGTAATAGAACATACAATAGGCTCTACCGGCCTTGCCTAAATACCGGGCAAGGCAACCCAAGTGACAGTTTTAATGACAGGCTCTACCGGCCTTGCCTATACCGGGTAAGGCAACCGTGAGATGACGTATACCGGTTCTACCGGCCTTACCAATACCGGGCAAGGCAGCCCAATGGAATGCTGAATGTAGGCTCTACCGACCCTGCCAATACCGGGTAAGGAAACCTTAAAGATGGTGAATTACAAGGTTCTACCGGCCTGCCGGGCAGGGCAGCCCAAAGGAGTACTGTAGTAGGCTCTACCGGCCCTGCCAGTACCGGGTGAGGCAACCTACAGGATGGTATCGTCAAGGTTCTACCGGCCTCACCTATACCGGGCAGGGAAGCCTGAGCAAGTAGACCAGCTGTCAGGTGACTAAGTCAGCAGAGAGCATAAGTATAGAGGACTAAATCAGCAGAAGTCTATTGCCAGGGATAATCAGACAACTGCAAGGAAGTGGACAGCGACTGACCACAGTACTGGATGTTCAGGAGCAAACCAACGTCCGCATGTTGGGACTAATGGTAAATAGTGCCACCAGGTTTAATGGAGCAAACCAGCAACCCTACGCTGGAACCAACAATGTAGATCGCAACCAGGTTTAGTGGAGCAAACCAGCGTCCGCACGCTGGAACCAACAATGTATTTCGCAACCAGGTTTAGTGGAGCAAACCAGCGTCCGCACGCTGGAGCCAACAAAGTATCTCGCAACCAGTCTAGCGGAGTAAACCAGCGTCCGCACGCTGGGACCAACAATGCACATCGCAACCAGGTTTAGTGGAGCAAACCAGCGTCCGCACGCTGGAGCCAACAAGGTATCTCGCAACCAGTGTAGTGGAGTAAACCAGCGTCCGCACGCTGGGACCAACAATGTATATCGCAACCAGGTTTACTGGAGCAAACCAGCGTCCGCACGCTGGAGCCAACAAGGTATCTCGCAACCAGTCTAGCGGAGTAAACCAGCGTCCGCACGCTGGGACCAACAATGCATATCGCAACCAGGTTTAGTGGAGCAAACCAGCGTCCGCACGCTGGAGCCAACAAGGTATCTCGCAACCAGTTTAGTGGAGTAAACCAGCGTCTGCACGCTGGGACCAACAATGTATATCGCAACCAGGTTTAGTGGAGCAAACCAGCGTCCGCACGCTGGAGCCAACAAGGTATCTCGCAACCAGTTTACTGGAGTAAACCAGTGTCCGCACGCTGGGACCAACAATGTATATCGCAACCAGGTTTAGTGGAGTAAACCAGCGTCCGCACACTGGAACCAACAATGTATCTCGCAACCCGTTTAGTGGAGTAAACCAGCATCCACACGCTGGAACCAACAATGTATATTGCAACCAGGTTTAGTGGAGTAAACCAGCGTCCGCACGCCGGAACCTACAATGTATATTGTAACCAGGTTTAGTGGAGTAAACCAGCGTCCGCACGCTGGAACCAACAATGTGTATGCAATAGCGAGGATAACAATGTCACCGAAGCGACAGCTGGAGCGCGAGACTCAGGAACTCGTACAGATTAACCCGCACGGTGCTGGAGCACCGGAACCCCGGAATACAGAAACACAGGAACACTGGAACACCGGAACGTTAGCATACAAGAACACTGGAATGCTGGAGCACCGGAACATTAACGTACAGGAACACTGGAACACCGGAACATTAACATACAGGTACACTGGAACACTGGAACAACGGAATGTAGCATACAGGAACACTGGAAACAGGCCCAGAGATCTGACAAGCAGGTCAGGCAGAGTGGAGTTAGAAACACCACGAAAGGGAAACCTGGAAGTGCTCAACCTGGGTTTAAAAAGGCTGTATGAGGAGGGCTAATGACAGACAGCCAATCACGAATACTCAGCAAGTGACAGACACAGAGCAGCACGAATCACGGGCACCGTGATAATGATAAAGTATCCTTCTCCCACCCCTTTTACCTAGTGTAATCCACCTCCACTCAGATGTGAAATCTGGTCTTAAGACCAGACAGCTCACAGCAAGGGACAATCTTCTTACTTTGAGAACAATGAAAACTCTGCCCCCCTTGACAGGTTTTTCCCTTATGCTCATTGAAAATTGTCCCTTTCTGCAAGCCATCTGTACACCACCTTTATGTTCTGAGGTGAGCAGCGTTGCATCAGTAAAAGGGGCGGGAGGGGAATACTTTATTATTCAATTACACTTCAACCACAACTCTGACAGTATTGAAATAACACACTCCATGACCCAAATACTATGAAGATTAATTGAAGCTGCTTTTATTTTGAACAATTCTATCCTTTTAAACAACTGAGTAGCAGCAGCGGCAAGAACAGCAGTTGCAAATTCCTCAATTATGGGCTCAGGAGGACATTTGACAATGGCCAATGGCTACTGGCCAACATGACCTGCTGGCACTAGGCTAGCAGGGCATTTTTGTTTCTCAGGACTTGTGCTTTAAAAAATAAAAAAATCCATAGTCCTACAAAAAAATTAGTGAGGTTTGTTTCTAACAAGCCTAAGTCCTACAAATCAATGTTTCCTTAGGGCTTGTGCCAAGCAAGTCTAAGCTTGCTTCAAGGTAGCAATCGCAATGATATTTGCAGGTGCTTTCAGGGTGAGTGAATTAGTGTATCCATCCAAGAGGGAAGCTGAAGCAGGTTTGTTTCAAGGTACTTTAAATGGTCAAAGGAGGTGGTGCATAGGTCTAAAACAGACCAATTGTTGAGAGGAATTTGGGTGAAAATAGCTGCATTTGGTGGGAAAGTATGCCAATACAAAGCAATATAAGATTATTGGAGGTCAGACCTCACAGGGTGGCAGCTTTCCTCATACACAGTAATGGCCTACTTCTTATGCTGTTTCAGTTTAAGGTAGTAGTGCAGAGAGCATTGCTAAGGTCAGGGCTATAACCAAAGGAAGTTGGTGCACATTCATTTAGGATAGGGGCAGCCATGGAGGTGCCATTACCAGGTATATTGGAGGAGTTCATAAGGCAGTTGGGCAGCTGGTGGTCAGCTGCTTAGAAGAAATACATAAGGAGTAGGCTGTATTTATTACTCTGGTGTTAATATATCTGTGTATTGCAGTGTACCTTAACAAGTCAGTATTTATAATGTCACTCTTTGACTTTCTGGGCTTCGAGGAGAGAGGCGGCCAGGTCTTATTGGATTCAGAGGGGTATTACATGGACTTCAAGTGGCTTTGGATGTGGGGAATGAAAGTGCAGCACTTATGAGGCAGTTCACAACATATGTGGTAAGCAGGACCTTGTCACTGTACACAGCAGCGGATAATTATACTATATGTCTTAATACATTGGACCTTATTTTTTTATATAGAATGGGGTGTCTAGTTTGCTGGTCCATCATTACCCCTAAACTGGTGTGATGAGATATGCATCCCATCAAATCAGTGGGGGTGTTACTGTGGGGTAGCAAGTCCTGTTTTTTTTCCCATGACAAATTTTATTAAACCCCCCCCCCCCAATTTTCCACTTTTCAAGCAGAAATTAGAATTTTCTGCAACTCTATACTATTGATTTCTATGAGGTGGGAATTTCCCACCTCATAGAAAAACACTCCCTAATTTCCTGTCGGCCTACACTGTAAAAGCTAAGAATTTCCCACACTTCAGTGTTGGTTTTATTACTTGATAGGTGTAGAGGTGTTTCCATGAGAGGAGAGAGATCAAAAAATGTAATTTGGTATTTCTTTACTGTGCAACGTCTGTGTGACTTAGAGTTAGGTTAATGAGGGTCAGGCAAGTGACATTTAGTGTTAGGACAGTGAGGGACATTCTAATTGTGCAAGCTATTGTTAAGGAAGTGAGGGGCAATCGAATTCAGTTCTGCGTATGGTAGAATAGTGATTAAAATTGAGTTAATGTTAGGGTAGTTAGGTACTTTATAGTGTGAGTGACTTTTTTTTTCATTTTATCTATAATAATGTTTTGTAATAATGTTTCCTAAAACTTGTTTTTCTCAATAGTTTATTTTTCATAAAAAGAGATGTGCTCAATCATATGTACAAGAAAGAGTTGGAGGGGATGGGGAGGAACTGGAGGAGAATCAGCCTCATCAGTGGTGACTAGGCAATGGCTATATCAAATTGCTCTCTCACTTGCCAAGGTGGAAGAAGATGCATCAATTGTTAGCAGTGCTATAGCTACTGTCACAACCAGCATCAACACTGTAGTGGAGCTCCAGCCATTGCAACCTGCACCAACAATGGGGTTGACACCAGGAGCACCACCCCTGTCATCAAGCAACCTGGTAGATAGCAGAAATGATTCCTCTGAGTTTTTCAGTGCACTCCACAGCTTTATTCACCAGATGAGCCTGGAGTGGCACAGAGAGGAAACAGAATGGAGGAGTGAGGATTCTGAAGAGAAAGGGGAATTGGAGGCGGGTGTAATAGGTGACAGAGATACTCTTGTGAGTAGGCAGCAGGAGGATATAAAGGAGGATCCTGTGAGTGGGCAGGAAGATGAGGTTCATTTGAGGGGTCAGGTTCTGGCTGTGAGTGGGCAAGAAGAGGGCAGAATCCTGTCAGGAGGAAGAGGGTCAGATTCCTGTGAGGGGGAAAGAAGAGAAGCAGAATCCTGAGAGTAGACAGGAAGAAGGCCAGGTTCATATGACAGGGCCTAAATAGAGTAATAGCAATTATTTAGAGTTTTTTTATAGTTTTTACTTAGTGAAGGACACCAAGACTGATGAAGTATTAGTAAGATACAAAATATATTAGAGACATTGTTATAATTAATACAATATCATTATCAGGAACATTATTTGCCCGGAGACATTTTAGAGTATTCATCTGGGGAATGGTTTTTTCAATGGTGGATTAGTACTACATTGTATTTCATAAAGTAGTCACGCGAACACCGTCAGGAGTTACAGCGTTCCAGTTTAAGGTACCTCTGCCCGCTAGCAGTCCTCTTTGTGTTCAGGGTGCTGACTGAAATTAACTTCTGCTCACAGTTCATTAACACCAGATTGAAGGGCTGTCTACCAAGCTGATAATTAGTTGGAATCCAGCAAGGAATCACCACTGATCAGCAAATTGTTTCTGTTTGTAACTAGCAGTTGCTACCTTGAACATCCATCAGGGGATGGCAGAGGACAAGAGGTGGGGGGAAGTTATGCCACACACACACAATCACAAACAGACCAGAAAGGTAACCAATACATACATCTACATTTTCAAATTATATTTTCTATTTAATAATGGAACTAATCAAACAGTACAGACGGAAGAACAAATTTATATATATCTTACCATAAGATGACATCTTTAATTACCTGAGTATACCTAATAGTACATTTATCCAGTAATATTGATTATTTTCTATCTAGTATTCTTGGGACATAGATCCAATATAATACATTATTCATATGGCATTTATTACATGATTAAGTGTTTTTATTTTTATCAATATTATTTCACTATTTTAATGTATACAAGGTATGTAAGTATATATTTTCTATATTTGATTTGTCCCTTTGTATTATTGTGATTTCTTTATTTTGCTTCAATGTCATATTGGTTACCCCTTTAGCTGGGATACTTTATTCAACTTTCTCCTATTGTTTTAGTTAAAGAGGGACTGTACTCTTGGATTGTGAACTGCTGTGTTTGGTCTCTTAATAAATATTGGTTAAAGTTGATGAACTGTAAAATATGTGTTTATATTCATAATTCAACATAAACTTGACAACTAAACTTATATAGAGATGTATAACTTTAGATACCACACTCCACCTTTTTACCTGCCTGTTACTAGTGTCATGAAGCTTTCAGCAGATGCTTTCTCTCTCTCTCGCACGCTCTCTCTGTCTCTCTCTCTCCCATTGTCCCTGCAGCCTTAATTTTTTAGAGCACAGAATGAGGAGAGACCTTAGTCAATATGGTGACCACTCTTTTTCTGGCTGTCGTGGGAGTCCATGTCAGTTGTATTTTAAGTGTCAGTCTGCAAATTATTCTGTCAGTCAGCCAGTCACAGATACTCAGCCAGCTCAGAAAGGAACTTGGATTACCTGCCTGTCTCTGTCAAACAACATTTTGGGGTATTTTGGATAAATCTCCTTTACCCTTTCATACTCCCCCAGAGTGTCCAAACTCCTCTAACACAGAGAACACATTTCTTGGTCAACAGACTCCCTAAGGTAAACTTCAGCTCCACTTTCTTTACCTATTATCACGGTCCCCATGATTCCCTGTCAATCTCTGTGATGCTACCTGTGCATTGGAGGAGGCTGATTGGCCCGCCCAGGATGTTCCTTTATATACTGGGTCTATGGCACCTGTCAGATGCCCTTTCGTGGTGTTCCTGATCCTGCACTTTTGTTGCTGTGTTCCTGCGTTCCTGTGTACCAACTCGGCTCGTCTGACCATTCTGCTGATGCTGCTCGTGATTGACCCGGTTCCGGCTGACGTTCCTGCTCCATGATTGACCCGGCTCCAGCTGACGTTCCTGCTCCGTGATTTGACCCGGTTCCGGCTGACGTTCCTGCTCCGTGATTGACCCGGCTCTGGCTGACGTTCCTGCTCCGTGATTGACCCGGCTCTGGCTGACGTTCCTGCTCCGTGATTGACCCGGCTCTGGCTGACGTTCCTGCTCCGTGAATTGACCCGGTTCCGGCTGATGTTCCTGCTCCGTGATCGTATCCTGTGTTCCCGTGTGATCTCGGTCGCCTTCCAGCGACATTCTGAACTGTGCTGTTTGTGTCGCTCTGGCTAATCACTTCTCTGTTCTACTGAGCTGTTGCCTCCATTACCGAGCTAGTCCTCATAGCCCTGCTGAGCTGTAGTCTCCGTTACCAAACCTGTACTAACCCTTGCTGTGCTGGTTGCCTCCGTTATTGAGCCTGTATCCGTACACTTGCCAAGCCTGTGTGTTCCATCCGAGCCAATTAACACTTACTGAGCCTGTGCCTTATAGACCTAGCCTATCCATTCACACTAGCAGAGCAGTTTCCGTTCCGGTGCTCGGACAGCAGTACCTTCCGTTTGCTCTTGCAGTGTGTGCTCCGTGACGGCACCGGAAGGGTGTCTTGGTTCTGGTCTCCAAGTGCTCATTGTGTTACGCTATCTACCGCACTATCAGTGCTTTGGCTCACTGATCGCTTGTGCAGTGTTGCTCTGTTGTGGCACCCAAGGGGTGTTTTAGGCCCTGGTCCCGTTGGCACACGCAGGGTTTCTTCCTTGAGAGTGTTGAGGGTGTTTCAGGTTCTGGTCCCATTAGGGCTTTCCTCCTTAATATCCCACTAGGTGGTATTGGCTCAGCTCTGGTCAGTCTTTGCTGTTCATTTGGGCGTTCTATTGTACAGCTATCTGAGAGTGGTTCAGTTCAGTCGCCTACTACACCTTTCTCTGCACCATCAAGAGACTGATATTACCTGCTGGGCGTTGGCTAATTACCTTCACAGAGACTGTTCAGTTACTCTACATTATCCCCTGTATATATGTTTATCCTGATCAGTATATTTTTTGCTACTACATATTTGGGCCTGTACACTGTCATTACCGTTTATACCTGTCCTGGCCCCCAGGGGCGCTGTTCTTTAACTTTATTTCAATAAAACTGTGTTTTTACTTTTAACCTGTGTCTGAGTGTGAGAAAACCGTAACACCTATCTTCTCTAGCTCCAATAAGATTCTGCTTTCTTCCTCTCTAACAAACAAAGAGTGACAAGTTGTACTATCCCAGTGGGAAGAGAAGAACAACTTTCAATGTGTGTGTGTGTGGATTTCTTCATTTTTCTCTTTTTTTAAGGAGCAGTAAACTTTTTATGAAAATGTATATGTTATAGAGCTTTTCCTGCTAATTAAAACAAGGTAAATAACACTTCTGTCAGTTGTTTTATTCAGAAGTTACAAAAGTTCAAATAATCAGAAGTGAATTTACTGTGCATTTACTTCCTGATAGTCCTAAATGACAAAGTGACAGGCAGTTTCTATAACATTCAATAGAGAACTTTAAGCCACTGACTTTCCTCTCCATTAGAATGTAACAGGAGAACTAATTGGAATTTGCTTGTATATAAGGGAATGTGGGTGAGTGCTAGACAGATCTATTTTAGTCCAAAGACAGTAGTACAATTGATACACTTAACAATAAATCTCAATATATAAATAAATATAGTATGTAAAAGTGATCAGCTCAAAAATATATATAACAATATACCTCAATCACAATATTGCTAAAATATAAGAAATCTCATGAATTGTACAACAAAAATTACTAATGTTGTGTGAATACTAATACAATAATCGTTTAACAATATACAACCTTGATATCAACTCCATATGTAAAAATGTTTAACTCACAAGACCTTAGATGTTCTGTGTAGCATTTCTGAGATCCTCAGAGTATACATACATAAAAAAGAAAAGACAACACATGGCGTGATCCGTGCAAATTTCAACCAACAACTAATACATTTAAATAAAAAAAAGTCCCAAAAGTGTTCTAAAGAGTGCAATGAAGTTTTCCCATGAAGCTGAGAAATCAAATTAGTGCAAAACTGTATCAAATGGGTATAAAAATCACATTTGATGATATGCCTGTGAAATTAAAGGGATAGTATTACTTCAAAATTACTATCCCTCATATTGTAGCCCTTAATAAACTGAGTTAAATGACACCAGTGGCATCTCTCAGACCTTTATGGTTTAAGAGATAGCCGCTTTCAAAGTTTCCTCTCCCCTGCTGTCAGCATTCTGCTGCCAGCAGGGGAATCCGGTCTCTGAATCAAGAGGAGGCTCTTCAGCAGAGCCGATATCTCGTTATGGAAGGAAAAATGATGAATTGAAACAGTCTTCTAAGTGTGCTTGGTAACCAAGCACACGTAGAAGACTGTTTCAATGAATCATTTTTCCTTCCATAACGAGATATCGGCTCTGTTTAAGAGCCTCCGCCTGTCCCGGGACCGGATTCCCCTGCTGGCAGCAGAATGCTGACAGCAGGGGAGAGGAAACTTTGAAAGAGGCTATCTCTTAAACCATAAAGGTCTGAGAGATGCCGCTGGTGTCATTTAACTCAGTTTATTAAGGGCTACAATATGAGGGATAGTAATTTTGAAGTAATACTATCCCTTTAAGGGAATATTTCCAGGACTTTTACAGCTTGTGGGGTATTTTTTAAAAACCGCCCTCAATCAGCTTCACTGCTGATACCAAGGTTGTATATTGTTAAACGATTACTGTACTTAGTATTCACACAACATTAGCAATTTTTGTTGTACAATTCACAAGATTTATTGTATTATATCAATATTGTGATTGGGGTATATCTTTATATATATTTTTGAGCTGATCTCTTTTACATACAATATTTATTTATATATTTTGATTTATTGTTAAGTGTATCAATTGCACTACTGTCCTTGGACTAAAGAAAAGTCTTTCTAGCGCTTACCCACATTCCCTTATATACAAGTATTTTTACCTTTTCTAAGTAGGGGTTAAAAGCAGCTGTCTCCTATGGTATACACTGTTACAGTGGTCGATCTATAGTATAATTCTTGTTAAACATATTGAATTTTTTCATAGCACTCACCTATTTACATTTATCATTATTTTTCTTCATTTATTTTGAATACATGCATATGATCTGGGACTGTGTCCATCTTCAGGTGTTCTGGAAAGAAATAATGGGAACCATAGTTTCAGTTGTGGGGAGACTTATACAAATGACACCTAAATTATGCTTAATACAGCAGATAAAACCTTGACTGAAGAACTTTTGGTGATGGCAAGAAAGGTGGTGGCTATGAACTGGATGGCAGCTAGGGCTCCATTGCATAAAGCTTGGATAAATATGGTAACGCAAAACTTTTTCTACTATAAATTGGTATATCAGGGATCACTGAAAAAAATTTGATAAAATCTGGGGGAAATGACAGGTCTGGTGGACGGAGATGGCTGAGTTGAACAATTAAGCTGTGTGTGGAGGGGAGATGGGTCTGAACAGAACTTGTATGGTGAAAAAGCGACTGTGATGGGAGTAACTGCGTATCACATGTATTGCTGGTGACATTTTGACAAGTATTATTTCCTTTTTATTGGCTAAAGTGATGTTGCTCCACCCAGTGTTAGCCTTTAAGTACTGAGCCCTGACACTTCTGCAGGGCCCTTTCACGGTGTTCCCATTGCTTAGTGCTTGCTCTGTATTTCGTGTGAATCCTGTGTATGACCCGGTGTAACGGTTTTGGAGGACACTCAGACCAGCAGGTTAGAATAAAACACAGTTTTATTAATAAAACAAGAAAGACCGCCTTCTATAGGCAATACAGGTTAATTGAAAGAACAGTGGCATGTAGATGCCTTCTCAGGTCCAGTATACAGAGTAAATAAATATACATATACTGTCACAGGACAGACATAGAAACATAAGGGTATACAATGGTTAAAGTAAATGTAAATCAATCAGTCTCTGTTGTGGTGTGTTTGACACGCCCATAAGGTGGTAAAGGAGCAGTAGGTGGTGCTAGATGAGACAACACCTGCAGTCTTATTGAACAGAGACTACTGCTTATGCTGAACAGGAACTGAGGCCAAATACTCTGCTAGAGTTGATGAGCTAGACCCGCTGGCACCCCATCTGGTGCATAAACAGAGAGCAAGTGCACTTGCAAGAGCGAGGAATACTAGATCCACAAGCCCCACGGGCGTAATAACGGAGACGACTTCATTGCAAGATCTAGAGCCAATAGCCCCCACGGGCGTAGTAATGGAGACTAATCACTGCAAGAGCTAGAGCCAATAGCCCCCTCGGGCGTTGTAACGGAGACAAATCACTGCAAGAGCTAGAGCCAATAGCCCACACGGGCGTAGTAACAGAGACTAATAACACTGGAAGAGCTAGATCCAATAGCCCCCATGGGCATAGTAACGGAGACTAATAACACTGCAAGAGCTAGAGCCAATGGCGCCTCCCACGGGCACGGTAACTGAGACCGACTACACTGCAATGCAAACAGAAAGAGCCACAGCCACCTACATAGGCACTGCAAGATCACCTAGGCTCGGCAGGGTAACTCAGGGTAACGGCTCTGCAAGTGTTAATGGAGGCTCGGGGAACGGAGCCAACGGCTCTGCAAGTGTTACTGGAGGCTCAGTGAATGGAGCCAACGGCTCTGCAAGTGTAAACGGAGGCTCAGGGAATAGAGATAACAGCTCTGCAAGTGTAGCGGAGGCTCAGTGAACAGAGGCACGGCTCTGCAAGGGTTAACGTACTGCACAGTGCACTGAGGAGTAAACGGAGTAAGCGGGCTCAGCAGAGGAAATGGAGAGGCCCAGTACACAGGAGACAATGACACGATCAGCCCTGCCACAGCACAGTGGAAGTCAGAATGTCGCCTAGGCGACACCAAGCAGCAAACGGCAGGAACAGAGGCAGGGTCAGTAACAAGCTGGTTCAGGTCACGGAACAGGAAGTCAGCCAGGCCGGGTCAATCATGGAGCAGGATACTCAGACAAGCCGGGTCAGGTCACGAAGCAGGAACATCAGCCAGGCCGGGTCAATCACGGAGCAGGATTCTTAGACAAGCCAGGTCAGGTCATGAAACAGGAATGTCAGCCAGGCCGGATCAGAACACGGAGCAGGAGACAAGGAGCGTAGTCAGACAGGCCAAGTCGGTACACAGGAAGCAGGAACACTGGAACACAGCAACAGCAACACTGGCTCAGGAACACCACGAAAGGGCACCTGACAGGTGACAAAGGACAGGTATAAAAAGGCCATAATGGGCGGGCCATACAAGCTCAGCCAATGGGAGCGCACCACAGCAAAGAGTGACATAAGAAGATCACGGGCACGGTGATACTCGGACTGCCTGACTACTCTGCCTGATTACGTTCCTGCTCTGTGTACCATCCTGGCCTGGCTGACATTCCTGCTCTGTGTATCGACCCGGATTGGCTGACGTTCCTGCTCTGTGTATTGACCCGGTTTGGAGGATGTTCCTGCTCTGTGTATTGCCCTGGATGGGCTGAGGCTCCTGCCCTGTGTATTACACAGGCCCGGTTAATTACTCTGTCTTGTTATCTGGTTGGGGAATGTTTCAGGTGCTCTGTCCAGGTCTTGTATAGACCCTTTTGGTTACCTCGATTGCTGCTTTACCGTTCAGCTACTGCGACACAATCACGCTATTGTGCCTTGTATCTCCATACCCCAGGGTAGTAGCTATCCCTGGTGGCACACTGTACGCTTAGCTTGTTACTGCTGCCCTACTTAGGTTGGTCTCCTGGGTGTCTCAGTTTGTCTCTACTACCTGGAAGTTGCCATCATGCCAGAGCGTTCGTTATCCCTTGCAGCCTGGTGTCTTTATCCTTGGATAACAGTTACTGCTGTTTCAGTTTGGCGTTACACTGCACCTCCGGTTGCAGTCACCCTGTGTTGTCTGGTAGTCCGTTACTTATTCAGGGCCTCACTCACCCATTGTGTCTAAGTCGCTATTGTATCACTCTCTGGGTAGAGAGTGTTCCTTGGGCCTTCCGCTATTATGGCCTATCAGCCTCCCGGCCTAATAGCACCTTCTTATTGTTGTCTCGCTGATTCACACAAACTGTAACCTGACCTGTTTCAGTAATATATATTTTGCTCTCAAATATATGTACTGGACCCGTGTGGGTTAATGTTTCCTCTGTAACCTGTCCTGTGTCAGTATTACGTGTTATCTATATGCTGGACCCGCGAGGGTTACTTTATTCTGTCTGGCTTCAATAAAACTGTGTGTCACCAAACTTCCTGTCTCTGAGTGTACTGAAAACCGTAACACTGCGGCAGCACTGGTACAGAATGGGAAGACTGGGGGGGGGGAGTTAGGGCGGGTGGGTTTGTTTGATTATCAGGTTTGTTTTTAGGTTAACAGTTAAACCAAGAAAAACTGACAAGACAGTTTGAGCTAAATAATTGACACCTATGCTTTTGCTTCTAATATGCATAACTATTAAGCTACATTGTTGCTATAACATAGCAGTAATATATTATTTTGATGACTGTAATATGTTTGGACCAACTTGTCAATAAAAAGATTAAAAAAAAAATAAAAAATACATGAATCATGAAGGAGGGGCTATTCTAAAAAATAAAACTAATCTCTTTTCAAATCGTATTTCCCAGAATAGAAATTTGAATATATCAAATCAGAATAAATAGCCTAATTATAGAAATGTACAATCTTCATCCAGAAATATACCAAAATACTCGGGAAACAATCAGAGAGATTATCATTTTAAGGAATATGATAGAGGAACAGTAATCATGGGTTATTTCCTTAAGATTATTGAAGACCCCACCAATCAAATTATAGATTTGACCAGGGGGATCAATCATGGGAAGATGAAAGACAAGTATTCAATTACTCCCCAGGACCTCAAACTCCAAATTCTTTTTTAGATCAAGGCCACAGATAGTTATACTTCAGAACATTTCCAAACAACAGACCTATGACAAACAGATATACAAACAGATCACTTCCAAAAAAACAAAAGACACATGGCAAACAGACCTTTCACTCCTTTCAATCAGGGAGAAAATTGGTTCCTTCCCCTCACAATGGATTCACCAAATCTTCTGAAAAGAAGATTATCTACAGACACAGAGGTAGAAGAATTAGAGGAATTAGACATCGGAAACAAAAAAAAGCAAATTTTAAATATATCTAATAATAGGAGTATTTTCGATCTATCAGATTATACTCTTAAGGAAGAAGAGATTACTATTTTCAGTAAAGGACTCTCTTTTTGTCCAACAGTTAAGCCTAACCTTTTCACCCTCTATCTGGATCTAAATTAATTTGTAAGAAAGATAACTCGCAAAATATTTTTTGCCCAGAAAGCAAACAAATACCATCAGAAATGATAAATAATGCAGAAAGAGAGTTTATTTTTCTAGATCCAGATGTAGGATTACAAAATTATGATGTTGATGATCTTAGTTTTACTTCCATAGATCCCCTCATAGAACAACCTATTTCTAGTAGTTTTAAACCAAAATCAATCCTACAATTTAATCCTACTATCACGGTTCCCGTGATTTCCTGTCACTCTCTGCTGTGGTGTGTTCCTATTGTTAGAACTTGGTTATGCCCACCCAGTATGACCTTCTTATACCGGGCCTCTGTTCCAGTGAGATCTCGTCCATGTCGCTTGGCGACATTGTGAACAGTTAAATCTTGTGCTTTATATGCTGACCTCCCACTTGCTGAGCTTGTTGCCTCCGTTATCGAGCCTGTCCGTTAACACTTGCAGTGCTGGTTGCCTCAGATACTGGGCCATCCATTAACACTTGCTGAGCTTGTTGCCTCCGTTATCGAGCCTGTCCGTTAACACTTGCAGTGCTTGTTGCCTCAGATACTGAGCCATCCGTTAACACTTGCTGAGCTTGTTGCCCCTGTTATCGAGCCTGTCCGTTAACACTTGCAGTGCTGGTTGCCTCAGATACTGGGCCATCCATTAACACTTGCTGAGCTTGTTGCCTCCGTTATCGAGCCTGTCGTTTAACACTTGCAGTGCTGGTTGCCTCAGATACTGGGCCATCCGTTAACACTTGCTGAGCTTGTTGCCTCCGTTACCGATCCTGTCCGTTAACATTTGCAGAGGTTGTTGCCTCAGATACCGAGCCTCTCCATTAACACTTGCTGAGCTTTCTGCCTTCAATACCGAGCCTGTCCGCTATACTTGCAGAGCAGTGGTGGTTTCCATTAACTGTCTACTGAGAGCTCTTGCAATACACTCGCTCTATTAATGCACCGGAAGGGTGCTACTGGCTCTGGTCTTAGCTCTAGCAGTGTTGGATATCTGTTTACGCACCAAGGGGTGCTACTGGCTCTGGTCCCTTTCCGCTCTGGCAGTGTGTGTATCTGTTGACGCACCAAGGGGTGCTACTGGCTCTGGTCCCATTCAGCTCTCGCAGTGTCATTAACCCATTCACCACCATAAGGGTGCCGTTGGCCCTGGTCCCATTCAGCTCACGCAGTGTGGTTAATCCCGTTACGCAGAGTGCTCTTGGCTCCTGTACCATTTAGCTCTAGCACAAGCAGTTGGTCTTGCATATTGCCAGTCTTTGAGGACTACTGTTTGGACTCACTACTAGGTGCTCTCCTCCTTGCACCTCAGTCTCTGGCTGCTCTTGTCCTCTACTGGGCGTTGTCAAACACACCACATCAGAGACTGATTACTTGCATTGGACTTTAACCCTTGCTATATTCTGTTCTTTTGCTCCTTATTCATACTGTGTCTGCTATTCTACCATATTGCCTTCAGTTACGTGTTATTACCTATTTCTACTCTTAGGGGGACGTGTTCCTCATTTGTTCTCAATAAAACTGTGTTTTATTTTTTACCTCTGGTCTGAGTGTCTGAATAAACCATTACAGTATGAAAGGGCCATGACCTCAGACAGCAAAGGTGAAGGTAATACACAAAACCTCCATTGGAGGATGGATGTGCATGAGCAAAGCTTGGACCATTTGGCACTGGCTATGCAGACATTACTTGAACAAACGGTACAACTTGACAAACCGAACCTGAACCCGGTGGTCCCCCCAGTTCTGACACCGGATAATCCTTCTGGGTTGCCTGCTGCTACCCCTAGAGGTCTAAGGGCGTCGTCGTTGTTACTATTAAGATACGATGGCGAACCTACCCTATGCAGGGGGTTTATCAATCAGTTAGAGATATTCCTGGAACTCACACCTCATGCTTTTCCCAATGACCGTAGCAAGGTTGGGTTCACGATTTCATTGTTAATGGGCAAAGCTCTGGAATGGGCTAATCCCTTGTGGGAGAACGCTAAACCCTGCACTCAGAACTTCAGCGAGTTCATAAGGAAGTTCCGTAGAGTGTTTGGGGTACCTGGTAGAGCTGCCTCTGCTGCCAAAAAATTGATGGCGATACAAATGGGCGATCGTAGTGTGGGCAATTATGCCATAGAATTTCGGACATTGGCAGCAGAGGTAGGATGGAATAATGAAGCGCTAGTGGCAGCCTTTGCTCAGGGGTTGTCTGATACTATCAAAGACGAAATAGCTGCCAGAGATGTACCCAGTGATTTAGATGAATATATCGATTATGTCATGCTTATTGACTCTCGTATCCGGAGAGGCGCCTGGCTAAAAGGGCAAGAGTCAGAGGTTATGGGCACGACAGTCCTTTAAACCCACCCTTGTCTCCCATGCCTCCTGATCGAACACCTAAACCAAGTGAACCCATGCAGCTCGGATTCACTAGACTTACTAAGGAGGAATGGGCGCACCGTAAGAGGCAAGGGTTATGCTTATATTGTGGCAAGGCTGGGCAACTTTTATGCACTTGTCCGGTATGGCCGGGAAATGGACGCACCTAGGGTACCTTGGGGGACAGGCTCTAGGTGGCGTACAACAGTCCCCAGACTCTTGTACACAGAAACCCACCATCCAGGTGGGATTTTCCTTGGCTGATCAGGCTGTGGAGGTGTCTGCTCTGGTAGACTCTGGTGCGGCAGGGTACTTCATGGATCAGTCTTTTGCCAAACTGCACAAAATTCCCTTGGTCAAGAGGGACGCTCCACAAGCCATTGAAGCCATTGACGGGAGACCCCTGGAGCCGGCATTTATCACTTTGGAAACGACTCCTATCAATATGTCTATTGGGGCTCTCCACAGGGAGGAAGTATGTTTCCAAATAATTCATTCACCCCATCATGCGGTCATTCTGGGTTTCCCATGGTTACTATTGCATAATCCCCAGTTTGATTGGCAGAGATGTGAGGTTAAATCTTGGTTTGGGTATTGTACTAAACATTGTCTGTCGCACCCGGTCAAGATTTTATGTACCTCTCCCTCAGTGCCAGCTGAATATCGTGAATTCAGTGACGTGTTCAGTAAGGGAGAGGCTAGAGCATTACCACAGCATAGACCGTATGATTGCACTGTTGATTTGCCTCCAGGCTCTGGTCCCTTTCCGCTCTGGCAGTGTGTGTATCCGTTGACGCACCAAGGAGTGCTACTGGCTCTGGTCCCATTCAGCTCTCGCAGTGTCATTAACCCATTCAGCGCCATAAGGGTGCCGTTGGCTCTGGTCCCATTCAGCTCACGCAGTGTGGTTAATCCCATTACGCACGGCAGAGTGCTCTTGGCTCTTGTACCATTTAGCTCTAGCACAAGTAGTTGGTCTTGCATATTGCCAGTCTTTGAGGACTACTGTTTGGATTCACTACTAGGTGCTCTCCTCCTTGCACCTCAGTCTCTGGCTGCTCTTGTCCTCTACTGGGTGTTGTCATACACACCACATCAGACACTGATTAGTTGCATTGGACTTTAACCCTTGCTATACTCTGTTCCTTTGCTTTGTACAATATTGCTCCTTATCCATACTGTGTCTGCCATTCTACCATATTGCCTTCAGTTACGTGTTATTACCTATTTCTGCCCTTAGGGGGCCGTGTTCCTCATTTGTTCTCAACAAAACTGTTTTATTTTTTACCTCTGGTCTGAGTGTCTAAATAAACCGTTACAACTATTCATTACAAAGGAAATTTTATTCAAATATTTTATTGTATGGTTCTGGAAGATTTAAGATCCTTAACAGAAAACCAGGATTATTCTTTTCATCCAAATATTTCAAAAAAATGAACAAAAGGCTATACTATCCCTTAAAATAATTGAAATATTATAATAAAAGAAACAGATAAGGGGGAGTTGTAGTTCAAAATATCCAAGATTACATGAAAGAATCAGAAAAAATTGTTATGGATAAAGAATATTATGAAATGCTTATTGCAGATCCAACAGAAGAGTTTTTTTTTTTAACTCATTTTGTGATGTGTTAAAGAGGGCACATAACAATCATACAATTACTAAACAAGAGATGGATTTTTTACTTAGTAAAAATTATGATTGCACATTATTATCATCTACCGAAAATTCACAAGGATTTAGAAAACAACCCTGGCAGACCGATCATTTTCGGGATAAATTCTTCAAATTTGTCTTAATTCATAAATTATCTACAATCTTATGTTGTCAATCTTAGATATTATTTAAAAGACACATCTGCTCTCTTAAACATTTGTGATAATTTATTATGGAAAGAAAATTATATATGGATTTCTTTTGATGTTGTTTCACTTTACTCGAACATCATACATAAATATGATTTAAAAGCAGTTGAGTCATATTTGAATGAAGATTTATTAATGACTACTCAACCAAAATACTTTATTTTGGATGGAATCCATTTTATTTTTACACATAATTATTTGTCACGTAATAATCATTTTTTTCTTCAACGCAAAGGAACTACAATGGGGACCAAGTTTGCACCCAATCATGCCAACCTATTTATGGGTTGGTTTGAGGAGAAATTCATTTGGAACAACAATCCAATGGATGCAAAATTAGTCCTCTATAAAAGGTTTATTGACAACATAATTATTATCTGGCAGGGAGATACGGAATTGGCCAGTGTCTTCTTCGAACATATTCAAAATAATGAATTACAAATTGCCTTTACAATTAATTTGGGAAAAGAAAATATTATTAATTTTCTTGATGTTAAAATAAAAGGTATCCCCAATCAGAGGATTGTAACTTATAAAGAACACAGATACAAACAGTTATTTACATTTTAAAAGTGGACATTACAGTAGTTGGAGAAAAAGTATCCCTTATGGCCAATTTAGGCATATACGCAGAAATTGTAGCCATTTAAAAGACTATGATCACCAATCCAACACTTAAATAGAGAGCTTTCTCCAAAAGGGATATCCAATAAGTCTAATTCATGATGCCTATTTTAGGGCTAGGAAGTTGGATAGATCAGTAACATTTAAAAAAGTTTTAAATTCTGATCAAAGGGACCTCTCAATAAATCCCACAAAACAACCATCATTTATAACACAATATAACTGTGCACATGCTCCTATACGTAACATCGTTAAGAAACATTGGGACGTTTTAAGAAATTATCCTTTGTTGAAAAAAAGGATATTACTGATCAACCCCATTATTTATAGAAGAGCAGGAGATCTAAAAACAATTTTAGCTCCCAGTAAATTGAAAGTTACTGAATTAGACCACCAAAAACTAGATGAGGAAAGAAAAAGTGATCAATTCTTATCTATACGTGACAGTTTTAAATGCAGTAAAAAGAGATATCAAACGTGCAATTTTATTAATAATAAAGACACTAGATTTGTGCAATTTGGTTCGGCTGATTTTGGAATTTGGACGAATAAGGTGTATTCGCATCATTCGGACCTTCCGAAAGCAAAGGTCTGCCCAAAAGAAAAAAAATCAGAATCCGAAACGGACAACGATTTCCCGCCTGAAACTATTACAATGTTGCTACATGCTACTAAAAATAGATCTGGTAAAACAGGTGCTTTATAGTCCATGCAAAATGCAGATATTAACCACATGACACAAGCAATTCTGGCATTTTTGCTATGTGTATGTTCAACCATAATTCTTAACTTTCTCATTTAATGAGTTTGTATGTTCTCACTGTGTTTGCATGGGTTTCCTCCGGCTACTCCGGTTTCCTCCCACACCCCAAATAACATACTGATAGGTGAATTTAGATTGTGAGCCCCAATGGGGACAGGAACCAATATGAGTGTAAAGCGCTGCGGAATCTGTGTGCGCTATATAAATAAAGGATTATTATTATTATTATTATTGCACAAACACATATTATATACCATTTTTTAAAGGGCAGAAAGGGCTTTACTTTGATGTGACATATACATATATAAGCATGCAGGGGTTTATAAAATACCCCTTCCTGTCTCAGAAGAGTTTTAATATTTTTATTAATTTAGTTAATTTTTTTTTTATTTTTATTTGTTTAATTTTAAATTGTTATTGAATATTTTACATTTTTGTTTTTAAATTTGGCCAAATAATTCAGACTATAATTTCGTCTGAGTCGAACAGGTCCGGTCCGAAATTCGGATCCTCTGAATGGGAAAAAAAAAATTTCTCCGAAATCGAATTTTACGGAAAATTTTTGCCATGCACAAGTCTAAAAGACACTCCTTTCAAGTCCAATATAACTGGAAACATATATCCAATTAAAGACTATATGTCATGCAAATCAATGTTCGGAATTTATCTAATAACTTGACAATTTCACCTCCAACACATAGGGAGGACAACTCTACATCTTAGGATTAGACTGGAACAACACTTGAGAAACATCAAAAAAAGGTTTCTTGAATCATGGGCTATCAAAACATGTAATAATGCAACATACAGTAATTCAGAATTTAAAAATCTAAGGATTACCTCAATTGAGATAATAAGGGGACCTGATAAATACTCAAAATTTAGGAAACTTGTAAATAGAGAGTCCTTTTGGATTTTCACTTTGCGCACCCTAAAACCTGGGGGTTTAAATGAGAGTTTAGAATCCACAGTATAATAGTGTATTCCCTTGTGCTGTGGATTTGGAACTATTGGAAATTCTGTGATGAATTATGTATTCTGCTATTGGTATTTTGATAATATGTGATGAGATAATTGTGTGCATATGCATTCATCCGTTCCCTTGATGTGGAGATGCACAAGTGTGTGCATCTTTATAACACTTTTTGGATGTATGCACTCGCACATATGTATTCTCAGATATAAGGGATCTGTCAGAAGGACAACGTCTTATTGTGCTTTTTTATTGGGAGATTTCATTTTCATTTAATGTACAGATGTACAATTGTCTCATGATGTAATTTATTTCAATGTATGTTGGTATAATGAAATTCGTGTGATGGTGGACGTGCACATGTGTGCACTTATTACCCCATGAAAACTCCTATTAAACCTTAAGATCATGTCGTGGGAGGGATTTTTGATGTGCAACCATACTCAATATTACATCAGCTTTTTTTCTTTTAACTAGTGTATGTCTCCATTTATTTTGAATTGTTAAAACAGGAGTATTGACTACCAGTTGATATGATCTGTTCTTTATAAAAGCTTTTTGCATGAATAAATTTAAATGGAGGATGGACTACTATCCCGTGTCCCATTCGATACATAGAAATTAAACTGGAAACAGTTTGTACTCATTGCTTCATGACATTTATTTGATTTTGTTCAAATTCATTTTTGTAATCCTAAAAATATGGTGGGATAAATATTTAATGAATCCATACTAAGGAGACAGGGTATATTTGCTATACATTAAGGAAATTGTGCATCTCCTTTACATGGGTAAATAGTGTAGCTTGAAATAAATGTATAGTCATATTGGGAGGTTTTCTCCACTTTGCCTTTAATTGAGCATTAGTGTTTCTAGTAGAATATGGTAACCCTTTAAGACTAAATCTTGCAGACTGGATTTGATGAGTTCCTTTATTTGACACGATTTTTATTATACACTTGTGTCAGTTTGTTTTTGGTCTCTGCAAATATAATTTCCTTATTTCCATCTAACCTACATTTATTCACTCTTTGTGTGCAATTGTGGAATTTTTGACAATTGATTTGAAATAAGTTCAGGTGCCGTTATTGTGAATTTTGGGGTTAAATAAATCACCAATCCCATTCCATGTCATCACTTCCAAACTTTTAAAGCTTGCCATTCCCAACTGATCCTTTGTTATCACTTTATGCTCCTGAGGAAATAACAGTTGTTATGAAACATGTTGAGCAATTTATAAGATTCTAGAGACTTACCAATTTGTCGAAAGTGTATTTTGCTAAGTTGACTTTGCAAAGTCGATTACATTTTTTAATTTGTATTTGTTTTATATTAATTTTAAATAAAGCGTAATTTTTATACTATACAGCAAATCCTTTGTCCTTAGAGCTGTAAATTGGGACCTGTCCTTGCAACTATCGGCAGTGAAGCAGAGTGAGGGAGGTTTTAAAAAATACCCCACAAGCTGTAAAAGTCCTGGGAATATTCCCTTAATTTCACAGGCACATCATCAAACGTGAGTTTGAGTGACATCTTACATATATCGAGTTGTTTAAGGGGGCATCTCTTCAATACACAGCTTTTACCTTATCCTACCAAAGAGCCAAGTGAGGGCGGCTGTCTAAATACCCCTCAAGCCACAAAGCTTGACTGGTTCTTTGATTAGACCAATCAAGCGACTTTAATATCAAGTGAGTTTCTGGGAAGACTATATCCAAAGAGATTTTTACACCTATTTGATACAATTTTACACTAATTTGATTTCTCATCTTCGTGGGAAAATTTCACTGCACTCTTCAGAACAGTTTTGGGACTCCCTTTAAATGTATTAACTGTTGGTTGAAATTTGCACAGATCACACTATGTGTTGTCTTTTCTTTTTTATGTATGTATACTCTGAGAATCTCAGAAATCCTACATGGAACATCTAAGGTCTTGTGAGTTAAACATTTTTTTCATATACAGTTGATTCCAAGGTTGTATATTGTTAAACAATTATTATACTTAGTATTCCCACAACATTAGTAATATTAGTTTATATATTTTTGAGCTGATCACTTTTACATACGATATTTATTTATATATTGTGATTTATTATTAAGTGTATCAATTGGACTACTGTCTTTGGACTAAAATAGGCATGTCTAGCGCTCACCCACATTCTCTTATATACAAGTATTTTTACCTTTTCTAAGTAGGGGTTTGAAGCAGCTGTCTCCTATGGTATACATTGTTACAGTATATATTAATTCAAGAGCTCTAAAGGGACAAAGAAACGAATATAAGAAAATATTATACATTTATAAGTACCACATCTTCCTTAGTTGAATCAAGGGAACCAATTGTCTCCAACTAAAAAGTGTCATTTCCCAGACTTCTCAATCACTATAATCTCCTTACACAAATCATTCCATAAGATCCCAATATAATTAGACAATGTGTCTAACAAAGTTATTCTTTTTATATATCAATTCTATCAAAAACACAATAAATCGTATAAAATACAATTGACACAAAAAAAAATCAAATACAAATATAATATAATGTGTTTAACACAATTTTCCATTATTGAACCACTAAAATGAGATCAATGGAGTACAGAAAGACACAGCGATCAAACAGAGCAGAATCACCTACCAAATATTGATCCAGATTTTTGCACTGTCAAAACCCATCAATTCTCCTTCTAGTCTTGACAATGGTTACAGTGCGCAACAGTGACCACTTTGTGGTGATAATCTCGATGGATAGCCCTTTACTCTGTTCCCCAGTGATCAATCTATTACAAAATAACCACTAGCCAATATACCTACCTCTGGCATGTAGTCTGCATACATATATTTCGGATCAATGCTTAGAGGCATATAATCATTGATAACGGACACTCAGATCCAACTTCCAGATCCAGAATCAATCAGCCCTTAGTTATTTATATGACTCAACCCACCATTTGAAGTAACTGACTTCGCATGTTACTGGCCCGGTCAATGGACAAGAATCATAAAAACATAGTCCCCTTGAATTAATGAACACTAGTGTATATCAGTTGTGTAATAACTTCATATGTAGAGAAGCTTTAACAGTCACCTCTTCCGATGGCAATAGTATTTGTGTTTTTTCTTTTTTCATTACATTTGTAGTCTCAGCTCAATATTATTCTTTCTCATAGAATGGGTATGAACCCAACCAATCACTCGGGGTTAAGATGGAATCTTGAAGTAGCGGAGGTTTAATGGATGTGAAGTCTTGATTCATATGGAGTCTCACTCTACAATCTGTATCACTTTTAGTACAGGTACACCCACGGTGTTATGTTGAAAACACCCCTTACCTCGGTGTGACAGTTCTCAAACCTCCATTCACGTTCTTCACACACCTGTTAGCTGGGTGTTACAATTTCCCAACTTCCCTTCTTATCCTTTACACATGTGTTAGCTAGGTGTGTAGAGTTTCCCCATGCGGCTGCACGCCGGATACAACCAGTTACAAAAAATAAATAAATGGTCCGTGGTCCTGCGGCCTGTTGCTAAGGGGCTAAAGGGACTGGATGCCCTAATTCCCCAGACCCAATGATGGCCAGTTCCTCTACATCACCTCTAGGTGTCTTGGGGAAATTTGAGGCAGAGGAAGAAGCGGGTAGCAGTACACAATTCTCCCTTGCTCACCCTAGAAGCTTCTCATTTTATCCTATTTAATCACTTAGTAATGTACACAATATTTCACTGCACTATTTCCTATTCTTTTCCTCACACTTGCCTTTTAAGGACAAGGCCTTCAGCTTGTCTCAGCTTGCATGCACCCTGTCTGTTTGGTATCATTTATCCCTCACATGGCCTATGGGGAAGGATAAAAAAGACTCACAGTTTTCACACATGTTTCTATACAATGCAGGCCCATATGGAGTCCTGCGCCAGGTAAGTCTTCCATCTGCACTTTTTTAATTATATTGTATGTCTTTTGTTTTTAATTGCAATACAGTGGACGTGGACCTCTAACAAGAAGTCCTACAAATCATCCTCTACCCCATCAAGTATCAGTGTGCCCCAGTCACAGCTTATGTCAGGAGGTCTTTGTCTCCGGTACCAAGTCCGTACTTTATTTGATTTTTAATTGTATTTATCTTTTATTAACTGTCACCCCAATATCAGACAACCCCCCCAAAAAAAAATTCCTTGTTCAACTTATTCTTTCCCCAGACTCCACGAACCAAAACATACACCCTCCTTTTATAGCATGGCTTTTTTTTTTTGTTTCTTTTAAGAACTGTCGCCCCAATTCCAGTCAACAACCCCCACCAAAAGTCCCTGTCCAACTGATTCTTTCCCCACACTCCACCAACAAAGGTACTCTCATACCCCTTTTTTACTATGCCTTTGAGAAATAAAATAACATTTGCTATGTGTAGGGTGTAAATTAAATGTTCCTATTGATTTCAATGCAATGAGCTAGGTGAAAGAAGCAGAAAAACTGCACTTTTCACGGGAAATGATTCACCAAGCGGGAAGAGCCATTATTCACTGATTTTAGTTTGAGGAAAAAAATGTTCACCCATCCTTAATCAGCAGTACCATGAATTGGAACAAGGTTCTGAATCAGAAAGAAAGTAGGTTGTCAAACGTAGCTGAGGTTGTAGTAGGCACAGAACAACTAAAGGGATAATAGCACTTAATATATAGTTATACATTTATATTGTAGGGGATATCTTTCTCAGTACAACAAAAGTACTTCCAATGCTGAGAAGTGTTTAGCCAGAAGTTATTGCAGCTCAAACATTACAATTTAAGTTCAGTATCTCAGTGGCCTGAAATTTTACAGTGGTGCAGTTGCTACACCATCCTATAGAAGTTTATGGTCAATTGACCAGAGTTTTCCATAGGATGATGTAGCATCAGCAGCACTATAAAATTTCAGGTCATTCAGATACTGCACCTAAAAAATTCAAGTTTGAGCTGCAATAACTTTTTCAATAAAACACCTCTCAGCAATATATATTTACTAAATAATAAGTATTACTATCCCTTTAAGTGAAGCTCAATACAAGGTGCAACCTATAGCAGCTAAGGGAGTTCCATGAGTAGTTCCAAGAATGAGTAAATAAACCCTAGACAGGATAGGAGCATGACAATAAGTTCGTAAACTATGTTCAAGTCTATTTTTACACCAGTGAGGCCTTACATGCATTAAAGAAGATATCTGACTTCTGCGGGATTACACTGTTTTCAACAATGCTAAAAACATTTACTTTTTATAATCCATGAATTATGTATGCCAGATTATTTGTTTTATTGTAACACATGCTTACATTTTAAATTCAAGGAATCATAATTAAAAATATTATTTATAATGTTTTATAATTATTGCAGCATTAGCACAACAACATTGGACTTAGCCACAGGAATTATTGAAGCCAAAACAAGTTTTGGGAAAGCAAAAATAACTATGACATAGTTTTCAATGCAAAACATACATTCTGAATTATTATTAGTGATATATTAACACATTTAGGGCTTATACAACCACCATAAAAAGTAAATATTACATAAAATTGATAGATATAATAAAAATTGTTGAGACAACTACAGTTAAGATTTTACAAATATTCATTATATTTTACAGTGAACTTGACTTGAGAAAATGTAGTTCATTTATTCATTTGCTTAACAGATTTTGCTAAGAAATAGAAAATTATATTAACATAGATGTATGAAAAGTGTAATTATCAAATACAGTTTTTAGATGTGTTAGTAAATCAAAATGGCCACTCTTTTACAAAAATAAAATGGATTCATAATAGAAAGTCTACAATTGTCATTCCTATTAATTACAATTATTAAAGTTAATTAAATTATGGTTGTGGCAATTTATAGATAACCTACATTATCCGTAAACATATTTTAGAATTTTACCTTTGTGTTCTGGTTGCCTTTCTTATATGATGAACACAAATAAATTAATATAATGAACAACTTTGCTATTGCTATATGTCAATTGAGTAAAAGTAGGATATAATATTCTGTGATTTTTAAAGACATTGAGGACCTGTATGTATGTAGATCTTTATTTATATGGTGCCACACAGTGTATGCAGCGCCTTACAATAGACATATGTTACAATAAATAAGATGGATGAAATAAGTGCGACATTCATAGAAACAATGGGAGAGAGGTCCCTGCCTCAAGAAGCTTACAGTCTAAATCAAGTGCTGAGATTGCAAGTGCTGAGTTTGGCCAAAGGCAGTGCATGGACCTAATGCAGTAAATAAAAATGAGCATTTATGCAGCATACCAACTGCAAAATAAGGAAGGAAATACAATTCTCATTAATTTAATTCGGAGTTTAACCCCTTGAATTCTAGATAGTTTCAATCAAGTTGTTAAAAGTCCCGTTTAAATCAATAAGAATTTTAATTTGATCCTTAAGTTGGATGCCTTTCATCAATTATAGTTTTCCAAACGTTTAGAAAATACGATTCATGCACACAGTACTTCAAAAATATAAGAACCATAATAATAATACATGAAGTGAAATAAGTGAATAATACATCATGAGCTTTACAATACAAAGTAAATAGGGTTGACTCATTATTCCTATAATAAAGTTTACTTAAGCAAGAGACTGCATACTGCAGAGCTTAATGTGATCCTATTGATCCATAGTGAGATGGTAAAAACATGTCTGCTCTCTAGCAGACGTAACTGAAACATCAGCAGTTTATTTCGAGAATCGATTTAGAGTACCCAGATAAAATTTGGGGTTCATCCAAATCGATTCATATTTATGGACAGTGGGAAGAGGAGTGACATACAAGAGGAGCTTGGGAAGAACACAAATACGAGTATGTTGGAGAGGGACCTAGCAAATCTAGAGGGGGTCAGAACTCTTGAGAGGATGGTTGAAAAAAGGCTTAAGAGTATGGGAGAGAGCAGGGTTGGTACTACAGAACAATCAGAAAGAGAGACAGAGAGAGAGGAGTAGTGAGGGAGAGGGGGAGAGAAAGTGTGATAAAGGGGAGTGATGGAGAGCATGAATAGTAGAGACAGAGCAGTGAAGAATGAAAGAGACAAAGCAAGAGAGGGTTATAGAAAGACAGACTTGTCCAACAGTTCAACTTGCCTATGAATCAAAAAAATTGACTACTTTGTTTAGACATGTGATATGGACAGAAACCTGTTTGATTGACAACTGATGGAAAGCAAACTTGCTTTTTTAAAAGATGTCTAAGCATTAAGCAATATATTTTGCTGCAAACTGACAAACCTCACAAGGTGTCTTTCTAATCTTATAAAACTGCACATTTCATAAGAATTACAAAATTGTTTAATTCATCCCTACTTTCTAACATTTGTTGAACTATTGTTGAACTACATTTGTCAATCAGCTTTTAAAAGGTATAGTACTTCAAGTTTGTTTTCCTTTCATGCATCCTTAAGTATTAAAGCAGTGGACTGATATCAAACATACTCTAGGACAATAGATTAAATTATAGAGTCTATGAACTATCCGCCCACTCTCTTCTCCTGATATAAGTCCTTCCTGCAGTGAAGGGGTTGTGCCTGACAACCTATGTCAGAGCTCACTTGTAGGCATTTGTCTCCATATAATCTACTTCAAAGCATCCAGATGCAATTAAATACCTCACACAGAGACTAAAGTATCTGTCCGAGTGAGCTCCAAGTCTCTGAAAGGGGCTGAACAGGGAGTACAGGAAAATATTTAATCAATTAAATATTTTATAATACAGTATATGATGATGTAATTCACACTTTTTAATACTTTCAAGTAAGGAAAACAAATGTGAAGTATTATTATCACATTGGTATTTTTTCTGCTTTTATATTATTTGCAAATTATCTAATTTGTGTATGTTTTTGTACTATACATATACTTTAGTAATACTATTTTATAAAAAGATAATGATCTACATTAACACTTAAACTATTTATGTTATAAATAGTTATAATAACATCTATTATTTTCAGCTGCCGATTTGGTTAATTCCAAGAGCGTGCGCTGAAAGCGCTTTGAGTCCCACTGGGAGAAAGGCGCTATTTAAATATTAGTTATTATTATTATTATAAAGGTTCTGGACTTCTAACTAAATTGTATTTTAATTAGAATAAAATAGACTGGATCTTATTTATGTTTCTTTCACTATAAAACAGATAGCAACATTTTTAAATCAGAGATACATTTTCTGATGATAACGTGTTACTTACTAATTGAAACCATTTGTTTAGTAACCACCTGGTGAGCACAATGTCAACTTTGAAGTAGAAGAATCTGCTTTTGCTGTACACAATATTATGAAGCTGAAAAGAAGATTAAACTCCCATCAGTGGGATTAGAAATGTTGACAATAGTATAGAGAAGTGTTCACTTATGTTTAGTTGTGTTTGTTTTTGGAGCAAGGCAGGATCCCATCTTCTTCTTATAAAGCAAATTAAACCCTTTTTCTGCAGCTTTTATTCCTTTATAAAAAAAACACTTATACCTCTTTTTGCCGAGCCATCTTTCCTGTATAATGTAGAACAAAGGTGGGCAATTTTAACCTGAGGCCACATTGCTGTTCAAAATGAATATGAAGGGCCACATGTGTGGATGTATTATACAGGCTCCATGCAGCCTGTAATAGTGGGTGGAGTAGACATCTATATAAATGGACTGGTGGAAATATTTCAGTTCTTGAAGTCCTCAGCCACTCACTGCAAAAGACCCATGTTTTAAAGCAGGTCAATTGAACCATGAGGGTATTAGACAGATTGAGCTTTAGTATAAAACATGATTATAAGCCATAATGGATAGCAAAACATACTAGATAGGACTCAATTAAAATGGTGAGGTAAGTAGGTTTAAACATATTTTGGCCAAGCTACATGAAAAAAACTTAATTTTTTTAAACAAGTGAATTAACGTTAGTATAATATACGCTCTATATGGGTTTCACATTTAAGTAATTTGTATGATGAAGCACAAGATTGCATTCTGTTTTTTTTATTTATTTTTAATTTGGAGACTATGAAGGGTCTTCCCATACTTTGCTGTGCTTCACATTTTTATTCACTTCGGTTCTTTAGTGATATAGTAATATATGTAGTATATGTGTGTGTGTGTGTGTGTATTTGTGTGTGTCCCATTAGTAATCCGCCTTTCTAACTGAGTTGTCAGTGAAAATGACAGCGTGTTAAGAAGAACCCTGGCCACTACCACCACCTGTCTTATGTGTCATGCCACCTGTTCTCATTGTTTCATGGGAGTTTAAATCTTTGCACCAGATTCTCTCTGTTGTCTGATTATTTGAGTTTGTCAGTCCATTTGTGCTATTATGTTTAGCACTAGGCCTTGCTTCCAGACTTCCCTTTGCCTCTCAATTTGGTGCTGCATTTGTGACTTCTGTTGCAGACCCTGCTCTGCCCTGGCTCTTCTTATGCCTAGCAACTTTGTACCTCACCAGAGACAGCTTACCTGATACTTCGCTCTACATTCCTCTTGCTCTCCTAAGGTGAATCTTATTCCCCAGTCTGTCTCCTGCTCTCCGATGGTGTATCATCTTCTCCTAGCCTGTCCCTACCTCTCAGATGGCAGATCATCTATGCCAGTCTGCCTCTAGCTTTCTGATACTGGATCATCTGTAGCTAGCCTGTGCCTAGCTCTAGCCCACCTCTAGCACTCCAACAGTGGAACATCTTTGCCCAACACTGTCCCTAGCTCTCAGATGGTGGATCATCTACATCAGACTGCCTGTAGCTCTCTGATGTTGGATATTATTCACCAGTCTTCTTCCCCTTCTACTGTGCAGCCAGTCTTCGATACAGTCCAGCAGAATTTCCAGTGATAGGCTTCACTATTCTTCAGAGCTACAGGCCACGAGAATTTCCAGTGAAAAGCTTCACTATTCTTTAGCGCTACAGGCCAGCAGAATTTCCACTGATAAGTTTGACTGTTATTCAGAGCTACAGGCCGGCAGAGTTTCCAGTGATAAGCTTCACTATCTACCAGAAACCACTGTTCAGCAGACAGCCCAGTAATAAGCATCATTACTCATCAGAAGCACTGGCTTTGTGTCCAGCACCTCTAACTTAGGCCACAGTAAGAGCACCCCTGAGCCTGCCAACGATCTCAAGCCTTGTACTTAACCTAGCAAACCCCAGCATCTGGGTAATCCTGCACCTTTAGCTAGAGCAGTCCCCCAAGGCCCATTACAAAATGACTGGGCAAAAATTATGGATGCCTCTGTATTGGCCAGAGCACATACCAGACAGGAACACCAAGGACAAGTCCTTTAATCTCATGAGGCTAACTTTTAGTTCTAGAAAGTAAGTTTGATGCCATTCTTGGGTTAGAGTTCAGACGCTCGTCACTATTCCATCCATGTCATCTATTGGTATTCCTGGTTCATCAGATGAGGTACTGTGAAGGTTTACTTTCAAAATGTTGGTGGTTTGATCTTGTGTCTTAAAATGTTGCATTTGTTTAGTCGCGTCAATGCGAATGCAGCATTAACAATGTTGCATGTGAAATAGTCGCAAGTTGAAAATGTTGCCTTGTACAACATGTCATCTTTTGTATGTTGCCTGCGTCAAAACGTCCGAGTTATCCGTAGCAAAGGACACAGTAAGGATGCATTAAGGGACACATTAAGGATGCAATAAGGGCGCATTTAGAGTGAAATAATGGCACAATAAGGACGCATCTTGAGGTTAGACGCACCAAAGGACGCAGTAAGGATGCAATAAGGGACGCATTAAGGATGCGATAAGGGCACATTTAGGGTGAAATAAGGGCACAATAAGGACGCATCTTGAGGTTAGGCGCATTAAAGGACGCAGTAAGGATGCAAGAAGGGTGCAAGAAGTATAAGTAACCAAAAATAGTAAAGTTATGTAGCAATCTTTATTGTTAACAAAAAGTATTTACAATAAAATACAAAAAGCTGTACAATAAATTACAAAATCTATTAATCTTAATTGGAAACAAAATTTTTCATACAACATAACAAATGTAAGTGGATATGCAAATTAACTATACATTTTTTGTAACAATCTTCATTTCAAACCAAACAATTTTTTATAAAATGTAACATAGCACAACAAATATAGCATAACATTTTAATTTAGGAATAATCACACATTTTTGTAGCAATCTTTAGTTAAAGCCAAAACTGTTTTATAAAGCATAACAACACAACAAATATAGCATAACATTTCAGTTTTAGGAATAACCACACATTTCTTTGTAACAATCTTTAAAATCAAACAATTTTTATACAGCATACCATAACATACCAAACATATTTAATTTATGCAGTCTATCTATTAAAATAAAATTTTCTGACACAGCTTTCAGGTGGTCTGACATCTGTGTGGTTGCATAGTTCATAACAATTATTTTCAATTTTCGTGCATTTTCCCTATATACTTTTTTAGCTTGGTGGTTCATGTCCTGCAGCATACTGTGCCAATTTTAATTCTGTCAAACTTTGTTCCTTTTTAATCCATTATTAAAGTTTAAAATACTTGGGTGTCATGCCCCCAAAAGAAAGCTGAACCCTCTATGCCACCCTTCTACTGAGTTATTTGTTTTTGGCAGATCATTCAAAACTGAACGGAAACAGTTCCAGAGTTCAATGTCATTGTTACTGGATACAATTAAAATACAAGGAAAGAGTTCCCAAAGCTGCTGTTGTAGTGTATTATTAATATATTTGTACCCACTTTTTATACATTAAATCTCACAATTCTGTGTCTTGAAACTTCACTAGATGTATGCCTACATTATTGTGTAAAATATCATACTTTGCTGCTGTTGTACATTGTTACTGGATAAAATAATGAGTAACACATAACGGTTAACAATATATTGGGGAATATCAGGGAATGGAGATTTTGTGTCTCCATGTTCTAAAGACAGGAAGGCCCTCTGTAGTGCTTCCAGGGTAGGATGCAGGGGAGGTTGTGTGGAAGAGGTGGTGGGTTCTTCGAGTAAATCTATAATGCAAAATGGAAATAGCAGAATATTAATCCATGCTAACATACCAATAAGCCAACAGACACATACAGTAACAAACCTACTATACACATACAGTCATAAACACAATATACAAATACAGTCATAAATACAATATACATTAAAGGAAGATGTAAGACAATTGTCTTCCATTTTTTTTATTTCTCCTTTTAGTGCACATTTTTAAAAATAGTGAAATACAAAAACTGGAAAAAAAGTTTAAAAAATAGTAAGTATCATTTTAGTGCAAATTTTTATAAATACTCAAAGACTATTTTTTTAACAGCTCCCCCAATCTGAGGGTGTGTATTTAGTGAAATATGAAGGTGTAACTACAAGCAAGACACAAAATGTGCATGCTAATTACAGGATGGGTGTGTTGAATAGTAATTGCATGTTTTACATGTGTTAAATGTATGCAAATATGCAAAATATGCAAAGTAATTACAGTAACTAATGTAATTTGATAGAAGTGTTCCTTTTGAAGAAGGGATATTTTAAAAAGAATTTTAAGGTGTGAATTGTACAGAAACTACATGACCCAATACCCAATATGCAAAGTAAGTACATGTACTAATTACATTTGCTACATGCTGTAATAAGATAAAATATGTAGTAGTGAAAAATATGAGCAAGTTATGTGCTTGGTAATGCACACAGTAGTGTGCTTAATTTTTATATTTATACTCATTGAATTCTTACGAGGAGGAGAGAGTGAAGCCGCTGCAGAGGGTCTTTAATGTCCTGTTGTGCGTGCTACAAATTAATTGATAGAAAAAAGTTATTAATACTTAGAAGTTATTAGTTAACTATTTGTGACCTACATTTTAAAAGCTTACAATGGTACTTACAAG
Source organism: Rhinophrynus dorsalis (assembly GCA_037306005.1). Lineage (NCBI taxonomy): Eukaryota > Metazoa > Chordata > Amphibia > Anura > Rhinophrynidae > Rhinophrynus > Rhinophrynus dorsalis. The sequence goes on from CM074718.1 coordinate 581,401,183, forward strand.
GAGGAGGAGGAGGTGGAGCAAGCCTAGAGAGCCTTCCAGATGCTGTGCGTCCTATAAAAACATTGATAAAAATATGTCAGTTTGTGTACTATAATTAAAAATTGTTCTGTACTGTGTACATGCCACACAAATTACTTTCTGGTAGGCTTCAGGGACGTTGGTTGGGTGGCCACCTGAGGATCAGGAGGGGTTCTTAGGCGTGGTTTGGGTGCTAGGAGTGTATGAACAATGAAAAAATATGAATTACAGTTATGTTACAACCAACACATCCCTCCCAGCAATAAAAATCAAATAAATATACCTGCACGTATAGTGCACAGTAATCCAGACTCTCGTCTTTTGAGGTCAGACCACCTCCGAAGAATCTGCCTTCTGATCCTGGTGATGCCACTGGACCTCTGCATTTTGCAAACCATTTGATGTAAAATACGCCTGTGAAATTCAGAGTCCACTTTGTCCCTGAGCTGATCTGGGAGATACTTGTCCATAAAGGGGACAAGTATCCCCAGCTACTCATTGGTGAAACAAGGCTCTCTAGGCATGGCTGTAGCTGAGATTATGAGGCTGTAGCTATGGCTGAAGCTATGATGTCTGAGGCTATGGTTGTGTATGTATGGTGCAATGGTTTTGTACTTCCTGTTTCGTTTTTGCACTTCCTGTTCCTGCAGTGCGTGGATGACACGGTTTTGACGCACTGCATCATTATTCAGTTATTTATGTGTCATATTTGCTTTTTTCCTACAAGTATTTGGCTCTTATTGCACCTTTATAGCGTCCTTATTGTGCCCTTGTTCCTTATTACGCCCTTATAGCATCATAATTGTGTCGTTTTGTTATTGAATCCTTATAGCATCCTTATAGTGTCTTTATTGCACCCTTGTTCCTTATTGCGCCCTTACAGCATCATTATTGTGCCCTTTTGTTATTACGCCCTTATTGCGAAGTTATTGTGGCCCTCATATGTATTTATATGTATTTTCCCATTTTTGACAATTTGACGCATGCGACATGTTGAATTTGCGATGTTTTCAATTGCGATATTCTGAATGCATCATTCATATTGACACGACCAAACAAATGCGACATTTTAAGACACGCAATGCGGCGTGTAACATTTCAAAAGTATTCCGTGAATACCCCACAGTTAAATCCCTTAAGATTCCTTTACCTGAAAAATTCTCTGACAGTTCTAGTGAATGTAAGGGCTTTTTAAACCAATGCTACCTACATTTTAGGCTATCCCCCATTCCTTCAGCTTCGACGCAGCCAGGGTCATCATGACGCTACTTAAAGATGAGGCCTTAGCATGGGCATCTCTGCTCATGGAACAGAATTCACCTCTATTACTAGACTCAGAAGCTTTTATCAGGGCATTCAGGATAGTTTTGACCTTCCAGGGAGGAGAACTTCAGCTGAAGCCAGGGACTAAATGAGAGATTAAAGTGATAGTAACACATGAAATTACATACATTTAATTCGGTAGATATTCAGCAGAGCCGTGATTGCGGTAGTTACAAAGAAATACTTCATTTGAATGGTCTACAACATGTGCCTGGATTGCAAGCACAAGTTGTAGACCATTCAAATGAAGTATTTCTTTATAACTACTGAGATCAAGGCTCTGCTGAAAAGCCGCAGGATGGTCTATGGACTGGGATCATTATCTCTAAATTAGAAAGCTGACATCATCACAAGGGGAGGAAAGGGGCAACGTTGCAGACTGATATCTCCCAAACCATAAAGGTTTGGGAGATCAAAAACAACACAATTAATTTATTTTTTTAAATATCTGCCGAATTAAATGTATGTCATTTCATGTATTACTATCACTTTAAAAGATGCCCTAACTTGTTGAGTTATACCAGAAGATTGCCCTATGGTTTGAATTAGACCAGAGAATGATGAAGTGACAGTTGGAAAGACAACATTCACAATGAAACAGGGTTTCTTACTCAGGGAATTGTCCTCACATCTCCTCTGATTGTCAAGAAATGGGAAATGTTAACCATAGTATATTATAAGAAGAAGAAAATAAATGGTCCTTGGTGTATATTGTGGTCATATGGTTGGTCAGTGTCCATCTCTGTCATGAAAACTTCCAGGCTTAGAGGTTATTGGGTGGAACCTCTGAAGCCAGCAACTGTTTCCACCCCCACACCCACCCCTGCTCAGATACTGGTCCTAATTCAGCTCAATTGAGGTTCCACCTCATCCTTTATACTGATATTTTTAGATTCTGGTGCTGCTGGTATCGTCATTGACACTAATTGGGCGAGAACTCATGGCAATCCCCTTTACTCCAAAGCCTCCCTTCTGCTGGTCTCCTTCATTGATGGCATTCCCCTGGGGTCCAGACTGGTTTCACTACAGACAATTCCACTATCTATATCTGCTGGTCTTCTTCATAAAGAATTGCTGGCTCAGGATGTCATTTTAACTCCTAAGAATCCATTTATTTTGGGTTTAGGCATCATAATCCTACCACTTATTTATCTAATGGGCAGATAACGGCCTTGAGTCCATCTCACTTTTCTACTTATTTTGACCGCCCTCAAATAGGTTCAATCAATGGTTGCAGCCATTTCAGTGGTCCCTGAAGTGGAACTCCAATTCCATTATCAAGACTTTGCTGCTGTCTTCTCCAAGTCTCACGCTGATGTTTTGCCTGCTTAACCGATCATGTGATTTTGTGACTGATCTTGTGTCTGATTCCAGTCCCCTTGTAGTAAATCCTATCTCCTGTCCCCATCAGAAAATCAAGCACTGGTGACTATATTCAGGAAAATAAGGGCTTTTTATCTATCCATCTACCTCCCTGTCTATAAAAGACCGTTCTTTTTGCACCCTTGTATTGACTACCAAGAGCTCTATAAGATTGCCATCAAATGCCAGTACCCATTTCTGCTGTCAGGTCCATGCCCTCCCTACCTGCAGAATGCCTTCGTGTGGGATGGTGGTGTGCGTTGTCCTCTCCCTTTCTTACTCGGTGCTGGCCTCCCACTTCTGCATTCTACTAGGGTCGATCAATATCACTGCAATTTTGCAAAGTGGGATGTTGTGAAGTAGCATCCTTTCTCTATTTAAGTCCTGAGCACCGGTGGCTCGGCGCTCAGTCTATTTTGTGCTTCCTCAATGTTTAGTATTTTGTATTCACTCCTCTTGGTATTCTAATCTCTGGCTAAAGTCTGGCCACTCTCTTTGTCTTGTGCCCTGACCCTTGGCTCTGTTACCTCTTTCCTCTGACCTCTTGCTATGTCTGACCATCCTTAGTGCTGCCTGCCATGACCTCTGGCTAAGTCTGACCATCCTTAGTGCTGTCTGTCTTGACCTCTGACTAAGTCTGAACATCCTTAATAGACAGCAGATGACATTGAGAATTTTGTTGAGGTCTAATGCAAGACATCACACTCCTTCAGTTGTGTAGTGTAGACAATAAAAACACACACAGTAATTTAGCAATGTCTAGAAAATGCACAAGGGGTAGTAGGAAAGATGAAGCACTGCAGGGATTTGGGAGTAAAGTGGTAGTTCAAAAGTTGACTACAGCAATGGTTGCGTGCAGCATGTGCAATAAATGATAATCCCTCTCCTCCTGGATGGATGCAGGTTGTCAAGGTCCCAGAAATCACACCACTCCAGTTCCCCACCACAACTACCACAGTAATCTGCCACATTTTAGGTTGTTCTATAGTTTTTTATCACTTAACATCATCATGAATATGTGCCAGTGTCACGTAAGCAGGAAGTTAGTGTTGTGGGCAAAGGACAAATGTATTCTGCATGCCAACACATTTTCAAGGTATATGTTACTGTAGGACTCAAATATTTGACTTTCAGTTATTTATTTCTCCACTACAGCCCTCAGAAGTAATATTGTTCTGGGAAATATTGCACCATATGAAATAAAGGAGAAAATGTGATGGAATAGGAGAAAAGAAAGAAAATTTTGCATTGAAGAAAAAGGAGAAAAATCAGTTTTCCTCGATAAGTCACGCAGAAAATTATTCTCACTTTTTGCCAACCTATACTCTGGACTCCACAGCATGCCCTTGTGTGTTTGAGAGAAGAAGACAGAGCAGCACATTAGCCAGCTAGTGAAGACAGGCTAATTAAAAGGTGTTCAAGCTTAGTTTTGGCTGTCTGATAAACAGGAATTTGTTCTCTAAATTTGGGGAGTCTGGGGTCACTCTGGGGGACAGGAAGATAGAAAGGAGGTTGTCCCCATATACAGCAACATCTTGCGTGACTGACTGGGAAAACATATGCAGCCATGATCCATGTTCCTTTATGATCTTTTATTTCTGTGTTATGGGAGTCTGTGGGAGTGAGATGGGAGCAAAGGAGTTTTACTCCAAATACCCCAAAATCTTGTGTGACGGACTGAGAAGACACAGACAGCTGTGATTCAAGTTACTTACTGATCTGGCTGTCATCTATCTGTCACACTTGAAAATGGAATGTGTTTTTTCTCTTTTTGTTGACTGGGATTTCAGGATCCCTGTCTCTGTCTTGTACCATTTTTTACTTTAGTTTTAATTGTATTTATTTTTCCCCCCTATTTCTTTTTTGTTACTAAGAAATAGGGGGGAAAAAAGAAATACAATTAAAAATAAAGTAAAAAATGGTACGAGACAGAGACAGGGATCCTGAAATAAGCTGTGAATGGGGCAGACTGATACTTGACGAGATATAGTATTTTGTAGAGGGCCAAGGCAAAACATCGCACACAATCAGTAAAAACAAACATAGTAGTTAAGTAATGTCCAGCAAACACACAAGGGAAAGGGTGAAAGGATTAGGAGCAGTGTAGGTATGTGTGAATAATGTGGTAGCCCAAAAACTGACTGGCTATGGTTGCTGCAGAAAGTGCAGTAAATTATGGTGATCTCTCTCCTCCCAGGGAAGATGCAGCTTGTCAAAGTCCCACCAAAAGATCTACCGGCACTAGTGTGAAAAATTTCCTGTGTGACTTTCCTCGAAAACTTGCCGATTTTTCGCTTTTCCCGCAAAAACATTTTAACACATTTTTTGCCTATATTTCCTATAGGTACTACATTTCCCACTGTAATATTACTTCTTCTGAGGGCTGAAGTTTAGAAATAAGTGGCTGTAAGTCAAAGTTGTGAGTCCTACAGCAACATATGGGTTGAAAAATGTATTAGCTGCAGAGTGCATTTGACCTTTACCCACATACTCCTCTGCAGCAAGGGCCATAGGTGTTATTTGGAGTGAACTAGCTGTTGGCACTGGCAGTAGCACACTCTCTGACACATAAATAACTTCACTACTTCTTTTTTCTGCCCTAGAGCCCTGGGAATGTTTTAAAGTGCTTCTGCTGCTGCTTATGGTGGCACATTTGTCCTGCTGATAGTGTGTCTTCCAGTCAGACCTGTGGTTGTGCTTCAGGTGGGATCTCATAGAGCAGGTGCATAGGTATTCGACTGCTTTCCACATGCTTACAGGCTTTTTGTACAGACAACAGAACAAGCTTAGCTTGAGGATCCTGAGTGAAGTACCTCCATACTGTGGACTTCATGGAATGAGGGGTTGCTGAGGTGGTGCTGCTGCTGCTACTACTAATGTTGGGGCTAGATGTTGATGTAATTCTACTGCCACTACTACTAGGTGGCAAAAGTGCAGCACTTACAGCAGCAGCAGAGGCACTCATCATATATAACATTATGGATGTCAATAACCTGTGTTGCTGTTGCTGGGTACTCAAAACAGGTGTGTGTGGATGAGTGGGACTTGGACTTTGAAGAGGCATTGAGGCTGATGATGACTGATAGAGTGACTGTGTTTTTTTACATCTGTGCTTGTCCAGGGCCAGACTTTTCAATGGCTTTCTCAAACACTTTATAGACAGACACGGTGCTCCTTAACAGTGGTGGAAGCCTTTGACTTTCTGCTAACCTTATAGCCCTGTCATCATCCTCACTCTCAACTTCATCTGTATCTGAACAAGAGTAGGATGCTGGAGGTATATATATATTCTAGATCTGCATCATCATTAATCATCATTGGGTCAGCCATAGCAGCATCAGCATCAACTGACAGTTCTTGCCTGCTACTACCCTTATATTCCTCTAAGTTTTTTGAGGTCTCAAACAATTTCTTTTTGAGAACAATAGCGGTTTGAGAGATAGGATTTGTGGCATATAGTTTATTTTTTTAACCTCTACAAAACTATAAGCATTTTCTATGGGACATTACTGTCCATTTAATCTTGCTGTATTATTTTGAATATTTACATATCTGTAAGCACACAAAACACATTTCTTTAAGGCTTATCTCTCTGTAAACCTGCTTACCTGCTACAAAACTATAAGCATTTTTTATGGGACATTACTATCCCTTTACGCTTTAAAAAATTGTGTGTTCAAAAAAGGCTAGCCTTGAAAAATAATTGTGTGTGCAGGACTCAGGGTTGCCAAGCATAAGGCATGAGAATAATTGGTTTGCAGGACTCAGGTTTGCCATAAACAAGCCTGAATAAAATTGTTTTGAAGGTGTCATTATCTCCTGATCGTGTCATCTGTTTTCTCCTTCTCCGCCCTTGTTAGTTCTCTGTGATTATCTACCTGCCTTCCAGTCCGTTAGACGCACATTCTTTGAGACAGTCCTCTGTGCCTTATGTGCTATCATATATACTTCTCAGCTATCTGATCACCCTTTACCAACTGACATGCATGGACCACCCCCTTCACCTTCTGATTCGGCTAAGCTTCTCCTTCCTCACTGGTTCTGACCTTGCCTGTCCGTGATTATGATTGCCTTCCAATTCTGTCATAAAACCTTAGGCCCAGCTACATCAGTAAAACGTCTGGGAATTACTCTATATTCAGCTAATATGGAAGCCAGCTTGTTGTTAGTGTAACTCAATCACATTGAAACCTTGACCAATGCAAAGAGATCTCCATGCAGTAAGACTGAGCTCTGCTAGGGTACTTAAATTTCACAACCTGTACTGTTCCTCAAGGAAGATCCTTTATTTTCTGTTGTCTCCCTTCTAGCTTCAATCCCCGACAATTTGACCATAATTTGTCTCAATAATACATCCAAATCCGACCTCACTATTGTCAGGGAACCCAGAAAACCCAACTGAAACAATAGATGCTGGTAAATAAAAATACCTTTATTAATAACAGAAAATAGCCAAACTGAATGCAGAGCACAATCTGGAATCATAGTCAAGGTACAAGCCAGGGGTCATAGCTAAAGCGTGTAGTCAGATGAGCTAAATCAGGAACGCAGGAAGCAGCGGTGTCAGGAACAGAAGCCAGGATCAGGAACCAGAAGAATCAGTCATCCAGGCCAGGGTAATACACAGGAACCAGCAACAGCAGGAGCACACAGGGAGGTCATAGACCATGCAAGGGCAGAGAGATACTGAGCCTGTGCAGCTAAATAGCCAGAGCACAGCAGGAAAGGGCTGGCTAATTGACAGGTAATCGTGGTAACAGAGAATGACAGACAGTACTAATATAACAGCTGAGTAAGCCAAAGACAGGGAATGAAAGGCAGCAGTAATCAAACAGCAGAGTACTAGATCAGATTAGCTGAACCATGACAACTATGTGGTCATTCTTTCTTAGTCACTGGAATGGTTGCTCCTCCTTTCCCTGCCCCCCATCTATCTCATCACCTGTGGTTTTCTCTGATGTATCAACATCTTTCGGTTACACACCATTGATCAGTCAGAATGGCTTGCAGAACCCTGGCCTCCTGAAGTCCACAATCTTCAGTTCTTTTCAACTTAACCCCTCTTTGAGTTATATCTCATTGGCCCGGCAGTTGCGCTTTGGGAGAGGCAGTTACTTTAATCACAGACAACCAGGCCACTTCTCACGTCATGGTGAAAGGTAGATCTTCCTCTCGTTCCATCATGCTGTTCCTCCGCAGATTGATGTGCTTATCACTTTACTATAAATTTCCCATTCCCTTAAGTCATTCACATTTATTAGACTTATTAGATCTCTTCTCTCCATCTTAGGTTTCAACCCATCATCTTTATCGGGACACTCATTTCACATCAGAGCTGCTTCAGCGGCTTCCAAAAACAATGTTCCTCCCCATATAATTCAGATGCTTAGGCATTGGAGATCCTCATATTTCTCACGCTACATTTCTGGCCCTCATCTTGCACTCTCCTAATTGTCATATCGATTGTATATTACTTGCAAGTAATAAATAGTTAAACTTGTTTTTGTCCTCTAATCAGGCTGACCATTTCGTCAGCACTTCTAGGTTCATCAGGAAACTAGGTAATGCCACAACACTTCTTATGATCATTCTCCCTCCATCAAATTTCTCAGTAAGCCCTGACCACAAGTTAAAGGCCATGCATGTATTTGTGGGAGGGGCTGCAGGGCTATTTATAGTCCTGGCAGTCCCTCCCCCCTGGGGCACATCAGATGGAAGCCCTCCGAAGTCTCATCCCTGACTTCTAAGACCCTTTCATCATTATTCCCATATTTAAGGCCAACCATCTAATCAGGCTGGCTAGTTCATCAGTGGTCCTAGGTTCATCAGTAATCCTCAATACTTCTTAACATTAGTCTCCAACAGTTATGATCGTAAGCCCTGACCACAACTTAAATTTTTACTGCTAACAAACGTTTTTGATATATAGTTTATGATAATGGAAAAATGCGTTATTTGTTATATTTTTTATTTATGACATCAAGGATTGTTTCACAATATAACATTCTGAGTTTGTGAGGAGCCATGAAAAAGTTGAATTAGTTTTGAAAAAAAGGATATATAATTTTCCATATTTATAATTAAAATTCACCAATAGGAATCATACTGAAATGTGACTGGCCAGCAGGATAAAGTAATTTTCCCAAACCTCTGGCACTAAAAAGATTATATATAACAACCCTTTTAACTAACAGTGGACAGTCTGTGGCATTCCATCTCTTGTTGGATTAAAACTGACAAAACTCTCTGTTTGCTGCAGTCTGCTTACACCTGCTCTGAAATCTGTCCCTGAAATAGTATAAACAATAGCAATGCTATAACATAGACCTGAAGTCATGCATTTATATAATGATCATCTGATTTATGGGTCTTGACTTTTTCTGCTCTAAAATTGTGTCACTTAATGCCTTGTATTTTAAAATGTCTTCTTCTAGGGTTGCAAAATTATCCTTTTAAAATGGGTGCAAATGAAAAATGCATGCTGCTTTTGTTACAATGAAACCATTTCAGACCAGTAACAATCAACAGAGCCCTGCAGCTTTGCATATTTCTTATTTCTTGTGTCCTATTTTTACAATGGATAAGACATTTCTAGCACCCAAGAGGTTAAGGAGAATTGCTATTTTAATTACATGTATCAAATTATATATGACATAAAATAGACAGTACATCATCCACTTCAGATAGTATTGCTGCAAAGATATCCTCTGTATTTCATCATATGTTTTCCTATATTGTCCCTTTCTATAATCAGAATATGATCTCGATCTACCCATATGTAAAAATAATGAGGTATGTTGTGTGTATATGAATGTACCTGACAAGCATATTCTTAGGTTAAGCAATATTGTTGAAACATAGGAAATGAATGAGCGGAGTAGGTGAAAAAGTAAAACACAAAGGATAACATGTTTTAAGTAATCCACAAGAGATTTATTTGGACAGGCAAAATGTAGTTTTCAAGTGAATGGTGCATATAGTGCAAGCTGAGCACTGTGTCATGTTTTAAGGCCTCTTTAACCTGTCTGTACAAACTGTATAAATCACAGGAATAAAGTCTTTCATACTAGGACTGTGGAGCTTTGACCAGTTTTTGACCTCTTACTCTGGGCCCCAGCTGACCTTATCTGAAAAGTTCATGCAGTCAATAGCAGGTCACTGAGGGCAGTTCTGGAGTCAGTTTAATTCCAGTTTGATTGCAAGGTCAAATAAATGCATAACAGGTAACATTCCTTATAGTTAACACAAACCAATTTTTGGAAACATCTGGCTCCTTCTACCACCAGATTTTCTTATTAAAGTGACAGTCAACCTCCTTTTTGACCACATATTCTCAAGTATATGTATAAATATATATTTATTTAGAAGGTGTTTTACCAAGAATACATTGAGAACGCTTTCATTTTTCAAGTATGTTCTGGAGAGCTTTTACTGTACAAAGTTACACATTTACATATGTAATTTTAACTTTACTATCCTTTTTGTCTTTTTTCATCTTCACCTATATTTTTACACTGTCACTGTCCTTGACAGTTAGTTCACTGAATTTATTTCTGTCAGAGACTTTAAACTCAATATAACACAAATCAGTGAGCTCACTCTTAGGGGCATAAAAGTGTAAAATAAAAATAAATGAAGGTGAAAAAAAAAAGTATTAAAAGTATAGACAAGCTGATTTTTCATAGTATGAACTTGTAGAACATTTAACATCAAAAAGGAGCTTGGCTGTCACTTTAAAGTTAGCTTGCTGAGTGTCAGGGGAGAGCAACGCATTGCAAGCCAAATCTCAACTCTCAGAGTGTTAAAAAGAATCCTTTTAATCCTGTGGGCATCATAGTTGTTTTGATGGTTGTTGGGGTGGTGGGTTTTGTGGCAAAACATTCTGATGCCCCATGAAGATACTGAAGAATAACTGTGATGTTATAGTATGCTGTGGATCAATGAATAACTTTATTGTGCTTCTACTCAGCTAGATTCTGGTGTAATTCTTCTGAACCCATGGTATGGTCCCTCACAGGCTGAGGAACAATTTAAAGAAATACTGGCATCTCCTAATAATAAACCACACTTATCTTAATAGTTAATATGAATCAATATTATGTGGATTGGTTCCCCAAAAAGTAATCTTAATTTAGTACTGGACATCATGTGTATGGAGGCAGACATGTTTCTTTTTTCACTCCCCAAACTCCACTGATTGAAGCATTCTTGGTTATATTCAGTGGTAGGACTTTGGGTCCCTGGATTTCTGTAATTAAAAATTATGTCTGTGCCAAGGACACAATCTCTAGTACTAGCTAATTGTAACTTTTGGAGAACTGAAAAGGATTGATTAACAGAGGCCATTAGGATTTTCTGCCCAGATTATCCAACCTTAGTGGCTAACCCCCAGTGTGTTTAACTGAAAAGGATTAAACAAAATCTTACCATTACCATTATTCACTTCAATGTATGTATTTTGTTTTGTACAGTCATCTTAAAAAATACACATACAATCTTAAAAGATAAGCTATATATTTGTAATGGTTTTCCTTTGTTTTCTTTCTCTTTTAATATTAATATCCACTTTCAAACATGTGGATTTAATAGTGTGACCAGATCAAAAATCACACTTCAAGAAGAAGCACATATATTCACAACAAGTTCAGGATGGTCTTGATCAATTAATAGTTTAAAGTACACAACTAATCGAAAGCTAATCATTGTCATTAAAATGTTGTTGGTTTTTCACAGAGAATATAAATATCTGTTTTGCACATTTGTTGAACTCTTTACATGTCACTGGAAATGTCTTTTAAACTAACCAGAGACATACATAGTTTTTGGTGACTTTTAAACAGCAGAGTTCACCTGGGTCACTTCCAAGATTTATAGTAATCAGAAGCAATATGTGATTGTGAAAGCTGGTCCAAGAGAAAGCTGACATTTGCCTCATACAACTTCACACAACCTTCTATAACTTCACTTAAACATTTCCTTTAACTTCAAATGTGGCAGTGAAATTTATAGCCTGTACAGATATACCAAAGAGAACATCAATAAAGAGATGGATGGAAACAAGAGGTGTGCCATGTCACAAAAGTGCAATAAACGAACAGCAGGCACAGGATAAAATAAAATAACTCAGTATACTTTTTAATTTAATCAAACAGATTAAACATTTTTTGAGCTACTTTAAACTTTCATTCTAGAATCATTCATTAGCTAAACATAAATGACAACTGACATTTAAAATACACGGTTATGTATGTGTTAATGCCAGATCTTTTGATAGTTTAATGCTGCTACTCACACCCTCAGTGTACAGTTCACTGATGAGCTTCTCCTCCCCAGAGCTGGTGCTATGTTCCCTGGTAAGGTAACTTATTATTCTTTTATTTTTAACTCCCTTGTGCTATTACAGAGAATGGCACAAGGGAAGGAAAAGTATATCTGAGCAGCACCTGGGGGGTCATCATCCCACAAGAATAAATTACTTTAGTTTATTGGTTTTCAGTGTGTTTTTTGTCACATCCCTTTTAATTTTTTTCCTTCCTGAGTGGAAGGTATTCCACTCATGGACCCTAGCTCTCCTTGTGCTTAGAGGGGATCAACTGCACCTCACTGATAAAGTTCAGTAATAAAATATATATCTAGGGTTGTGTTATTTCATGCAGAGAAGAGTTACCTGACATTTCACTGCTGAAGAGTCCATGGGCAGGACTGATATGGGGATGTAAATGTTTTTTCTGTAATGGCACAAGGGAGTCAAAAATGCGACTGAGCAACACCTAAAGAGGTCTAATCATCAAGAATAAAATACTGTTTATTAATTCACATTGTATGCTTGTCAAATATATTTTGGTATTTTGATGTTTTATTATAGGGCACTAAATTCAAATCCCCTTCCACAGTCAATAGAAAAAAGCTGCCATGGACAGTCTCAACTCTTTCAGGAAGTGGGACAAGAAGCCATGCAAAAACATGAACAACTAGGGAATTAAGTTTAGAATTTTCTCACTCCCTCTCCCTGAACAAGCTAGATAGCTGGAGGGATCCTCTTTATAGAGGAAGACAGGAGAACCACTCATAGGTTTCTCACTTAGTGTGATAACTACCGCGATAATAGGAGGAGCAATCCAGAACTAAGAGCCATTAGCAGAAGCACCACTTTTGAACCATGAACAAAATGGCTGTAGTTGGGCCTTTGACAGACAAGTAGAAAAAAGTACACTGTCACCTTAAAGTGCTGAGAGCAGAGGATGGATGGAAAACCTCTGCTACAGGAGACTGGAGTACAGACAGCTGGAAAGCCAGTTCTGCACATACAAACAGACATGCCAACAGGAGTACAGGACTACAATGCAGAATAAGACACAGGATTCAGATGCAGGAACTTTGGAACAAGGAGTTGGGATTCAGACAGAAAGCAGAACTACAAACACTCAGTTTCAGAACCAGACGAGACTCTGAACACAATAAAGAGTTAAAACTGTATTCAAGATCATAGGCAAGCCTGAGCTGCATGTAGTTAATGGTAGGTAGGTGTAGGGCAATTATATATGGGTATGAGTAGGGCAATTTTATAATAAATACTTGTCTGCAACCCATTAAGAAATATATATTATATAATATATAAATTCAACATTTTCAGGAAGGAAAAAAAAATTAAAGAGTGAGCAAGTGAGACAATAATACATATGTGTAACCTCTTATTCATTAACGAATACAATGAAAAATAAGAGATGATACATACATCTAAAAAGATTCATTCAAGGGTCATTGTCACAAGAATGATATGAGACAAATAAGTGCCTAAATAATACACTCATTCACAAATCACATAATGACCATCATTCAAACATCAGAGTAAACAATTATAATGCTTTTCTCATCAAAAAGGAAAAGAATATGAGAACAAAATAGTAGAAAAAAAGGAAAAAATTAATGCTCATAAAAATCTGTCAAAAGATCTTGATAGATTATAATTATATAGCGTTGTCCAAAATGTCGATTTAATAAACACACTTTTTTTTGGTCTAATCAGCAAAGGACACTGTGTGTGCGATTTAACCCCGTGAGTGGTATTAGGTAACTATTTGTCTCATATAATTCTTGGGACATTGACACTTGAATTAATCTTTTTTTATGGATGTATCATCTTTTATCATCTCACTTTTATTTATTAATGGATAAGTGACTATCACACATCTTTATTATTTTCTCACTTTTTGCTAAATCTTTATTTACACTATTCCACCAGTAGGTGGCGTTTATTTCTTTCTTAAGATGTTGAATTTAATTCGACAAGTTACGTCGTTTCATTCGCTTTTTTTACTAGTGAAAAATTGATGTACATACATCTTTATTACTAATTTAGACATTCACTTTTTACGCTACTGCACCATTAGGTTGAGTAATTTCTTTAGATTAATTTCCTTAGAAAAGCCCTCCTCCAGCACAGTGATAATAATAACAGCCAAATCAGGAAGGAACTTGGACCACAGCTCCCTGTGTCTTTCCAGTCAGTCAGAAACTATTGGGGTACTTGGGGGTAAACCTCCTTTGCTCCCTTGTCACAATCCCAGCACAGAGATAACAAAATCCAGATCAGGAAGGATCTAGGATCATGAATTTTGGGGTACTTCTCCCTTTCCCTCCACCAGAGTGCACCCAGACTCTCCTAATGCAGAGAACAAATGTCCTGCCTAAAAGACTCCTTAAACTAAGCTTCATCTCTACTTCGTCAAACTATCTTCACTAGTTCTAAAATATGCTGCTTTCTCTTCATCTCTCAAACACAGAAAGATGTGCTGTGGGAATGTGACACCCCTTTTATACTATGCCTGCAGGAAAATAAGGGAAACTTGCCAAGTTGTGGGGAGAAATTCAGTCTTCCCATTGATTTCAATGAAATGGATTAAGCAAAAAAAGCAGAAAAACTGCACTTTTAGAAAAATTTGTCACTTAGAGAAAAGTGCCATTTTTCTCATGTTTCACTTTTGAGGTGAAATCTTTCAACCGCAGTGAATAAAGCATGGGACTTACAAGCATATCGTTTTTAGGGTTTCCCTTGTTTGAAGATTGCAATCATTTGTTTTTTTTCAAGGCTAGCCTTGCTATAATATTATAAAGGGTTCATTTTCAGTAAGAATGAAAAATTTATTTTGTAAACTTTTTTTTCTGCAAATCTGATTCTACGTTGACCATTATTTTCAAAGAGATAAAGAACAAGTAAAAAAAGGTTAAACTTTATGTAGAAGATGTGTATGGTGGTTGTAGTGTGATTAATGTATATATATACATATATATATATATATAGATAGATAGATAGATAGATAGATATCTATATATCTATATATATATATCTATCTATATATCATTATGTTTAATAGAAATGAATGCTAATCAAATTATTTGTATTTTTCCATTTAAATCCAATTTAAAGTTTAATTATTATTACATATAGTCAAACATTAAATAGTGGTCTTAGCAGCTGTTGTAGATGGTTGAAACTCTTCAAATTCCTCCTCACTGCGTGGGCTTCCCTGTCATGTGTGGGTTTTCCCCACTTCTGCTACCTCATACTCAGAGGGTACTAGATGCTGGTTCATTTTAAAAAATGTAAATCTTCCAACACTGCTGCTTGATCACCATGTCCTAGGGTCATTAATAATATAAACAGTTAAGCAATGGAGAATAACCCCAAATACCCCAACAGTCTGTGCAATTGATTGGAAAGACACACTCTGCCATGATCCCAGTTTCTTCGTGCTCTGGATGTTATCTCTTTCCTAGGGTAGTCTGGGTATGTCAAAAGGGAGCAACTTAGTTTTACCTCAAATACCCCAAAATGTGCTGTTATCTCAGTGCTAGGGGAGATTGAGGAAAGAAGCAGTTGAATAGGGAATTTTTTAAATTTTTTTGTTGACAGTGATAGGGATGGAGAGTAGTTAATAAATAAAATAATAAATAAAAAAAGATGTGACAGACACTTTCTAGAGATCCAAAGCAAGAAATCATACACAATCAGTTCTATTGTGTTCTTTACAGTAAAACACACACAGTAGTTGAGCTATATCCAGCAGAAGAACAAGGGGTTGGGCAGAGGAAAGGATTGCTGCTCTACTGACACACATATGTAACTATTTTAACACTACTAATAAAAGGAATTGTTATATTTTATACTTTTTGTATATATTTTGGGAGGTTTTGGCTCCTCTTATCTTGGTTAGCAGCTCCCCAGCAGGGTATAGCTGATTAGGGAAGGTATAAATACCTCCCTCATTTCCCACACAAGGGTTTTGTTTACAGTAGAGATTAAGTTTTTTAATTGCACTACTTAGTTATTGAATTTTAAAGCAAGACAAGGAGACTCCTATTATGCATTTAACTCCATCTTTACTTACTCAGCAGTAACGTTTTCTCAAGTATTTAACTGGTAAAGAAAAAATATATAACATGAAAACGGTAACCCCACCCTAATCCTATTCGACCAATCATATATCTCTACAGGTGTACAATAGCAGGAACAGGTAACCCAACTTCCTCTTTCTTTACTGCTCTGCAGACAGATAAGTACTCTGTGTTATCTCCTATTGTTATAAGAGTTCCTAATTTAATAATATTATATATTGCATATTATTCTATATAATTCAACAGTGAATGAATCATGACACAATGTTCATTCTGGCCTTTTCACCACTTTTCCCTTGCTAATTTCACCTTTTGTTGTACTGCTGACGCGTGTTTTTTCACTGCTCCGTCCCAACTAAGGGGTGTTTTTATTCGTATATACAACTTCCACTCTTTGACCAATACATGCTTTTTGCCTGGTCTTCCCTCTGTTGACAAGCCTCTAGTGGCTACCGTGGCGACTCCTTCCACCATCTCTTGCTCCCATCTGCACTGTCCCAGTGTGGATTCCATTGACTCCGCTTGCACGTTAATGCGTGCTCGAGGCGGCCGTCTTACTTGTGGGCTGAAGCTTCAAGGACCTTCTGCGCATGCGCGGGACTTTCCCAGGCTACGAGTTATTCAACCACTGGCTGTATTCACGTCAGGTCTTCTCTATAGCGACTCCTATACTTCAGTCTGCTTGTGGTGAATTTAGCACACATTTTTCAAGCAATTTATATTACTCACATCTCCCTTTACTTCATATATTATCACATATATTCTGGGACAATTATAAATTAGCTTATATCTTTCAACACTTAACAATTTCCTTACTATTAATTTATGATGTCTCATAAGAAATCTAGTTTACCTTGTACGCCTCTTAAAGGTAATAACATTCCTCCAAATTTCCTCACTGAGGACAGTGTGTTTGTACCTTCTGACTATCATGATGCTACAGCATTTACCTCAAATAAGACTGAGGATTAGATGCAGACCATTGTGGACCTGTCTGTCAATAAATCCATTTCCAGTTCTCTTGCATCATGTATGAGTCAGGTGACAGAAACATTGACCAAATCTCTGACTGATATTTTTCAACAAATAAGGTATGCAATCCCAACCCTATATCTACAAACCAATTACTTGCCTCAGATTCATCCCCTGAGAGGGATATTCATTATAGCATTGGTCAAAAAAGAAAGAGAAAGACCAAACATTGCGTCTCAGAAAGAGAACCACACAGGTCTCACCTTGACCAGTCTGAATCTTCAGGCATACAGAATAGTGGCTCACTACCACGTCATAGAACCTCTGCTCAGGAGGATTGCAATCCGAGTTTCAGAAATAAATCCAGGTCTAAACCTGATTCTTTTTGCCTAGAATCTTCTTCAGAGGATTCTACTTTTCACCCGGAAGACTTTTCAGATTACATCTCTGAAAATGAGTTTACTTCTGAGGAGACGGACCCTAATATAGATGATTCTAAGGAAATTGATGATAGCATCATCTTAGGTGAGGGCGGTCAACCAATGTTTGATCCTGGGACTATTAAACACCCGAGATCTTCTGACTGGGTACCATGGGACCACGTAGCATAATATATTGACACATGGCTCAGGAAGTCTTTAGACCTGAAATCCAGGAATAAACTTAGGTCAGAGTGCCTCAGACCTTCAGTGAACAAGACTTGCGAGACACCCATCATGGATCCGCAAGTAGCCAAATATATAGCAAAATCTGGGAGGGACCCCAAGAAAGGTGTCGAGCAATCTCTTAGACAATGTCAGGATAAGTTATTGGACATAGTAGATCCTTTAGCAAAAATATTTAATCTGACAGAGGAAGCTATTGCTCACAATTCCCAAATTGACATAAATACCCTTTGGGGTTGGATTCAGAGATCTTTTTGCCTGTTGGGTAATGCCAACACGGACTTGTCCACTGAAAGACGTAGGGTGATTCTCCTACATATCGACCCCAAATTGTCCGACATGGTGTCCTCAGAAGCGGCTAATGGCCTATTGTTTGGGGATTCTTTCATAAAGAATTTGGGCAAGTTTGTAAACACATTTACGGCCCTTGGTAAGGCGCAAACCTCCATTAAGAAGGTATTTAATAAGATGGTTTTTGCCAGGGCCGGAAAAGGTAGGGATCGCTTTCCAGGCCATCCCTCAGGCTCTTCTAGACCCCAGTATGGAATACAACAGGGTACAAATCCATATGGAGGAGGATCGTAACCCCAGGAACCCAGACATCCTGATCCCTTCTACCCAACATGCGGTAGAGTTTGGCGTTGCAAGACATCAAGAGGTTTCCCTTGTTCCAGACCATTTTCAGGTGAGTATCCTTCCTTCCCTCTCCCCCAGGGAAAAAGTGGGTGGCAGACTCATCCATTTTTTCCACAATTGGTCCAAAATCACTTCGGACCGATGGGTACTCCAGACAGTCAGAGGGTACCACATAGAATTATTTTCCCTTCCCTATCAAATAAAAATCCACACTTCTATTCGATTTACAAAAGTAGATTTCAACTTAGTGGACTTAGAGATACTAGAGCTTCAGGAAAAGGGCGCTATCATTCCAGCCCATTTTCAACAACCAGGTTTCATAAGCAACATATTTTTGGTACACAAAAAAGACTTGGGAGTATGCCCGGTCATAAATCTATAAGAACTAAACAGTTTTGTCATGTACAGACATTTCACAATGCAAGGCATTCATTGCCTCAGGGATCTACTAATGCCATCAGACTGGATGGTCAAAATAGATTTAAAGGGATAGTAATACTTCGTTTTAACTTTATTTTATTTTGTAGGTATTAAAAAAACATGAAGAATGATATAAGTCTTATCTCTCAATCCTTTATGGTTTATGAGATATTCACAAGCAAAGTTCCCCTCCCCGCCCCTTTTACCTAGTGTAAGCCATCTCTTCTCAGATGTGGATCAGGTTGTATGACCAGACAGATAACAGAAGGGGACAATTTTCTTTGTATGTATGTATGTATCTTTATTTATATAGCGCCATACATGTACACAGCGCTTAACAGAAGTTGAAATAATACAATACAAAAACGACAGAACTGGGGTTAAGAGCATTAAGGTTAAGTACAATCATTACATTATTTGTGAGGGAAAGTGCAGCAAGGGAATCATACACTAGGAAAGGGACCCTGCCCCAAGGAGCTTACAATCTAGGCTGAATTCATATTGACAAACAGAGACACTAGGAGGAGTATTATAAGTGCAGGTACAAGGTGTGGTGAAAGAAGTGCAGAAGGATTCTGATGTGACTGTCAGTGTGCAGGAGGACATCGCTATTGAGATGCCTCCCTGAGCAAGTGGGTTTTGAGGAGTTGCTTGAAAGTGGTGATTGTGGATGATTGGCGAACAGTGATGGGGAGGGCATTCCAGAGTCGAGGAGCAGCCAGTGAGAAAGATTGTAGTCGAGAGATGGCTCGTGTTGTGTAGGGAGAGGACAGGAAGAACCCTTGAGAAGACCGTAGGGGACGGGAAGGGGTGTAGCGGGAGATAAGGGCAGAAATGTAAGAGGGTGCTGAAGAACAGAGTGACTTACAGGAGAGGAGGAGAATCTTGTAAGAAATACGATACTTTATAGGTAGCCAATTGAGGGATTTCAGGAGGAGATGAGATGAAAGGTATCTGGGAGCAAATGTGGTGATTCTTGCGGCTGAATTGATAACAGATTGAAAACAATGAAAGCCCTTCCCCCCTTGACAAGTTTTTCAGCTTTTTCCCTTATCTTAATTGAAGATTGTCCCTCTCTGCAGTCTACCTGGGCACCTCCCTTCTGATCTGGTTGAACAGGGGGGGATACTTTGTTTGTGAATATCTCTTAAACCATAAAGGTTTGAGAGATAAGACTTATATCATTCTTCATGTTTTTTAATGCCTACAAAATAAAGTTAAAACGAAGTATTACTATCCCTTTAAAAGACGCATATCTTACCATTCCTGTCTCTCATCACCAACAACATTTTCTCCAGTTCATTTGGAAAGAGACAATATGGCAATTCACTTGCCTCCCATTCGGTCTAACCTCGACTCCATGGTGCTTCACGAAAATCATGAAGCCTATCATTTCCTTTCTGAGAGCCAGAGGAATTTGTCTGATCATATATCTAGACGACATATTGATCATGTCACAAGACCGACTCACACTAATGGATCAGCTTCAGCTGACGATCCAAACTCTATCCGAACTCGGCTTCATTATAAATCAGAAAAAAATCGGTTATACAACCGACCCAAAGGATAGAATTTTTGGGCTTTGTGGTGGACTCTCGGAGTTCAACCCTTCGCCTACCTCGAAACACACTAAAAAATATTTGCAAAGAAATAAAAATTATTCTCAAAAAGAACGTAATTTCTCTTCAGATGATAGCGAGGATAGTGGGTCTGTTATCAGCCTCTATCCAAGCCATTTTCCCAGCCCCCCTTCATTACAGGGCTCTTCAAAGACTAAAAATCGCTCACCTTCGAAAGGGTCTGGGTTACTCGGATCTCATTCCCCTCTCAGTCGATGCAAAAGAAGAACTTCTTTGGTGGTTGAACCACATGGAGGCATGGAACGGGAGGGCAATTTTCAGGATGTCTCCGGAAATCATTATAGAATCCGATGCCAGCAATTTAGGCTGGAGAGCAAGATGTGGACCCCTCACCACAGGAGGAAAGTGGTCCCTCGAGGAAAAAGATATGCATATCAACTGTCTAGAACTTCTAGCGGGCTCATTCGCGATCAGGAGTTTTACGAAGGACACAGTGAATTCCGGCATTCTTTTACGGATGGACAACATATCGGCGGTTCAATACATCAACCGCTTAGGAGGTACAAAGTCAAAAACTCTAGCAATTTTAGCAAAAGAGCTTTGGCATTTTTTCCTCGACAGAAACATTTTGGTACAAGCGTAATATCTTCTGGGTCTTTCCAATACCGTTGCGGATTGGAATTCCAGGTACCTCTCAGACTCAAGCGATTGGATGCTACACAGGACAACATTCGGTCAACTGAATTTAATTTGGGGTCCCCTAGTGCTAGACCTATTTGCGTCTAGACTGAACACTCAGGTACCAAATTTCTTCAGTTGGAGACCGGATCCAGAAGCTTTGGCTCTGATGCCTTCCTCCAGGTGTGGCCTGACTTCAGGGAAGGGGGAGGGAGGGGGGAACTTTGCGAGCTATTATCTCTCAAACCATAAGGGTTTGAGAGATGACACTGGGGGCAATACATTTCTTTTTAGCATGCCAACAATATGGGGATTAGTAATTTGTAAGTATTACTATCCCTTTAAAGTGATAGTAATGTTTCATAATAAAAGCAGCTCTAATTTTCATAGTATTTGGGCCATGGAGAGTGTTATTTCAATTCTGTCAGAGTTGTAGTTTAGGAGTAATTCAATGACAAAGTCTCCCCCTCCCGCCCCTTTTACTGATGTAACACTGTTCACCTAGAGCAGAAGGGAGGTGCCCAGGTAGACTGCAGAGAGGGACAATCTTCAATTAAGATAAGGGACAAACCTGAAGAACTTGTCAAGGGGAGCAGGGCTTTCATTGTTCTAATAGAAAGAAGCTTGTCCCTTCTGTTATCTGTCTAGTCTATGGACTGCACTCCACATCTGAGAAGAGATGGCTTACACTAGGTAAAAGGGGCGGGAGGGGGAAACTTTGCTTGTGAATATCTCTTAAACCATAAAGGTTTGAGAGATAAGACTTATATCATTCTTCATGTTTTTTTAATGCCTACAAAATAAATTAAAGATAAAACGAAGTATTACTATCCCTTTAACTGGTAAAATAGGGGAATTGGAGCTGATAGCTGAAATCGAAAACTATTACTTGATTGGCATAACAGAAACATGGTGGGATGACACAGATGATTGGTCAATCAATTTGGAGGGATACATGTTGTTTAGAAAAGATAGGTAAAAAAAAATAGGCGGTGCGGTCTTTCTGTCTGTCAAACCATCATTATTGCCTCATTTGCGGGAAGATATATGTTGAAATAGTCACTGGGGGTAAAACTGCCCAGAAAATATTAGTAGGAATTTGTTATAAACCACCAAACATTGGTGACCTTGAAGAATCACAGCTATTAATGCAAATAGAAAAGGCTTCTCAGATAGGGAGAACTATAATTATGGGGGATTTTAATTATCCAGAAATAGACTGGAAAAATGGAACAGCTAATTTTACTAAAAGCAGTCAGTTTCTGAACTTGTTGAATGACAATTTTTTGTTTCAACTAGTGCAGACATCAACCAGATGGGATGCATGTCTGGATCTGGTAATAACTGGCAATGAAGAACTTATCTCTAACATCCAAGTAAGGGAGCACTTGGGGAATAGTGACCATAACATGGTATCATTTGAGATTAAATAAAAAAAAGCAGTTTGGTATGGGTTCCACCAAAACACTGAATTTTAAAAAGGATTCTTTAGCAGGTTTAATTCATTCCATGGTCTCGTTGACTGGGAAAGAATATTTTCAGGAAAAAACATAGAAGGTAAGTGTAATGTTTTC
The DNA here is from genome assembly GCA_037306005.1 of Rhinophrynus dorsalis. Lineage (NCBI taxonomy): Eukaryota > Metazoa > Chordata > Amphibia > Anura > Rhinophrynidae > Rhinophrynus > Rhinophrynus dorsalis. The sequence continues at coordinate 581,423,806 of CM074718.1, forward strand.
AAAATAAAATTGCAAAAATATACATATACATTTATCCCCTTTGGAAACAAATACAAAAGAAGAAAATTAAAACCAGTGTGGCTAACCAGTAAAGTAATTCATGAAATAAATAACAAGAAAGGCGCATTTAAACATTATAAAGCTGAGGGATCAGCAGAGGCATTTGCAGAATACAAAAATGCCAACAAAACTTGTAAAAAGGCGATTAAATTACCTAGACTGGAGAATGAAAAAATATTGCTAAGGAGAAATTCTTTAAATGCATTAATGGCAAAAAAATTAAAGTCTGATAATGTTGGGTCCTTGTTATCTGAAATGGGTGAGATGGTCAGTAGGGATAGAGAGAAAGCAGATATTTTAAATAATTTCTTTTTTTCTGTTTTTACCAAGGAAGACCCAATGGACAAGAACCTGCAAACTACTTTTACAGAACAGTCACAGCAAGCATGGGATTGGCTAACACAATTAAAACAATTGAATGGTGTTACGGTACACAAAGCCCCGGGGCCGGATGGTATACACACACTGGTACTTAAAGAGCTAAGCCATGCCCTGGCCAGACCGTTATTTTTGATTTTCAGGGATTCTTTTATTTCAGGTGGTGCCCACGGATTGGCATAAAGCAGACGTGGTGCCCATATTTAAAAAGGGATCAAAATCCCAGCTGGGAAATTACAGACCTGTAAGCTTGACATCTGTGGTAGGGAAACTGTTTGACGGGTTGCTAAGGGAATATATTCAAGAATTCATCTTGAACAGGAATATCATTAGCAGGAGTCAACATGGCTTTGTGAAAGACAGGTCTTGTCAAACTAACTTGATTGCATTTTATGAAAAAGTGAGTAAAAATATAGATTTGGGAGCTGCGGTTGATGTGATCTATTTAGACTTTGCCAAGGCATTTGATAAGGTTCCACACAAGAAGTTACTATACAAATTAAATAAAATAGGCTTAGGGGAAACGTTTGTGTGTGGACTGGAAATTGGCTAAAGGATAGAATGCAAAGAATGGTAGTAAATGGGAAGTTCTCCAATTCGATAAACGTGATAAGTGGATTAACTCATGGATCTGTCCTGGGTCCTCTTCTTTTTAATTTGTTTATTAATGATCTCCCAGAGGGCATAGGGATCCATGTATCAGTGTTTGCCGATGACACAAAATTAAGTAAGGTAATAAAGTCTGAACTGGATGTGTCTTCATTACAAGAGGATTTGGACAAATTGAGTAACTGTGCAGGCAAATGGCAAATGAGATTCAATATAGACAAGTGTAAAGTTATGCATTTTGGGTATAATAATAAAAATACAACATATAGTTTAAATGGTGTTTCTCTGGGGAAATCTATTAATGAAAAGGATTTGGGAGTAATGGTAGACAATATACTTAGCAGTAGCATGCAGGTCCATGGTAAGACCCCACCTAGAATATGCTGTTCAATTCTGGGAGCCCTTTCTGAAAAAAGACATTATGGAACTAGAGAAAGTGCAGAGGAGGGCTACAAAACTAGTAAGGGGAATGGAAAGTTTTAGTTATGAAGAAAGGCTAGAAAAGTTAAACTTGTACATACTAGAGAAATGGTGTCTTAGAAGGTATATGATAACACTATATAAATATGTTCAGGGCCCATACAAATACCTGTTCATTAAAAGAACAGTACAAAGGACAAGGGGTCACCCTCTCAGATTGAGGAAAGGAGATTTCATCTACAACAGTGGAAGGGGTTCTTTACGGTAAGGACAATGAAGGTATGGAATTCACTGCCTGAGGAGATGGTGCTACAGAATACATTAGATACCTTTAAAAAGAGCCTGGATACATTTTTAAAATAGCAGAATATATAGGGCTATGTCTGTTAGTATTGGGATTAATATTCAGTTAGTGCTTGTTGATCCAAGGAGAAATCTGATTGCTATTTGGAATCAAGAAGGAATCCTCCCCCCCCCCATTCAAGGCAGAATCTGAAATTTTTTTTTGCCTTCTTTTGGATCAACTATAGTAAACAGAAATAGGATAAGCAGGGCTCAAAATTCAGCAGATTGCATAGACTAGCTTCTGCTCCACTTGTCTCACATTCCACCATATAGACGCATTAGCAAGCTGGCCCAGCCCCTAATGTGATCATCTGCAGCTGCTTCCTTACACATGGGGAAAGAAAGAAAATGTTGATTGGCTGCATGGCGCAGCGTCATAAAATGCACATGATATATACACAGAGTAAATCCACCATTAAAACTGATCCTTTATTTACAAATAAAAATTCTGGTAGTTTGTATTTAAAAGATATAACAACTGTACGAGAGATAAGCCCTGCTCCCTCAGTTGTATCGCTAGAGAATATAAATGGTTGTCACCACTTAAAGAGATAGTAATACTTCGTTTTAACTTTATTTTATTTTGTAGGCATTAAAAAAACATGAAGAATGATATAAGTCTTATCTCTCAAACCTTTATGGCTTATGAGATATTCACAAGCAAAGTTTCCCCCTCCCTCCCCTTTTACCTAGTGTAAGCCATCTCTTCTCAGATGTGGAATACAGTCCATAGACTGGACAGATAACAGAAGGGGACACTCTTATTCCTATGAAAACAATGAAATCCCTGCCCCCCTTGACAAGCTTTTCAGGTTTTTCCCTTATCTTAATTGAAGATTGTTCCTCTCTGCAGTCTACCTGGGCAGTTCCCTTCTGCCCTGGCTGAAAAGTGTTACATCAGTAAAAGGGGCGGGAGGGGGACACTTTGCTTGTAAATATCTCTTAAACCATAAAGGTTTGAGAGATAAGACTTATATCATTCTTCATGTTTTTTTAATGCCTACAAAATAAAATAAAGTTAAAACGAAGTATTACTATCCCTTTAAATAGGAGTCAGCTTTAGTATCTCATGTAGTCTCCGGCTGAGACAGAATTACAGAGGGTGCCGTTGCACCCGGGCTCAGTGTCCCGCCACCACTGCACCTTCAGGAGACTCAGAGAGTCAGATACTTTCACTTTCCAATGGTAGGGGGGCGGAGCCAGAAGTCAGTGACCTGGCACCCCGAAAGATGAAAACCCCAGCATGCACCACATCTCCGCTTATCCCAGGGTTTTTCACACGTAGCCAGGTCCCCCGTCCTCCCAATAATTTATTTTAAAGTAGGAGACAGACAGACAGGAGCCTCCGAGGGCGGACGAGCACATGACTACGTGCTTGTCTTGTGGCATGGACATCTGACCGAGCATTGGGGTAAAAAAATTGCTGGACAGTCACTTTCCTGGGGTTAGAGGCAAATGAAAAGATAGAAGGCTCCACAATGAGAACCTACTGGGTGCCAGAGAGGTATCTAATGCATTGCAATGAATTGGATACCTTTCTGCCACTCAAAGGGTTAATGCATAACGCTCATCAGAGAAATTGCGGCAATTACATATTTTTATGAGGGCTCTCAGTGTGTTGCAGCAGGGTAATCTCCATGTCTTTTCTGCATAGGAGAGGGGATGCTTAAAAATGCCAGCAGTAATATAAAAAATGTTAACCCTTTCACTTCATTACTTCTGCCATACTACCATTACAATTGAGGTTCAGTGGAGAGACAGCAAGAGATATAGTTACCTCCTCCTACATCTCTTATTCCTCTCCAGCTTCCTTAACTCATTTACCTTCCAACTTGAACTTTTCTCATGTTAATATTACTCTCTCTTCTCACATCATTCCTACTATCCCAGCTTAATCCTTTGAGTGCCAGACGGGTAAGGAACGCATTGCAGAGCAATGTGTTCCGTACCCCTCTGCCACTCAAAGTGTTAAAGGGACGGTAATGTCCCATAAAAAATTATTCTTGTTTTGTAGTTGAGTAAAAAAAATATTTGAAGAAACTCCCATCTCTCAGACCACTATGGTTTGAGAGATATTCGCATTGAAAGTTACCCCCTCTCTCCTCTTTTCCTGATCTCAGCTAACAGCTGGAGATTTGAGTCGGCCAACTTGAGGAGGCTCTTCAGCAGAGCTGAAATCGAGATATTTAAAAAGAATTACTTCATTGGAATGGTCTACATAGTGTCTTGCAAACCAGGCACACATTGTAAACCATTCCAATGAAGTAATTCTTTTTAAATAAAGCGATTTTGGCTCTGCTGCAGAGCCGCTGGCTGGTCCCTGGACTGGCATCTCTTGCTGTTAGCACAGCGCTGACATCAGAAGGAGAGGGAGGGGGGATCTTTCAATGTTAATCTCTCTCAAACAATAGCAGTTTGAGAGATGGGGGTTGCTTCAAATTTTTTTTCAACTACAAAAAAGAATATTTTTTTATGGGACATTAGCGTCCCTTTAAGCTTCTTTTGCTCATACTTCCTAACCTCCTTTTTTCATTTCTGAACTGATGCTTTAGTCAAATTGATGCATCTGGAGAGTGTAACCATCCTAGTACTTTGTGATTCACATGCTGTGTTGCATTACGCAGCCGGTGAGAGCAGGGCATGACATGCTTCTGTTGTACAAATCATCCTTTTGATTCATGTAACCTTCCTTTCTAACTTGACTCCACAAGGCTGATCTCATCTGGTTAAATAATTAGTTGCCCAGTGCTTTAAAATAATTTTAAAGCTTAAACTTAAAAAATATAATTCAGAGTTTATCATACTGATTAAAACATGGAAACTACAACTGTTAACAGATGTTTTCTTTGCAAGTTATTGCAGTTGGAACTTGAATTTGTGTTAGAAGTACCTCTATAGCCTGATCCTTTACAGTGGCACTATTGTTAGACCATACGGTGGCCTTTAAAATGTTAAGCATTGTGTTGTTTACTATGGCCTTTATGTATAAAGACAAAGTGTGGCAAATCAACTGTACCATGTTGTGGGGAGAAGTAGTGGGTCCTAGAAACACTTTCACAATATTTAAAGCATTTAACTGCTATATCGCTTGAGAGGCTAATGCGTTGTAGACCTTGCTAGCATTCAGGGGGTTAAAACAGTTGGAATTTTGTACAGTTTTTGTCCCCTATGTCACATGCTGAATAAAAGATAGAACAACAGTGTCATTTCATCAACGAAAACTTGAGATGGGTGGGGTTAAAGGCTGGGATATGGGTGTGGTTAAAGGCAGTGATATGGGCGGGGCTAGGCTTGGAAACTGGTGGCGAGTACCTTTTCAGGCCTGGCTAGTAGTTCAGGACTTGAAATTTTGAGCCCTGGGAAAAGGGTTGAACAAGATGGACGCAAGTCTTTTTTCAACCTAAATTATTATGTTACTGTGTTAAATGGAGGAAATGGATTGACCATCATGCATCCACTAAGTCTGAGGAGGAGGAGAAAGTGACAATTACCAACATGAAAGGGTCTGGATGCCCTGATTCTATCGGTCCGATGATGGCCAGTACCCCTACATCACCCCTAGGGATCTCGGTGAAATTTGTGTCAATGGCAGAGGAAGAAGTGGGTAGTAGTGTGAGCAGGACAAGTCAGCTACCTGTGCCAGGAGCAAGTGCTACCCCTGCTAGGGTGTCTTGGAATTCTCAGGAGGGGGGAGGAGGAGATGATGCCAAGCAATAGGGAAGGGGGAAAAGTTTTTCCTCAAAATGAAATCGGAAAAAAATGACACTCTCCTCTTGATGAAAAATTTCCTACGAAAAGTGTTGATTTTCAGCTTTTTCCCGTTTTTTTCGCTAACTCATTGTGCATTGAAATCAAAGGGAAGAAACATTTTTCTCCACCACACAAATGTTTTCTACAGCCATGTAAGGGTGTCAGGCTCTCACAGCATGCCATTCTGTGTTTGTGAGAGGAGAGAGCTGCACATAGTTTGAGCTAGAGAAGAGAGGGGAATTGAAGTTTAGTTTAGGCAATTGTTTAGGTAGGATATTATTATTATTATTCTTTATTTATATAGCGCTAATTAATTCCGCAGCGCTGTACAATTGGGAATTGACATACAGAGGTATTAAATAGTACAATCAGATGTGGAGAACAGAAGGATCAGAGGGCCCTGCTCGTGAGAGCTTACAGTCTAGAGGAAGGTAGGTTTGATACAGAAGGAGTAAGTGCTATTGCGTTTAAGTGCCTCCTGCCACATGAACTGCCAGTCAGTGGGTGGGAGTGAGAAGTGCCGTTGAGTGCAGTAGTCCGTGCAAGGGGTGAATCTTGGTGATGATGTTTATGGAGGCAGTTGATAGGCCTCCCTGAAGAGGTGAGTCTTCAGGGAGCGTCTGAAGATTTGAAGGCTGGGGGAGAGTCTGATGGGGCGGGGGAGAGAGAGTCAGTATTAGGAGAGTCAGTGGGGCACTCTGGGTAGAGGAAGGACGTTGACCTCAAATAATACCCCAAAATTCAGAATGACTGACTGGCAAGACACAGGCAGTTGGGGACCTATTTTATTGCTGATCTTGCTGTTATTGTCTCTGTGCTGGGTGGGGAAGTCTGGAGAAAGAAGTTGCTGATTTTTTTTCAGTTATTTTTTTATTGGGCAGACTGTAACAGTGATAAGACAGGGTGGACAACTTAAAAAAATACAAAAAAAAATAAAAAAGAATTTCATTTTTTTTTTTTTTTAAGAATAAAGAAATAAAGAACTAAATATATTAGGTGACAGTGACTGACATACAGCTGACTGGGCTTAGGCAAGAGATCATACTCCATCAGTTGTGTTGTGAAGAGTAAAACACAATAGTAGACAGTTCGGTATGATGAACAAAGCGCTCCGAGTTCCGATGGGAGATATTTAGTGAAAAGAATGAAAAGATAACAATAAAAAACTTCTAAGTGTAGTATTCAATGTATATCATGTGTATTCTACACATTTAAATATTTATCTTGATTGAATGCAAATTATAGAGATTCTGTGTTTAAAATTCGGTCTTTATTTTACAAAAAAGAAATTAAAAAGTGTGAAAGAGTATAAATATAAATGGATAATCCTTATAAAACATATGTATAATGAGGACAATATACCAAGTATAGTATAATAGAAAAAAGCTCCAATTATCCTAAAAGTCAATGTTACATGAATAGTCCTAGTATTAGAGCATATGACTGATAAAAAGACAGGCTTATGTCTGGTATTTGGACATAATATAGTGGTTCAGTACAACAGAGCACTTTCTATGGGGAGTTCTATGAGTAGCAGTATTCCTCGTGTACTGTAAGTGTATCCAATGAATTCTAGTACCAAGATCTAATTACCAGAATATGGAGACATTGCTGCGTGTAGTAAGATACAGTAATCACAATGCTGCTCTCTTCCGGCCCCCCTATATGGTTGCTCTTACTTGTTACTCGTCTTGTACAGAAAGCCTTTAATTATTGATATTTCACAAAAATGACCTCTACTGCCTCGGTCCCTCTTTCTCCGATGACGCCGGCTCACATCTTCCTCGTGGTTAGGATACGGGAGAGAACTTGGCGGGCCTCCAACGCGTTTCAAGGTTTATACCTCTTCCTCGGGGATTATGTGATTGACTTGTGAAAGGGTTTGTTACAGCTTCGGACCCCTATTTAAGACCTCTTACGTGTCTGTCAAAATGAATGACTTTTCCAAGTCCCAATCAGAAATGTGGTTGATGATTACTACTCTAAAGCATTTCCCCATTCTTGTTAACAAATTCTACCCTGAATGGGGGAAAAAATTCCTTCTTGATTCCAAATGGCAATCAGATTTCTCCTTGGATCAACAAGCCCTAACTAAATATTAATCCCAATGCAAATATACATAGTCCTTTATGTTACATTCTTTTAAATAAGTATCCAGGCCCTTTTTAAAGGCATCTAATGTATTCAATAGCACCACCTCCTCAGGCAGTGAATTCCATACCTTTATTGCCTTACTGTAAAGAAACCCTTCCTCTGTTGCAGATTAAATCTCCTTTCCTCAAGTCTAAGCGGGTGGCCCCTTGTCCTTTGTTCTGTTCTGTTAATAAACAGGTCTTTGGAGAGCCCTTTGTATGGGCCCTGAGCATATTTATATAGTGTTATCATATCCCCTCTTAGTTTGCAGATTCTTGTCCATTGGGTCTTCCTTGGTAAAAACAGAAGAAAAGAAATTATTTAAAATATCTGCCTTCTCTCTGTCCCTCTTGACCATCTCACTCGTTTCAGATAACAAGGACCCAGCATTATCAGACTTTAATTTTTTGCCATTAATGTTTTTAATGATTCTGGGTTGCTCTTGCTCTCCTTAGCAATATTTTTTTCATTTTCCAGTCTAGCTAATTTATTAGCCTTTTTACAGGTTTTGTTGGCATTTTTGTGTACTCCAAATGCCTCTGCTTATCCCTCAGCTTTATAATGTTTAAATGCTGCTTTCTTGTTATTTATTTCATGAATTACTTTACTGGTTGGCCACATTGGTTTTAATTTACTTCTTTTGTATTTGTTTCCAACAGGGATACATTTATATGTATATTTTTGCAATGTTATTTTGAAGACATTCCACTTACCTTCTGTGATTTTTCCTGAAAATATTCTATCCCAGTCAACGAGACCAAGGGATGAATTAAACCTGCTAAAGTTGGTCTTTTTAAAATTCAGTGTTTTGGTGGAACCCATACCAAACTGCTTTTTTGAATTAATCTCAAACCATACCATGTTATGGTCACTGTTCCCCACGTGCTCCTTTACTTGAATGTTAGAGATAAGTTCTTCATTGTCAGTTATTACCAGATCCAGACACGCATTCCCTCTGTTTGAGGTCTGCACTAGTTGAGACAAAAAATTGTCATTCAATAAGTTCAATGACTGCTTTTAGCAGAATTAGCTGTTCCATTTTTCCAGTCTATTTCTGGATAATTAAAAACCTCCATAATTATAGTTCTCCCTATCTGAGAAGCCTTTTCTATTTGCATTAATAGTTGTGATTCTTCAAGGTCACCAATGTTTGGTGGTTTATAACAAATTCCCACTAATATTTTCTGGGCAGTTTTACCCCCAGTGACTATTTCAACCCACAGGGATTCCACGTGTTCACTACTGTCATCACTTATATCTTCCCGCAAATGAGGCAATAATGCTGGTTTGACATACAGGCAGACCCCACCACCTCTTTTGTTTGACCTATCTTTTCTAAGTAACATGTAGCCCTCCAAATTGATTGACCAATCATGCATGTCATCCCACCATGTTTCTGATATGCCTATCAAGTCATAGTTTTTGATTTCAGCTACCAGCTCCAGTTCCCCTATTTTACCAGTTAAACTTCTGCCATTTGCAAGCATACAGTTTATGCCACTGCTATGTTCCATTTGTGATTTAATTTTGGTGTGGTTTGTAGGCTTCTCCCTATCATCTGTACTAACCCTGCCTCCAGATCCACCCACCTGGTTATTGTCAGCACTGTCGTACTCAGATAGAGAGAGGAGAGTGGAACCTAAGGAGCAGGACAAGGAAACCCTAACCCTAGCGCTAAACTAGACTGAGAGGGGAACCCTAACACTAGTTCACAGGAACTACTACTAGATGAGGGAAAGCAGGCCTAGCAGAAGTGCACAGATACATATATATAAAGAAGAACACTATATACATATATAGGTGAGACACACAAAAAACATCTTATACATGTACATGTAAAAAATATAGAGAAGAGGGAAAACGATACCAGACGTCTGGAAGCTGGGTGCACCGGACTGGAAACTCCGCAGCTTGCTAGAAGATCAGGCAGCCACAGAAGCTAGAGAGCGTAGCAGGTCAAAGGTCCCGACAGCAGGAAGCCGAGGGCCTGGACAGGCTGAAGAGGCACAGCGGTCAGGAGGTAGCCGAGGTCAGAGCAACCGGAGAGGCACAGTGGTCAGGAGGTAGCCAAGGTCAGGGCAACTGGAGAGGCACAGTGGTCAGGAGGTAGCCAAGGTCAGGGCAACCAGAGAGGCACAGTGGTCAGGAGGTAGCCAAGGTCAGGGCAACTGGAGAGGCACAGTGGTCAGCAGGTAGCCAAGGTCAGGGCATCCAGAGAGGCACAGTGGTCAGGAGGTAGCCAAGGTCAGGATCAGGAAAATCAAGCCAGAACCAGAGGGAGCACAAAACTACACCTACGGGAGAGAACTCTATAACTGAGCGCTGAATCCCGGAAGCGCGCTCCTTAAATAGCAGAGCCGGCATTGGAAGCGAGGCTGGGGGGACGTTGTGCACGCCGAGATGCTGGGCGTGCGTCGGGACGCATGTGCCTGCGCAGAAGCGCCGACGAAGCCAGAAGTGGATGTCGCGTCCTCCCCGTCGGCCGACGGGACCCAGCGAGGTACCGACAGTTATTAACTACATCACCTTCCCTTTCTATACTATCTAGCCCAGTATTTATTGGCCCCTCCTCCTCCTTCCTAGTTTAAAATCTCCTCCAACTGTCTAGTCATCCTCTCCCCAAGCACTTGAGACCCTCTTGCATTAAGGTGCAATCAATCCGTAATACAGAGATTGTACCCCAAAGCAAAAATCAGTCCAGTGCTCTTAAAACCCAAAGCCCTCCTTCTTACACCAAGACTTCAGCCATGCATTGAGCTCCCTAACCTCCTGCTGTCTCTCTGGCATAGCGCATGGCATAGGTAGTATCTCTGAGAATACTACCTTGGAGGTCCAGTTCCTAATCTTACTCCCTAAATCCCTAAAATTACCTTTTTGGACTCTCCACCTTCCTCTTACTTTGTCAGTAGTACCAATATGCACCAAGACAGCTGGATCCTCTCTAGCCCCTCCCAATAATCTGTCTACCCTGTCTGCAACATGCCGAACCCGGGCAAACCATTCAGTTGCTGTGATCAGAGCCACAGATTACAGTATCTGTTCTCCTAATAATAGAGTCCCCTGCCTAGGCTTCACTTTCCTCTGGATCCCCTCGGTGCTAGAGGAGCTGTTCTTCCGGCTGTTAGGGAGAACAGTCTTCTCCAGCAATTCCATTTCTGGGTTTGCCTCCCCAACATCTTCACTTAAATGAGCAGATTTGTTGGGAAGTAAATGCATTTCAAAGGGATAGGAGAATAATCCAATCTCCTATACTTCAAAATCTAGAGGTGCTATACTTATAATTTCTATATCACTGATAAAAGTTTAAATACAATGTTTCTTAGTATGTATAGGACAAAAACATTCTATACTTACAGTCCACTCATAAATGATTCACAGAGACTAAAACCATTATGGTTGCTCACATAACATTCCATTTGTTCAAGTATCTTGTGTATCTCTGTATATATTTCTATATGGATCAGCCCTAAAGTATAAACTACGGGTACGTAAACAAAAAAGAAAGGATAGGTAATTTATAGAGCTTGCTTTTTGCTATGAATATTTAAAGAGGGGAGTATTGGTTATTTTTCCCCTATTACAGAAATAATCGTTATTAGGGGATTTTTTTCCCAACTAAAATATGGGCAAAATATTTTCCTCTCTTAATCGAAGATGATTTTTACTTTGTAAGTAGGTTTTGAGTGAATCCCACGTCTTTGTGTGCTTTATTCTGATAGCTAATTGGGTATAATATATAACAGTCCTACTATAACCATTAAAAACATCATAGGTCTAGCTCTTTGTTCAGTCCTGCTGGTTTCATTGTTTGCAATTTGAAAATCCAAAAGGTTTCCCTTTGGGATAACTTCTTAAAACGTTCTCCTCCTCTTGGATGTATTGGTGCCCAATCAATGATTTGGACTTTTATATTATTTAGGTCTTCTGGGTGTTCTTTAGAATAGTGCCTTGATATACTGTGTTTAATATTTATTTTTAGAATATTAGCTCTATGTTCTCTAAAGCGTTCCTTGAAAGGTCTTGCAGTTCTTCCCACATACTGTTTTTGGCATGGGCATTCAAGTAGATAGATAACGTATTCGGTATTACAATTTGAAAAATGTTTGATTTTGAATTTCTCTTTTATGATGTGTGATTGAAAATGGTCCTTTTTGGTGATCATGTGTTGGCAGGTTATGTAAGTTTGGTGTCCACATTTGAAATTGCCTTTACTCTTTATAATATTGACTCCAGGATTCCTTTCTTTCTTTTTCTTTAGGTTGCTTGGAGCCAGTTTCCTCTTTAGGTCTTCTGCTTTTCTATATATAATATTTGGTTTTGGTCCTAACTCGTCATGGAGATATTTATCTGTTCTTAGAATATTCCAATGTCTCAACAGTATTTTCCTAATGGTTCTGGAGCCATTAGTAAATTTTGTAATGAAAGGTAGTGTTTTTTCTTTCTTTTAGAGCCTCATCCTGATGGTAATAGATCTTGTCTTTTCATTGTTTTAACCTCTTTTCTAAGGCTCCTTCAATTATTGTGGTTTGGTATCCTTTCTCTGCAAATTTTTTCTTTAGATCTGTTGCCTATAAAATAAAGTCTGTGTCCTCACTGCATTTCCATTTGATGTGTTGAAATTGTCCTAATGAGACATTATTTAGCCAGAGTTTCCTATGGTCGCTACTTGCTTGGATGTAGCTATTTGCATCTACTGTTTTGTAGTGTGTTCTGGTTGTTATTTGATTATCTGTAGAGATATTAATTTTTAAGTCTAGAAAGACCACAGATTTGATGCTAGAAATTTTGGTCTAATTCCCCTTTCTTCTTGTTTGTTTCCATTTTGTACATTTTCTATCTCCTCCAGTACTTCATATCTGTTTTTAGTTTCAATTATGATTTCTGGTTATAAGGATATGGTAGATAATCCCTGGTTTCTTTCTTCCTCATTATTGATCTGTATTGTTGATAATATTGGTATTTTGTCTGTCATTGTATTAACTACAGTATTTTCATCTTTGTTGCTTCCATTCTTGTTCATTTTTCGATTCTGTCTATTTGGGTATCTATTTGTTGTTGGCAATTATGTCTTCCAATATTTTGTGTTATTCTGTTCCTATTCCAATTTCGGATTTGATTGTTTTTGTAATCTTCTCTATCTCTTTGTAATTTCTTTTGTTTTCTTTGTACTATTTCAAATGTCATTACTCTTTTGTTGGTTAGTGTTCTTTAAATCCCTGTTTTTCTTGGTGTATTTCTAGATATTTCTTCTTCCTTTCTATTTGGTTTGTTATATTTTTCCAGTTCCTCTGTTCTTTGTTGGATAATTAGTTTCATTAGGTTAATAGAACATTCATCTAATATGTTAGTCCATGTATAGTAAAATTCTTTGGTATCCTTCCCGAAAGCTGGCTCCTTTAATATTTTTAATCCCCTTGGTATTTGGTGTAGATCTACATATTTCTTTAGTGTGATGTTTTGCCACCATATAGACATCTCTCTTTTTAATATTTTTTCCAAATCCCAGAATTCTTTCTTAAGTTCTACAGATCTAAGCATGATGCTATCTGTTGTCTTTGCAAAAAAGCATGTGAGTAGGGGGAAAGTAGGCTCACCCCTAGGCACCTCCTCTATAAGATCCCACCTGAAGCACAACCACAGGTCTGACTGGGAGAAACACTATCAGCAGGCCAAAGGTGCCACAACTATCAGCAGCAGAAACACTTTAAAAAGTTCCCAGGGCTCTAGGGCAGAAAAAAGAAGTAGTGAAGTTATTTGTCAACAGTTAGTTCAGTCCAAGTAACACCCATGGCCCATTTGACCCAAACACGACAATAGTAAAAACTATATACATACACAAATCACAGTCCCCCCACCACCACTACAATACACATCTGCCACATTAAGGATGTATTTTTTTATCTCTTGAAATCATCATGAATATGTGCCATTGTCACTTATGAAGAAAGTTAGCTTTATGGGCAAAGGACAAATGCACTCTGCATGCTAATACATTTTTCAAGGCACATGTTGCTGTAGGACTCACAGCTTTGACTTTTAGCCACTTATTTATAAACTACAGCCCTCAGAAGAAGTAATATTACAGTGGGAAATGTAGTACCTATAGAAATATAGGCAAAACATTTGTTAAAATAGGTGAAAAGGAGATTTTTGCATAATCGAAAAGGCGAAAACTTTCCCAGAAAAAGTGAAAAATCTGCAAATTTTCACAAAAAATCATGTGGGAAATTTTTCACACTTTTCGCCCACCCCTACCAAGCAGCCTCACTACTATTACTATTACTAAGAAGATCCAGCAGCTACAGACTCAGAGTGTTAGAAGTGAGGAAAGAGGTGATCATACTAATATTGAGGAAGACGCAGAGTTTCAAATTGATGTGGTTGGTGTTAGTAGTAGTAGTAGTGATGGTGAAGCAGCTGGCGGTACTAGCGTTACCTGAGTAGATCCTCCTGCTGATGCTGAGGTGGTAGGGGAAGTAATGCAGAGTGGGCAGACTAGTGTTCAAGAGAGCCCACAACATTCACCTGATTCTGGCAGTGCCATTCACCTCATGGTATTGTGAAGATGGAACATGATTCTGATGGCACAAATGGTGGCTAGCAGCAATAATACCATCACCACCAGGAGCACAGATCAGCTGCCTGTTACTAGTGCTGCCAGTCTGCCTTTTTCAGCTCAATAAGAGAGAGCAAGCGTGACAGTAGGGGACCCTCTGTCTGTCAAGAACCAGGAACCATACAGACACAAAAATGTTAAATGCAAACCACCTTTATTAAAATAACAAAAGCAAAAAAACCTAAATTGTGATCCAGGAGCGTAATCCAGGATCCAGCTAAATCGTGATCCAGGAGCGTTAACCCGGGGGTCAGGAACCAAGACAGGTACTCAGACAAGCCGGGGTTAGGAATATGGAGATCAATAATGTCAGGAACAAGCCAAGAATCAGGAGACAGAAGGGATGTCAGAGGCAGCCATGTCATGTACAGATAATCAGCAACTCAGGAGAACTCACGTGCAGCCAGAATCAGACACAAGGGCAAGGAGGAAGTGAGCCTAGCTGCTTTAAATACCCTGGAAGGGGTTGGCTGATAACAGTCAGATGAGTAACCATGGAAACTAAGAGGTCAAGGCAGCATTAGCTGACTCAGCCTGACACAGGGCAGCAGCAATCAACAGCCATGTGTCAGACCAGATCAGTCAAACCATGGCACTGTCACATTTCTCATCACCTCCAACCTCCAGGTACATATGTAATAGAGCAGCAGCAAGTAGGAGGGACTGGTGGTGGTGATTAGGGATGGGCAAAAATGTTCAACTCAAAACAAAATCAGGAAACAATGGCACTTCCCACTTGGTGAATAATTTACTGCAAAAAGCGCACTTTTTATGTCTTTTTCGCCTAGCTCATTGCTTTGAAATCAATGGGAATTTTTTTTTCCCTCCACATGAAAGTTTTCTCTATTTTTCCGCCATGCTTATAAAAGGGTGTCAGTCTCTCACAGCATTCCATTCTGTGTTTGTGAGAGGAGAAACAAGACTGTTTTGAACTAAGAAGTTAGGCACATAAAGAGCAATTGAAGCCTAGTTTAGAGAATATTTTAGGTCAGACATTCACTCTCTGGGGCACTTTGGGGGAGAAGAAAGGAGGAAGGAGGTTGAAGGTTGACCCCAAATACCCCTAAATTTGGTGTCACTGACTGGCAAGGCACAGGCAGTTAATGTCCACTTTGCTTGCTGATCTTGCCATTATTATCTCTGTGCTGGGGAAGTCTGGGGAAAGAAGTCATTTATTTTGTTTTTCAGTTATAATTTGTTGGGTTATTTTGGACAAAGTGTGATAAGATAGTGTGGACAACTTACAAAAATAAAAAAATAAAATAAAACAACAATAATAAATAAAAAAACAAATAAATATATTGGGTGACAGACAGCTGACTGGGAGCTGACACTGAGAATTTTGCTGAGGGCTAACGCAAGTAAAGACACATACAGTAGTTGAGTAATGTCTAGCAAATGCACAAGGTGCAGAGGGATGGGAAAAGGTGGAGCAGTGCAGGAACATGGGATTAAAGTGGTAGTTCAAAAACTAACCGAAGCCATGGTTGCTGCAGCATGTGCCATAAATGATGATGATCCCTCTCCTCCTAGGGAGTATGCATTTTGTCAAGGTCTCACCAAAAGTTCCATCACCAGCACCAGTACAAAAAAAATATGAGCATATTGAAAGTGACAACGAGTCACATTCTAGTGTTGATTATAGCAACATCATAATGAAGGAAGGTGTAGCAGCTGAACCAGTTGCTGCATCTGACAAGCACCAAAACATCTGTCCTCAAAGTGAAGCAAATTTTATGAAAGTAAAAAGAAATTGTTTGACACTTGAATATAAGGGTAGTGGGCACAAAGTGGTTGGTGATGCTGACGCTGAGGATGACCTCATGATGACTAATGATGATGATGCAGATCTAGAATACATACCCCCACCCTCCTCTTCTTTAGATACAGATGACATTGAGAGTTAGAGATATGATGACATGGCCAAAAAGTTAGCTGAAAGGCAAAGGCTCAATCTATTTGTGAAAACCATTGGACACTCTGGTTCTGGGCAAGCAAAGATGCAAAAAAGTACACAGTCATCCTTTCATTCATCATCAGCATCATTGCTACTTCCAACTCCAAGACCCACACACACTTGAATTGAGTAACCAGCAGCAACAACAACAGCAACACAAGTTATTAAAATCTACAACTTTAGCTATCAGGAGTTCCTCTGCTGCTGCTGGAAGTGCTGCAACTTTGACACCTAGTAGTAGTATCAGTAGAATTGTATCAATATCTAGCCCCAGTAATAGTAGCAGCCCCTCACGAACGCGACATTACATGAAGTCCACAGTAGGGACATACTTCACTCAGGATCCAAAAGCTATGACAGAGAAAGCCAGGCCAAATGTATTAACAACAGCACAGATGAGGAGGAGAAGGAGGGCTGTGAAGAAGAGTTGCTACCATCTAACAGACATGGGACCACTGCTATAACCAATAAGTAATGTGTATCAGTAATCTGAGAAGAAGGATAGTTTACATTTGACACAAACATGATAATGGTAAAAAGCTGTGTAGGAATATATATATAAATATACATACACACACAAGCATCAATCACACCATGCCAGTCCTCCACCACCCTTACCATACATCTGCCACATTGTAGCTGTTTTTGTTGTTGTTTTTAATCTCTTGACATCATTAGTGTCACTTTAGCATATGTTGCTGTAGGACTCCCTACTTTGACTTTCAGGCATTATTTCTCCAATGCAGCCCTCAAAACAAGCAATAGTGTGTTGGTAAAGATAAGCAAATAATTTGTTGGAGTAGATGAAAAAATTGCTGAATTGGCAGAAAGGAGGAATATTTTGCATATGAGAGAAAAGGAGAAAAAATTGCAAAAAGAGAAAAATTGTCCATTTTTATTGAAAAGTCATGTGGGAAATTTTTTCTTACTTTCCACCCACCCCTAGTGGTGAGGCTGATGATGGTCATGAAGCTGGAGTGGTAGAGACATTAATCGCGTTTTTAGCCCAAACTGAAAAAGAATGGGAGACAAATACGGTGATGGGCATCACCACCACCACCAACAGTGAGATTTTAGAGTTTGCGGAGTTTGCTGCTGTTTTCACAACTTGAGTAGGGCAGCAGGATGCTGATGAGAAGGCTACTGTGTCACAGACCACCATAGACACAGTGGGAATTGGTTCCAATGATGCGGGACCGGGACAGGTGCCACTTACCAGCAGCGATACTCATGGTCCTAGTTGCAGTGCTGATTCTGAGACATTAGTAGCAACAGCAGTAACATCATCCTGCACCCCAGCCAGTGAACAGGAATGCGGAAGACATTTCACTTGTCTTTCTCTGAGATTATCTTGTGTTCTTTGTGACTTTGGGGAGGGACAAGGAGTGCAATGATAGCTGCACCCAATTTCCTTTTAGTTAGAGGGTTTCACTTTCTTAATATAAATGTCAGGGTGTTTATGTTGTATGTGTTTTATAAGGGCAGATGTGCCAAGGTGTGTCCTCTCCTTTCGCCTTTTCATTATTTTATAACACATAGTTCACAGTGCAGTTGCTCATTATTGCACTGTGCCTGCCCCAAGGGAAAATATTCCCACAGCTGTGATTTTAGTGAAGGGGCAAGTGAAGAGCATTTGTCTTCTTCTACAGAAGCACCAGCATTGATTGGGACAAGTGCTGCTACTGCCTTAGCATTAGGACCAGATGGAACCACATCTACCTGTTCTAGTCCCACATCACTGCTTGATAAACGCATTCCCATGTTAGCCATGGTGGTCAGCCTACTGTTGTGACAGATGCAATCTGTCTTTGATGATTCTGCTCCAGGAATTACAGTAGCAGCAAATGCAAAAATGTTACTGCTGTAGGTGGTGATGGTGATGATACCCATTCCAAAATACATATCTTTCTCATACACATTTCAACACCAGCTTCTCCACCATCCTCACTGTCATCACCACCACCACCACTAATATCACCACTAGTCTCTTGCAGCTCTATAGGATATGTTGGTGTCTCACTTGCCATAGCCTCAGAATGCACACTGACAGCAGATGCAGCAGGCACTTACAGCTTACCTGTGATGTTGATACTGCTATCTGGTGAACTACTTTTTATTATGCTTCCTTAAATGACTAGCCAAGATTTTGGGGCATTAGGGATAATTGGGCAGAGGGATGTGGGCTTTCTTCACTATTGCTGCTACTGTATTCCTCCACCTTGGATTCAGTAGCTCTGCAGTAGCCCTCTGTCACACTCTGTCCTTGTTGATCGGTGTTTCTTGTTCTTGTCTGGGTTTATGCTATTTTCTTAGGGCTTGCTGGATTCCTTGCTCCTTGTCCAAGTTTCTGCTTGTTCCTGTGCCTTGATCAAGCACCAGCTTCCCAGTAATGGCTCGCAATCTTAGCATTTCAGTTAGTGTTCAAGTTCACTCTCATTCTTTTTTCCTGTATTCCTGTTATGTGATTCCTCCTTAACAACCTTAGACTTGTTCTTGACTATTCTACAGCTTGCAGATCCTGTACCTCACATTCAATTTTTGTTACTCCATTGTCGACCTTGGCTCGCCTACTGGACTATTCTTCAGCTTGTCTTGCTCTTGTTCATTCAGCGTCTGATTCTCTCATCCTACAGTCAGGCCACCAACAATATTATGAACAGATAGACAGACAGATAAACAGATAGATAGATAGATAGATAGATAGATAGTGTATAGGAAGAGGTATCCTCCATTAAGGACCAACAACCAGACAAAAAGATAGGCTGTCTGAAAGGTACAGAGGAAGTAAAGGGTAACCCTGCAACAAACAAGCTCCAACCAGCAACAACCGCAACATCCTGAAGCAGCAGTGCAGTAAGGTGGTATGGCTTGAAATGCAAGCACCTTTCCATCTCTGGGAGAGGTCAAAGAGGCCAGGCAGAGACTAGGAGAAGCCAAGGTCACACAAGAAGTACAACCAGCAGCATCAGGTATATAGGAGGGCACGCACAAAGGTAAGGCAACAAGTGAGATAAAATATTTGAGCAACAAACCAAAATTCCAGGGAGACAAGGATAACCCTTATAATAGGTTCACTAACAAAGCTTGAATAATTGGGCAGTAAGTGTAAAAAAACTTAGGGTATATGAGCTCCCAAAAACCAATCAGGAGGCTAGGATGAAACAGCAGTACAGAATGGCAGAAGGTTCAAAAACAACTAAAAGCAGTAATTGTGGCAGTAACTTTTGCATCATATGGTACAGTACCATACCAGTATTACACCCTCTGGCTTCTCCTACTGCTCCTTTGTGCTAGCCAGTAGACTGGGCAAAAAGTGAGAAATATTTCCCACATGACTTTTCGTGAAAAACAGCTGATTTTTCACTTTTTTCGCAAAAGTTTTCTCTTTTTCTCCAATGCAAAATTTTCCTGCTTTTTGCCTATTCAAGCAAATTTTTCACCTATTCCAACACATTATTCTCCTATTCTAACACTTTTTTTTGCCCATTCAACACATTTTTCTCCTATTCTAACACATTTTTTCCTATTACAACACGTAATTTCCTATGTTTAATATGGTGCAACATTTCCCAGCACAATATTACTTCTTCTGAGGGCTGTAGTGGAGAAATAAGTAGCTGGAAGTCAAAGTTGTGAGTCCTACAGAAACATACACCTTGAAAATGTGTTAGCATGCAGAGTGCATTGACGCAACAAAACAAATGCAACATTTTAAGACACGTGATGAGGTGTGCAACATTTCAAAAGTGAACTAAAAATATGTTAGCATGTAGAGTACCTTTGTCTTTTGCCCACAACATTTACATCTGTGACACTGGCACATATTCATGATGATGTCAAGCAATTAAAAAAAATAAAGTACAACCTGCAATGTGGCAGATGTTTATGGTAGTGGTGGTGGGGGACTGGCGTGGTGTGATTGGTGGCACCTTGACAAACTGCATCCACACCGGGAGTAGAGGGATCATCATCATTTATTGCACATGCTGCAGCAACGATTGCTGCAGTCAGTTTTTGAACTAACACTTTACTCCCACGCCCCTGCCCTTTCTCCACCTTCCCCCCTCCGGCTTATGCATTTGCTAAACATTATTCAACTACCATGTGTGTTGATACTCTCTACAGTACTCAACTGTTGGAGCGTGATGTCTTGCCTTGGCCCTCAATGTCATCTGCTGTCTTTCAAGTCTGTCTCAGTAACAGAGCTCCCAGTCAGCTGTCTATTATATTTATTTGTTTAATTACATATGGTTTTTATTTTTATTTATCTTTTTTAAGTTGTCCACCATATCTTATTAGAGGTAGTCCCAAAAAAGATATGAATATCTAAAAACTTCTTTCCCCAGACTTCCCCAACACAGAGACATTAAAAGTAAAATCAGAAAGCAATATGGACCCCAGCTGCCTGTGTCTTGCCAGTCAGTCACACTAAATTTTGGGGTATTTTAGGTCAACCGCCTTCCTCCCTTTCTCTCCCCCATTGTGCCCCCAGACTCCCCTACTACAGAGAACAAATGTCCTACCTAAATGACTCCCTAAAACTAAGCTTCAATTCCCCTTTATTTGTCTATCTTCTCTAGCTCTAAAGCATGCTGCTATCTCCTCTTAGAAACACAGAATGGCATACTGTGACAGCCTGACAGCCTTTTATATGACTGTAGAAAACTTTCAGGAGGTGGAGAACATTTTTTCTACTCATTGATTTCAATGCAATGAGGTAGGTGAAAAAAGCAGGAAAAAGCAGAAAAAACTGCACTTTCCTGGAAAATTTTTAGCCAAGTGGAAAGTGGCATTTTTCGCCGATTTCAATTTGAGGGGAACATTTTCGTCCATTCCTACTAGCCAGTACTCCAAACAACTTTATGTTTTTTTTGTCTCTCTCTCTCTCTCTCTGCACTTCCTCTCTTATTCTTTTCTACAAAATGGTGCATAGCGGAAGGTTCTGGGATTTTATAAGATGGGAATGGGAACTTTCACCAGCATTGAAAATTAAACTGTTCTTATGGGAGAATGATTCTTAATAAGAATCATAAATGTTTCAGTATAAACATAATCTTTTATCTAAATTCAGTCCCTTATGAAAGTTTATGTATAGACTGAAATGTTAGACAATTTGATTCTGTGATTCTTATTAAAAATAAGTTTTATTTTAACTTATATAAAGTGTGCTATCCAAGTCAGAGGCACCTAGTATTAAAGGAAGGGTCTGTGGCAGCTCCAGCAATCGTATTTCTCTAAAGGCAGAAATTCCAGTATAAACAGCAGAACATAGTGCACATTTCGGGAAATTTCCCACAGGAACAAAATGTCACGGTTTACCAATAACGTTCAGGAGTCAGTACGGTATAGTTATATGCAAAATGTATTAATAATAGAAAAGTATTTATTTATTATTTATAAGAATGATGGATAACAAAAGAAAGCAATGCCAGAGGCTGAAGCTGTGCCAAAAGTTTTGGTAGAAGCTGCAATAAAATCAATGAAAAATGGCGAAAGCAGCTGGACCTCATAAAGTTACTATTTAAATGTTGAAAGCTGGAGGTCAACCCTTATTCAAAACCCTAGCTAAACTATTTTCAAAGTGCCTGAAAAATGAAAAAATGCAGAAGTCATCCTATTGCATAAAAAAGTGATAAGGTGAATCTAAAAAAACTACCTATAAATAAACCTATTGCTAGTGGTCTGCAAGGGTTTCACAAGGGTACTATAATGAAGAATGTATACAATATTTAACATGGCACAACCTAAAGAACAAGCAGGCTTCAGGAGTGGTTTCAATGTATTTCACCATATCCAGAAATTGCAACAAGCTATAGAGCGGCATAACGAATGCAACCTTCCTTTATGCATAGCGTTCATTGGCCTTTGACTCACTGAAAAAGCAAGCAATAATCAATGTGCTGATCAACCAAGGAATAGATAGAGTTTACATCAATATTATTCAATCAATATATGAAATTGCAACTGCATCAACAGCTGTCAATAATGATAGTCCAGATCAATAAAGATAAAACAGCATCTGACAAGGAGACACAGTCTATCCAAAACTATTTCCTGCTTGTTTAGAAGAACTTTTCTGCAAACCGAATCGGGAGCAAAAAGAACTTAAGATCAATGGAGACTACTAACGTCAATTATGTTTTGCATGTGATATCATACTCTTTGCCAGTAGTCCAGAGGAACTGTAAGAAAGTAATGAAGAACTACAACAGGAAAGCAAACATTTTGGTCTGGAGATGAATAAGAACAAACTTCCTGTTTAACAAATTTTCCATACCAAGGAAAATCACAGTAGATGGACAAAAACTAGAAGAAGCTGACAATTATGTTTACCATGATGGAAATTGTGAGATGAATATAATTGGGATGGCAACTGGCAAGCATTTGGAAAACTCATATGGACTATGAGAAATTTTAAAAATAGTAAAAGGAGGAATTGGACCCTTATGTGTCCACTGAGTCTGAGGAGGAGGAGGAAATGAGCACTACAGAACCAATGCTGTCCAGTCCCCCTAAATCACCCCTAGGGATCTTGGGGTATTTCATTGGAAGGGATGAAGAAAAGGGTAGTAGTGAGAGCAGGACAGGTCAGTTGCCTGTGCCTGGTGCATTTGTGCTGCCCCTGCTGCCACCATTGCTGTGCCTGGTGCCAGATGTGCTGCCCATTTCCACTAGTGCTGTGCCTGCTGCCAGACATGCTGCCCCTGCTGCCACTAATGGTATGCCTGCTGCCAGTGCTGCCCCTATGGCCACCAGTGCTGTGCCTACTGCCAGTGCTGAAACTGCTGCTACCAGTACTGTGCCTGCTGTCAGACATGCTGCCCCTGCTTCCACCAGTGCTGTGCCTGCTGCCAGTGCTGAACCTACTACCACCAATACTGTGCCAGCTGTCAGATGCATTGCCCCTGTTGCCAGTGCCACCACCATTTCTGCACCTGCTGCCAGTGTTTCTTGCAATACTTGGGGGGGAAGGAAATATGGTAACAAGTTTTATAGTAGGGGACACTAAGTCACACCTACCATCCCCAAGCAGCCCCACCAGTGATTGTACTACTTCTACTAAGAAGGTCCTGCAGTTTGTTAGCATTAGGAGTTAAGGAGGAGGTAATCTTCATATTATTAGTGACTGCAAGGAGGAAGGCTCAGAGGCTGAAATTGATGTGGTTGATATTAGTAGTAGTAGTAAAAGTGATGGCTAAATAGCCAGTGGGACTAGGGTTAGGAGAGTGGTAGGGGAAGCAATTGAGAGTGTCCAGACTAGTGGTCAAGAGAGCCCACACCTGATCCCGGGAGTCCCCTTCACCACACAGCATCGTCTGTGTGGATCATGATCCTGAAGAAGGCAGAACTGTCACCACCGCAATAATACCACCACCACTAGGAACACAGATCAGCTACATTTGCCTGCTTTTAGTGCTGCCAGTCTGCCTTCTTCATGTCACCAAGAAATGGCAAGTGTGGCATTAGGGGACCCTCTGTCCAACCAGCAGTGAGCATTTGGAAATTGAAGAATTTGCAACTGCTCTAATTCCTGATGCTGCTGAGTTGCAAGGGCAGCAGGACACTGAGGAGCAGGCTAGTGTGCCACAGACACAGCTGAAATGGGGTCAACAAGTGATCTGGGACTAGGAAAGGTACCACTTGCCAACAGCAATAATATTCCTGGTCCTAGTTGCAGTGCTTGTTCTGCGGCAGTAACAGCAACAGCAGCAACATCATCCTCTGCCCCAGACATTGAAGGAGAATGTGGAGGACAAGAAGAAAGAGGCCATTCTTCTCTACCTTCCCCCTCCCCCTTGAAGTCATGGCTATGGGACAATTTTTTTCTTGGGGCAGGTACAGTGCAGTCATCACCAATGGCAGTATGGCAGTTGTAATCTTGGATGTCTTGCAGGTAACTGTATAAATAGCTTCTATTAAAGGTGTATATAGTTGATTTCTTTTGTATTTATTTTCTCATTCTTTTTATTAGTTCATTCTTTGATTTTTTTTCACTTTGGCGTACAGAGGGGATTGAGGAATTGGATTGGTGGTCACTCTCCTTGACCCTTAGTTCTGTGATATCATGATCTGGGTCTCCTTGTCACGCTCAAGGACCTTGAGGGTTTTTTGTGGGTGGCTGCAGGTACTGGGTAAGTGTCACCCAATTGCAGGAAACTTGCAAGAGAGGGAGTGCTGGGGTGCATTGCTTGGGTGCGAAGCTGGTCGTGCGTTGGCTGACTATTGTCAGACCTTGCTGCGGCTACAGCCAGATAGAGATGCCAACCGCAAGGCTGAATGACAGACTCCAGGAAGCTGGAAGTAAGTCCTGGATGGCCTGACAATAAACAGCACAAACTCTCCTGCAGGGGAGAGTGCTGGCTAGAGAGCGAAGAGTAGAGTGCGTGGATGGAGAGCATAGGCCACTATAGTAGCTGAAACTCTCCACAGGGTAGTAAGAGCAAGAAACAAGAAATACAGGAACTGGCTCTGAAGACAGGTCAGAGGAATTGCTGTGAGACACACTGGAAATCCAAGTACAGGAATCACACGGCAGGAGAATGGTCTAAAGACAGGCAGGGTCATACACGATTAAGCAGGACTAGAATCACTAGGCAAGAGAATGGTCAAAGGTCAGGCAGGGACATACACGATTAAGCAGGACTGGACAAGAGGACTCTGGACTGAGCAAGAGGACTTAAGATTGGGCAAGAAGCTGCTCTCAACAGGAGCTCAGAAAGCAGCATCTACCTGGCTACAGAACATTGTAATAGTGCGCTGCAGCCAGGAACTGGGGGAATGATAAAGGCGTTGCACGTTGCGTCACCCGCACGCAGCGCCTGATATTGTTGATGAAAAGACGAAGCCGGTGGCGCCTCATGCCAGTGCACAGCGTGTCACGGTTTGTTATGACTCTCAGACACAGAGTTAAGATAAAAACACAACTTTATTGAAAAGTTTAAAGGGAACCCTCGTGGGTTAACATACACATGCAACATATATCTTTAATACATAATCATAGTGAGTAGTGGTATACAGAATGTAAGACAGGCTCTACCGGCCTTGCCAATACCGGGTAAGGCAACCTTAGACTAGCACAAGATGGAATAGGTTCTACTGGCTTTACCAATATACCGGGCAAGGCAGCCTGGAAGGCTAGCAACCGAGGAGATGGAGGCTCTACTGGCCTTGCCAATATACTGGGCAAGGCAGCCTTGAGACAGGTACACTGAGGAATGAGCCTCTACCGGCCTTGCCAATATACCGAGCAAGGCAGCCTAGAGACTGGCACAACGAGTAATGAGGCTCTACCGGCCTTGCCAATACCGTGTAAGGCAACCTTAGACTGGCACAAGATGGGATATAGTGTTGAGCGAGCGTGCTCGGCCGATGCTCGGATCGGCTCGAGCATCGCTCTGCTCGGCACATGGCGGTACTCGTCGAGTACCGCCATGTGCTCGCCCGCCATGTTCGGGTGGCGGGGATCTGTGCCGGAAGAGGCACAGATCCGAAGACGCTCCGCTGGACCACCAGGGACTGGAGGTACGGGGGCATTGCGGAGATGAAGGGGGCATAGCGGAGATGAAGGGGGACATTGTGGAAGAGGGGCATAGACTCTATGCCCCTCTTCCACAATGTCCCCCTTCATCTCCGCTATGCCCGTCTTCCACAATGTCCCCCTTCATCTCCGCTATGCCCCTCTTCCACAATGTGCCCCTTCATCTCCGCTATGCCCCTCTTCCACAATGTCCCCCTTCATCTCCTCTATGCCATAGAGGAGATGAAGGGGGACATTGTGGAAGAGGGGCATAGCGGAGATGAAGGGGCACATTGTGGAAGAGGGGCATAGCGGAGATGAAGGGGGGACATTGTGGAAGACGGGCATAGCGGAGATGAAGGGGGCATAGCGGAGATGAAGGGGGACATTGCGGAGATGAAGGGGGCATTTGGAGATGAAGGGGGCATAGCGGAGATGAAGGGGGGCATTGACCAGGCACCCTCCCCTCATCAGAGCAGGGGGTGCCTGGTGTAATGCTCGTGTCGCCCCATTATATGCAATGGGGCTCGGGTGCTCGGCCGAGCACTCGAGCCTCAGGGGGTGCTCGGTCAGAGCACCCGAGCACCCGAGCATCGGGGTGCTCGCTCAACACTAATGGGATAGGTTCTACCAGCCTTACCAATATACCAGGCAAGGCAGCCTGGAGGCAGCAAGTACTGGAACACAGACAGGGATGGCCTCAGCGACTGGCATAAAAGTGTAACTAGCCAGTCGCCCATGATGGACAGACAGAGGCCAGTTGGGGTTGTCAAGATGTAGAGAACACCCAACGGAATAATGGAGCGAACCAGTACCCGCGTACTGGAGTTACACAATCTCTACCGGTGCTGTAAGGAACGTAGCTAGCAGCCAGTTAAAATGAAGCGAACCAGTACCCGCGCACTGGAGTAATATAAACTCTACCGGTGCTGTAAGGAACGCAGCTAGCAGCCGGTTAACATGGAGCGAATCAGTACCCGTGTACTGGAGTAACATAATCTCTACCGGTGCTGTGAGGAACGCAGCAAGCAGCCGGTTAACATGGAGCGAACCAGTACCCGCGTAATGGAGTAACAAACAAAGTGAATGAAAATGTCGCCAGAGGCGGCTGGAGGAAGTAGACACTCTGCAGGCATCCAGGAGCAGGAACACTGCCAGTACAGTACAGGGAGCAGGAGCATGAATGGCAGACAACCGGAGCAGGAACGGCAGCAGGAACAGCAACCCCAACCGGATCAGGAATGGAAGCTGGAACCGAGGAAGCTGTCAGACAGGAACTCAGGCGATCACTGGAGAGCATAGATAGTAGATGGCCCAGGAAGCTCAGGAACACAGTGCAGGTGCAGGCTACATAGAGACACCACGAAAGGGCAACCAAAGGGTGCCCAAGCCCAGTCTAAATAGGCAATACTGGGCGGGTTGATAGCAGACAGCCAATGGAGAGCCATTCAGGTAACTGACAAGAAAGGCAGCAAATCACGGGCACCGTGATACAGCGGCATCGGTTAGGAGGAGGATCAGAGAGGAGACGCCAGGGACTGCAGACGCGATGGAGGCAGGGAGGAAGTGCTCAGAGCACCGAGACAGCGGGTGATAAAAGGCTCCGGAGGAGAGGTCGGGGATGCGGATGACAGTAAGGATATATATATATATATATATATATATATATATATATAGTAGAGTGGAGATTGTAGCCGTATTAGTCCAGTGATGCAGATATAAAATAACAAACAAAATAAGTACCTTGTAATACCTTTTTTATTGGACTAACAGAATTTTGGATTGACAAGCTTTCGGGATAACCTCCCTTTCTCAAGTCTAAAGCATTTCTGACTAAAAGGACACAGAATTCACAGTGATACATAAAATTCAAAGTTTGGCTGTGTGTAGGTTTAAGAAAACATAACAGCAGATAAGGCCAGAGGATCTACACTCTACTTGTAGAAGGTCGTAAATACCTTTTGTAAGGATTGGGGTGGGGGGAGAGGGAAAAAAATGCAGGAGATGATAATGGAGTGGGGAGAATTAAAAAAGTTTGCACATGTTAGGAGTGCTAGAATTGCCATCCAACAATCCAGCATGTGCATGCAGGCCTATATGTGTGTGTATGTGTATATATGTGTATGTGTATATGTGTATATATATATATATGTATATATGTATAATTATGAATATAGGTGTATGTTTGTATGTGTGTGTGTGTGTGTATGTACACATATGGGTGCATGTTGTATATAGGCCTGCATGCGCATTAGTCAGTGCTCTGGAACTCAGGATCAAACCTGTCCCTGTCTTAACTTATGTGGCCATAATATCTTCTTTGCCTCTCTGACAGAAAGAACCCACTGGACAAAGATACAGAAACATCACTGACCTGTCTGGATATGATATCACCACCAGGGGAGAAGATCAGACAAAAAAGTCTGCCATGGGCATGAGTGGTAAAGGAGCAGGTAACATTTGTGGAGTAAAAAGTATAGCAGAAAGTGAGATAGACAACAGTGCTGAGGGGACACATAACAGATGGGGAGCAGAACAAATACTTGTGGTACATTGATAAAAGAGTGGGAAAATGTTATTAATCTTTTGAGTGTCATGGATTCTCAATACATTGCAGAGCTTTCAAAGGGTTAACAGCTCAAACCGTCCTCCACAATGAGTTTGACACCTCAAGAATGTGTCCTTGGTACTGACTGATGGGCTTTGTGTTTGGGGGATGCATTTGTGTGAGATGGAGCAGTGTGGGACATGAGGTATGGGTAGGGGGCCATAGCACTGCTGGGGGGAGGGTGTAGAACACTGATTGGGGAGTTGGATGAGAGAGGGCAGAACATAGAGGGTATCTGGTACTGACGTGATTTGAGCAGAAGAGCTTTGCCACTGCTGCTCGTGGTGTGTTGGAAGGTGAGATAGCTCGGTTGGTTAAAGCACCAGCAGTGGAATCTGTTCAAACCTGAGGGTCACAGGTTCTAGTTGTCAAATTCCAATACCTGCCAAAATTAACTATTGTGTTTTTATGACTGGATCACTGGTCTTCAAGAGAAACTAGTAGTGTGATTCAAAGTCTAAACTTGTTCTTTCATTTCAAAAAAGACCCGAGTGTTCTGACTCTTTATTAATCTGTAGGTATGTTATATTTATATATAGATTATGTAAACATTGTTAGCTTGTGCTTATTGATTTAAATATTTTAGTAAATGCTATGTGAGAATTAAAGCTGTTACAAATAGTGTGCTTGTGACAAGATACCCATTTTCATTAAAATGGTATTTATTTTCTTTTGACTGCTGTTTTGGCTTGGATGGGTTGTACTGAGATGACAGATCTCAAGCCAGAGGTCAATAGGTGACAAATAGCGTAAGCTTCTAATGCCATTCAAGTGATCAGGCTTTTAAATTCTCCCATTCATCTAAGGACATGAAATGTCTGTGTGTTTTTTATTAATGTATTGTGTGTGTGTGTGTGTGTGTGTGTGTGTGTGTGTGTGTGTGTGTGTGTGTGTGTGTGTGTGTGTGTGTGTGTCTAAATCATAAATCCATATTATGTAAATAACTTATGTAACTACCAGTATATATGAAATTGGTGAACATCATTATTAGAAAGTTCTTTCGACAGATCATAACTATATATTTAATCTAGTCTATCTAGTCATAATGCAGCACTATTCAAAATAATGTTGCTGTCAACAATATGCACAGTGCATTGCATATGTAAGGGAGTGAAGAAGAATATTCTGACACAAATGTTGCACTTTCTGATGAATATGTGGCATAGGAATGTTCTAATGAGATATTTGCTTCACTACAGTGCCATTTTGAATAATTCAAGTGGCTAAATGAATAATTCCAATTTTATACAAAACAACTCATATAGTGCAATCATACAAGTCATATATGCCAGAAGAACAAAATAGTCATCCAAATCAGAAAGTAACATGTTCTGAAGAAACTAAATCACATATAGCCTAATATAAAGATTGATTGCACTTTGAAATGATTTATTGTTGCTGGTACCTGCCTCATTTGTACTGTGCAATCTGCTTTATTGGAAATACTCTGTTGTTATTAGGGCTGTCACCTCATCACTTTAATTCTGGCCTTTTATAAAAGATTTAAAGCAGATGATATTTAAAGGGTGATGTGGCTGTTATCCAGACTCTTACTTATTATGTATTATGAATCATATTGGTATTAATGAGATCATTTTTTGCACAGTTCTGCTATCTTATGACTAAATTTGGTGAATATTAGCTAACATCAATACTCTTGGCCATTTCTCATTCCCTGTCTATCATTAGTTAAAATGAGAAAAACAGCTTATTTTTTATGATCAGTTAATTTATTTGCGTCTTTCACCAATTTGGGTGGTTTGTCTTCTTTGTTTTGTTCTGTAAAATGGATTGGTATTTGAATAATTGGTGCTTGATTCCATTAAACAGCCAGTAAGAATTTTGGATGACAATTTAATCATTAATAAAAGTCTGGGCTAGTGTTTCCCAAACTAGTTGCCAAGAATTACCAATCCATTTTCCTGGCTGAATACAGTTTTGGATCAACAAAAAGTCCCCGTTTTGTTCCCATGGGAATTTCAATGGAAAATGTACAATTTGCCTTTTCTTAGCCAACCCCACAGCATTTCTGCCTTTTCGCTAACACTACAGATTTTCCAATCAACACAGTTCAGTTTTCAACCTATGTTTTCTATGGTGGTGAGAATTTCTGTCCTATAATATAAAAACCCAGAACTTCCTGACAGTCACCATATAGTAGATTAGGCAGAAAAGAAAGTGGAAGCTGAAATTAGAGAAAGAATGAGACTGAGATAGTTTTAAAAATAAAATAAAGTTATGTTTTGATGTATGCAGCAGTAGGAGTGGGCGAAAAGTGTGAAAAATTTTCAGCATGACTTTTCATGAAAACTTGCCTATTTTTGGCTTTTTACGCAAAAAGATTTCGCCTTTCCTCCTATGCAAAAAATGTCCTCCTTTTCACCTATTTTAACACATTTTTGCCTATATTTCCTATAGGTACTACATTTCCCATTGTAATATTACGTCTTCTGAGGGCTGTAGTTTAGAAATAAGTGGCTGAAAGTCAAAGTTGTGAGTCCTACAGCAGCATATGCCTTAAAAAATGTGTTAGCATGCAGAATGCATTTGTCCTTTGCCCACAACACTAACTTCCTGCTTAAAGGGATAGTAATACTTCGTTTTAACTTTATTTTATTTTGTAGGCATTAAAAAAACATGAATAATGATATAAGTCTTATCTCTCAAACCTTTATGGTTTATGAGATATTCACAAGCAAAGTTTCCCCCTCCCTCCACCTTTACCTACTGTAAGCCATCTCTTCTCAGATGTGGAATACAGTCCATAGACTGGACAGATAACAGAAGGGGACACTCTTATTCCTTTGAAAACAATGAAATCCCTTCCCCCCTTGACAAGCTTTTCAGGTTTTTCCCTTATCTTAATTGAACATTGTCCCTCTCTGCAGTCTACCTGGGCAGCTCCCTTCTGATCTGGCTGAAAATGTTACATCAGTAAAAGGGGCGGGAGGGGGACACTTTGCTTGTGAATATCTCTTAAACCATAAAGGTTTGAGAGATAAGACTTACATCATTCTTCGTATTTTTTTAATGCCTACAAAATAAAATAAAGTTAAAACGAAGTATTACTATCCCTTTAAGTGACACTGGCACATGAGTATTGCAGTGGTGGTGGTGGTGGGGGACTGGTTGGTATGGTGTGATTTGTGTATGTATATAGTTTTTACTATTCTCATGTTCGCATTAAATTTCTAGCCTACTTCTCAGGTTAGTGACACACATTACTTGTTGCTCATAGCAGTGGTCCCAAGTGGGGTAGATTGTGGAAACTCTTCTTCACATCCCTCCTCCACCTCCTCATCTGTGCTGCTGGTAATATTTTTGTCCTGGCTTTGTCTGTCATGTGTGGTTTCTGCTGCCTGATACTCAGATGGTATGAGATGCTGGTTCATTTTTAAGAATGTTAATCTCCCAACATTGCTGCTTGATAGCCATGTCCTGACAATAAAACCAGCCGCACTGAAAATCTCTCAGTCTCAGAGCTTGCTGGAGGACAACTGAGGGTTTCCACTGCAATACGTGTCAATGCTGGCAACACACACACTGCTTTGTTTGCCAGTATTCCATGGGGTCATTGTTTCTGCCTAAAAAGTAGCTATCCTGCAAGTATGCAGAAACCATCTCACAAGCAGTGGGACCACTTCTAGGAGCTACACGGTGTTCCTGTGTGTCAGTTACCAAACTATACTCAGGGATCAAGTCCCTAAGAGATGTGCTGCCACCACTAATACCACCAGTGTTGGGTTTTTGACACCCTTGCTGAGACCAATGAATTTCCCTGGGTTCTGAACAGTATATTCTGGTTGATGATGTAGCTGCTTCTGTTGGTTGAAATACTTTGCTGCCTTCCTTTTCACTATACTGTCTAGATGTTTGTTGTACGCTCACTTTCTCCCTCTCATCCTCCACAATGCAGCCCTCTACTCAACCAATAAGCATGTCTTGATATTCCTTGACAGAATCTGATTCCTCAGAGAGTTGCTGCTGATCGCCATGACTCCTTGTTGTGACAAACTGCTGATGGCCCTTTGGCAGAAATTCTGAAATTTTGTGTTTGAAGCGGGGATCCAGCAAAGTGTCAAGAATGTATTCCTCATTGCTTTTAATGGACACTATGTGAGGATCTTGTTCCAAGCATGCTAACACGTCCTTTACCAGTTAGTGCATGTCTGTATTGTCATTCTGGTAAGAATCCTCAGCCATGCTCCTCATTATTTTTCTGCATTACAAAAAATAACTGGTAGAATTTCATTAATTCCTGCCCCAATGTGACTGCCCACCATGGTTGCCTCCTTAAAGGGTTTCAGCAGCTCACATACATTGCACATTAGTTGCCATTGGCCAGGTGACAAAGAGGCTCCACACACCCCTTTCTCCTTGTGCTTTTGCTGGACATTACTCAACTACACTTTGTTTTTTTACTCTACTGTACACAACACAACTGATGGAGCTGTATGATGCCTTGCCTAAGCCCAGTCAGCTGTCTGTCACTGTCACCTAATATATTTATTTACTTAATCTTTTTTTTATATATTTTTGTAAGTTGTTTACCCTGTTGTCTTATCACAGTCTGTCCAAAAAAAGATTGTAAGTGAAAAACAAAATCAACAGCTTCTTTTCCCAGACTTCCCCACCCAGCACAGAGACAATAACAGCAAGATCAGCAAGCAAATAGGTCCCTAGCTGCCTGTGTCTTGCCAGTCAGTCACATGGAATTTTGGAATATTTGGGGTCAACCTCCTTCCTCCCTTCTTCTCCCCAGAGTGCCCCACTGACTCTCCTAATAAACAGAAAAAATATCCTACCTAAAAGATTCCCTAAACTAACCTTCAATTCCCCTATCTTCTCTAGTTCAAACAAGGTGTTGTTCTCTCCTCTTACAAACACAGAATGTATGCTGTGAGAGCCTGACAGCCTTTTATATGACTGTAGAAAACTTTTGTGTGGTGGAGAAATATTTTTCTTCCCATTAATTTCAATGAGCAAAAAAGGCAGAGAAAAAGAGGAAAAACCGCACTTTTCGCGGGAAATTATTCACCAAGCAGAAAATGTCATTATTCGCCCATCCCTATGCAGCAATGCAATCTGAGCAAGAAAAGCTGTAAGGGTGCTATGGATGCTGAATCTGACTTAGTGAATGCAGTAGCAACAGTAATGAAGGACGGAACTTACTTCCTCCAGCAGATGTCAGCCCCAGGTCCTAAAACCCTTTCCAGTGATCTGGGAAATTTATTAAGAAAGGTTTTACTAGTTATTGTGGCTTTGTCTGTGTGCAGAACTAGGAGCAAAATGCAGCTTTCTGTGCCACCTGCTGCAGTCAGTGTGCCAGCTGTAATGACAAATGTGACAGAAGGGACCCTTTTATCACATTTGTCATCATCAAATAGCAGCAAAAGACTGGTGGTTGTGATGACTCAGGGCGGTGGATCTGGTAGTGTAGAAGCCTTTTTGGCTGAAAGCATTTAGCAAGAGATGTAGTTTGGAATGGGCATCACCACCACCAACAGTAATAAGATTATGGCATTTTCTGCCAGTGTACTTTCTAATGTTGTTACTGTCTACAGTGACTATGGGTTTGGGTATTAGCAGTGATATGGGACAGATAGTTGTAAGCGTGGTTCCACATCCTCCTCCTACCCCTACTGTTGCTACTGAGGCAGTAGCTGCACCTGCACCAGTCATTTCAAGTGCATATGGAGAATAGGAATATTCTTCTCCACACCCCTGCACCAAAATAAGGGTCTGTGTTTATTTTTTTCCTTTGGAGTAGGCACAGTGGGATTATCAGCAACTGCACTGTGCACTAGTGGTGGGCAAAACGTGGGAAATTTCATGAAAACCACATTGTTATCTGCTTTTTCGTGAGAAAATCAGCTTTAAAACTAGTGGTTTAGATTTTCGCATCTTTCGCCCATTGGCCAAAATCTTTTGCCATTTTTTCAATGGCTAGAAATTTTCCACCAACTGATTTACGTTGTTTTTGCACTTCCTCTATAAAAGTATGACGTTATCGCTGAAGGCTGACACAATAGAAGCAGATACAGAGCGAGATAGATGTGCTGTGCTGTTCTCTTGTGATATTTAGCAAAAATTGAGGCAGGAATGGCTCATAGTGACTCCTATCACTATGAGCAGCAAAAAGAGGAACTGGAAGAACCTTTATTATGTGTCTACTGAGCCTGAGGAGCAAGAGGAGGAGGAAGTGAGCAGTACTGGAATAATGCTGTCCAGTCCCCCTAAATCACCCCAAGGGATCTTGGGGAATTTAATGAGATGGGAGGGAGAAAAGGGAATGGGAAGGAAGGGAGAAAAGGGAATGGGAAGGGAGGGAGAAAAGGGTAGTACTAGTGAGAGCAGGACAGGTCAGCTGCCTGCCCCTGCTGCCAGTGCCACCATTACTGTTCCTGCAGCCACTAGTGTTGTACCTGCTGCCAGACGTGCTGCCCCTGCTGCCAGTGCCACCATTTCTGATCCTGCAGCCACTAGCGTTGTAACTGTTGCCAAACGTGCTGCCCCTGCTGCCAGTGCCACCATTTCTGTAACTGCAGCCACTAGTGTTGTACCTGTTGCTAGTACTGAACCTGCTGCCAGTGCTGAACCTGCTGCCACCAATACTTTGCCTGCTGCTAGTGTTTCTTGTAGTACTTAGGGGGGGAAGGAGAAAACGATGCCAAGTGTGACAGCAGGTGACCCTCTGTCACATTGCTCGTCACCTCCTCCAAGCAGCAGTGAGATGTCTGGAATACAGCAGCAGCAACAACAGCATATAGAGACTAGTGGTGGTGGTGATGATGCTAGAGAAGCTGGCGTGAAAGAGACATTGATGGTCTTTTTAGCAGAAACTGAGAAAGAATGGGAGACAGGGATGAGGATAGGCATCACCACCTCCACCACTTGTAATGACGTTTTGGAATTAAAGGAATTTGCAACTGCTCTAATTTCTTATGATGCTGAGATGCAAGGGCAAAAGGATGATGAGGAGCAGGCTAGTGTGCCACAGACCACCATGGACACAGTGGGAATGGGGTCCACAAGTGATGCGGGACTAGGACAGGTTCTACTTGCCAGCAGTAGCAATACTCCTGATCTTAGTTGCAGCGCTGAATCTGAGGCAGTAGCAGCAACAGTAGCAACACTATACGTTGCCACAGACAATGAAGGGCAATGTGGAGGATAAGAAGAAAGAGGCCATTCTTTTCCAGCTGTTCCCTTTCCCCCGAAGTTATCATGGGTGTGGGACTATTTTTCTCTTGGGGCAGGCACAGTGCGGTCATCAGCAACGGCACTGTGCACAATTTGTGACAAGTCAGTGAGAAGAGGAAAGAAGGGAACACACTTTGGCACAAGTACCCTGATATCACACATATATATACAATACAATACTGACACAGGTCAGGTTACAGTTATTAGTACCCACACAGGTCCAATATATAATATATACAATACTATACTGACACAGGTCAGGTGAATCCAAACGAAGTACGGATAGTGTGATTACTATTAGGCCAGGAGGACAGGCAGGCCCTAATAGTACAATGGCCCTTAGTACCTTCTCTACGCAGAGAGTGACACAATGGCGACTAAGGCAGTGACAGCAACGATGGACCTGGACAAACAGTAGACTACCAGAGCTGCCAAAGGAGGACTGCCACAGAGGCACGGAGTAATTCCAATCAGCGACTGCAATGACTGTACACGATGTTCCGGGCACCAACACACAAGGGGTTA
Source organism: Rhinophrynus dorsalis (assembly GCA_037306005.1). Taxonomy (NCBI): domain Eukaryota; kingdom Metazoa; phylum Chordata; class Amphibia; order Anura; family Rhinophrynidae; genus Rhinophrynus; species Rhinophrynus dorsalis. The sequence continues at coordinate 581,459,927 of CM074718.1, forward strand.
ACGAACGCTCAGACCTAGAATCAATTACCAGTATGGAGAAAGCTTGAGGCGCCCAGGAAAGACCAACCTCAGCTAGAGCAGTATAGGTCAAGAGTACCATGGTGCTACTGAGAGACACTACAACACCGGTTGTCGTATCACGAGGCACAATACTGATCAGGTCACAGTAACTGGCTGCCGGAGCAGCAACGGAGGCAACAGAGGATCTGTCCATGGACAGAAAGAAACAGAGTATGGCCCTCAACCGGATACCGAATGGGGTAGTAATCAGGAACGGGTTGGTACACAGAGCAGGAACGTCAGCCAGGCTAGGTCAGTACACAGAGAAGGAACGTCAGCCAATCCGGGTTGGTACACAGAGAAGGAAAGACAGCCAAGCTGGTTCAGTACACAGAGCAGGAAGATCAGCCAATCCGGGTCGGTACACAGAGCAGGAACGATACAGGCATAGTGTAACAGTTTTGTAGGACACTCAGACCAGCAGGTTAGAATAAAACACAGTTTTATTAATAAAACAAGAAAGAACGCCCTCTACAGGCAATACAGAATAATAGAAAGAACAGTGGCTAACAGATGCCTTCTCAGGCCCAGTATACAGATGCAATAAATATACATATACTGTCACAGGACAGGCATAGAAACATAAGGGTACTCAATGGTTAAAGTGATTGTAAATCAATCAGTCTCTGTTGTGGTGTTAGACACGCCCAAGGTGGTAATGGAGCAGCTAGTGGTGCTAGATGAAACAACACCGTCAGTCTATAGAAAAGAGATCGCTGCTTAGGCAGAACAGGAACTGAGGCCAAATACTCTGCAGAGATGAGCTAGAGCCACAAGCCCCCACAGGCATTGCAACAGAGATAACCACACTGCAAGAGCTAGAGCCAATAGCCCCCACGGGCGTTTAACGGAGACTAAACACTGTAAGAGCTAGAGCCAACAGCGCCTCCTGCGGGCGTGGTAACGGCGACCGACTACACTGCAAGATAGACAGAATGAGCCACCACCTTATACAAAGGCTCTGCAAGGTAACCGGCTCAGCAAGTGTAGCGGAAGATCAGGGCAACGGCTCTGCAAGTGTTAATGGAGGCTCAGTGAATGGAGACAGCAGCTCTGCAAGTGTACTGGAGGCTCAGTGAATGGAGACAACCGCTCTGCAAGTGTTAACGGAGGCTCAGGGAATGGAGACACAGCTCTGCAAGTGTAAACAGAGGCTCAGGGAACGGAGATAACAGCTCTGCAAGTGTTAACGGAGGCTCAGCGAACAGAGGCACATCTCTGCAAGTGTTAACGGAGGCTATGACACGATCAGCCCTGCCACAAGCACAGGTCAAAATGTCGCCCGGGCGACACCAAGCAGCAGCGGCAGGAACAGAGGCAGGGTCAGCAGCGAGCCGGTTCAGGTCACGGAGCAGGAAGTCAGCCAGGCCGGGTCAGATCATGGAGCAGGATTCTCAGACAAGCCAGATCAGGTCACAAGCAGGAACGTCAGCCAGGCCGGGTCAGATCACGGAGCAGGAACCAAGGAGCATCGTCAAACAGGCCAAATCGGTTCACAGGAAGCAGGAACACTGGAACACAGCAACAGCAACACTAGCTCAGGAACACCATGAAAGGGCACCTGACAGGTGCCAAAGGCCAGGTATAAAAAGACCACAATGGGCGGGCCAAACAAGCTCAGCCAATGGGAGCGCCCACAACCAAGAGTGACAGATAAGGATCATGGGCAACGTTATACAGAGTAATCGGGCCGTCCGGGTCATACACAGGAAACACACAAACTCTGGAGCAATCGCTAGTAACGGAAACACCACGAAAGGGCACTGCTAAAGTGACAGGGCTCAGTATATAAATGTTATCACTGGGTGGAGCAACACCACGTTAGCCAATAAGAATGAATCAGGAAGAAGCACAGTCATAATGTCACCAGCAATAACACGGGCACCATGATAGAGGGTTCATAATTACTATTAAACTGTCAGCAAGTTGTCATGTGTCCTTAGCGGGTCTGGAAAAGGGGTACAGTGACAGCGGTAGTACTTGGTTTTGGGAGTCATGGTGTTTGGATACAGTTGTGCCCCCAGATATTATTTACCACACACAAACTGCACATATTGCAGTTGCTGATGAGAGCCACAGTTCCTGCTCTCAAGGGAAAACAATATATTCTAATAACAACACACCCATGATTTTGGAGGAGGGGCAGGTGGAGAAGATTTAATGGCCAACTTTTCTCCACATAGACTGGGGCCTACTTATACTGCTGATATTGCCTCAGGCACATCACTGGAGCCAGTCGTGGCAAGTGGAAGCCTCATCATCCATCTTCCATGTTATTGCTATTGTTGATCCCATTCCCTGTCACCTGCCTAATCATCCTGTTTCTTAAACAACTCAGCAGCAGCAGTATGAACAACAGTTGCAACTCAGGACTCAGGAGGACATTTGATAGTGGCCACTGGCCAACATGACCTGCTGGCATTAGGCCAGTGGGGCATTTTTATTTTTTTCTCAGGGCTTATGTTTTGAAAAAAAAAAAAAAAATAAAAAAAGTCAAAAAAAAAAAAAAAAAACAGTCCTACAAAAAAATAAACAACTTTTGGGGGGTTTGTTTCTAACAAGCCTAAGTCCTACAAATCAATGTTTCCTTAGGGCTTGTGCCAAACTAACTTAAGTCCTACAAACCAATGTTTCTTCAGGGCTTGGGCCTCTAATAAGTCTAAGTCCTACAAAGGCCTCTAACAACAAATCAAACATATCATCCTCTACAAAATACTCTATCAAATCAAGTATCAGTCCACCCCATTGGCAGCTTATGTCAGGGGTTCCTGTCTCTGTCACTTTAAATACAAATGTCTTATTTTTTTTTTTATTAACTGTCCCCTCAATAGCTGTCAAGAAACCCCCCCAAAACAAATTCCCTGTTCAAATGATTCATTCATTCACCAACACAGGCACCCTCCTCAGACCCCTTTATACCATATCTTATGGTTTCTATTTATTTAGGATTTCTTTTTTATTAAGTACCCCCCAATCCCAGTAAACAACTCCCCAAAAATCATCCCCTGTTCAACTGATTCTTTCCCCACACCCCACCAACACAGGCACCCTCATGCCCCTTTTATACTGTGCCTTTTGGAAATAAAATATTATTTGTAATGTGTTGTGTGTATCTTTTCGCCAAGCAGAAAGTGCTATTTTTCGCCAATTTCAGTTTGAGGCAGAAAGTTTCGCCCATCCCTACTGTGCACATTGTTTTGCAAAGTAGGAAATATGGGAAAGGTGAGGGCACACCATGTCATATCTGCCATAATTAAGCACATGCAATTTAACTACCTTGGTGTGTGTAGAAAGCATGTGTAACTGTCCCCCAAGAAAAGAAAACCAAGTGCTGCTCTCAGTGCTCCAATGGGTGAAAATAATGTGGGCAAAAATCTCACAGAAAGGCAAGTGAAACCCCCTCACTAGTCTGGAACATCAACAATGCCAATATCATCTGTGTCATCAGTTTCTTGTGATAGGGTTTGGGTCCAGGATAACATTCCTGTTGTTCCCCCAGTACCCTCAGGGTCCTCCATGGCAATAGAGATGGTAGACATTTTTAGACTCAAAAACAAAACAAGTAAAAAATGGTGCTTCCTGCCAAGCCCGAAATTTGTCTCAAAAAGTACAGATTTTCCGCTTTCTCTTGCCTAACTGATTGCACTGAAATCAATGGTAAAACTGCCCCCACCCCCAGCTACACACACATGTGGCAAGTTTCACTTCTTTTCCGACAGGTATAATGTCAAAGGGCTGTCAGGTTCACACTCCATATAATTTTGTGTTTTTGAGAGGTTGAAAAGGCAGCACAAATTTTGAGCTAGGTAGGCTAGGCAAATAAAATTAATTTGGAATGTCATTTAGGGAGTCTTTAGTCAATTTGATCTCTGTGCTAGGTGAGTCTGGGGAAGTCTGGGGAAGTCTGGTGGAGTATGAAGGGAGAAAGGATATTTACCCCAAACACTCCCAAACCTTGTGTGACTGAGACAGGAAGTTAATCCAAGTTCCTTCTTGAGCTGGATGTTTTCTATGGTGGGGAGCCTAGGGGGGGTGTAATGGAAGGAAGGATATTTACCCAAAATATCCCAATATCTTGTGTGACTGAGAAAAGACAAGCAACTTTGATCCAAGTTCCTTTCTGCTGGATGTTATCAGTGTTAGGGGAGTTTGAGATTTTTGAAAGGAGTAAATTATATTTAACCCCAAATTCCCCAAAATTTTGTGCAACTGAGAAGACACAGGAAGCTGTGATCCAAGTTTATTCCTGAGCTGGCTGAGCTTCTGTCAATGACTGACTGACACTCAATAGACAAACAAGTTCAACTGTGTCATCATCCTCCTAAGGCATTTGACTCCTTGAAAAAGCAAGCAATAATTGATGCAATAATCAACCAAGGAATAGATAGAACTTACATCAATATCCTCCAATCAATATATGAAGATGCAACTGCATAAATACAGGTTATCAATGATAAAGCTAATCTCAACATAGGCACAGTGCTCCTTAAAACTGGTTCTGCTAACCTTATAGCCCTGTCATCATACTCACTCTCAACTTCATCTGTATCTGAACAAGAGAAGGATGCTGGAGGGATATATTCTACATCTGCATCATCATCATCGGTCATCATTAGGTCATCCTCAGCAGCATCGGCATTACCTGTCAGTTCTTGCCCACTACTACCCTTATGTTTCTCTAAGCTTTTAGAGGTCTCAAACTATTTATTTTTACTTTTACTGTAACAAAATGTCCTACTACTTTGAGGACAGGTTTTTGGTGCTTGGTTGCCTCACTGTCTGATGCAGCAGGTGGTTCAGCTGTTACACCTTTCTCTATTATGCTATTTCCAGCATCATCAACACTTGAATGCGACTTGTTGTCGTCTTCAGTGTTCTTCTTATATGGTTATTTATTTCTACTGGCACTGATGGTGCTGGAACTAGTTTTGCTGGGACCTTGACAAACTGCATCCTCCCTTGGAATAGAGGGATCATCATAACTGATTGCACACGCTTCAGAAACCATTGCTGCATTCAGTTTTTGAACTACTACTTTACTCTCATGCCCCTGGACTGCTCCGCCCCCCCTTTCCCCTAGTTTGTTTGCTGGTCATTACACAACTACACTGTATTTTTTCACTCTACAGTACACAACACAACTAATGGAGCTGTATGCTGCCTTGCCTAAGCCCAGTCAGTTGTCTCTCACTATCACCTAAGATATTTAGTTTGTTATTCTTTTTTTATTTATTTATTTTTTAATTATTTTTTTCAATTATTTTCTTTTAAGTTGTCCACCCTGTTGTCTTATCACAGTCTGTCCAAAAAAAAAATTATAACTGAAAAACAAAATCAACAACTTCTTTCCCCAGACTTCCCCACCCAGCACAGAGACAATAACAGCAAAATTAGCAAGCAAATAGGTCCCCAGCTGCCTTGCTGGTCAGTCACACTGAATTTTTTGGGTATTTGGGGTCAACCTGCTTCCTCCCTTCTTCTCCCCAGAGTCCCCCCCAGACTCCCCCCAGACTCCCCTAATAGAGAGAATAAATGTCCGACCTAAAAGATTCTCTAAACTAAACTTCAATTCCCCTATCTTCTCTAGCTCAAACAATGTGCTGCTCTCTCCCTTTTATATAGCTGCAGATAACTTTTGTGTGATAGAGAAAAACATTTTTCCCATTGATTTCAATGTACAATGAGCAAGCCGAAAAAAATGGGATTTCGGTTTGAGGCAAAAATGTTTGTCCATCCCTACTTTTCACCTCAAAAGAGAAGCAGGAGAAAAGTGGCAATTCTCACATAGCAGGGAATTTCCTAAGAAAAGTTTTTTTTCTGCTTTTTTCCGCCTAACTCATTGCCTGAAATCAATGGGAAGACTGAATTTTTACCCACCTCATGGCAAATTTCCCTTCTTTACTCACAGGTATAGTATTGTATGGGACTCTGGGTCCCACAGCATGACATTCTGAGTTTGTGAGAGGAAGAGACAGCAACACATTTGTCAGCTAGTGAAGACAGGCTAATAAAAATGAGTTGAAGCTTAATTTAGGATATCTTGTATGCAGGAAATGTGTTATCTTTATTAGGGAAGTCTTGGGACACTCTTGGGGACAAGAAGGGAGAAAGGAGGTTGACCCTAAATTCCCCAACATCTTGTGTGACTGAATGGGAAGACACAGGCAATCGTGATCCAAGTTCCTTTCTGATCTGGCTTTTATCTCTGTGTTAGGGTAGTCTGTGAGAATGGGATGGGAGCAAAGGAGATATACTTCAAATTCCCCAAAATTATTTGTGACTGACTGGGAAGACACAGCCAGCTGTGACCCAAGTTCCTTCCTAATATGGTTATTGTCTCTGTGTCAGGGACAGGGAAAATTGGTGTGTGAGAAGGGATCAAATTAGAATCACCACAAATACCCCAAAATTCTGTGTGACTGACTGGGAAGACACAGACAGCCGTGATTCAAATATCATCCTGATATGGATTTTATGTATGTATTGGCAGAATCTGAGGAAAGATGCAGTTAAACAGGAAACACATTGTTTTTTGTTTTTTTTACTGGGATAGGAGGGATAGTTATTTAAAAAATAAAGAATAAATAAAATAAAAAAAATAAAAGTAAAAAATTGATACATGAAGGAGGCAGGGACCCTGAAGTAAGCTGTGACTGGGGCAGACTGATACTTGATGACATAGAGTATTTTGTAGAGGGCAAATGAAAGACATCATACACAATCAATTCTGTTGTGTATCTTACATTAAAAACACACACAGAGCAGTTGAGCAATGAAAAGCAAAAGCACAAGGGGTAGGGAGAGGGTGAAAAGATTTGGAGCAGTGCAGGGATTTGTGAGTAAAGTGGTGGCCAAGAAAACTGACTGCAGCCATGGGTTCTGCAGCTTGTGCAATAAATTATGTGATCCCTCTCCTCCTCCTGGATGCAGTTTGTCAGTTCCATTAAATTTTTCATAACCACCAACAGCAGTATTAATATTCAAACATCTAAAAAAACACTGAAGATGACAAATCACATTCTAGTGTTGTTGATGGCATAGTAAAAGAAGGTGTAGCAACTCAACCAGCTGCTGCACCTACAGCTGAATGTCCTGAATGTGTTACTGAATGTTGTAAGAATAAAAGTAAAAAAGAAATTGTATGAGACCTCTAAAAGCAATAAGGAATATAATAAGTGGTGGATGATGAAAAATGTGACAGACGGCCCCTTACTGTCACACTTGCTATCTCTTCAAGTGAAGAAGGCACACTGGCAACACTAGCAACAGGCACAGGCAGATGATGTGTACCGATACTAATACTGCAAGCCAGTTCTGCCTTTTTCAGAATAATGTCCCAGAGGGAGAATGGGAATAGCAGGGTCGGGGGGGAGGGTGTTGTGCTCTCCCTTGTTAATCATTTCTTCCTCCTCTGATTCACTAGACATCTACCAGCATGGTTAGTAGGGATGGATGAAAGTTTTTGGCTCAAACCAAAAAAAAAAAAACATGCCATCTATTCTTGGATACAGATCTCCATGGACTTTGTGGTGGCTATATCTACCCCCTCTGGTAATACAGTCATTTGAGTCGTTGTAGACTGGTTTTCGAAACAAGGGCATTTTGTACCACTACCTAAGCTACCTACCTTCTCTGAGTTGCATAAACTACAGCAGACTGTCATCAGTCTTTTGCACCCAGGTTTGATCCAGGAGACATGGTATGGCTCTCTGTCAAAAATGTAAAACTACGACATCCCTGTGATAAACTGGGTCCCTAGTACTTAGGGCTGTTTAAGATCGAAACCAATCTCTCCAGTCTTTTACCACTTGACCCTTCCAGAGAAACTTAAGACTCATCCGGGTTCTTTCACATGTCTCTGCTCAAACCCCCTGAAGAGTTTGTCTCAGATGTGGTGACTGACTCCAATCTCTCTCGTAGTATCTTGTTAACTGGAAGGGATATGGGCCATAGGAGCATTCATGGGTGGCAGCTTCAGACGTCCATTCTCCATCTTTGATTCACCAGTACCACCAGTCTTTTCCGTCCAAGCCTTCTATTACCTCTTGGAAGTAGTCCCTTGGGGGGGTAGTGTCATGTCCTTCCCAATCCTTCAGGGTTTTTCTGGCATTTCTTGCCAGATATTTTGTTTTGCCTTTTTACGCTTTTCCCTGCCATGTTGTATAATGCTCTTTGTGAGCCTTGTGTTGGCACGCGCTCAAAACTTTCCTGTCTTGAACAAGTTTCATAGTGTTGCTGCATTTCTTGTGATTCCAGTTTGACCTGACTTTCCCTTGACTTTGTTCTCATCTTCTGATTTGGCTTTTGTATCTTGTACTGGTTTCACCTTGGCTTGTTTCTTTGACTCCTTTTCTGCCTGCTGATTGTGGACTGGTTTGCTAGACTGGTTCTGAACTTGGCTTGCCTGATTATTCTCCTGTCTAATCCATGGAACCATCTCTGCCCATTTGATACCAATTCGGCTTCTTAACTATTCTTCCTTCGACTGTGGAGGTTCTCCTGTGCACACCTTCTCGAGTTTGATGCTGTCGACCACCTTGTTGAGTTCGATACTGTTGACCATCTTTTGTTGATTTTGACTTCACTGACCTCCCATCGGGTTCAACCCTTGTGACCCCTTGAGTTTATGACTGGCTGTTCCTGACAGAGATAACTAAACTGCCGGTAGGTTCCACATACTGATTCCTGTCTCAGCGAGTAGATGTCTGTATCTAGGATTGTCAGCGTGTCATCTAATGTCATGACAAGCACCTCTAACATGGCCTAAGATTCAGCAAGACTTCACTAGAGCAGTCCCCCGCTAGCCAGCCAAGCTCCCCAGCAAGCAGACTCTAGCATTTAAAGTCCTTCTCATATTTCACGATGATTGCCTTGCACACACTGTTCTCAAGGGAAAAAAACTGAATCCATGATTTTAGAGGAGATGCAGGAAGAGAAGCATAATTGGCCATCTTCTTCTCATTAGCTGCACCTGAAATGGTGGGGGAGCTTATTATGCAGTACTACAGCTAATAGTACGTGGAACCACCATCTTACCGCCACCTGTCTCCTATCACTGCTAAGGCATTTGCTACCATCAGTGGCATTTACTACCACCAAGACCTGCCAGCAGTAGGGCACATACAGTTTTTTCAGGGATATATTTTTGCAAGCCCGAGGCCTGCAATAAAATTGTTTGTGGACTAGCCATGTTTGAAGCAGCAGATTATGCAATCATTTTTTAAGCCTAAATAACATAAAAATAAGGTTACACTGGATGTGAAAGATGTGTGTGGTGTTGGTGGTGGAGTGATTAATGTATATGTATCTCATCATGATTAGTAGGAATTAATGCTAGACAAAATACTTGCATTATAATGTTTGAAGCTAATTTAACCGTGCATTATTATGACATTATTGCCAAACATTAAATGGTCTTAGCACTAGTACTAATTGTGCATCAGAGCTGTCCACACACACTGTTTTGTTTGCTAGTAGTCAATGGGGTCATCATTTCAGCCTAGAAAGTAGCTATCCTACAAATATGCTCACATGTAGTGGGACTATGGAACTACATGGTGTTCGTGTGTATCATTGCCAACCCATACTCAATTAGCAAGTCCCAAAGCGATATGTTAGACTGTAACCCTAGGGACACATGCATTACTTTCTGTGGTGAAGATGACATGTTCTGAAATATTTTCTAATGTTCTTGTTTATGTTGTTGTTGCTGCTGATGGTATAAACCCTTTGCTTGCTTCTTTTTCACTATGCTTTCTGCTAGTTTTTTGGCTCTACTTTCTCCCTCTCAACCTACACAATACAACTATCCACTGTATGTATAAGAATATCTTTACATTATTTCACAGAATCCAGTTCCTCAGGGAGACATGCTGCTAATCATACCTTAGCACAAATACAGAAAAGTTATTTTTAAATCTGTGGTCTAGTAAAGTAGCAAAGATATATTACTGACTGCTTTTAATGAATACAATGCTCAAAGCATGCAAACAAATTCTTCACTAGCTGGTTCATGTGTGTGTTGTCTTTATTGTAAGATTCATCAGCCATGTGCCTCAGTTTTTTCGGCAATAAATACATCAGTGCCATGGAAGAATCTTGCTAATTACTTCCCCCAACACAACTAACCAGCAAAGTGGTCTCCTCTAAACATTTCAGCAGCTGACATAAGTCATACATTAGTTGCAATTTACCAGACAGCAAAGAAGCTCCCTCCAAAGCCTTTTTTATGTTTTTTTTTCCATATCTCCATCGCTGTGTGCAGCTGTGGTGGTGGCGGATAAAGTGAGTTTCTGCACCCATCGTACTCGTACTTTACGAGTCAATGCCCATTCAGTTGTGAGGGAATTTGAACTGAGTCTGCCTTTATATATAGCAAATCTGTGTTCAAATTCCCTCACAACCATTGGTTGGGATGTGTGCTTACGCACCTCCCAGCCAATCCGCTTCAAGCACCTCTGCTTGAAGCCGATTGGCTGGGAGGTGCTTAAACACACCTCCCAGGCAATGGCTATCAGGGAATTCGATCAGAGATTGCCCATATTTAAATGCAGTCTCTGTTCAAATTCCATCACAATGGAACGGTCATCGGCCCATAAGGTCCCTGGGGTGGGGTGGTGGTGGTGTAGCAACTCACTTTCTCTGCCTCACCACGGAGACCGCACACAGCAGTGGGGAAATGGGGAAAAAAATGTTTTTATGCAAATTGTTTTTGCCATTTTATTATTAATGGAGCAATTGTATCTCGACTTGGGCCATGTTATAAACCAAATAACCCGCACATCTAAGCATTGTTTAACCTTTTGAGTCACAGAGAGCAATGCATTACATACCCCTCTTGCAATAAAAGGGTTAAACCATGCATGGATGTATGGGTTATTTTCATGGAACTTTTATTTATGGATTTTTTTTTTTTTTTTACAGCTACAAGAAAAGTAGACAAAAGACAGAGAAAGAAGAGAGAACAAAGAAGGAAGAAAGAAGATGGACAGTAGCTGACTAGGGTGTTGAAGACCCCGCTGAACATTAGGATTAATGGTGAGTATTACTTTGCAGGAGCTGTTGCTTTGTACCTTAGTCGGGTTAACCCTATGAGTGTCAGTGGGGTAAGCATCCCTACTGTCACATGTCGATCGTTACCTTATCTGCTTAACTCTTACCTTTTATCCACTGTCTTTCTTCTTTTATCTTCCTTATTTCTCGTATCTTCTTTCTTCAGTCTTCTGTCTTCTTTTCTTGTAGCTGTAAAAAAAAAGCAAGATTCTTAAGTAAATGTTCCATGAAAATAACCCACAAATCTATGCATAGTTTATTGCCCTTGAGTGCCAAAGGGGTACACCACGCATAACAGAGCAATGCGTTGCGTTCTTCTCTGGGACTCAAAGGGTTTATGGTAAGTGTTACTTTGCAGGGGCTGCTGCTTTGTAATTTAGTCAGGTTAACCCTATGAGTGACAGTGGGGTAAGCATACCCCACCTGCACTCATAGGGTTAATTATACTAACATTGGACACAGTTTTGGAGTACTTTGGATGTACTTGATATGGGGCTTAGGACCCCATATCAATACATCCACTGTCGACTTTTTCTTTTTTTTTACTTTAAATTGATGCATGGCTGTTTTGAGAACCGATAAGGACTCTACGACCAAACAAACTTGGTCTTAAATTTCCAGCTATAAAGTGAGTCCCTTATCGGGCTAACACATGCAACTGAATTGCATCTTGTGTTATTTTTCAATGGGCTAAAACACACCTAACTTTATTGCTCGGCAGTTTTTTTTTATGGCATTTTTTCATAGCACAGGTAATTGAATTAATTGAATAGCTTACCGTGCTTGAAAAAATGACAGATTTTTTTTTTTTTTTTTTTGCCTAACAGACACAATTGAATCAAGCCCTAGGTCTCGTACGACAAACTCAGTCATAATCATCTGCAGCAGTAGCCATATGTGTTATTTCAAATGAAGGAAATCTTGGCATGCTCTCTGACACATCCACATCACTTCGATTATGTGTCCTGAGCCCAAGGAATTTTTAGCAGTGCTGACACTACTGTTAGATGTGGCACCTCTGGATGTGGATGAGGATGTGTTTCCGGTGGGATCTCAATGAGGAGGTGCTTGGGTATAATCAAGCTTCCCCTGCTCACATGCTTGTTGGACAACAGATAGCAACATGTTTAGCTTTTGCATTGTGAGTGAAGAAGTCCATACTGCAGAATTCATAGACTGAGATGCCCCTGAGTAGGGGTTGAACAAATGGCCCCTGCAAAAAGAAGCAGAGAATACCACTTGGTTTTCCGTTTTTTTCACAGGAAAATCCGCTTTTAATACAGTGATTAAAAAAAAATCGTCACCATTTTTTCAATGGCTAGAAAGAGGCGAGGCAGAGATCAAAGAGAAGGAAGAATAGAGAAACCCCGGCATAGATTGGAAGTTCCATGATGAGTGAAACAACTAGCTCATCATCACCTTCTTCCTCCAGGGTAACTGCATCTTCTGACAATCAACCTCTTTCATTGTTACATCCCCCGCCAAATGATAGCCACTCTGTTGATATTAGGATGTGGCAGTTTGTCTCCACCCATTACACACTGTGTGGTGCACTGACCAAACATCCCAGTGTATTGGAGGAGAATCGCAAGCAGAGCATCAGGTGGCATATGGGGAGATTCCATACCTCATCATATGCTAAGATGCTGTTGGGGGGGTTCATCATTACTATTAAACTGTCAGCAAGTTGCTGATGAGAGACACATTTCCTGCTCTCAAGGGAAAACTTTATATTCTAATAACAACACTCCCATGATTTTGGAGGAGGGGCAGTTGGATAAGAATTATTGGCCAAATTCCTCTTTTGTCCACATATACTGGGGGCTACTTATTGTGCTGCTACTACCTCAGAAGCATCACTGGAGCTAGTCATGGCAAGTAGAACCTTCATCATCCATCACCCATGTTACTGCTATTGTTGATCCCATTCCCTTTCAGCTGCCTAATCATCCTATTGCTTAAACAAGTCAGCAGCAGCAAGAAAAGCAGTTGCAAAATCAGCAATTATGGACTCAGGAGGGCATTTTACAATGGCTAGTGTCCACTGGCCAACATGACCTGCTGGCATTAGGCCAGTAGGGCATTTTTTTCTCAGGGCTTGTGCTTTAAAAAAACAAATAATAATAATAATAATAATAAAAAACAACAACATAGTCCTGCAAAAAAATAAACAATTTTGGGGGTTTGTTTCTAACAAGCCTAAGTCCTACAAATGAATGTTTCCTTAGGACTTGTGCCAAACAAGCTTAAGTCCTACAAATCAATGTTTCTTAAGGGCTTGTGCCTCTAATAAGTCTAAGTACTACAAATTAATGTTTCCTCAGGGCTTGGGCCTCTAACAGCAAATCTAACAAATCATCCTCTACAAAATACTCTATCAAGTCAAGTATCAGTCCAGCTCAGTGGCAACTTATGTCAGGGGGTCCCTGTCTCTATCACTTTACATACAAATATATTATTTTATTATTTTTTATTAACTGTAACCCTCAATACTAGTCAAGAATCCCCCCAAAACAAATTCCCTGTTCAATTGATTAATTCCTCAGACTCCACCCGCCAGCACAGGTACCCTCCTGAGACCCATTTTATACCATGTCTTATGGGAGGTTTTAATTGTATTTAGGATTTATTTTTTGCCCTCCCCCAATCCCAGTAAACAACCCCCTCAAAAACATTCGCTGTTCAACTAATTCTTTCTCCACACTCCACCAACACAGGCTCCCTCAAGCTCCTTTTATACTATGCCTTCGGGAAATAAATAATAAAATAATATTTGCTGTGTGTTGTGTGTAAATTCAATGTTCCCATTGATTTCAATGGAATGAGTTAGGTGAAAAAAGCGGTAAAAAGAGGAAAAATGGCACTTTTCCTTGAAAATCATTCGCCAAGCGGTAAGTGCCATTATTCACCGATTTCAACCACATTTTTTTGTAAAAAAAATGAAAAAAAATCCTTCAAAGAAGGATTTTTCTTTTTCTTATTGCAATTTTTGAAAGGTATTTGGATTGTTGATAAAGTGGCTTCATGAAGTGTCAAAATGCACCTAAAATTAAACCATGATTTGTCTACTTTTTAAAACACATACTTTTGGGGGATAATTTGAACTTGAGGACTGCTACACTGCCCCAAATGAAATATAGCACCAGCGCTTTGCTGTGATATCTGAGAATGAAAACACGCATGTTCCAAATTTGGCTTTGTAGCTCTCCCAAACATTACAAACCTAGGCATATGCAGCATTACCATACTTTGCTGTGGCATATTAAGCCAAAAATTAAGCTATGATCCTCACAAGGCAAATTTTGAAAACTTAGCTTAGAGATAGTGTTGATCATCTTGTAATATTTGCACCATAAATGTGAAAAAGAAATTAAAAATTTTAGCATTTGAGGTACTCCCAAATTCCGTCCAAGTAAATTAATATATTAGGAAATAATTTTTTTCAGATACACACTAAATGATGGGATATATCATTAAGATTCAAGATTCAAGAGAAAGCTTTATTTATCTTTAAATAGGGGCATATAATTTTGGTGGATGTGTTCAACTGCAAAGCAAAAAAGTCTTGTTATCAAGGGGTTAACAGAAGAACTTACTTAGGAATTTGCCCTTTATACAGCTGTCAGTTATATATTTTTGGCAAATTATTGACTCCGGATTGCACAACCTATATGATGGAGGGGTTATTTGCCTTATTTAATTTTTTTGGGCAGGTGGGTGCAGTGGTAGTACTAACTACCTAATCTAACTCTTATCATTTATTTTTACTTTAAAATTGTGATCAGTCTTATCGATCTCATTTAACCCCTTAGTGACCGGCCGTGTGCACACTCGGCCAGCACTGAACGACAGGTTTTTTTTTTCTCTTGTAGCGAATGACTTCCTGGACTTACCAGGTACGTCATCTGTCACTAAGTGACATTTTTTCATGATGTACCTTGTAAGTCCATCGTCGCGATGGGGTTAAACTTTTGTTTCAGAGTTGCAAATTAGCACTTCAACTGATACGCGTTTCGCAACTTAGCTGCGTCAGAGTTAAATTACTGTTATATTGGCACCAATATTTACAGGGGCAATCTCCTCCCACCAGTCATCATTGTGATGACATCTGATCATAGAGCACTGATCATAATTTTAAAGTGAAAAAAAATTATAAGAGTTAGGTTCAATTGCCGCATGGCAATTCAAGGAGTTGGATTATCCACTCCAAGATGAGTTAGAAATGGGATGGAAATTTAGCTTGAGAAAAGATTGAAAATCAAAGGACGATCAACCCCATTAATTCCCTCCTATTGACTCACAAACTTTCTTGGCGGATCCATCTTAAACAAGAACCCGCTGGCAAAGAAAATGAGCTAACTTGTAGGGAATCCCTTCTTTCACAAAATAATAAATCATACTTGTAAATTGGATCAGTGAAACAGTTATGCTCTGTTTGCAAGTTTGTAGCTATTCAATTTACATTCTAAAAATTAACAATGCCCCTTAAAAAAGCCCTCTTTCCTGACTGGACTCACATGGCTACGGCGCTAAACTTTTTCCTGTCTGGACTCTCAAGGTTATGGTGTTCCATCTCATAAAAGTAACTATTTAAGCTGTAGGTAACATTTGCAATAATTTATAGAGCAGAAATGAGGAGAATCGGGCTGTTAAGCTAACATACCCATAATATTTGAGAAATCCAGAAAAAATATTTAGACAGTGCCTTCTCTGTTATGCAGATTGGCAAACATCAGACAGTACTCAAGAAACGCAAATATTCTGAATAGGAAATAATAGTTACTGGAAGCTGTATATACTAATCATTTATCAAGCCCTTTAAACTCTCACTTATCCAGACTCATATGGTCATGACCCTTAACTTTCTCCTGACCGGACTCATATAGTTACAGCTTTTCAATTATAATAAAGTAACCATTTGAGCCACAGGCAACTTTTGGCAATAATATATAGAGAAATCCTAAAAATATTCCGGTACTGTTCTCTATATTATGCAGATTGGTGAATGTCATTTAGGAAACTTAAATATCTTTAGTAATAAATAAAAGTTACTAGGCTTGGTAAATACAAAGCATTAATTAAAGAAAGTCTCAATAAACACACAAAAGACACAGAGACTTTGAGAGTTTAATGAATTTAAAGTAAAAAAATGCTGAACTCTCAAGGGTAGTTGAATGCTACTAAATTACACTGGTTAAGAGGCACGTGCAAATCTTGGCATATTCAATTGAGGCAATAAGAAATATATTTAACAGTAAGGGATTAGAATTGTGGCAAAAAAGGCAGTCGGTGGATTCTCAAGTCCCAGTCACACAATAAACACTTCTCTTTATGTTAGAAACCGCTTAAGTCTTTTACCCCCAATCATAGCTATAAGTGTGGGATTAGCATCACTCAGCTTAACCCTACCGTCTGTTACTAATACGACTGGTAGGTCAGATTTATGACACCTGAATATTGAGAAAAACTTCCTATGGTATTAAAATAAAAACAAGGGAATAGAGTATCCTCATCTGTTAAAAGATCACGACTAGAGATCCGTAAAAAAACTATAATAAGCGATCAGTATTCTGTAAAATACAGTGGTAAAGAAACGGTTAATGATAACTACCCACTGGGGCTTTGGATCTCATTCAACTAATAAGAGTCATGATGCAAGGCACAAGAGTTTTTAAGATTAAGAAAGAATCTTAATTTACCCCTTTCTTTTAACTAATTAAACAATAAAGTTTATTTATTTTAATAAACCAAATAAAAATCTTCTGTTTTTGGGATTAAAATAAAGACTGAGTGCAAAAGGCGTGCAAAAGAGGTATTCCTTTATTTTCCTTCCTTGTCTTTGAGGAAGACTCTCTGTTGAAAGTTATATATTTTTACTGAGACCCATTACTACATAAGAAAGTATCCAATCATTGGAGTGCGCTATGGCTAATCCCATTCAAAGAGAAGTCTATGTCTATGATGTCTATTGTTTATTGCATGATGTTGCCATCTAAATACAAAGCTAATATAGTGCACAGCAAACACACACAGCATATGAAGGACGCAAATCCAAGAAAGTAATTTTGTTAAAAACATTATGAGTCACTTATTCATATAGTTATAGCTGTACAAAAGAACAAAAAAATGTTATGAGAGAAATCAAGGAGAGATTGTCAATCACCCTCATGGGAAAACAAAAGCATATGTTATCAAAGAAAATAATTAAATACTGAATCAAAACCTTTTTATTACAAGAATTTTGCAAATCCAAATATCTTGGATCGAAAGTAAACAAATGTTTTACAGGTTGGCTGAAATTCTCATAAATTGGTACAATTAATTTTCAGCTTAAGTGTGATGATGAGAAAATAAAATTGTTTTTGTGCATAAAAAAGTATATTTAAATAGTCTTATATGAAACTATTATGTTTTCAGTGATTTTGTGTAAATGAATGGTGAACACTGCTTATCATTAAAAAATTCATGTGCATGATGCTATGTCTTGAAACATGATTGGCTGCTACATAAATCACTATGATAGAGATCAGTACCATGCAGAAATAAATAAATCATTTGCCTAAGCATTTGTAATGTAATTCATTTTAGATAGTGATTATTAATGATTCCATTCCATGGGTACACACACGTGTAAATCATAATTTAATATAACATATAAAAAGCAGTGTAATTTAGCAGTTACAATGATATTTAATGGTTTGTGCAGTTATCAAATATGTATATATAAATATAAGCTGAAATGTTACAATTCAGTTTTAATCTTATTTTCAATGTACTAAATTACTTATAGTATATAAACCTGGAACAATATTCCATTGCAGGTAGTAAACATTATCACTGGTTTCATCTCATTTGGCAGGCCTGCCTCCCTGTGATACATTGCAAGCCCTGGCACATCAATAGGAACAACAATGTGTGTTGTGCGTGTTGTGTGTGTGTGTGTGTGTGTGTGTGTAAAGAAAAAAAGACACAGATGCATCCTTGTTGGTCATGCATGAAGAGATTGAACCATGGGATTGAATTCCCTCAGTTCAGTTTCCTGTCATGTGTGATCACACTTGAAAGCCAGACACAGTGAATCTAAAAGGGAATTGGTATGCAACCCACAATCTTTGAAGATTCTGAGCTATGCTACAGTAGAGATGATAATTTCTCTGAACCCTCCAAATGGTTGATAGGAGCCCTTCTGGGGAAGCATGCCACCTTGGGCTTTTTACTAACGCTGCTCTCATATCAGAAGACTTAGTAAAATATTACATCTGCCTTTAAAATAAAGGATCTCTCCACTCCTCACTCCGGCAACTAGCCGCGTCTGACGTCACAGTCGACCACAATCTTGTGGCCGACTGTGACGTCAGACGCGGCTAGTTGCCGGAGTGAGGAGTGGAGAGATCCTTTACCTAACGGTAACTGCCTGAGGGGAGGGGTTGTGAATACACTCGCTGATACTGCTTATAGGATTCTTTTATATACATTTTTAGTGAATAAAGAAGTATTTTTGGGCATACTTCAGATGTGAGCTGTTTCGTTTTTTAAGGATTATTGATAAATGTTTGCATTCAAGGCGATATTGTGAGTATAACAAGAGGGACGGGGGGTAACCCGTATGCGGAAGGTATTGCACTATTTGTATCTCTTTTCTTCAGTGATACACCGGAGCTCTCCTTTGAAGTGGATTAGCTGTGTCTGAGTTCATGTGAGAACTTTCGATTACCACTCTAATTGATGCAGATATTAAAGGACTAACTCGAACATTGGAGGACTGTATGTGTTTAATTTTTATGTTTTATTTTATTTAATTTGTATGTGGAAAAGTTTCAGTTTTCTATTTTGTTGGTATATATTTTTTATTGGTTTTCATTTTGATGTTGAGTACTAATGATTTTTTGAATACTCCCTGCATATTTTTTGGGGGATAGAGTGCGCAGTTTTGTTGTGTGTTTATTGTGTTTGGACCGGTCAGGCACCGGTATTTTCTGCAGCCTCTGCTCCCATTAACTATAGTGAAGTTCTGCAACTGGGGGATTTGTCCATCATTTTGCGCTTTCTTTGTTTTGAAACTTTAAAATAAAGCAAAACAAAAGTAATCATTTTTATATTTTCAAAGGAATTTAATTCACAAATATTTTGTATCCATGATTTGTACAACTTTTCCCAAATAATGTGATTGGGCACAACGAATGAATATTCTAGTACAGCTCATTTTCTGTTCTTGGACAAAGGCATAGTAATCATGCACCTAAACTTCCAGGCACACACACCATGATCTTTAAACTTTCATGTGTATAACCTCCCCTATAACATTTACAGAAAAAATAAGTAAATTTATGCTAATTTTACTTGACTAATACATGGCATTAAACAAGGTAAAGGGGAACGGCATGGCTTTAAACACCAGTACAATTCTCCATGGTTCTCCCTTTGATTCGAGCATATTTTTGAGAATATTTTCTGCATATTTAGCTCAGGAATTATGTATGTGAGTAAATGATGCAGTTTAATGTCCTATGATAGCTTATAATAGTATCACTTATATGTTTAAAAGTTCCATTTATGCCAATGAATATAAAGTAGATTAGAGTTCAGTATGCCACATCTGTCCTTCTGTCTTCTATATGTCACAGTCATACCTTCTCCTTAGACTGAACCAGGCACTTTTGGGCTGTAAGAACTGTATTTTACAGTTTGAGTTACTAGCAGGACATAGTCTGGCAGGATTCTTTGGGAGTCTTTTTACTGCTTCAGCTGCATATACATGGTCTCCTTGAACTTTTTGTCTCTCTTGATTGGCCCGATATGACAGATGAGACCTGGCCAGCAGGTATTTAAACCAGCTAAACGAGCCTTGTCCCTTGTTCATGATGGTTGTCGTTCCTGTGCACTTCCTGCTTTCTAATCCTGCAATCCTGTGTACCAGATCATCTGTTTTTCCAGACTACATTTCCTGTTATTCTGTGTTCCAGACTAGAGATTGGTGAAAAATTTTGCCTCAAACTGTAATCGGCAAAAAATGGCACTTTCTGCTTGGCAAAAAATTCCAGCTTTTTTCGCCCAGCAAATTGCATTGAAATCAATGGGTAGAAAAATTTTTCTCTACCAAACGTAAGTTTTCGCTACCTTTCTGCAGGCATATACAAGGGTGTCAGGCTTTCACAGCATGTCATTCTGTGTTTGTGAGAAGAGAGAGCAGCATGTTTTTGAGATAGAGAAGATAGACAAATAAAGGGGAATTGAAGCTTAGTTTAGGGAGTGATTTACCTACGACAGTTGTTCTCTGTATTAGGGGAGCCTGGAGAAAAAGGAAGGAAGAAGGTTGACCCAAAATACCCCAAGGTTTATCCAAAATATCCCAAAATTTGGTGTGGCTGACTTGCAAGACACAGGCAGCTGGGGTTCAAATTGCTTGCTGATTTTACTTTATTTTCTCTGTGCTGGGGAAGTCTGGGGAAAGAAGTTGTTGCTTTTGTTTTTTAGTTATATGTATTTATATATATATATATATATATATATATATATATATATATATTTTTTTTTTTTTTTATTATTATTTAATTTTTATTTTTTTACTAACTGTGATAAGCTAGGGTGGACAACTTGGAAAAAGTAATAATAATAATAATAATAATAATAAAACACATAAATAATTTACAAATAAATATATTAGACAGCTGACTGGGAGCTCTGTGACTGAGGCAGAATTGATAGACAGCAGACGACATTGAGAGTTTTGTTGAGGGCCAAGGCAAGACATCACACTACACCAGCTGTGTAATGTAGAGAGTAGAAACACATACAATAGTTGAGTAATGTCTAGCAAATGCACAAAAGGAAGGGGGAAAGGTGGAGCAGTGCAGGGGCTTGGGAGTAAAATGTTAGTTCAAAAACTGACTGTAGCAATTAATGCTGCAGCATGTGCAATAAGTGATGTTGATCCCTCTCCTCTCAGGGTGGTTGCAGTTATTCAAGATCCCACCAATCACACCACACCAGTTCCCCCACCACCACTACCATACACATCTGCCACATTGCACGTTATGCTTTATTTTTTTTTTAATCACTTGACATCATCATGAATATATGCCAGTGTCACTTAAGCAGGAAGTAAGTGTTGTGGGCAAAGGACAAATGCACTCTGTATGCTAACACAGTTTTCAAGGTATATGTTGCTGTAGGACTCACACCTTTGACTTCCACAATATGGACTTCCATTTGTCACATCCACTGCCTTTCTTCAGTCATTCTAGGGGTGTGCAGGGAGGGTTATTCAGCACATC
Organism: Rhinophrynus dorsalis; assembly: GCA_037306005.1. Classification (NCBI taxonomy): domain Eukaryota; kingdom Metazoa; phylum Chordata; class Amphibia; order Anura; family Rhinophrynidae; genus Rhinophrynus; species Rhinophrynus dorsalis. The sequence goes on from CM074718.1 coordinate 581,481,313, forward strand.
TGAGAATTATATTTTCTGTATGATTCCTAGGAGTTACTGGGACTTCCTGGATTTTCTAAGGACAAAGCGGATACTCTTCACCCCACCCCATGCAAGTGTGATCAATCTATTACTTGGTACCTTTCCTCCTTTGGGCTGCACCTTTCCATTGTAGCTTTCTGACAAAAGGGTTGTATCCATCCTTCCTTGCGACCTTCATGGCTAATAAGGAGATTTCTTTACATTCCTGTATTACCTACAAAGGACTATTAAAATCACCACCATGAACAAGTATCCACTACCCTTAATCTCTGACCTTTTTGATAATCTCAGATTTACAAAATTAGACTTAGGAGAACTATAGAACCTCATACTGTCAAAGAAGGGGACAAATGAGAAATAAGTTGGCACACTATATATATATATATATATATATATATATATATATATATATATATATATATTAATAATAATAATAGTAGAAGATGGAATTGAATACCCTTTATGACCATTATGAATATCTAGTTGTGTCCTTCAGACTATGCAATGTACCAGTCTTTTCCAGGCCTTCAGGGATATTCTCTCTCCCAAGTCATGATCTAGATGAATGATATGCAAATTTTCTCCAACAACCTGTACCAGCTTTAGAAGCATGTGAAGGTGGCATTTCAACATGTATATCCCATGATATCATGTCACTATTTAAAATACATAATTCATAAATCTTACAGCAAAATAGTGAATATTAACATATATTTCACTGGATTCCATGCATTACAGTTAATTCTCAGTTATCAGATTGAATTAAAATTATTTCTGTGTTAAAATTTCATTGAGTCACACTACAATCTAGTTTAGTTACCTGCTAACAGTCCAGGCTTATAGTACACATTCAAACACTTTTTAAAATGGTTTTACCAATTGCATTTTTATGTTAACAAATTAAAATGATAAATGGAGTTATGAAATTAAACAGAAACATTGACTTAGCTGTTGAAAGGCAAGCTGTTTTAAGTCTCAGAGGATCATGGGTCATGGTTATAAATGACGTTGATCAAAACAAGAAACCAAAAGGAAAATAAATGTAAAAGAAAGTAGAAAATAGAGCAACCTTGACAAAAAAAATATAATTAAATATTTATGCAAAATAAAACAAAGCATATAAACAGAACTTGTAAAAATATTTATAACTTCTTGTTTCAAGTTGTAATTATTCACTTTGGAGGCATATGTTTTTGTTTGAATAGAAGACAAAGGTCAGAAACTTTTTGTTTTTAAAAAGCTTACCACTAATATTGAAGTGTAACACGATAGCCTGCAAGATCCTTAGTAAAATGTGCAACATTAGAGCTTCAGCATCTCATAATTTTAATGACCAAGTAATTATGCTATGAAATTTTACATACAAAAGCACAATTATCGTAACTTTGTTCATGACCTTAGGATATAGAAATCTTATAGCAGTCCCTTGGTAACTGTGACTGCTAAATATTTCATATTTTTTAGTCTCACAAAATTTAGGCTCGCATACAGACCCTCACAAAGACCACCCTAGTCACATTAGCAGCAATAATTTAGCAATGGAGATCAACTTATAGATTTTATTTAAGCTTACACTGTATTCTAAAATACAGTACTGAATAAGTGAAAACAAATGAAACAAATTAAATAAAATTAAAAAAAAGCTAATATAAATATTAGGGATGGGCAAAAAAATGTTGCCTCAAACTGAAATCGTTGGATAATGGCACTTCCCGCTTTGCCAACAATTTCCTGTGAAAAGTGCAGATTTTCAGATTTCTTTGCCTAGCTCATTCTAATGAAATCAATGGGAACATTGAATTTACTCACAACACATAACAATTATTATTTTATTTCCCAAAGCCATAGTATAAAAGGGGCATGAGGGTGCCTGTGTTGGTGGAGTGTGGGGGAAAGAATCAGTTGAACAGGGAATGTTTTTTGGGGGGGTTGTTTACTGGGATTGGTGGGGGGAGTTAATAAAAAAATAAATCCTAAATACAATTTAATAAAAACCATAAGGCATGGTATAAAAGGGTCTGAGGGTGCCTGTGTTGGTGGGTGGAGTCTGGGGAATTAATCAGTTGAACAGGGAATTTGTTTTGGGGGGGTTCTTGACTGGTATTGTGGGGAACAGTTAATAAAAAATAAATCAATAAAATAAGTTTGTATGTAAAGTGATAATCAGTAACTCCCTGTCATAAGCTACCACTGGGATGGACTGATATTTGACTTAATAGAGGATGATTTGTTAGATTTTTTCTTAGAGGCCCAAACCCTGAGGAAACATTGCTTTGTAGGACTTAGGCTTGTTAGAAACAAGCCCCCAAACATTGTTTTTTTTTTAGGACTGTTTTATTATTTTTAAAGCACAAACCCTAAGGAAACAAATGCCCTACTGGCCTAGTGCCAGCAGGACATGTTGTCAAATGTCCTCCTGAGTGGTATTAGTGGTATTAATTCTGCTCCTGCTCTCCCCCAACACCAGTTCTGGCCTCTTAGTCTTCAGGATCATGTTCCATTTGGACACTTTAGTGAAATGAAGGGGAGAACTCCTAGAGCCAGAGCAATGCTGTGGTCTTCCTTGACCGCTAGTGTGGAAATGCTTCCCCTACCACTTCCTTAACACTAGTCCCTCTGGCTGCTTCACCATTACTGCTATTACTACTAACACCAACCACATCAAGTTCAGCCGCAGAGTCTTCCTCCTCACAGTCACCAGTAATATGAGGATATTGATTACCCTCTCCTTCACTCTTAACGCTAACAAGCTGCTGGACCTTAGTAGTAGTAGTACTAGCACTGGCAGGACTGCTTGGGGATGGTAAGTGTGACTTAGGGTCCCTTGCATCTCTTGGCATCATCTTGTCTTTCCCCCCCTCCTGAGTATTACAAGGCACACTAGCAGCAGGTTCAGCACTGGTGGCAGCAGGGGCAGCACTTCTGACAGCAGGCACAGTATTGGTGGCAACAAGGACAGCACATCTGACAGCAGGCACAATATTGGTGGCAGCAGGTTCAGCACTGGCAGCAGGCACAACACTGGGGCAACAGGGGCAGCATGTCTTACAGCAGGCACAGTACTGGTGGCAGTAGGTTCAGCACTGGCAGCAGGCACAGCACTGCTGACAGCAGGGGCAGTACTGGCAGCAGGCACAACACTGGTGGCAGCAGCAGCAGCATGTCTGACAGCAGGCACAGCACTAGTGGCAGCAGGGGAAGCACGCCTGGGCGTAGGTACAGTAATGGTGGCAGCAGGTAAGCAATGGTGGCAGCAGGGGCAGCACGTTTTGCAGCAAGCACAGGCAGCTGCCCTGTCCTGCTCTCACTAGTACTACTCTTATCTTCCTCCCTTGTCATTAATTTCACCAGGATCCCTAAGGGTGATTTAGAGGGACTGGACAGCATTGGTTCAGTGGTGCTCACTTCTTCCTCCTCCTCCTCAGACTCAGTGGACACATAAGGGTCCTTCCACTTCCTCTTTTTACTATGTTTAAACCTGCTCATAGTGATAGCAGTCACTATGAGCCTCAATTTTCAAAACAAATCACAGCAGAACAGCTCTGTAGCTGCTTCTATTGTGTTTCACTTCTGCAAATATATCACGTTTTTATAGCGAAAAGGCAAAAACCCATGTAAATCAATGGCCAGAAACCTTCTAGCCATTGAAAAATTGGCTGAGAATGTTGGCCAATGGGCGAAAACAGAGAAGATTTTAATCGCTCTATTAAAAGCTGATTTTCCCGCGAAAAAGCAGACAATAACATGGTTTTCGTGGGATTTCACATAGGAACATGGCTACAACTTTCACCCACCCCTAATAAATATATTATATATATTTCTTTTTTATGTGTTCTTCTATGATGTATGAAACCTAGCAGCTTGCTTATTTTGATTTATACTTATATACTAATTAAAATTGTCCTTAATAGAAATTAACATCTCCAAAATAAAGATAGATAGACCTCACTGTTCTTTTTATGTACTATTTTACATAGTAAAATTGTTGATGAAGCTAAAAAAAGACATGCATCCATCACATTCAGCCAATGCCAAATCACCCCTGTTGGTCCAGAGGAAGGAAAAAAACAACATTTAAACAATTTCCAATTAAGCCCCAAGTGGGTAAAAAAATTCCTTCCTGACTCTGGTCAGGTATTTCCCCGGATAAAAATCCTATATGCTTTGAAGCAAATTGTCATAATTTTCAATATTGTTCTGAGCTAGATAGGTATCCATTGTTTTTTTAAGACAGTTACAGCATCTGCAGACACAGCATCACAAGGCAAATAATTCCATAGCTTTACTGTCCTTACTGCCTTTGTCTTAGTCGAAAGCACCTATCCTCTAGTCTTAATGGATGTCCTCTCATTCTTAGCTCAGCTCTTTGTATAAATAATTCATTGGATAGTTCTTTGTATTGACCTTGAATATATTTGTAAACGGTAATCATATCACCCCTTAGACATCTCTCTAATGTAAACAAACCCAGTTTTGCTAATCTCTCTTTATAACTCAGATCTCCCAATCCCTTTATCGGTTTTATTGCATGTCTCTGCACTTTTTCCAGTTCAATAATGTATTTTTTAAGAACTGGTGCCCAAAACTGTACTTGTATTCTCGATGAGGCCTTACCAAGGATTTATATAGAGGTAGAATTATATTAACATCCTGTGCATCTATTCCTCTTTTTTTGAAGTCCAATGAGTGCTTGACTATAGATAAAACATTTAGCAAACACATTTACCTGTGGACTGCTACAGGAGTGCTAATATCCTAAGGTCATGAACAAAGTTACATTAAATTGTAAGTACAAATAATGTACTTAGCCAGAAGTTCTGGCATGAGACAGCAGCCAGGGCAAAGATGCAGAAACTGAAGTGTTATTTATTCAGACATCTCTCTAATTCAGTCAAAAGATTGCGGTCCCCACATGGACCTTCCTTAAGGCAAACACACACACACATCAAAATCAATGGAATTTATAAAATAAATGACAAATTGAAAGCAATCAAACCTCACCAGTTAAGCAACCCTCTAAAAATGCTCAGCATCCATGCATTCAGTCGGCAAGCTCATGGATGACATAATGTCGACGGGTATCCCGACGGGAGGTAATTGTCACCCGATTCTCTTGGTACAGACTAACACACAGAAAATTAATAGAGAGATCCAGCAGCAAACACAGCTAATAATAAAATAAATCTGTAGAAAGACACACCACACAATGCTAAGATGGACAGGAGATGCATCAAAGCAACCCCATGTCCATATTGTAACTGAATAATATACATAAAAAATACACAAAAATGGTCAATCTAAAAAGATTGATAAATACCAAAGGGATATATATAGAGAATGAATTGAAACGAGAGGTATTATTCTTAAACACTTCTCATATACAATACAAAAGGGGCATGAGGGTGCCTGTGTTGGTGGGGTGTGGAAAAAGAATAAGCTGAATTTTTTTTGGGGGGCGGGATTGTTTACTGGGATTGGGGGGCAGTTAATAAAAATCCTAAATACAATTAAAAAAAACTCCATAAGACATGGTATAAAAGGTGTATTAGGAGGGTGTCTGTGTTGGTGGGTAGAGTCTGGGGAATGAATCAGTTGAACAGGGAATTTGTTTCAGGGTCTCTTGACTGGTATTGTGGGGGGCAGTTAATAAAAAACTAAATAAATAAAATAAGTGTAACATGATAGAGACAGGAAACCCTTGACATAAGCTTCCACTGGGGTAGACTGATACTTAAAGTGACAGAGTTTTTTTTAGAAGATGATTTGCTAGATTTGTTGCTAGAGGCTCAAGCCCTGAGGAAACATTGATTTGAAGGACTTGGACTTTTTTGGCACAAGCCCTAATGAAACATTGATTTGTAGGACTTAGGCTTATTAGAAACAAACCCCCCAAATTATTTTTTGTGGGCCCTGTTGGCCAGTGGCTACTGGCCATTGTCAAATGCCCTGATTTAGATGCAGAATATGCAACTGTTGTTCTTGCTGCTGCTGGAGTTGTTTTAAGCAGCAGGATGATTAGGCAGCTGAAAGGGAATGAAATCAACAATAGCAGGAACATGGGTGATGGATGATGAAGGTTCCACTTGCCACGAATAGCTCCATTGATGCATCTGATGCAGTAGCAGCACAATAAGTAGCCCCCAGTCTATGTGGAGAAAAGAAGAAGTTGGCCAATAATTCTTCTCCACCTGCCCCTCCTCCAAAATCATGGTTGTGTTGTTATTAGCAAATTATAAATATATATATTGGAAAGGGAGCTAACGTATCGCAGTTCTCAAATATATATATAACAATAAAGGGAAAAAGAATGAAAAATTGCGGATATTACTCCACAACAGAGAGACCAGTTCGATACTGTTAAATTCGGGACCCTAATGTGTCCTCATTAAATTCCTAATCAAACGGCTGAAATGTATCTTTATTCCATATTATATTAAAAACAAAAAATACCCTGTTGTCTATTCAACAAACCAGGATCTAAAAAAACTCTACCTTTTGGGAGTTTAAGAGAAGAGTATGTCTTTTATTGCGGGTCTTATATCATATGCCTTTTCATTATTACTAGTAAATAGAGTAACATTTTTCAATAGATTTACTCCAAAGAGTAGATTGAACCCAATGATTTTTTCGGATCAATCTATACTTCTGCTTTTATTTTGAGAGAAATAAATATAGGTACAATTATTTTAAGTATTCGATTAAGCTCAATTACATCAGAACTAATCACAATGAATCCCTATATTCACTACCCTTTCCTATCACACACAGAGAATTAAACACCTGCTATTTTCACCGTTCCTCTTTCTCAACATAGAGCAGGTAACTATCATGTTCAATGCCAAGTGACAAACACCTCTTTAACGCTCCTCATATTGATTTGGCATCTAACTACCTAAGTTGTGTTTCACTCTCTTAGCATGAATTGGATCATCATTATGTATATGCCCCTGATGAAGCTGGCATGTCCAGCGAAACACGTAGGGCTTAGATAAGTGTGAGAGAGTATGGGGGTCTTAGAATTATTACATTACAGCGACACGAAAGTGACTTGTTATGTGTAGATCACACAGCGCTCTTATCAGGGAGTACGATAGATAGCTCTGTTATCAGTCTGTCTTTCACTCGGTTTTGAATGTGGATAATGATCCAATTCATGCTAAGAGAGTGAAACACGACTTAGGTAGTTAGATGCCAAATCAATATGAGGAGCGTTAAAGAGGTGTTTGTCACTTGGCATTGAACATGATAGTTACCTGCTCTATGTTGAGAAAGAGGAACGGTGAAAATAGCAGGTGTTTAATTCTCTGTGTGTGATAGGAAAGGGTAGTGAATATAGGGATTCATTGTGATTAGTTCTGATGTAATTGAGCTTAATCGAATACTTAAAATAATTGTACCTATATTTATTTCTCTCAAAATAAAAGCAGAAGTATAGATTGATCCGAAAAAATCATTGGGTTCAATCTACTCTTTGGAGTAAATCTATTGAAAAATGTTACTCTATTTACTAGTAATAACGAAAAGGCATATGATATAAGACCCGCAATAAAAGACATACTCTTCTCTTAAACTCCCAAAAGGTAGAGTTTTTTTAGATCCTGGTTTGTTGAATAGACAACAGGGTATTTTTTGTTTTTAATATAATATGGAATAAAGATACATTTCAGCCGTTTGATTAGGAATTTAATGAGGACACATTAGGGTCCCGAATTTAACAGTATCGAACTGGTCTCTCTGTTGTGGAGTAATATCCGCAATTTTTCATTCTTTTTCCCTTTATTGTGTTGTTATTAGAACAGAAATTATTCCCTTGAGAGCAGGAACTGTGCCTCTAATCAGCAACTGCAATGTGCACAGTGTGTGTGGTAAATAACACCTAGGGCACAACCAAACACCATGACACCAGAAACCAAGTACTGTTGCTGTCATTATACCCCTTGTGCACAACATGCTAAGGACACATGGCAATTTGCTGACAGTTTAATAGTAGTGATGAATCGTCCCTGCTACCATCTTAGCATATTCTGTGGGATGGAATTCCCTCAGATGCTGCTTGTTGCCCTGCTTGCGATTCTCCTCCACCTCACTGCCATGTGTGATCCATGCACCACACAGTGTACAATGGGTGGATATAATCTGCCACATCTTAACATCTACAGAGTGGCTATGATTTAGTGGGGGAGTTAATGATGAATAAGGTGGATTGGCAGAAGATGTAGTTACCCGAGAAGAAGGTGATGGTGAGCTAGGTGATTCTTTCGTCATTGAACTTCCAGCCTCTGGCTGGGTTTCTCTGTTCTTCCTTCTCTTTGATCTCTGCCTTGTTCTTGTTGCCTTTTTGGAGAGTCAGGGGGTACAGCAACATCGGTGCTCGATTTCTGTAGTGGGTGTTTGGCTTTGACATGTTTGACATAAATGTCATGGTGTCTGTAATCGTGGCATCTTTCTTCTCCTCCACATCCCCCTTCTCTGTCTGTGGCAGCAGATGTTGCTGTTGTTTCTACTGCCTTAGAATCAGCTCTGCAACTAGGACCAGGAGCATTGCTGCTGTTGGCAAGTGGAACCTGTCCTAGTCCCGCATCACTTGTTGACTCCATTTCCACTCTGTCCACTGTGGTCTGTGGCACACTAGCCTGCTCCTCAGCATCCTGCTTCCCTTGCAACTCAGCAACAGCAGTAGGAATTAGAGCAGCTGCAAATTCCAAAAGCTCATTTCTGGTGGTGGTAGTGATGCCCATCCTCATCATTATCTCCCATTCCTTCACCGTTTCAGTCAAAAAAGGCCATCAATGTCTCTTCTACCATAGGTTCTCTAGCATCATCACCACCACCACCACTTGTCTCTATGAGCTGCTGCTGCTGCTCTATTATAGACGTCTCACTGCTGGTTGAAGAAGGTGACAAAGGGTCCCCTAATGTCACACTTGCCATTTCTTGGTGACATGAAGAAGGCTGACTGGCAGCAGTAGCAGCAGGCACAGGCGGCTGATCTGTGTTCATGGTGGTGTTGGTGGTATTAATGCTGCAACTATTAACCACCAGTTCTGGATTCTTCAGGATTGTGTTCCACCTGGACACTGTTGTGAAGGGAAGGGGACTTCCAGGGCCAGAGGAATGGTGTGGGCTCCCTTTACTGCTAGTCTGGATGCTCTCAAATGCTTCCCCTACCACTCCCCTAACACTACTTCTAACACCAACCACATCAATTTCTGCCCCTGAGTCTTCCTCCTTACAGTCACTAGTAATATGATGATTACCCCCTCCTTCACTCCTAACACTAACAAGCGGTTAGACCTTCTTAGTAGTAATACTAGCACTGGTGGGACTGCTTTGGGATGGAAAGTGTGACTTAGAGTCCGCTGCTGTCACACTTGGCATCATCTTCTCATTCCCCTACTCCTGAGTATTACAAGACACACTGGCAACAGGATCAGCACTGCTGGCAGTAGGTTCAGCACTGGAAGCAGGATCAGCACTGGTGGAAGCAGGGGCAGCATGTCTAACAGCAGGCACAGTACTGGTGGCAGAAGGTTCAGCACTGGCAACAGGTATAGCACTAGTTGCATCAGGGGCAGCATGTCTGACAGAAGGCACAGCACTGGTGACAGAAGGTTCAGCACTGGCAGCAGTCACAGCACTGATGGAAGCAGGTTCAGCACTGGCTTCAGGCACAGCACTGGGGGCAGCAGGAGCAACACATCAGGCAGCAGGCACAACAATGGTGGCAGCAGGAGCAGCATGCCTGGCAGCAGGCACAGCAATGGTGGCAGCCGGGGCAGCATGTCTGGCAGCAGTTTGAGGCAGTTGACCAGTCCTGCTCTCACTACCGCCCTTTTCTTCCTCCCTTGACATTAATTTCCCCAAGATCTCTAGGGGTGATTTAGGGGGACTGGCCAACATTGGTTCTGTAGTGCTCACTTATTCAGTATCAGTGGACACATAAGCATCCTTCTACTTCCTCCTGTTATTATTTTTAAACTTTTTCATAATGATAGCAGTTATTATGAATCTCTCCTGCCTCAATTTTCCAAACAAATCACAGGAGAACAGCACATCTACCTCACTCTGTAGATGCTTCTATTGTGTTTCACTTCCGTGAATACATCACGTTTTATAGTAAATAGACAAAACTCTCATAAATCAATAGCCATTGAGAAAACGACGCAAAATTTTGGCCAGTGGGTGAAAAATGTGAACATTGTGGATTTTCCTGTGAAAAAGCGGAGAACAATGTGGTTTTTGCAGATTTTTTTTAGGAATGTGGCAAGAACTTTCACCCATCGCTATGTATAGGTTTTCCAGCCATTTGCCCACTACACTAACTACCTCCTTGTACAATTATGTCACAAGTAATCTGCATGAACCAGTGGCAAGATTACTGGCTGTCACCTAATATTGTAAGCTAGTATTGCCCATGGATGGTGGTGGGAGGGAAATCTTGTTGTTGTTGTCTCTGTGATGAGAAAGTCTGTTGATTTTTTAGTTATATATTTTATATATATATATATATATATATATATATATATATATATATATATATATACACAGATGATATTGAGAATTTTGTTGAGGGCTAAGGCAAAACATCACACTCCATCAGTTGAGTAATGTAGAGAATAAAAACACACATAGTATTTGAGTAATGTCCAGCAAAAGCACAAGGGGCAGGGGGATGGGGAAGGTGGAGCAGTGTAGGGACTTAGGAATAAAGTGGTAGTTCAAAAACTAAATGCAGCATGTGTAATAAATGATGATGATCCCTCTACTCCCAGAGAGGATGCAGTGTGTCAAGATCCACCAAAAATTCCATCACCACCAGTGGCAGTACAAAAAAAACAGATAAGAAGAACACTGAAGATGACAAGTTGCATTCTAGTGTTGATGATGGCAATGGCATAATGGAGGAAGGTGTAGCAGCTGAACCAACTGCTGCATCTGATAGTGATACAGACAAGCATCAAAACACCTGTTCTCCTTTAAGAATGAACTTTGCGAAAGTAAAAGTAAAAATGCATTGTTCACATCTAAAAACATAGAGGGATATTAAGGTAGTGGGCAAGAAGAGGTGGGTGATGCTGAATATGTCCTAATTAGGGGTGGGTGAAAGGTTCCGTCATGTTCCACGAAAAAAAAATCCACTAAAACCATGTTGATATCCACTTTTTCTCAGGAAAATCCGCTTTAAAAACAGGGATTAAATAATTTGCATTTTTTATCCATTGGCCAAAATTCTTTGCCATTTTTTCAATGGCTAGAAAGTTTCCACCCATTGATTTACATTTATTTTGCCTATTTGGTATAAAAACGTGACTTATTCGCGGAAGTGAGGCAGCTACAGAGTGAGGTAGATGTGCTGTGCTGTTCTGCTGTGATCTTTTTGAAAAATGGAAGCAGGAGAGGCTCATAGTGACTGCTATCACTATGAGCAAGTTTAAAACAAATAAATGGAGGAACTGGAAGGACCCTTATGTGTCCACAGAGTCTGAGGAGGAGGAGGAAATGAGTCCTACAGAACCAATGCTGGCCAGTCCCCCTAAATCACCCTTAGGGATCTTGGGGAAATTAATGTCAAGGGAGGAAGAAAAGGGTAGTAGTAGTGAGAGCAGGAGAGGTCAGCTGCCTGTGCCTGCTGCCAGACATGCTGCCTCTGCTGCCACCATTGCTGTGCCTGCTGCCAGATGTGCTGCCCCTGCTATTGTTACTACCATTGCTGTGCCTGCTGTCAGACATGCTGCCCCTGTTGCCCCTAGTGCTGTACCTGCTGCCAGTGCTGAACCTGCTGACGCCAGTACTGTGCCTGATGTCAGACATGCTGCCTCTGCTACTACCATTGCTGTGCCTGCTGTCAGACATGCTGCCTGTGCCTGCTGTCAGACATGCTGCCCCTGTTGCCACCAGTGCTGTGCCTGCTGCCACCGATGCTGAACCTGCTGCCAGTATGCCTTGTAATATTCAGGGAAGATGATACCAAGTGTGACAGCAGTGGACCTAAGTCACATTTGCCATCTCCAAGCAGTCCCACCAGTGCTAGTACTACTACTAAGAGTGAAGGAGGAGGTAATCTTATTACTAGTGAATTTGATGTGGTTGGTGTTTGTAGAAGTAACAGTAATGATGAAGAAGCTGGTGGTACTAGTGTTAGGGGAGTGTTGTGGAAGCAATTGAGAGATTCCTGACTAGCGGTCAAGGGATCCCACACCATTCCTCTGGCCCTGGGAGTCCCCTTCCCCACATGGCATTGTCGAGGTGGAACATGATCCTAAAGAAGTTAGAACTGATAGTGGATAGCAGGCACAGAAATAATACCACCACCACAAGGAGCACAGATCAGCTGCCTGTGCCTGCTGTTTCTTCTGCCAGTCTGACTTCTTCATGTCACTAAGAAATGGCAAGTGTGACAGTGGAGGTCCTGGCTTGGATCAGGACAGGCAGCAGGATGAGTAGACAGTGGGCTGACCACAGGACCTAGATGGTAGATGGTCCAGATGAAGGTGACTGGCACAACCCAGAGGAGCGAGGCAACTCTGCTGGCACAACCCAGACTCCTGGGTGGCACAGAACCCAAGGATTGAGGCAACACTACTGGCACAACCCAGATGCCTGGGCGGTACAGAACCCAAGGATCGAGGCACCCCTGACCCTGGCACCGGATAGCAACAGACCAAGATAACTCTCCCAGAAATAACCCTAGAACGCTAGGGGTGGATCGCAGCACAGCAAGGATATCTTTAATAAATTCTTGAAACACTGCAGGTGCGTTACAGAGGCCAAATGGCATAACTAGGTATTCATAATGCCCGGATCTGGTATTAAATCCCATTTTCCACTCATCCCCAGCTCTTATCCTGATCAGGTTATAGGCAGCTCATAGATCTAATTTTGTAAAAATGGAAGAACCTTTTAACCTGTCAAATAGTTCGGTGATGAGTGGTATGGGGTAGGCATTTTTGGACATAAGTTTATTTAATCCTCGATAATCGATACACGGCCTTAACTCGCCATTCTTCTTTTTCACAAAGAGAAACCAGCACCAGCAAGTGAGATCGACTTTCTATGACCCCTCTTTTAAGGGCATCATCAATGTATTCCTCCATAGCCCGATTTTCATCGCACGAAAGTGGGTACGTGCTCCCCCTAGGGGGCACAACCCCAGGGAGCAAATCAATGGCACAATCGTATGCCCTATGCTGGGGCAATGTGCTAGCCTCTCCCTTACTAAAAACGTCACTGAATTGGTGGTATTCAGCTGGCACGGAGGGAGAGGTACACACTATCTTAACTGGATGAGTCACACAATGCTCCATACAGTACATGGACCAGGACGTGATCTAACAAGTCTGCCAGTCAAACTGGGGATTATGCAAATGTACACATGTGAACTCCAGAATGACTGCATGGTGAGGGGAATTAATTATCTGAAATTGCAATAGTCATAGACAGAGAAATAGTTTCCATAGTGATCTGAGCTGTTCTAACGGTCTGCCATCAATGGCCTCAATGGCTAAGGGAGATTCCCTTCTAACCAACGGAATTTTATGTAGCGCAGCAAATGAATTATCCATGAAGTAACTGGCCGCGCTGGAATCAACCAGGGCCAGAACCTCCACGGAGTGTTCTGCCCAAGAGAATACCACCTGGATCGTGGGTTTCTGCATAATCGAGTCTAGGGACTGCTGAACACCACCTAGGGCCTATCCCCCAAGGTACCCTAGGTGCGTTCTTTTCCCAGACGTACAGGACAGGTACGTAATAAATGCCCAGCTTTACCACAGTATAGACATAACCCCTGCCTCCTGCGGTGTGCCCGTTCCTCCTTAGTTAGTTTGGTGAATCCTAGTTGCATTGGTTAACAGGATTTCTGTTTATGATCAGGAGGCATGGGAGGCGAGGGAGGCATGGGTGGGATCAAAAAAACTGTTATGCCCACTGTTTCTAGGCCGTAGCCTACAGTCTTTAGCCACAAATCTCTCACGGATACGAGACTCAATCAGAATGGCGTAATCAATGTATTCATCGAAATCACTAGGCAATTCTCTAGCCGTTGTTTCATCCTTAATATGATCAGCAAGACCTTGAGCAAAGGCAGCCACCAATGCCTCGTTGTTCCACTCTACCTCTGCTGCCAATGTATGGAATTCTATAGCGTAGTCGCCCACAGTACTGTTGTATCTCCATCAATCATTTAGCAGCAGAGGCGGCTCTACCAGGAACTTCAAATACTCTGAAATGTCTGCACAAACTCCCTGAAGTTCCTGGTGCAAGGTTTAGCATTCTCCCATAAGGGATTGGCCCATGATAAGGCTCTGCCCGTCAATAGTGATATCATGAACCTGACCTTACTGTGGTCATTGGGAAAAGCGTGAGGGGTTAACTCCAAAAATATCTCTAATTGATTAATAAACCTTCTGCACAGGTTCACCATCGTATCTGAGTGGTAACGGAGCAGAAGCGGTTAACCCTTTGACTGAGGCAACAGTTGTCAAGGACTGACTCTCCGGTGTCGAAACTCGGGGGACTACCGGGTTCTGAACTGGTTTATCGAGATGCACCATGCATGCAAGAATAGTTTGTATGGCCAGTGCCAACTGGTCCAAATGCTGCTCATGTACATCCATCCTCCAGTGGATGTTCTGTGTATTTCCTTAACCTTTACTGTCTGAGGTCATGGCCCTTTCATACTGTAATGGTTTGTTTGACACAAAGACACAGTGGTTTAGGATAAAACACAGTTTTATTGAAATCACAATAAAATAAGAACCCTCACAGGTCCTGTAGTATGCATGTAGTATAATACAGGCACACGACATGTTAACAATATATATGCATACACAGGTCCAGTACAACCATAAGGTACATAGCAGTCTATACTGACACAGGTCAGGCAGAATATGTTGGATTCCCAGGACAAAGGTACTGCATGGGTTAAAGGTCTTCAAGGAGTGTAAACAGTCCCATGTGTTGAGAGTTCTGTGATAGAGCTCTTTCCATATAGAGAGCTTCAGGATGCTTAATGCCCACGAACAGGCTAGCAGAACAAATTTGAACTGCCAGAGTACTAACAGAAATAGAGTAATGTAGAACACTGCCGTAGCAGTAACGGAGACCGACTCTTGCACTCTGCAGGAGCAGTAACGGAGACTAGACCAATGACTCACTGCCGTAGCAGTAACGGAGGCAACCATTTGCAATCTGCAGGAGCAGTAACAGAGGACACTGCAGGAGCAGTAACAGAGGCAGACACTTGCACTCTGCAGGAGCAGTAACGGAGACTAGACCAATGGCACACCACCGGAGCAGTAACGGAGGCAGACACTTGCACTCTGCAGGAGCAGTAACGGAGACTAGGCCAATGGCACACTGCCGGACCAGTAATGGAGGCAGACACTTGCACTCTGCAGGAGCAGTAACAGAGGACTAGGCCAATGGCACACTGCCGGAGCAGTAATGAAGGCAGACACTTGCACCCTGCAGGAGCAGTAATGGAGACTAGGCCAAAGACACACTGCTATAGCAGTAACGGAAACTGACTCTCGCACTCTGCTGAACAAAACGGGAACCTTATAGCCTAGAGAATAAGAATGTCGCCAAGGCGACAATAGGCTGTCAGAACAGGAACGCCAACCAAGCCGGGTGGAATCACGGAGGAGGAACATCAGCCAAGCCGGGTCGAATTACGAAGTAGGAATGTCAGCCAGGCCGGGTCGGTACACAGGAGCAGGCACTGAAGAATAGTCAGTCAATCCCGGTCAGTACACAGGAGCAGGAGAACAGAGTGGTCAGGCAGGCCAAGTCGGTACACTGGGAATCACTGAGCAGAATCTAGCACTGGTACAGGAACACCACGAAAGTGCACCGTATGGGTGATGGAGCCCAGTATATAAAGGCCATACTGGGCGGGACCAACACAGGACAGCCAATGGGAGCACAAACAGTGTAGACTGACAGGAAAACAATAACAAGGGAAGCACGGGCACCATGATAGTAACGCCCAGATATACTGCAACTCCCAAAGGGAGTGAACCCAACAAGGTATGAGAAGTGGACACAGAAAGATCAGAGTAACACAGTCAGTGATAGAACACTGCACCGGTACTTCGCTTATACACTCCGCCAACGGCGGTATGGTTGAGAAGCTATAGCACGAATGCCTAGCTAGTGGTCGACAGAGATATGGCACCATGCAGCGCAACCGACTAATGTACAGCAACCACCAAGTAAAGTGAGAGCAAACGGAGACCACAAGTGGTGTGCTGGAAACGCATGGCACTCTGGGATAAGGCAGCCCACAGAGTAACAGGTAGCCAGGGAAGTCAGACACGGAGCGGGTACACAGACCAGCACAGGGTAAACGGAAGCGGGTTCTCAGCCAGACCAGGTCAGCAACGGAGCGGGTTCTCAGCCAGATACAGTCAGTAACGGAAGCGGGTTCACAGCCAGGCCAGGTCAGCAATGGAGCGGATTCTCAGTCGGATACAGTCAGTAACGGGAACGGGTCCTTACCCAGATACGGTCACCAATGGAGTAGCTGAAGAACAGCAAAATCATGAACGTCGTCAGACAGGCCAGGTCATACACGGTCAACAATAACGGAGCAGAATGCAGGAACAAATACACCACAAAAGGGCACCATACCGTGGAAATGACAGGGTATATAAAGCAAAAGAAAAAGAAGATAGAGGGCGCCCAATAGTGCATGTGATCACTCAATATCACTTATGGATAATAATCAAATAGAAATATACTCACAAAGATGATGGCTGATAATTGACTTATGTCAAAATCAGCTGCACACACATGTATGGAATATTAGTCTGTCCTCACTCAGACACCTCCAGACTCACAGGAGAACTGCTACTTTCAAAATTAAAAATCCAAGGGATTTTCATTTGATATGAAAAGTAATTTTGGTGGATACTGTGATATTATGCATACTGCAATTGTCTGTGACCTCTTTTGAGGTCATCCAATGAATGAGCAAGGAGGGAATTTTAAATAAGGAAAGATGGCTGCTATGTCTGTTTGTTTGTCTTTTTGTATTACCAGGTGGTCAGAGGAAGCGGTCATAGCTACCATGAAACGTTACATCATTTTCAATTGGTACGTCAAATTTTATTTTATTTTATATCTATAATAAATTATATTTAACTTCCAGAAATCTAGCAGCCAGTTTTTTTCAAATTATTTGGTTGAAGACCTATATATTGGAGGACCGGGTACCCAAGGAAACTGAGTGGGGGCAGATTTATCCTCCCCACATGCCTGAAAGCTGGTATTTGGTATAAGACAACAACCAGCAATTACCTTTGTGAGTATATTTTATGTTCTTTACAACATAATTTGTTGTGATTTGTGAAGATAATAGGCACTATTGGGTGCTCTCTCTTTGTTTTTGCTTTCTACTAAGGTTATATAAAGGCCATCCCTGGGCGACGACAAAGGGCGCTAGCCAATCAGTAACCAGTAATGCAAACTAGCAGTCAGAATGTTGCCGCCTGCTGCAAAAAGCACGGGTACCGTGATACTCGCCATTACCTTCTTCATCTACATCTTCTGCCAATCTTCCTGTCATTGTTACCTCCCCCACCAAATTATAGCCACTCTATTAATGTTAGGATGTGGTAGTTCCTGTACACCCATTGTACACTGTGTGGTGCATGGTGCATGGATCACACATGGCAGTGAGGTGGAGGAGAATAGCAAGCGGCATCTGAGGAAATTCCATCCCACAGAATATGCTAAGATGGTGGCAGGGACGATTCATCATTACTATTAAGCTTTCAGCAAATTGCCATGTATCCTTAGCATGGTGTGCAGTTGCTGATGAGAGGCACAATTCCTGCTCTCAAGGGAAAAAAATTATATTCTAATAACAGCACACTGATGATTTTGGTGGAGGGGCAAGTGGAGAAGAATATTTGGCCGACTTCTTCTTTTCTCTACATAGAGTGGTGGCTACTTATTGTGCTGCTCCTGCTTCAGATGCATCACTGGAGCTAGTCGTGGCAAGTGGAACCTTCATCATCCATCAACCATGTTACTGCTGGTGTTGATCCAATTCCCTTTCAGCTATATAATCATCCTGCTGCTTAAACAATAAAGCAACATCAGCAAGAACAGAAGTCACAAATTCCACATCTACATCAGGGCATTTGACAATGGTCAGTGGCCACTGGCCAACAGGACATGACCTGCTGGCACTAGGCTTGTGCTTCTACAGGGCTTGTGCTTTAAAAATAGAATACAAAAAAACCCCACATTTTTACAGGTTTGTTTCTAACATGTTAAGTCCTACAAAGCAATGTTTCTTCAGGGCTTGTGCCTCTAATAAGTCTAAGTCATATAAATCAATGGTCCCTCAGGTTTGGGCCTCTAACAACAATTCTAACAAATCATCCTCTATAAAATACTCTATCATGTCAAGTATCAGTCTACCCCAGTGGCATCTTATTTCACCCACCAACACAAGCACCATCCTCAGACCCCTTTTATATCATGTCTTATGTGTTTTTTTCTAATATTTAGGATGTATTTTTTTTATTAATTGCCCCCAATCCCAGGAAACAATCCTCCCCCCAAAAAATCCCTATTTAACTGATTCTTTCTCCACACCCCACCAACACAGACACCCTCATGCTCCTTTTATACTATGACTTTGGTAAATAAAATAATATTTCTTATGTGTTTTGTGTAAATTCAATGTTCCCATTTCAATGGAATGAGCTAGATTAAAAAAAGTGGAAAAACTGTACTTTTCAAGGTAAATTATTTGCCAAGTGGGAAGTGCATTTTTTGCCCATCCCTAGTCATCACATGCATGAATTATGTCACCAGCATGAAAAAGTACCATCTATTTCCTCTGCAGAATGGGATCAAAAACTAAGTCCTAGTCCCCTAAATTAACCACTTCACTGCTCCTGTTCAGAAGATATGTTGGGTCACATCCTTAGATGTTTTAGGGTCTATTATGTGGACAGAACACACCACATCCTTAGCAACAAAGTGGTTTAAAACAAATCAATCACAGTAGTCAAAATATCTGAATAAATCCTTAATTAAGAAGACTTCATAGAGAAACTGAAAATAACATGGATAAATACACATTACTATTTTTCACAAGGATTTTCACAGTACATGTGGATTAAAGTCAATTCCTGATGTTACCCCAATGATTAGCTGTAATTATTTATGGTAAATATGTTTAATTGTTAGCAGCAAGATGTTTGCAATACCAGAATGGGCACAAATCGACCATTTTAATTTAAGTGATAATCCAAAGGATGACCATAAGCTTTTAATTTTATACATTTTTTATCCTTGTAAGATGAATTTTGCAGTGTGATAAATGACAGTTGTAGTGGAGTAAGCAATGAACAAAATTATGCTTCCACACCAGTTTTAGTTGTTTGTGTATGTGCCTGATATCATCAGTTTGGCATGCTATTATCTAAAATGGAAGAATACCTCAGTTCAGTAAAGTCTGACATAAATCTTTGAAAGTAAAGGCATTGCATATGCATGAGCTAAAACAGATATGACAGTATTGAAGCATTAAAATTCTTGTCACTGGAGGGCTTAAAACTTTTAAGTGGAAGACATGCCAGTAGTTTTTTAAAAAGTGTTCTATAAAACAATTAGACAAAATAAAACTTAGGGCCTTAAAACAAAAAGCAAATGATGAGCAATTCTGGAGCAAAATAATTGCAAACATTGGGTGGGGATATAAATATTTCCATTTACTTAAATCGGGCTTTTAACCCTCTGAATGTGAGAGGTATTCGATAAGAGGTAAAGTTTGTTTAACTATATGAATTGATGGACAGGAGACAGACAAATCAGTGGTCAATCAATATAGCAGATTGGGCTGCTCATTTAAAAATGACTCCCTCACTCAGGGTTCATAACCTTTTCATAGGCACCTCTTTCTCAAACTGAACATACCCAAATGGTCTTTCTTCATAAATCAAATATTTTGTGTGTGTGTTTTTGTTTGTGTAAATAAATTCCCTACAGTTCGACATTGTTGCTCCTCTCTGGTCAGCAAAAACCTAAATGTATGAATAGATAAAAGTTAGGGTTGGGTGAATTTTTTTCTAGTAAAAATGAAATATGAGAAAACTGTTGTCTTGCATGCGAATTCCGGTGAAACCAGATCCTTGCACAGTGTCCATTAAAAACAATGAAAATACATTCTTCTTTGCTGACTTAAACATAACATTTCTGAGCATCATCTCCATGAGGAATCAAATTCTGTGAAATAATATAAATATATGCTTATAGATGGAGTGGAGGATTGCATTGTGGAAGGTGAAAGATTGAAAGGTAGGGCCAAAAAACAAGCAGAAAGCATAATGAAAAATAGGTAACCAAAGGGTTTATACCATCAGAAACTACAACATCAACAAGAACATCCAACATTTTTCTGAACGCATTTCATCATCACAGAAAGTAATTGATTTATCCCAAGGGTGTAAAATCTAATATTTGTGGTGGTGGTGGCAGCCTCATACCTCTATGGGACTTGCTTCCAGAGTATGAGTTGGTAAATGATACACATATACACTGTATAGCCCCTAGGAGTAGTGCCACAGCATTCTGAAGTACCCTTCCTTGACCCAGTCTGGTCTGCAATGTACATATACACTGTATAGCCCCTATGAATGGTCCCACAGCATTCTGAAGTATCCTTCCTTGACACAATCTGGTCTCCAGAGGGGTTGTTTTAAAATCATTCATGTTTTGGCCAGTTCCCCTTGTCCTTTGATTCCTTATGTAATTTTTACAAGTATCTCTCTATTTCTATACACACACTCTGTCCCTACACTACACAAGTAGCAGAGGGTGAAAATGCATAATGAGATGATGCCTGGTGCAATGTGTTGTATACAGCTCTGGCACTCTTAACTACATGGGTTTTATACTAATTCCCAGCTTCTACTTTGCCTGGCAACCTCCTTGCCTTCACATTGGTAGTGCACAGGCTATTGCTGTGCTTAACTGGGTAGAGGACTGTTGGCCAGCATTAGAGAACATGCAGGTGAGGGGCATTCCTTGTGCTATAGCAGAGTAGCTCCTATGTATTATGGTGGCAAGGGACCACGGAATCATGTATCCAACAGAAAAAGTAATTTTGGGTGCCGTTGAAGTGTTGCTCATTGCATTTCACAATGCATATCACACCCCATTGGCACTGAAGGGTTAATGGAGGACAAGAGCTAGGAATGGAGAAAAAAATACTGTGTAGTCTATAGACTGACTCACTTCCTCCATTAACCACTTCAGTGCTATTGGGGTGTGGAAGGCATTATGCAAGAGCAGAAGGAAGGTATTTAGGGCTCATATGAAGTGTCCTATTCAGAAGGACTTTCTCCCTTTGTTTAGCATCTCAGTTTTGTGGTGAAATTACCTCGATTACATGTGACTAGTCACTCAATGGCCTCAATTCAACTGAGGCTGGTAAAACAGCCTGTAGGGCAATATTGACTAACGGTCCTTTAGGAAAAAGTTGTAGCAGAGCAATTCAATTGCCTTACCAGCTGAAACCACGCAGATGTTAGGCCACAGAAATTGACTTGTGGCCAAATGTCTGTTTTGTGTGTTAAGTTCCCAAAACACACTAAATAGCGTGAATAATGGGAAGATTAAAGGAAAAGAGCTAACGATGGGTGCCTGACACACTGTCAATCACCGAATGTTAGCTCAAACAAAGAGTCACCCTACAAAACACTAACCCTACACTACCCCTAACAGTAAAGTGTTATAATACTACCCATAACACTAGCCTAAAACCCAGATCTGTGTAACACTTTCCTGTCATCCACTGTCTGTCTTGTTCTTCTTCAATCTTCCTTCTTCTTTTCTCTGTAATCTTCTGTCTCCTTTCTTCTTATCTTCTTTCAAATCTGTACTGTAAAATAAAAAATCAATGAAAAATATGTTTGTAAAATAATGCCCCCAAGAATTGTCCAGAGGATCTTCTTCCCAGCATGAAATCATGGGTGTGGGACTACTTTTCTTTGGAGTCCAAGAGTGTGCAATGTGTGAACTCTGAGACATGTTTGTAAAGAGAGGGAAGGAGATGTCCCATCCACCCTAATAAAGCACGTGAAGCATGTGTAACACGTGTAACCATCCCCCATGAAAAAAATCTGGTGCTTTTGTCGCTATCCATCCCTAACTTCAAGAACAGTGTGTCACAAAAAAAGGATGTGAAGCAGCTCCTCTAACAACTCATAGCACTGATGATGACTTCACCTGTATCTTCATCATCTATTGCTAGGATCCAGGGCTGGGCTACTAGTAAAATTAGCACCCTCAGGGTCTTTCACCGTGGCACTGCCACTGACAAATTTGCCATCAGTAGTACCACACACAGGTGGGAAATCAGAAACTAAAAGAATACGGAAATATGTCTCAACACATTGCACACTGCATGGTACAAGGACCACAAATGGCAATGTGGAGGAACCAAGAGAATGCAGGAGAAAAAGGGACTTTCTCAATCCTGTAGAATATGCCGGTCTCATATCGTTGAGGGTCAATCATGAGTCATGACCCACTGACTGCTGAGAGCTTTCCCAGTATTTGTAAAGGGAACCTGCATTTTTAAATTTCTCCTGGTCCAATTATCATTCAAGTGTGACTACAGTTCAAATAACTATTAGAACATTTCAAGATCTAATTTACAGTACTTTTTGTAAATGGGTCTTTTTTAAGATGTATCAAGTACTATTAACACAGTAAATGTTTAATACTGATAATCCTATTTTTTTCATAATCCTATTAGTGTAACGTGGATTATTTAAATGTATCCCACCTTAATCTCTTTTTGATCTTGTGTATTACCCATCAAAATTGACACTTGGCTGACCCCAAACTTTTCTGTTCTTTATGTACTTCTTACATTGTTTTAATTTATTTTTTAAATCTTGAGGCCTTTTCTTCATGTCACGTTCCCTAATTTATTACACTAAAATGTTTGTTTTTTAAAGGTGCAGTAAAGAGTTAAAAACCTTTACATAAAATAAATGGTCATGTTAATATTTGCTTATATTATCTTTTATTTATAAGCAACATAATCCTTGGTGATTTATAAAGAGGGAAAATAGAAACAGACAATATGACATATTTGTACAGACTAATACCAGTGGAGAGGAGGTCCTGTTCATGAGAACTTACAGGCTAGAGGCAGTACGGGTCAAGAAAACATGAGATGAAAATTTTTAATGATGTGTTTCCCTTCTATAAATAATACATACTTACCCTACAAAATAATACAAAATAATATACATTATTGTCTTTCATTCTATAAAGGTAAAGTCACTACCACAATATGAACTTTTGAGATATAAAGCCTTTTATCTTTTGTTTTTTCCTTGATGCATTTTTTATTTTTAAACCAATAACATAGTTAAAGTATGATAAAACAAAAAGGGAGAGAAAGAAAAATGAGGAATAAAAAATGAAGGTAAGGAGAAAAAGATGAAAGATAAATTGGACATACCTTATTCACATTGCAGAAAAAGACAACTCCCAAGTTATCAGACACTAACAGCATTCACAGCTACCAGTTTATGTCAAACATCATTTGATTAACAGTCAATGGACAGACCAACCAATCAGTCCATTTCTTATAGAACTTCTCAGGGTAGTCAATACCAAGACCAAGCAGAGCACCAGCCAAAATATCTGAGTGAAAATAAACTGGACAAAAATGAATTCAAGATTTTTTTTTTGTAAATATGTAGCTTTTTTCTGTAAAACCTCTCTTGGATATACATAAAACATTTCAGTGTAGTCTTTCTGGTAAAATATGTTATAACTAAATATATTTTCCAGAATCTAAATTGTTTTTGGACAGAACCAGATCAGTAGGAGATTTAGTGCCAGGATCAGTTGGGAGTCTGCCCATTGAGTCAAATTATAATAAACTTTATGAATATATGTCATTTGAATAGGTTTAGCTAATAAGAGGCCCCAAAATCAACACTTGCCTCTTCCCAATCCTCATCTGTAAAATTTGGTATATCAATGATATACTTAGAGTATGAATGAGTCAAGGGATTGGGCACATTTCTTTGCAGCTCAGAAGGGGGTAAAATCAACAGTCCATACTGGGCAGTATAAGTGTGGCTCTGTATATATTTATAAAATAATCGATTAGGTAGGCCAAGTCTCTCCTTTAAGGCATTAAAAGACTTAAAATTAGAACCACCCACAATATAATGTCTGCATACTCATAAATGGAAATCCTGCAAATCACAAAACTCTGATAATTGTGGATCATTCTACAAAGAGTTGAGGAGAACATGGACCTTCACCCATATCAGAACAAAATTTTAAATCGGAATAGTTGCAAGAAAGTCCCCTCATCTTTCCAGGACAAAGTATTAGAGAGAGCCTCAAATAAACACAAGACTAAAACCACAAGGAAACAAATATGGGCTGAGAGGCTAGGTAGTACAAATAGAGATTAAGGAACATTGTAGTTAGTCCTGCAAAGTTTTCCTATCCATTCTAGGATCTGAAATTTTCCAGAGCAGAGTAGTAATAATTGGTGTGGAAAATGTTTTGAGGGACAGGTATGGTAGTATTAGGTAGAAAATACCAAGACTTAAGGAGGTATATCGTTTTAAAAATATTAGCTGTGTTATTAGCTGTGTTAGGGATGAGTAACGCCCAGTAATAGGTTTGCAGGAAAACGTGAACTGCCAGAGCAGTATCAGAGACTGAGCAACATAGAACACTGCTGTAGCAGTAACGGAGACCAGGCAACTTGTATTCTGCCGTAGCAGTAAACTGAGATAGCCCACTATCACTCTGCCAGAGCAGTAATGGAGACTAGGCCACTTGCACACTGCCGTAGCAGTAACGGAGACGAGGCCACTTGCACACTGCCGTAGCAGTAGACGGAGACTAGGCCACTTGCACTCTTCAGGAGCAGTAACGGAGATAAGGCCACTTGCACACTGCCGTAGCAGTAACGGAGACTAGGCCACTTGCACTCTGCAGGAGCAGTAACGGAGACTAGGCCACTTGCACACTGCCATAGCAGTAACAGAGACAAGGCTACTTGCACACTGCCGTAGCAGTAGACGGAGACTAACCACTAAACCTGGTTGCGATATACATTGTTGGTCCCAGCGTGCGGACACTGGTTTACTCCACTAAACCTGGTTGCGATATACATTGTTGGTCCCAACGTGCGGACGCTGGTTTACTCCACTAAACCTGGTTGCGATATACATTGTTGGTCCCTGCGTGCGGACTCTGGTTTACTCCACTAAACCTGGTTGCGAGATACATTATTGGCTCCAGCGTGCGGACGCTGGTTTGCTCCACTAAACCTGGTTGCGATATACGTTGTTGGTCCCAGCGTGCGGACGCTGGTTTACTCCACTAAACCTGGTTGCGATATACATTGTTGGTTCCAGCGTGCGGTCGCTGGTTTGCTCCATTAAACCTGGTGGCGCTATTACCATTAGTCCCAACGTGTGGACGTTGGTTTGCTCCTGAACATCCAGTACTGTGGTCAGTCGCTGTCCACTTCCTTGCAGTTGTCTGAGTATCCCTGGCAATAGACTCCTGCTGAGTAAGACCTCTATACTTATGCTTTATGCTGTCTTAGTCACCTGACAGCTGGTCTACTTGCTCAGGCTGCCCTGCCCGGTATTGGTGAGGCCGGTAGAACCTTGATGATACCATCCTGTAGGTTGCCTCACCCGGTATTTGCAGGGCCGGTAGAGCCTACTCCAGTACTCCTTTGGGCTACCCTGCCCGGTATTGGTAAGGCCGGTAGAACCTTGTAATTCACCATCTTTAAGGTTGCCTTACCCGGTATTGGCAGGGCCGGTAGAGCCTACATTCAGCATTCCGTGGGGGCTGCCTTGCCCGTTATTGGTAAGGCCGGTAGAACCGGTATATGTCATCTCACGGTTGCCTTGGTAAGGCCGGTAGAACCTTGTAATTCACCATCTTTAAGGTTGCCTTACCCGGTATTGGCAGGGCCGGTAGAGCCTACATTCAGCATTCCGTGGGGGCTGCCTTGCCCGTTATTGGCAAGGCCGGTAGAGCCTATTATATGTTCTATTATATGTTCTATTACTATTGTATTGTTATGTATGTTTACCCTACGGGGACTGCCTTTAACTTTTAATAAAGTTAAGTTATTTTACCAAACCTTAAGTCTGAGAGTCTTCAAAAACCGTGACAGCGTGATGCTGATAACGCTGTAATGAAGTACTGAGGGTCCTCTGTACCTGTGCCCATGTGGAGAGTAGTTGCCTGATATGCTCATCCAGAGCCGGAATCTGCTGCGTCTGAAATGAGTCCGGGAGCAAGCATGGTTGGAACCTGTAGTTGATGAGAAACGGGGAGCTCCCAGACAATGAATTAACTGCACAGTTCCTGGCAAACTCTGCCCACGGCAACAGGTCGGCCCAATTGTCATGATGATCAGACACGAGACAGTGTAGGAATTGTTCCAATCCCTGATTGGCACTCTATGCAGCCCCGTTGGTCTGGGGATGGTAGGCAGAAGAAAAGGAAAATTGTAAGCCCATCTGGTCACAAAATACCCTCCAAAATCTGGATACAAATTGGCTCCCACGACCCGACACCAGCACCCTGGGTGCACCGTGCAACCGAAATACCTCTCTGACAAAGACAATAGCCAACTCCTGGGCAGAGGGAAGGCCAGGAAGAGGCACAAAGTGAGCCATCTTGGAAAATCTATCGACCACCATCAAAATAAAGGAGTACCCCTTAGACACTGGTAACTCTCCCAGGAAATCAATCGAAACATGGGACCAAGGACGCTCACCATTAGGTACAGGTTGAAGCAAGCCAACTGGGAGGTGTCTAGGGAATTTGGCATGGGCACAAGTAGTACAGGCTGCAGTGAAAGTGGTGCAATCAGCACGTAAGGAGAGCCACCAAAATAACTGCGAAAGAGACCAAAGCAATTGGTCCCTATCAACATGCCCAGCCGCCCGAGATGCATGGTAAGTTTCTAGAAGGCTGGTAAGAAAAGGCTCGGCTTCAAAACACTTCCCCACAGTGGTGTGAAAGGGTGCGGTAATCTGGGTAGCAAGAATTTCCTTCCCCAGTGGTGAAGTGATGCTGGTACGTAAAGTAGCCAAAATGCGATCTGGCTGAATAATGGGTTCCGGAACCTCATCCGTCTCAATCTCAGGACCAAATTCTCTGGAAAGGGCATCAGCCCTAACAGTCTTAGAACCGGGCAGGTAGGATACAATAAAATTGAAACGAGACAGAAACAAGGCCCATCTGGCCTGTCGAGAGGACAACCTCTTGGCCTCAGAGAGGTACGTCAAATTCTTATGGTAGGTCAGAATTGGCAAGAGAGCCCTTGTACCTTCCAGCAGATGTCGCCATTCTTTAAGGTCTAAAGGTCGAGTAAAAACCCACATGGTCTTAGAACACTACCTGGGTCCAGGCGCTGTGACAGTACTGCCCTTACCCCAGTCTCTGAGGCGTCTCCCTCCAAGGTGAAAGGAAGGGAGGGATTAGGGTGGGACAATACAGGAGCGGAATCAAAAGCGGATTTCAATGTCACAAATGCCTGTTCAGCTTCCTCAGACCATTGGGAGGGATAAGCACCCTTATGCTTAAGATCAGACAGTGGCTTTACAATCGTGGAAAAGGTTCGAATTAATTTCCTATAATAATTTGCAAAGCCAAGAATATGCTGGATAGCCTTGAGCCCCTTAGGACGTGGACACTGCAGAACTGCTGCGAGCTTATCCTTATCCATAGCAATGCTGTCTTTAGAAATCACAAAGCCCAGAAAAGGTACCATAGACTTGTGGAACTCACATTTCTCAATCTTGCAGTATAGATTGTTCTCACGTAACCTGAGCAAGACTGCTGACACATCCTTGATGTGTTGTGACAAATTAGATGAATGGATGAGTATGTCATCAAGATACACAACTACACAATACTGTAGCATGTCACGGAGGATGTCGTTAATAAATTCTTGGAACACTGCGGGGGCGTTACTTAGCCCAAACGGCATCACCAGGTATTCATAGTGTCCTGAACAGGTATTGAATGCCATCTTCCACTTATCACCGACTCTGATTCTGATCAAGTTATACGCCGCACGTAAATCTAGCTTAGTAAAGATGGAAGAGCCTTATAACCTGTCGAAAAGCTCCATGATGAGTGGAATAGGGTAGGCGTTTCTGGACATAAGTTTATTTGAACCCACGATAATCGATACATGGTCGTAACTCGCCATTTTTCTTTTTCACAAAGAAGAAACCAGCCCCCTCGGGTGAGGATGACTTCCTGATAATACCCTTCTCCAGGGCATCTGAGACATACTCCTCCATGGCCTGATCCTCCTCGCAAGACAGTGGGTAAGTAAAACCCCGAGAAGGAACGGCACCAGGAGGCAAATCAATAGCGCAATCGTAAGTCCTGTGCTGCGGCAAAATGCTAGCCTCTCCCTTACTGAAAACATCACTGAATTGTCGATATGCAGTGGGCAAGGAGGGAGAGGTACACATGATCTTGGTGGGTTGTGAAATGCAATGCTTAATGCAAAAGTCAGACCAAGCCGTGATTTTCTGCCAGTCGAACCTGGGGTTGTGTGTATGTAACCAGAGAAAACCCAGAATGACCGCATGGTGAGGAGACTGGATAATCTGAAAACACTGCTTCTCCGTGTGGAGAGCCCCAATGCGTATAGACAGTGGTATAGTTTCCATGGTGATCTGGGCCGGTACCATCGGTCTACCGTCAATAGCTTCGATAGCCAAAGGAGATTCCCTTTCAACCAGTGACAAAAGAGTTGTCCATAAAATATCCAGCTGCACCGGAATCCACCAGAGCTGGGACTTCCACTGAGACTTCAGCTCCGTATTTTTTTGATTCACAGGGTCTGGGTACCGCTGAATGCCACCTAGGACCTGTCCCCTGAGGAAACCTAAGTGCGTCCATTTCCCGGATATATAGGACAGATGCGCAACAAATGCCCAGCTTGACCACAATATAAGCATAGGCCCTGTCTGCAGAGATGAGCCCGTTCCTCCTTGGTCAGCTTAGTGAATCCTAACTGCATACGTTCACTATTCTCTTGGTTACGCTCAGGAGGCATGTGTTACGGTTTTCAGTACACTCAGAGGCAGGCCGTTTGGTAAAACACAGTTTTATTGAAACCAGTCAGAATAAAGTAATCCTCGCGGGTCCAGCGATAGTTAACACTTAATACTGACACAGGACAGGTTACAAAATAACATTAACCCACACGGGTCCAGTACATATATCAGAGAGCAAATACATATACTGACACAGGTCAGGTGACAGTTTGTGAGAATCAGTGAGACAATGATGTGAAGGTGCTATTAGGCCGGGAAGCTGGTAGGCCCTAATAGCGAGGCCCAAGAAGCACTCTCTACTGGAGAGTGACACAATAACGACTATGCCCAAAAAGGGTGAGCGAGCCCCTGAATGAATCACAGACTACCGGACAGTACAGTATCACTGTAACCGGAGGAACAGTGGAACGCCAAATGGAATCAGCATGAACTGTGACCCAAGGATAATGGCACCGGACAACATGGGTTAACAGACGCTTCAGCTCGAAGACAACTGCCAGGAGGTAGAGACGACTGAGGCGCCCAGGAGACCAACCTCAGTAGGGCAGCAGTAACAAGCCAAGCGTAAGGTGTGCCAACGAGAACAGCTCCTACCCGGGTGTGCACCGGACAGCAGTGGAAAACTAACTGAGGCGCCCAGGAGACCAACCTCAGTGGTAGTGCAGTAACAAGCCAAGTGTATAGTGAGCAATCGAGATCAGCTTCAACCCTGGGGTATGGAGATACCAGGTACAAAAGCGTAAATGGGTCTCAGTAGCTGAACGGCTAGAGCAGCAATCGAGGCAACCAACTGAGTCAGCACACTCTAGACAGAGCACCGGAAAGTACTTTCTACCGGAATACCGGGCGTGGTAGTGAACCGGGCCAGAGATACACTGAGCAGGAACGGTAGCCAGTCTGGGTCGGTACACAGAGCAGGAACGTCAGCCAATCCAAGTCAGTACACTGAGCAGGAACGTCAGCCAATCCAAGTTGGTAGACGGAGCAGGAATGTCAGCCAGGCCGGGTCGGTACACGGAGCAGGAACGTCAGCCAATCCAAGTCGGTACACGGGGCAGGAACAGAATCAGAGAGAGTAGTCAGGCAGTCCGGGTCATACACAGGATTCACACAATAACGACAGCAATCACTAAGCAACGGGAACACCACGAAAGGGCCCTGCAGAAGTTACAGGGCTCAGTACTTAAAGGCTACCACTGGGTGGAGCAATATCACGCTAGCCAATAAGAAGGCATCAGGAACAATACTGTCAAAATGTCGCCAGCAATACACGGGCTCCATGATAGTATGGGAGGTGAGGAAGGCATGGGTGTGAAACTTTGGCTTGCCTGTCCGAAATTTCTGGTCCAATGTCTGTGGTCCTTAGTCGCGATCCTGTCACGGGGTGACTAGGAAATTAACACACTGACAAGTACAGATGAAGTTAAAATAAAACTTTATTAAGTACAATAATGACAGGAAATAAGGAAACAGGCTGGTAGCAACAAATGACACAACAGTAGTATGGTAATGACACTAAGTGGCAGTAGATAGTGACACACCTTCACGAGACCAGGGAGGAACAGTGACTCACTTCCCTCACCCTTCACCAGGCAGGTGAGCAGTAATGGAATGGCCCTTGGACTATACAGGTAGATGCGAGAATAGTGTCGGTACACCGCATACACTGATTGAATTGCACACCTTCACGAGAGCAGGGAGGAACAGTGAACTCACTTTTCTCACCCTTCACTAGGCAGATGAGTGATAATGGAAAAGCCCTGGGACTCACACAAGTAGATGGAATGACAGTGTGAGTACTCCACATGTACGGCTGAATGGCCGGAATGAAAACGGAATGGCCCTTGGACTTACATGGTAGATGTGAGGGCAGTGCAGAGCACTCTCACACACACAGTCAGCAGGAATATTAGAGCGCACCAATACCCAGACAGGGTATACAATAGCCGGGTAGCCAGTACTGAGGCTAGGTAAGGCAACACACAAACCGGGACGGTCACGGGAGGTGAAACACACGGAATGACCGACAAGCGCCACTAACGGAAGCGAGCGCAGAGCGGAAGGCACAGGCACCACGGAAACCAAACGGAAGCACAGAATGGTAAAGGAGCACAACAATGGAGTGTTTACCAGGAGGCAGCCAATGGTCAGAACCGGATCGGGTAGTCAGACGTCGCCAGTGGTCATAGCCAGAACGGGTAGTCAGACGGAGCCAAGGGTTAGAGCTGGAACGGGTACTCAGACGTAGCCAGGAGTCAAAACCGGAACGGGTAGTCAGACGTAGCCAGGAAATACACAGGAACAGTAATGGACCAACACAGCAATACGCTCATGTACAGCACGAAAGGGCAAAGTTAATGACACAGGCTGAGGTTTAAAACCCTGACAGGTGGGTGGAGCGATGACCTCACCAAAATGGTGACCTATAAGAATAGCGACTCAGCGAGAGCGACAGCTAGGAAGTAAGTAATGTCACTCTATGGCAATTCAGCAAGAGGCAATCACAGGGCACCGTGATAGATCCGCTCCCTGATGCAGAAATCAATCAAAACAGAAAACTCAATGAACTCATCCAAATCGTTCGGCAAGTGTCTAGCTGCCGTTTTATCTTTAATACGGTCATTGAGTCCCTGTGCGAATGCTGCCACCAGCACCTCATTATTCCAGCCTACCTCCATTGCCAGTGTACGGAATTCAATAGCATAATCCGCAACCATACGAGACCCTTGTTGGATCTCCATCAATCTTTTGGCAGCAGAGACGGCTCTTCCTGGGACTTCATACACTCTACGGAACGCCCGCAAGAACTCACCGAAGTTCTTGGTACATGGTTTGGCTGATTCCCACAAGGGGTTGGTCCACGCCAATGCTCTGCCCGTCAGCAATGATATCATAAAGCCCACCTTACTTCGGTCACTAGGAAAGGCTTGAGGGGTCAACTGCAAGAAAATCTCCAACTGATTAATAAACCCTCTACACAGGGTGGGTTCGCCATCATAGCTCAATGGTAGTGGAGCAGGAGCAGTTAACCCTCTGATTGAGTTTGCTAGTGTCATGGATTGGGCTCCCGGTATCGTAGCGGGGGGGACCACCGAGGCTTGTACTGGCCAGGGGCAGACTGACCATACGGGCATTCGGTCACAGACTGAGGGCCCGGGACCGAAGGGGGCCCGCCGTCGCTTCCAGAAATTATAATTTTAATATATTGTGTCCGCCTGCCACTTAGGAGCCCGTCTGTAGCGCTGCTCAGCTGCTCTCCAACTATGGCCGCCGGCTCGCCGTTCTAGTAATACAGAGCGCTGGGAGATGACATCATCTCCCCGCCTCTGCATTACTAGAGGCACGCGGGACTTCACAAAGATCTGTTAAGCCATGCCGCTAGACCACCAGGGACTGGAGGTAAGGGCAGTGTGGAGATGAAGGGGCATGGTGGAAGGGGTGATGCGGAGATGAAGGGGGCATTGTGGAAGGGGCATTGTGGAGATGAAGGGGGCATTGTGGAGATGAAGGGGGCATTGTGGAAGGGACATTGTGGAGATGAAGGGGGCATTGTGGAGATGAAGGGGCAATGTGGAGATGGGGACATTTTGGAAGGGGCATTGTGGAGATGAAGGGGCAATGGGTAGATGGGGGCATTGTGGAAGGGGAAATGTGGAGGTGAAGGGGCAATGGGGAGATGGGGGCATTGTGGAAGGGGAAATGTGGAGATGAAGGGGCAATGGGGAAATGGGTGCATTGTGGAAGGGGCAATGTGGAAATGGGGGCATTGTCGAAGGGGAAATGTGGATATCAAGGGGCGATGTGGAGATGGGGGCATTGTGGAAGGGGAAATGTCTGGTCCAGGCGCTTTATTTTCTATAACCCTTTCCAGATTCTTTTGGACCTTGTCCTCAGTAAGCCATGTAGATGTTGGAGGAAATTCTGTGGTTTTGTCTTTTAGCGCATAGCTTGTCATTGCAGCTTCCTTGGTATATACTGAAGAAAAGAATGTATTTAGGGTGTCAGCCATAGCTTTATCCTCACTAATCAATTCACCTGTCTCAGTCCTAAAAGGACCAATATCAACCTTAACTTTTTTGTTATTAATATACTTGTAGAATTGTTTAGGGTTTTTCTTGCTCTCATTTGCAATGTTTCTCATTTTCTATTTTAGCTAGCTTAATTGCTTGTTTCTAGATTTTATTATATTCTTTATATTTTTTAAATGATGCATCTGACCCGTTTGACTTAAACACTTTAAAAGCCTGTTTTTATTTCTCATCCCCCTGCTAACCACATTATTAAGCCACATTGGTTTCGCTTTACTTCTGTTGTGCTTATTCCCCAATGGTATATATTGACGTGTATATTTGCCCTAGAGCATTTTAAATATATTCCATGATTCTTGTGCATTTTTATCTTTGAAAATTACATCCCACTGGATATCTTTTAACACTTCTTTTAACTTTGTAAAATTAGCCTTTTTGAAATTGAATGTTTTGGTTAAACCCTTACTATTGGGTTTCTCATAACAAACTTCAAAGGATACCATATTGTGGTCACTGCTGCCCAAATGTTCCATTACTTACACATTGTTTATCATGTCAGAATCGTTTGAGAGCACTAGGTCAAGCAAGGCCTCTTTTCTAGTTGGCTCCTCTACTACTTGGGACATAAAATTATCATTTATCATACTTAGAAATATATTTCCCTTTGTTGTGCCGGAAGTCATATTGCTCCAGTCAATTTAAGGATAGTTGAAATTTCCCATTATAATTACCTTTGCTGACCTAGCAGCCTTTTCCATTTGCAGTAAAAGTTGGGCTTCCTCCAGCTCCCCAACATTAGGTGGCTTGTAGCAAATCCCCACCAATATCTTTTTATTATGTGTTCTCCAAGTATGTATTTCAACCAACAAGACCTCTACCTTTTCATTGGACCCTTCATTTATATCTTCCCTTAAACTAGGATTTAAGGCCCGCTTTACATATAGGCATACCCCTTCTCCCCTTTTATTAACCCTGTACCTCATAAAAAGTGAATAACCCTCTAGATTGACTGCCAAGTCATACATATCATCTAACCAGGTTTCAGACACTCCAATCAGATCATACAGCTCATGTACTGCAGTCATTTCTAGTTCCCCCATCTTACCAGCCAGACTGCGAGCATTTGTATGCATACATTTTATCTTTTTCCCATTCCTAAAGATTTTGTTCTTTGTCAAATGTATTTGTCTTTTATCAGGCTGTAACAATGGCAACTCCCTATTAGATGAACTAGCCCATTCCCCCTCTCCACCCCCATACCCCTTCTCTAATTCCATTTCCTCAATTATACTACCTTCCCCAGCCTGTGTTGCAGCTCCCCCCTCCCTTTCTAGTTTAAAGTCTTCACCAGCCCTCTAACCATTCTATCACCCAGCATTGTGGCCCCCCTTCCACTTAGGTGCAATCCATCACTACTATAAAGATTGCCCCCATGGGAAAAGACTGCCCAGTGCTCTAGGAACCCAAACCCCTCCTGCTTACACCAAGTCTTTATCCATGCATTTAACTCCCTAATCTCCCGTTGCCTTTCTAATGTAGCGTGTGGCACAGGTAGTATTTCAGAAAATACTACCTTAGAGGTCCTCTGCTTAAGCTTATATCCTATGTCCCTGAAATCCTTCTTAATGGACCTCCATTTTCCACTGACTTTGTCATTAGTATCAACAAGTACCATGACAGCTGGGTCATGCCCAGCCCCTCCCAACAATCTATAAACCCGATCAGCCACATGTCGAACCTGAGCTCCCGGGAGACAGCAAAGTGTACGATTGTGGCAATCTTGGCGACAGATTACCCTGTCTGTCTTCCTAATAATAGAATCCCCTACCACCACCATCTGTCTAGGTCTGCCTGAGTCCCGGATCCCATCTGTGCTAGAGGGGCTGTTCACCCAGCTGTTAGAGAGAACAGTCCTCTCCAGCAAAGACATTCCTGTATCAGCATCCCCAACATCATTACTCAATGTAGCAAATCTTCCTAGTGGGGGGAAGGGTAGGGAACAACCATCCAGTGCAGGGGGTGGTGCCTGCTAGGGAAGCTGAAAGAACTAACGAGATGATATTACAATTAGGAACATTTTAGTTAAAGGAAAATTATTCCAACAGTATAAGTGAGTTCCAAGTGGTCGAGTGATTGTATCTAGTAAGGGAAGATGAGATTTAACTTCAAATCCTGGAGAAAGAACTGTTTTCAAAGTCAAACATGGTTAGGCACATCATTTCTCCAACGGGACCAAGTTGAATTGAATTGTGTGAGGGAAGGAACCGACAGGTCCCTGCGTCTCTCAAGTGCAATGTGGTTATCTACCTTGGAAAGCCATTGCGAAATAGGAGGAATAGTAGTTTGTTTCTAATGTAGAGGAATTAAGGATCAAGCTACATTTAGAAGCAGTGGCACTACGAGCCACTGGTCAGAAGTTATCCCAAGTTATCCCCAAAGAAAGGTGATCTTTATAAGAGAAAAGACATAGGAGAGGATTGCGAGGGAGAGATATTCGAAGGATAAAGTTAATGAGGGTTAAGATTTGCAACCAGAAAGATTGCATCATAGGGCAGCTCCACCAAATGTGGGAGAGAGAACCGTGATGCTGAAGACATCTCCAACAAGTAGGAGAGGCCGTATGATAGATCCTCACAAGAAGGGAGGGGGTTCTGTACCATCCTGTTATAAGTTCCCTTGACTTGGTATCCTTATGATCAGTTCCCTTGAATTGGTATCCCTATGTAGTTTGAAATTGGACAATAAGATATAGGACCACTCTGACGTGTCTAATAGTGATGAGCGAGCATGCTCGGCCGAAGCTCGGTTCGGCTCGAGCATCGCTCTGCTCGGCACATGGCGGTACTCGTACGAGTACCGCATGTGCTCGCCCGCCATGTTCGGGTCTCCTCCCCGCACAAGGCGCCTGCCTAGGGCCCGGCCAAATGAGGGGGGCCCGGAAAGCCTCATTCAACTTGAATGAGGCTTTCCGGGCCCCCCTCATTTGGCCGGGAGATTCAACCCCCACGCCCGCAGCTTACCTGATCTCTCACTCATCTCGCCGCTCTAGTAATACAGAGCGCTGGGAGATGACATCATCTCCCAGCCTCTGCATTACTACAGCGGCGCCGGGAGCTTCAGTCAAAGAGATCTGTGCCGAAGGAGGCACAGATCTGTCAAGTACACCGCTAGACCACCAGGGGAAATGTGAAGATGAAGGTGCAATGTGGAGGTGAAGTGGAGATGGGGGCATTGCGGAGATGAAGGGGGCATTGTGGAAGGGGCATTGCGGAGATGAAGGGGGCATTGTGGAAGGGGCATTGTGGAAGGGGCATCGTGGAGATGAAGATGAAGGGGGCATTGTGGAGATGGAAGGGGCAGTGTGGAAGCGGCAGTGTGGAGATGGAAGGGGCAGTGTGGAGATGGAAGGGGCATTGTGGAAGGGGCATGGTGGAGATGAAGGGGGGCATTGTGGAGATGAAGGGGCAATTGTGGAAGGGGCAGTGTGGAGATGAAGGGGACATTGTGGAGATGAAGGGGGCATTGTGGAAGGGGCAATGTGGTGATGAAGGGGCAGTGTGGAGATGAAGGGGCAGTGTGGAAGGGGCATTGTGGAGATGAAGGGGGCATTGAGGAAGGGGCAATGTGCATCCAGACATCCTCCCTATGCTGTCCCTGAACCATTTCTGTGGTGTTTCCATCATTTTCTGCCCTTTTCCTATGGACCAGGCACCCTCCCCTCATCAGAGCAGGGGGTGCCTGGTGTAATGCTCGAGTCCTCCCATTGACTTCAATGGGGCTCGGGTGCTCGGCCGAGCACTCGAGCCTCCGGGGGCGCTTGGCCAGAGCACCCGAACACCCGAGCATCGGGGTGCTCGATCATCACTAGTGTCTAACAAAATGTCTAGCTCACATTCCCAACGTCTGATATAGAAAGGCTTCGATGTCATGTGTTGGTCGAAAAGCAAGGAATAGCAGAAAGATAAAGAATGGAACGGAATGGGAGTTTTTGCAAGTTTTGTCTCAAGGGGGGTTAATGGTCAATGAAATTCTTTTTAACATGGCTACAATATGGGGATTAGTAATATTTAAGTATTACTATCCCTTTAACAATGTTTAATATTGTACATTAAAAAATAAATTAAATGATGTACGTCCCGTGGCTCAAACTTTGGTAGTTTTAGAGCTATAAGCTTCTAAAGTCCCCCCCGCCCCCTTTACCCATATCAGCACTCTAGCTAACCAACTTTAGACAGCTCATCTGCAGAGCCAGAATAACATTGTATACAAAGAAATTCTTCATGAGAATGGTCTACAAAGTGTGCCTGGTTTTAGGCAACAATGGCACATGAAGTAGCAGTGTGAGCAGGACAGGTCAGCTACCTGTGCCTGCTGTTACTGCTGCCAGTGTGCCTTCTGGTACTCAGGAGGAAGAAGAGGAAGTGTGACAGCAGGGAACCCTAAGTTACACTTGCCATTCCCAAGCAGTCCCACTGCTACCACACAACATCTAGAGGGTGTTGGGGCTGATGATGGTAAAGGTGATAGTGAAGCAGCTGGTGTAGGACTTGTGTGACCTTTGTAGATCCTCCTGCTGAGATGGAATGGGAAGTAATGTTTAGCAGCCATACATACATTCCTGCTCTGTGTACCAACTCGGATTGGTTGACGTTCCTGCTCTGTGTACCGACCTGATTTTGGCAAACATTCCTGTTCTGTGTATCAGGTCTGGTCTGCGGTCCCATCTGGTGTCCGGCTAGTATCCGGTGTCCTCTCTGTCTACTGACAGATCCTCTGTTGTCTCATTGCTGCTCAGGCAGTCTCGTTACTGTGACCCGGTCACCTATTGTGTCGCGTGGGCCGACACCCCGGTGTGGTAGATCCATCTGGTTGCACCACGGTATGCTTGACCTTTTACTGCTACAAGCTGAGGTTGGTCTAACTCTGGGTGCCTCAGGCTGCTCTCACTATCTGGCAGTTGACTCTAGGTCTGAGTGTTCGTTAACCCCTTCGGGGTTGGTGCCATATTCCATCGGGTCACAGTCATTGCCGTCTCAGTTGGGTGTTCCTCAGTGCCTACAGTTGCAGTCCTCCGTTACTGCTATGGCAGTCTGCCGCTTGTCCTGGGCCTCCATTTACTCCTGTGGCATTACTCGCTATTATGTCACTCTCTGCATAGTGAGTGTCTTGTGGGCTTCACGCTATTAGGACCTGTCAGTCTTCCTGCCCTAATAGTAACCATTTCACTGCTGTCTCATTTGGGAATCACACAAACTATACCTGACCTGTGTCAGACATTTGTTCTGTTAGGAGAGTCAGTGGGGCACACTGGGGAGAAGAAGGGAGGAAGGAAGTTGACCTCAAATATTCCAAAATTCTATATTACTGACTGGCAAGACAAAGGGAGCTAAGGACCTATTTGCTTGCTGATCTTGCTGTTATTGTCTCTGTGCTGGGTGGGGAAGTCTGGGGAAAGAAGTTATTGATTTTGTTTTTCAGTTACAGTCTTTTTTTTTGACAGACTGTGATAAGACAACAGGGTGGACAACTTAAAAAAAATAAATACATAAAATAAAAAAATAAAAAGAATAAAGAACTAAATATATTAGGTGACTTCTGTAAGTGCTGCTTCTTTGACACCTACTAGTAGTGGCAGTAGAATTACATCAACATCTAGCCCCAGTTTTAGTAGCAACAGCACAGCCTCAGGAACCACTCATTCCACTATTTACATGCTAGAGTGTTTGTACGAGCAGAATAAGGCCATTAACGAGAACAGCATGCAAAACCAGAAGGTTTTGGAGGGAGCCTCTTTGTTACCTGGCCAATGGCAGCTGATGTGCGATGTATGTGAGCTGCTGAAGCTCTGTGAGGAGGCAACCATGCTGGTGAGTCACACTGGGGCTGGAATTTGTAAAATTCTACCACTGATATTTTTATTGCAGAAAAAAATGAGGAGCATGGCTGAGGATTCTTACCAGAATGACAACACAGACATGCCCTGGTTGGTAAAGGACATGTTAGCAAGCTTTGAACAAGATCCTCGCATAGTATCTATTAAAAGCAATGTGGAATACATTCTTGACACTTTGCTGGACCCCCACTTTAAACACAACATTTTTGAGTTACTGCCAAAAGGCCATCAGCAGTTTGTCACAACAAGGAGTCATGGCAACCAGCAACAACTCGCTAAGGAATCGGATTCTGTCAAGGAATATCGAGACATGCTTATTGATTGAGTGGAGGGTTGCATTGTAGAGGATGAGAGGGAGAAAGTGAGGGCACAACAAACATCTTGGCAGTAAAGTGAAAAGGAAGGCAGCAAAGCATTTCAAACAACAGAAGCAGCTACATCATCAACCAGAATATCCTAATCAGAACATAGGGCAATTCATCATGGGTCTCAGCAGGGGTAGAAAAACCCAACACTGGTTGTGATGGTGGTGGCGGCACATCACTTTGGGACTTGCTTCCTGAGTATGGGTTGGTAACTGACACACAGGAACACCATGCAGCTCCTAGAAGTGGTCCCACTTATGTGAGATGGTTTCTGGATACTTGCAGGATAGCTAAGTTTTAGGCAGAAACAATGACTCATGGAATACTGGAAAACAAAGCAGTGTGAGTGGCCATCATTGACACGTACTGCAGTGGAAATCCTTAGTCGTCTTTCAGCAAGCATTAAGTCTGAGAGGGTTTTCGGTTTGGCTGGTTATATTGTAAATGACCACAGTACATGGCTATCAAGCAGCAATGTTGGGAGAATAACATTCTTATAAATGAACCAAGATCTCATACCATCTGTGTATCAGGTAGCAGAAACCACACATGACAGAGAAAGCCAGGACAAATATATTAACAGCAGCACAGATGAGGAGGTGGAGGTGGGATGTGAAGAAGAGTTGCCACCATCTACCCAAGCTGGAATGACTGCTATGACCGATAAATAATGTGTGGCAATAATCTGAGAAGGAGGATAGCGTATGACAATGGTAAAAATACATTCACAAATCACACCATGCCAGTCCCCCACACCACCACTACAATACACATCTGTCACATTATAGGTTATACTTTATTTTTTTTTATTTCTTGATATCATCATGAATATGTGCCAGTGTCACTTAAACAGGAAGTTTGTGTTGTGGGTAAAGGACAAATGCATTCTGCATGCTAACACATTTGTCAAGGCATATGTTGCTGTAGGACTCACAACTTTGACTTTCATTCACTTATTTCTAAACTTCAGCTCTCAGAAGAAGTTATATTAGAGTGGGAAATGTAGTACCTATAGGAAATATAGGCAAAAATGTGTTAAAATAGGTGGAAAATTTGTTAAAATAAGCAAAAAGGAGGATATTTTTGCATAGGCACAATTTTTAACAGGAAAAGCGAAAAGTCATGCCGGAAATTTTTCACACTTTTGCTCACCCCTAATATGTGAGTATGTGGCAGTTTGCATTCACCCATTGTACTTTGTGTGGTGCACAGCATCCGAGGAGATTCTATATAACAGAATATGCTAAGCTGGTGGCAGGGAGGATTCAATATTGAGATAGCTCAGTGGTAAAGTCCCTGACTATGGAGCCTATTCCAACCGCAAGGTTGCAGGTTCGAATCCCAGCAGGGTCAACTCAACCTTTCATCCTTCCGAGGTCGATAAATGAGTACCATTAATTGGGTAATAATAACATCTATTATTTCAGCTGCCGATTTGGTTAATTCCGAGAGTGTGCGCTGAAAGCGCTTTGAGTCCCACTGGGAGAAAGGCGCTATATAAATACTAGTTATTATTATTATTATTAAGACTTCAATCCCGAGTCAAAAAAAATCATCACTGATTACTCAGGGCTTGTGACACTAACATCCTGAGTCCAACAAATCATCACTGATTCCTTAGGGCTTGTGACTCTACCTATCAAAATGTTTACTCTAGTAACAACATACCCATGATTTTGGAGGAGGGGCAGGTGGAGATTGGAGAAGTATCAGTTGCTAACTTCTTCTTTTCTCCACATATACCTGAAGTGGTGGGGACTATTTATGATGCTGCTACTGCCTCAGGCACATCACTGTAGCTAGTTGTAGCAAGCGGAACCGTTGTCATCCACCACCCATGTAACTGCTGTTGTTCATCTCATTCCCTTTGAACTGCCTAATCATCCTGCTGTTTAAACAACTCAGCAACAGCAGCAAGAACCGCAGTCGCAAATTCCGCAATTACACCTGGGCATTTGACAATGGCCAGTAGCCACTGGCCAACACAACATGACCTGCTGGCATTAGTCCTACAAATCAATGTTTCCTTGGGGCTTGGGCATCTAACAACAAGTCCAAAAAATCATCCTCTATGAAACATTTTATTCCGTCAAGTATCAGCCTGTCCCAGTTGCAGCTTACATCAGGGGGTCCCTGTCTCTGTTATGTTACATACCAAATTCTTGTTTTATTTTTAAAATACCTCTTTTATACCATGTCTGATGTTTTTTTTTTAATTGTATTTATTTTTTATTACCTGTCCCCCCAATCCCTTAAAAAAAACCCCAAAAAACATTCCTTGTTCAACTGATTCAACTGTTTCCCCACACTTCACCAACACAAGCACCCTCATACCCCTTGTATACTACGCCTTTGGGAAATAAAATAAAATTAGTTATGTATTGCTTGTAAATTCTATATTCCCATTGATTTAAATGGAATGAGCTACAGAAAAAAAATCCAAAAAACTGCACTTTTCAAGAGAAATTATTCGCAAATCTGAAAGTGCCATTATTTGCTGATTTTGGTTTGAGGCAAAAATTTTCACCCTGTGACTATACGCACCGGCTGCATGTCAGTGGTTTTGCCCCATGGGCAGAGTGATGACCGATGCAACATCTGTAATACAGAGTTGGCCTTGCTCCAGTTCAGTAAGATGTTTAGTAAAGATAGCGCTTGATACAATAGCACTAATTGAAATCTACTGCACTTGGTGTCTTAAAGCTTTATTCTATACTTTTTGTGCCATAAGATACTTCATCAGGAGTGTTGAGATTTCTTGGAAGGCATCTATTTGAACTTTTGTTCCACATTTTTGTCAACCAATCAGCTCATTATTTGTAAATTTCCCTTGTTGCAACAGTGTTATTGATACTGCAACACAGCTTCTAAACTTAACAAACTGAAAAGGCATGTATATGACAAGACATCTTAGGATATGATATATGCTTTCAATAGTGCAAATTTGAATGTTCATAATATTTAGTAGTATGATATTCAGAATAAAATCAATTCTGCATTAAAGTTAAGTATTAATTTGAATAGCTATTAACTCATTGGGTGCTAGCATGGCCACCAGTGTACCACAGTATCAACCCGGCCACACAGGGGTTAAAGTTATGCAAAACACTTGGCTCTGTTCTGGATGTTCCACATAAGGAAATGAACTTTACGTTTCTGACTCGGTGGTACTACATGCCACAGCAATTGGCCCAAGCCTTCGCTCAATTGTCAGCTACATTTTGGAGGTGTGGAGATGCAGTGGTATCTATGTTGCATATTTGGTGGCTTTGTCTGGCTATCCGCCCCTTCTGGTCTCTGGTCCATGCTACCCTATGCAAAGTATTTCATCTTTCCCTTCCTTTGGACCCACTTCTTTTCCTATTTTCTTTTGTCCTTTCAGACTTGCTGTGATTCATCTCCTCAAACAAGCTGTTCCTTCACCTCCCAAACTCGGCTAAAGCCTTGATTCCTTCACACTAGAAGGATCCTAGCCCTCCAACTATAACTGAATGGCATAGTTCACTAAACCACCTAATTGCCCTTGAAAAAACTCATGCTATATCCACTGTTGCGATACATGCTTTCAATAATACCTGGTCTTGATGGTTTGAAGTAGATAAGTGACTCTGCGGAGTTTGCTCTTTTTCTCTGGGGTGGGGTTCTGTCCTGGAAGGTAGTCTTGGAGAGTTATCCCAGAGAGTTACACGGGCCTGTTTAGAGCCCTTTTAAGGTGTAACTCCTCCTGGCACCTTCATGCCCAAGTGGATCTTGTGCATTCCCCTTGGTCTACTCCTTTGCCTTCCCCCCCTTCTCCCCTCCTGCCTTACCTCCCCCTATGTTGCTTTCCTTCCATCATCTCCTGCTACTCTCCCCCCTCCCTTCTCTTACCTTCCCTTTCTGCTCTTTCCTCCCTCTTTTAATCTCTCCTCTCTTTTCTTAGGCTCTCTGCTGCTTTCTTCTGCTGTTTCTTTTCCCCATTCACTCTCTATTCATCTCTTCTTCACTCCCTTGTTTGGAGAGATTGTCTACTCTCTTTGTTTGTCTATTTTACGCACTACTACTCTAGTGTGTGTTGAAGTTTGCAACACTGGTTGCAGCAGGAGCATTATGTCTGGCAGCAGGCACAGCTCTGGTGGAAGCAGGGGCAGCACATCTGAGAGCAGGGACAGCACTAGTGGCAGCAGAGGCAGCAATG
Source organism: Rhinophrynus dorsalis (assembly GCA_037306005.1). Lineage (NCBI taxonomy): Eukaryota > Metazoa > Chordata > Amphibia > Anura > Rhinophrynidae > Rhinophrynus > Rhinophrynus dorsalis. The sequence goes on from CM074718.1 coordinate 581,524,920, forward strand.
GGGCACCAAGGGAAGCACATATGGTAGCAGGTGCAGGCAGCTGACCTGTTATCACGGTGCCCGTGATTTGCTGCAGTTCCTTGTCTGTCACCACTAGGGGGCTGCTATTGGCTGTCTGCAGTTAGCCCGCCTCTTATTGCCTATTTAAACCTGGATTGGGCACCCTTTGAGTGCCCTTTCGTGTTGTTTCTGACCTTCTTGCTATCACTATGCTAGTGATAGCTGGGCCCCTGTTCCAGTGTTCCTGAGTTCCTGATCTCCTGTGTTCCTGAGTTCCTGATCTCTACTGTTCCAGTGTTTCCTGGATGCTGAGTTACTCCAGTCCTGGTTCCGGCCTAGTCTCTGGTGTTGCAGTTACTGCTGAACTTCTTCTCTGCTGTTTGCTGACCTGACTGAGGGTTGCTGGTTCCTGTCATCTCATCACCTGTCTTCAGTATCCTGGCGACCTTCTGCCTGGTCGCGTTGGTGACATTGCTCAATTCCGTGTTGGTCCCAGCGTGCGGACGCTGGTTTGCTCCTAAGCCTTGCGGCTATACAAACTCACTTGTTACACCAGTGTGCGGTCACTGGTTTGCTCCAAAGCCTATCAGCTATACAAATCTGTGTTGGTCCCAGCGTGCGGACGCTGGTTTGCTCCTAAGCCTTGCGGCTATACAAACTCGCTTGTTACACCAGTGTGCGGTCACTGGTTTGCTCCAAAGCCTATCAGCTATACATATCTGTGTTGGTCCCAGCGTGCGGACGCTGGTTTGCTCCTAAGCCTTGCGGCTATACAAATTCACTTGTTACACCAGTGTGCGGTCACTGGTTTGCTCCAAAGCCTATCAGCTCTACAAATCTGTGTTGGACCCAGCGTGCGGACGCTGGTTTACTCCTAAGCCTTGCGGCTTTACAAACTCACTTGTTACACCAGTGTGCGGTCACTGGTTTGCTCCAAAGCCTATCGGCTATACAATTCTGTGTTGGTCCCAGCGTGCGGACGCTGGTTTGCTCCTAAGCCTTACTGCTTAACGATTCTGCTATTTGCCAGTTTCATCTGACTGCTGCTATTATCTCTGGGCTTCCCTGCCCGGTATTGGTAAGGCCGGTAGAACCTTTTGCCACATTCCATCTGAGGTTGCCTTACCCGGTATTGGCAGGGCCGGTAGAGCCTACATTGTGTATCCATTGAGGCTGCCTTGCCCAGTAATTTGGTAAGGCCGGTAAAACCGTTATGCTATTCCATCTGCAGGTTGCCTTACCCGGTATTGGCAAGGCCGGTAGAGCCTAAAGACTGTCCTGTCCGGTATATTGACAGGACCGGTAGAGTCTGCCTTCTGTCTGTGCTATATGCTGTATATATATATATATGTATGTTATTGCCATCCTAAGTTATCAAATTATTATTTCAATAAAATTGATTTTTTTTTACCTAAAACTTGTGTCTGAGAGTCATAATAAACCGTGACAGTACGAAAGGGCCATGACCTCAGACAGCAAGGGTGAAGGTAACGCACAGAATATCCATTGGAGGACGGATGTGCTCGAGCAACGTTTGGATCAGTTGGCATTTGCAATTCAAACGATCCTTGAACGCACGGTACCTGCTGACCAATCTAGCTCTAGCCCGGTGGTCTCGCCAAGTCAGGCACCGGAAAGTGATACCAGACCCCTAGGGGGTACTGTTAAAGGGTTAACGGCTTCTGCACCCTTGCCGCTAAGATATGATGGTGACCCTAGTCTCTGCAGAGGGTTCATCAACCAACTCGAAATCTTTATGGAATTGACGGCACACGCATTTCCCAATGATCGTAGTAAAGTGGGGTTCACGATATCACTGCTCACTGGCAGAGCATTGGCTTGGGCTAACCCCTTGTGGGAGAATGCTAAACCTTGTACTAAGAACTTTAGTGAATTTGTGCGTTCCTTTCGAAGAGTGTTTGAGCCTCCTGGTAGAACCACCTCTGCTGCCAAACGCCTTATGGAGATACAACAGGGCAGGCGTACAGTGGGCGACTATGCCATCGAATTCCGCACATTGGCAGCAGAGGTAGGTTGGAATAACGAGGCATTATTGGCAGCCTTCTCTCAAGGCCTGAATGACCACATTAAAGACGAAATCGCTGCTAAAGATCTACCTATTGATCTAGATGATTACATTGAGTATGTTATGATAATTGACTCCAGAATACGTGAGAGATCAATTGCCAGAGATCGTAAGTTACGGTCAAAAAATAATGAGCCTAGTAGCATGTTTTGCCCACCCATCCCTCCCTTGGCATTGAAGTCTAGTGAACCAGTACGGGAAACAAGTGAACCTATGGAAATAGGCTTCACTAGACTAACCAAGGCAGAGAGACTATATCGCAAAAAACAAGGGTTATGTTTATACTGCGGTAAAAAAGGGCACTTGCTAAATTCCTGTCCGGTACGTCCGGGAAACGCACACACCTAGGGTACCTTGGGGGACAGGCCCTAGGTGGTGTACAATCGTCCCCAGTGTCGGGCATAATGAAACCCACCATACAGGTGGTATTGTCTTGGGCACAACGCTCTGTGGAGGTTTTGGCCTTGGTTGACTCTGGTGCAGCAGGGTATTTTATGGATAATACCTTTGCTGAATTGCACGGAGTTCCGTGCATTGAAAGAGAAAACCCCTTGACTATTGAAGCGATTGATGGTAGACCCTTAGAACCGCCTCAGGTTATATTTGAAACTATGCCATTGTCTATGACTATTGGGGCACTTCACACAGAAGAGCAGCAGTTTCAACTGATTAATTCTCCGCACCATGCGGTAATATTGGGATTTCCGTGGTTACAGTTACATAACCCACAATTTGATTGGAAAAAGTGTGAAATTGCTGCTTGGTCCCAGTTTTGTATGGACAAGTGCGTCATCCAGCCTATTAAGGTCATGTGCACCTCCTCTGCTATACCGGATGTGTACCAACAGTTTGGCGATGTTTTTAGCAAAGGAGAGGCTAGTTTGCTACCCCAGCATAGACCTTATGATTGTTGCATTGAATTGCAGCCTGGTGCAGTACCTCCAAAAGGACGCACTTATCCATTATCTTGTGATGAAAATAAGGCTATGGAGGATTACATTTCTGATGCCCTTGCTAGAGGGATCATACGAAAATCTACCTCTCCAACTGGGGCTGGGTTCTTTTTCGTGAAAAAGAAAAATGGCGAATTAAGACCATGCATTGACTACCGGGGCTTGAATAAACTAATGGCAAAAAACGCATACCCAATACCACTCATCACCGAGCTTTTTGACAGGCTTAAGGGCGCTTCGATATTTACCAAATTGGACCTACGGGCCGCTTACAATCTGGTTCGCATTCGAGCTGGTGATGAGTGGAAAACTGCCTTTAATACTCGAGCTGGGCACTACGAGTATCTAGTAATGCCTTTTGGGCTGTGTAATGCACCCGCAGTTTTCCAGGAACTGATAAACGATGTTCTGAGAGATATGTTACAGACATGTGTTGTGGTGTACCTCGACGATATCCTGATTTACTCCCAACACATGGCACAGCACATCAAAGATGTATCCGCAGTATTGCTACGACTCCGTGAGAACAAATTATTTTGTAAAATGGAAAAATGTGAGTTTCATAGAACCAGTGTGCCATTCTTGGGGTTCATAATTGGCAATGATGGCATTGCCATGGACAAAGAAAAGTTGTCAGCTGTCCTACAATGGCCAAAACCCAAGGGTCTTAAAGCCATACAGCGTTTCCTGGGTTTCGCTAATTATTATAGGAGGTTTATTAAGAACTTTTCTTCCATTGTCAAACCTCTGTCCGATCTTACGCACAAGGGTGCTAATCCTTCTTGTTGGCCGGTATCTGCTGAGAAAGCCTTTGAGAATTTGAAGCTGGCATTTGCTGCGGCTCCTGTGTTATCCCACCCCAATCCTCTACTTCCATTTACGTTAGAGGTTGATGCCTCAGATATTGGGGTCGGGGCAGTACTTTCGCAGCGACACGAGAAAGGTGGAACTCTCAGACCTTGTGGGTTTTTCTCTAAAATGTTGACTGTCACTCAAAGCCACTATGAGATAGGTGACAGAGAATTATTGGCCATTATCCTCGCTCTTAAGGAATGGCGTCATTTGCTTGAAGGTACTAAGAATCCTGTCTTAATCCTAACAGATCATAAAAATCTGACCTATCTCTCGGAGGCCAAGAGATTGTCCTCTCGTCAGGCCAGGTGGGCACTGTTCCTGTCTCGATTTAATTTCATTGTATCATATTTACCAGGGTCAAAAAATATCAGGGCTGATGCACTGTCAAGACAATTTGAGGCCGACAGTGACAGAGTGGAAGCACCAGCACCTATCATCCAACCTGATAAAATACTGGCTACTATACGCACGAGTATCGCTTCTCCTCTAGGGGAGGAGATCCTGGCCTCTCAGGGGTCCGCTCCCCATGAAACCCCAGTGGGCAAATGTTTTGTCGCTGAATCATTTCGTACTAGGCTGCTCGAAACCTACCATTCCTCTAAGGCTGCGGGACATATTGGTAGAGACCAATTGTTATGGTCCCTTTCTCAGTTATTTTGGTGGCCTTCCATGAGAAACGATTGTGCCGAATTTACGAATGCCTGTGCCACCTGCGCCCGCGCTAAGACCCCGAGACATCTCCCAGTGGGCTTGCTTCAGCCGGTGCCTAATGGCGAACGCCCCTGGTCTCATGTTTCCATTGATTTTATGGGAGAATTGCCTATGTCTAAGGGGTATTCCTTTATTTTCATGGTGGTGGACAGGTTTTCTAAAATGGCTCATTTCGTGCCCCTCCGTGGCCTTCCTTCGGCTAAGGAATTGGCAATGGTGTTCGCCAGAGAAGTATTCCGGTTGCATGGAGTGCCTAGGGTACTGGTGTCTGACAGGGGGAGCCAGTTTGTGTCGAGATTTTGGAGGGCATTTTGCCAACAGATGGGCATACAGCTGTCCTTCTCCTCTGCCTACCATCCCCAGACAAATGGAGCTGCTGAACGAGCTAATCAGGGCTTGGAACAATTTCTCCGTTGTTTCGTTACTGACCATCATGATAATTGGTCCGACTTGTTGCCTTGGGCAGAGTTCGCCAGGAACTGTGCGGTCAATTCTTCATCTGGGAGCTCTCCGTTTCTGATTAATTATGGGTTTCAGCCCTGCTTGCTTCCAGATTCCTTTCAGACGCAACAGATTCCAGCTCTGGATGAGCATATCGAGCAACTCCGTTCCACATGGGCACAAGTTCAGAGGGCACTTGGTCAGTCATTTCAGCGTCATCAGCGCCATGCTAATCGCAGAAGGCTTCCAGCGGTTTCCTTTCAGGTTGGGGATAGAGTATGGCTTTCCTCCAGAAATCTCAAGCTGCAGGTTCCGTCTGATAAGTTGGCTCCCCGGTTTATTGGTCCGTACAGAGTTATTCGTAAAATTAACCCTGTCTCCTATGCACTAGACCTACCTGCATCCATGCGTATCCATAATGTGTTCCATGTGTCCCTTCTTAAGCCTCTGGTTTGCAATCGCTATACTACCACACCTGTGGTGCCAGGACCTGTTGAGGTCGAGGGCCAGGAGGAGTACGAGGTTCAGAGCATTATTGATTCCCGTAGGCTTAGAGGAAGGGTACAGTACCTGGTACATTTGAAAGGGTACGGTCCTGAGGATCGATCGTGGGTGGATAGTATGGACCTTCATGCACCTAGGCTAACTAGGGTCTTTCATGCCAATTACCCACAGAAACCTAAACCCTATTCTAGGAGAGGGGGTCTTTGAAAGGGGGGTACTATCACGGTGCCCGTGATTTGCTGCAGTTCCTTGTCTGTCACCACTAGGGGGCTGCTATTGGCTGTCTGCAGTTAGCCCGCCTCTTATTGCCTATTTAAACCTGGATTGGGCACCCTTTGAGTGCCCTTTCGTGTTGTTTCTGACCTTCTTGCTATCACTATGCTAGTGATAGCTGGGCCCCTGTTCCAGTGTTCCTGAGTTCCTGATCTCCTGTGTTCCTGAGTTCCTGATCTCTACTGTTCCAGTGTTTCCTGGATGCTGAGTTACTCCAGTCCTGGTTCCGGCCTAGTCTCTGGTGTTGCAGTTACTGCTGAACTTCTTCTCTGCTGTTTGCTGACCTGACTGAGGGTTGCTGGTTCCTGTCATCTCATCACCTGTCTTCAGTATCCTGGCGACCTTCTGCCTGGTCGCGTTGGTGACATTGCTCAATTCCGTGTTGGTCCCAGCGTGCGGACGCTGGTTTGCTCCTAAGCCTTGCGGCTATACAAACTCACTTGTTACACCAGTGTGCGGTCACTGGTTTGCTCCAAAGCCTATCAGCTATACTAATCTGTGTTGGTCCCAGCGTGCGGACGCTGGTTTGCTCCTAAGCCTTGCGGCTATACAAACTCACTTGTTACACCAGTGTGCGGTCACTGGTTTGCTCCAAAGCCTATCAGCTATACAAATCTGTGTTGGTCCCAGCGTGCGGACGCTGGTTTGCTCCTAAGCCTTGCGGCTATACAAACTCGCTTGTTACACCAGTGTGCGGTCACTGGTTTGCTCCAAAGCCTATCAGCTATACATATCTGTGTTGGTCCCAGCGTGCGGACGCTGGTTTGCTCCTAAGCCTTGCGGCTATACAAATTCACTTGTTACACCAGTGTGCGGTCACTGGTTTGCTCCAAAGCCTATCAGCTCTACAAATCTGTGTTGGACCCAGCGTGCGGACGCTGGTTTACTCCTAAGCCTTGCGGCTTTACAAACTCACTTGTTACACCAGTGTGCGGTCACTGGTTTGCTCCAAAGCCTATCGGCTATACAATTCTGTGTTGGTCCCAGCGTGCGGACGCTGGTTTGCTCCTAAGCCTTGCTGCTTAACGATTCTGCTATTTGCCAGTTTCATCTGACTGCTGCTATTATCTCTGGGCTGCCCTGCCCGGTATTGGTAAGGCCGGTAGAACCTTTTGCCACATTCCATCTGAGGTTGCCTTACCCGGTATTGGCAGGGCCGGTAGAGCCTACATTGTGTATCCATTGAGGCTGCCTTGCCCGGTAATTTGGTAAGGCCGGTAAAACCGTTATGCTATTCCATCTGCAGGTTGCCTTACCCGGTATTGGCAAGGCCGGTAGAGCCTAAAGACTGTCCTGTCCGGTATATTGACAGGACCGGTAGAGTCTGCCTTCTGTCTGTGCTATATGCTGTATATATATATATATGTATGTTATTGCCATCCTAAGTTATCAAATTATTATTTCAATAAAATTGATTTTTTTTTACCTAAAACTTGTGTCTGAGAGTCATAATAAACCGTGACACCTGTCCTGCTCTCACTAATACTACCCTTTTCTCCCTCCCTTCCCATTAAATTCTGGAAGATCCCTAGGGGTGATTTAGGGGGATTAGACAGCAATGGTTTAGTTGTGCTCACTTCCTCCTCCTCATGAGGATCCTGAGCTTTAAGATCCTGAGTGAAGTATGTCCATACTGTGGACTTCATGGACTGAGGGGTTTCTGAGGTGCTGCTGCTACTACTACTACTGGGGCTACTACTAGGTGTCAATGATGCAGCACTTTCCGGGTGTTTTGGTGCTTGTTTGTCTCACTATCTGATGCAGCAGGTGGTTCAGCTGCTACACCTTCCTCTATTATGCTATTGCCAGCATCATCAACACTTGAATGCGACTTGTTGTCATCTTCAGTGTTCTTCTTATATAGTTCTTTATTTCTACTGGCACTGGTGGTGCTGGAACTAGTTTTACTGGGACCTTGGCAAACTGCATCCTCCCTTGGAGTAGAGGGATTATCATCATTGAATGCACACTCTATAGCAACCATTGCTGCAGTCAGTTTTTGAACTACTACTGTTACGTTTGTAGTGGAGGTGTACTCACTTTTCAGAAGCAGGAACCCAGAGGCAAGTCATCACCCTTGCTGAAGCAGCACACAGGAAGAGGGCTGAGTCAAATTATAGACCCCTTCCTAGAGTAGTCTGGGAGCATGGGCAACAGAAAGGTGGAAGGAGGTCCGTTGGCCCAGCTGGGGTCTGGATACCAGAGAGCGGCAGAGTCCAAAAGGTCAAGCCGAGGTCAGGATACCGGAGAGCAGCGAAGTCCAAAGGGTCAAGTCAAGGTCAGGATACCAGAGAGCAGCGAAGCCCAAAGGGTCAAGCCGAGGTCAGGATACCGGAGAGCAGAGAAGTCCAAAGGGTCAAGCCGAGGTCAGGATACCAGAGAGCAGCGGAGTCCAGAGGGTCAGGCGGAGGTCAGGATACCAGAGAGCAGCGGAGTCCAGAGGGTCAGGCGGAGGTCAGGATACCAGAGAGCAGCAGAGTCCAAAGGGTCAAGCGGAGGTCAGGATACCAGGGAGCAGCAGCGTCCAGGTGGTCAAGCTGGGATCAGGATACCAGAGAGCTAAACCTGGTAAGAAGCCAGAGAGTCAGGAGGTCAAAGGTCAAAACTAGATCTAGGACTGGAGAGCCGCTGGCAAGAGGCAAACTGCAACACATGGAAGCACAGTGTGACTGAGCAAAGCCCCTAGTGAGCTCTGGGCTTTTATAGTCTAGACTGGGGGCATGTGGAGGTAGCAGGGAGGCGGAGTCGAACGTCGCATTGCCATAGCAACACCCTGGGAACTTTATCACCACCAGCAGGACGCGCACACAATGCAGGCTGGATGTGTGCGCGTTGTGACCTTCCGCTGTGGCGTGCTGGGCGATCACCGGCCAGTGGGGAGCAGTGTGGAGCGGAGAGATGTGACTGCCATGGTGGGCAGCTGACAGGTGGGATCCGCCCACCAGCATTTATTTGCGGGGAACAGCAGGGAGCCAGGAGAGGCAGCCGCCACGCCGGACAGCCATGAGGTATGATCCGCCCGCCCGCACTAGTATGTGTGCGACGGGTGTTTAGACCGCAGCGGGTGTTTAGTCCGTGGCGGGTGGCTTGACAACTACTTTACACTCACATCCCTCCCCCTTCCCCTTGTGCGTTTGCTAGACATTACGCAACTACACTGTGTTTTTTTACTCTACAGTACACAACACAAGTGATGGAGCTGTATATGTATAATTTAGTCGATTTTACCATTCTCGCTTTTAGATATATATTTTCTTATTATTTATGTTTTTCCATATATGCCAAGTTTCTAATTTATTATCAACTTTTGTTTTATTTAGCCTAGGTATATTTTTAGGATTATGGGATACTTATAATCTTAATATGTGTATTCACAGCCCCTTGGAGACCTATTAAGTGTAAATGGGTCGAGTGATCTATGATTGCCTGCCGTTCTTGTTGAACCACATCCTAATTGAGAACTCGATGTGAGGTGGAGGCTTGGTGCAACATAGTATCAAGCATGTGTTTAGGATAACAGTGATGTGGCCCATGAGATCGAGGCATGAATGAAGGCAACTCACGGGTAACATGAGGTCATCGGCTTCTACCGTAGGTCTCCAATGGAGTTGAGAATTAATATGTAGGTATAAAAGATGGTTTCAGACTAGTGTTGAGCGAGCACCCCGATGCTCGGGTGCTCAGGTGCTCTGACCGAGCACCCCCTGAGGCTTGAGTGCTCGGCCGAGCACCCGAGCCCCATTGAATAGAATGGGGCGACACGAGCATTACACCAGGCACCCCCTGCTCTGATGAGGGGAGGGTGCCTGGTCAATGCCCCCCTTCATCTCCGCAATGTCCCCCTTCATCTCCGCAATGTCCCCCTTCATCTCCTCTATGCCCCTCTTCCACAATGTCCCCCTTCATCTCCGCTATGCCCCTCTTCCACAATGTCCCCCTTCATCTCCTCTATGGCATAGAGGAGATGAAGGGGGACATTGTGGAAGAGGGGCATAGCGGAGATGAAGGGGGACATTGTGGAAGAGGGGCATAGAGGAGATGAAGGGGGACATTATGGAAGAGGGGCATAGCGGAGATGAAGGGGGACATTGTGGAAGAGGTGCATAGAGTCTATGCCCCTCTTCCACAATGTCCCCCTTCATCTCCGCTATGCCCCTCTTCCACAATGTCCCCCTTCATCTCCGCTATGCCCCTCTTCCACAATGTCCCCCTTCATCTCCACACTGTCCCCCTTCATCTCCGCAATGCCCCCGTACCTCCAGTCCCTGGTGGTCCAGCGGAGCGTCTTCAGATCTGTGCCTCCTCCGGCACAGATCCCCGCCACCCGAACATGGCGGGCGAGCACATGGCGGTACTCGACGAGTACCGCCATGTGCCGAGCAGAGCGATGCTCGAGCCGATCCGAGCATCGGCCGAGCATGCTCGCTCAACACTATTTCAGACAAACATAAGTGTTTGACCCCTGAGGAACTAGGAAGCACTCACGAAACGCGTAGGGTCTGTTGTTACATATTATATGTTTTTAAATTTATAACAATAAGTGTATTTTCTACTAATCATGCCTGTATTGGAGTACTGATGCCTGCTGAATCCTAATAGGAACCAATTTGGGTTAACAGATTTCTTAGCTGATAGCATAAAACCAGTAGATGTGTGTATATCCAGAGGCAGAACTCAGCCTCTATATCTAGTAAGTACAACTTATTAGTGGGATAGCTCCAGTTGTCTAAAGATATTACACTTAGGAGCATAATCTTTGATAGAATTGCTCATAGACTGGTCAGGAATGCAAATCAAATCCCTCATTTCACCATAAAGGATCTGCAGGAAAGTTCAGCTGGCATAAGAGTGCAGCAGTCTACAGTGCAGTGCTGCTTGTACAGATATGACCTGCATGGAAGAGTCATTAATCATCAGAAGAAAATCTTAACTGCAATCTTATCATAAAAGTCAATGTTTAAAGCATTCAACACCACACTTAGATAAGCCAGAGGCACTTTTGATCCAACTGCTGTAGTCTGATGAAGTTAAAATTGAACTCTTTGGCTACAATTACTAAAGGTACATTTGTAAAAAAAATGTAGCAGAAGCATTTGAACAAAAGAACACTTTTCCAATGGTGACACATTGGGAGTTGGATGGATTAGATGTGGGAATTTCCACAGAAAGGGAGCTGTTTCTACCTTCAGTGGATATTCCACAGATAAAACTTATCAGTTGAATATTAGGCCTACTACAAAACTTACCTGTGCAATGTTTCCCTACCACTTTCTGGAAACTCTTCACAAAACTAATATAAATAGGTGTGACTGATAAAACTAAATGGTAGCAATTGGAATTTGAAATAAGTATTTTATTGTGGTGGTGATCAGATTAAATGATTGCTTTGCCTACTTGCTTTATTCAATAACAATACATTTTATATTTGAAATAAAACATATATATAAATGTATAAATAGTTCCCAATGTTATAAATAATATTTAAGCTTATCTACTGCAAAACATTTTAATTCTCTATAAACATGACACTACTTGGCAGTCTGTTCTTGAGTGCATATCTTTTGTTTATGATTACAGTGAAAATGATAAGTATTATCCATTGACAGCTAGTACTCTTGATTTGGCTATACATATATTTCTTCAATTAGTGAATTGAGAGCAGCTGCTGTGTGTAATATGCAAGGACTGAAATAGAAATCATTAGTAATGAATAATCTCAAAATGTACCTGCTATTGTGAGACATGCTCTGGCATCAGTATTCATTTGTCTACATATCTTTGATTACACATTTGCTAACATTCCTATATAATAATTCGCTAAAACGTGTGTAATGACACAGACATGCACATTAGAGACTGCTGCATGTGCTGCAGTCATGAGCAGTAGAGATTGCCCACTCCGCAGCTGATACAGAGCTGGATGCTCCAAAGGAGCATCCAGCTCTGTATCAGCCGCAGTGCGGGCAGGCTCTACTGCGCATGACTGCCCCGCGACCGGCTGGCAATGGCACTGTGGCCTGTGTAACGGGCTCTTCAACTAGTTATAAATATTCAAAGATTGTTATGTAAAAATTGATTCTATTCATTGCACGCATGATACATAAACAAATAAAGTGCTAAACTGAACAAAAAGTTTGAAGTGCAAAAATAGGCCTCATCAGCTGCAAAAGGCCAAAACCCTAAGTAACCCTCATATGTCCCCAAGTACCCAAAATCCCATTTCCAAAACTCACCAGTTTCCTTTTACTATTCCGATGCAAAACAAGTTTGCAGCACATTGTTGTGCAATGCATTGCAAACTTGCAGGCAACTGAAGAGTAAAGTTCCACTAACATACTGTTAAACTACCCTACCACCTCACGCTATCCTAACAAGAGCTATAATTAAACCATCAATTGATTGATAGGCTTGGAATGCATTGTAGTCAATATGTTCAAGAAATCAATCTTTTCTGACAAGTGGTAAGAGAAAGATTTTGTTCTTATTTGTGAGGAGGATTCTTATGGGTTCTCGTTTCTGAAGCATTTCAGAGCATTTTCCAACTGCTAAAAATGATTCCAAACCAGCTATTTAATATATATATATATATATATATATATATATATATATATATATATATATATATATATATATATGCACATCTGGAATCTTATTCCAATCCTGACCTAGGCTCCAACACAATGGTTTGATTAGGTTACCAAAATGTTTCCCAATGCAGCCCATCAGTAAAGATGTTTTTCTGCAATGTAATCAAGCCCTTACATGGATAGATAGATAGACAGACAGACAAATAGACAGACTAAACTGATACACCTAATATACATTAGCCTTGTCAGTGCTGCCAAAGGGGCATATGAATCAGTCAGAGTGTGTTTGTATTTTCAGAGAGGGTCTTTGATTTTCAGCAAGTACAAATATGAATTATTTCACTGAGCCTGCATAAAGATTAAGTACAAAACTTTATACATAAAAATGGAGGTAAGAGTGAGAGTTTATGGGTATTTCTGGGTTGTGCCATTCTCCTGCATTATGTTTAACACCATGAACTAACACAGAGCAGAGAAAATCAGTGCAAAAATCTTCCTTTTTCTTATTCATGCTATAGGGGTGGCTTTAGGACTTGCTCTTCTAAGAAACTTGCTCTGCAGGAGTTGTGTGTGCCACTATGTACTAAAGGCATATACAGACTTTATGGCTTTTAAGGGGCTAAATTTAAAACAAAAAGTGCATTCAGTTATGGTGCATTCAGTTTTCCACATAATTGTTCCACTTTTATTAGAACACTAGACACAGTGTGTGTGTGTGTGGTCCAAAAAAGCACACCTCAGGGAAGCTTCACTAAGTGGTGATGAAGTGGTGATACAGTAGAGATGACTTCTCCAGTTTATAATTTCTTCAGTTCCTATGTTATTCTATACAGACTATGCACTCCAAAGTTGAAGAAATCTTAGAGCATAGGCTCCATAGAATAACATAGGATTGGAGAAGTGATAAACTAGAGAAGTCGTCTCCACTTCATGACCTCTATATCACCGCTTAGTGGTGCATGAAGGTTAACCCCTTCAGTGCCAGAGGCTCGGGCCATTTTCTGAACCCTGCAGGCCAGACACTTTTTCAACATTTTTGCTATCCTTCCGTTTAGGCTTGATTTCCTCTGGGGATTTTTAGTTACATATGGAAAACTATATATTGTTTTTTTCAGAACGAATTGAGCTTTCTTGTGATACCTTACATGAAGAGAATTTTACATCGTGCAAAAAGCTATGATGTCATAATGACAAAAAAAAGTGAAAATTTACTCATTTTGCTAAAATCACATACTATGTATCAAAAACATTTACCTTGATTGAAAAAGTTTCAATTATTTGAAAAAGCCTCGAGTCCCCCAAGTAAAAAAATACCAAATTTGTATAGTTTTACCTACGTCCATGGCTAGCGTAGAGCCCTAATCACCAGCAGCGCAAAATGACATTTTCAACTTTATAAACTAATATGCGCATTCTAGGGTTTTTGTGGTAAAACTACCCTAAAACAGTGGAATAACTATATAAAACTATATATTTCTGGAAAGTAGACAACCTGCTGCATCTAATGAGGGGTGATTTTCCTTGTTACCGCAAGCCTGGTGTGCACAAATGCCTCCAGAAGATGGCGCTAATGAAAAAAAAAGGCATTTTCTTACATTTCTGCCCCTTCAAATGTACTGAAATGTGTGCAAACCATGGTATTTCCAACTGTATTCATTAGCTAGTGCTCTTAGGAGAAAAATGACACCCCATTGGTATGAGTTCACCTACCTCAGGGGGCGCTACAAGTACAAAACTACACCTATTGCAACCTCTAATTTTTCTAACATTTTCTCAAACATTACCTGTCTGTACAAAAATGGTTATAACAAATACAGAAGTGAAGAAAGGGTACACAAACCATACCATTTTGAAAAGAAGACACCCTGCCGCATCTAATGATGGGTGACTTGCCTTGTTACCCCAAGCCTGGAGTGCACAAATGTCTCCAGAAAGTGGCGCTAATGAAAAAAAAAGGCATTTTCTTACATTTCTGCCCCTTCAAATGTACTGAAATGTGTGCAAACCATGGTATTTCCAACTGTATTCATTAGCTAGTGCTCTTAGGAGAAAAATGACACACCATTGGTATGAGTTTAACTACCTCAGGGGGCGCTAGATGTGCAAAACGACACCCACTACAACTTCAAATTTTTCTAACATTTTTTCAAACATTACTTGTCTGTACACAAATGGTTACAACAACTACAGAAGTGAAGAAAGGGTACACAAACCATACCATTTTGAAAAGAAGACACCCTGCCGCATCTAATGATGGGTAACTTGCCTTGTTACCCCAAGCCTGGAGTGCACAAATGCCTCCAGAAGGTGGCGCTAATGAAAAAAAAAGGCATTTTCTTACATTTCTGCCCCTTCAAATGTACTGAAATATGTGCAAACCATGGTATTTCCAACTGTATTCATTAGCTAGTGCTCTTAGGAGAAAAATGACACCCCATTGGTATGAGTTTATCTACCTCTGGGGGCGCTAGAAGTGCAAAACGACACCTACTACAACTTCAAATTTTTCTAACATTTTCTCAAACATTACTTGTCTGTACACAAATGGTTATAACAACTACAGAAGTGAAGAAAGGGTACACAAACCATACCATTTTGAAAAGAAGACACCCTGCCGCATCTAATGATGGGTGACTTGCCTTGTTACCCCAAGCCTGGAGTGCACAAATGCCTCCAGAAGGTGGCGCTAATGAAAAAAAAAGGCATTTTCTTACATTTCTGCCCCTTCAAATGAACTGAAATGTGTGCAAACCATGGTATTTCCAACTGTATTCATTAGCTAGTGCTCTTAGGAGAAAAATGACACCCCACTGGAATGAGTCTACCTACCTTAGGGGTGCCAGAAGCACATAACTACACCTACCTGTTTGCTTCTTCGAAAATGGCTGCTTGTACTAAAATGTCCATAATTGTTAGAGACATGAAGGAAAGGTATAAAAGGTATACCATTTTGGAAAGTAGACATTCTCCCGCATCAAATGAGGGGTCACTTGCCTTTCTACCCCCTGGGCTGAAGTGCACAAATATTTCCAAAAGGTGGCGCTATGGGAATAAATACATGTTTTTTTACATTTCCACCACTTCAAAGATACTAAAATCTTTGAAAACCATAACATTTCCTGCTGTATTCAGTACTTGCTACCATCATGAGAAAAATGGTAGCCCATTTGTGTGGGTTAACATACAATATGTGGGTGCTAGGAACACGTACGTAAACCTGACACTTTTGTTTTTTAAATTATCTGCTTGCACTAAAATGGTTATAACCATAATAGATATGGAGGAAAGGTAGAGAAACAATGCCATTTTGAAAAGAAAACAACCTGCCGCATCTAATGAGGGGTCACTTGCCTTCTTACCCAAAGGCTGGTATGCACAAATGCTTCCAGGAGGTGGCGCTAATGAAAAAAAAGGCATTTGCTTACATTTCTGCCCCTTCAAATGTATGGAGCTCTGTAAAAACCATGGAATTTTCAACTGCATTAATTAGCTAGTGCTCTTAGGAGTCAAACGACACCCCATTGGTATGAGTTGACCTACCTTAGGGGGTGCTAGAAGTAGAAAACTACACCTACTACAAACTCTGATGTTTCTAACATTTTCTCAAATGTGACTTGCCTGTACAAAAATGGCTGTAACACCTTCAGAATTGAAGAAAAGGTAGATAAACCATACCATTTTGGAAAGAAGACAACCTGCCGCATCTAATGAGGGGTCACTTGCCTTCTTACCCCAATACTGGTGTGCATAAATGTTTCCAGAAGGAGGCTATATAGGAAAAAAAATGCATTTTTTTACAATTCTGCCCCTTCAAATGTATGGAGCTCTGTGAAAACCATGGAATTTTCAACTGCATTTGTTTGCTAGTGCTCTTAGGAGTCAAACGACACCCCATTGATATGAGTTGAACTACCTTAGGGGGTGCTAGAAGTAGAAAACTACACCTACTACAACCTCTGATGTTTCTAACATTTTCTCAAACCTGACTTGCCTGTACAAAAATGGCTATAACACCTTCAGAATTGAAGAAAAGGTAGATAAACCATGCCATTTTGGAAAGAAGACAACCTGCCGCATCTAATGAGGGGTCACTTGCCTTTGTACCCCTAAGTTAGTTGGAACAACTATTTCCAGAATGTGGTGCTACAGGAAAGAAAAACAAACATTTGTTTTACACATCAGTCACTTCAAAGATACTAAAATGGTTCAATGGCGTGGGATTTCCTAGGAGGACTTCTTCCCAGCCAAAAAAAAATGGTACCCCACTGCTCTGGGTTGACATACCAATTTACGCTACAAGAGCGTAGCTACCAGTGAAACAGAAATGGGAAAGCAAACAGTGTATGTGTGATTTTATGGCTAACAGATGAAAGAAGCTAGGACGTCAGCCGGTGTACGTGCGGACCTGTGACTACAAGTCTAACAAAATGTGTGAGAGGGTGAGGGATTAGGCAGTGTGTGTGGGTATGAGCAGAGGAGCAAGGATGGTGGTGATGGTGGGGCAGTGTCTGATAGTGTGTATGGGAGATCTCTGACTACCATTGTGCACTGTATGTCCCCTCATACAAAGCACTGCGTTGGACCCCCTTCCTGTTGCACGTGCATTTTTTGGGGCTTTTTCCCCCAATATTTTTGTGTAGACCTCGTTGGGGGCATCAGAACCCATACAATGAGGTCTAAATAAAAAATAAAGGGGGAAAAAATCCTTTATGTGCCACAGGGGTGTCCAGCACACAAAGGGTTAAAAATTTTTTATCGTTACTTTGTATTCAGATGGCCACCAAACAAGCTCTGATCACAAAATAATGATAAAAAGTCCTGTGTGTACCACAGGAAGGGGGTCTGCATTGAACCCCCCTCCCAGTGGCACACACATGGTTAATTTTTGATTTACTTATTTTTTTATTATATACCTCATTGAGGGGCATCAGGACCCCCTGATCCCTCCCCAATGAGGTCTTAGTAAAAAAAATATATATGTCCACAAACAGAGTGACCCTGTGAGTGCCACAGGGGTCTGCAGCACATTGCAAAGCAATGCACTGGATCCTTGTGGCACTCAGAGGGTTAATTTTTTTTTTATCATTACTTGGTAATCAGAGCTTGTTGGGGGGCCATCAGGACCAATCATGATGGCCCCCCAACAATCTCTGATAACGAAGTAATGATAAATGCCCTGTGTGTGCCGCAGAAGGGGGGCTGCATTGGCCCCCCTTGTGGCACACACAGGGTTAATTTTTTTTTCTTTACATTTTTTTTTATTATGGACCTCATTGGTGGGTATCAGGACCCCTCTGATTCCCCCCAATGAGGTCTTAAAAAAAAATAAAAGGAATCAAAATAAATGTCCCTGTGAGTGCCACATGGGTCTCCAGGGCATTGCAAAGCAATGCATTGGACCCTTCTGGCACTCAGAGGGTTAATTTTTTTTTTATTATTACTTTGTAATCAGAGCTTGTTGGGGGGCCATCAGGACCAATCCTTATGGCCCCCCAACAATCTCTAGTAACAAAGTAATGATAAAAGCCCTGTGTGTGCCACAGGAGGGGGGGGGTGCATTGGACCCCCCCCCGTGGCACACACAGGGTTAAACATTTTTTTTTTTTTTTTAAATAATAGACCTCATTGAGGGGCATCAGGATCCCCCCTGATCCCCCCAATGAGGTCTTTAAAAAAAAAAACCAAAAGAAATGACCCTATTTTTTTTTTTTATTATTCAGACCTCGTGGGGGACATCAGGACCCCTCCTGGTGTCCCCCCAGTTATTGATCTCCCAGCCATCGGCTGGGAGATCAATAAGGCGACTTGCAGGAGAGCAAAAGCTCTCCTGCCATTCTCTCCTACCACCGGTAGGAGTGAATGGGACCGGGGAAACTTCCCCAACGTCATCAGTGAACATGTCACTGATGACGTTGGGAGGCTTCCCCCGGTCCCGCCCACTCCTACCCGGAAGTTCGGGTAGGAGAGATGGAAGAGGAGAAGCTGCGCTTCTGCTGCGCTTCTCCTCTTCTTTTATTGATCTCCCAGCGTGATCGGCTGGGAGATCAATAACAGGGGGGACATGAGGAGTGATCCTCATGTCCCCCCACGATTGCCCAGCTTTTTTTTTTTTTAAATGCGGCCACTGCATGCCGGTTATACCGGCTCATGCAGTGACCGCATTTTAGTGGGTACATTGTACGAGCTTGGCACAGCGGGTACAGCTGTCCAAACTCGTACAATGTACCCACTTGGCACTCAAAGGGTTAAACTATAACAATTTAAAAGTGTCAGGGAAAAACAATTTATCTCTGTGTACCATAAGAGTATTGAAACCCCCAACAATTCAATGGGACATTTTCTGTCAATCATAAAAATGGAAACCAAGGTACTTTCATATTATTTGTTTGAAAATACAGTATAGTTCCTGTGTATGAATGATATAACACCATTTAGTTTATATGCTCTGATATGATTAAGTAGAATAAGTATAGTTAGTAGCTACATGCTGACAGTAGAAAATTGTTTTAGTGAAGATTCCATATAAATCTGCATCACACATAGTATATTATATATAGTTATATACATAATAATGTATATGTGGCATATTTAAAAGCTCAGAGCATATATATTGTTCTCTTTACTCTAATAAAAAGTAAATCTCCTGAGATAGTAAAGTATCAGCTTGATTGTTTGTAGGCCTGCCTAATTTCCTATACTACTACAGGAACTGGGGGACCAGGTTCGTCCCTAGTTATACCAATTTTTTCATGGGCTTCTGGGAAAACTCCCATGTGTCAGGAAGATATGGTTCTCTACACATGCAATATAGATGACAAAAGCATAATATGCCAAGTAGGGATGGGAGAAATGTTTTGCCTCAAAAGCAAAACAGGAGAAAAATTGCATTTTTCCTGAGCAGCAAAATTCTCGTGAAAACTGCAGGGTTTTTTTTTTTTGCTTTATGCCTCCTCAAAGGGTTTCAGCAGCTCACATACATCTCACATTAGTTGCATATTACAAAAAGGCTCCCTCCTAAGCATTCCAGTTTTGCATTGTGTACTTGATACTGGCCTTATTATGCTCATACAAATGCTCTAGCTTGCACAGTGTGGAATTAACCCTGATAGAGAGTTACAGATCTCCATTTCCAGCTGGTGATCGGGCAGGTTGTTAAGTTCTTGTATGGAATATTGTGTTGTTGTGTGCACTGTAGAGGCAACTGAAATGGACACAGATGTTGTGGGCAATAGTAAGCATCTCTCTGTGGCTTTTGGATACTGCCAGGAATCTGGTAACAACTAAATTTAGCACATGGGCAAAGCATTTTCTCTCAATAGTTGTAACACCCTAATGACATTAGAGCGGTGAGCCTCCAAGTTAGGAGAATGGATAAGGATGTCATCTAAGTAGACAACCATGCACTGTTGTAACAAGTCCCTTAACATGTCGTTGAGAAATTCTTGGAAGACAGCTGGATTGTTGCATAATCCAAAAGGCATAACAAGGTATTCATAGTGTCCACTCCTAGTGTTAAACACTGTCTTCCATTCATGTCCCCGTACGAGATCAAGTTTAGTAAAAAACGTGACCCCTTAAGACGGTCAAAAAGTTCTGTGGTCAACAAAATAGAATATGCATTTTTAATTATCAACTTATTTAATCATACGTAATCAATACAGGGCCTTAGCTCGCCATCCTTTTTTTTTTTTTTTTTTTTAAATCCCTCACCTGCAGGAGAGGTGGATTTGTGAATGATTCACCGAGACAAAGCATCAGCAACATACTCTTTCATAGCCTTGTTTTCCCCCACCGACAGAGGGTATACCCGACCCTTTGGGGGAATAGCTCCAGGCATCAAATCAATGGTGCAATCATAAGGCCTATGGGGAGATAAAGTACTGGCCTGCACCCTGTTGAATACACTGTACTCCTGATACTCCCTAGGCAACAAAGACAAGGAGGATGTGCACAATAGTTTAGTTGGTCTGTGAAGGCAGGACTCACACTGGGGACACCAAGACAGGATGTCAAAGGTGAGCCAATCAAAAGTGGGATTATGCCTCTGCAACCACGGTTATCTGAGAACAATCAGGTAGTGGGGAGACTGGATGACCAGGAACTGGATCGTTTCATGGTGAAGTGCTCCTACAACAAGAGACTCTGGAGTGGTTTCGTGTGTAACATAAGCTAGGTGAAGAGGCCTTCCGTTAATAGCCTCAACCATCAGAGGAGAAGAATGGAGCTGTATGGGAATGGAATTCTTGGCAACGAAAGAGGCATCCATGATGTAGCCAGTGGCACTGGAATCATCCAGAGCCAGAGCAACCACAGAGGAGTTGGTCCAAGAAAGGATAACCTCCAGGAGAGGTTTTTCCTGAATGAAGTCCGGGGACTGCAAGATGCCACCCAAGGTCTGTCCCCGACAGGACCCTAGGTGCGAGCATTTTCCGGCTGGATGGGCCAGGAATATAGTAAGTGCCCCTGTTTACTACAGATTAGGCCCAGACCCCCCCGCCTCCGAAAGGCCTGCTCCTCCACCGAGGGGCGGGTAAACCCCAGTTGCATGGGCTCAACACCCACTGAGTCAGAAACAGGAGGCATGAGAGATGAGGGAGGCACGAGTGGGTGAGCAAAACTCAGAGCCAAACGAAATGGAGGATTACGCAGGAACCCCCTAAAGGAAGGTCTCTCCTTGATCCTAGTGTCAAGTGAGGATTGTAAAATACACTAGTTCATCCAGATCACTGGGCAGCTCATCGGCTGCAATCTCATCCTTAATTGTGTCACACAACCCTTGTGAAAAGGCTGCTACTAACACCTCATTGTTCCAACCTATGAAGTATGGAATTCAACTGCGTACTCAACTACCATTCAGTTACCTTGTCAGATAGTTATGAGCTATTTGGCAGCAAAGGCAGAGTGAGCTGGGATATCAAAAACCCCTTTAAAGGAGGCCACAAACTCATCAAAATCATAGACAATAGGCTTATTCATCTCCCAGATAGGATTAGCCCATGCCAAAGCCTTATCAGACAGGAGTGAAATCAGAAACCCAACCTTGCTTCTCTCATTAGGAAGTGCCTGGAGAACCATTTCAAGAAATATACCAATTTGGTTAAGGAACCCTCGGCATAGAGCCGGATTACCTTTGTAGCATTGGGGAAGAGGTGCAGAACCAGACAACCCTTTGGCTATAACAGGCTCAGAAGCAACCGGTAGCAACGGGTGCTGGAACAGGAGCAGCAGTGGCCACCAGTTGCCGTGAAGGACAGTCCAAGTGATCAGTCCTGTTGAGGAGTGTCTGCATAGCTAAACAGAGTTGATCAATGTGTTGATCCTGCAGATCCATTCTAGCAAGGATGCTCTGAACGTTGAGTTCCCTGTACCCTCAGTATTCATGGACCTTACTTACTGTCACGGTACCAACAGGGAAAAGTAAACTAGATGGCAAAATGAGATAAGAACTACCTTTATTGCAACAGAAGATCACAATAAATAGCTAGAACAAGGATTAAAACTAGGGTAAGGTATAACGGTGCCCGTGATTCGTGCTGTTCTCTGCCTGTCACTTGCTGAGTATTCATGATTGGCTGGCTGTTATTAGCCCTCCTCACACAGCTTTTTTAAACCCAGGTTGAGCACTTCCAGGTTGCCCTTTTGTGGTGTTTCTGACTCCACTCTGCCTGACCTGCTTGGTCTCTGGGCCTGTTCTAAGTGTTCCTGTATGCTATGTTCCGGTGTTCCAGTGTTCCTGTACGTTAACGTTCCTGTGTTCCAGTGTTCCTGTACGTTAACGTTCCGGTGTTCCCGTGCTCCAGTGTTCCTGAGTGCCTGTATTCCGGTGTTCCTGTGTTCCAGCACCTCGCAGGTTAATCTTGATGAGTTCCTGAGGTTCCTGCTCCAGCTATCGCTCCGGCGACATTGTTCTCCTCGCTATTGTACATACATTATTGGTTCCAGCGTGTGGATGCTGGTTTACTCCACTAAACCTGGTTGCGATACTCATTGTTGGTTCCAGCGTGCGGACGCTGGTTTGCTCCACTAAACCTGGTTGTGATATACATTGTCGGATCCAGCGTGCGGACGCTGGTTTACTCCACTAAACCTGGTTGCGATACACATTGTTGGTTCCAGCGTGCGGACGCTGGTTTGCTCCACTAAACCTGGTTGCGATATACATTGTCGGATCCAGCGTGCGGATGCTGATTTACTCCACTAAACCTGGTTGCGATACACCTTGTTGGTTCCAGCGTGCGGACGCTGGTTTACTCCATTATAACTGGTTGCGACCTACATTATTGGTTCCAGCGTGCGGACGCTGGTTTACTCCACTAAACCTGGTTGTGATAAACATTGTTGGTTCCAGCGTGTGGACGCTGGTTAGCTCCACTAAACCTGGTTGCGATATACATTGTCGGTTCCAGCGTGCGGACACTGGTTTACTCCACTAAACCTGGTTGCAATACACATTGTTGGTTCCAGCGTGCGGACGCTGGTTTGCTCCACTAAACCGGTTGCGATACACCTTGTTGGTTCCAGCGTGCGGACGCTGGTTTACTCCACTATATCTGGTTGCGACATACATTGTTGGTTCCAGCGTGCGGACGCTGGTTTTCTCCACTAGAACTGGTTGCGAGACACATTGTTGGTTCCAGCGTGCGGACGCTGGTTTGCTCCTGAAATATCCTGTACTGTGGTCAGTCGCTGTCCACTCCTTTGCAGATGTCTGATTATCCCTGGCTATAGACTTCTGCTGAGTAGACCCTATACCTATTCTCTCTGCTGTCTTGGTCACCTGACAGCTGGTCTACTCCCTCAGGCTGCCCTGCCCGGTATTGATGAGGCCGGTAGAAACTTGTATGTTACTATCCTGTAGGTTGCCTCACCCGGTATAGCAGGACCGGTAGAGTCTACTACAGTACTCCTTTGGGCTGCCCTGCCCGGTATTGGTAAAGCCGGTAGAACCTTGTAATTCACCATCTTAAAGGTTGCCTTACCTGGTATTGGCAGGGCCGGTAGAGCTTACATTCAGCATTCCATTGGGCTGCCTTGCCCGGTATTGGTAAGGCCGGTAGAACTGGTATATGTCATCTCACGGTTGCCTTACCCGGTATAGGCAAGGCCTGTAGAGCCTGTCATTAATACTGTCACTTGGGTTACCTTGCCCGGTATTTAGGCAAGGCCGGTAGAACCTATTGTATGTTCTATTACTGTTGTATTGTTATGTATGTTTACCCTACGGGGACTGCCTTTAACTTTTAATAAAGTTAAGTATTTTACCAACCCTTAAGTCTGAGAGTCTTCAAAAACTGTGACATAAGGAAACAGGACAGGACAAGTCTAACACATAGTCCCTAGCCAGAGCAGGAGTCAGGAACCAGGGTGGACGTCAGCCAAGCCAGGGATCAGGAACCAGACTGGACATCAGCCAGATCAGGAGTCATGAGCCAGAGTGAACATCAGCCAAGCCAGGGATCAGGAACCAGAGTGGATGTGGCCAAATAAAGCCAGGGGTCAATAGCCAAGTATAACGGTTTTATCAGACACTCAGACCAGAGGTAAAAAATAAAACACAGTTTTATTGAGAACAAATGAGGAACTGGCGATATGTAAGACCAACCACTTGCTAGAGCTAAATGGTACTAGAGCCAAGAGCACTCTGCCATGCGTAAAGGGATTAACAACACTGTGTGAGCTGAATGGGACCAGAGCCAACGGCACCCTTCCGGTGCTAAACGGGTTAATAACACTGCCAGAGCTGAATGGGACCAGAGCCAGTAGCACCCCTTGGTGCGTCAACGGATACACACACACTGCAAGAGCTGAATGGGACCAGAGCAAGTAGCACCCCTTGGTGCGTTAACGGATACACAAACACTGCCAGAGCTGAGTAGGACCAGTGCCAGTAGCACCCTTCTGGTGCGTAAATGGAGCGAGTATTATTGCAGTTATCGGAAGCCACAACTGCTCTGCAAGTATAGCGGACAGGCTAGGTAATGAAGGCAACCAGCACAGCAAGTGTTAACGGAGAGGCTCGGTATTGGAGGCAACAAGCTCAGCAAGTATTAACGGAGAGGCTTGGTATTGGAGGCAACAAGCTCAGCAAGTGTTAACGGAGAGGCTCGGTATTGGAGGCAACAAGCTCAGCAAGTATTAACGGAGAGGCTTGGTATTGGAGGCAACAAGCTCAGCAAGTGTTAACGGAGAGGCTCAGTATTGGAGGCAACAAGCTCAGCAAGTGTTAACGGATAGGCCCAGTATCTGAGGCAACAAGCACTGTAAGTGTTAACGGACAGGCTCAGTAACGGAGGCAACAAGCTCAGCAAGTGTAACGGATGGGCTCAGGATCGGAAACAACTAGCACTGCAAGGGTGAAGTGGGAGGTTAGCATATACTGCTCAAAATACACAGTTCACAATGTCGCCAGGCGACATAGACGAGATCTCGCTGGAACAGGATCACAGGACACAGGTCACGAAGCAGGAACGTCAGCCAGGCCGGGTCAATCACGGAGCAGGAATGTCAGAGAAGCAGGATCAATCACGGAGCAAGAACGTCAGCCAGGCCTGGTCATACACAGAGCAGGAACCAGTAGAATAGTCAGACAGGCCAAATCGGTACACAGGAACGCAGGAACACAGCAACGGAAGCACTGGTACTGGAATACCACAAAAGGGCACCTGACAGGTGCCAGAGGCCCGGTATAAGAAGGCCACACTGTGCGGGTTTATCCAAGCTCCACCAATAGGAACAAACCACAGCAGAGAATGACAGAAAATCACGGGAACCGTGATACCAAGTCAGGAACAACAGCCAAAGCAAGGGTCATACACAGAGCCAACACAACTGCAATCTGACACCACATAATGGTGAATGGAAGGAGGAATCAGCACAGTATATAAAGCCCTACGGAATGGCGGGGAAATTGGATGGACAGCCGAACTCTACAATAAGGAGTGCATGCGCACGCCACTGGAATCCCCAAACCAGGAAAACATGCACACACTCTTGAGAGACTTCAGACCAAACAACCAGCTGCAATAGACAAAGCAGCAAGGTAGGGAACCGTAACATGTGCACAATGCAGTCATCACCAGCGGCACTGTGCACAATATGTGACAAGTCAGTGAGAAGAGGAAAGGAGGGAACACACCTTGGCACAAGCTCCCTTACATCACAAATGAAACACAGACAGAGTGACATCTATGTCAATCATGTTAAAGCCAAAAACCCACCACAGAAATCAAGCAACACTGTTGCTGTGCCCCTGACTCAGGCAACAAGAGGTGAGGATATCAAAGAGGAGGAAGAATAGAGCAACCCAGGCAGAAACTGGAAGTTCCATGATGAGTGAAACAACTAGCTCACCATCACCTTCTAGGGTAACTACATCTTCTGCCAATCCACCTCATTCATCATTACCTCCCCAATCAAATGATAGCCACTCTGTGATTTTAAGATGTAGCAGTTCATCTATATCCATTGCACACTATGTGGTGCACTGACCACTCATGCCAGTGTGGTGGAGGAGAATCGCAAGCAGTGCATCAAGCGGCATCTGAGGAGATTCCATCCTGCAGAATATGCTAAGATGGTGGCAGGGAGGGTTCATCATTACTATTAAACTGTCAGCAAGTTATCATGTTTCCTTAGCTGGGTCTAGACAAGAGGTATAGTGACAGCGGCAGTACTTGGTTTCAGGTGTCATGGTGTTTGGATACAGTTGTGACCCCAGATGTTATTTACCACACACACACTCTGCACATTGCAGTTGCTTATGAGAGCCACAGTTCCTGCTCTTAAGGGTAAAATATTATGTTCTAACAACACACACATGATTTTGGAGGAGGGGCAGGTGGA
This sequence comes from Rhinophrynus dorsalis, assembly GCA_037306005.1. Taxonomy (NCBI): domain Eukaryota; kingdom Metazoa; phylum Chordata; class Amphibia; order Anura; family Rhinophrynidae; genus Rhinophrynus; species Rhinophrynus dorsalis. The sequence goes on from CM074718.1 coordinate 581,551,172, forward strand.
GAAGAATTAATGGCCAACTTCTTCTTTTCTCCACATAGACTGGGGGCTACTTATTGTGCTGCTACTGCTTCAGGCGCATCACTGGAGAAAGTTGTGGAGATAGTCATGCAAGTGGAACCTTCATTATACATCACCCATGTTACTGCTATTGTTGTTCCAATTCCCTTTGAGTTACCTAATAATCCTGCTGCTTAAACAACTCAGAAGCGGCAGTAAGAACAGCATTTGCAGATTCCACAAGTATGGACTCAGGAGGACATTTGACAATGGCACTAAGCCAGTAGGGCATTTTTTTCCCAGGGCTTCTGCTTTGAAAAAAATAAAAATAAATAAAAAAACATAGTCTTACAAAACAATAAACAATTTTGGAGGGTTTGTTTCTAACAAGCCGAAGTCCTATAAATCAGTGTTTCCTTAGGGATCGGGACTCTAATAGGTCCTACAAAGGCCTCTAACCACAAATCTAACAAATCATCCTCTAAAAAATACTCTATCAAGTCAAATATCAGTCCACCCCTGTCGGTACCTGCCAACTCCTGTGTGCTGTTGGAGGAAACTCCGGATACCAGTTCGGGCCTCTGCATCATTAGAACGCATGCGCCGACGTCATGACATTACGCCGACGTGCTTGCGTCAACGTCGGCGTCCTGATGTCAGACCTTCCAGGTCTATTTAAAGAGCGCTTGGACTGGTTCCGGTGCTCAGTTATAGTGAGTTCCTGCCTTGTGTATACCTTTCTGCTGACCCCTTATACCTAATCTACTGGAATATTTACCCCTTGGCTTTGTGACCTGACTACCGCATCCATTCAGACTGCCCTGACCTCGGATCTGACTTACACATTTGTTTTGGTTGGCCGGTATCCATTTTTGCCCTACCACATGTTTTAGGTCAGACAATTGAATCGAGGCCTTAGAGTATATTACTTATATTTATGGGACGTGCACCAATTACCATAATTGATTTATGGGTCTGCCTAGTGATAGAAGATATGAGTGCCACTGCCGATGCCTACTATAACTTGGATCACAGCTGCTGTCTCAGTCAATCATGATTTGAAGGTATACTGGGAAATTTCTTTCTCCCTTCAGACTTCCACATACTGCCCTCAGATGATGCAAAAACAGAGAAACTATTTCCTGCCTAAAAGACTCCCTAAACTACACTCCATTTTTGCTTTATTTGCCTATCTTCTGCAGCTCAGAATTGTGCTGCTTTTCTCCTTGCTATAAAAAGAAAAAAAAAACTTGTTTTGTGGTGTGGAAATTTGCTATTGATTTCAATGCACTGAGCTAGGCAGGAAAAAGTGGAAAATCTGTGCTTTTAGCAAAAAAGTGCATTTTTCATTTCAGTTTTGAAACAAAAGGTTTCACCTATCCCTACTTTCAGCTTTGTCCTGCTGCACTGGTTGTCATAGAAATGCACTTTTGATTCTAAACTCCTCCCATGGGCATTGCAAAGAGCCTGTAGAATACTAACCACACTGGTTGATCTCTGTAGATTTATTAGTTTGAAACTGGAGCCATTTAGCATACTATTCCACTTAACACAGTTAAGGCATCTATAGTACCCACATTTATTTTGTCCTTTAGTGAGCTGAGCCAATTCATGCCCTGCATTTGAATTGTATTAATGTCAGCGGGTCTAAGTTCTAAGAGGAAGCAATCTACTATGTAATGTAAATATATTGCATATTTTATGTGTTAAATATACTATAGTCTACCTTCAGTGGACAATGCAAGAGTTATCCTTAAAAGACAAGAAATACCTTCATAGAATTGATAGCGATCCCTTGTATATGAGAGAACTCTTCAATGCATTGTTTAACAATGAGCTAGAGGCCTCTAGTTTCCAAGGGATTAGAAACATATTGTGTCCCAAGAAGCATTGAAACATTAGAGCAATATAGCATGGTACATGACTTCTTCAATCATCTAGAACACCAGCTAGGCATGCTGCACTAGGAAAGAAATGCTGTAAGAGAGTCTATGCATCTCTTTCCCTTGCATCAATGATGCAGGATTAACTAGTGCTAAAAATGCTCATAAACAGTAATGTACAAAAGTCTTAGGCAAGTGTGAATATGATGTAAAGAAAAAATGTTTTCAAAAATAGATATGATAATAGTTTATATTTATCAATTAACAAAATACATAATGGGTGAACAGAGTAACAATCTAAATCAAATCAATATTTGGTGTGACCACCCTTTGCCTGTATGCTTAAATAATGATCCCAAACAGGTGCTAATGATCAACCTCAGCAAATAAGATGAGGTTGCTGAAGAAAGTTTAATGTCAAATGTCATACACCATGGCAAGACTGAGCACAGCAGAAAGACAAGGTCTTTTCCAGGCAGACATTTCAAGGCAGACAGTAGTCCAGTAGTGCCATCAGCTCAGGATTGGCAGCAAACAGTGGTACCCTTGTACACACATCTACACCCGAGAAGTCTGGTCAGAATGGTCTTCATAGAAGGCCTGCTTCCAAATAGCCATGCCGCCGATGTGGAAACAAGTATCACATTGCCCGTGATTCCTGCCTGTACGGTATTGTTGGTTGGTGACATTGTCATTTCCGCTATTCCTTACTACGCTCTTTTTGGAGATCAGGTATGAGCTCCTCCCACCATTTGCCTTTATATACCCAGCTCTCACACTTCCTGATTTCTCTTTCATGGTGTACCTGCATCTAGTGAATCTCTTGTTGCTCCATATGTTCCAGGTATGACCCTTGGCTAACCTGACTCAGATTTCTGCTTGTTCCTGTGCTGTGCTCCGTTCTTGGTTTGACCTGGCTGTGTATGACTAACCGCTCCGTGTACAGACCCGGCTCTGGCTTATATTCGCTTTCTGTGAGCCTGCACTGTCTCTATACCTGACCTGTGACATTGATGGGAAGTACTAAGGTACTGTCCTCCACTGGGCCTGTGTGGGTTGGGGAAGTGCATATTTCTCTGATTATTTAATTTTCAATAAAAACCTTGTTTTTAACTAAACTGTACTTGTCTGAGTGTTCTTACAAACACCGTGACACAAGGACAAACAATTCAACTATGCATGGAAACACAGGAACTGGGGTGCAGAAATAAGGCAGCAGGTGCTCTGGACCGATGAGTCAAAGTTTGGGGCTGCATTTCTGAAAATGGAGTTGGGGAGTTGGCCAGAAATAATGGTTTGCTGAGAAGTACAGGCAGATAGTCTGTCTGGGATTACATGAAGAGAGACAAGCAATTGAAGCTGCCTAAATCCACAGAACAACTTTGGTTAATTCTCCAAGATGTTTGGAACAACCTACCTGCTGAGTTCCTTAAAAAAACAGTGTGCAACGGTATCAAGAAGAATTTAAGATGTTTTGAAGGCAAAGGATGGCCACACCAAATATTGATTTGATTTTGATTTTTCTTCTGTTCACTCACTAAGCATTTTGTTAATTGATAAAAATAAACTATTAACATGTCATTTTAGAAAGCATTCTTGCTTACATAATTTTTCCACACCTGCCTAAAACTTTAGCACTATATATATATATATATATATATATATATATATATATATATATTTGCACACACACACACATAAAAAATGCCTCTCAGTGTTATGCTTTACTGTGAATGGTTTACTAGATTGTGAAAAATGAATATTGGTTTTAGCTATTCAGTTGTTCCATTATGTAGTAATTTTCAACAATTAGTTTTTTTTACAGGAGATTTGCTTGTATGTTTGCATTGTTATAATGGCAAACTGTAATGACTTCTTAAAGGCCTGGTACCCATTATGCATGAGAGGAAACAACTTGTTAGTGTCTCTGGTGTCTATGGTAGACCTTTTATCTGTACTTGTATGCAGAAAGAATAGAAGTACTGGTAATTCACTAATCATAAACATAATTCCAATTTTTAATCAGTTCTATATATTTCTACCATATGTATTATATTCTTCAACATTAAATAAAACCTATTTATATTCTGAATATTGCAGAAAATATTAACAAGACAACATTAAAAAGTACATGTATATGAGTTTTTAGTCAATAACTTTGGACTGACATCCACAAAACTTCAAAACATTGACACAAAAAATTAAAATAATGCATTATTCTTTTGCTTAATTAATATCATTTATACTTTTTAATTATATTTATAGAAATATTTTTCAACCAAGGACAGAATACAGGTGTGCAGGGGCTTATGAGAGTAATCATAGGTGGCCAAAACTCTGCTGAGTGCCTTATTAAATGAGACTGCATATCAGCACCTTCAACGTTTTAAACTGTCAAGAGTTTCAGTGATTAAAACCAAAGAAAGGTCAGCTACAGACCTTGAGAATTTCCTTGGACTTATATTTCTTTTAGGCCTTAGACCCAAATGAAGACACTTTATTTGATATGTGGATTTTTCTAAATTAGTATTTTGAGCTGGATTTGTCATAGCCTGAGAAAATCTTCAATAGGTTTTGCTCCCTCAGAACTCTGCATTTAGTTATCAAAAATCCTAACCAATAGCAATAGATGATGGCTTTGCATATAATCACACAGCAGAGATCAAAGGCACAGGTTAATGGGGATCTGTAGAAATATAATTATGTCCAAGGTAAGTAATCAGGGATAGTGGCTATAGGTGGGGTTATTCATATAAGCTTTCATGACTTCTAATAGCTATATACATAATGCCTGCATAAAATATATGTTCTCTTTTTACACTTAAAGTCTGAACTCACATAGACACAGAACAAATTATATATAAAACATAATATTATATTATGACGAAAAAAGGTTTTTGATTTTATAAAATCACAAATGTTTCCTGCTACCCTATTCATTTGACTGAAAACAATTGTCACCAAATATGATATAGCGGACATAATAATTGATTGCTTTTTAAATGTTAAACATGCTTAACCATGCTAGATAAAAGCGGAATACATTTTAGTAACCAACATTATTCAACAGCTTAAATGCTAGAGAGAGGTCTGCTGATTTGGAGAATTATATAGGATTCAGTGGTTTGAATGTGGAAATAATTTCTGTTTATGTTTATTAATTCTTAGATTAGGTTTATGTCTAAAAATTACCATTTTAATACACAGAATAATTACTTAAATAATTACCTAATGTAACATTTTTTTAAGAAGTTATAGGACACATTAATAAATACCTGGGAAATATTGTATGCAGTAATTTCAGTTCCCAGAAGTCACTATTGTAACTTTTTACTACAAAACTCAATCCATTGGAGATGTCTCTGAACTCCGATGGTTTATTTTTCAATATGTTGTTATTATTATTATTATTATTTGTATTATTAGTAGTAGTATTATTATTCCCCAGTGTTATATGGTAAATTGAGGAAGACAATTGGTGACCGTCAAAATTTGCATTTAATATCAAAGTATTTTAACAGGAAGAATACACTGAGATTTTCTCTCGCTTTCAAGTATGTCCTGGGGGTATAGATATTATTACTCAATTCAATGGTACTTGAATTGACCCTGCTGGGACTAGAACCTGTGTCCTTGTGGTTTGAACAGATTTTACAGCCAGTGTAGCAAATGGAGAATAGTTATCATATGACATGACAGAGTCTAGTTATTTAGCAGCTTTTTACTGTACTCTACAGCATCTGTAGGTCAATTAAAGGGATAGTAATGTTTCAGAAAAACAGCAGCTCCAATTAATCTTCATAGTATTTGGACCATGGAGAGTGTTATTACAATACTGTCAGAGTTTTAATTCAAGAGTAGTTGAATGATAAAGTAACCCCTCCCCTTTTACCTAGTATAAGCCACCTTCCCTCAGATGTAGAATCTGTCCCAGGACCAGACATCTCACAGCAATCTTATTACAGTGTCTCCCTTGACAGGTGTTTCAGGTTTTTCCCTTATGCTCACTGAAGATTTTCCCTCTCTGCAATCCACCTGGACAGTCTTGCTGCTCTGATGTGAGCAGTGTTACATCAGTAAAAGGGGTGGTAGGGGGATATTTTATCATTCAATTACTCTTGAACTACAACTACTTCTTTTATTGTGAAACATTACTATCCCTTTAAGTTCTTTTTTTGGAATGCCTAAGTACAATGCACAGCAATAATGCACAGGAGAGGACACAAATGCATGGAAATAGCATCAGGCAGAATCAAGTGCTTTATCCCAGATACTTTTAACCGGTGAAAAATATACTAAAGCAAATATATAAAATATATGAATTTATAACTGTACATTAGACTTGTGCAGAGCAAAAATTTTCAGTAAAATTCGATTTCGAACAAATTTTGTTTTTTTTTTGTCATCCAGAGGATCCGCATTTTGGACCAGACCTGCTCGACTCAGATGAAATTCGAAGACATTCTGAATTATTCGGCCGAATTTAACATACTTTAAAAAATGACACTCCCTTGCAATGGCAATAAGGTTCTAGGCCTGCCTACCTGCCTACACAACTGCGAGACTGGCTGTGTCACTCTGAAAACTATTAAGACAAATTCCTAATATTTTTTATATTTTGCACAGGAACAAAGATGACTCTTCCTTGCAGTGGCATTAAGGTTTTAATGCTGGCTGCCTGCCTATGTTACCCACCTGCCTACACAACAACTGGACACTCTCTATCTCCTCCTGCTCTCTCTGAGCTCCAACAACGGACTAACAGGAAATGCAGGCAGTCTGGGTGTCTGACGTGTCATTAGTCCAACCCCAATTATGAAACGAAGAAGCTAATTGGACTAGAGAGGGAGGGAAATTATGGAGGGAAAGTATCACGTGAGCAGGTAGTTGTCGTCGAATGTCCAACATTTTTTAAGACATTATGTACCAGGGCTGTTTGGATTCGGTTTAAAAAAAAATGAACAGCCTGAATGACGCTGAATCACCCTTAGTCGTCCAAATTCCGAAATCTGTCAAACCGATTCGCACAAGTCTACTGTACATATTAAATCAGTCTCCAAAACAATTAATCATTTCTTCCAACACCCTCCAGTAACACTCCAGTAAGTGCTGCACAGGAAATGTGTGGCGTACTTAACGGCTCAAGGTGATAAATTTAAGTTACAAGACATATAATTATTAGGAGAGGAAATCTATATTCACTATAGGAGACAAAATTTGGCTCTCCTGCAAGCTCCGTATTTTCTGATTGATTGTGCTTTATCATCCTTAAGGATTCCATATTAGTATGCATGTTTAAAGTTATTATATTTATTAGAATGTTTTATTAAAATTTTTAATATAAGACAAAGATAGCAACCTTTATTACAATGGGTTAGTGCATATGGAATCTCACTGTGGCCATATGTTCTGCACCCACCCTGACACTATATACTGCTCACATGACTTAATATATAAGCCATCTTGATAAAGCCTACAAATTGGTATGTAAGAAGGATGTTATTCAAGAGCTATTAAACGTGGCAGCACACCATGAAAATGTGTGATGCATTCTATCTACATTAGTATCAACTCTACCACCGCTGGGTATGCAATTGAAAGCTATACCCAGATTGGCTGCAGCAAATCAGAGAGAATATTTCCACCACTGCACCTGTTACTGGCTAGCCAGATACCTGGGCAAAGATGCACTAAAGATCAATAAGGTCTCAGGATGGAGATGTTGTGTTGGTTCTGTGTTTCCAATATGCACTTCAATCCACCACCAATCCTCCATCAATGTTCTGTCAATATGACACATTCACACTTTGTTAATGTTCACATCACCAAGAGGTGCTTAGCATATGTCAATTTAACACAATGAGACTTTTTTGTATCCCTAAGGGTGTGTTCATATGTTAATGTGTCTGTTCACTGTATGCACTAAGTGTCAAAGTACACCGCAAGTCAGCTGTTGAGTGGGGAGCTTGGTCCCATCATGTTCCCATGAAAAAATCTGCAAAAATCACATTGTTGTCAGCTTTTTGCAGGAAAATATACTTTGCAAACAGAAATTAAAATCTTTGCATTTTTTGCCATTGGAAAAAATTCTTCACCATTTTTTTCAATGGCTAGAAAGTTTCTGCCCATTGATTTACATGTTTTTTGCCTTTTCACTAAAAAACATGATGTATTCCAGAAAGTGAAACAAAATAGAAGCAACTACAGAGCGAAGAAGATGTGCTGTGCTGTTCTGCTTTGATCTGAGGCAAAATTGAGGCAGGAGAGGCTCATATTGACTGCTATCACTATGAGTAAGTTTAAATCTAATAAAAGGAGGAACTGGGAGGTCCTTTATGTGTCGACTGAGTCTGAGGAGGAGGAGGAAGTGACCACTATAGAACCAATGGGCCAGTCCCCATAAATCACTCCTAGGGATCTTGGGAAAATTAATGTCAAGGGAGGAAGAAGAGGCTAGTACTGAGAGCACGACAGATCAGCTGCCTGTGCCTGCTGTCAAACATACTACCCCTGCTGTCACCATTGCTGTGTCTGCTATCAGATGTGTTGCCCCTGCTGTCACCAGTGCTGTTCCTGCTGTCAATGCTGTACATGCTGCCACCAGTACTGTGTCTGCTGTCAGAAGTGCTGCCTCTACTGCCACCAGTGCTGAACCTGCTGCCAGTGGGTCTTGTAATACTCAGGAGGGGGGAAGGAGAAGATGATGCCAAGTGTGACAGCAGAGGACCCTAAGTCACACTTGCCATCCCTAATCAGTCCCGCCAGTGCTTGTACTACTAAGAAGGCCCAGCAACTTGTTAGTTTTAGGGGTGAAGGAGGGGGTAATCATCATATTACTATTGACTGTGAGGAGGAAGACTCAGGGGCTGAACTTGATGTGGTTGGTGTTTATAGAAGTAACAGTAATGGTGAAGCAGCTGGTGGTACTAGTGTTATGGGGAAGCAATTGAGAGTGTCCAGACTAAAGGTTAAGGAAACGCACACCCTTCCTCTGGCCCTGGGACTCCCCCTCCCCACACGGCATTGTACAGGTGGAACATGATCCGGAAGAAGCCAGAACTGGTGGTGGATAGCAGGAGCAGAAATAATACCACAAGGAGCACAGATCAGCTGCCTATGCCTGCTGTTACTTCTGCCAGTCTTGCTTCTTCACGTCACCAAGAAATGGTAAGTATGACATTAGGGGACCCTCTGTCACATTTCTAGTCACCGCCTCCAACCAGTAGTGAGATGTCAGTAATAGAGCAGCAGCAGCAACAGCACAGAGGGACCAGTGGTGAGATGGTGATGATGGTGGAGAAATTGTGGAAGACACATTGCTGGGCTTTTTAGCCCAAACTGAGAAGGAATGAGAGACAGGGATGGGGATGACCATCACCATCACCACCACCAGCAGTGAGTTTTTTGAATTTGTGGAATTTGCAACTTCTCTAATTCCTGCTGCTGCAAGGGCAGCAGGATGCTGAGTAGCATGCTAGTGTGCCACAAACTACCGTGGACACAGTGGGAATTGGGTCAACAAGTGATGTGGGACTAGGACAGGTTCAACTTGCCAGCAGCAGCAAACCTCCTGGTCCTAGTTTCAGTGCTGATTCTGAGGCAGTAGCAGCAACAGCAGCAACATCATCCTCTGCCCCAGACAGTGAAGGGGAATGTGAAGGACAATAAAAAAGAGGCCATTCTTCTCTACCTTTTCCTTCCCCCCCTGAAGTCATGGGTGTGGAACTATTTTTCTCTTGGGGCAGGAACAGTGCAGTCATCAACAATGGCACTGTGCACAATTTGTGACAAGTCAGTGTGAAGGGGGAAGGAAGAAATATGCCTTGGCAAAACCACCCTGATAACACATGGAATACAGACACCATGACATTTATGTCAAACATGTTAAAGACAAACACCCACTACAGAAATCGAGCACCACTGTTGCTGTACCACAGAAAGGCAACAGGAGACGAGGCAGAGGTCAAAGAGGAGGAAGAATCGAGAAACCCAGGACGAGGCTGGAAGTTTATGACGAGCAAAACAACTAGTTTGCCATCACCTTCTTGCTCTATGGTAACTAGACCTTCTGCCAATCCACCTTGTTCATTTTTACCTCCCGCACCAAATGGTAGCCACGCTGTAGATGTTAAGATGTGGAAGTTTGTGTCCACCCATTGCACTTGAGTGGTGCACTGACGACACATGCCAGTGTGGTGGAGGAGAATCGCAAACAGGGCATCAAGCAGCTTCTGAGTAGATTCCATCCCGCATGTTAAGCTGGTGGCAGGAAGGGTTCATCATTACTAATAACTGTCAGCAAGTTGTCATGTGTCCTTGGAGGTGTGTGGGCAAGGGGCATAGTGATAGCAGTAATTCTTGGTTTCTGGTGTCATGGTGTTTGGATAGTGTTGTGCCAGGTATTATTTACCACACACACTGTGAACATTGCAGTTGCTGATGAGAGGCACAGTTCCTGCTCTCGAGGGAAAAATGTCTATTTTAGCAACACACCCATGATTCTGGAGGAGGGGCAGGTTAAGAAGAATTATTGACCAATGTCTTCTTTTTTCCACATATAACTGAAGTGGGTGGGGGCTAGTTATGGTGCTGCTACTGCCTCAGGCGCATCACTGGAGCGAGTCGTGGCAAGTGGAACCTTCATCATCCATCACCCATATTACTGCTGTTATTGATCCCAATCTCTTTGAGCTGCCTAATCATCCTGCTGTTTAAACAATTCAGCAGCAGCAGCAAGAACAGCAGTCACAAATTCTGCATCTACATCAGGGCATTTGACAATGGCCAGTGATCACTGGCCAACATGACTTGACCTGCTGGCACTAGGCTAGTAGGGCATTTTTTTATCAGGGCTTGTGCTTTAAAAAAACAAAAACATAGGCATACAAAAATGAAACAATTTTAGGGGGTGTTGTTCTAACAAGCCTAAGTCCTACAAATCAATGTTTCCTTAGGGCTTTTGCCAAACAAGTCTAAGTCCTACAAATTAATGTTTCCTTAGGGCTTGTGAAAAACAAGTCTAAGTCCTTCAAATCAATGTTTCCTCAGGGCTTTGGCCTCAAACAACAAAACTTACAAATCATCCTCTACAACATAATCTGTCACATCAAGTATCAGTCTACCCCAGTGGCAGCTTAAGTCAGGGGAACCCTGTCTATCACGTTACATACAAACTTGTTATTCTATTATTTATTTGTTTATTAACTGTTCCCCCAATCCCAGCAAACAAACTCCCCCAAAAAACATTCCCTGTTCAACTGATTCTTTCCCTGCACACCACCAACACCCTCATGCTCCTTTTATACTATGCATTTGGGAAATAAAATAGCAATTGCTATGTGTTGTGTGTAAATTCAATGTTCCCATTGATTTCAATGGAATGAGGTAGGCTAAAAAAAGCAGAAAAGCTTTTCACCAAGCAGAAAGTGCCATTATTTGACGATTTTGGTTTGAGGCAAAAATGTTTTGCCCTACTAGTGATAATGTGATAATGAATAGCATAGACATGGTATCCAACATTAAGGTAGGGGAACATTTGGGAAAAAACTGTATAGGTTCAACCAAAACTCTTTCTTTTAAAAAAGCTAACTTCAAAGTGTTAAGATGCATATACTGTGATGCATTATTTAAAGGCAAAAATACTGAGACAAAATTATCAGAATTCAAATTTAGGCTGCAGAAACATACCCAATAGTATTTACCAGTGGGTAACAAATGCAAAAGAAGTAAATCACAACCAATGAGGTTAACTGCAAATGTAAAGAAGGACATGGCAAGGAAAAAAAAACATTTAAGTCTGAAGGAATACAGTGCAACAAAAAATACAGTGCAACAAAGATTGTAAAAAGGCAATTTGGTTAGCAAAAATAGATAATGAAACTCGAATTGCAAGGGAGAGCAAGACTAATCCAAAAAAGGTTTTCAAATACATAAATGGCAAAAAACTTAAGAGGGAGTGCATTGAACCTAGGAAAAGGCTGATGTTCTAAAAACTTTCAGTACATACAAGGGAACAAGGAATGACAGAAGAGCCTCATCAAGTAACAAATAAAACCATACCTTTAACAGATATTTGGCTAACACAAGAAAAGGTCATGGGAACACTGAACAAAATTAAGACTGACAAAGCCTTGCTCCTGAAGGTATATATCCAAGGGTTCTTCAGGAACTCAGTGCAGTGTTACCAAGACTCCTCTTTTTACTCTTTAAAGATTCTCTCACCACAGACTCAGTGGCACAAGACTGGCATAGATCCAGTGTAGTGCCTCTGTTTAAGAAGGGAACTAAAATAGAGCCTGGGAATTAGAGACTTGTGAGTTTTACATCTGTAGTGAGAAAACTGTTAGAAGGGATAAAAAGTGATTATCTTCAGGATTTCACCACAAAAAATAAGATTATTAGCAAGAATCAACATGGTTTTATGAGGAATACATCATGCCAAATTAATATTTTCAGCTTCTATGTAGACGTACATAGCAACCTAGATAATGGAAAGATAATGGACACAACTGCGCTCATATCAAGTAACTAGTACAACCGCAAACAAACAGATTGATGCTTAGGTCCACAATGTCAAATCATCCTCCCAGAAACAAAGTACATGTGACAACAAGAATACTTAGTAATAATGATAAATCCTCCCTGTCTGCAGCTTATTGTATTCAGTGGGATGGAATCTCCTCAGATGCTCCTTGAGTGATTGTGATTAGTCTCTACCACATTGGCATGTGTGGTCAGCACACCACACAATGTGCAGTGGATGTACACGAACTGCCGCATCCTCACATCTATAGAATTTCTATCAGCTAGTGGCTAGTGATTGTGAACATCACCTCTAAGATAGATGGAACTAAGAACTGACGACTTGATGAAATAGTTATCCATCTAATATGATCATCAAGATATTAGTTTTACTAACCGATCCTATATTTAATAATAGTATAGGATATATATATTCTTTACTCTGGTGGTCTCTTTTATATATATATTTTTCCTCTGTTGGTGTCTAATATATAGCTTAAGTATAGGTAACCAATAAGATGGGGTTCTTGTCTCATATTCATGAGGTATGTGAAGCTGAGGTAATGAAACATTTGGCTTCACTTATATCTATGGTAACAAACAGTTAAATTACTCGGTCATTCCCGTCTAACATTGTATCCAATCATACGCACATCCCTATGACGGAGTGATGATGCGGTTAGCTATATGAAGATATAAAAAGGCAGTTGTAGGGACGGTTCAGACCATATACCCCCTGATGAAGCCGCTTCCCACGGTGAAACGCGTTGGGGCATTACTGGGGGTGTTGCTATCACTTGTAGACCACTTTTGTATCAGATGATATGGCACGGGAATGTCTGCAGTCAGAAATATCAAGGGATTAGACTGTTTAGCGGAATGCCGAGTTGGGACGGCTGCAGGGATTTAGAGTAGGGACTGACTGCTCTCATCCACATCCATTTATTTAGGACTCTTTCTTGTATACCATCAGGTTATCTGGGATGGGAATGTCTGCAGTCGGAAGGAATTAGGGATTAGACTGTTTGGTGGCTTGCCGAGTTGGGATGGTTGCAGGGATTTAGAGTAGGGACTGACTGCTCTCATCCACATCCATTCATTTATGATTCTCGATCGTATATTATTAGGCTATCTATCTCTCTTAGATATTGTTCTTATTATTAGTTATGTACTAATTCATATATGTACTGAGTGTGACACTGTCTCCGATCGCTTTGAGGCTTGTACGGCCTATCTATCAGAGCCGATCTACACGCTCAGGATAAGGTTCATCCGGTGGTTTACTATTTTGACTGACGCCTATTCGGGGATTATTAAGCCTCTATGAGATATAACCTACAGAGTTGATAGTGTGCCACTGTATTGAGGACATGGAGGGGTTATTTCATCTATAGGAGTGGAGAGCGGATACGTCTAGAACAAAGAAAATGAATTAACCTGTGAAGACTGGTGTCTTCAGGTGTGGAGTAGAGTGTTTTATATCTTCTCTTACCCCTCCCTATTTAAGGTATGCATTTATCGGCAGAGTATTAGAGTGGTTGTTTGTATACTACATTGGTCAATACATTTATACCGAGATCTACACTTATACCAACTGATAGACATATGGAATAGGTCTCCATGCAGTGAGGTGTTAATATGATCTGATGTAGGAGTGGTCACACGCCCTCAGTACATAGGTATTAGTGATCTATTAGTCAGAGCATTATACTTATCATAGACTCTTGATCAGCTGCTCTTATGGTGTTGTTGTTTTATAAGTTTTTAATATTATCCAGATTAATAGAGGAATATTATTGTTATTTTTAGGTATAGATATTAAAGGTTAAGTCTTAATATGCCATTGACACTGCTATACATGTTGATACCACTGAACGGGTCTCTGGGGATAGGGGCTACACTACACAGGAGATTTGTAGCAAGTAATTAGTGATAGTGTTCCCCCTCTCATCTCTTACTTTTTTATGTTTACATTTATTTCCAGACCTGTGGTGGAACTTTATAGTCCATTTAGTAATGGGTTTCTCCTATTTTTTCGATTATTGAAGAGCTAGTGGGTGAGGTAACACTGACAGAAGTGGTATACCAGGTGAGGGGGAGGTAGAGGACCCTGGTGGGGTCAGTTACTTCATCTTCCTGTGCCCAGATCCTAGCACAAGAATCTTGTAACAAGGCAGGTGTTTAGCTCCCATCAAACTTTCAGGCTCATGCTGGGTTTCTCTACACTTCCTCTTCAATTTCCACTGATGTTCTTGGTGCCCTTGGGGTGGGAGAGAGGCTACATTGACAGCTGCCCCAAGGGAAGAATATTCATACACCCATGATTTCAGTGAGGGGAAAGGTAGAGAAGAATGGCCTTCTTCTTCTCTGCAATCACATTCACTGGCTGGGTCACGTAATGCCACTGCCTCAACATCATCAGTGCAGCTACCAGGATTATTGATGGCAAGTGGAGCAGGCCTTGGTCCAATATAGCTGCTTGAAGTTGCCAGTCCCATGGAGGCCACTGTGCTCAGACTGTATCAAACTAGCCCTGTCATCACCACCCTGATGCTGAGACAGATGAAAGTCTGATGCCCTCTGATCACAAGGGAGATGACTCATCCACATTGGTTCTGGGGAGTGTGGGCTCCAGGTCCCTTTAGCACTGGTGGTGCAACTGCTAATGTTAGAGACCAATTTCTCCTCCTCAGAATCACTAGCCTCAGGGTTCATCTAGCTTCTCTTTTTTTATAACAGTGTTGGTGGTAGTCATAGTGTCAGCAAGCACTTTGAATAACTAGGTCACCACTTTATTTTTATTTTTTATTTCAATTTACTTCTTTCTCTCTATCACTCTGTCTCATTCCACTCTGCTTTTCTCCTAAAATACACCACACTAGAGTGCAGGAAATTATGGGTTTATATAGTAAAGTTCTGGAAGCTTAACCTCACTGAGTAACACAGGAGGGAAATGGAACATGTTTTGAAAATGTTTCTGTGCTCCTAGATAAAAGGTGGAAAATCACCATGTTTATCTATGGGCAAAATTTGCCTTTGGGAAAGCAGAAAATCATGTTTTTTTGTGAAATTTCGCTCGGTAACAAAAATGGCACTTTTCGTCCATCCCTAGTCCTAGTCCCATATCACTGAAACTTTGATGAAACAAATCTTTATATGCCCTACACATGACTGGTGGATGTGAAAATGTTCCTTTCTCTATTTATATTAGCATTATTTGTTCAAATAGGTAGGTCATTTAAATGTTTATGAGTAGTTTTTTACCATCACGTATTGAATAAAAATGTTGGGAAGAACCTTACACAGAAGTGAATCTGTTAAATAGATAGCAATTGATGGGTGCTCAGAATTTTCTGCTGAGGCACACAAGAGTCAGACCCCTTTCATTAATTTTATTCATTCATGCATTTAAAAATATTATATAATTAAAATTTTTTATATTTCTACAGTAGACTTGCAATTAAAAAATAAATAATAAAATAAATGCCAGTATATGTTTCTTTCTTAACCACAACATTTGTATAATAAGCATAAAGTTAGAGTAGACAACACACAAATTGACCAATACCTTTTCTTCTTATCTAAAAATGCCCTATTATAACATTTCCTGCTTACATTCCTGGGACGTGCAAAAATCAAATGACAGAATCAGGAAAACTGAAAGACGTTTCAGTATGTTTTACTACACTCTTCATCCTAAGAGCAGACTTTCAAACACCCAAATCAATACTACAAGCATAGTTTATACTGCAGCATTGTTTTTTTTTCCAGTCAGTTAAGTAATCATTCACAGTCTCAAAGCAGCAGATATGATAAATGTCACTCAAATCTTGTTAAATCATCTGTGACTGGGTTCATACATTAGAAAACACAATGCTGACAATAATTTCATAATACCCTGTTGACAACATTGTATAGCCTTCACTGTGCAAATATGTAAAAACATCAGCAACTGTGAATGTGCTTGTATTCTTTGCTGGCTGAATTGCAAACATTTGTTTTTCTTTTTTTTTTTCTTTTTTTTTTATGAAAATGTAGAACGTTTACTAAAGATTGATAACCTTAATGTTGATGCCAGCCATTAATTAATTAAACAAGCTTATATATTCTCTTTCTCTCTCTTGTTCTCTATTATTTTTCAGTTTGTGAGGGAAGCTATTTTCAGAGACAATAGAGGGGGATAGCCTCCCTCCCAACTGGTTCTGTCATTCTTTTTTAAGAAAAGAGTCTGAGTTTTTTATCAATAACAAAATTCCTATATGACACTTCTGTAGCTGGGATTTGCCTTGTAGGTAGTTAAAACAGCAATGGAGACACTAATCCAAGGTTTGAGTTGTATTTTGTGCCGGACAATATGTGTGTTGTTGAAACGTAGAAATGAAGTTGCAATGAATCTCCAAGGATATTCAGAAGTTTCTCCAGCAATATGAGTGGAATTGGATCTAGTGTCCGAAATTGTGAGACTAATTATAGAGATTAGATTACCCATGTGTCAACTACTGCCTGAACAGTGGTAATTTTTTTGACCCTTTCAAAGCCATACATGGTTCTTAACATCATCATCTGGCCACCAGAAAAAAAAAAGAAAAAAAAAAAGAACGGTGAGTTTGATTAAGGTATTTTTTAAGCGTCTGTCCAATTTTGTAGAGTTACAGCCCTGACTATTATTGACATATAGGGTGGACTGTCATAGAGCCACAGATCATAGTAAAAAGTGAGATTAACCCTTTAGGTTCCAGAAGGCATGTGTATACAAAGAAAAGTTATAGATAAGGTCTTTAGCATGTGGGATGTATGATTTTTAGCTCTTCCCTATTATGCAATGAACACAGTATTAGAGGTTTAAACAAAGCCATATAGTTATCCCCTTATGGACCAAAGGGTTGTGCATAATATTGTATTATAATATGTTGTTCACTCCTCTAGTATTCAAAGGGTTATATACATACATATATTTCAACTGAAGGAAAACATTATTTTTGCTAAATTATAAAAAGAATCAGCTGTGGTTATCTGTATTAATAAAAGAAGTCTGGCAGGGTTCCAGATTCTCCATCTCTGCCACACATACCTCTGGGTGGACAAACACACCTAGGGGTGGCAGTAAGCAGAATATATTCATATCTCCTCCATACTGCCTTACCAGGAGATACAATGGAGTGTGATTTTGGCTCCCTGGCCACTACTGTCTAAAAGTCTGCAAGGACTTGGACCACCCCCAACATCCATATGAAAAAAAAAGAAAACATGGTTGACTCACACACACACACACACACACACACACACACACACACACACACACACACACACACATACATACATACACACACACATACATACACATACACACACACATACACACACATATACACACACATACACACATACATACAGCTGTCTATATGTCAAAAGAAGCACATTGGGCAAGTGAGAAGAATCCCGCACCCTGCCCTCCTTCACATCTCATGACCCAGCACACTGTCCTTCTCACCATGTGTCCCACACCACCAATGCCATGCATTTCTGCTCATTGTGGCCAGACAGCTAACCTTACAATGCACCAGGACAAGCAGTGTTTCATTACTTGGTACAGAACACAGTCACCTGGGTGTCTTAATTGCTTCCATTTACATACAACAAGAAGGTGACATGCCCCTGTTGCCTCCAGTCCAACCCCAGTTCCGCCCTCAACAGGGAGAGACGGGTTGTGTACCGCTGGACGCTGTAGCTGCTCAGTTGCTGTGTGATCAGCTTCTGCTGATAGCCCTGGAGCTACATCTGGGAGCTTCCAACGTTCCACAATTATTTGTCCAATATTCTATAGCTTTCTTGAGAAAACAACTTGTGTAAAGCTCAAGTAAAATATCACAATTAAGCACTTTTTTAACCCTTTCAGTGCTACAGGGGTACGCAGTGTATACCATTGCATTCCATACCCCTCTGCCACTCAAAGGGCTCTTTATGAATCATCAGAATCGCTAGTTCATTTAGAGCTGAAGCGTGGGGTGGGAAGTGGGGGATGCTGCAGACCATGAAAGGGATAAAGCTTTTCTGTCACAGCTGTAACACACAGATCTTAACCTCTCACTTCCCTACCTCAGCATCTAACAACATCTCTAAATATTTGCATGCCACAGGGACTGTGGAACAATGCACCGGACAATTCTTCTTGCACTTGAGGGTTAAGGTCACACCAATACCAGTTTCACATGGAGGATAGCGTGTTGTGGGGCAGCCAGGACACAGAGGAGCAGACAGGACACTGGAGTGGAGAAAGTCCCTCTGGCAATAGCTTTAGTCATTACTAAAGCTATTGCCAGATTACCTCACTGTCAAAGGTGCCTGTGGCCTTTAATTTCAAAAGCAGAGACAACTATAAACAGGTGACACATCTGCAGTGGGGTATAATACTGCTGTGTATGTATAGTGTTTCTATCCTACACACCTACCTACAGACATATGTACATATATACACTTACCTACATACACACAGCTACATTCATACATACATACATACACACTTACCTAGACATCTACCCCTACCTGTGTCTGTATTAGCACATATGTAGTCAATCTACATATACACCTACCTGCATTTTTATTCTATGTACATATAGAGCAACACCACTGAAGCACCCAAAGAACTTAAACCCCACGGGCAATGCCATGACCCTTTTGCTAGTCATGATTAAAACACTGGGTTTAGTTTAGGCTATTTTATCTGTAGTAAGTATTAAATAAGAGAGCAGCAGAGTACCCAATAACTAGGGAACAGCAAACGTTTTTGCCTTTAAAGCAAAAAAGGAGAAAAATGGCACTTTTCACTTAGCGGCAAATTTTTCACAAAAAGTGTTATTTTTTTGAATTTTTTCCTAGCTCATTGCATTGAAATCAATGGGAAGACTGAATTTCTCCCACCATATGGAAAGTTTTCTTTATTTTCCAACAGGCATAGTATAAAAGGGTTGCTGCATTCCCACTGCATGCTATTCCATTTTTATGAGAGAAAGAGAAAGCAGAATATTTCTTAGATAACTCAGGCTAAAAAAGTGGAGCAAAAGTTTAGTTTTGGGAATATTGTAGGCAGGACAATTGTTCTCTGTATTAGGAGAGACTGGGGTACTCTGGAGGAGAGGAAGGTAGAATAAATACCCTAAAATTCTGTATGACTGAATGGAAAGATACAGGCTGCAAGTGATCGAAGTATCTTCCTGATCTCTGTGTTAGATGACTCAGAGGGTGTGAGAATGAAACAAAGGAGATTTACCCCAAATACCCCAGTATTTTGTGTGACTGATTGGAAAGACATATACAGCTGTGATCCAAGTTCCTTCCTTATCTGGCTGTTGTGTCTGTGCTAGAGGAAGGGGTGTGAGAAGGGAGCAAAAAAGAGATTTACTCAAAATACTACAACATTCTGTGTGACTAATTGGAAAGACACAGGAAGCTGTAATCCAAGTGTCTTCCTGATCTGTCTGTTTTGTTTGTGGTAGGTGAGTCTGAGGGTATCAGAAGACATCAAATGAGGTTTACCCCAAATACCACAACATTTTCTATGACTGATTGTAAAGACATAAGCAGCTGTGATCCAAGTCCATTCCTGATTTAGAGCGGCAAGATCAAGCATTTGTTTGAGCAATTGCATTTACTGATTTGGTTCCTGATGAAAGAGTGTTGCGTTCAGAAACGTGTTGAACCGATGAATGATAATTGTATTTGTTTTAAGAATATATTGTTTTTAGAATAAAGATCAAGAGATTTTTTGATATTTTTTTACAAAAAGATTCAGCTTCGAGTTTTTGGCTGTTCTCTCTGAGCTGGGGGAGTCATGGAAGATAAATAGTTGAACTGTTTTTTTTCTTTAATTTTTTGTTGTTGAGAGTAATAGGGATGGGGGGAAAGCAAAAAAGTTGTATATACATATATATATACTAGCAATATGTGACGGCGTTGCCCTCCATTGTAGTAGGGTATGTGTTATGCAGCATTTTTTGTTTGAAATGTTGTAGGTGGCATGTTGAAGGTATTTTGTAAGAATTTTTTGTGTTTATTTGTATTGTACATTTCATTTAGCTGTATTGACTGATTATGTTTTTTTGTGTATTGTGTGAAGCAGAAAGAATCATATTGCACACATACATAGACACACACAGATACAGTGACATATACAGACATTGATCATACATACACACGTACATACATGCGTACACACACACACACACAGACACAGATATTATTACAGTCCTGTAAGTGCCAGAGGGGTAGGCAAGGCATTGCTCATTGTGTTTCTTAATGCTCTGGTACTGAAAGGGTTAACCAGTTGTCCCAGTATGTAGCGAGAGTCATGGAGTCCACAGTCCCTGAAGTGGAAGGCATTGGAGGTGCATGTGATGGCTTTCAGGCTGTGGTTCTCCAGTTGTTGCTGGACTAATGGTCCCATTATCCCCAGCACCCTTTCAGCTCCAGCCGCCTCTTACATTCTGTGTCCGTCTCTGTACATGCACAATCAGAGGCTGCCAGACAACCGCCGGCCCGGCTCCCTGGCCAGGAAGACACCTCCTGCCCCAGGCCTCGGCCAAGAGCGTTACTAGGGACGCAGCCCGGGCACCAAGAGTGGTAACTGAGGAGGGATGGTGTGTGTGGCTGGAGCAGGGATGGTGTGTGTTGTTGGAGCAGCTATAGTGCGGCATGTATATTTTTTGTGCCAGGGTACTTACACAATGCTGGTGTGTGACAGCAGAGAGTGGCGGTGAAGAAGCTTGTGTGTAAGAGTGTGTACTACAGAGTGGCCCCAGCATGGTATGTCTCCAGTCCCTCAGCCACGGGTAATAGCCACATCCAGCTGCTGCTTGTAGAGAGTTCCTTGAAGGGCCGCATGACCGGGCTGTTGCGGGGTGGAGTGTTGTGCTTCATGAAGGGGGAACATGAAGGATTTGGTACTGGGCCTGCCTGCCTCCGAGCTACATGAAGCAGCTGGGCTTCCTGCAGCAGAAGCACATTGTGCACCAGGAGCCAAAAGCATTGTTGTGTTGTGGATACCAGAAATGAAGGTACACTGGAGCCGACCCTGCCCTCTCTTTGTTGGATCAGCTCATTGTGTGCCTCAGGTTGGTGGAGGGACCCCTGGGGACTCTGTGTGTGTGTGTGTGTGTGTGTGTGTGTGTGTGTGTGTGTGTGTGTGTGTGTGTGTGTGTGTGTGTGTGTGTGTGTGGCTTTTGTGTGTGTGTGGCTTGTGATTGTGTGTGTGGCTTGTGTGTGTGTGTGGCTTTTGTGTGTGTGTGTGTCTGTGGTGTAGGAGCGAGTGGCAGCCATTTTGTTTTTCCAGTCACTTGGATAGTGGTGGGCAGGCTGGATAGTGGGGGCAGGCCAACTCTCTGAATGATTTAAATCACTCCTCCATTGAATTGTTGCGTACCCCTCTGGCACTGAAAGGGTTAAATAAAAGAGTTGCTATTAAGTTTATCCCTGAGTTTGTATTTTATGGAAACATTACACCCTCGTACTGAAACAGAGTGTATGGAGGGTTACAGATATCTGTGGGAGGTGAAACAGTGTGTTTGAGGGGTCATGATCCTGAGTGAGAGTGTGTGTGGACCAGGAGAAGTTATTGATATCCCCTACTTCAGGAGCGAGCGGCAGCTATATTTTTTTTTGTCAGTTAGATAGTGGTGGCAGGGCTGGAGGGGGCAGGCCAACTCCCTGTATGATAAACATGCCCCCATTGAATCACCCAATGGGAGCAGTAAAGTCCCCATTGAATCACCCAATAGGAGTTGTGTCTTCTAATGAGACATAAATTATGTAATGAGGCATTCTGTTCAATGTGTGTTTGTTTTTTGAGGAGACATAAATTATGTTCTGTGTGTGAGGTACCATAAATTATGCAACGAGGTTTATTCTTTTATATATATATATATATATATATATATATATATATATATATAATTAAAAAAGAAAAATTTGATAGGTGAAGGGGACCCTGACGTGAACTGTAACTAAGGTGGACTGATACTAGATGAGATACAGTATTTTGTAGAGGGCCAGGGCAAGTTATCGCACTGTTTTATTTCTATTGTGTACTTTACAGTAAACACACACAGAGTAGTTGAGTAATATCTAGAAAACACACAAGGGGTGGGGGGGAGGGAGAAAGGAGTAGAAGGAGTGCAGGGTTGTGTGAGTAAAGTGTTAGTCCAAATATTTACTGCAGATGTGGTTGTTGCAGTTTTTGTAATAAATTATGGTGATTCATCTCCTCCCAAGGAGGATGCCGTTTGCCAAAGTCCCACCAAAAGTTCCACCAGCACCAGTACTATTAATCAACCATCTAAAAACACTGAAGATGACAATTAGCCAAATTCTAATGGGATAATGGAAGAAGCTGTAGCATTTCAACCAGCTGCTGCATCTGACAGTGAGACAAACAAACACAAAAACACCTGTCCTGTTTATTTCTAAACTGGTATGGGGGACATTTCATTTAAATAAATAAAATTAAAAAAATAAGAAACTGATAGGAGACAGAGACAGGGATTCTGACATAAGCTGGGACAGAGGCAGACTGATACTTGACAAGATTTTTGTGGAAGACCAAGGTAAGACATCATAATAATTTCTATTTTGTGCTTTTCAGTAAAAACCACACATATAGCAGCTCATTAAATACATGCATAAGGGGTAGAGTGTGGGTGAAAGGATTAGGTGGAACAGTGCAGGGATTTTTTATTAAAGTGATAGTCCAAAAATAGAGTGCAGCCATGGTGTTGCAGCATGTGCAATAAGTTATAGTGATCCCTGTAGTTTGTCAAAGTCCCACCAAAAGTTCCATAATCACCAGCAAAATTACTGTTAATCAACCATCTAAAAACACTGAAGATGACAAAGAGTCATATTCTAGTGTTTATGACATAGTAGAAGAACGTAGCAGTTAGCAGTTAAACCCATTGCTGCACAATACAATACAAAACAAACACAATAATACCTGTCCTGAAAGTCTCTAAAAGCCTAGAGGAATACGATTATTCGAGTTTGCAGCGTCTGTTATTACTATGGTATTTTGACTATTAGCCTCATTTTTTACTTATCTTTTTTTGATAATCCTTCTGGTACTTTGCCAAGTTGTTTTGCCAGTTCTGATTTTAGCCTGAACAACAATTCTCTTTGATAATCCTTTGGTACCTTGTAAAGTGACTTATGGTTTTGATACCGGCCCACACAATCAATCTATATAAGCCTCGACTCCTCTCCTTGCTGTCGGCCCTTAGTGGTCTCTGGCATGTCTCATATGCCGCTTATTATATCTGGCTTATACGGTATACTGCCTTTAACATTGTGCCCTGTACAGCTCATATGCCACTTATTACATCAGGCCTATATGGCCTACTGCCTTTCCTATCATATCCAGAACAGCTTGTGTGCTGTTGGACCAGGCAGCTTCCTATTCTGTGCGGCTTGTGTGCCACGTAGTACCTCCAGGCCAATTAGGCTTAACTGCTATCCATTGAGTCCAGAATGCAAGTGCATCATGGGACTAGGCAGTTGCATTGCATCTATGCGGCTTGTACATTGCTTATTTTTCCTCCAGGCCAGCTGGGCCTAACTGCTATCTATTGGGTCCAAGCAGCTAGTATGCAGTGGGAACCAGCAGTTATACTGCATCAGGCTTGGCTCATACAGCCTACTGCACTTCCGATCGTGTCCTGCATAGCTCTTACACCATTGGACCATGCAGCATCCTACTTGGTATGGTTTGTACACCACTGATTCTCTGAGCCTTTCTCACACATAACTACCTCACACATAACTTCCTCATGCAATCAGGGGGTTCAGTTCACTATCAAAATGCTGTAACAGCACCATGCAATGCAAATTATGCAATCCAAGTGGTTTCTCACAAATAACTACCTCATGTTTAACTACCTCATGCAATCAGGGGGTTCACTATCAAAATGCTGTCCCAGCACCATACAAATATACAATGGAAATGATGCAGTCCAAGTGGTATGCCTCCTGCCTGCGCTATACACTGCAAGCATTCCACATATATTCAGAATTGAGCGTCAAAAGGTTCAATTAGCTCCTGGGCCCTCTGCGACCCTTACACTGTGTGAGCCACAATCTCTGTCTCTGCAAGGAATTACTGGCTCTGGCACATGTCTGACTCCAAAAAGGAAGTGGGAGGGAGCTCTTCTAGCTTTTAGCCCTGCAGCTCCACCACCGCATGACCAACTTGCCTGACACCCACCCCTCCCATATGTGCGCATGAGCCAGGATCTACGTATACAAAGAGTCATGACACATGCTCATTTCACAGTAAGTGGTGAGTTGCTCTGCTAAAGGACAACTTGCCAAGCACCTAGTTGTAGTAGCAGAATTGCATCAGCCACTCAGTCTATGATGTCCACATCCACAGTCTGGAGATACGTACGATCCAAAAACTAAGTACGTTGCTATTTGTTGTCTGTGTAAAAAGAATGTGAGCAGGTGGAAAGCATATAGGCACCTTCTCAATGAGATTACACCTAAAGAACAACCACAAGTCTGGCTGGGAGATACATCATCAATAGCTCAGAGGTGCCACAACTAGCAGCAGCAAAATCACTAATAAAAGATCCCAGGGCTCTGGGGCACATAAGAGAAATAGTGATATAGATGTTTCAGAAAGTGTACCAGAGTTTGTTAATTTGATATAACATCTATGACTCTTGCTGCAGAGGAGTATGATGCCACCTCCAAAAAACACAAAAAAGAGGGAAGAGGCTCATAGAGCAGACATCTTCATCTTCCACAAGCATAAAAATATCAAAGATATACTCACATATGGATATTCTCATGGAATGAATTCCAATGACAAAGAAAGCCTGTGAAGGATATTAACCCTTTGAGTGCAGGAGGGGTATGGAATGAATTTCAAAGCAAAGGGTTAAAGCTGCCTTCACACAGATATCCCAATTCATCATAGCTTGATTCCTTCGAGGACACACCTCCCGGTAGAATTTAAAAAACAACACAAGAGTAAAAAAACAGGAAGAACTGTACTGTTAATTCATAATCACACATGAATCAGGATACAATAATTGTCAAATATTTAACTGGCTACAATTAAAGGTAACTGTTTTTTGAGCCAGCTGGGATTTTTGATGCTGGTTATCCCCGCAACAGAGCCACACAGAATTGGGAATTCCCAGTTTTCATTGGTTCATTTGAATTTTCATTTGCCATTCAGGGTAGATTCCCAATTGGATTACCTGTATTTAAAAACAATGTACCAGACTACTTTGTACTTTTGTATCCTTGCAATATTGTATTCCTCCTGATGAAGTGGCAAGCTTGTCATAAAACATGTTGAAGATTCTGTAAGTATGTTTTAATAAATTGTATAAATGCTTTTGGATTGATCTGGTCTGCGGTTGTTTGATCACAAGTCTGCTGATTACTGAACATCTAAAGAGGCATCTGATGGGTGTCTGTGTGGCTCTGTTGTGGGGAGAACCAGCATCAAAACCCAGTTACCTTTAATTGTAGCCTGTGAAATACACTGAGTATTTGTCTATTATTGTATCCTGGTCCGTGTGCCATTATGAGTTAATAGTGCAACTCTTCCTGTTTTTTTGCTCTTATGACTCCACCTCCTCCACCTTCTCTAGTCATGTTGTTAAAGCAGGTTCTTCTACCATGTACTGCCAACCAACACTTAATGAGTTCATGGGAATGCGTCAAAAAGTTCACAAAAACAATCCCAAAAGGACACTTGTGGTATGCCAAAATGTTGGCGATGGACATGCCATTTTTATTTTCTTTTTTTGAAAAAAAAAAATAGGATTTAGAGCACTGATGTCATGTGTAGCTCCTCACTAGCATATTCCAAGGCACAGTTATTTTTCCAGAACAGCTGTACCAAAATTGTACATGCAGGTTGTCAGTATGGTGGACGCAGGACTGGAAAGCTCATGCAGTAAGAAAATCCACCTGACAACAGATCTGTGGACAATTGGGCAGAGCACATATAGTACAACCTATATGACTGAGATTGGTCACTGGGTATCACGGTTCCCATGATTTTCTGTCATTCTCTGCTGTGGTGCGCTTCCATTGGTGGAGCTTGGTTAAACCCGCCCAGTATGGCCTTCTTATACCGGGCCTCTGGCACCTGTCAGGTGCCCTTTCATGGTGTTCCTGTACCAGTGCTTCCGTTGCTGTGATCCTGTGTTCCTGTGTACCGATTTGGCCTGTCTGACTATTCTACTGGTTCCTGCTCCGTGATTGACCTGGCCTGGCTGACGTCCCTGCTCCGTGATTGACCCGGCTAGTCTGACGTTCCTGCTCCGTGATTGACCCGGCTTGGCTGACTTTCATTCTCTGTGACTTGTTTCCAGTGTTCCTGTTCCAGCGAGATCTCTTCTATGTCACCTGGCAACATTGTGAACTGTGTATTTCGAGCAGTGCAGGCTGATCTCCCACTTAACCCTTGCTGTGCTTGTTGCCTCCGTTACTAAGCCTCTCCATTATACACTGGCTGAGCTTGTTGCCTCCGTTACCGAGCCTGTCCATTAACACTTGCAGAGCTTGTTGCCTCCGATACTGGGCCTATCCGTTAACACTTGCTGAGCTTGTTGCTTCCTATACCGAGCCTCTCCGTTATACACTGGCTGAGCTTGTTGCCTCCGTTACCGAGCCTGTCCATTAACACTTGCTGAGCTTGTTGCCTCTGATACCGAGCCTGTCCGATATACTTGCAGAGCATTTGGGGCCTACGTTAACTGTGCTACCATATACCTCCTTACGAGCACAGGGCCGGATTGTCGCACCGCATGGTGCTATTTGGGCGATACCGTTAGCTCTTTCAGTATTACTCACTCCATTTACGCACCGGAAGGGTGCTACTGGCTCCGGTTCTATTCAGTTCTTGCATTGTGTGTATCCTTTAACGCACCAGGGGGTGCTACTGGCTCTGGTTCTATTCAGCTCTTTCAGTGTGTATTTATCCGTTAACGCACCAGGGGGTGCTACAGGCTCTGGTCCCATTCAGCTCTCGGAGTATTTGTTAACCCGTTAAGCACCGGAAGGGTGCCATTGGCTCTGGTCCCATTCAGCTCACGCAGTGTTGGGTATCCCGTTACGCACGGCAGAGTGCTTTTGGCTCTAGTACTATTTAGCTCTTGCACGAGTGGTTGGTCTTCCTTATCGCCTGTACTTGGTCTCACTTCTAGGTTACCACCTTGCGCCGCAGTCTCATGCTGCTCTTACCATCTACTGGGCGTGTCTGAACTCACCACAACAGAGACTGATTACTTGCATTGGACTTTAGCCCTTGATATCTGCTGTTTCCTTTGCATATTACAGTATTGCTCTTTAACCATACTGTGTCAGCTAATACATCCATTATCTATCTTCATTTACTTGTCATTACCTATTACTGCCCCTAGGGGGCTGTGTTCCTCATTTCTCTCAATAAAACTGTGTTTTATTTTAACCTCCGGTCTGAGCGTCTGAAATAACCGTTACACTGGGTTTCCCTTACAACACTAGCTGTGGACAACAGTACTAGATTACAGAATCAGGTGACAACCAGCAACCTTTCTTGTTCTGGCAGTGTGATTAAATGGCAGCAGCAACAGCATCTGGATAGCCCATACCATCAGCATGCCACTTTGTGCATGCAGAGTTTTGATAGACAGTCCCACAAAGCCATAGATGTATTAAGTAAACTAGAGCAGGTAATATAGGAATTGTTGTACCATCCTCTTTGAAAGCTGGTTTTGTGTCTGTTGAAAATGACTCCAACATAATCACTGCCTTGAGAATGGGTGATATGGTGCATGTACCCTGTTTTGCCCATGTGCTAAATTTAGTTGTGACCAGATTCTTGGAAAAACCCTCTGAGAGATGCTGAATATTGCCTGCAAAATCTGTGCTCATTGTAGCCACCCCTAAAGTGCACACAATGCATTATATTCCATACAATAGTATAACAACTTGCCCCATCACCATCTGAAAATGTATGACTTTTCCAGGTGGAATTCCACACTGTACATGCTACTGTGTTTGTATGAGCAGAAAAGGTCATTAGCGGGTACACAATGCAATACTGGAAGGCGTTGGAGAGAGCATCTTTGTCACTTGGTCAATAGCAACTAGTAGTGTAGAGGCAGGAATTATGGAGGTTAGTGGTGTACAGGAAGGAATTAGTGAAATTCTTCCACTGACATAATTATTGCAGAAAAATCTGAGGGCACATCTGAGGAATCTTACAATAATGATCCTCGTGTACTGTCCATTAAATCAACGATGAATATATTCATGCTACTTTTCTGGACCACCATTTTAAATACAAAATTACAGAATTTCTGCCAAAGCATCATCACTTTTTCACAATAAGGAGTCACAAAGATCAGCAGCACCTCTCTGAGGTTTTGGATTCTGTCAAATAATATAAAAATATGCTTTTAGATCAACTGGAGGGCTGCATTGTGGATGTTGAGAGGGAGAAAGTTAGGGCCTAAAACTGTTAGACAGCAAAGTAAAAAGGAAAGCAGTAAAGGACTTATACCAGAAGGAGCAGCAACATCAACCAGACCATCCCTTTCCCAACATATCCCTGGATGCACATTTTTTGGTGGTGGTGACACTTGTGGTGGCTTCCTCCCAGAGTATGGTTAACAGATACACTGGTGTAATGGTTTTTAAGACACTCATACTATCAGGTTAGAATAAAACACAGTTTTATTAAAAGAAAATTAAGAGGAAAGATCACCCTCTACAGGCAACACAATGTATTGACAGATATGCCCCCACAGGCCCAGTATACAGACACAGAGTTATCACATACACTGTCTCAGGACAGGCACACAGAAGTGAAGCAAATCAAGGGTTAAATGCAATAATCAGTCAGTCTCTGTTGTGGTGTTTGGCACGCCCAAGGTAGTGATAAGGCAGCTATTGGTGTAGATGGTGCAACACCTAAAGTTCTAAAGGCTGGGAAGCTGCTAGGCAGTGCTTGACTAGAGGTAGAATCAGCAGAAAAGTTGCACAGAATAGCCCCCACGGGCGTAACAACGGATACAACTTAATCTGCAAGTGCGTGAATTGGTAGCCCCCACGGGCGTAATAACGGTAGTAGTCTGCACTGCAAGAGCTTGCAAATAGCCCCCATGGGCATAATAACGGAGACCAACTGCACAGGAGTAGTTTGAGCCAATAACCCCCACGGGCGTATACTGGAGACAACTTGCAAGAGCTTGAGCCAGTAGCCCCCACGGGCGTAACAATGGAGACCACACTTTGCTGCAAGTGGAGCAGCCAATCACCTCCTACTGGAGTCTACCCTTTGCTGCACTAGCTCGAGCCTTTAACCCCAACGGGTGTATGCCAGGGAACAAACGTATGAGCAAGAGCCAATGGCGCCCAACCGGGATCGTTACCGAACGTGACTACTCTGCGGTTTGACAGGATGAGCCGCTGACCAACCAGAACATATAAGCAGCCGACTCAGCAGATGTAGTGCAATGTAGCTTAGGCTCTGTATCGGGGAGAGAAGGCTCAACAAAGGATAGGGCAGCACAGAAAGGGTTAATATGCAGCTTTACAGATCGAAGGCTCAGTATAGCGGAATAGCTCTGCAAGTATCACTGAGGCTCAATGACGGAAGCACACCTCTGCGAGTGAGCACGGAGACTCAGCACTGGGAACAATGCACAACAAGGGTGAAGTAGGTCACACTGCCAGCTTGGCAGACAGCAGCAGCGGAAGTCGGAATGTCGCTACGGCGACAACTGGAGCGGAAAGCAGGAACAAGCAGGTCACTGGAACAGGCCGGTTACAGATCACGGAGCAGGAAGTCAGCCAAGCCGGGTCAGATCACGGAGGAGGTACTCAGACAAGCCGGGTCAATCACGAACAGGAACATCAGCCAAGCTGGGTCAGATAACGGAGGTGGTTCTCAGACAAGCTGGGTCAATCATGAGCAGGAACACAGGAGCATAGTCAGAACAGGCCAAATCGGTACACAGGAATCCGGAACACAGGAACTCAGCAACAGCAGCACTGGCTCTGAAACACCACGAAAGGGCACCTGACAGGTGTCACAGCCAGGCATAAAAAGGTCACCAGGGGCGGGCCAAACCAACTCAGCAAATCAGAGCCTACCACAAGCGAGAGTGACAGAGGAGGATCACAGGCACTGTGATAGTACCCCCCTCTCAAAGACCCCCTCTCCCTGCAGGAGGTCTTGGTTTCTGGGGATATTTAGAGTGGAAGTTGCGCAAAAGTCTAGGTGCATGGAGGTCCTTCTGATCCACCCAAGAACGTTCCTCAGGGCCATAGCCCTTCCAATGGACCAAATATTGCAACTTCCCTCTAAGTCTCCTAGAATCAATGATACTCTGGACCTCATACTCCTCTTGGCCCTGAACATCCACCGGCCCAGGAATCACTGGAGTGGTAGTGTAGCGGTTGCAAACCAAGGGTTTCAAGAGAGATTCATGGAACACATTATGAATATGCATAGAGGCTGGGAGTTCTAATGCATACGTGACAGGATTGACCTTGCGGATGATTTTAAATGGGCCAATGAACTGGGGAGCCACCTTATTGGAGGGTACCTGCAGATTGAGGTTTCTGGAATGAGACCGCTGGCAGCAGTCTACGATTGGCATGCCGCTGATTTTGCTGGAAAGACTGACTGAGGGCCCTCTGAACCTGTGCCCAAGTGGAGCGAAGTTGCACCATATGCTCATCCAGGGCAGGAATCTGTTGAGACTGAAATGAGTCCGGGAGCAGGCATGGCTGGAACCCGTAGTTAATTAGAAACGGGGAGCTCCCGGACGATGAAGTAACTGCACAATTCCTGGCAAACTCTGCCCATGGCAGCAGGTCGGCCCAATTGTCATGATGATCAGTTACAAAGCAGCGCAGAAACTGCTCCAGTCCCTGATTGGCACGCACAGCGGCTCCATTGGTCTGGGGATGGTAGGAGGAGGAGAAGGACAATTGGATGCCCATCTGGACACAAAATGCCCTCCAAAACCTGGACACGAACTGGCTCCCACGATCAGAGACTACCACTCTGGGTACCCCGTGCAAGCGAAACACTTCTCTAGCAAAGACTACAGCCAATTCCTGAGCCGACAGAAGACCAGAGAGAGGCACGAAATGAGCCATCTTAGAGAACCTATCGACCACCATGAGGATAAACGCATCCTTAATGGATTCGGACAGACCCTGAGCAAAGGCTGCAACTAATGCCTCATTGTTCCATCCCACCTCTGCTGCCAAGGTCCGAAATTCAATGGCATAGTCGCCCAAAGTACGATCGCCCTGCTGTATCTCCATTAACCTTTTGGCACCAGAGGCAGCCCTGCCAGGAACCTCAAACACTCTGCGGAACTTCCTTACAAACTCATTTATTTATTTAGAAAATGTTTTACCAGGAAGAATACATTGAGATTTCTCTCGTTTTCAAGTATGTCCTGAACAGTTTTCAGTAGAGGGTTGCTTATTTATGCAAATTGAGAAACACTATTTATTACATGTTATTAAATATACATACAAATATTCATATGGAAATTTTAGAATTATAAACAGTTACACTCTGTTTTTAGATATAGAGAAGCATTTACTTTTAAGGATTTTAGACTGGGAGCAGATCTGGTTATTTCAGGCAGATAGTTCCAGGCCATTGGCGCTCTGTAGGAGAAGGCGGCTCTTCCTGCTTCTTTCTTGTATTGTGGTATACGTAGCGAGTAGTGTTGAGCGAGCATGCTCGGCCGATGCTCGGATCGGCTCGAGCATCGCTCTGCTCGGCACATGGCGGTACTCGTACGAGTACCGCATGTGCTCGCCCGCCATGTTCGGGTCTCCTCCCCGCACGTTTTGCGGCTGCTGCGCAGCCAATAAACGTGCAGGGAGGCTCTGACATCGGTGTAATGCCAGCAGCCATGTTGGCTGCTGGCATTACACTGATTGGCTGGCCAGAACCCGTGGTCAGGTGCTGTATAGCACCTGACCATCGAGTTCGGCTCAGTCTGAGCCAGGGAGAGCTGAGGATAGGAAGGGAAAGGCAGTGTAGGGAGGAAAAAAACAAAAATTGTGAAAAAAAAAGAACCAAAAGTCCTTTTTAGGACTACTGTGTGTGGGGGCAGCAGGTTATTTGGTGTGGGGGGAAAAAAACAAAAAAAAAAAAAAAAAAAATATATATATTCTGTTTAGTGTGCAAAGTTGCAGATTAGAGCACATTCTGTTTAGTGTGCACAGTTGCAGATTAGAGCACATTCTGTTTAGTGTGCAAAGTTGCAGATTAGAGCACATTCTGTTTAGTGTGCAAAGTTGCAGATTAGAGCACATTCTGTTTAGTGTGCAAAGTTGCAGATTAGAGCACATTCTGTTAAGTCTTCAAACTAAAATATCAAAGTCACGTATTCCATTCAGTGTGCGTCGCCGCAGTTTAGCAGCACATTCTGAGTACTGTGCAGAGTTGCAGAATAGGAAGAAATACTGTTAAGTCTTCAAACTAAAATATCAAAGTCACATATTCCATTCAGTGTGCTTCGCCGCAGTTTAGCAGCACATTCTGTGTACTGTGCAGAGTTGCAGAATAGGAAGAAATACTGTTAAGTCTTCAAACTCAAATATCAAAGTCACATATTCCATTCAGTGTGCTTCGCCGCAGTTTAGCAGCACATTCTGTGTACTGTGCAGAGTTGCAGAATAGGAAGAAATACTGTTAAGTCTTCAAACTAAAATATCAAAGTCACATATTCCATTCAGTGTGCTTCGCCGCAGTGTAGCAGCACATTCTGTGTACTGTGCAGAGTTACAGAATAGGAAGAAATACTGTTAAGTCTTCAAACTAAAATATCAAAGTCACATATTCCATTCAGTGTGCTTCGCCGCAGTTTAGCAGCACATTCTGTGTACTGTGCAGAGTTGCAGAATAGGAAGAAATACTGTTAAGTCTTCAAACTAAAATATCAAAGTCACATATTCCATTCAGTGTGCTTCGCCGCAGTGTAGCAGCACATTCTGTGTACTGTGCAGAGTTGCAGAATAGGAAGAAATACTGTTAAGTCTTCAAACTAAAATATCAAAGTCACATATTCCATTCAGTGTCTTTCACCGCCGTTTAACAGCCTATTCTGTGTACTCTGCAGAGTTGCAGAATTATAAGAAATACTGTTAAGTTTTCAAACTCAAATATTAAAGTCACATATTCCATTCAGTGTCTTTCACCGCCGTTTAACAGCCTATTCTGTGTACTCTGTACAGTTGCAGAATTATAAGAAATACTGTTAAGTTTTCAAACTCAAATATTAAAGTCACATATTCCATTCAGTGTCTTTCACCGCCGTTTAACAGCCTATTCTGTGTACTCTGTACAGTTCCAGAATTATAAGAAATACTGTTAAGTTTTCAAACTCAAATATTAAAGTCACATATTCCATTCAGTGTCTTTCACCGCCGTTTAACAGCCTATTCTGTGTACTCTGTACAGTTCCAGAATTATAAGAAATACTGTTAATTTTTCAAACTCAAATATTAAAGTCACATATTCCATTCAGTGTCTTTCACCGCCGTTTAACAGCCTATTCTGTGTACTCTGTACAGTTCCAGAATTATAAGAAATACTGTTAAGTTTTCAAACTCAAATATTAAAGTCACATATTCCATTCAGTGTGTTTCAACGCCGTTTAACAGCCTATTCTGTGTACTCTGCAGAGTTGCAGAATTATAAGAAATACTGTTAAGTTTTCAAACTCAAATATTAAAGTCACATATTCCATTCAGTGTCTTTCACCGCCGTTTAACAGCCTATTCTGTGTACTCTGTACAGTTCCAGAATTATAAGAAATACTGTTAAGTTTTCAAACTCAAATATTAAAGTCACATATTCCATTCAGTGTGTTTCAACGCCGTTTAACAGCCTATTCTGTGTACTCTGCAGAGTTGCAGAATAGTAAGAAATACTGTTAAGTTTTCAAACTCAAATATTAAAGTCACATATTCCATTCAGTGTCTTTCACCGCCGTTTAACAGCCTATTCTGTGTACTCTGTACAGTTGCAGAATTATAAGAAATACTGTTAAGTTTTCAAACTCAAATATTAAAGTCACATATTCCATTCAGTGTCTTTCACCGCCGTTTAACAGCCTATTCTGTGTACTCTGTACAGTTCCAGAATTATAAGAAATACTGTTAAGTTTTCAAACTCAAATATTAAAGTCACATATTCCATTCAGTGTGTTTCAACGCCGTTTAACAGCCTATTCTGTGTACTCTGCAGAGTTGCAGAATTATAAGAAATACTGTTAAGTTTTCAAACTCAAATATTAAAGTCACATATTCCATTCAGTGTCTTTCACCGCCGTTTAACAGCCTATTCTGTGTACTCTGTACAGTTCCAGAATTATAAGAAATACTGTTAAGTTTTCAAACTCAAATATTAAAGTCACATATTCCATTCAGTGTGTTTCAACGCCGTTTAACAGCCTATTCTGTGTACTCTGCAGAGTTGCAGAATAGTAAGAAATACTGTTAAGTTTTCAAACTCAAATATTAAAGTCACATATTCCATTCAGTGTCTTTCACCGCCGTTTAACAGCCTATTCTGTGTACTCTGTACAGTTCCAGAATTATAAGAAATACTGTTAAGTTTTCAAACTCAAATATTAAAGTCACATATTCCATTCAGTGTCTTTCACCGCCGTTTAACAGCCTATTCTGTGTACTCTGTACAGTTGCAGAATTATAAGAAATACTGTTAAGTTTTCAAACTCAAATATTAAAGTCACATATTCCATTCAGTGTGTTTCAACGCCGTTTAACAGCCTATTCTGTGTACTCTGCACAGTTGCAGAATAGGAAGAAATACTGTTAAGTTTTCAAACTCAAATATTAAAGTCACATATTCCATTCAGTGTGTGTCACCGCAGTTTAGCAGCCTATTCTGTGTACTCTGCACAGTTGCAGAATAGGAAGAAATACTGTTAAGTTTTCAAACTCAAATATTAAAGTCACATATTCCATTCAGTGTGTGTCACCGCAGTTTAGCAGCCTATTCTGTGTACTCTGCAGAGTTGCAGAATAGTAAGAAATACTGTTAAGTTTTCAAACTCATATATATTAAAGTCATATATATCGTGTAAGATGAAGAAGGCGGGTAAAAAGGGACGGGGAAGTGGACGTGATCCTGAAAGTTCAGGGCGCGGGTCAGGACGCGGAGAAACTGTGCCTGGTGCCAGAGCACAAGAAAGAAAGACATCCACCATACCTAGCTTCATGTCTGATTTCACAGGGCGTCGCAGGACATCACTCTCGAGGTCCGACCAGTGCGAACAGGTGGTCGGTTGGATGACAGCTGATACTGCTTCCAGTCGGTTAAGCACCACCCTGTCTTCCACCAAGTCCACTCTCAGTAGCCAAGAGTCTGGTCAACATAATCCTCACTCTGATCATCCTTCCTCCCACCATACACGGTCTGGTCAAAGAAGTGATCCCACACTGGGATATAGTGATGAGCTCGTCTCATCACCAATCCTTCATTTGACCCTCTCTCCAAGCACGCTTGCAGAGGAACATGACATCTTGTGCCCTGATTCACAACCTCTAGAGGCTACCCAATCACAAGAAGATGACAGATGTGAACGGCATTTAAGGTCAAAGGAAGTAGTGGATGATGATGATGATGATGATGAGACACAGTTGCCATTAAATCAACCACTATTTCCGTCTCAAGACCTTGTTGAGGAGAATGTTATACAGTTGTCAATGACTGAGTATGTGGTGGGATCAAGACTTGAGGAGGATGATCAGAGTGAGGAAGTGGAGGAGGACTTGGTGGACGATGAGGTGACTGACCCCACCTGTGAAGGTGTAGAGCCGAGCGATGACAGCAGTCCTGAGGGTGAGCCATCTGCAGCACCGCAACAGGCTGGAAGAGGCAGTGGTGTGGCTACAGAAAGAAGGCGGACCGCACCAAACCGGCCCGCAAATGTTCCACGGAGCACCCCCTTGCGTAAATCTACCTTGCCAAGGGGTAGGTGTTCCGCGGTATGGCGTTTTTTTAAGGAAAGTGCGGACGACAAAAGAATTGTAGTTTGCAACCTGTGCCACACCAGAATGAGCCGAGGCATGAACACTAGAAACCTCACCACCACCAGCATGATCCGACACATGGCATCCAAGCACCGTAGTAAGTGGGAGGAACGCCTGGATCGCCCATCTGTGTCTGCAGGCCACACCACTGCCTCCTCTTCCCCTGTTTTCGGTGCCGGCCAATCGCCTGTCGAAGGCGCAGGCCCGCATACCTCCCGCCCTGCACCTGTACCATCTGAAGCACCATCAGCGACCACATCCACTTCCCTGTCCCAGCACAGCGTCCAAATGTCGTTACCCCAGGCATTTGAGCGCAAGAGAAAGTACCCAGCCACCCACCCACAGGCCATAGCACTAACCTCACACCTTTCAAAATTACTGGCCATCGAAATGCTGCCATCTAGGCTTGTGGACACTGAGTCCTTCCGCAGCCTGATGGCAGCAGCTGTCCCTCGGTACGCGGTCCCCAGCCGCCACTACTTTTCCCGGTGTGCCATCCCCGCATTACACCACCATGTGTCCCGTAACATCACCCGTGCCCTGACCAACGCAGTTACTGGGAAGGTCCACTTAACGACTGACACATGGACAAGTGCTTGTGGCCAGGGACGCTACATTTCCCTGACGGCACACTGGGTGAATGTCGTGGAGGCTGGGAGCGACTCGGACCCTGGGATGGCACGGGTGCTACCCACGCCGAGGATTGCGGGCCCTACCTCCATCAGGGTTTCCACCAGCACCTACGTTATTGGCTCCTCCTCCTCCGTTTCCACCTCCGAATTCTCTACACACACCGCCACTCCCCCATCAGCCAGTAGCTGGAAGCAGTGTAGCACTGCAGTGGGGAAGCGTCAACAGGCCGTGCTGAAGCTGATCTGCCTTGGGGACAAACAGCACACGGCCTCAGAGCTGTTGCAGGGGATTAGTCACCAGACCGAGCAGTGGCTCTCGCCACTCAACCTGCAACCAGGCATGGTTGTGTGTGATAATGGGCGTAACTTGGTGGCGGCTTTGGAGCTCGGCAAGCTCACACACGTACCATGCCTAGCGCATGTATTTAATTTAGTGGTGCAGCGATTTCTAAAAACCTACCCCAATGTGCATGATCTCTTGACCAAGGTGCGCCGCGTGTGTGCACATTTCCGTAAGTCATCTACAGCTTCGGCCGGCCTGTTGAAGCTGCAGCAGCGCTTACAATTGCCAGCTCACCGGCTGCTGTGTGACGTGAGCACGCGCTGGAACTCCACCTTCCACATGTTGGCCCGGCTTTGTGAGCAGCAGAGGGCAGTAGTGGAGTACCAGCTGTTACACGGTCGTCGCCTCTCCGTTCAACTTCCTGTAATCAGAAGTGAGGAGTGGGAATGGATGTCAGACCTCTGCGAGGTTTTACGCAATTTTGAGGAATCGACACAGATGGTGAGCGGCGATAACGCTATTATCAGTGTAACCATCCCACTTCTGTGTCTACTGAAACGCTCGCTGCTCACAATTAAAACCGACGCTTTGCATGTGGAAGAGGTGGAAATGGGGGAGGAAGAGCTTACACAAGGTGATAGCCAGAGCACCCTCACTTCGTCTTCTCAGCGACAATTGGAGGAGGCGGAGGAGGAGGAGGAGGAGGAGGAGGAGGAGGAAGACACGGTTGCCTCCGCTACAGAGGGTAGCCATGGAACTTTAGTTCCATCTCTTCAGCGTGGGTGGGCAGAAGAGGAGGAAGAGGATGAGGATATTGAGAGTCAGCCTCCTGGTGAGGACAGCGAAATCTTGACTGTTGGTACTCTGGCACACATGGCTGACTTTATGTTAGGCTGCCTTTCCCGTGACCCACGCGTTGTACGCATTTTAGACAACACGGATTACTGGGTGTTCACCCTTCTGGACCCCCGCTACAAAGAGAATTTCTCATCTCTCATTCCTCCGGTGGAGAGGACAAGCAAAATGGTGCAATACCAGAAGGTTCTTGTTGAAAAATTGCTCCAAAATTTTCCATCTGACAACGCTGGCGGCAGAGTACGTGCTACCTTGGCCAACCGAGAAGGGGAGAAAAGGGGAGCACACAGCAGTTCCGACAAAGGCAGGGCAACACTCTCCAAGGCGTGGGACACCTTCATGACACCCCGCCAGCACCCTCACCCTGATGCGCAGCCTAGTGTCACAAGGAGGGAAAAGTTTTGGAAGATGGTGAAGGAGTACGTAGCAGACCGTGTCAGCGTCCTCAATGATCCCTCTGTGCCTTACAACTACTGGGTGTCCAAGCTGGACACGTGGTATGAACTGGCACTCTACGCCTTGGAGGTGCTGGCCTGCCCTGCCGCCAGCGTTCTGTCTGAGCGGGTATTTAGTGCTGCTGGTGGCATCATAACAGATAAGCGTATCCGCCTTTCCACCGACAATGCTGATAGGTTGACACTTATAAAAATGAACAAGGCCTGGATTTCCCCTGACTTCTCCACTCCACTGGAGGAAAGCCCCGGGGGAACATAAACTCACTTTATATATGTTATTTACAATGATGGGAATACTCTGTATTCCCATTCACCCCTTCCACCCCAAAAACGGGTATATGGTTGACTCTTAATGTTCTCATCCTCCTCCTCCTCTTCCATATGCCCTGGGATATAATTTTTATATAGGGCCAGCTCACCAGCGTGCCCTGGGATATAATTTTTATATAGGGCCAGCTCACCAGCGGGCCCTGTGATATAATTTTTATATAGGGCCAGCTCACCAGCGGGCCCTGTTTGCCAATTTTTATATAGGTCAGCTCACCAGCGGGCCTTCTCATATAATGTTTTATTGGGTCAGCTCTCTAGCGGGCCCTCTCATATAATGTTTTATAGCGTCAGCTCACTAGCGGGCCTTCGCATATAATGTTTAGGATGGTCAGCTCTGCAGCAGACCCTCACCCATAATGTTTTAGATGGTCAGCTCAGCACACGTTTCCCTCTTAATCATGGCCTCAGTTCTGAAAATCAAGGAAATTTTTGGGAGAATTTGCCTCTGTGCACGTTTCCCTCTTAATCATGGCCTCAGTTCTGAAAATCAAGGAAATTTTTGGGATAATTTGCCTCTGCGCACGTTTCCCTCTTAATCATGGCCTCAGTTCTGAAAATCAAGGAAATTTTTGGGATAATTTGCCTCTGCGCACGTTTCCCTCTTAATCATGGCCTCAGTTCTGAAAATCAAGGAAATTTTTGGGAGAATTTGCCTCTGCGCACGTTTCCCTCTTAATCATGGCCTCAGTTCTGAAAATCAAGGAAATTTTTGGGATAATTTGCCTCTGCGCACGTTTCCCTCTTAATCATGGCCTCAGTTCTGAAAATCAAGGAAATTTTTGGGAGAATTTGCCTCTGCGCACGTTTCCCTCTTAATCATGGCCTCACTTCAGAAAATCGATGAAATTTTTGGGAGAATTTGCAGATGATATACAAGTAAATATACAGCAAATACTGTTTGCTAACAATTTTTGCCTAAAGTCGTTTTTATTTTCCTTTTTGTGTGTTTTACGGTCAGTCTGTAAAAATGGCGTACTACGGGCGAAAGATCGTTCCCAGCAGCGATGTTGGAGTCCAAGGTGCATCCAGACATCCTCCCTATGCTGTCCCTGAACCATTTCTGTAGTGTTTCCATCTTTTTCTGCCCTTTTCCTATGGACCAGGCACCCTCCCCTCATCAGAGCAGGGGGTGCCTGGTGTAATGCTCGAGTCCTCCCATTGACTTCAATGGGGCTCGGGTGCTCGGCCGAGCACTCGAGCCTCAGGGGGTGCTCGGTCAGAGCACCCGAACATCCGAGCATTGGGGTGCTCGCTCATCACTAGTAGCGAGTTGTTTGCGGTGGAGCGGAGGTTATACTTAGTATGTAGAGCAGGAGTGAGCATACTGCTCAGGTAGTCTGGTAGTTTTCCAGAGAAGTGGTTGTGTACTAAGCAAGAAAGGTTCAGAGTGCAGGGTTTGGCATTCTCCCACAGGGGATTCGCCCATGCCAGTGCTTTGCCCGTCAATAGCGATATCATAAAGCCGACCTTAC
This sequence comes from Rhinophrynus dorsalis, assembly GCA_037306005.1. Taxonomy (NCBI): domain Eukaryota; kingdom Metazoa; phylum Chordata; class Amphibia; order Anura; family Rhinophrynidae; genus Rhinophrynus; species Rhinophrynus dorsalis. Next base: position 581,591,687 of record CM074718.1, read on the forward strand.
TCCGGTCATTAGGAAATGCCTGGGGCGTTAGCTCCAAAAATATCTCCAACTGATTAATAAAGCCCCTGCACTGTGAAGGTTCCCCATCATATCTCAATGGTAACGGCGCCGCCGCCGTTAAGCCTCTGGTATGTGTAGTAGGGACTACAGGCAGATTATCCGGTGTTGGAACTGGGGAGACCACCGGATTCTGATTAGGTTTGTCAAGGTGTACCGTACGCTCAGGTAAGGTTTGTAATGTCAGTGCCAACTGGTCTAGGCGCTGCTCGTGAACATCCATTCTCCAGTGGATGTTTTGTGTCGTACTGTAACGGTTTTTAAGACACTCAGACTATCAGGTTAGAATAAAACACAGTTTTATTAAAAGAAAATTAAGAGGAAAGATCGCCCTCTACAGGCAACACAAAATAATAGCGATATATTGACAGATATGCCCCCATAGGCCCAGTATACAGACACAGAGTTATCACATATACTGTCTCAGGACAGGCACACAGTAGTGAAGCAAATCAAGGGTTAAATGCAATAATCAGTCAGTCTCTGTTGTGGTGTTTGGCATGCCCAAGGTAGTGATAAGGCAGCTATTGGTGTAGATGGTGCAACACCTAAAGTTCTAAAGGCTGGAAAGCTGCTAGGCAGTGCTTGACTAGAGGTAGAATCAGCAGAAAAGTTGCACAGAATAGCCCCCACGGGCGTAACAATGGATACAACTTAATCTGCAAGTGCGTGAGTCGGTAGCCCCCACGGGCGTAACAACGGTAGTAGCCTGCACTGCAAGAGCTTTCCAAATAGCCCCCACGGGCATAATAACGGAGAACAACTGCACAGGAGTAGTTTGAGCCAATAGCCCCCACGGGCGCACACCGGAGACAACTTGCAAGAGCTTGAGCCAGTAGCCCCCACGGGCGTAACAATGGAGAACACAATGCGCTGCAAGAGCTTGAGCCAATAGCCCCCACGGGCATAAACCAGAGAGATCACCATTAGAGCAAGAGCTAATAGCACCTCTACCGGGCACGTTAACGAACTCGACTACTCTGCGGGTGACAGGATGAGCCGCCGACCAGACCAGGCATATATGCATCCTGCTCAGCAGAAGTAGCGAAATAACAGCGTAGGCTCTGCACAGGTATGAGAAGTCTCAGCTAAGGAGACGGTAGCATGGCAAGGGTTAAATTGCAGCTTTAAGGATCGAAGGCTCAGTACTAGAGGTATAGCTCGGCAAGCACGAAGGAAGGTTCAGTAACGGAAGCACAGCTCTGCAAGTGAGACTCAGCACTGGAGACTAGGCACTGCAAGTGTTAAGGAGGCAACACGATCAGCCCAGTAGGCAAGCACAGTGGAAGTCAGAATGTCGCTACGGCGACAACAGGAGCGGGTAGCAGGAACAAGCAGGTCACGGAGCAGGAAATCAGCCAGGCCGGGTCGGGTCACGGAGATGATTCACAGACAAGCCGGGTCAATCATGAGCAGGAACGTCAGCCAAGCCAGGTCAGATCATGGAGGTGGTTCTCAGTCAAGCCGGGTCAATCACGAGCAGGAACACAGGAGCGTAGTTAAAACAGGCCAAATCGGTACACAGGAATCAGGAACACAGGAACACATCAACAGCAACACTGGCTCTGAAACACCACGAAAGGGCACCTGACAGGTGTCACGGCCGGGCATAAAAAGGTCACCAGGGGCTGGCCAAACCAACTCAGCAAATCAGAGCACACCACAAGCGAGAGTGACAGAGGAGGATCACAGGCACTGTGATAACTGGAACTCCATGTAGCTCCTAGGGGTGGTCTCACTATATGTGTAATGGTTTCAGTATACTTGCAGAATATCTCAATTCTTGACAGAAACAATAAACCCATTGACTACTGGCAAACAAAACAAAATGTGTGCCCAGCATGGACATGTACCACAGTGGATACCCTTAGTTGCCATTCAGTAAGTGTTGAGTATCAGCATGTTTTCAGTGCTGCGGGTTATACTATAACTGACTGTAGGACAATTTTGGGAGCAACATTCTTAAAAACGAACCAGAATCGATACCACCTGAAGATCAAGGAGCAGAAGTGGACAAAACCACAAATGAAAGAGAACGCAAGGGCACATATATTATTAACAGCAGCACAGAGGATGAGGAGGAGAAGGAGGAGGAAGTGAAGGGTTGCTACCATCTGTTGGGACCACCGCTATGACCAATAATCTGAGAATAATAATAGCTTACATTAGACCATTTGACTCAAATATAATAATGATAACAATTGCTCTAGGAATCATGATTATATGCAGTATATATATTTTATATATATATATATATATATATATATATATATATATATATATATATAAAACATCATACATAGTAACATACATACATAGTAATATAGTTAATGAGGTTGAAAAAAGACGTGTCCAGCCCATGCCAAAAACACCCCTGTTGATCCAGAGGAAGGCAAAAAAAAAGGATCAACATCCTATCTGCATTGAAGCCATCTGTCATAATTTTCAATATTGTTCTGTGCTACATAGGCATCTGTTGCTTTTAAGAAAGCAGTTGCATTATCTGCAAGTACAACATCCCGAGGCAAAGAATTCTATAGCTTTACCGCTATTACTGTAAAGAATACCTGCCTTTGTTTTAGTCGAAAGTGCCTTTCCTCTAATCTTATTGGATGACCTCTTGTTCTTAGCTCAGCTCTTTGCATAAATAGTTAATTGGATAGCTCTTTGTATTGACCGTGAATGTATATGTATCACGGTACCCGTGCTTTCTGTCAGTCTCTGTGTGCTGCGCTTCCATTGGCTGAGTTATGTATGGCCTTTTTATACTGGACCCTGGCACCTATCTGGTGCCCTTTCGTGGTGTTCCTGTACCAGTGCTGACTTGAGTTGCTATGTTCCCGTGTACCGACTTGGTTCGTTTGACTACTCGCTTCTGGTTCCTGCTCCGGTAGTGTGCCCGGGTTGTGTTTCCATTCAGCTCTTGCAGAGTATTGTTGCACCAGCAGGGTGCCATTGGCTCTATCCAATTCAGCTCGTGCAGGGTACTGTTGCCTCCGATGCTGCACCGGTAGGGTGCCCGTGGCTCTATTCCTTACAGCTCTTGCAGAGTATTGTGTGGCCTCCGTTTACTGCTACAGTAGGGGATATAAGTCTCAGCTCTGCTCTGGCAGATCTAAGAGCTTTGTCTCCATTCTAGCACTACAGTCTCCTTATCGCTATTATACCATCATACTGGGCGTTACTGAACACACCACATCAGAGACTGATTATATCAATTGGACTTTAACCCATGCTGTGCTGAGTTCTCCTTGTCATGCCTGACCTGTGACAGTATATGTAATCTCTTACTGTAATACTGAGCCTGTGTAAGCATAAGTCTAAGTCCTATATTACTCCTGTGTTACGCTATAACCGGTATGGGTATTTTCATTGTGTTTCTTAATAAAACTGTGTTTTATCCTAACCTCCTGTGTCTGAGTGTTGAACAAACCGTTACAATATGTAAATGGTAATCATATCATCCCTTAGAAGTATCTTCTCTAATGTAAACAAACCCAGTCTGGTTAGTCAGTTTTGTTGCACGTCTCTGCACCTTTTCCAGTTCAACAATGTATTTTTTAAGAACTGGAGCCCAAAATTGTACTCCATACATAACTTTACATTTATCTGCATTAAATGTCATCTGCCAGTTTTCTGCCCACTCACTCAGTTTATCCAAATCATTCTGCAGAGAAAAAACATCCAGCTCTGTATGTATTTCCTTACATAGATTAGTGTCATCAGCAAAGATTGAGACACTACTTTTGATTACCACTTCTAAATCATTAATAAACAAATTAAAAAGCATTGGGCCCAGGACTGAACCCTGCGCCACCCCGCTTATAATTTTAGAACAGTTTGAAAAGGTTCTATTTACAATAACAAATCTCTGCAATATATCATTTAACCAGTTCTCAATCCATGTACAGATAAGACCGCCCAAACTGAAGCCTTTTAACTTATGCAGTAACCTGTTGAGAGGCACTGTATCAAAGGCTTTTGCAAAATCCAAGTATACTTCATTGACAGCAATTCCCAGGCAATCCCCACCACACATTTCTGCCATATTCATTGTAGTTTCTACCTTTGTTTTTTTCTTTAAAGATAATGGTTAGTGTCGCGATTTGTAAGAACACTCAGACAAGTTAGTAAGGTAAAATCAGCTTTATTAAATAAATAAAGACATAGGTCACCCTTCACAGGCCCAGATTCAGACAGTATTGTGATACTTCCAGATCTGGCATGGGTCAGGATGGAAAGCAAAACAATAATACAGTAGACTGGAACAGGAGTCAGGAACCAGGAACAAACCTCAACAGTACCAAGCCTCAGATTATATGACCGGCAAGGCTGAAGGTAACTGCAGGGCAGAATCCCTAGCACGCTAGGGTAGCAGGAGGCAATGCAGCTGAGCTAGTGCAAGGTGCTAGTCTCAGAGAGCAGAGTACCAGAGGCAACAGAGAACAGGCACAGGTAGAGCACTAGTCGTAGATGGAACTCAACTGGAGGCAACAGTGTATAGGCCCAGGTAGAGCACTAGTCTCAGGAGGAGCGAAATCAGAGGCAACAGAATACAGGCATCGGTAGAGCACTAGTGTCTGGAGGTGAAAACAAGTGGAGACTACAGATACAGGTGTTAGTAGAACACTAGTCTCAAGGGTAGTGTAACCGGAGGCAACAGAATACAGGTACCGGTAGAGCACTAGTGTCTGGAGAAGAGTGCAACCGTAGGTAACAAATTAACACACAGATGATGCACAGTGACAGGAGGTAGCGTAACCGGAGGCAACACGGCAGGCACTGGCAAGGTATAGTCTCAGATGACTAGAGTATTGGAGGCAGCACAGACAGGATCAAGGGAAGCAGCACAAGCAGAGACTGTGCGGCAATACTGACAGGTATATAGGCAACGCCGACAGACTCAAGCAACACAACAGTGGCAGATACCAGCAGGGCAAAGGCATCAATGGATCGAGGACAGCCCCTGCCAGAGATGGTGCGAAGGGTGGTAATAACCAGACCAATAAGTAATAGGTCAGGTAGGCTGCCACAGATAATAAGACAAGAGCAAAGTCAGCCAAACCTTAGTCAGTACCGGAGCTGGTAGTCGGCCACAGTCAGAGTCGGTACACAGATTGGTTAGTCAGCCAGTCCTAGTCAGCAACAAGAGGGTAGTCAGCCACAGCCGGAGTCGGTACACAGAGCAGTAGACAGCCAATCCTAGTCAGCAACGAAGCTGGTAGTCAGCCAGTCCTAGTCAGCAACGGTCAAGGAGTCAGAGACAGAGGCGAGGTCAGGCAAAACCGGGTCACACACTGAGTAGGAAACCAAGAGCAGAACAAATGCCAGGTACAGGAACACCACGAAAGGGCGCCCACGGAATGACAGGACTGAGGTTAAAAAGGCTAGTACTGGGCGGGACATACTGCAGCAGCCAATAAGAACCCAGCAAAGTTAACACAGGAAGTAGTAATGTCGCCAGCATACAGATCACAGGCAGCATGTTAACATAGAGGAAATCCTGAAAAACATTTGTGTGTGCAGGACTCAGGCTAGTCAAACAAAAGCCCTAATAAATATTTTTTTGCAGCAAACTCTGATGACTGGACTGTGCCTGTCCCAAATGAAAATATTCACACAACCATGATTTCAGTGAGGGGACATGTGGAGAAGATACTTAATATTCTACACAATCACCTTGGCTGGTGCAGGTGATGCTGCTGCCTCAACATCATCGCTGCAGCTAGGACCAGGACTATTGGTGGCAAGTGGAGCAGGCCCTGGTCACTTAGCATTGCTTCAAGAAGCCAGTGTCAAGGGAACTTTGGTGATCAAACTGTGGCACACTAGCTCTTTCATCCTGCTGCTGAGACAGATGAAAAGTCTGCCGCCCTCAGATCACTTTTTTAAACGTCATATATTTATTTATTTAAAATTAGTAAGATACAGAACCTGTAAAAAACAAACATTTCACGTGTAACATACAGTTATAAACATGTATAAAACAAATAGAACATAAAAAAAGACTTTCAGCAAGATAATAACAGTTACACTCTTAATAATGACCTACAGGAATGATCATAACTACTTTCAATCCATGGAGCAAAAATGTATCAAACTGACATAACTTGATAGATGAAAAGTATTCCTTAACATAGACTGAATTTATCTTATCCAAGACCGAGTTCCATTAAATATCTAAATTCTTCCATTGTGAGGCTATGCACAATCAAGTTCCCAAACATATCCTAAGAATCAGTTTGTCCTCATATTTCCTAACTTCGCGGTCCTTTCTAGCCATCAATGCCTCCCCTATATTAAGAATTATGTTTTTATGAGAAATTAAAACATTACCTTTTCCCCAAATTAATTTAACCTTTCCTCATTCACACCAAATATGAAGAAATGTCTCTTTATCCTGACATCTTCTAAAACAACTATAGATTACATGTTCATACATGAAAGCCAATTTCCTAGGCACTAGATAAGACAAATTAAACGTTTTATATAGTTGTTTTATATAGTTGTCCAACTGAATTTATATTCATACTACTTTGGAACCAAGAGCCCTTCATGTACTCTTTATCACGTGCCCGCGATCTTTCTTGCAGGTGACATTACTACTTCGTGTGCTGGTCCTGCTGGGTTCTTATTGGCTGCTGGTGTCTGCCCCGCCCAGCACTAGCCTTTTTAATATCAGTCCTGTCATTCCTTTGGCGCCCTTTCGTGGTGTTCTTGTACCTGGCGTTTGTTCTGCTGTTGGTTCCTGCTCCGTGTATGACCCGGTTTTGCCTGACCTTGCTCCTGTCTTATCGCTCCGTGATCCATTGCTGACTAGGACTGGCTAACTACCGCTCTGTGTACCGATCCTGGCTTTGGCTGACTACCCGATCCGTTGCTGACTAGGACTGGCTGACTATCGCTCTGTGTCCGATTCTGGCTGTGGCTGACCAACCGGCCCATGACTGACGAGGACTGGCTGAATTCCATCCTGACACCGATCTTGGATGTGGCTGTCTGTCCGATCCATTGCTGACTAGGTTTGGCTGTGTACTGCTCGAGTACCGATCCTGGCTGAGGCTGACTAACTGATCAGTTGTTGCCTAGTGTCCCGGCCGTGCCTGTCAGTGTTGCCTTGCCAAGTGCCTGTCAGTGTTGCCAAGCCAGTGCCTGTCCATGTTTCTCTACCAGTGCCTGTCAGTGTTGCCTCTGGTTACTCTAGTCTGAGACTAGTTATCACAGTGCCCGTGTATTGCTGGCGACATTTTGACAACTTTGTTCCTGATGCCTTCTTATTGGCTAGTGTGATATTGCTCCACCCAGTGGTAGCCTTTAATTACTGAGCCCTGTCACTTCTGCAGGACCCTTTTGTGGTGTTCCCGTTGCTTAGTGCTTGTTGTCGTTATCGTGTGAATACTGTGTATGACCTGGACTGCCTGACTACTCTCTCTGATTCTGTTCCTGCTCCGTGTACCGACTTGGATTGGCTGACGTTCCTGCTCCATGTACCGACCCGACCTGGCTGATGTTCCTGCTCCGTGTACCAACTTGGATTGGCTGTCGTTCCTGCTCCGTGTATTAACCCGGTGCTCTGTCTAGAGCGTACTGACCCAGTTGGTTGCCTCGATTGCTGCTCTAGCCATTCAGGTACTGCGACCCTGTGCCTTGTATCTCCATACCCCAGGGTTGAAGCTGATCTCGATTGCTCACTAAACGCTTGGCTTGTTACTGCACTACCACTGAGGTTGGTCTCCTGGGCACCTCAGTTAGTTTTCCACCACCTAGCAGTCTCCATCAAGCCTGATCGTTTATTAACCCTTGCTGTCCGGTGCACACCCGGGTAGGAGCTGTTCTCGTTGGCAGACCTTACGCTTGACTTGTTACTGCTCCCCTACTGAGGTTGGTCTCCTGGGCGCCTCAGCCGTCTCTACCACCTGGCAGTTGCCATTGAGCCGAAGCATCCATTAACCCTTGTTGTCCGGTGCCGTTATCCTTGGGTCGCAGTCCATGCTGATTCCATTTGGCACTCCACTTTTCCTCCGGTTACAGTGATACTGTACTGTCTGGTAGTCTGTGATTCCTACAGGGCCTCGCTCACCCTTTGGGGGCATAGTCACTATTGTGTCACTCTCCAGTAGAGAGTGCTTCTTGGGCCTCTCTATTAGGGCCTACCAGCCTCTGGCCTAATAGCACCTTCACATCATTGTCTCACTGATTCACACAAACTTCACCTGACCTGTGTCAGTATATGTATTTGCTCTCTGATATATGTACTGGACACGTGTGGGTTAATGTTATTTTGTAACCTGTCCTGTGTCAGTATTAAGTGTTAACTATTGCTGGACCCGCAAGGGTTACTTTATTCTGTCTGGTTTCAATAAAACTGTGTTTTACTAAACTGCCTGCCTCTGAGAATACTGAAAACCATTACACTAGTATCTTGTCAGGGCCAGTCAGTGTTGCCTCCGGTCACTATATTCTCCCGGGACTAGTGCCTCAACACTGCCTGTCATTGTTGCCTCCGGTTACTCTAATCTACTGAGACCAGTGCCTCGCCAGTGCCTGTCACTGTTGCCTCCAGTTACTCTAGTTTCCAGAGACTAGTGCCTTGCCAGTGCCTGTCGTTGTTGCCTCCGGTTACTCTAGTCTCCTGAGACTAGTGCCTTGCACGTTCCTGCCTGTGTTGCCTCTGGTTACTCTAGTCTCCTGGGACTAGTGCCTTGCCTGTGCTTGTCAGTGTTGCCTCCGGTTACCCTAGCTGTCTAGGGATTTTGCCCTGCAGTCACCTACAGCCTTGATGTTTGGGTCACTTCCTAAGCTTGGTACTTCTGAAGTTCTGTTCCTGGTTCCTGTCACCTGTTCCTGCCTGCAGTATTTCTGTTTTTGTTTTGCTTGTCTCTTTGCACCCTGACCTGTCTCAGATTTGAGAAGTGCCACAGTACTGTCCGGATCTGGGCCTGTGAAGGGTGACCTTGTGCTCTTTATTATTCTTAATAAAGCTGATTTTACCTTACTAACTTGTCTGAGTGTTATTACAAAACCGTTACACTCTTTCCCTATATAACACTTCTTTTTTAACCCGTGAATATTTATCATTCCAAATGAACCTGAATATACTATTATGAATTCCTACAAGCTCACTTTTATTAATGAAGATAGGTAAAGATCTGAATAAATATAAACATTTTGGTAGAATATTAATTTTTACTGCATTAATTTTACCTATAAATGATAGCGGAAGGTGCTTCCACTTATCAGGTGTATATTTAAGTGTATCCAAAATTGAGGGAAAAAGTTTTATAGCAGACCTTAGGGATTTTCACTCCCAAGTATGTTATGAAATTATCCTCCCAATTGAAATTAAAGTCTCTTTTTATGTCTTCTCGGACCTTGTTATCTAATGAAAGATCTAATAGTTCTGATTTGTCTTGATTAATTACAAATCCTGAAAATTTAATAAAATGGGAAAGTTTTGCCCAGATATTATAAATAGAAGTTTTAAGATGCTGAAATAAAAAGCAAGATATCATCTACATATAAATTCAATTTACTAATATAATTATCTTTACCTATCCCCTTTATATCTTCCTCTTCTCTAATTGCCATCGCAAGGGGCTCCATGCACAGAGCGAAAATCATTGGAGATAATGGACACTTTTGTTTAGTGCCTTTTTGTATCTGAATTTCTTCTGATTCCCCACCAGTTATTCTTAGTTTAATCAGTATGATAATCAGTACATAATGACTAATCAGTCCCTGAATGCCAAATCTCTGAGGAATTCTCCCCATATATGTCCAATTTATTGAGTCAAACGCTTTTGGGATGTCCAATGACAAGAGCATATCATTTTTGGCTTATTTCGGTTATTAATCTCTAGAACTTCAAACACCCGTCTAATGCTATACCCCAGTGCCTCTCCCCGGGATGTTATAATTCAAAGACTAAAGTGCAAAGTGTACTGATTAGGATAATTTCATTACTCAAATCTAATAAGGTCTGTAGATTTATTGTTTCAGTCGGAATGAAATCTAACTCTTTTAGATTAATAATAAGAGTAAAATACAACCAATTCTAGGCAATCCTAAATCTACACCCAAAGTCCAATTAATAGGTCCAATCAAATAGACATTCTTAAAATGAGTTCCAAATATATATATACAAAGTCACCACAGCCAATATGATCCCAAGTGTGTATTAGTCCCGCAGCAGATTTTCTCCACCTTTTCAGTTCTCCATACAGAGGTTTGCTCTTTTAATATATAAGTATAGAGAGATATATGGAAAAGCTCAATTAGTACTGATTTTTATGATCTTAATCCACAATAAAATATCCACTCACTTGTTAAATTCTTGAAGTCCAGCAAAGAAGAAGTCTCTCCAGTTTTTCCTTTTGTATCCAGCGAAGGAGAAGTCTCACCGGTTTCTCTGTCCATCTCCGTCTGTCCACCTACAGGAGAGAATTCCACGATCAGTTTTCATTCAAAGTTGAATAGCAATAACACGTAAATATCTACTCACACTTTGAATTCTTTTAGTCCAGCGTGAATCACATCACTATATCAGGGTCCTGAAGTCCTCCAGTAATGAACTATTACTATATTATTTAAGAAGTATTCAATTAGATATCAATGTTATCTTATCTTCTTAAACATACTTTACATTCAATAGTCCAGTAGGGGACTTAGAAATAGTGAAGTTTATTAGAAAAAATATTAACACAAGCATGAGTAAAACATTCTAAGCTGTCATTAAAATGGTCTATGTATCAAAGTCACCAATTAGAACACACTGCAACAAATTAGATGTTTAATTGGACTACGGATCTTAGTGCCCAGCCTATACACTGAGGTCCGCAAAAAAGTTACAGGGAGTTCAGTAATGTGTATCTCCAACACTACATGGCCACTTAACTGGTACCCTCACTAGCCTCAGGGTCCATCTAGCTTGTTTTTTTAAACAGTGGTGGTGGTGGTTATATTATCCACCAGCACTATGAACTACAAGGTATACACTTTATTTTTCTTTTTTATTTCAGTTTAATTTTTTTCTCTCTCTTTTATTCTGTCTCCTTCCACTCTGATTTTCTTCTAAAATACACCACACTAGAGTGCAGGAAATTATGGGTTTACATAGTATAGCCTGGAAGTTTTGCTTCATTCAGTAACCTAGGAGAGAAATTGAATAATTTTCAATAATGTTTCTGTTCTCTCGTCGTAAAGGCAGAAAATATACATGTTTGTCTAAAGATGAAATTTCCCACAGGTAAAGCAGAAAACCATGCTGAAATTTCATGAAATTTCCCATTGGGACAAGATGGGACTTTTCACCCATCTCTACTAATAACATCAGGTACCATTTCTCACTAAAATGGGCCAATTTGAATGTATCAAAATAAAGGTAAAACTAGAGGGGCAGAAAAGTCCAACTTTTTCCAGCTCTAATTTTACATCAAATCATCTATATGCCTCTTTTTCCCTGAGAAAATTCCCACATATAGACCCCCCAATATTCTCTTTTTCATGAACCTTAAGAAATTTCCCATGACAATGTTGCCAGTTCCCTTGGGGGGGCAGACTCAGTATGTGAGGTTTCAGCTATACCAGTTCAGTAGGACAAGGCTGGAGGTCAGCATATGTTTGTCTGTGGCTACTATGGGAAAAGTCTGAGGTTCAATACGTGTGGTTCTATTGCTACTGTATATCCAGGCTGCTGGGTTAGTATGTGTGGTTCTATGGCTACTGCGGGACAAGGCTCAGGGGAGTTAGTGTGGGTTAATCTATACCTATAGTGTGACAAAACTGATGGGGTTGGTATATGTAGTTCTATCAATACTATGGTCCTGGGGGAAGGGTCACGGCAGTGGTTGGCAATGTGACTGTCTTCAGATGCTACCAGACTACACTGCCTATCATTCCCCAGCAGCCATAGGCAGCAGCTGGAGTGCCTTATGTTGCCTATCCTGGTGGCTGCTAGGTAATGGCATAAGGCTGGTTCATCAGTGTATGTGGATCTGTTGGTGGACAAGGCGGGGGGGGTTATTCTGTAAGTGCAATTTTATTGCGACTGTTGGACAAGGCTGGGGGTCTCAGTATGTGCAGATCTGTAGGTTCTTCCTACAACAAATAACATGCTTAATATCTAATTAGAGCAATAATGAATATAAAATATACCAGTACAGTATGATTAATTTATCATACACTCAAGTGGGTAATCATCAACTTAGCACCTGATGCAAACTGATATTTTCCATCATTAAACTCTCATAGATGACATCACATTAGTACTATAAAACCCATGTATTAAACATACAAAGATGAATGATAAAACAAATAAATTAATTTATACAAAAATGAAAATAACTAATGTAAGTAATCAATATAAAACCGACCTAAAATGACAAAGAAAGTGTAAATGAATTCATTATGTGAATATTAGGGTTTCACTGATTCCCTCTGGATAAAATATTCTGGAAAGATCCAGACATACTTGATGTTGCTTGACTACTATACCCTACTATCATTTTTTTATTCTTACTATATAGATATGATCAATAGAAGGTACTTTAGGGTCCTCTTGGTGATTCTCCATAGGGACAGCTTAAACTGGGGACTAATGGAGCTGAAGCTGCAGGTCCATAACTCCAAACAGACCCAAGCAACTACCCTTTAATTTGCAGAGAGAAGTACCAGTTGATTTTAACAAAGAATCTTCAAATCCTTATAAATTATATATTACATTTTATTTTACATAGACGAGTACAGGTTTGTCTTTTTTGTCATGACTTTTTACTTTGGGTCTGTACCTGATGTTGGACAATTGGAGAACAATCTCATTCTCTGCTGCTGTCTTTGTATTTATTCCTTATATTTACATTAAAATGATATATTCAAATGGATATGTTATGGTGAGTTGGCGCTGTGAGTTTTCTTTCTTGCTTCGTCTTCAAATCCTTATGCATTTCTACTTCTCATCCACTAGGGGCAGCAGCACTGCTGTCTCCTTCCTACCTTGAGCAAGAGTAGCCAGTGATCCACAGAATGTACAGCTTGCATCCAATGGGTGATATCTACTATACCATATAGGAGGGGGTTGAATGTTTTCATTATGCAGACTTAGTTAATCACTTCCCTGCAAAGGACTTTCAAGTCCACATAGTCAGCAGGTAGTCTAAAACTGCTAATGCTGTTGGCATCCATCTGTAGTCCTGCAGCAAAGGAGTTAATACTAGGGATTGAAGCTTACTTTGGTGAAAAATCATCAACCCCTGGTGGTAGTCCCTCATAGGAGGAATCCTGTCACATAAATGAAGTCATGCATGTGCATGATATCATCATTTATGCTCTAGATCCCAACAGACCACTAGGTACATTGCTTTGTTACATAAGAGGTGGGGCAGGATATTTAAGAGCCTTGATCTCAGCCCCCCATACACACCAGATGTGTCCAGAGTACTACACAAACACACTTAGACACATGTGCACTTATACAAACACAAGTGCATGCATGAGAACATACACTCACATATACGTGGAATGGAAGCATACACATACACATATGATTTGTTTTGGCATGTCAGTGCTAACCAGTGAATATCTGCTAATGAATATAGTAGAAATTTACATATTTTAAAAATATTTGAGTACCTTTGAAGGAGTAGAAATTAAAAAAAATGCATATGTTTCCTTTATCTCCACCTTCTAGAAACACTCGTGTGTACCAGATTGGGAGAAGACCCTGAATTTGATGCAGTGGGTTGTCTTCTTTCTAAATGGAATGCTTGTTAACTTTTTCTTATTGTCTGAAGAAAAAAAGAATGTTATACATTATTTGTTTCAATTGCTAACATTTTTAGGAAGACTTACACATGTAAAGATGATGATTTGCTAGTGATACATATAAAAATACACTCCGCGACAATTGTTGATCATTTACTGGAAAATAACAATGTATGACATGTGTGGGTTGTTCAAATAAAAATTGTCATTCTATTGAAAATTGCAACAAAATTGTGAAAACATAATTGGTATAGGGGTGGGAGGTGACAAGACTTATCAGTGAAGTTTCTAATGACATATTTATTGTCCTTTCAGTTAAACATAATAACGCCCCATAGTCTCCTCTGGAGGAAATTCTTGGTAAAAAGCCCCTGTTTCAAAACCATGGACTAAAGGTTATTAATTTTTAAAGAGGCTGATGTCCTAAGACATGTGGTACAATTCTGGCACAAACCAAGTGTACCATGATAAGCAAATATAATGTTCCATTTATTTAAATTGAGTTTTTAACCGCTCTAGCATTCAAGGGTTTAGCTCTTTGTTGACAAGAGCTTTTTTTACACTGGAGGATGAGCGATTTTGTCCTTTATAGTAAGTCTTTTCTCAACCACGTTTTCTATCTAATTCATTTGTTATACCCACATGTATAATATATTGTTTTTATGGACAAGAATGGCTTTATTTAGATGTCATATGTAAAAGTTTAACCCATCATTTAGTTTGATGATAATATAAAAAAAAGAAAATAAATTGAAAATACACAACATTTTTCATAGGTTTTCCTGTCAGGATTTGTACAGAATTAATGCATCTGAAAAAATTCCCCCAAATATATTAATTTACTTGTCCTGAATATGGGAGTACACAATATGTTTAGGATTTAAATCTCTTTTTCACATTTACATTGTAAATACTACAAAGTGTGAACATGAAAACCATTATTTTCAAGCTGTATGTTTTCAAAATGTGGCATGTGAGGATCATAGCTTAGTTAATGTTTTCAGAAACTAAAAATTCCACACAAAAGTATATATAGCTGAAAAGAAGAGAACATAAGGTAATTCACCAGTAGAAGTTTTGAGCTTTTCATGCAACCATTTTTCTTCAAATCTGTATTAAATTTGTGGCAATATTTTGTTTTGACACTTACATTTCAGTGTTACTATGGATTTGAAGGGCATGATATCTGCTTAACGAAAAAAGCTACTGAGCAAATTTGGAATATGCACGTTACCATTTTCAGACATAGGATATGTACAGATTGATTTACAGATGTATATGTTTTGGGAAAAGTAGACAATCCAGGGTTTCATTCAATGTGAATTTTGAAACTTTTAGGGCTTGATTTAAAGGGATAGTATTACTTCAAAATTACTATCCCTCATATTGTAGCCCTTAATAAACTGAGTTAAATGACACCAGCAGCATCTCTCAAACCTTTATGGTTTAAGAGATAGCTGCTTTCAAAGTTTCCTATCCCCTGCTGTCAGCGTTCTGCTGCCAGCAGGGGAATCCGGTCCTGGGATATGTGGAGGCTCTTAAACAGAGCCGATATCTTGTTATGGAAGGAAAAATGATTAACTGAAACAGTCTTCTACGTGTGCTTGGTTACCAAGCACACGTAGATGACTGTTTCAATTAAAAATATCCCGGAAGCTGTCACGACTCCCATATACTCAGAAACTCATCTGTGCACAGAGATTTCGAAAATGGGACCTATACAGGCGGATGACTTCTGGGTGAGTTAACAGTACCAAATCACCCCACATACACACGTGCTAGTACGTTCACCTCATGAAACAGCATTCAAACAACATGTGCTCCTTGTCTCACCATGTCACTCACTTCCCACAGGTGATGCTGGCTATGGCTGCAAACCATGGCTCCTCACCCCACTCGCCAACCCCCAAACCGATGCCCAGGAAAGATATAACCAGGCTCATGCCAGAACTCGCAATGCCATTGAGTGTACCTTCGGCCTCCTCAAGTCCAGATTCCGATGTCTGGACCACTCGGGGGGAGCATTGCAGTATGCACCTGGCAAGGTCTCCGACATTGTCATGGCATGTGCCATCCTCCATAATACTGCGGTCGCCACCAGACTCATCGACGATGTACAGCCCCCACCCACACCTGATGACCCACTGGACATTGTCCAGGGTGAGGAAACCCTAACAAGGATGCAGTCAAGACACAGATTGATCAGGGATCACTTCAGCTATGAGTATAATACATGTATGCACACAATCCATGCGTGCACACCCACCACAACACACATCTTCTGTTTCACCCCACAGGATCAGTGACACAGCACTGACACTGGCTGCAGTATGGACCACCACCATCAACCATTCCATGGACCAGTCAGATTGGGCCTAGAGATTTCGATTACATCTGACACCCTGTCGTCCATGTTGATACTGCCACCCCAAGGATATCATGCATGTCCCCCTGGAAACCAAGGTACAACACTTTAACCTTATGCAACATATTCCACGGCTCCTCAGGCACCAACTAAAGTGTTTTTTCTAGGATCACACCCATAGCCCTGCAGATCTCCCTCTCCCACCCCTGCTCTGCTCAGGGATACCCTCCTGACCTTCCTTCTCTTCCACTACTTTCCCCATCCCTCTCTCCTGTCCTCCTCTCCTCGCCATTACTCACCCACTCACACCCAGGCACTCCCACAGGCCCTCACAGACACACTCGATCCACTCGCTCTCTGTCACATACTTTCACTCACAGATTCACACTGTAAAAATAAAATTTAAAATGTGTAAGGTGTTATAACAAAAAAGGACTATGTGTATGTATGTGTTTGTGTTTGTATGCGTGTATGTAATATATACAAAAGTGTAATATGTGAATAGTTAGTGCACCTCTCACCAAACTCCAAACTCAAGAATCTCCTTCTACCTGCGATGAATGCTCCAGTACCCTCTCTCTGATCACTATCCTCCTCTCCTGAGTCCTGATATCTAACTCTCAAGAACTCAATAACAGACAGTGTGTGATGGTTATTTTTGGGTATATAGATGTATTTGAACTTTTTGGATACTTTGGGGCTTTGGGATTGGCTGTGTGTTTGAATTTGTTGTTGCATCAATCAGGGTTGCTAGCCAATGGTAGCCGTTATTTTACAAGTTGTTTTGAGCTATGTTATCGAGTGATTTGGTCGCACGTTGTGCATTAACATGATCGACAACGGGTTTTGTGTTACGTGTTTTGGCTGTGCCTACGCTCGATAGCTATTCTTGTAGAGTAGCCACTTTACCACAAATCTCTTCCAAGCCCTGCAGTAAGGAAAAAAATATCTGTTTTTTGCACTTATATTACAGTTTTGCTATTTCAAGCACAGAATATTTCTAGATTTAAAAAAAAAACATTGATTAGTGTTCAGCTACATCTTATAAGGTATTTGATACAATGCCACACAAAAGGCTGGGGTATAAAATAAGAAAATTGGGGCTAGGGGTTAACCTTTGCAATTGTATAGAAAACTGGTTGAAGGATAGGAAACAGTGTGTGGTTGTAAATGGACAATTCTCCAATACAGTTAAGGTGGAAGGTGGAGTACCTCAGGTTTAAATACTTGGGCCTCTGACTTTTAACATGTGTATAAACGATCTGGAAATAGATATAGAAAGCAAAATATCAATATTTGCAGATGACACTAAATATGCAAGGTAATTAATTCAGAACAGGATATTTGCTCTCTACAGATGGATTTACATAAAATGGAAGATTGGGAAACCAAATGGAATATGATGTTTAATGTGGGAAAGTGTAAAGTCATGCATTTGGGAAGAAAAAATCCCAATACTTATGAACGTAATGGAATCATTTTAGGGCACTCGTTGCTATAGAAAAACTTGGTAACAGAGACCGGTGTCAAACAGCACTAGCAAAAACAAAGAGTCCTGACTTGCATAAAAAGGGGGTATTGAAGCAAGATTATTATTTTATTATTATTCTTTGTTTATATAGCACCAAATAATTCCTCAGTGGTGTACAACTGAGCTGATAACATCATTTTGCCATTGTACAAATCATTGGCAATATGCAGTGCAGTTTTGGGAACTAGTTCTGAAAAAAGATATTCTAGGACTGGAGAGGGTACAGAGAAGAGCAACAAAATTAGTTAATTGAATGGTGGACTTGACTTGAGGAATGACTAGACAAACTTAGTTTATTTGCTTTAGAGAAAAGACTGCTAAGAGGAGATCTTATCACAAGTATATGAGAGGTCAATACAAGAATCTATATGGTGAGCTATTCATTCCAAGGTCTGATCAAATAACCAGGGGACGCCCCTTGATATTAGAGGAAAAGAGGTTTAGACGTCAGCAGAGGAAGGGTTTTTTTACAGTGAGGTCTGTTAAATTATAGAATTCCTCACCCAAGGATGTGGTTTTGGCAGATCTAGTGAATAATTTTAAAAGATTATAAGATACATTTCTTTCAAAAGGGAGCATACAGGATTATACTGTGTATTAGTAGGCAAATCAGGAAGATCTGATAAACACTAACTTATTTGGTAGCAGGAAAGCTATATAATTCTCATGTCAATGGGTTATGAGGCAAAGGTTGAACTTGATGGACTTGTGTCTTTTTCTCTACAGTGGTTAAACCACTCACTGATATAACTTGTAAAGGTGCTAAGGCCTCCGTATGGTCTTCCAGTGCACTGCTTGCTTTTGAGAATCTCAAGGTAGCGTTCGCAGCAGCTCCAGTCGTGAATCACCTGAATCCTGCCCTGCCCTTTACCCTGGAGGTTGATGTGTCGGAAGTAGAAGTAGAGGCCCTCCTGTCTCAACGTTCGGCTCCAGGAGAAGCCTTACGCCCATGTGGGTATTTCTCAACGAAATTGTCCAAGGCTGAGAGGGTCTATCAGACTGGGGACAGAGAATTACTGGCCATCATCCTGGCCTTAAAGGAATGGTGGCATCTCTTGGAGGGCTCTCTGATATTGATTCTTACCCACCATAAGAATCTCACGTATCTATTAGAGGCCAAACATCTGTCATACCGGCAAGCAAGGAGTGCATTGTTCCTGTCAAGGTTCAATTTCGTGGTTTCCTATCTACTGGCTCTAAGAATGTGAAGGCAGATGCCATATCCTGCCAGTTTTGTACCCGGTCTAAGGAAGAGTTGCCTACTACACCAATTATTCCTGCCGACCGGATACTCACCACTATACGTCCCTGTATCACATCTCCTCTGCGAGAGGGAATATTGGAAACCAAGTCATCCACCCCAGTGGAAAAGCCCTGTGGGAGGTGCATAGTACCTGACCGGTTGCGTAAAAAACTTTTGGAGACATATCACACTTCCAAGGTGGCTGGCCATATTGGGCGAGACCAATTAATTTGGTCCATTTCTCGATTGTTCTGGTGGCCAAGTATTCGGTCTGACTGTTCTGCTTTCATTGCAGCATACACTATTTGTGCCCGAAACAAATCTCCTCGACATTTGCCTGTAGGGCTTCTCCAACAGGTGGCTAACGGGGAACGGCCCTGGTCACATTTGCCTATAGACATTATGGTAGACCTTCCAGTATCTATGGGGTTTATGGTCATGTTGATGGTTGTGGACAAATTCTCTAAGATGGCTCACTTTGTGCCACTTGTAAACTTACTAACGGCACTAGAGTTGGAAATAGACTTTTCCAGAGAGGTCTTTTGGCTCCATGCCATACCCAGGGTAATTGTATCGGACAGGGGGAGTCAGTTTATGTCTCGTTTTTGGATGTGCTTTTGTGCACAGATGGGAATTCAGTTAGCATTATTTTCTGCCTACCACCACCAGTCTAATGCAGAGCGCTCCAACCAAGCCTTGGAACAATTCCTCCTTTGCTACATTTCTGACCACCACACCACAACAATTGGGCTACCTTGTTACCTTGGGCAGAGTTCACCCGGAATTGTGCTGTGAACTCTTCCTCTCAGAGTTCTCCGTTCCTTATCAATTATGGGTTCCAACCCTCAGTCCTACCTGAGACCTTTGTAGCACAAGAGATTCTGGCTCTTGATGAGCATTTAAGGGCTCTCCGGTCCTCTTGTGTTCCGGTACAGAATACCCTACATGGTCCTATGCAATGGCAGAAAAGACAGGCTGACCAGAGGCGGTTGCCGGCACCCACATTCCAGGTAGGAGAGAGAGTGTGACTGTCTTCTTGTAATCTCAACCTCCAGGTTCCCTATAACATGCTGGCCCCTTGTTTCATTGGTCCCTTCCACGTGTTGTGGAGAATTAACCCTGTGGCTTATGCTCATGACCTGCTGGCCTTGATGTGTATACACAATGTATTTCATGTATCTTTGCTGAAACCTCTGATATGCAGCCGTTACACCTCAGCTACTGTCCCGTCTGCACTGGTCAGAGTTGGCAATCATGAGGAATACGTGGTACAGAGCATACTGGACTCTCGGAAGGTCAGGGGACAATTACAGTATCTGGTGCACTGGAAGGACTACGGCCCGGAGGAACGCTCCCGATTTTGATGCATAACTTCCATGCTCACTTCCCTATGAAACCCCGACCCAGTTCCCGGAAGAGGGGCCTTTAAGGGTGGGTACTGTCACAGTGGATACCTGTTAGTTCCAGCCTCGCTTAGCGGGGCTACATTGGAGTTCGGGAATGACGCATCTCTCCGGGCTTACAGCCATGTCTCTCCTGCTGCCCCTAGAGGCCATCCATGTCCTATCCCCAAGCGACGCGACGGCACTACTTGATGAACGTCAGGTTGCAGGTTTGGACGCATCTCCGGTTCGCTGCGTCACTTCCAGGCTCGAACTGGACACCAGTTTTATACCTGAGGAGGCTGTGACTTCACCCTCCTACTTCCTGGCTGACTATTTAAGGGCTCTGGACCTTGGTTCAGTAGCTCTTACGTTTTTGTCTCATGCAGTTTATCTTCTTGGCATTTCCTCTTTATTAGTGGTTTTCTGGCTGACTACCCTCTCCGTGTATGACCTATGATCTTTCTGACCATCCATTCTGGTGCTGACCTGGGGCTCTGTCCAAATTTCCATTCTGTTTTGCTTGTTCTTTTGGATACCCTATCTGGTGCAGACCTGTGGCTTTAGCCGACTACCCGCTCCATGTATGATCTGTCTGACCCTCTATTCTGGTGTTGACCTGGGGCTCTGTCCAAATATCCATTCCGTGTTGCCTCTTTCTATTGGATACCCTATCTGGTGCAGACCTGTGGCTTTGGCTGACTACCCGCTCCGTGTATGACCTAGGTTCTGTCTGACCATCCATTCTGGTGGCTTCCCTCATTCTCGTTGGGACTACAGTTGGCCTAGTGCTTGGTTCCAAACAGAAAGGTATCATAGAAATGGTCTCCTATTTCTGATAGAGTATCTGGCTTCTTCAGTTACCCTCTGTCTCTCTATCTTACTGCTCATATTTTATATTAGCTTAATAATACTGACTCCTGGTTTATTCCTTATTGACCGTGACACATTGCTGTGCCTGTTGCCAGATGTGCTGCTGCTGCGAGACGAGCTGCCCCTGCTGTCACCAGTACTGTGCCTTCTGTCAGATTATTGTTATTATTATTATTATTATTATTAATCTTTATTTATATAGTGCCAACAAGGTCCCACGAATCACACCATGTCAGTCCCCAACCACCACTACCATACACATCTGCCACATTGTAGGTTGTACTTTTTTTTTTATTACTTGGCATCATCACAAATATGTGCCAGTGTCTCTTAATGTCACGGTTCCCGGAGAAGTTCAGGAGTCAGTACGGTATAGTTAAATGCAATTTATTAATAGTAGTGGTAGGCAAATATATACAACAGGAAGTAGGCAAATGTATACAAAGAAACAAGCAGAGGGTTACAAGCCAGCGAGCACAGTTATCAGGAATAATAGGCTGCCAAGCTTGACCACAATGCTAGAGACTAGGCCTCAGCCACTGGTAGTCTCTACCAGAATCAGGAGCAGAACAGGAGCAGGAACTGGGTCAGGAACAGGAACACAGGATCTTGATCCAAAGTAGGAGATGTACCAGCGCGCCTGACTTCAGTAAGGAGAGAACTCTGACTAAGCCTGCAGTCAGAGCGGGAGTAGATAACTGAATCAAGCCTGTAGTCTGTATCAGAGCTGGTCTACCAGAGCCCCAGGTCCGCACTAGATTGGGTGTCTGCTAGGTAAAGGGAGCAAACGTAAGAGTAGTCAGACAGAGCTACAAGTCAGCACCAGAGGGGGTAGTCAGACAAGCCAGGTCATGCACAGTTCAGGTAGTCAGCCAGAGCCTCAGGTCAGCACCAGGTTGGACGGAAGACTAGCCAGGTCATACACAGAGCCCAAGGTAATAGAACTGCTATGAACAACAATGCAAGGACAACTGAGTGTAACGGTTTGTTTGACTCACAGACACAGTGGTTAGGATAAAACAATACAGTAAAAAACCTCACAGGTCCTGTAGTATACAACAGTATAGTACAGACACACGACAGGTAAATTATTCAATGCCCACACAGGTCCAGCATAACATGAAGGTACAGACAGTATATACTGACACAGGTCAGGTAAGAGAAATAGGTTCCCAGGATTCCGGCACTGCAGGAGTTAAAGTTAATCAAAGATGGTAAACAGTCCCATGTGTAAAGGTACTGGAATGATACTTTAACAAGCCAAGGTCAGCAAACATACGTGAACTGCCAGCTCAACTGAGGTAGAATGAGCACTACCGGTGCAATCACAGAGGCACACACTTGCAACCGGTATGACTGTAATGGAGGACTAAGCCAGAGGCCCTCTGCTGGAGCAGTAACTGAGACAACACTGGCAACCTGCCGGAGCAGTAGTGGAGAACAAGCCAATGGTACTTTACCGAAGCAATCACGGAGGCACACACTTGCAACCGGTATGACAGTAGCGGAGGACTAGGCCAGAGGTGCTCTGCCGGAGCAGTAACTGAGACAAAACTGGCAACCCACCGGAGCAGAGGCGGAGGACAAGCCAATGGTAACTGGATTGTCAGAGGACTAAGAATGTCGCCGAGGCGACAAGGACAAAGGAAGCAGGAACGTCGATCAAGCCGGGTCGGTGCACAGGAACAGGAACATCAGCCAGGCCAGGTCAGAACACAGGAGCAGGAACATCAGCTGGTCTGGGTCGGTACACAGAAGCAGGAACGTCAGCCAGGCCGGGTCGGTACACAGGAGCAGATACCGAAGAGTAGTCAGGCAATCCAGATCGGTACACAGGAGCAGGAACTGAAGAGTAGTCAGGCAGGCCAAGTCGGTACACTGGGAACTCTGAGCAGTTAGTTAGCACTGGTACAGGAACACCACGAAAGGGCACCGTGTGGGTGCAGGAGCCCAGTATATAAAGGCCATACTGGGCGGGCTCAACACAGGGCAACCAATGAGAGCATTACACAGGATAACTGACAGCAAAACAAAAACAAGGGAGCATGGGCACTGTGATACTGAGTCAGGACTCAGCCTGCCTTTTAAACCTCTCCACAGGAAGTAGGTAGGAGGAGCAGCTCTGAGGGAGGAAGTAGGCAGGAGGAAGTAGGTAGGAGGAGACTACAGGAAGCAAACACATAAAACAGAGGCCTGCTGCATGCTTGAAGCCTTGCACCTGTAGATGAAGCTGAAACTAAGGTAAGCTGTAACACTTAAGCAGGAAGTTACTGTTTGGTCAAAAGACAAATGTACAAGTTTTTCAAGGTAAATTTTGCTGTAGGACTCACAACTTTGACTTTCAGCTACTTATTTCTCCACTACAACCCTCAGAAGAAGTAATATTGTGATGGGAAATGTTGCACCATAGAAAATATAGGCAGAAAATGTGTTGGACTAGGAGAAAAATGTGCTGGAATATGCTAAAAATTTGCTGGAATGGGTGAAAAAAAGAGAAAAATCAGCTGTTTTTCATGAAATGTCATGCAGAAAATGTTCTCACTTTTTGCCCACCCCCTACTTTCCAGCAGGAACCATTCCCAGTGGGTAAGTGAGCCAGGACCCAAAAGAACAAGTACACCACCAATCCCCTTTATAGGACCATCCCCCTACACACTGTGAGATAAACCTTAATTATTTTCTATTAGTAATATTTATCACACTGATATTATATATACCTATGACAGGGTTCAAAATCTATATTATTTGTATACAGCAGCACAGGTTTGTTTGTTTTTTTTTTCCTGGTCTTTATAAGCCTGAGGCCTGCAAAACTTACTGAAGCCATGATTGCTGCAGTGTGTGCAATAAATGATGATGATCCCACTCCACCCACCAGCACAAGTAAAAAAAATATATATATATAAGAAGAACACTGAAGACAGCAATGAGTCTCATTCTAGTGTTGATGATGGAAATGGCATAATGGAAGGAGGTGTAGCAGCTGAACCAACTGCTGCATCCAATAATGAGACAAACAAGCACAAAAACACCTGTCCTCAAAGTACTGGCATCTCTAAAAGTTTAGATGAATATAAGGGTAGTGGGCAAGAAGCAGCAGGTGTTGCTGATGCTCAGGATGAACTAATGATGATGATGATGATGTAGATCTAGAATATATCCCTCCAGCATCCTCCTCTTCTTCAGATACAGATGAAGTTGAAAGAGATGATAACATGGCCAGAAAGTTAGAAGAAAGGCAAAGGTTCAATCTTCCATCATGGAAAAGTGGTGATGCACCTGTCTATAAACTATTTGAGAAAACCATGGGAAACTCTGACCCTCAACAAGCAAAGATGGCAAAAAGTACACCGTCATCCTGTAAGTCACCACCAGCATCATCACCGCTTCTGAGTCCAAGCACCACTTGGGCACACACAGGTTATTAACATCCACAACCTTAGCTATGATGAGTGCCTCTGCTGCTGCTGTTGCTGGAAGTGCTGCAACTTTGACACCTAGTAGTACTAGCTGTAGAAATGCATCAACATCTAGCCCTGGAGTAGTAGTAGCCCCTCAGGAACCCCTCAGTCCAGGTTCCAAAAGCTACAGCAGAGAAAGCTAGGCCAAATGTATTAACAGCAACACAGATGAAGAGGAAGAGAAGGAGGGGGATGTGAAGAAAGGTTGCTACCATCTACAACACTTGGGGCCACTGCTATAACCAGTACGTATTGTGTATAAGTAATCTGAGAAGAAGGAAAGCTTACATTTGACACAAACATTATAATGATAAAAAATAGCTGTAGGTATGAATATATTTATATATATATATATATATATATATATATATATATACACACACACACACAAACATCAATTACACTACAACAGTCCTCCACCACCATTACCATACACATCTGTCACATTGTTGGCTGTACTTCTTTTTTTATAATCTCTGGACATCATCATGATTATATGCCAGCGTGACATAAGCAGCAACACATTTTTCAAGGTGTATGTTGCTGTAAGACTCACAACTTTCTCCACTGCACTATAGGAGACATAGGCAAAAAATGTGTTGGAATTGGCGAAAAGGAGCACAATTTTGCATAAGCGAAAAAAAAGAAAATGTTTGCAAAAACAGCTAAAAATCTTTGTTTTCCTCAAAGTCATGCAGGAAATTTTTCTCACTTTTCACCTCCCCTACTCAGCACATTGTTTGTCTTTAGTAAGTATAGACACCCTGGCACCTAGTCTTGTTACATGGATGAATTAGCCATTGTGCTGAACCAGTCAGGTCACATACAAACACATTAAAATAAATGAAATAAATAAAGTACATACAAACATCATCATACACCCTTAGTACAAGAATATAATATTGCAAACATATATCACACATCCTATAGAATGCACTCGGAGCCCACTGGTGTTGCGGGAGAGAATCTGTAAAACACAGTGATAAACCATGGGGAAATGCAGGGGAGAAAATCAGTGCTTTAGCCCAGCACAAGGTTACACAAACTGCTTCTTCTAGTGGCCATGGTAAGTCCCCAATGCTGCAGAGTACTTTCTGTCCTTTGGTCTCTCTGGCAAGGTTGCCATGTGGTGCCAGACTGGTGAACCACTGTATGTCTGATGGATAGCTTCTACTGTATTGCTGTCATGGTCCTGGAGCACCAGCACAAGTCTTCCAGGTAGCTGCATCGCTGGGTGCAGGGCTGTTGGAACTCCCCTGGGTTCCCTTGGTCCTGAGGGAGATTTGTCACAGTCTGTCCATGCAATCAATTGTCTGAATGGTTCTGCTTCTACAAAGCTTTCAGTTCTAGGGCAATCATTTTTTAAAGTTGAACAATTAGCATTGCTTTGACATACAAATTTTAAATATCAGTTTCAGACTGGTGCCATTGCCATATATATTAAAGAAGAAAGACTGGCAGCAAACAAGTGTCTTTATTCCTCATTCTTATCCTTCTCAATGAGAAAGAGCCCTCTATTTGCCCCACTGAAGTCTAGCTGATAGCAGAACTGCTTATATTAGTAGTATTATGGTACAGCTGTAGATGAACTTACTAAATTTTCTTCACATTAAATACCCTAAGGAATTTACTTTTCAAGATTGCGTTATTTAGTTTTTGTGGCTCGATGCAATTAATTAATTACTTATACAAATTATTAGCATCAGCTCCATGAAGGACAATCAAAAACAACTCATCTCTTTTATTAAGATTTCCTTTAATGCTGTGCCAAACACACAATTTCACAACATTAGGCAGAGAGGCAACATATATTTGGCTACATCTACTTTATAGCTTGCATATTCATGGCAGGGTACTGAAAATAATTTCGTTATAAGCATTAGTTAAATCATTTTCCGGTGGTCCGAATTAAATATTAGATTTGCATATGCTTTTTAAATATATTAATAATTAAAAAGCTTACTGATAATGTAATATTGTAAATTAAAGTGTGTTTTAAAGGTGCATGAGTGGAATTCAGATTTTTAAATATCTCTTTTCTTCTTTCACAATATGAAATGGAGTTTATAAGGTTTAATACTCTTTTCTAAGCAAATATATCATTTAATAAGTTCTATGAAAAGTCAATTTGCATGAGATCGGCATGAAGCCTCTAGCTGGTGGTAATGGATTGGTGGGTTTATCTTACACTACTTGACATTACATTACAATGCACAGAATAAATGTTAACCTATAATCCCCTTAGTAAAAGCTAGCATTGTTTGTCTTTCCTTGTAGAGACTACATTGATTTTCTTTTATTGGATGCTCAACCACAGAAACTTAGATTGATTACTGTGAATTAAATACACCAGGAACATTTGTATTAAACTTAAAGAGCAAAGCTAATATTCTAGATGTAAGCTTTTTATGCTATACCACATATGTGTAATGAGCATTTTCATTTTAGTTTAAAAAATGTTAAATTCAAATTGTTACAATATTGACCTCTCCAATGGCCCTATGACCCTTGGCCCTGACACATCTGACCAGTCAAGGCTCTACGGGTGTCAAATTAATAGAAGACTTGCTCATTAATTGCAAAAGAAAAAAGCCAAAGAATTCATCACCTCAGTCATGGCCATTGCTTCCTTTTGACCTCTTCTCCCAAAAGGCTTTTTCTGTTGGTCACAGCTGTGATTTTCCTATACACTGCATACTTGCCATATAATTATTCTACATCAAACCCTATTAATCAAATCGATGCAGTGTTTTAAATGGAAATTGCAGGATTAATACAAGCATTCATTTCATCCTGAAAATCTTGATGGCTTTAGCACATGGAATCCAATTGGAATATAAAAGAAGGGATGTAGCAACATGATTGAATTAGGAGAAGCAAACTGCACATTCAATTACATATGCCAGCAGGTCTCCTTGCTCTCACTGAAAATAATTCTGTACAGCATATATGTTTCACACTTCTCATGGTTCAATATTATCAAGCAGAACAAGGTCACTGGATATTATTTGTGTCTGTATATCCTGAAATCTTATTAATTCCTGTTAATGAGCCATTCACGCTGGAATGTTCCAATTGGATCTGTTTATTTATGAAATGCAGAGCATACATGTGATTTGGGAGGCATTTTAATTAGAAAAACATTATGTTGTTGTAAGTCTAGGTGCTCCATACAATTCTTACCAGTAAAAAGAAAAATAGCTGACGGTAGTTTTGCAAGCACCATAAGCCACCCAAAAACCAGAGATGTGAATTGCTAACGTGCGCTAAAAAATGACAACAGCAAATAATATTTCGCTCATTGAGATCAATGGAACAGTTCTACCCATTGAAGATTTATTTCTGTGCAGTAAGTGCCAACACACGTTAAACAAATAAATTAACTCATGGGAATCCTGCGTCTACTTTGTTTGGTGTACAGCAAACAACAAAGGTTAAAACCCCCATCAAACAAAACAGCTCACACATAGTACATTAAGAGCAAAGGCAAAATTATCCCCTGTAATGCCAAGGAATCACCCGGCAAATGTGCAAGTTCTACAACCAACATCAGACCATCAATCCCTGAGGAACTAGAGCTTTGTAAATCAACCTCAAACAATCCATGCCTTGAAACCCCGGCACAACTGGGGTTAACATACCAAAAGATATGTCCACACAACACAATATGTACACCTGTCAATCGCTAAGAAACTGAAGCCTGCCTATGCAAGATCACTAGCCAATGGAAGCCATGGGTCACTGGCATCAGAATCCACACCAGTGAACATCACACACACACCTGTCCGGTAAAAAGCAATAACACCAAAAACATTCAAACAACAATAGCCACACCAACCTATGCTTACCTGGTTAACACCCACTTTCCCATTGCCCACTCCGTACCTGATGACTGCACCTGGCCAACACCCCACCGATGTCTTAAAAGGACATTTCTTCTTCATGAAACTTTGCTTGTTTACAGTGAGACCACTCAGAGATCAATTATGAGCATTATGTTTCCACTGCTATACTGTCAAAGACATTAGAGAAGGGGGAATATGAGGGCTAAGGAGGCCCAGGAACCAACAAACATACGTGCACATCTTCTGGCTGTTGCAACCGCAGATACTATGTCTGGAAATCTGGACAGAAGTCCATCTCCACCTGGAGGACCAGTCCAGACAGCAGCACCTGTGTTGCTGACCACAGCTGCCACAGGGACCTGTGGGACAGCACAGAGAAGATAGAAATGACATGCACACCATTACTGAAAATTCAGTTTATAATGGTAATGATACATTATGTTCTCGTTGTACAACATTATCCACATAACCATGTAGTCCATGTGTCATGATGTTACTCTTCTCCCACAGGGGATGCAGGATATGGCTGCAAACAGTGACCCCTCACACATGTACCAAATCCACAAACACATGCACAGGACCAGAACCATGCCATTGAATGCCAGAGTCAGCACAGAGCAGTAGTCATCCAAGCCAAGGTCAGTACCGTATCGGATAGTCAGCAGGAGTCGGGGTCAGCACAGAGCGGCTAGTCAGACGGAGCCAAGAGTCAGACCGGAGTTGAAGGCAACAAGTCAGGGATTAAACGTAGCTGGAGTCAAACATAGCCAGAGGTCATACACAGATCAGAGGATAGGAAATAATCACAGGAGCTAGTGCACAGGTACACCATGACTCGAAATGCATAAGCAAAAATGCATAAGCGCGACACTCAGGAAGTGATAGCACAATGTTGCCTGCAAATAGCAACCGCGCTCCCGGAGGGCAATCACGGGCATCGTGATAATACCCCCCCTTCAACGATCTCTCCCCCTGTGGAAGAGGCCCAACTTTATTCAGGAATTTAGCATGAAATCTGCTCAACAAAACAGGAGCGTGAATATCAGACTGATCTACCCAGGAACGTTCCTCTGGGCCATAACCCTTCCAATGCACTAAATATTGAATGTGCCCACTGACTCTACAGGAGTCCAGAATGCTTTGAATTTCATACTCCTGATGGTCTTGAATGTGCACAGGTCCTGGCACCACTGGAGTAGGATGTAGTGATTACAGACCAAATGTCACGGTTTTTGAAGAACACTCAGACCAGATCAGTAAGGTTAAAATGACTTTATTAGGATAAAGTACAAACACTTAGTTAGGTCCTTAGACCCACACAAACAGAAAATATACATACAGATAAGTACAGCAATAGCAAGCCAGTATTGGTAATATATGATGAAATGGAAACAATCACTGGCAACGAGTGTTCTGGCTTGAACCGGAATGACTGAAGGCAGCGCAGTCCAGGAACTGACAACAGGACTTAGGTGACAGGTAGTCCAGGAGTAGATGACTGGCACAGACCCAGACGCCTGGGAGGCACAGAACCCAAAAGGAGTGAGGCAACACTGACCCTGGCACTTGGACCACAGTGAGACCGAGGAAATCGCTTTCATAGGCAGCACTGACCCTAGGGTTAGGGTCACAGGGAGACCAAGGCAACCGCTTATAGTAGGCAGCACTGACCCTAGGACTAGGGTCACAGGGAGACCAAGGCAACTGCTTAAGTAGGCAAACCCTAGAACACTAGGGGTGGATCGTAATAATATACATATATGCAAGGCAACCAGTGTCCCCTCACACTGAAGGATGGTATAACTCAATGCTTGCTCTTGAGCCCAAGGCTACTGCAGTGAGGAATAAAGCACAACCCTTCCTGGAAGGTCCAGGCACACAAAGGGTCAATAGGTAAAGCCCAGAGATATACTGCAACTCCCAAAGGGAGTGTTAGGTTTTCAAGACACTCAGACCAGTTAGTGAATTAAAACAGTTTTATTAAGAAAAAAATAAAAGAAGCGCCCTCTATAGGCGATAATAGCGTAATTAATCAGAATAGCTATACAGATAAGTAATTGATTACAATGGACACTATAGCATATCACAGTGAAGGCTACTATAGTCACACTACTCAAGGGTAAACTTGCAAAAGACAGTCTCAGTTGTGGAGTTTGGTACGCCCAAGGTGGCGAATAAAGCTGTAGATGTTAGAGCACAGGAGACTGAATAAACAGTCAGTACTGCCTTGAATTATCTTGGTGCATAGCTGTCACTGTTTGTTAAGACTCTTAGACGTAAGGTTAGGTAAAAACACAACTTTATTGAAAAGTTTAAGACAATCCCGTAGGGTTTTATACACATACAGACAATACATAGAATAGGCAAATGTCCATAACAGTAGCAATACAGGTTCTACCGGCCTTGCCAATATACCGGGCAAGGCAACCTGAATGAATACCAATAGGTGGCTCTACCGGCTCTGCCAAATACCGGGCAAGGCAGCCTAATGGAAACCAAAGAATAGGCTCTACCGGCCTTGCCAATATACCAGGCAAGGCAGCCTGATAGAATAGATGTAGTGGGCTATACCGGCCTTGCCAATACCGGGTAAGGCAACCTAGCGATGGAATAATAGGAGGTTCTACCGGCCTTACCAATATACCAGGCAAGGCAGCCAGACGGAATACCAAAGTAGTGGGCTCTACCGGCCTTGCCAATACCGGGTAAGGCAACCTTGAGATGGAATAATAAAAGGTTCTACCGTAGTGTTGAGCGAGCATGCTCGGCCGATGCTCGGATCGGCTCGAGCATCGCTCTGCTCGGCACATGGCGGTACTCGTACGAGTACCGCATGTGCTCGCCCGCCATGTTCGGGTCTCCTCCCCGCACGTTTTGCGGCTGCTGCGCAGCCAATAAACGTGCAGGGAGGCTCTGACATCAGTGTAATGCCAGCAGCCATGTTGGCTGCTGGCATTACACTGATTGGCTGGCCAGAACCCGTGGTCGGGTGCTGTATAACACCTGACCAGCGAGTTCGGCTCAGTCTTAGCCAGGGAGAGATGAGGATAGGAAGGGAAAGTCAGTGTAGGCAGAAAAAAAGCGAATTTGTGAAAAAAAAAGAACCAAAAGTCCTTTTTAGGACTACTGTGTGTGGGGGCAGCAGGTTATTTTGTGTGGGGGGAAAAAAACAAAAAAAAAAAATTTTCATATATTCTGTTTAGTGTGCAAAGTTGCAGATTAGAGCACATTCTGTTTAGTGTGCAAAGTTGCAGATTAGAGCACATTCTGTTTAGTGTGCAAAGTTGCAGATTAGAGCACATTCTGTTTAGTGTGCAAAGTTGCAGATTAGAGCACATTCTGTTTAGTGTGCAAAGTTGCAGATTAGAGCACATTCTGTTAAGTCTTCAAACTAAAATATCAAAGTCACATATTCCATTCAGTGTGCGTCGCCGCAGTTTAGCAGCACATTCTGTGTACTGTGCAGAGTTGCAGAATAGGAAGAAATACTGTTAAGTCTTCAAACTAAAATATCAAAGTCACATATTCCATTCAGTGTGCTTCGCCGCAGTTTAGCAGCACATTCTGTGTACTGTGCAGAGTTGCAGAATAGGAAGAAATACTGTTAAGTCTTCAAACTCAAATATCAAAGTCACATATTCCATTCAGTGTGCGTCACCGCAGTTTAGCAGCCTATTCTGTGTACTCTGCACAGTTGCAGAATAGGAAGAAATACTGTTAAGTCTTCAAAGTAAAATATCAAAGTCACATATTCCATTCAGTGTGCTTCGCCGCAGTTTAGCAGCCTATTCTGTGTACTCTGCACAGTTGCAGAATAGGAAGAAATACTGTTAAGTCTTCAAACTCAAATATCAAAGTCACATATTCCATTCAGTGTGCGTCACCGCAGTTTAGCAGCCTATTCTGTGTACTCTGCACAGTTGCAGAATAGGAAGAAATACTGTTAAGTCTTCAAACTCAAATATCAAAGTCACATATTCCATTCAGTGTGCTTCGCCGCAGTTTAGCAGCCTATTCTGTGTACTCTGCACAGTTGCAGAATAGGAAGAAATACTGTTAAGTCTTCAAAGTAAAATATCAAAGTCACATATTCCGTGTAAGATGAAGAAGGCGGGTAAAAAGGGACGGGGAAGTGGACGTGATCCTGATAGTTCAGGGCGCGGGTCAGGACGCGTAGAAACTGTGCCTGGTGCCAGAGCACAAGAAAGAAAGACATCCACCATACCTAGCTTCATGTCTCAGTTTACAGGGCGTCGCAGGACATCACTCTCGAGGTCCGACCACTGCGAACAGGTGGTCGGTTGGATGTCAGCTGATACTGCTTCCAGTCGGTTAAGCACCACCCTGTCTTCCACCAAGTCCACTCTCAGTAGCCAAGAGTCTGGTCAACATAATCCTCACTCTGATCATCCTTCCTCCCACCATACAAGGTCTGGTCAAAGAAGTGATCCCACACTGGGATATAGTGAGGAGCTCGTCTCATCACCAATCCTTCATTTGACCCTCTCTCCAAGCACGCTTGCAGAGGAACATGACATCTTATGCCCTGATTCACAACCTCTAGAGGGTACCCAATCACAAGAAGATGACAGATGTGAACGGCATTTAAGGTCAAAGGAAGTAGTGGATGATGATGATGATGATGAGACACAGTTGCCATTAAATCAACCACTATTACTGTCTCAAGACCTTGTTGAGGAGGATGTTATACAGTTGTCAATGACTGAGTATGTGGTGGGATCAAGACATGAGGAGGATGATCAGAGTGAGGAAGTGGAGGAGGACTTGGTGGACGATGAGGTGACTGCCCCACCTGGGAAGGTGTAGAGCCGAGCGATGACAGCAGTCCTGAGGGTGAGCCATCTGCAGCACCACAACAGGCTGGAAGAGGCAGTGGTGTGGCTAAAGAAAGAAGGCGGACCGCACCAAACCGGCCCGCAAATGTTCCACGGAGCACCCCCTTGCGTAAATCTCCCTTGCCAAGGGGTAGGTGTTCCGCGGTATGGCGTTTTTTTAAGGAAAGTGCGGACGACAAAAGAATTGTAGTTTGCAACCTGTGCCACACCAGAATGAGCCGAGGCATGAACACTAGAAACCTCACCACCACCAGCATGATCCGACACATGGCATCCAAGCACCGTAATAAGTGGGAGGAACGCCTGGATCGCCCATCTGTGTCTGCAGGCCACACCACTGCCTCCTCTTCCCCTGTTTTCGGTGCCGGCCAATCGCCTGTCGAAGGCGCAGGCCCACATACCTCCCGCCTGCACCTGTACCATCTGAAGCACCATCAGCGACCACATCCACTTCCCTGTCCCAGCACAGCGTCCAAATGTCGTTACCCCAGGCATTTGAGCGCAAGCGAAAATACCCAGCCACCCACCCACAGGCCATAGCACTAACCTCACACCTTTCCAAATTACTGGCCATCGAAATGCTGCCATTTAGGCTTGTGGACACTGAGTCCTTCCGCAGCCTGATGGCAGCAGCTGTCCCTCGGTACGCGGTCCCCAGCCGCCACTACTTTTCCCGGTGTGCCATCCCCGCATTACACCACCATGTGTCCCGTAACATCACCCGTGCCCTGACCAACGCAGTTACTGGGAAGGTCCACTTAACGACTGACACATGGACAAGTGCTTATGGCCAGGGACGCTACATTTCCCTGACGGCACACTGGGTGAATGTCGTGGAGGCTGGGAGCGACTCGGACCCTGGGATGGCACGGGTGCTACCCACGCCGAGGATTGCGGGCCCTACCTCCATCAGGGTTTCCGCCAGCACCTACGTTATTGGCTCATCCTCCTCCGTTTCCACCTCCGAATTCTCTACACGCAGCGCCACTCCCCCATCAGCCAGTAGCTGGAAGCAGTGTAGCACTGCAGTGGGGAAGCGTCAACAGGCCGTGCTGAAGCTGATCTGCCTTGGGGACAAACAGCACACGGCCTCAGAGCTGTTGCAGGGGATTAGTCACCAGACCGAGCAGTGGCTCTCGCCACTCAACCTGCAACCAGGCATGGTTGTGTGTGATAATGGGCGTAACTTGGTGGCGGCTTTGGAGCTCGGCAACCTCACACACGTACCATGCCTAGCGCATGTATTTAATTTAGTGGTTCAGCGATTTCTAAAAACCTACCCCAATGTGCATGATCTCTTGACCAAGGTGCGCCGCGTGTGTGCACATTTCCGTAAGTCATCTACAGCTTCAGCCGGCCTGTTGAAGCTGCAGCAGCGCTTACAATTGCCAGCTCACCGGCTGCTGTGTGACGTGAGCACGCGCTGGATCTCCACCTTCCACATGTTGGCCCGGCTTTGTGAGCAGCAGAGGGCAGTAGTGGAGTACCAGCTGTTACACGGTCGTCGCCTCTCCGTTCAACTTCCTGTAATCAGAAGTGAGGAGTGGGAATGGATGTCAGACCTCTGTGAGGTTTTACGCAATTTTGAGGAATCGACACAGATGGTGAGCGGCGATAACGCTATTATCAGTGTAACCATCCCACTTCTGTGTCTACTGAAACGCTTGCTGCTCACAATTAAAACTGACGCTTTGCATGTGGAAGAGGTGGAAATGCGGGAGGAAGAGCTTACACAAGGTGATAGCCAGAGCACCCTCACTTCGTCTTCTCAGCGACAATTGGAGGAGGCGGAGGAGGAGGAGGAGGAAGACACGGTTGCCTCCGCTACAGAGGGTAGCCATGGAACTTTAGTTCCATCTCTTCAGCGTGGGTGGGCAGAAGAGGAGGAAGAGGATGAGGAGATTGAGAGACATCCTCCTGGTGAGGACAGCGAAATCTTGCCTGTTGGTACTCTGGCACACATGGCTGACTTTATGTTAGGCTGCCTTTCCCGTGACCCACGCGTTATACGCATTTTAGACAACACGGATTACTGGGTGTTCACCCTTCTGGACCCCCGCTACAAAGAGAATTTCTCATCTCTCATTCCTCCGGTGGAGAGGACAAGCAAAATGGTGCAATACCAGAAGGTTCTTGTCGAAAAATTGCTCCAAAATTTTCCATCTGACAACGCTGGCGGCAGAGTACGTGCTACCTTGGCCAACCGAGAAGGGGAGAAAAGGGGAGCACACAGCAGTTCCGACAAAGGCAGGGCAAAACTCTCCAAGGCGTGGGACACCTTCATGACACCCCGCCAGCACCCTCACCCTGATGCGCAGCCTAGTGTCACAAGGAGGGAAAAGTTTTGGAAGATGGTGAAGGAGTACGTAGCAGACCGTGTCAGCGTCCTCAATGATCCCTCTGTGCCTTACAACTACTGGGTGTCCAAGCTGGACACGTGGTATGAACTGGCACTCTACGCCTTGGAGGTGCTGGCCTGCCCTGCCGCCAGCGTTCTGTCTGAGCGTGTATTTAGTGCTGCTGGTGGCATCATAACAGATAAGCGTATCCGCCTTTCCACCGACAATGCTGATAGGTTGACACTTATAAAAATGAACAAGGCCTGGATTTCCCCTGACTTCTCCACTCCACTGGAGGAAAGCCCTGGGGGAACATAAACTCACTTTATATATGTTATTTACAATGATGGGAATACTCTGTATTCCCATTCACCCCTTCCACCCAAAAAACGGGTATATGGTTGACTCTTAATCTTCTCATCCTCCTCCTCCTCTTCCATATGCCCTGTGCTATAATTTTTATATAGGGCCAGCTCACCAGCGGGCCCTGTGATATAATTTTTATATAGGGCCAGCTCACCAGCGGGCCCTGTTTGACAATTTTTATATAGGTCAGCTCACCAGCGGGCCTTCTCATATAATGTTTTATTGGGTCAGCTCTCTAGCGGGCCCTCTAATATAATGTTTTATAGCGTCAGCTCACTAGCGGGCCTTCGCATATAATGTTTAGGATGGTCAGCTCCGCAGCAGACCCTCACCCATAATGTTTTGGATGGTCGGCTCAGCGCACGTTTCCCTCTTAATCATGGCCTCAGTTCAATAAAATCAAGGAAATTTTTGTGAGAATTTGCCTTTGCGCACGTTTCCCTCTTAATCATGGCCTCAGTTCAATAAAATCAAGGAAATTTTTGGGAGAATTTGCCTTTGCGCACGTTTCCCTCTTAATCATGGCCTCAGTTCAATAAAATCAAGGAAATTTTTGGGAGAATTTGCCTCTGCGCACGTTTCCCTCTTAATCATGGCCTCAGTTCAGAAAAATCAAGGAAATTTTTGGGAGAATTTGCCTCTGCGCACGTTTCCCTCTTAATCATGGCCTCAGTTCAGAAAAATCGAGGAAATTTTTGGGAGAATTTGCAGATGATATACAAGTAAATATACAGCAAATATTGTTTGGTAACAATTTTTCGCCTAAAGTCGTTTTTATTTTCCTTTTTGTGTGTTTTACGGTCAGTCTGTAAAAATGGCGTACTACGGGCGAAAGATCGTTCCCAGCAGCAATGTTGGAGTCCAAGATGCATCCAGACATCCTCCCTATGCTGTCCCTGAACCATTTCTGTGGTGTTTCCATCATTTTCTGCCCTTTTCCTATGGACCAGGCACCCTCCCCTCATCAGAGCAGGGGGTGCCTGGTGTAATGCTCGAGTCCTCCCATTGACTTCAATGGGGCTCGGGTGCTCGGCCGAGCACTCGAGCCTCCGGGGGTGCTCGGTCAGAGCACCCGAACACCCGAGCATTGGGGTGCTCGCTCATCACTATTCTACCGGCCTTACCAATATACCGGGCAAGGCAGCCCAAAAGGAAGGTGATAACCACAATGACCTCAGGGACTGTCAGATGGTCAATAGACAGTAGTGACGAATATAAAGGCTACCAGGTCAGTGGTTTCACTGAAGTCTGACACTCAGTATCCGTGTACACCAGAATGGTAGCTGTCTAGGACTGGACAGCGCACTGAGAAGCCTCAAGTGCAAGAGCGAGAGACAAGGAGTAAACCAGTGCCCTTACATTGGGAAACATCAAGCATAATATTGGGTAAACCCACAGGTCATGGAGCAAACCAACGCCCGCACGTTGGTAACCAACAGACAATAATGTAGCGCCAGGTAGTGGAGCAAACCAGCGACCGCACGCTGGAGGGAGCAGGTTAGTAATAGCAAAGCCGTCAGGTCGAGGAACAAACCAGTGTCTGCACACTGGTACCAACAGGCTGATAAGTATAGCCGCAAGGCTAATGGAGCGAACCAGCGTCCACACGCTGGGACCAACAGGCTGTCAAATGTAGCCGCAAGGCTAATGGAGCGAACCAGCGTCCGCACGCTGGGAACCAACAGATAGCGTATAGGCTGCAAGGACAAGGAGCGAACCAGCGCCCGCATGCTGGGACCAACAAGCTGTAAATGTAGCCGCAAGGCCAATGGAGCGATCCAGCGTCCGCACGCTGGGAACCAACAGGTAGATTATAGGCCCCAAGGCCAAGGAGCGAACCAGCGTCCACACGCTGGGAACCAACAGTATTGTGTATAAGCCGTAAGGCCAATGGAGCAAACCAGCGTCCGCACGCTGGAACCAACAGGCTGTGAGCGCAGCCACAAGGCTAATGGAGCAAACCAGCATCCGCACGCTGGAACCAACAGGCTGTGAGTGTAGCCGCAAGGCTAATGGAGCAAACCAGCGTCCACACTTGGGAACCAGCAGGATAGAGACTGACGCAGAGGCGAAAAATCCGCAATAACTTGGGTGCATGAAGGTCCTTACTGTCCACCCAAGATCGGTCTTCAGGACCATAACCTTTCCAATGCACCAAATACTGTACCCTTCCTCTAAGTCTTCGGGAATCAAAGATACTCTGCACCTCATACTCCTCCTGACCCTCAACCTCGACAGGCCCTGGCACCACAGGTGTAGTAGTATAATGGTTGCATATGAGAGGCTTAAGGAGAGATACATGGAAGACATTATGAATGAGCATGGATGCAGGTATGTCCAAGACATAGGAAACAGGGTTAATCTTACGGATAATTCTGTACGGTCCAATAAACCGAGGTGCCAACTTATTAGATGGGACTTGAAGCTTAAGATTCTTGGAGGAGAGCCATACTCTGTCCCCAACCTGGAAGGAAACCGCTGGAAGCCTTCTGCGATTGGCATGGCGCTGGTGGTGCTGAAAAGACTGACCAATCGCCTTCTGAACTTGTGCCCATGTCGAACGGAGTTGCTCGATATGCTCATCCAAAGCTGGAATCTGTTGTGTCTGAAAGGAATCCAGGAGCAAACAGGTTTGGAACCCATAATTAATTAGAAACGGAGAGCTCCCGGACGAGGAGTTGACCGCACAGTTCCTGGCGAACTCTGCCCAAGGCAACAAGTCGGCCCAATTGTCATAATGGTCAGTAACGAAACAGCGTAGGAACTGTTCCAAGCCTTGATTGGCACGTTCAGCGGCTCCATTAATCTGGGGGTGATAAGCGGAGGAGAAAGATAGCTGTATGCCCA
This sequence comes from Rhinophrynus dorsalis, assembly GCA_037306005.1. Classification (NCBI taxonomy): domain Eukaryota; kingdom Metazoa; phylum Chordata; class Amphibia; order Anura; family Rhinophrynidae; genus Rhinophrynus; species Rhinophrynus dorsalis. The sequence goes on from CM074718.1 coordinate 581,630,610, forward strand.
TCTGTTCGCAAAATGCCCTCCAGAACCTGGACACAAACTGGCTCCCCCTGTCGGACACCAGTACTCTGGGTACTCCATGCAACCGAAACACCTCTTTAGCAAACACCGTTGCCAATTCTTTAGCCGAGGGAAGGCCACGGAGGGGCACGAAATGAGCCATTTTAGAAAACCTGTCCACCACCATCAATATGAAGGAATACCCTCTAGATCTGGGCAATTCTCCCATAAAATCAATGGAAACATGAGACCAGGGGCGTTCATCATTAGGAACCAGCTGAAGTAAGCCCACCGGGAGATGTCTAGGGGTTTGAGCACGGGCACAGGTGGCACAGGCATTAGTAAAATCGGCACAATCTGATCTCATAGAAGGCCACCAAAATAACTGAGAAAGGAACCCTAACAATTGGTCTCTGCCAATATGTCCCGCAGCCTTAGAGGAATGGTAAGTTTCAAGTAATCGAGTACGGAATGGTTCAGCGACAAAACATTTGCCCACCGGGGTTTCATGGGTGGCGGAGGCCTGGGAGTCCAGGATTTCTTCCCCTAATGGTGAAGTGATAGTAGTACGTATGGTAGCCAGTATTCGATCAGGTTAAATGATAGGTGCTGGTGCTTCTTCTCTGTCAACTTCAGCCTCAAATTGTCTTGACAGTGCGTCAGCCCTTGGATCCTGGCAAATATGATACAATGAAATTGAACCGGGACAGGAACAATGCCCATCTGGCCTGGTGAGAGGACAATCTCTTAGCCTCAGAAAGATAAGTCAGATTTTTATGATCTGTCAGGATTAAAACAGGATTCTTTGTGCCTTCAAGTAAATGACGCCATTCCTTAAGAGCGAGGATAATGGCCAATAATTCTCTGTCCCCTATTTCATAATGGCTCTGAACTGCGGTAATTTTTTTGAAAAGAACCCACAGGGTCTGAGTGTTCCACCTTTAATGTGTCGTTGAGAAAGCACTGCCCCAACCCCAATATCTGAGGCGTCAACCTCTAAGGTGAACGGGAGTAATGGGTTGGGGTGGGATAACACAGGAGCATTAACAAAAGCTAATTTCAGTTTTTCAAAGGCTTCCTCCGCAACCACTGGCCAAAGAGATGGTTTAGCACCCTTATGCGTGAGGTCAGACAGAGGTTTAACAATGGAAGAGAAGTTCTTAATAAACTTCCTATAATAATTAGCGAAGCCCAAAAATCGCTGGATAGCCTTAAGACTCTTAGGCCGTGGCCATTGTAAGACTGCTGTTAACTTTTCCTTGTCCATGGCAATGCCTTCTCTGCCAATAACGAACCCTAAGAATGGCACACTATTTCTGTGAAACTCACATTTCTCCAATTTATAAAATAATTTATTTTTACGTAATCGTAGCAATACTTCAGACACATCTTTAATGTGTTGCGATAAATCTTTTAAGTGAATAAGTATATCGTCAAGGTAAACCACGACACATGACTGTAACATGTCTCTGAGAACGTCATTGATCAGTTCCTGAAATACTGCGGGTGCATTACACAGACCAAATGGCATGACTAGATACTCATAATGCCCAGATCTTGTATTAAAGGCAGTTTTCCACTCATCACCGGCTCTGATTCGAACCAAATTGTATGCTGCCCGTAGGTCCAATTTGGTGAAAATCGAGGAACCCTTGAGTCTGACGAAAAGCTCGGTGATGAGTGCTATCGGATAAGCGTTCTTTGCCATAAGCTTATTCAACCCACGGTAATCGATACATGGTCTCAGTTCGCCATTTTTCTTATTTACAAAAAAGAACCCGGCCCCCGCCGGAAAGGTAGATTTCCTTATGATCCCTCTAGCAAGGGCATCAGAAATATATTCTTCCATAGCTTGGTTCTCCTCACAAGACAATGGGTATGTGCGTCCCCTAGGGGGCACCACTCGAGGAGGCAAATCAATACAACAATCATATGGTCTGTGCTGAGGTAAGGTGCCAGCCTCTCCCTTACTGAAAACATCGCCAAACTGTTGGTATTCATCTGGTAGTGAAGGGGAGGTGCACAAGACCTTAACTGGATGGGTGACGCACTTATGCATGCAGAACTGAGACCAAGCAGAGATTTCGCATTTTTGCCAATCAAATTGTGGATTATGCAACTGTAACCAAGGAAATCCCCAAATTACGGCATGGTGAGGAGAGTTAATCAGTTGAAACTGCTGCTCTTCTCTATGGAGAGCCCCAATGGTCATGGATAATGGCCTAGTTTCAAATGTAACTTGAGCGGGTTCTAAGGGTCTGCCATCAATTGCTTCAATAGCAAGAGGGGTTTCTCTTTCAATCTGTGGTACCCCATGCAATTCAGCAAAGGTATTGTCCATAAAGTACCCAGCTGCACCAGAATCAACCAGGGCCAAAACTTCCACTGAGCGTTGTGCCCAAGATAGTACCACCTGTATGGTGGGTTTTATTGTACCCAAGACTGGGGACGATTGAACACCACCTACGGCCTGTCCCCCAAGGTACCCTAGGTGTGTTCGTTTCCTGGACGTACCGGAGAGGATCTTAGCAAATGCCCATTCTGACCGCAGTACAAACACAACCCTTGTTTCCTGCGATATAATTTCTCTTCCTTGGTTAGCCTAGTGAAACCTACTTGCATAGGTTCACCTGGTTCCCGTACTGGTTCACTAGGCTTAGATGCCAGGGGATGGATGGGTGGGCAAAATATGTTACTAGACCCATTGTTTTTGGACCGTATCCTGTGATCTCTGGCGGTTAGTCTCTCACGTATTCTGGAGTCAATTAGTATAACATATTCAATATAGTCATCTAAGTCAGTAGGCAATTCTTTCACTGCGATCTCATCTTTAATTTGGTCACTTAGGCCCTGGGCAAAGGCTGCCAACAATGCCTCGTTATTCCACCCTACCTCTGCTGCCAAGGTAAGAAATTCAATGGCATAATCGCCCACCGTGCGCTTCCCTATTGTATTTCCATAAGGCGTTTAGCAGCAGAGGTGGTTCTACCAGGAGGCTCAAATACTCTCCAAAAGGACTGCACAAATTCTCTGAAACTCTTAGTGCAAGATTTAGCATTCTCCCACAATGGGTTAGCCCAAGCCAATGCTCTTCCAGTCAGCAGGGATATCATGAACCCAATCTTACTACGATCATTGGGAAACACATGTGCCGTCAATTCCATAAATATTTCAAGTTGGTTGAGGAACCCTCTGCAGAGATTAGGGTCACCATCATACCTAAGCGGCAAGGGTGCAGAGGCCGTTAACCCCTTGACTGCAGCCCCTAAGGGCCTTGTATCATTCTCCGGTGTCTGACTTGGCAAGACCACCGGACTAGACCCAGACTTGTCAACAAGTACAGTGTGTTCAAGGATAGTTTGGATTGCAACCGCCAAGTGATCCAAACGTTGCTCATGCATATCCATCCTCCAATGGATATTCTGTGTATTACAATCACTCTTATTATCTGAGGTCATGGCCCTTTTGTACTGTCACGGTTTGTTAAGACTCTCAGACGTAAGGTTAGGTAAAAACACAACTTTATTGAAAAGTTTAAGACAATCCCGTAGGGTTTTATACACATACAGACAATACATAGGATAGGCAAATGTCCATAACAGTAGCAATACAGGTTCTACCGGCTTTGCCAATATACCGGGCAAGGCAACCTGAATGAGAATACCAATAGGTGGCTCGAATGGCCCTGCCAAATACCGGGCAAGGCAGCCTAACGGAAACCAAAGAATAGGCTCTACCGGCCTTGCCAATATACCGGGCAAGGCAGCCTGATAGAATAGATGTAGTGGGCTCTACCGGCCTTGCCAATACCGGGTAAGGCAACCTAGTGATGGAATAATAGGAGGTTCTACCGGCCTTACCAATATACCAGGCAAGGCAGCCAGATGGAATACCAAGGTAGTGGGCTCTACCGGCCTTGCCAATACCGGGTAAGGCAACCTTGAGATGGAATAATAAAAGGTTCTACCGGCCTTACCAATATACCGGGCAAGGCAGCCCAAAAGGAAGGTGACAACCACAATGACCTCAGGGACTGTCAGATCGTCAATAGACAGTAGTGACGAATATAAAGGCTACCAGGTCAGTGGTTTCACTGGAGTCTGACACTCAATATCCGTGTACACCAGAATGGTAGCTGTCTAGGACTGAACAACGCACTGAGAAGCCTCAAGTGCAAGAGCGAGAGACAAGGAGTAAACCAGTGCCCTTATATTGGGAAACATCAAGCATAATATTGGGTAAACCCACAGGTCATGGAGCAAACCAACGCCCGCACGTTGGTAACCAACAGACAATAATGTAGCGCCCGGTAGTGGAGCAAACCAGGGACCGCACGCAGGAGGGAGCAGGCTAGTAATAGCAAAGCCGTCAGGTCGAGGAACAAACCAGTGTCCGCACACTGGTACCAACAGGCTGATAAGTATAGCTGCAAGGCTAATGGAGCAAACCAGCGTCCGCACGCTGGGAACCAACAATATCAAGTATAGGCCGCAAGGCCAAGGAGCGAACCAGCATCTCCACGCTGGGGACCAACAGGCTGTCAAATGTAGCTGCAAGGCTAATGGAGCGAACCAGCGTCCGCACGCTGGGAACCAACAGATAGCGTATAGGCCGCAAGGCCAAGGAGCGAACCAGCGCCCGCACGCTGGGACCAGCAAGCTATAAATGTAGCCGCAAGGCTAATGGAGCAAACCAGCGCCCGCACGCTGGGACCAACAAGCTGTAAATGTAGCCGCAAGGCCAATGGAGCGAACCAGCGTCCACACGCTGGGAACCTACAGTATTGTGTATAGGCCGTAAGGCCAATGGAGCAAACCAGCGTCCGCACGCTGGAACCAACAGGCTGTGAGCGCAGCCGCAAGGCTAATGGAGCAAACCAGCATCCGCACGCTGGAACCAACAGGCTGTGAGTGTAGCCGCAAGGCTAATGGAGCAAACCAGCGTCCGCACGCTGGGAACCAGCTGGATAGCGACTGTCACCGAGGCGACCGATGACAATGTCGCCACGGGTGCAGGAACTGGAAGCAGGAAACGAACAGGAACCAGCAGAGATGGACAACCAGATCAGTAACGGCAAGAGAAGACTGGCAGCAGGAACAGCAACCTCTCACGATGACAACCGGAACCGGACTGGAACCGACACAGCAGGCAGGAACTCAGGAACAGGATGACTCAGCAACTCAGGAACACAGCAACAGGCCCAAATAGCAACAGTAGCAAGGAGAAAGAGGCTGCTGTCAGAGACAACACGAAAGGGCAACCAGAGGGTGCCCAGACAGAGTTTAAAAAGGCAATGTGAGGCGGGCTGAAGGCAGACAGCCAATGGAAGCCCCCTACAGGTAATAGACACATGAATGCAGCAATCAATGGCACCGTGATAATAGCCCTCATGGGCGTAGCAATGAGAACCACAATATCTGCCAGTGCTTGGATCGGTAGCCCCCACGGGCGTAGGAATGACGGCAACAATATGTGTCAGTGCTTGAATCGGTAGCCCCCACGGGCGTCACACTGGGACTGCAGTATGCAAGAGCTCCCCTTTAGCCCCCACGGGCGTTAGGAGTGATAACCGGCGATCCGGTGACTTGAGCCTGTAACCCCCAGGGGCGTATACCGGAGAAACCTGCAAGACCTTAGCCAATAGCCCCCACAGGCATCATTCAGAGACTGCTGTAACTGTAGAGATGGTCAATAGCCCCACGGGCGTACACCAGAGACCACTCAGAGCTGTAGGAGGAGTGAGCCTATAGCCCCCACGGGAGTATACCAGAGAAAATGCTAGAGCCTATGGTGCCACACCGGGCACGGGAGATAATACCGACTACTCTGCTAGATGGATGTTTGAGCTGCCGACCAAAGCAACAATACAAGCGGCCAGCTCGGCAGAAGTAGCAGTAGAAAAAATAATCTCAGCACCAACGTAAATGCTCACACTGAAGATATCAGCATAGAACGGGTTAAGCAGCTCGTACAGCAAGGCTTAAGGAACAGTGCAATGCTCATCAAGTAGCAGGAAGGCTCAGAACGATTACCCAGCTCTGCAATCTGAAACGGAGACTCAACACAGTAAGCACTACACAGCGGAAGCACTATAGCAGTCGACAATTGGTCCGGTGCTGGGCCTTGGTGGAAGTCAGAATGTCGCCACGGCGACAACAGCGCTGGAAACAGTCCTCGGAGGTCACTGGAACAAGCCGGTACGGAACACGTAGAAGGAAGTCAGCCAGGCCGAGTCGGTACACAGAGGTGGTTCTCAGGCAAGCCGGGTCAATCACGAGTAGGAACGTCAGCCAGGCCGGGTCAGTACACGGAGATGGTTCTCAGACAACCCAGATCAGTCTCAAACAGGAACGTCAGCCAGGCCGGGTCGAATCACGGAACAGGAACACAGGAGCTTAGTCAGGACAGGCCAAATCGGTACACAGGAATCAGGATCAACGGAAGACAGCAACACTGGCTCAGGAACACCACGAAAGGGAGAGTGACAGATGTCAGAGGAGAGTATAAAAAGGTCACCGGAGGCGGGCCAAACCTGCTCAGCCAATCAGAGACCACCACAAGCGAGAGTGACAGCAAAGGGATCACGGGCACCGTGATAGGGAGTGAGCCCAGAGTTGAAAGGGAGGTGGACACAGAGAGTGATCAGAGTAACACAGTCAGTGCTATGAAACACTGTACCGGTACTTCGCGTGTGCACACTGCCTGAGGCAGTCAAGAGAGCAGCTAAAGCACGAATGCTCAGCCTATGGTTGACAAGAACAATAGCGCCACATGGCGCACATCGACTTGCGTAATGGAAAGGCCACAGCGGGTATCCCTAGACCAAACGGAGGCAACCAAGCAGTATAGCCAGGCACGGATGGCAACAGTGCGGTAATCATCCTGACAAGGTCAGTAACGGAATGGGTACTCAGCCAGGTACGGTCAGCAACGGAACGGGGTTCTCAGCCAGATACAGTCAGCAATGGAGTGGGTTCTCAGCCAGATACGGTTAGCAATGGAGCGGGTTCTCAGCCAGATCCGGTTAGTAATGGAGCGGGTTCTCAGCCAGATACAGTCAGCAACGGAGCGGGTTCTCAGCCAAATACGGTCAGCAACGGAGCGGGTTCTCAGCCAGATACGGTCATCAATGGAGCAGCAGCAACACAGGAAACTCAAAAACGTTGTCAGGCAGACCAGGGCATACAGTGTAGACATGACAGAGTATATAAAGGCTATTACTAGGCGGCGACAAAGATACCTGGCCAATCAGAGCAAGGTAGTGTAATTAGGAAGTCAGAATGTCGCTGCCTGCAGCCAAGAGCATGGGCACCGTGATACCAAAGGTTTCAATAAGGATACATGGAATATGTTGTGAATGTGCATACCCACAGGAAGGTCCAAGGCATAAGTGACAGGGTTCACTCTGCAAAGTACCCGGAATGGACCTACAAAACGAGGAGCCAGCTTATTGCAAGGTACTTGAAGGTTCAGGTTCCTGGAAGACAGCCACACTCTATCATTTAGGTAGGACATTTGTTGTCTTCAGTAGGGGAGTCTGGGGGCACAATGGGGGAGAAGAAGGGAGGAAGGAGGTTGACTCAAAAGACCCCAAAATTTGGTGTGACTGACCCGCAAGGACAGGAAGCTGGGGTCCAAATTGCTTACTGATTTTACTTTTATTGTCTCTGTGCTGTAGAAGTCTGGGCAAACAAGCTGTTGATTTTTTTTTTAGTTATATATTTTTATTTACTAACTGTGATAAGATAGGATGGACAACTTAAAAAAAAAATAAATAAAAAATAATACATAAATAATTAAACAAATAAATATATTAGACAGCTGACTGGGAGTTCTGTGACTAAGGGAGACTTGATAGACAGCAGATGACATTGATAATTTTGTTGCGGGCCAAGGCAAGACATCACACTCTATGAGTTGCATACAGTAGAGAGTAAAACACACATAGTAGTTGAGTAATATCTACAAACAGTATTAATGCGCTGGGATACTAACTATGGCTACCACCACCAGATAGGATGCCAAAACACAGAAAAAAAATAAAAAATGACAAAAATTGTTTAATCAAATCAAATAATATAACCAGTGTCCGTAATCCAAAATCCAAAATGTGAAAAAGGAATAGAAGAAAGAAAAAAATAAAAAAACTACATAAAAAACATAAAAAAATTAATCACTTATCTCCTGCAAACACTAATGAAATATGGATGAAATGGTATGAAATGAACATCAAAGGAAATGGAATGAAGATGAGATGAATCAAAGTTTCACAATCTTTTTGAATTTAATGAGCACCAGCCTCCAAGAAAAGCCTCTACCTACAGCACATCAGCGGAGAATCTCCATCATCATAAATCTACATGCACATATAACAAAGCGAAAGGAGAGAAAATCTAAAAGCGGTGTTTATTCTTATCAAACAAGCGCAATCAAATTAAAAACTTACAAAATAGACGATATCAACAAGCTTTTCACCCTCCCGGTTCACTCTATATCTTTATACAGCCACAGTGTCCCAATGTATCAACTTTCTTCTCACCATTGGCAAGGTAATGGATAACAACACACAGATCCCCAGTGTCTCATATGAAGTTCCTCAAAATACAATTCACTCCTTTTCTTAACTGCTCTATTAGTTTTTAGAAGCGGCTCTGGTAACAGTGTGTCCAAACGGGACTATTGTTTCCCATACACTGGGATTGCGTGTTTGTTGCAATGTAAGCGTAGCCAGGAGGGGACAAGTCCAGTATCGTCCTTCCTTTCTTTCTTCTCCCACGCGTATTGTGGATGATCACTGTCCACTTCCTCATGGCATTACAGGATGTCATCAAAGATCCATTTTTTATATATGCCAAACTATCATAAGATCAATTAAAAAACATATACAAACATATATAAAATCCATAATACAGTATCCCAAACCAACATATATTTTCATCAATCCTTTAATAGTGCAAATACACACCAAAAAATCCTTTATAAAAACAATTTATTATGCATAAGAGTAATTATCATACTAACCTACCCTGTTCCTCATAATTAAGGTAGACAGGAATAGGACACACGACAAAACCCCATGCACAATCTTAAACAAAAACAGACATACATTAAAATACTAATAATGCTAGTAAAAATTATACTTGAAAATAAAATCAAAAGTATAGAATCACCAAATCAATTTTACCTCCCCCTAATCCCAATCTCACTATCTTCCATTGTATATCAAAACTTCCTCAAAAAATATCCCCATTCAATCCTATTCTTACAGATACCTAATTCCTTAACCAACAAACTCCACTACATATTAGTATAAACCTATCTAATAAAAGCTGCTATATCGATATCAATATTTAAGCCCCCCGGATCCCAGTGTATGGGAAACAATAGTCCCATTTGGACACACTGTTACCAGAGCCACTTCTAAAAACTAATAGAGCGGTTAAGAAAAGGAGTGAATTGTATTGTGAGGAACTTCATTTGAGATGCTGGGGATCTGTGTGTTGTTATCCATTACCCTGACGAGGGTGAGAAGAAAGTTGATACATTGGAACGCCGCTGTGGCGGTATAAAGATATAGAGGAACCGGGAGGGTGAAAAGCCTGTTGATATTATCTGTTTTGTAAGTTTTTAACTGGGTTGTGCTTGTTTGATACGAATAAACACAGATTTTAGATTTTCTCTCCTTGCGCTTTGTTATATGTGCATGTAGATTTATGAGGATGGAGATTCTCCGCTGATGTGCTGTAGGGAGAGGCTTTTTCTGAGAGGCTGGTGCTCATTATCTTCAAAAAGATTGTGAAACTTTGATTCATCTTCATTCCATTTCCTTTGATGTTCATTTCATACCATTTCATCCATATTTCATTGGTGTTTGCAGGAGATAAGTGATTCATTTTTTATGTTTTTTATGTAATTTTTTTTCTTTTTTTCTTTCTTCTATTCCTTTTTCACATTTTGGATTTTGGATTACGAACACACTGGTTTCATTATTTGATTTAATTAAACTATTTTTTGTCATTTTTTATTTTTTATTTTTCTGTGTTTTGGCATCCTATCTGGTGGTGGTAACCATAGTTACTATCCCAGCGCATTAATACTGTTTGTAGATTTTGCTTTTTACTTCTTTAAGTGCTGCAGGGGAAAGACTATGGCGGACTACCATAAGATTATATCCAATAGGAATAGAACTCTGGATTTATTTGAAATAAATGTTGAACATCTTCCAAGGGAAGACTCAGTGGGTTTACTTGAACTATTGGAAAAATTATTGATTAAAGAGACCAAAGAGTGGTATGGTTTAATATATATAAAGCCCCTACCTTTGAGTCAGAAGATGTGGAGTTTATAACTGATTGGCAAGAAATCTTGGAGGAATGTTCAACTAAATTGATAAAATTATTAATTAAATATAGAGAAAATTTGGAAAGTATTAGGAAGGAAGTTGAGAATTTGGAAATAAGGATTAGGAGAGCAGGAGCTAGTGATAAGTCTAAGAGGTTGGAAGAAAACATTTAAAAAAATGTTAATAATCAAGTGGGTAGTCAGCCAGTCCTAATCAGCAACGGAACAAGAGACAGGAGCAAGGTCAGGCAAAACCGGGTCATACACAGATCGGGAACCAACAGCAGGACAAATGCCAGGCACAGGAACACCATGAAAGGGCGCCAAAGAAATGACAGGACTGAGTTCAAGAAGGCTCACGCTGGGCGGAGCAGAACCCAGTGGCCAATAAGAGTCTAGCAGGGAAGAAGCAGGAAGTAGTAATGTCGCCAGAACAGGAATCACTGGCACCGTGATAATTACATTTGGTGGGAGAGGTAATGATGATTGAGGTGGATTTGCAGAAGATGTAGTTGTTACCCTAGAGGAAGAAGATGATGGCGAGCTAGTTATTTCACTTGTCATGGAACTTCCAGTCTCTGTCTGGGTTTCTCTATTCTTTCTCCTCTTTGATCTCTGCCTCACCTCTTGTTGCCTTTCTGGAGAGTGAGGGGGTACAGCAACAGTGGTGCTTGATTTCTGTGGTGGGTGTTTGTCTTTAACATGTTTGACATAAATGTCATGGTGTCTGTGTTTTATGTGTGTTATCAAGGTGGTTTGCCAAGGTATGTTCCCTCCTTTCCCTTTCTCACTGACTTGTCACAAATTGTGCACAGTGCAGTTGATGAAAACTGGACTGTGCCTGCCCCAAGAGAAAAATAGTCACACACCCATGACTTCAGGGGATAGGGATAGGGTACAGGTGGAGAATAGTGGCCTTTTTCTTCTTGTCCTCCACATTCCCCTTCGCTGTCAGGGGCAGAGGATGATGTGGCTGCTGTTGCTGCTGCTGCCTCAAAATCAGCACTGCAACTAGGACAAGGAGTATTGCTGTTGCTAGTAAGTGGAACTTGTCCTAGTCCTACATCACTTGTTGACCCCATTCCCACTGTGTCCATGGTGCTGTGTGGTACACTAGCCTGCTCCTCAGCATCCTGCTGCCCTTGCAACTAAGCAGCAGCAGGAATTAGAGAAGTTGCAAATTCCAAAAGCTCACTGCTGGTGGTGGTGGTGATGCCCATCTTCATCCCTGCCTTCCATTCCTTCTCAGTTTGGGCTAAAAAGGCCATTAATGTCCACCCCAGCTTCTCCACCATCATCATCACACCACCACCAATAGTCCCTATGTGCAGCTGCTGCTGCTCTATTGCAGACATCTCATTGCTGGTTGGAGGAGGTGACGAGCAATGTGAGAGAGGGTTCTTAATGTCACACTTGCTATTTCTTGTTGATGTGAAGAATAGGGGTGGGTGTCAGGAGCTCTTTCAGGTACTGTGGGCCTTGATTATTTAAGGCTTTAATGGTCACCAGGCCAATTTTAAAATATGTTCGCCATTTAATTAGAAGCCAACGCAGGGAGTGGAGAACAGGGGTTATGTGACATGAGAGAGTTTGATTAGTCAGTAGTTTGGCTGCTGAATTTTGTACTGTCTGTAGAAGATGGAGTTCTTTTTCTGGGAGGCCCAAGTAAAGTGCGTTACAGTAATCTAGGTGAGAAGACACAAGTGCATGGATTAATGTTAGCATATCATCCTGTGGAATTAAGTGTTATATCTTGGCTATGTTTCTCAGATGAAAGAAGGCCGATTTTATTATAGAAGAGATCTGCTGTTTGAATGACAGTCCAGAGTCAATCATCACTCCGAGATTTTGTACCTCTGTTGAACTAATGAGTTCAGAGATTCCAAGTACCAAGCCAGTTGGGTGATTCTGATATATTCTTGTTGCCCAGGGTCCCCTTACCAAAAGTAACTCTGTTTTGTCAGGGTTCACTTTTAGCCAAGTAGCATTCATCCACTCTATGAGGTCTGCTAAGCAACTGTTGATGAGGCATGTTGGGTCTTTAGTATGTAGAGCAAAGGAGAAGTAGAGTTGTGTGTTATCTGTGTAGCAATGATATATTAGACCATGTCACTTGATTATGTCTCCCAGTGGTAACAAGTAAATTGTGAATAGCATGGGGGACAAGATGGAACTGTCACGGTTTTGTAAGAACACTCAGACAGTTAGGTAAGGTTAAAAGCTTTATTGAAAATAAATAGCAATCACCCTACTCAGGTACAGATGAGGTCCGTACCTAGGTACTTCCCAAATCTGACACAGGTCAGGATGGACAGAGGAATAACAGAGGGCAATCATCAGTAGGACGCTGCTGGCTTGATTTGTGGATAGGTACAGGAACAAGGAGAACCTCAACAGTCACACACCGCAGCAAGGTAGAGATATGGCGATGGGTAACTGCAGGGCAACTCCCTAGTAGGCTAGGGATAGCAAATGCAACACAAGCAGGACACTGGCAGTGACCAAATCCCTAGAATGCTAGGGATAGCGGAGGCAACACAGACACAGCACTGGCAGTGACCAAATCCCTAGAACGCTAGGGTTGCGGAGGCAGCACAGACAGGACACTGGCAGTGACCAAATCCCTAGAAAGCTATGGATAGCAGAGGCAACACACAAATACTGGCAAGTGACCAGACTCTCACAGCACAGACCCCTGGTGACTTTGGGGATTGACAGGTCAGGCAGGCGCTGTAACGGTATTCGAAAGCGAGAGTAGGTGGAACAGAACACAGGGTACGCACCATGGTAGGTCAGAAGCCAGAACTGCCAAATCGGTACACACGGGGTAGTCAGCAAGTCCTAGTCAGCAACAGAATCTGATACTCAGCCAAGCCAGGTTGGTACACACGGAGGTAGTCAGCCAGTCCTAGTCAGTAACAGAATCGGATACTCAGCAAGCCAGGTCTGTACACTTGGGGGTAGTCAGCCAGTCCTAGTCGGTAACGAAATTGGATACCCAGCCAAGCCAGGTCGGTACACACGGAGGTAGTCAGCCAGTTCAGTTGGTAACGGAATCGGATACTCAGCCAAGCCTGGTCGGTACACACAGAGGTAGTCAGTCAGTCCTAGTCAGCAATGGAATCAGAAGACAGGAGCGTCAGGAACACAGGAGCATAGTCAGACAAGCCGGGTCATACACGGAACAGGAACAAGCAGTAACTCAAACACTAGGCATGGGTACACCACAAAAGGGCACTGAAAGGATGACAGGGGAGAGTTTAAAAAGGCTAACCCTGCGAGGAACCAGAGCCCAATAGCCAATAAGAATCATGCAAGGGTAAACACGGAAGTAGCAATGTCGCCCAGAAGCTAGAATTACGGGCACAGTGCACCGTGGAACTCAGCAGGCTAATACTGTTGGTACAGATGAGCACGATCCTGATGTTACTCTCTGTGATCTACTAGTGAGGAAGGATGTAACCAGTTAAGAACTGTGCCCCCCTAGACCACAGATGTGCTGCATGCACTCTATTAAAATCCCATGGTCAATGGTGTCAAATGCAGCTGAGAGATCCAGGAGGATTTGGACAGTCTTGGGGTTCTGAGTTCTTGCTCTGTACATTGGAAACTATGGGCTAGATTTAAAGGTTCAAGTTAAGCCAGCTGCTAAGTAAAAAAGACACATCAGCAGCAAATAACACATAACTTATGGTGGATTTAAAGGTATGAGTACAAGAATAGCTATCGAGTGTAGGCACAGCAAAAACACGTAACATAAAAACCTGTAACATTACAGTTGGCACTGGCTAGCAACTCTGATAGATGCACAAACAAAATTCAAGCCTACAGCCAATCCCAAGGCCCCAAAGTATCAAAAATGTTCAAATACATCTTTATATAGTCCAAAATAATGGTTACACCTTATCTGTGTTTTTAGTTTTGGCAAACTAGATCACAGGACCCAGGAGTGGAGGATAGCATCTAGAGAAAGGGAGAGAGGAGATGACATTGGAGGTAGAAGGAGTTTTGATTTTGGAGTTTGGAGAGGAGAGATATGCACTTAAATAAACACATTTGCACATATCACATACACCCATACAAATACAAACACATACATACACATAGTCTTTTTTTATCATAACATTTTACACATTTTTTAAACTTTATTTTTACAGTGTGAATCTGTGAGTGAAAGAGTGTGACAGAGAGTGAGTGGGATTGAGTGTGTCTGTGTGGGCCTGTGCGAGTGCCTGGGTGTGAATGGGTGAGTGATGGCTAGGAGAGGAGGACAGGAGAAAGGGATGGGGAGAGTAGTGGAGGAGGAGGAAGGAGAGCAGGACATCCCTGTTGAGAGTAGGGGTAGGAGAGGGAGATCCGCAGGGCGGAGGGGTAGCTGGCCCAGAAGAGCAGGCACTCAAAGGACAGGGACAGAGCGTGCAGTGGGAGGAGGGGTACATAGTGGGGACCACCATACACAGGCAGGAGTAGCGTAGGCAGGATAGTCTGGTTCATACTCCTCGCAAGCCGGAGGTGAGGAGGAGAGGATCAGGGATCCCCGTTATACTGAGGAGGAGAACAGGACCCTCGTGGAGGCTGTGCTGGAGAGGGAGACCATCCTGTTCCTGAGGGAGAGGGTCCCTGGCCTGGAAGCTAGGAGGAAGGCTGCCTGGAACCAGATCTGCAGACGGGTCAATGAGGTGGCCACCTGCAGACAGGATGTGGACTCAGTGAAAAAGAGATGCAGCAACTGCAAAGAGGCAGGTCACTCCCTGCACGCCCGAGGCACCGGAGGTGGTCTCCCTGTCCCTATCACCTTCAGCAGATGGGAGGAGAGGCTGCGGCAGTCCTTGTTGTCTATGCTGATTGAGGGGGTCCCTGGAGGATCTGACACTGGGGATGAGAGGAGCCTCCATACAATTGGTAAGTGCATCATCCCATAACTACACACCACATCAAACCACACAACCATCACACACAAACACAGTCACATCCCAACATATGCCCATCATTCATCCACACAACTGCACCAACACAGCACCCTGTGGGTTAAAACAGGACGCAAGTCAAGAACAAATGTCAAGGTTCAACAAGGACCAACCCTGTCCAACTCCCTGATTAACCCTCATGTTGCTGTGCTGATCACACACAATACACACAAACCATGCTCAGAAAAGTGTTGTATGTTAAACATCAGAACTGCTCCAATGCCACCCATGTACCCACAGAGAAACCAGAACATAACCCCTTGAGTGCTAGAAGGATTATCAATGCATCGCTCAACAATGCATTGGCAACCCCTCCGGGACTCAAAGGGTTAACCAGAAAAAAAACAAGAAAAAAAAGTCAATAGGCTAACAATTGCATGCTACACAGGGGACTTTCACTAAGCGTCGAAAAAGAGATGATGGAGAGAAATGAACACTTACATACCGTCACTTCACCAATTCCAATGTTAGTCTATACAGCTGTATGTGACAGCTGGAGATATCCGTCATTTGACCACACAGAGGCTCTTCAGCAGAGCCAAAATTGCACCAAGCAATTTTTGTAAGCACACTCTGTGGACCATTCCAATGAAATATTCATCTCCAAATGAGGCAATTTTGACTCTGCTGAAGAGCCTCCCTGTGGTCAAATGACAGATACCTCCAGCTGTCACATACAGCAATATCCATGAGGGTAGGAGGGATAGGACTAACATGGATTCAAATCTTTTTACAATGCTTACAATATTACATCAAACTGAAATTAACCATTTCCATCCCGTGAAAGGGATAGTAATACTCAAAATGTAAAAGGAAAAATATATGTTGTAAGGTTTCTCCCCCAAGTAAAATAACGTTATCCACACTGCTGAAAGGTGTTGTATTCCAAAAGTCTCACAACTCAGACTTGAATATTTCAGGGGCAATATCCCAGTGGCCTGAAATTGTACAGTGGCGCTGTTGCTACACCATCCTGTGGACAGCTCTGGTCCCAGGAACATGAATCTCCATAGGATGATGTATCAAAAGCACCAATGTACAATTTCAGGCCACCAGGATATTGCACCAAAGGAATTCAACTTGGAGCTGTGGTACGTTTTGAATGAAACACCCTTCAGCAGTGGGAATACCCTTGTTTTACTCAGGGGGATAAACCCTACAACATATAATTTTCTTTTCACATTTTAAGTATTGATATCACTTTCATCCTATCATGGCTACGTTTACTAATCACACTAACTCATTTCTACACACAGCTTACGGCCTCCACAACAGCAGGAGGCCATGGAGGAGGATACCTCACCACCCAGTGAGGAGTATACAGAGCAGTGGACCAGCCGATGGTCACCATACTCACCACCCACACCTCTTTCACAGCTGTCTGCAACCCAACTTGCTGCACCTCCACCGGCTGCAACCTAACTGGCTGTACCTCCACCGGCTCTGATCCAACTGGCTGCACCTTCAACAGCTGCGACCCAACTGGCTGCACCTCCACCGGCTCTGACACAACTGGCTGCACCTCCACTGGCTGCGACCCAACTGGCTGCTCTACCCCAGTACAGCGGCTGGATGCAACCGGAGGACAGGTGTATGATCCCACCACCTCCAGGCGCTACTACCCTCCAGCAGCACCACCACCACCAGGAAGGCAATTGCTGCCAGGGACTGTGTCCACCACCGAATATGTACCTAATTCCACACGGATGGACCTACTCTCCTGGATGGCTCTCCAGCATGGCCCCAGGAATGATCCAAGGTGGGGGCCAAGCATATACCAGTGGCCAAGATATGACCCTTGGCCACTCGACTACCAACCCCTGGGCCTGACGGGGGAGCCCCAGCTCCCTCTACTGAGAGAAGTATTCACTCCACCACCAGGATAGATATCATTGGGCAGCAGTGAGTCACTTGATGTCATGGGCATATGCCCATCATCTGCACCAGCCACTACAACAGCTATCACAGCAGCCACAGCACACACAGCAACTGAGGACACATCAGCAGCTCAGGATACAGCAGCTGAAGACACAGCAGAAGCTGAGGACACAGCAGCTGCTGAGGACACAGCAGCCACAGGAACCCCACCAGCAGAGTCACCGGGCACATCCACCTCCAGCATTTCACAGCCCAAGGGAATGCAGGTGGAGTTCATGTTCCTACAGTGGTGGCTACTCCGGGCATGCCTCAGGATCAACGAAAATGTCACAAGGAGCAGAAGGGAATGCAGGAGGAACACATCAAGAATCCAGGCAGGGATACATGCCCTGGAGTTGGAGCACACAAGACTGAACACACAACTCCATCAGCACCACACAGGAATGATGGACATGCTGGGGCAGGTGCTGGTGGAGTTCAGAGACCACAACCGCAGGGAGAAACTGCGTGTAGAGAGAGCTGTGGTCCACAGAGGGGTCCATTGCATATACCACTCCCTCCAGTGTGACTCCTGAAGCCACACCTAGTGGTCAAAGGGTGACCAGGCAATCAGCCAGGGCATCCACCTTTGGCACCCAATCTAAGGTCCCCCCCCAAGAAAAAAAAAACTGCCCAACTTGTCATGTTCCCCCTCAATAAACAAAACATTGTGCTTTTGAATCCTGTCTGATATGCTTTTTGTTTGGTGATAGCTTGGGTGGCCGAGTTGTCTCCATTGCAGACACATTGAAATCCAGGTGTGAGCAATGGGCTCTCCAGTACATTGAGTTGTTGTTTTACTAAGGTTGTAACACACTTCACAAGTGATAACACTTGTCCACTTAGTCTGGTTGTTTGTTGATGTAGGCCATGTATTGAGATATGTCAAACTAAAGCTATCTCAGAAAATTGGTTATATTGAGCAACACAGCAACCTTGGACATGAAGGGGCAGCCGTTAAACCATCCGCTAAGTAAAAAAGGCACATCGGCCGCAAAGAACACATGGTTTACGGCAAATTCAAAGGTAAGCGTACAAGAATAGCTATCGGGCGTAGGCACTACAAAAACACGTTAAACAAAAACCAGCGTTGCACCTGATTTCGCATCACCGTTCGTCCCAAACACCCGTTAAAACACAACTTAAGTCAAAATGTTACATCACGGCTGCCGTTGTCTAGCAACCCTGATAGATGCACAAACAAAATTCAAACCTACAGCCAATCCCAAGGCCCCAAAGTATCAAAAATGTTCAAATACACCTATATATACCTCAAAATAACGGTTACACCCTGTCTGTGTTTCGAGTTTCAGCAAGCTAGAGCACAGGACCCTGGAGTGGAGGATAGCGTTTAGAGAAAGAGAGAGAGAGAGAGGCATACACAGGAGTAAGGTAGAGGGATCTTGGAGAGAAGTATATTTAAATAGACACATAGCACACTTTTGCACATAGCACATACATCCATACAAACACAAACACATACATACACATAGTCTTTTTTTTTTCATCACACCTTACACATTTTAAACTTTATTTTCACAGTGTGAATCCGTGAGTGAAAGTGTGTGACAGAGAGTGAGTGGGATCGAGTGTGTCTGTGAGGGCGTGTGAGAGTGCCTGGGTGTGAGTGGGTGAATGATGGCTAGGAGAGGAGGACAGGAGAGAGGGATGGGGAGACTAGTGGAGGAGGAGGAGGAAGGTCAGGAGGGGATCCCTCAGCAGAGCAGGGGTGGGAGTGGGAGATACGCAGGGCGGAGGGGGACCAGGCCCACAAGAACAGGCACACGAAGAAGAAGAGGGACAGATCCTGCAGTGGGACGAGGGGTAGTGCCTGGGGACCACCACACACAGGCAGGGGCAGAGCAGGCAGGACACTCCGGGTCTGACTCCTCACATTCCGGAGCTGAGGGGGACAGGGTCAGGGATCCCCGATATACCGAGGAAGAAAACACGGCCCTCGTGGAGGCTGTGCTGGAGAGGGAGAGTGTCCTCTTCCCGGGGGACAGACTCCCTGGCCTGTCTGCGAGGAGGAGAGCTGCGTGGAGTCAAATCTGCAGCAGAGTTAATGCGGTGGCCACCTGCAGACGGGATGTGGACTCAATCAAGAAGAGATGGGGTGACTGCAAAAGGCAGGTGAAGAGGAAGATGGGGGATGCCGCCCTGCACGCCCGAGCCACCGGAGGTGGGCCACCTGTCCCCATCACCTTCAGCGCATGGGAGGAGAGGCTGCGGCAGACACTGTTGTCTACCCTCATTGAGGGGGTCCCTGGAGGATCAGACACTGGGGAGGAGAGGAGCCTCCACACCACCGGTAAGTGCATCACCCCAAAACCACACACCACCCCAAACCACACACCCATCACAAACAAGCCCTCTCATCCCAACATCTGCCCTTCATTCAACCACACAATTGCACCAACACAGCACCCTGAGGGTTTAAACAAGAATCAAGACAAGGACAAATGTCAAGGTTCAACAAGGCCAAAACCTGTCCAACTCCCTGGTTAACCCTCATGTTGCTGTGCTGATCACACACAATACACACAAACCATGCTCAGTAAAGTGTTGTATGTCAAACATCACAATTGTTGTCACACAGTGTTACCCATGTTCACACAGGGAATCCAGCACATAACCCCATGAGTGCTAGAGGGATCATCAATGCATCGATCAACAATGCTTTGGCAACCCCTCTGGTACTCAAAGGGTTAACCAGACAACAAACACATGTCGATAGGTTAACAATTACATGACACATAGGGGACATTCACTAAGCGGTGAAAAAGAGCTGATGTAGAGAATTTGACACATACATACCCTCACTTCACCAATCACAATGTTAGTCTATGGAGAACATCCAATAACAGGATTCAAGCTGCACAGGCCCCATTGTGTGGAATCCATAGAAAACACTGCAGATGGGGAAATGAGGTCAGCGGAGAAGTCAGCATCATAATCAGTTCATCAGGTCCACTTAACCGCTTACTGAATCACCAACAGGAGGGATCAGGTCACAAATCACAGTGCCACTGAGAATAAATGCTTGTATGTGCAACACACAGGCCAAAAACAATCACACATAACTAAAGGTGAAAAAGTTGGCCTTGGTGTTGTGTATGCAATCATTTACGCTAACTTCAATTTACATAGCTCACATTTGATTCACATATAGATCCTCAGGAGTGCTGATGCCATGGATGGATGGTACACCAGACACTATTTGCAGGATACATATGAGAACCAAATATGAACCATTGAGGTTTGGTCAATAACAGGCCAGGAATTATGGATATCTATGATCGGGTCTGGCTGCCTCACACAGGATGGATGGGCTGATCCAGGAAAAAAAAGGCCTCAATCAATGATATCCTTCAATACTGGCTTGATTGTTGCCCCTCAGGATTCAACTTGAACAGACCTCATGGACAGAATCCTGTAATGTACATCAATCCCTGATTGCCACGGTGGTATCCCATGCATCACAATGCAATGCATAGGATACCATCATGACAACCAGAGAGGGACATGTCTAATCTGACAAAATCCAGCACTGTACAGGATGAACTGATAACATAGGGATGAATACTACTTGAATCACACTGCAGATCTATTCAAAAAAGATATGTACAGAAAGAAAAACAACCAGATTTGTATGTGGATATGTCCCTTTCAAATGGGTACAAATAGGTCCCAACAAGATGTAAACCCAGAGTTCGGTTCAGTACGTGTGATTGTCCTACTGCCCATATATGTGCACCCTCAACAAAATAACTCATATTGATATCATCATCAGAGTACATATACCCAGTATATTACACCTACTTGGATGGATATCAGTTGTATCTATGACAGTTCATTTGTGATGGCTGTACATATATAGGCAGTTAGACAATCACATGTTCTAAACAGATCTCTGGGTTCATATCTATCAAGGATATGTTTGTACCCATATGAAAGGTACATATACACACATATCAGACCATATTCCTCACTGTGTACCTTGGCGTGGCAATGGTTAATTTCACTTGATGTAACCTTGCAGGCATCATAAAGAGATGTTTAGAAAGATGTTACTGTATGTGACAGCTGGAGATGTCAGTCATATGACCACACGGAGGCTCTTCAGCAGACCCAAAATTGAACCAATTGGAGATGGATCCATCATTGACATGGTCCACAGAGCGTGCTTACAAACCAGGAACACTTAGTAGACAATGGCAAAGATGTAGTTATCTCCAAAAGGGTCAATGTGGAGTCTGCTGAAGAGCCTCCGTGTGGTCAAATGACTGACATCTCCAGCTGTCACATACAGCAACATCTTTCTAAACATCTCTTTATGATGACTGCAATGTTACATCAAGGTGAAATTAACCATTGCTATCCCGTTAAAGAGATAGTAATACCTAAAATGTGAAAGGAAAAATACATGTCATAGGATTGATCCACCGGGTAATGCAAGGGTATTCCCACTACTGAAAGGTGTTTCATCACAAGAGTATAACAGCTCAAAGTTGAATATTCCATGGACAATATCACTGTGGCCTGAAAATGTACTATGCCAATGTTGCCAGACCATCCTCTGGCTAGCTTTGGTCCAGGGAGCAGATATCCACAAAGGATGATGTGGCAACAGCGCAAATGTACAATTTCAGGCCACTGGGATGTGGCACCAAAGGAATTCAACTCTGAGCTGCAATACATGTAGAATACAACACCCATCACCAGTAGGAGAACCGTTGTTTCACACAGGGGGATACACCATACAACATATATGTTCCTTTACACATTTCAAGTATTAATATCAATTTGACACCATCATGGCTAAGTTTACTGATCACTAGTGATGAGCGAGCATGCTCGGCCGAAGCTCGGTTCGGCTCGAGCATCGCTCTGCTCGGCACATGGCGGTACTCGTACGAGTACTGCATGTGCTCGCCCGCCATGTTCGGGTCTCCTCCCCGCACGTTTCGCAGCTGCTGCGCAGCCAATAAACGTGCGGGGAGGCTCTGACATCAGTGTAATGCCAGCAGCCATGTTGGCTGCTGGCATTACACTGATTGGCTGGCCAGAACCCGTGATCGGGTGCTGTATAGCACCCGACGCGCGAGTTCGGCTCATTCTTAGCCAGGGAGAGATGCGCTTAGGCAGGGAAAGTCAGTGTAGGGAGAATAAAATTGTTGAACCTCTTTCGAGAACCAAAAGTCCTTTTTAGGACTGTTGTGTGTGGGGGCAGCATTTATATTTTGTTTGGGGGGGCACAATTTCCTTTTTTTTGTGGGGGAGATATTTGTAAGGTGACATATAATACTAGATGCACAGGAAGTCAGTGTAGGGAGAATAAAATTGTTGAAACTCTTTCAAGACCCAAAAGTCCTTTTTAGGACTGTTGTGTGTGGGGGCAGCATTTAATTTTTTTTGGGGGTGGCAGAATTTCATTTTTTTGTGGGGGGGGACATGTTCTAAGGTGACATTCTACTAGGTGCACAGGGACAAATATTTCACAGTGCAGTGACAAGCTGACATATTCTGTTAGGTGCACAGGGCCAATGATTTTACAACGCAGCGACAAAAAGGGCCATTTTAAACGTGTGCCTAGCCATAGATTATTGTCACATTCTGTTTAGTGTGCAAATTCACAAATTAACGTCACATATTCCGTTCACTGTGCCTAGCCGCAGATTAGAGTCACATTCTGTTTCGTGTGCCTAGCCGCAGATTAGCGTCACATATTGTTTAGTGTGCCTAGCCGCAGATTAACGTCACATATTGTTTAGTGTGCCTAGCCGCAGATTAGCGTCACATATTGTTTAGTGTGCCTAGCCGCAGATTAGCGTCACATTCTGTTTCGTGTGCCTAGCCGCAGATTACCGGCATATATTCCGTTTAATATGAAGAAGGCGGGTAAAAAGGGACGGGGAAGTGGACGTGATCCTGATAGTTCATGGCGCGGGTCAGGACGCGTAGAAACTGTGCCTGGTGCCAGAGCACAAGAAAGAAAGACATCCACCATACCTAGCTTCATGTCTCAGTTTACAGGGCGTCGCAGGACATCACTCTCGAGGTCAGACCACTGCAAACAGGTGGTCGGTTGGATTTCAGCTGATACTGCTTCCAGTCGGTTAAGCACCACCCTGTCTTCCACCAAGTCCACTCTCACTAGCCAAGAGTCTGGTCAACATAATCCTCACCCTGATCATCCTTCCTCCCACCATAGAGGGTCTGGCCAAAGAAGTGATCCCACACTGGGATATAGTGAGGAGCTCTTCTCATCACCAATCCTTGATTTGAACCTCTCTCCAAGCACGCTTGCAGAGGAACATGAGATCTTGTGCCCTGATTCACAACCTCTAGAGGGTACCCAATCACAAGAAGATGACAGAGGGGAACGGCATTTAAGGTCAAAGGAAGTGGATGATGATGATGAGACACAGTTGCCATCAAATCAACCACAATTACTGTCTCAAGACCTTGATGAGGAGGATGATACACAGTTGTCAATGACTGAGGATGTGGTGGGATCAAGAAATGAGGAGGATGATCAGAGTGAGGAAGTGGAGGAGGACTTGGTGGACGATGAGGTCACTGACCCCACCTGGGAAGGTGGAAAGCCGAGCGATGACAGCAGTCCTGAGGGTGAGCCATCTGCAGCACCGCAACAGGCTGGAAGAGGCAGTGGTGTGGCTAAAGAAAGAAGGCGGACCGCACCAAACCGGCCCGCAAATGTTCCACTGAGCACCCCCTTGCGTAAATCTCCCTTGCCAAGGGCTAGGTGTTCCGCAGTATGGCGTTTTTTTAAGGAAAGTGCGGATGACAAAAGAATTGTAGTTTGCAACCTGTGCCACACCAGAATGAGCCGAGGCATGAACACTAGCAACCTCACCACCACCAGCATGATCCGACACATGGCATCCAAGCACCGTAATAAGTGGGAGGAAAGCCCGGATCGCCAATCTGTGTCTGCAGGCCACACCACTGCCTCCTCTTCCCCTGTTTTCGGTGCCGGCCAATCGCCTGTCGAAGGCGCAGGCCCGCATACCTCCCGCCCTGCTCCAGTACCATCTGAAGCACCATCAGCGACCACATCCACTTCCCTGTCCCAGCGCAGCGTCCAAATGTCGTTACCCCAGGCATTTGAGCGCAAGCGAAAATACCCAGCCACCCACCCACAGGCCATAGCACTAACCTCACACCTTTCCAAATTACTGGCCATCGAAATGCTGCAATTTAGGCTTGTGGACACTGAGTCCTTCCGCAGCCTGATGGCAGCAGCTGTCCCTCGGTACGCAGTCCCCAGCCGCCACTACTTTTCCCGGTGTGCCGTCCCCGCCTTACACCACCATGTGTCCCTTAACATCACCCGTGCCCTGACCAACGCAGTTACTGGGAAGGTCCACTTAACGACTGACACATGGACAAGTGCTTGTGGCCAGGGATGCTACATTTCCCTGACGGCACACTGGGTGAATGTCGTGGAGGCTGGGAGCGACTCGGACCCTGGGATGGCACAGGTGCTACCCACGCCGAGGATTGCGGGCCCTACGTCCATCAGGGTTTCCGCCAGCACCTACGTTATTGGCTCCTCCTCCTCCTCCTCTGTTTCCCCCTCCGAATTCTCTGCGCGCAGCGCCACTCACCCATCAGCCGGTAGCTGGAAGCAGTGTAGCACTGCAGTGGGGAAGCGTCAACAGGCCGTGCTGAAGCTGATCTGCCTTGGGGACAAACAGCACACGGCCTCAGAGCTGTTGCAGGGGATTAGTCACCAGACCGAGCAGTGGCTCTCGCCACTCAACCTGCAACCAGGCATGGTTGTGTGTGATAATGGGCGTAACTTGGTGGCGGCTTTGGAGCTCGGCAAGCTCACACACGTACCATGCCTAGCGCATGTATTTAATTTAGTGGTTCAGCGATTTCTAGAAACCTACCCCAATTTGCATGATCTCTTGACGAAGGTGCGCCGCGTGTGTGCACATTTCCGTAAGTCATCTACAGCTTCAGCCGGCCTGTTGACGCTGCAGCAGCGCTTACAATTGCCAGCTCACCGGCTGCTGTGTGACGTGAGCACGCGCTGGAACTCCACCTTCCACATGTTGGCCCGGCTTTGTGAGCAGCAGAGGGCAGTAGTGGAGTACCAGCTGTTACACGGTCGTCGCCTCTCCGTTCAACTTCCTCTAATCAGAAGTGAGGAGTGGGAATGGATGTCAGACCTCTGTGAGGTTTTACGCAATTTTGAGGAATCGACACAGATGGTGAGCGGCGATAACGCTATTATCAGTGTAACCATCCCACTTCTGTGTCTACTGAAACGCTCGCTGCTCACAATTAAAACCGACGCTTTGCATGTGGAAGAGGTGGAAATGGGGGAGGAAGAGCTTACACAAGGTGATAGCCAGAGCACCCTCACTTCGTCTTCTCAGCGACAATTGGAGGAGGCGGAGGAGGAGGAGGAGGAGGAAGACACGGTTGCCTCCGCTACAGAGGGTAGCCATGGAACTTTATTTCCATCTCTTCAGCGTGGGTGGGCAGAAGAGGAGGAGGAGATTGAGAGTCATCCTCCTGGTGAGGACAGCGAAATCTTGCCTGTTGGTACTCTGGCACACATGGCTGACTTTATGTTAGGCTGCCTTTCCCGTGACCCACGCGTTATACGCATTTTAGACAACACGGATTACTGGGTGTTCACCCTTCTGGACCCCCGCTACAAAGAGAATTTCTCATCTCTCATTCCTCCGGTGGAGAGGATAAGCAAAATGGTGCAATACCAGAAGGTTCTTGTCGAAAAATTGCTCCAAAATTTTCCATCTGACAACGCTGGCGGCAGAGTACGTGCTACCTTGGCCAACCGAGAAGGGGAGAAAAGGGGAGCACACAGCAGTTCCGACAAAGGCAGGGCAACACTCTCCAAGGCGTGGGACACCTTCATGACACCCCGCCAGCACCCTCACCCTGACGCGCAGCCTATTGTCACAAGGAGGGAAAAGTTTTGGAAGAAGGTGAAGAAGTACGTAGCAGACCGTGTCAGCGTCCTCACTGATCCCTCTGTGCCTTACAACTACTGGGTGTCCAAGCTGGTGGTATGAACTGGCACTCTACGCCTTGGAGGTGCTGGCCTGCCCTGCCGCCAGCGTTCTGTCTGAGCGGGTATTTAGTGCTGCTGGTGGCATCATAACAGATAAGTGTATCCGCCTTTCCACCGAAAATGCTGATAGGTTGACACTTATAAAAATGAACAAGGCCTGGATTTCCCCTGACTTCTCCACTCCACTGGAGGAAAGCCCCGGGTGAACATAAAGTCACTTTAGATATGTTATTTACAATGATGGGAATACTCTGTATTCCCATTCACCCCTTCCACCCAAAAAACGGGTATATGGTTGACTCTTAATCTTCTCATCCTCCTCCTCCTCTTCCATATGCCCTGTGATATAATTTTTATATAGGGCCAGCTCACCAGCGGGCCCTGTGATATAATTTTTATATAGGGCCAGCTCACCAGCGGTCCCTGTTTGACATTTTTTGTATAGGTCAGCTCACCAGCGGGCCTTCTCATATAATGTTTTATTGGGTCAGCTCTCTAGCGGGCCCTCTCATATAATGTTTTATAGCGTCAGCTCACTAGCGGGCCTTCGCATATAATGTTTAGGATGGTCAGCTCCGCAGCAGACCCTCACCCATAACGTTTTAGATGGTCGGCTCAGCAGCAGACCCTCATTCCTAATGTTTTAGATGGTCAGCTTAGCGGCATGCCCTCGCCCCTAATGTTTTAGAGGGTCACCAGCAGGCCATTAATCCTAATTTTTCAAGGGTGTGTATGATGCCCTCCTTTATGTGTAATAAAGGGTGTATTGGAGTGACATTTCAGTCTAATTTTTGGCAGCCCTTTCACTTAGTGCATAGGCTTTATGAGTGTTGGACCACTACCTGAACTATTGTACCACAATGTGAATGAGGTCCTCCATTTTGTGATATACAGGTTGTATCGGAGTGCCTCAGGTCCTCCCATTGAATTAAATAGGGCTGGGGTGTTCGACAGAGCAGAAGGTAGTTCTTGGCTTCATCCACTAAGTCACTTCGTCACTTTTACTCAATGGATCAGACCCCACTGTTCCGACTATAAATTTTGGACTTAACAAGGGCAAACGGACATGTTGTAAAACCTGTGGTAGCTGCGGCCTCCGTTCCTGAATGCTGTACCTTACCCGGGCCATAACCACGTTGAACACCTGCTTTACGCTGCGCACGTTTCCCTCTTAATAATGGCCCCAGTTCCGAAAAATCGATGACATTTTTGGCAGAATTTGCAGATGATATACAAGTAAATATACAGCAAATACTGTTTGGTAACAATTTTTCGCCTAAAATCGTTTTTATCTTCCTTTTTGTGTGTTTTACGGTCAGTCTGTAAAAATGGCGTACTACGGGCGAAACATCGTTCCCATCAGTGACGTTGGAGCCCAAGATGCATCCAGACATCCTCCCTATGCTGTCCCTGAACCATTTCTGTGGTGTTTCCATCATTTTCTGCCCTTTTCCTATGAACCAGGCACCCTCCCCTCATCAGAGCAGGGGGTGCCTGGTGTAATGCTTGAGTCCTCCCATTGACTTCAATGGGGCTCGGGTGCTCGGCCGAGCACTCGAGCCTCCGGGGGCGCTCGGCCAGAGCACCCGAACACCTGAGCATCGGGGTGCTCGATCATCACTACTGATCACACAATCTCAATCCTCCACACAGGTTATGTGTCTCCAGCACATCAGGAGCCCATGGAGGAGGCCACCTCACCACCCAGTGAGGAGTATATGGAGGAGGGGACCAGCCAGTGGCACCGTACCCAACGACATCCACACCTCTTGGCCAGCTGGATGCACCAACCCTGCCTGCACCAACCCTGCTTGCACCGACTCTGCCTGCACCGACTCTGCCTGCACCAACCCTGCCTGCACCAACCCTGCCTGCACCAACCCTGCTTGCACCGACTCTGCCTGCACCGACTCTGCCTGCACCGACTCTGCCTGCACCACCTTATTACAGTGACTGGATGCCCCCCACCACCTCCAGGAGCTATTATCCTCCAGCAGCAGCAGCAGCACCACCACCACCAGGGAGGCAATGGCTGCCCGGTGATGTGGCCACCACCCAATACGGGCCATACCCACAGATTGACCTACCCTTCTGGATGGCTCCCCAGCATGGCCCCAGGTATGATCCTTGGTGGGGGCCAAGCACATACCAGTGGCCAAGCTTTGACCCTTGGCCACTCGACTACCAACACCTGGGCCTGCTTGGGGAGCCCCAACAGCCTATGCGAAGGGACGTGTTTACCCCACCACCTCCACCAGCACAGACATCGGTGGGCAGCAGTGGGTCAATTGATGTGGTGGGCACATACCCATCTGCAGCACAACCAGCAGAGGAGGACACAGCACAAGCAGAGGAGGACACAGCAGCAGCTGATTCACCAGGCACAAGCATCACCAGCAGTGAACGGCCCACGGGGATGGAAGCTGAGTGTATGGCTCTGCAAAGGAGACTACTCAGGTCAAGCCTCTGCACCAATGACAACATCACCAGGAGCCGTAGGGAATCCCGTAGAAACACTAACAGGATAGAGGCAAGGATCCATGCCCTGGAGTCGGAGGTCATGAGGATCAACACTCAACTCCATCAACTACACACGGGGGTGATGGACCTGCTTGCACAGCTACTGGTGGAGTTGAGAGAGCTGAACCGCAGGGAGGACTTACGGTTGGAGAGGGAAAACCTGTTCTCCACAGAGGGATCCACTGCCCCCAACACCCCCTCTAATGTGACCCCCGAAGCCACACCTAGGGGGCAAAGGGTGACCAGGAGATCATCCAGGTTATCCACTTCTGCCACACAGTCTAAGCCCCCCCCCCCAAGAAAAAAAAATAAAATGCCCAACATGTTAAATTTCCCCTGAATAAAGGAACATTGTGCTTTTGAATCCTGTCTGATCTTCTTTGAATTTGGTCATAGATTGGGTGGCAGAGTTGTCTCCAATGCATTTCCAAACAATTCAGTGAATACAACTCCTGCCTAGGTAAGATGTTTGTGGGATGTTACAACATGGGTTCACACACACATCGTAGTACAAAATCAACTGTAAAAACATCCCTGTTGCCATATTACACAACTGTGTTATATGGCAATGTTGTGTGTTGATTTTGCATAACCAAACATTCCCCTTTGGCCAACATTTGGAACAACATTGAACATTCATCTACATCATATGTTGTGTTTAACCCTTTGATCGCCAGAGTGGTAGGCAACGCATTGCAAAGAAATGTGTTGGGTACCACTCTGGCACTCAGAGGGTTAAGGGGATAACCAAACAAACGGCTGAGCGGTGAGATAACAAGCAGGACAGATAAATAGGACATGTATCCATATTGTCTTGGATTCACACACTCATTGTGCAACAGACTGACTGGGGAAGCCAATGTTTTTAAACTAGGATTTCAATGTGTAGCACACACATTGATATCCTGGGGTGAGCATTGGGGCCTCCAGTAAGTTGACTTGTTGTTTTTCCTAAGGGTGTAACAGACTTCCCCAGTGAAAACACTTATCCACTTGGTCATGTACTGTGATATGTCCCAGTGGAGCAATATCACTGAACATTGATTATACTGAGCAACACATTAACTGTGGACAGGAATTCACTGTGGAAGTATGTCCCCTTTATCACCTCTTTATCACTCCCACAACACATTAGTGTATCACTGCCACCATCTGTTAGCGTGAATACATCACTGAGTCCACTCACTTGCAAACAAGTGCTGGAGTCCTGTGATATGGGTGATGCCTTTCCATGTATGGGGATACTCTACACTGGGTGTGGTAACGCATTGACAACTGTGTTCTCAAATATATCCTCCTACAGACACAGATAGAATGGTGATGGTTCATCTTTATTGTGTCTCAAAGTACATTAGGATGTACATGTGTTTTCTGTGTATTGCCTATATGCATTGAACACCTGTATGAGAACACTAAATGTACTTTGAAACAAAATAATAATACTTTAGTAACACTGCTGCCCAGCTCATGTGTTGTCCACAAGGTTTGACAACTCTGTAGCTGAGCATCCTAACTGTACAGGTTATAAAACTCAAGAATTAGTGTTTTCTGTGTCTATATGAAAATGATCCAGTAGAGGTTTGTGTGAACCTCAGGTCAAACTTTGCATCACCAACAACATCACCATAAACAGCAAGGGGTGATCTCCATGAAGGTGATGTCAAGACATCAATCCAGTCACATAGAAGATCTTCAGTTCAAGGATGGATCATGTTACGGATGCCTGTGGAAGAAGAGGACAGGATTTGGAGCAGTTGACCTGAACTGATCATCAAGCAACAACAATTTAGTCTTTTTGATCCCCTCAATTTTCACAGTTACAGGTGAGTACACAAACCATTGCTTGACAATGTGTTGTGTACTCATCTGTAACCAATTATGTGGAGAACTAAGGACATGTGCCCCAGCCCTATGGATATGTGCCCCTGACATGGATACACACATCAACAAGTGTTCTGAGAGCTCCATGGAAGTAATGCATTTGGGCTGCCACTGTTAATGTGACAGTGGCAGCCCAATGTCATTTGTTCCATGGAACTGTTAGGACACATTTGTTGATGTGTGTATTCATGTCGGGGGCACATATGTCTGCACACTCACAGGTCAGCATGGTGTCCCTGGTAATCTGATCTACGTCTCATGACCTCTACATTGTGTGCCCATACCACTGTACATCCACCCCTGTGCTGCTATTCTCAGCTGTGGCACGGTACAGGTCCCATATTGAGTCCAATGGCCCTTTAACCCCTGATGTGACGGAGTATTATCCAATGCATAGCATTGGATAACACTCTTTCGCTACAAGGCTAGCATGGTTGCTCTGGCTATGCTCATGGCAATTCAAGTTAGCTGCTGTCAATCAAGCCCTGTAAGGCGATGAACATGGGTTATGTGTTGTACCTTGTTTCTCCTGAGGGTGTGCGTGATATCCTTGGGGTCTGTATGTCAACGTGGAGAGTGGAATGGAGGATGGTTTTTGAGTCCACACACACACAATTTGCCACGTCCGCTGCCAGTGCAGTGCTGTGTCACTGTTCCTGTGGGGTGAGACAGAACAAAATGTGCAGTGTGGTTAGTGTCACAGGACTGATGGGGGACTTGCATGGATTGTTTGCATGCCTGTGTTATACTCACATGTAAAGTGTTCCGTGATGAGCCTGTCTCTGATCTGTGTCCCTCTCAGGGTCTCCTCAACGTGGCCGATGTCCATGGGCACTTCCTGTATGGGGGGGCCTGGATGTGCTCCAGCAGCCTGGTGTCCACTGCGATGTTGTGCAGTATTGCGCACTCCACAATGATGTCGCACACCTTTCCAGGTGCATACTGCAGTGCTCCCCCCGAGTGGTCCAGACATCGGAATCTTGACTTGAGGAGGCCAAAGGTCCGCTCAATGGCATTCCTCGTTCTGCCATGAGCCTGGTTGTAGCTTTCCTGGGCATGTGTTCGAGGATTGGCCAGAGGGGTCAGTAGCCAGGACTTGCATCCATAGCCAGCATCACCTGTGTAATGTGAGTGACATGGTGAGACAGGGAGCACATGTTGTGTGAATGATGTTTTGTGTGGTAGACGTAGTAGCTGTGGGTCAGGAGCATGCTAAGCAGCGTTGTGTGTACGCCTGTGTATGTGATGTGATTTTGTATTGTGAACTCACCCAAAAGCCATCCCCCTGTAAAAGTTCCATTCTCGAAATCTCTGTGGACTGAGGAGTTTTGGAGAATGTATGAATCATGTGAGCTGCCAGGATACTTTGCACAGACATTCATTATCCTCATACACACACCATCTGCACGTTGATGGAGTGAAAGTTCTTCCTGTTGATGAATATCTGTGCGTCACGTGCTGGGGCCTTAATTCGGACATGGGTGCAATCTATAGCACCCATGACCCTGGGCATGCCTCCCCTGGCGTAAAAGGCCTGCTTGACTTTTATCCAGTCCATGTCGGTGGTGGGGAAATGTATATAGGTACTGGCCTTGTTTTTGAGGGCTGGCAGGACCTGGGCCAGCACCCTGGAGAATGTGGCCTGTGACATGCCAGATGCGTAACCCTCTGTGGACTGGAAGGCCCCGCTTGCCATGAAGTGCATGGCACAGAGTAGTTTCTGCAGGCCAGTTAGGGCATGGTTGTGGATGTAGATGGGATCCACCTGCTCCTTGATGACCTCATACAAGGCAATGATGCTGTCAGGCCTCAACCTGTAGCGATCAATTACCTCATCATCGGTCATTCCAAAGAGGGTGACCCTTGGGCGGTATACCCTGGGCCTTGGTGGTCGTCTATACATCCTGTGCCCTCCAGGTGGGGATGGGCTCCTGTGTGGCTGCTGAGCCAGAGCCTCCTCACTTGCAACAGGTGGTGGCTGTTGATCAGGCATGCTTGGAGGTTGCTGATGTTCCCCAGCTCTCTCCCTTGCACGCCTTCTCCGCAGCCTTTGCAACAATATGTAACCCAACATACTGTTTGCTCTCTATCTCTCTCTCTATCTGTCTCTATCTGTCTCTATCTGTCTCTCTCTCTCTCTATCTCTCTCTCTATCTATCTATCTCTCTCTCTCTCTCTCTCTCTCCCTCCCTGAGTGGAAAACAAGCCACAAGTGAGTGTGTTGAGTTGTCCCTTTAAGTACTTGCTAGGGCGTTGTGTGGGTGTGGTGATGAGGTGAGTGCTGACCAATGGTGAGTTGTTTTTGTCCAGGTAAGTGTTTGCAGGTGTGTGTGTGTGTTATAAGATGTGGTGTGTTGTGCTTGTTCTGTGTGTGCCATTTGCGGACGTGCAGTTGTGGGATGCAGGTCGCGTGTTGATGTTGCCCAGGTGAGCTTGTATTTGCAGGTGTCTGCTTTGTGTGATGAACCCCATTGTTCCGTGCCATGTTGTGTTGTTGTTTTTTTGTGTGTCGTTGTCCCTGTGGTGTTGGTTGTTGTTGTGTGTGTGGTGATTTGTGTTGTGTGTGCATGTTTTTGTGTTGTTTTGGCATTGCACGGGTTAATTTTCCCATTTACATGGTTGTGCGGTAAGCATTTTGTGTGTTTTCCTATGTAACGGGTGTTTTGTTTTGGCCGTTAAGTGTCTAACGGCTAAAAAAAGTGGGTCTTAACTTTTAGCCGTTAGGTGTGTCTTTTTTTCAGCCGTTATCAGTACCGCAAGCCTTTGAATAGCTCTGGGGTATGTTTTTCCATGCGTCTGAATGCACGTAAGTGTATCGGCCGTAAGGATTCTACAACTGCCGTTAGCTGGTCTTTAGACGGATCTTTGAATTGCAACATGTCACTTAACGCACCCGTTAGTGATTTTTTTTGCTAACGGCTGCCTTTAAATCTAGCCCGAAATCACTGTGGAAGTATGTCCCCTGGATCACCTCTTTATCACTCCCAGCACACATTAGTGTATCTCTGCCATCATCTGTTTGCATGAATACATCACAGAGTCCACTCACTTGCAAACAAGTAGTGTACTCCTGTGATGTGGGTCATGCCTTCCCATGTATGGGGGATACTCTAGCCTTGAGTGTGGTTACGCATTGACACATGTGTAATCCAACATTTCTTCATACAGACTGGATAGTGATTGTTCTTCTTTATTGTGTCTCGGAGTACATTAGAATGTACATGTGTTTTCTGGGTATATTGCCTATATGCATTAAACACTTGTATGAGCACACTAAATGTACTCTGAATCTAAATCTTAATACCTTAGAAACACTACTGTCCTGCTCATGTGCTGTCCACAAGGTTTGGCAACTCTGTAGATGTACATTCTAACTGTACAGGTTTGATACCTGGATGTTAGTACACACATGAATTTGTGTTTTCTGTGTCTATATGAGAATGTTCCAGTAGAGGTTGCTGTGAACATCAGGTCAAACATTGCATGACCAACACAAACACTTGAAACACCAAGAGGAGAGTTTCATAGAAGTGTTGTCAAGACATCAGTCCAGTGACATGGAAGATCTTCTGTCCAAGGATGGATCATGCTATGGATGCCTGTGAGACATGAGGACAGGATTTGGAGCAGGACCCTCGAACTGATCATTATGCAACAACTTGAACTTCCTAATCCCCTCAATCTTTTTTGTTACAGGTGGGTACAAAAACCATTGCTTTGTAATGTGTTGTGTACTCGTCTATAACCCATTATGTAGAGAACTAAGGAAATGTGAAGCAGCTCTAGGGATATGTGCCCCCGACATGAATACACAAATCAACAAGTAGGTTCTGAGAGCTCCATGAAACCAATTTTATTTGTTTCAAGGAACTATTATGACATATTTGTTGATGTGTGTATTCATGTCAGGGCCACATATAACTACACACTCACGGGTCAGCATGGTGTCCCTGGAGATCTGATCCACGTTTCATGACCTCTGTGTTGTTTAACAATACCACTGTAGATCCATCCCTCTGCTGCTCTTCTCAGCTCTAGCAAACTACAGGTCCCATGTTGACTCTAATGGCCATTTAACCCCTGATGTGACATGTGCATTGCATTGGATAACACTCTTTCGCTACAGGGCTACCATGGTTGCTCTGGCTATGATCATGGCAAATCATGTTAGTTGCTGTCAATCAAGCACTTAAGGACCAGTGGCACGTCATGGAATTCAGGACTCCCCGCACAGATGCACGCCCTGAATAGGATCGTAAAAAAAAAAAAAAAGCCCCGTGGTCCTTAAGTGCCGGCTGTGTGTGCGGGCGCCAGTCCTTAAGGGGTTAAGTTTTGATTTTCCACCAAGGCAGCCCCTGTGAGTGCCTTTGAAGATGCCAAGTGATTTTAGGGTAACCACTTGCGAGGGACTGAGTGGAGAGACCACTTTTTGGGATTGTAGGGAATGCAGATATGAGGCAGAATAGGTGACCATTACATCAGCAGTGAAGGGGTTAAAATAGCCTCTGAGTTTTGCAGGGATGTCAGCTGTGGGTGATCGTCACATTGTCCTGTTTTATAGGATGCAGGCCAGTGTGAAGTGTGGAATTTTATACTTCAGGGTGCTTTTTTTTCATCAATAAGTTTTACGAGTATTTAGAAATGAAATCTGAGCATTTCTGAATGGATGATCAAATCCAAAACCCAAATAACAACTGGAGGTGAGTCAGTTTTATAGTTTCAATCTACTGTGTGTGTTGTTCCAGTGAAGGTATCTCTTCTTAGCAGAATGAAGGTCCAGGGGAAGTATATTTCAATCCTCTGTGTATCTCAGTGTAGTAATGACATCCATTGAATTTTAGTAAATCCAGGTATGCAGAATGTGGAGTAGAGATTAATCCTTGGAATATTTTGGTGAATTTTGAAAGTAAGGAGGTTATATTGAAGGTAATTCCTGGAGAGGTCAGGAGCATGAGAAAACTGTGGCAACAGGGGTCCCTGAATAGTGTAATTACTGTTCCTTTAAGATCTCTTCATATAAAAGGGTGTCAGGCTCTCACAGCATGCCATTCTGTGTTTTTGAGAGGAGAAAGCAGCATGTTTTTGAGCTAGAAAAGCTAGGCAATTGAAGGGGAATTGAAGCTAAGTTTAGGGTAGGATATTTGTTCTCTGTATTAGAGAAGTCTGGGGGCACTCTGGGGGAGAAGAAGGGAAAAAGAAAGTTGACCCCAAATACCCCAAAATTAATTGTTACTGACCTGCAAGACACAGGCAGCTGAGGGCCAATTTTCTTGCTAATCTTGATATTATTATCTCTGTGTTGGATGTATATGGGGGTATAAGAATGTTGCAAAGGAGGTTGAGTCCAAATACCTTAACATTCTGTCAGATTTATTTGATTTGAAAGACACAGGCAACTGTAGTCCAATTTCCTTGGTGATCTTGTTGTCTCTGTGCTGGAGATGTCTGGGGAAAGAAGTTGTTGATTTTGTCTTTAGAGAGACTGTGATAAGATAGGGTAGACAACTTAAAAAATAATCATAATAATTAAATATATTAGGTGACAGACACCTGACTGGGAGCCTGACATGAGTTGTGTGACTTGATAGACAGCAGATACAGATACATTTGAGAGTGAGACATGGTCAGAAAAGGAGTTTTCTGCCTGTCTTCAAACTGTTTGAGCAAACCATTTGAAAATCTGACCCTGGACATGCAAAGATGGCAAAAAGTACACAGTCATCTTATCAGTCATCAGCATCAGTGCCATTTCCAAGCCCCACTCAGCCACATAACCAGCATAACCAGCAGCAACAACAACAGCAACACAGGTTATTAACATCCACAACCTTAACTATGATGAGACGTTCTGCACATTTGACACCTAGTAGTAGCAGCAGTAGAATGCATCAATATCTAGGCCCAGGAGTAGAAGGATTGCTTACATTTGACACAAATATGATAATGGTAAAAACTCTTGTAGGAATATATATATTATATACATATGTACACACGTAAGTCACACCACACCAGTCCCCCACCACCACTACTACCATAATAATTTGCCACATTTTAGGTTGTACTTTTTTATCACTTGACATCATCATGAATATGTGCCAATGTCACCTAAGCAGGAAGTTTGTGTTGTGTGCAAAGGACAAAGGCTCTATGCATGCTATATTTTTCAAGGCATATGTTGTTTTATGACTCACAACTTTGATTTTAAGCTACTTATTTCTCCACTAAAGTCCTCAGAAGAAGTTATATAGTGGAGGGAAATGTTGCAGCACAGGAAGCATAGGCAAACAATTTGTTGTCATTGGCAAAAAGGAGGAAAATTTTGCATTGGCAAAAAGGAGAAAACTTTTGCAAAAAAACAAAAAAGCATCCGTTTTTCACAAAATGTCCTGCAGAAAATATTTCTGCTTTTCAGGCCACCCCTACCAAGGATTGAACACTCTGGCACCCCACTTATGATTTTAGACCAACTTGAATAAGTTACATTTACAACAACTCACTGCAAATGATCATTTAACTAGTTCTCAGTCCATGTACAGATATCACCTCCCAAACTGAAGCCTTTTAATTTAAGCAGTAAATTGTTGTGAGACACTGTATCAAAGGTTTTTGCAAAATTCACGTATACTACATCAGCAGCAATTCCCTTGCCCAAATTACTACTTACCCTTTGATAAAATGCAAGTAAATTATCTATTTTTCATAAAACCATGCTGACTTCTACTAATAATATTTTGTCTTCATATAGTTCTGAACCCTTCTAATATCTTACCCACTTTGGAATTCAGGCTCACAGGTGTATAATTTCCTAGTTTGGATCTTGCCCAGTTTTTGAATAATGAAACTTCATCAGTTTCCTCCAATCACAGGGCAGTAATCAATCAATCAATAAATATTAAGTATAAAGGTCTTGCTATTACTGAATTACGTTCCTTAAGTAACTTTCGGTGTATACCATCAGGGCCAGGTACTTTCTTCACCATAAAATTTTCCAGTCTCTTCTGGACTTTGTCCTCAGTAACAGAGATGGGCAAAAATTTCACCTCAAACCAATATCACTGAATAATGGCTCTTCCAGCTTAGTGAATAATTTCCCATGAAAAGTATGGGAACTGTGCCTCTCATCAGCAAATGCAATGTGCACAGTGTGTGTGATAAACATGGAGAAAACTGGGAACAATGGGCACATTTGGACTCACATCAAACAATTTGTAACCAAACACCATGATGCTTAGGGTCCCCAATGTGAAATCAACCCACCAAACACCAATTACTGCTCCTGTCACTTCCTCCTCCTCCTCAGACTCACCAGACAATAGGGTCCTTCCAGCTCCTCCTTTTATTGTTAATAACGCTGCTCATAGTGATAGCAGTCACTATGAGCCCCTCATATTACAGCAAAACAGCCTACACCTCTCTCTCGCTCTGTAGCTGCTTGTATTGTGTTTCACTTCCTGGAAAATGGCACATTTTTATAGCAAAAATGTGAAAAACACGTTAATAAATGGACAAAAACTTTCTAGCCATTGAAAAAATTGCTAAGAGCTTTTGCCAATGGGTGAAAACGGCAACAAATTTTATCTCTTTATTTAAATCAGATTTTGTTACGGGAACATAAAGAAACCTTTCTCCCACCCATACCAAATATGTACCTGAAAAGATTAAATATGCTCCAAAAACTTCTGATTCTAAGATATGCAGTTGTTAACCTTTTGATTGCCGGAGGGATATGCAGCGCATTGCAAAGCAATGCATTGCGTACCTCTCTGGCTCTCAAAGCGTTATAATTGCGCAAGCATGCATCCAATACTAAAAATAGTTTTTGGTTCAATGCAAAAGAAAAGTTTTCACAAAATAATGTGTGGTAGACTGAAATGGCAAAGAAATGGTTAAATTATGTTGCCACCTCCGTCACTGTTGCCGGTGGTGGAGGCAGGAAGGCAGGCTAAAAATACGCCCTTTTTACCTCGTGGGCCATTGGCTGAGACTTTCTTTGGGAAACTTGAACAGAGACTGACTTTGATATGGCCAGTCTGTGTTCAAAATGATTGCCAGTCATCCAATGGCTGGGATGTGTGCTTATGCACCTCCCAGGCAATCGGCTTCTAGCAAGTTTCATCATCCCCCTACTAGCAGCTGATTGGTTACCAGTGTAGTGTGACAATGCTGGGATTTGTAGGGCAGTATGTGGAAACCAGGGCAGAGGGACAAGGCTGGGTTTTTAATATATGGTGTTTGTTGGTAGGGAATGATGGTAGTTGAAGCCTGGCATCAGGTGTATTTCCTCATATTACCCATCCTTATGGCTACCAATGCAGTGGGAAACATTAGAATCAGTTCTATGACACATCTGAGAGAGGGCAGTAAGTGTTGTTCTGCTGCTACCATGGGGGTCAGTATGTGTGGTTCATTGCTACCAATGCAGTGGAATAAGGCTGGGGGATCATTATGGGTGAAGTGAAATAAGCAGAAAAACACAATTTTTGCAGGAATTGAAGCTGATGGCAAAAAGTGCATTTTGTTACTATTTTTTCTTTTGGGTTGGAGATTTTTGCTATCTCTAATTAGGACATCAATAAGACTATACATCTGTGAACCAAGATTTTACACTGACCTTGTTTTTCAAATTATGTATCTATAAAAATAACAGTAAGAACCTTTCCTAATTGTTTTCTATCTGTGTTTTATCAAACAAGGTTGAAACCATAATTCTTTCTCCGTGAAAATAATAAACTGTAAGAGCATAGTTATAGTTTTTCATTTGTAGCATTTTTTAGAGGATGAAAACTGCTGACTTATAGGAAAAAAATAAAAAATGTTAAATTACTCACTAATTTGAGTAAAAGCTGCTGAAAAAAACAAAGGGAAAATAACACATACAAAAAACATATCATGTTGAAAAGCACATAACGTTTTTTTTTTTTTTTACATCATGTAAGAACTTAGATGATATCCGTCCTCATGCAAGTTATTCTGATAGACTAAGCCATTTCCACAAACACTTGAAATGCTACCAAACCCAAGCCGCCACTTCATTTGATTTATGATGTCATTAATGTCAAGCTATCAGTGGACAAGAGTAAAAGAGACAACAGCAAAGCTGACTAAAAACAAACAGTTTTGATTAAGCTCAAGGACGTTCAGTACAGCTTTTTACAAAAAGACATTCATCATTTGTGCTGCTTGTACTGCTGTTACTTTTTACTCTCCAAAAGTTCCATCAGCATGATCCTACTTCTGAAAGAGTGATACCTGACCAATGCTTAAAATAATTTGTAGTATTATGGTGCCTCATTTGATACAAACATTAAAGCATATGTTTTTCAAAGGAAAGAGATACTTATTTTATGGAAACGTATGCAGATTCAATTTAGGATCCTATATAATAATTTGCTAAAACGTGTGTAACGCCGCGTCATGAGCAGTAGACACTGCTGCGCGTGCTGCAGTCATGCGCAGTAGACACTGCCCACACTGCGGCTGATACAGAGCTGGACGCTCCTTTGGAGCATCCAGCTCTGTATCAGCCACGGTGCGGGCAGTCTCTATTGCGAGTGACTGCCCCGCGACCGGATGGCAGTGGCACTGTGACCCGTGTGGCTCTTCAACTAGTATATTTTATATTATAATAATATCCCTACCCTACTAGTAATAGAAAATAAGAGAAGTGTGTTTGTGAGTGTGTACATTGCAATATATTAAAATGGGGAAGAGATGTGAGAAAGTAAGATGTGATTTGTGAGAGAGAGATCTGAAATATGGTTGAGTTTTTAAATTATTTCTTTGTGTTTTACAAAATAAATTGTATGCAAGTTGTTAAACAAGAAAACACACTTTTGAATGAACAATTTGACTCTGCTCAAGAGGAATAAAATAAACACATCCAAGGAGTTGAGTATTTTTCACTGCCAGCCCTCCCACTCAGAGAGGCTACCCCTTTTAGAGGCCAACTATCACGGTGCCCGTGCTCCCCTTGCTACTTTCTGTCAGTCTACACTGTGCTTTGCTCCCATTGGCTATTCTGTGTTTGTCCCGCCCAGTATGGGCTTTATATACTGGGCTCTGGTGCCCCTCCGGTGCCCTTTCGTGGTGTTCCTTTACCAGTGCTTGTTTCTGCTCAGTGATTCCTAGTGTACTGACTTGGTCTGCTTGACTACTCTGCATCTTGTCTCCTGTCTGTGTACTGACCCGGATTGCCTGACCATTCTTCTGCGCCTGCTCCTGTGTACCGACCCAGCTTGGCTGACGTTCCTGCTCCTGTGTACCGACCCAGCTTGGCTGATGTTCCTGCTCCTGTGTACCGACCCGGCTTGGCTGAAGTTCCTGCCTCTGTGTACCGACCCAGCTTGGTTGACGTTCCTGATCTGGCTGCCTCTGTGTCATCTTGGCGACATTCCTATCCATCAGGCATTTTGTGTCGCTTCTGGTTGGTTACGACCTCAGGGCGAGTTGCTCGGTTGCCCAGTCAGTCCGGTCCGGCAGTGTTCAGTTGTGTCTCTGTACTGCTCCCTCAGAGTGCAAGTGGCCTAGTCTCTGTTACTGCTATGACAGTGTGCCATTGGCCTTGTTTCCGTTACTGCTTCTGCAGAGATCAAGTGGTCTAGTCTCCGTTACTGCTACGGCAGTGTGCCATTGGCCTTGTCTCCATCACTGCTCCTGCAGAGCGCAAGTGGCCTAGTCTCCGTTACAGCTACAGCAGTGTGCTATTGGCCTTGTCTCCGTTACCGTTCCTGCAGAGCGCAAGTGGCCTAGTCTCCATTACTGCTACTGCAGTGTGCCATTGGTCTTGGCTCCGTTACTGCTACGGCAGTGTGCTATTGGTCTTGTCCCTGTTGCTGCTCCTGCAGAGTGCAAGTGGTCTGTCTCCGTTACTGCCACGGCAG
The DNA here is from genome assembly GCA_037306005.1 of Rhinophrynus dorsalis. NCBI lineage: Eukaryota > Metazoa > Chordata > Amphibia > Anura > Rhinophrynidae > Rhinophrynus > Rhinophrynus dorsalis. Next base: position 581,672,189 of record CM074718.1, read on the forward strand.
TGTGCCATTGGCCTTGTTTCCGTTACTGCTCCTGCAGAGCGCAAGTGGCCTAGTCTCCGTTACTGCTACGGCAGTGTGCCATTGGCCTTGTCTCCGTTACTGCTCCTGCAGAGTGCAAGTGTCTGTCTCTGTTACTGCTATGGCAGTGTGCCATTGGCCTTGTCTCTGTTACTGTTATGACAGTGTGCCATTGGTCTTGTCTCCGTTACTGCTCCGGCAGAGTGCAAGTGGCCTGGTCTCCGTTACTGCTACGGCAGTGTCATATGTTGCTCAATTACTGATATTACTCTGGCAGTTCACGTTTGTTCTTCTAACCTATTTCTGGGCGTTACGTATCCTTAAAGGGATAGTAATACTTCGTTTTAACTTTATTTTATTTTGTAGGCATTAAAAAAACATGAAGAATGATATAAGTCTTATCTCTCAAACCTTTATGGTTTATGAGATATTCACAAGCAAAGTTCCCCTCCCCGCCCCTTTAACCTAGTGTAAGCCATCTCTTCTCAGATGTGAGTCTGGTTGTATGACCAGACAGATAACAGAAGGGGACAATTTTCTTTGTATGAAAACAATGAAAACCCTTCCCCCCTTGACAAGTTTTTCAGCTTTTCCCTTATCTTAATTGAAGATTGTCCCTCTCTGCAGTCTACCTGGGCATCTCCCTTCTGATCTGGTTGAACAGGGGGGGATACTTTGTTTGTGAATATCTCTTAAACCATAAAGGTTTCAGAGATAAGACTTATATCATTCTTCATGTTTTTTTAATGCCTACAAAATAAAATATAGTTAAAACGAAGTATTACTATCCCTTTAAGCTCTCTATATGGAGTGAGCTCCATCACAGACCTCTCTTCACATGGGACTGTTTACACTCATTGAAGACCATTAACCCATGCAGTACCTTTCTCCTGGGAATTCATTGTATTCTGCCTGACCTGTGTCAGTATATGCTGTTATGGACTTTATGGTTATACTGGACCTGTGTAGGCATATGTATATGTAACATGTTGTGTGTCTGTATTATTCTGCTTAAATACTACAGGACCTGTGAGGGTTATTATATTACTGTGATTTCAATAAAACTGTGTTTTATCCTAAACCACTGTGTCTGTGTGTCAAACAAACCATTACACCATTCAGTGCTAGATTAGAGACATATCTACCATGCAAGGGATTAAGTCAAGAAAAGAGGATGACATAAGTGTTACAGTATAACAGATGGTGGTACAGAGGGATTGGCAAAAAAAAATGTTTTCTCCTCATGGGAAATTTCACATCTATATAAAAAATGATTGCTTTCCCTGATGTAAATGTTTGTGATTTTCTCTTTTCAGTAAATTTCCAGCCTGATGGTTGTTTCAGGTGGGAATTTCTTGCAACATAGAGTTTTACACCACCCTATAATATATATTTTTTGAGGTAGGAATTTCCGACCACATAGAAAAACTTCTTAATTGCCTGACAACCTATACTAAAAAAGCCAAGAATTTCCCACAGCTCATTGTTGGTTTTGTTAGTAAGAGAGATGAGTAAAGGTGTGTTGCAGTAGAAGAGACTTACTAATAAAAAATTGTGACCTTTGAAGTTTGTGTGAGTTAGTGTTATTTTTGTGAGGGTCAGTCAAAATGTGTGAGTTGATGTTAGGGTCATTTAAATTGTGTGAATTAGTGTTAGGACAGAGAGGGTTAATCATGTTGTGTGAGTTAGAGAGACAAACAATTGTGAGGAGCACCCATCAAGCACGAACAAGATAAAGTATCCTATTCTAGGCATGGTAGCTTCTCAATGGTGCTACAACTCAAGTTTTTCACTCCCATGTGCCACTGCAGAAAGAAAATTTCCATACTCATATCAGACTGGTCCTGCCCACATACAGTCCAGCTCCAAAATGTCAGGCAAATTCTCTTCGCACAAGAGAGACAGCATAACCACAGATGTACATTTCAGCCTATGTGGGCCTTGTCGGTGTGGTGCAGCTGAATCCCTCTAAGCACATGGAAGCAAGGCCCATGCCTGGGATGCCCTTATACTTTGGGAGGCAAACAATTGTGAAGAGCACCCATCAAGTGCGAACAAGATAAAGTGTCCTGTTCTAGGCATGGTAGCCTCTTAATGGTGCTACAACTCACGTTTTTCACTCTCATGTGCCATTGCAGAGAGAAAATTTCCATATTCATATCAGACTGGTCCTGCCCACAAACAGTCCACCTCCATAAGCCTAGAGGGAATCAACTGCACCACAGCAACCGACCCCACCACGTCTGTGGTTTTGCTGATTCTCTTGTGCAGGGAGGATTTGCCTGACATTTTGGAACTGGACTGTCTGAGGGAGGGACCAGTCTGATATGAATATGGAAATTTACTCTCTGCAATGGCACATAGGAGTGAAAAACATGATTTGTAGAACCATTGAGGAGCTGCTATCCTTAGGACAAGACACTTTATCTTGTTTGTTCTTGATGGGTGCTTATCACAGTATTTGTTTCTTAGCCTCCCTAAGTGGAAGGGGATCCCAGGCATGGACCCTTGCTCTCCATGTGCCTAAAGGGAATCAGCTGCAGCACACTGATGAGACCCACATAGGCCGAAATGTATGTCTGTGGTTTTGCTGATTCTCTTGTGCGGGGAGAATTTGCCTGACCTTTCGGAGCTGGTCTGTCTGAGGGCAGGACCAGTCTGATATGCAATAGCACATGGGAGTGAAAATGTGACTTGTAGCACCATTGAGGGGCCACTATGCCTAAGGACAAGACACTTTATCTTGTTCGTTCTCGATGGGTGCTCCTCACAATATTTGTTTTGTGTGAGTTAGTGATAGGCCAGAGGAGGTCAGTATAGTGTGTGAGTATGCATGTGTTTTCTTTAATACTTTTTTAAATAATTTTTTCTTTATCATTTTTATTCCAACCTTTTTTTTTTTTTAAGAGACTTGTACTCAATGACAGGCAGGAGGACTTGAAGGGGACAGGAAGGAAATGGGGCAGCTTCCTCAACAGGGGTGCATAGCAGTGGCACCACTAAAGTGCCTCTAAATCAGGACTAGGGGTGAACAAAAAGTGAGAAAAATTTCCTGCATGACTTGTCACAAAAAACAGCCAGTTTTTTTTCTCCAGTGTAAAATGTTCCTCTTTTGCCTATTCCAGCAAATTTTTCACCTATTCCAAGACATTATTCTCCTATTCTAACACATTTTATGCATATTCTAACACATTTTCCCAATTCTAACAGATTTTTCTCCTATTCTAACATATTTACCTCCAATTCCAACACATTTTTTACTATTCCAACACATTTTTTTCCTATGTTTAATATGGTGCAACATTTCCCAGCACAATATTACTTCTTCTGAGGGCTGTAGTGGAGAAATATGTAGCTGGAGGTCAACGTTTTGAGTCCTACAGCAACATATACCTTGAAAAATGTGTTAGCATGAGAGTTCCTTTGTTCTTTGCCCACAACACTTCTTGCTTAACATTTCCTGCTTAAGTGACACGGGCAAATATTCATGATGATGTCAAGTGATTACAAAAAAAAAAGTACAACCTACAATGTGACAGATGTGTATGGTAGTGTTGGTGGGGACTGGTGTGGTGTGATTGGTGGGACCTTGACAAACTGCATCCAACTTGTGAGGAGAGGGATCATCATCATTTATTGCACATGCTGCAACAATGATTACCACCGTCAGTTTTTGTACTAACACTTTACTCCCACATCCCTGCACTTCTTCCACTTTTCCCCATCCCGCTTGTGCATTTGCTAGAAGTTACTCAACTACTGTGTGTGTTTTTAGTCTCTACAATACACAACGGTTGGAATGTCTTGCCTTGGCCCTCAACAAAATTCTCAATGTCGTCTGCTGTCTAATATCAGAGCTCCCAGTCAGCTGTCTAATATATTTATTTTTTATTATTTATGTTTTATTTATTTATTTTTTTAAGTTGTCCACCATATATTATCACAGTCGCAAAAAATATAACTAAAAAACAAAATCACCAACTTCTTTCCCCAGACTTCCCTAGCACAGAGACAATAAAAGTAAAATCAGCAAGCAATTTGGACCCCAGCTGCCTGTGCCTTACCAGTCAGTCATACCAAATTTTGGGGTATTTTGAATCAACCTCCTTCCTCCCTTCTTTTCTCCTGAGTCCCCCCTCACTCCCCTACTACAGAGAACAAATGTCCTAACTAAATGACTCCCTAAAACTAAGATTCAATTGCCTATTATTGGCCTATCTTCTCTAGCTCAAGAACATGCTGCTCTCTCCTCACACACAAACACAGAATGGCATGCTGTAAGAGCCTGACAGCCTTTTAAATGGCTGTAGAAATCTTTCGCGAGGTGGAGAAAAATGTTTCTACCCACTGATTTCAATGCAATGAGCTAGGCGAAAAAAGCGTGAAAAAGCTGGAAAAACTGCACTTTTCGCAGAAAATTTTTCTCTAAGCAGAAGGTGCCATTTTTCACTGATTTCAGTATGAGGCGAAAATTTTCACCCATCTCTACTACTAGGGTCGAGCAGCTTGTTAGTGTTAGGAGTGAAGGAGGGGGTAATCAACAATATCTTCATATTACTAGTGACTGTGAGGAAGAAGAATCTGCAACTGAACTTAATGTGGTTGTTGTTAGTATTAGCTGTAATGGTGAAGCAGACGGAGTGGTAGGGGAAACATTTGAGAGCATCCAGACTAGCAGTCAAGGGAGCTCACATCATTCTTCTGACCCTGGGAGTCATCCCCTTCCCTTCACTAAAGTGTCCAAGTGGAACAGGATCCTGAAGACTAAGAGGCCAGAACTGTTGTTGGGGGAGAGCAGGTGCACAATTAATACCACCACCACCACCAGCAGGAGCACAGATCTTCTGCCTGTGCCTGCTTCTACTGCTGCCAGACCGACTTCTTCAGGTCTAAAAGCAATGGCAAGTGTGATATTAGGGAACCCTCTGTCACATTGCTTGTCATCATCACCTGCTCCAAGCAGCAGTGAGATAGAGCAGCAGCAGCACATAGTTACTACTGGTGGTGGTGATGATGATTCTGGAGAAGCTGGGATGGGAGAGACATTGATGGCCTGGGTGTGGGACTATTTTTCTCTTGGGGCAGGCACAGTGCAGTCATCCCCATGGCACTGTGCACAATTTGTGACAAGTCAGTGAGAAAAGGAAAAGAGGGAACACACGTTGGCACAAGCTCCCTGATATCACACATGAAACACAGACACCATGACATTTATGACAAATATGTTAAAGCCAAACACCTACCACAGACATAAAGCTGTTGCCAGAAAGGCAACAAGAGGCGAGGCAAAGATCAAAAAGGAGGAAGAGTAGAGGCAGGCAGAGACTGGTAGTTCTAAGATGAGTGAAACAACTAGTTCGCCATTCCCTTCTAGGTAACTACATTTTCTGCCAATCCGCCTCGTTCATCGCTACTTATTGTGCTGCTACTGCCTCAGATGCATCACTGGAGATAGTGGTGGCAAGTGGAACCTTCATCATCCATCACCCATGTTACTGTTATTGTTGATCCCATTCCCTGTCAGCTGTCTAATCATCCTGCTGCTTAAACATCTCAGCAGCAGCAAGAACAGCAGTTGCAGATTCCACAATTAACAACACTGACTTAGGAGGAGGACATATGACAATGGCCAGTGGCCACTGGCCAACAGGACCTGCTGGCACTAGGCCAGTAGGGCATTTTTTCCTCAGGGCTTGTGCTTTGAAAAAAACAAAAAACAAACAAAACATAGTCCTACAGAAAAAATACAAATCAATGTTTCTTCAGGGCTTGGGCCTCTAACAACAAATCTAACAAACCATCCTCTACAAAATACTCTATCAAGTCAAGTATCAGTTCTGCCCAGTGTCAGCATATGTTAGGGGTTCCTGTCTCTATCACTGTACATACAAAATTCTTACTTTATTTTATTGATTTATTTTTTTATTAACTGTACCCCCAATAGCAGTGAAGAACCCCTTCCCAAAACAAATTCCCCGTTCAACTGATTCATTCATTCACCAACACAGGCACCCTCCTCAGACCCCATTTATACCATGTCTTATGGGGTTTTTTGAATTGTATTTAGGATTTATTTTTTATTAACTGCTCCCCAATTCCAGTAAACAAACCCCTCAAAAAACATTCCCTGTTCTATTGATTCTTTCCCCACACCCCATCAACACAGGCACCCTCATGTACTTTTTATACTATGCCTTTGGGAAATAAAATAATAATTGTTATGTGCCAAATATAAAATCACACAATGGTGGCACTATATGGAGAATACCACAAATATTTATAGATTGCCGATTGTAATAGGGATCTCTGCTGCATATGACCCCTCAGCATAGATGCATCAAATTACAAAAACAATCCAGCTCTAGCCATATAAAGAAACCTCAAAATCTCCAAAAAATATATCACTACACAATATCTATGGAAGTAACCAACACTTTATTATACATACAGTTTGTCATGCTTCCATGACAAAAAACATAAAATAAAATATAATTTAAAAAAATTGAAATTAAAAGTTATTTAAAATAATTTAAATATGAAGGATGGGTCAAATATTAAACCTGAGTATTCAACCCAGGTTTGCCATAGATATTGTGTAGTGATATATTTTTTGGAGATTTGGAGGTTTCTTTATATGGATAGCGCTGGATTGTTTTTGTAATTTTTGTTATGTGTTGTGTAACTGCAGTGTTCCCATTGATTTCACTGGAATGAGCTAGGTGAAAAAAGCAGAAAATCTGCACTTTTCGCCAGAAATTATTCTCCAAGTGGAAAGTGGCATTGTTCGCTGATTTCAGTTTGAGGTGAAAAATTTTCGCCCATCCCTACCCACAGGTAGTCCAACTCCACAGAGTAGAAGGCTTTAGCCACATCCAAGGAAGCGATAGCTTGATGACCCTGAATATCATGAGGCAGAAGAAGAAGGGTATATAATAGCCTGAGATTATGAATCATTGATTACCTCAGAATAAACCCAGTTTGTTCCGAATTAACCTGAGATGACAAAATTCAACCAAGTTGCCACTATCGTCCCTAAGATGTTTACATCTGAGAAGTTATATGGGGCGATATGACTTGCAAAGCATTGCATTCTTCCAGGGCTTGGAGATCACCCCAGTGGAGGCCCTGCCCATAGACGGGGAAAGAGTACCAGAATCCAGAGCCGAGAGAAAGGAACGGTGCAATTGGAGAGCAAGAACATCAGTCAATCCACTGCATCTTCAAACGTCACCCTGTGCATCAGTACTCATCTGGCAACGGGAGCATCCGGGGCACAAGATGCACAAATGGGTCCAAAAAGAGCACATCACAGTGGATCACCCCCAACAGGAGAAGAGTAGCGGAGAGAGCATTTTAAAACAAGGCATTACAAATCTATAACCTGCAAATGTAAGATGTACAATGGCAATTAAGACCAACAGAGTGCAGATGTAGAGTGTGTACACTGAATCCTGAGAACTCACTCAATGGTGAGAGCCCCGGGCATATGTTGCACGACCAGGGTTCCTAGAACTTACATAGTAGTGCAGGCTCAATCAACAGGAATACCATGGGAAATGTGGAGCATGAAGAAAAGCAGTCAGACAGGCCTACGCATGGGGAGCGACAGGGACAACAAATGTAAGAAAGCCAAAGTTATTGATCATAGCCAAAGTAACAGATGCAACAAAAAAGCCAAAATTGAAGTCCAAAAAAATGAGCCTGGGGTCAGAATCAAGAGTAGTCAAAAAAGGAAAGCCAAGCTCAGAACAAACAGAATAATCAGATGCAAAAATCTTAATAATCAGGCTCTAGATGCTCTGTTGCAAATCCTTAAAAACAGCCCTGCAACAATCAAAAAAAGGTAGGAAGGTTACTAGAGGAAAAACGTGGAATCAGAGAGTGCAGAGTAACAGTAACAGTAAATTAGGCTGAAAAAAGTCACCTCCATCAAGTTCAACTCCTGCCTCATAACCCAGAGACATGTGAATTATGTAGCTTTCCTGCTGCCAATTAAGTTATTCTTAATGAAACCTTCCTGTTTTGCCTACTAATACATAGTATAGTAAAACATTGTGTACACTTGTGACGCTATATAAATAAGCATATTCATTCATTCACAACCTTATATGTTCCCTTTTGAAAGAAATGTATCTATTCTTCTCTTAAATGTATCCTTTGTATCTGCCATAACCACATCCTTGGGCTAGGAATTCCATAATTCAGCAAATCTTACTGGAAAACAAAACCTTCCTCTGCTGAAGCCGAAACCTCTAATCTCAAGGGGTTTCCCCTGGTTATTTGATCAGGCCTTGGAATTAACAGCTCACTAGAGAGATCCTTGTATTGACCTCTCATATACTTTTACATTGTGATAAGATCTCCTCTTTATTGGTTTTGTTTCTCTTCACTGTACTCTCTCCAGTTCTAGAATATCCTTTTTAAGATTTGGGGCTCAATTCTATTATCCACACTAAAACCGGCTTACATTAAAAACAAGCAACGTGTATTTTGCAAACATATGTTACGCCGATATTCTATTGCAGAACCAAGGTAAAACAAAACTGGCATAGACAGCACATTTCTGCGAACTAACAAAATTGGTGCTATCTGCTTCTATTCAACTACCGTCTAAAAAAATGCACAAAATGTAAAAGTCCAAGGAAATAGGCTACATTTTCTGACAGAAAGATCAAGTTTAGTGTTAGATGTGTTCCCCACATTATCAAAATCCGACAGAGTGCCCCCCTTCAAAATATTAACCCACCCTCTGAAATTTGAATTATAGTGCTTACTTTCACAATTTTAATTTGACAAATATTGTTCACATTCGACATTTTAACCCCCTCCCTTTAAAATTCAACTTATAGTGCTCCAGTGACTTTCTTTCTCCATTTAAATTTGACATTGTTCTTCTCTAGTGTTGAGCGAGCATGCTCGGCCGATGCTCGGATCGGCTCGAGCATCGCTCTGCTCGGCACATGGCGGTACTCGTACGAGTACCGCATGTGCTCGCCCGCCATGTTCGGGTCTCCTCCCCGCACGTTTTGCGGCTGCTGCGCAGCCAATAAACGTGCAGGGAGGCTCTGACATCGGTGTAATGCCAGCAGCCATGTTGGCTGCTGGCATTACACTGATTGGCTGGCCAGAACCCGTGGTCAGGTGCTGTATAGCACCTGACCATCGAGTTCGGCTCAGTCTGAGCCAGGGAGAGCTGAGGATAGGAAGGGAAAGGCAGTGTAGGGAGGAAAAAAACAAAAATTGTGAAAAAAAAAGAACCAAAAGTCCTTTTTAGGACTACTGTGTGTGGGGGCAGCAGGTTATTTGGTGTGGGGGGAAAAAAACAAAAAAAAAAAAAAAAAAATATATATATTCTGTTTAGTGTGCAAAGTTGCAGATTAGAGCACATTCTGTTTAGTGTGCACAGTTGCAGATTAGAGCACATTCTGTTTAGTGTGCAAAGTTGCAGATTAGAGCACATTCTGTTTAGTGTGCAAAGTTGCAGATTAGAGCACATTCTGTTTAGTGTGCAAAGTTGCAGATTAGAGCACATTCTGTTAAGTCTTCAAACTAAAATATCAAAGTCACGTATTCCATTCAGTGTGCGTCGCCGCAGTTTAGCAGCACATTCTGAGTACTGTGCAGAGTTGCAGAATAGGAAGAAATACTGTTAAGTCTTCAAACTAAAATATCAAAGTCACATATTCCATTCAGTGTGCTTCGCCGCAGTTTAGCAGCACATTCTGTGTACTGTGCAGAGTTGCAGAATAGGAAGAAATACTGTTAAGTCTTCAAACTCAAATATCAAAGTCACATATTCCATTCAGTGTGCTTCGCCGCAGTTTAGCAGCACATTCTGTGTACTGTGCAGAGTTGCAGAATAGGAAGAAATACTGTTAAGTCTTCAAACTAAAATATCAAAGTCACATATTCCATTCAGTGTGCTTCGCCGCAGTGTAGCAGCACATTCTGTGTACTGTGCAGAGTTGCAGAATAGGAAGAAATACTGTTAAGTCTTCAAACTAAAATATCAAAGTCACATATTCCATTCAGTGTGCTTCGCCGCAGTTTAGCAGCACATTCTGTGTACTGTGCAGAGTTGCAGAATAGGAAGAAATACTGTTAAGTCTTCAAACTAAAATATCAAAGTCACATATTCCATTCAGTGTGCTTCGCCGCAGTTTAGCAGCACATTCTGTGTACTGTGCAGAGTTGCAGAATAGGAAGAAATACTGTTAAGTCTTCAAACTAAAATATCAAAGTCACATATTCCATTCAGTGTGCTTCGCCGCAGTGTAGCAGCACATTCTGTGTACTGTGCAGAGTTGCAGAATAGGAAGAAATACTGTTAAGTCTTCAAACTAAAATATCAAAGTCACATATTCCATTCAGTGTCTTTCACCGCCGTTTAACAGCCTATTCTGTGTACTCTGCAGAGTTGCAGAATTATAAGAAATACTGTTAAGTTTTCAAACTCAAATATTAAAGTCACATATTCCATTCAGTGTCTTTCACCGCCGTTTAACAGCCTATTCTGTGTACTCTGTACAGTTCCAGAATTATAAGAAATACTGTTAATTTTTCAAACTCAAATATTAAAGTCACATATTCCATTCAGTGTCTTTCACCGCCGTTTAACAGCCTATTCTGTGTACTCTGTACAGTTCCAGAATTATAAGAAATACTGTTAAGTTTTCAAACTCAAATATTAAAGTCACATATTCCATTCAGTGTGTTTCAACGCCGTTTAACAGCCTATTCTGTGTACTCTGCAGAGTTGCAGAATTATAAGAAATACTGTTAAGTTTTCAAACTCAAATATTAAAGTCACATATTCCATTCAGTGTCTTTCACCGCCGTTTAACAGCCTATTCTGTGTACTCTGTACAGTTCCAGAATTATAAGAAATACTGTTAAGTTTTCAAACTCAAATATTAAAGTCACATATTCCATTCAGTGTGTTTCAACGCCGTTTAACAGCCTATTCTGTGTACTCTGCAGAGTTGCAGAATAGTAAGAAATACTGTTAAGTTTTCAAACTCAAATATTAAAGTCACATATTCCATTCAGTGTGTGTCACCGCAGTTTAGCAGCCTATTCTGTGTACTCTGCAGAGTTGCAGAATAGTAAGAAATACTGTTAATTTTTCAAACTCAAATATTAAAGTCACATATTCCATTCAGTGTCTTTCACCGCCGTTTAACAGCCTATTCTGTGTACTCTGTACAGTTCCAGAATTATAAGAAATACTGTTAAGTTTTCAAACTCAAATATTAAAGTCACATATTCCATTCAGTGTGTTTCAACGCCGTTTAACAGCCTATTCTGTGTACTCTGCAGAGTTGCAGAATAGTAAGAAATACTGTTAAGTTTTCAAACTCAAATATTAAAGTCACATATTCCATTCAGTGTGTGTCACCGCAGTTTAGCAGCCTATTCTGTGTACTCTGCAGAGTTGCAGAATAGTAAGAAATACTGTTAATTTTTCAAACTCAAATATTAAAGTCACTTATTCCATTCAGTGTGTGTCACCGCAGTTTAGCAGCCTATTCTGTGTACTCTGCAGAGTTGCAGAATAGTAAGAAATACTGTTAAGTTTTCAAACTCATATATATTAAAGTCATATATATCGTGTAAGATGAAGAAGGCGGGTAAAAAGGGACGGGGAAGTGGACGTGATCCTGAAAGTTCAGGGCGCGGGTCAGGACGCGGAGAAACTGTGCCTGGTGCCAGAGCACAAGAAAGAAAGACATCCACCATACCTAGCTTCATGTCTGATTTCACAGGGCGTCGCAGGACATCACTCTCGAGGTCCGACCAGTGCGAACAGGTGGTCGGTTGGATGACAGCTGATACTGCTTCCAGTCGGTTAAGCACCACCCTGTCTTCCACCAAGTCCACTCTCAGTAGCCAAGAGTCTGGTCAACATAATCCTCACTCTGATCATCCTTCCTCCCACCATACACGGTCTGGTCAAAGAAGTGATCCCACACTGGGATATAGTGATGAGCTCGTCTCATCACCAATCCTTCATTTGACCCTCTCTCCAAGCACGCTTGCAGAGGAACATGACATCTTGTGCCCTGATTCACAACCTCTAGAGGCTACCCAATCACAAGAAGATGACAGATGTGAACGGCATTTAAGGTCAAAGGAAGTAGTGGATGATGATGATGATGATGATGAGACACAGTTGCCATTAAATCAACCACTATTTCCGTCTCAAGACCTTGTTGAGGAGAATGTTATACAGTTGTCAATGACTGAGTATGTGGTGGGATCAAGACTTGAGGAGGATGATCAGAGTGAGGAAGTGGAGGAGGACTTGGTGGACGATGAGGTGACTGACCCCACCTGGGAAGGTGTAGAGCCGAGCGATGACAGCAGTCCTGAGGGTGAGCCATCTGCAGCACCGCAACAGGCTGGAAGAGGCAGTGGTGTGGCTACAGAAAGAAGGCGGACCGCACCAAACCGGCCCGCATATGTTCCACGGAGCACCCCCTTGCGTAAATCTACCTTGCCAAGGGGTAGGTGTTCCGCGGTATGGCGTTTTTTTAAGGAAAGTGCGGACGACAAAAGAATTGTAGTTTGCAACCTGTGCCACACCAGAATGAGCCGAGGCATGAACACTAGAAACCTCACCACCACCAGCATGATCCGACACATGGCATCCAAGCACCGTAGTAAGTGGGAGGAACGCCTGGATCGCCCATCTGTGTCTGCAGGCCACACCACTGCCTCCTCTTCCCCTGTTTTCGGTGCCGGCCAATCGCCTGTCGAAGGCGCAGGCCCGCATACCTCCCGCCCTGCACCTGTAGCATCTGAAGCACCATCAGCGACCACATCCACTTCCCTGTCCCAGCACAGCGTCCAAATGTCGTTACCCCAGGCATTTGAGCGCAAGAGAAAGTACCCAGCCACCCACCCACAGGCCATAGCACTAACCTCACACCTTTCAAAATTACTGGCCATCGAAATGCTGCCATTTAGGCTTGTGGACACTGAGTCCTTCCGCAGCCTGATGGCAGCAGCTGTCCCTCGGTACGCGGTCCCCAGCCGCCACTACTTTTCCCGGTGTGCCATCCCCGCATTACACCACCATGTGTCCCGTAACATCACCCGTGCCCTGACCAACGCAGTTACTGGGAAGGTCCACTTAACGACTGACACATGGACAAGTGCTTGTGGCCAGGGACGCTACATTTCCCTGACGGCACACTGGGTGAATGTCGTGGAGGCTGGGAGCGACTCGGACCCTGGGATGGCACGGGTGCTACCCACGCCGAGGATTGCGGGCCCTACCTCCATCAGGGTTTCCACCAGCACCTACGTTATTGGCTCCTCCTCCTCCGTTTCCACCTCCGAATTCTCTACACACACCGCCACTCCCCCATCAGCCAGTAGCTGGAAGCAGTGTAGCACTGCAGTGGGGAAGCGTCAACAGGCCGTGCTGAAGCTGATCTGCCTTGGGGACAAACAGCACACGGCCTCAGAGCTGTTGCAGGGGATTAGTCACCAGACCGAGCAGTGGCTCTCGCCACTCAACCTGCAACCAGGCATGGTTGTGTGTGATAATGGGCGTAACTTGGTGGCGGCTTTGGAGCTCGGCAAGCTCACACACGTACCATGCCTAGCGCATGTATTTAATTTAGTGGTGCAGCGATTTCTAAAAACCTACCCCAATGTGCATGATCTCTTGACCAAGGTGCGCCGCGTGTGTGCACATTTCCGTAAGTCATCTACAGCTTCGGCCGGCCTGTTGAAGCTGCAGCAGCGCTTACAATTGCCAGCTCACCGGCTGCTGTGTGACGTGAGCACGCGCTGGAACTCCACCTTCCACATGTTGGCCCGGCTTTGTGAGCAGCAGAGGGCAGTAGTGGAGTACCAGCTGTTACACGGTCGTCGCCTCTCCGTTCAACTTCCTGTAATCAGAAGTGAGGAGTGGGAATGGATGTCAGACCTCTGCGAGGTTTTACGCAATTTTGAGGAATCGACACAGATGGTGAGCGGCGATAACGCTATTATCAGTGTAACCATCCCACTTCTGTGTCTACTGAAACGCTCGCTGCTCACAATTAAAACCGACGCTTTGCATGTGGAAGAGGTGGAAATGGGGGAGGAAGAGCTTACACAAGGTGATAGCCAGAGCACCCTCACTTCGTCTTCTCAGCGACAATTGGAGGAGGCGGAGGAGGAGGAGGAGGAGGAGGAGGAGGAGGAAGACACGGTTGCCTCCGCTACAGAGGGTAGCCATGGAACTTTAGTTCCATCTCTTCAGCGTGGGTGGGCAGAAGAGGAGGAAGAGGATGAGGATATTGAGAGTCAGCCTCCTGGTGAGGACAGCGAAATCTTGACTGTTGGTACTCTGGCACACATGGCTGACTTTATGTTAGGCTGCCTTTCCCGTGACCCACGCGTTGTACGCATTTTAGACAACACGGATTACTGGGTGTTCACCCTTCTGGACCCCCGCTACAAAGAGAATTTCTCATCTCTCATTCCTCCGGTGGAGAGGACAAGCAAAATGGTGCAATACCAGAAGGTTCTTGTTGAAAAATTGCTCCAAAATTTTCCATCTGACAACGCTGGCGGCAGAGTACGTGCTACCTTGGCCAACCGAGAAGGGGAGAAAAGGGGAGCACACAGCAGTTCCGACAAAGGCAGGGCAACACTCTCCAAGGCGTGGGACACCTTCATGACACCCCGCCAGCACCCTCACCCTGATGCGCAGCCTAGTGTCACAAGGAGGGAAAAGTTTTGGAAGATGGTGAAGGAGTACGTAGCAGACCGTGTCAGCGTCCTCAATGATCCCTCTGTGCCTTACAACTACTGGGTGTCCAAGCTGGACACGTGGTATGAACTGGCACTCTACGCCTTGGAGGTGCTGGCCTGCCCTGCCGCCAGCGTTCTGTCTGAGCGGGTATTTAGTGCTGCTGGTGGCATCATAACAGATAAGCGTATCCGCCTTTCCACCGACAATGCTGATAGGTTGACACTTATAAAAATGAACAAGGCCTGGATTTCCCCTGACTTCTCCACTCCACTGGAGGAAAGCCCCGGGGGAACATAAACTCACTTTATATATGTTATTTACAATGATGGGAATACTCTGTATTCCCATTCACCCCTTCCACCCCAAAAACGGGTATATGGTTGACTCTTAATGTTCTCATCCTCCTCCTCCTCTTCCATATGCCCTGGGATATAATTTTTATATAGGGCCAGCTCACCAGCGTGCCCTGGGATATAATTTTTATATAGGGCCAGCTCACCAGCGGGCCCTGTGATATAATTTTTATATAGGGCCAGCTCACCAGCGGGCCCTGTTTGCCAATTTTTATATAGGTCAGCTCACCAGCGGGCCTTCTCATATAATGTTTTATTGGGTCAGCTCTCTAGCGGGCCCTCTCATATAATGTTTTATAGCGTCAGCTCACTAGCGGGCCTTCGCATATAATGTTTAGGATGGTCAGCTCTGCAGCAGACCCTCACCCATAATGTTTTAGATGGTCAGCTCAGCGCACGTTTCCCTCTTAATCATGGCCTCAGTTCTGAAAATCAAGGAAATTTTTGGGAGAATTTGCCTCTGCGCACGTTTCCCTCTTAATCATGGCCTCAGTTCTGAAAATCAAGGAAATTTTTGGGATAATTTGCCTCTGCGCACGTTTCCCTCTTAATCATGGCCTCAGTTCTGAAAATCAAGGAAATTTTTGGGAGAATTTGCCTCTGCGCACGTTTCCCTCTTAATCATGGCCTCAGTTCTGAAAATCAAGGAAATTTTTGGGATAATTTGCCTCTGCGCACGTTTCCCTCTTAATCATGGCCTCAGTTCTGAAAATCAAGGAAATTTTTGGGAGAATTTGCCTCTGCGCACGTTTCCCTCTTAATCATGGCCTCAGTTCTGAAAATCAAGGAAATTTTTGGGAGAATTTGCCTCTGCGCACGTTTCCCTCTTAATCATGGCCTCACTTCAGAAAATCGATGAAATTTTTGGGAGAATTTGCAGATGATATACAAGTAAATATACAGCAAATACTGTTTGGTAACAATTTTTCGCCTAAAGTCGTTTTTATTTTCCTTTTTGTGTGTTTTACGGTCAGTCTGTAAAAATGGCGTACTACGGGCGAAAGATCGTTCCCAGCAGCGATGTTGGAGTCCAAGGTGCATCCAGACATCCTCCCTATGCTGTCCCTGAACCATTTCTGTAGTGTTTCCATCTTTTTCTGCCCTTTTCCTATGGACCAGGCACCCTCCCCTCATCAGAGCAGGGGGTGCCTGGTGTAATGCTCGAGTCCTCCCATTGACTTCAATGGGGCTCGGGTGTTCGGCCGAGCACTCGAGCCTCAGGGGGTGCTCGGTCAGAGCACCCGAACATCCGAGCATTGGGGTGCTCGCTCATCACTATTCTTCTCCTATTTTTTTCAACATACCCTCATTGTATTTGTATTCCATGATTAATCATATGAGTACCAGAGAGGTAACAATGCATTGCAATGTTTTTTCTACCCCTCTGGTACCCATAGGGTTAATAGGCAAGGTATGTGGCTGTGTACCTTGCCTGTATATGTGTAATAAAGCAAAACCAAACGAAATCCTGTCTAGCATAAAAAGGGATATTGAAGCAAGTATCCTATTACCCGACTTGTGAAAACAAAATCAGCTGTAATTATATGCACCGCCAGTCAAAAAAAAGCCCATAGGAAACAACTAAAAACAAAGTGAAAGTAGTATTCTATTACCCATGCTCAGTATTAGCGCCTGTTTTGTGGTTATATTTTCTGGCGGCAATCCTGCTCCTTAGAGATGAGTAGTAGAAGCTACAATGACAGATTCAAAACCATCGTTGTTCAAACAAAAACAGTGCAGAATGCAGTACACATCATAGAAATCTGACATAGAGTGGCCCCTTCGACATATTAACCCCCACTATAATTCAAATTATAGTGCTTACTTTCACCATTTTAATTCGACAAATATTGTTCACATTCAACATTTTAACCCTCTTCCTTTAAAATTTGACTTATAGTGCTCAAATGACTTTCTTACTCCATTTAAATTTGACATTTTTCTTCTCCTATTTTTTCGACATGCTCTTGTTGTATATGTAATGCAATGTGTTTGCAATGTGTTTGCTACCCCTCTGGTATTCATAGGGTTAATAGGCAAGGTATGTGGCTGCATACCTTGCCTTTATATTTGTTTTAATTATATTTTAAGTGTATTTAAAATAAATATTTGAGACCACAAGGGGGTGTCAGGACCCCTCCTGACTCCCCCCTAGCATTGATCACCTATCCAGCAGGGAGTGGGTTAAAATGTTGAGGACCAGCTTACCCTGTTGAAAGCATATTCGGCATTGGTAGAGAGAAGGATGAAAGGGATTTTTTTCTTCCTTGTATGGACATGGAAAAGCCATATTTGTAATACAAGTAAAATCGATTTCATATTTGCAAATAATAAAATGATTTTCCCTGACTGCTCCATCTTACATCCTTTTTTCCCTTTTATAATTATGTTTATTGGATTTTTCTAATTTCAAAACAGATATTGTACAATGAGAAGAACATACACTTCAAATACAGCAATGTAACAAATGTAATAAAAACAAATAAAGTGCTCCCAGTTCAAAGGGAAAGCAAACTCCCAAATACAAAAGTATATATTACAGAAATCAACATACATATTCAGTGGCCCACAAAAAGAGAGACACTCGAAGAGAACTGAGAATGAAGCATGGAAGAGGGAAGGAGGAAGAAGAGACGGAAAAGAAGAAAAAGTGGATACCTAGGAAAGAGAGAGAAAAGAAAGAGAGAAGGGGGAGAGAGATGGCTAGAGATGAAAAAAGAAAAGAAGGTGTGCACCTGAATTAGGGCCCTCCCAATGGGGGGGAGGAACGGTAACAACCATGATACAGGTTTCGATAATCAGAGAGGCAGAGAGGGCTTGATGGTAGCCCTACTTGTACCAACCAACCGTGTGTGAAAGCCAGGTAGTCAGAGAGAGAGAGTAGTAAATAGGTGATTTGAGCAACATAGGTAGACCAGTCATGAACAGCCCCATCCATCATGCCAGGATCCCTTCCAGCATTCAGAAGAGATAGGCAGGTAAAGTATGCTTGCACAGTTACTCTATTAGCCCAGGCAGAGAGAGAGGGAGGTGTAATGAATCTCCATTGTACAGGAATAAGTGCCTTAGCTTCGATAAGCATAATAATCAAAAACTGTTGATAAACATGCGAAAGTGTTGGGAAACCTGAGAGGAACAGCAACTGCAGAGGGTCTCTGAAAAGCTTAATTCTAAGTAAGGCTTCTATATGCTGTAGTCATTGCAGCCAGTAAGGACTTAACACAGTACAGGAGCACCATATGTGGAGGTAAGTGCCTTTCACACTCGAGCATCTCCAGCACAGGTCGCTGTGAGAGGATACCATGGAATTCAGCCTATCAGAGGTAAAGTACCAATGGGCAAGGAATTTGTACGACATTTCTAAGGTATTAGAAGAAGTGGAGGAAGACAAAATGGTTCACCATATATCTGACCAAGAGTCTTCAGATAAGCTGCAGCCCAACTCCCTCTCCCATGCCACAGTGAAGGTGGAATTAGATTTGGCATATAGAGAAGAAAGTATCTTATATAAACTCCCCAGATATTGTCTAGAAAGGGAGCTACATGTCATACGAGATTCAAAGGGAGCATGAATTCTGGTTTTACAACCTTGAAAACTTGAATGTTCAAGAAAATGTTTAATATGAAAGTATCGCTACATTTCTGTAGGAGGGAGGGAATATTTGTCACTAAGTGTGGAGAACTGGCATAAGGATGAGGAGTGGTCCAGTAAGTCAGTGACACAGAGGTCCGGGAGCTTTGCTCAAGGAGGGAATTCAGAGGCAGGTGGAGTAAATGGGGTGGGCCTAGAATAGAACATGTGTAAAGAGTACAACGGTAGTGAAAGAAATTTAGGGCCATTGAAATATATCAACCACACAGGTAGGAGTGCCTGAAAGATCGGGTGTGTATGATCTCAGATGCCAGGATCATCGAAGGCAAGAGTAGTTCAGTTAGTATGTCATGATCAGGCAAAAAGGATCTCTCTAAAACCACCCAGGACTTAGTAGAACCATTATAAGCCCAGTCCAGGAGCAATGAAAATAGGGCAGTATGGTAATACCGTTTGAAGTCAGGGAGACCTAGAGCCCCCAGTCATCTTAAATCCTTTTGATGTTGGAAGGGACCATTGTCTAGTGAGAGCAAAAATCAAAATTGACTGCAAGAAAAAAAGAAAAAAAATATGAAATCAACAAAGATTAACTCTAGCCAGCTATTGAAAAATCTTAAGAATTTTGAGATAGCACTTCATTGTGTTGCAAGACCTTCCATACATAGACATTTGAACCAATACTAAGTTATTGAGACTACTACAGACAGTCCCCATACTCTTGCACCAACTGTAAAATAAGAAAGAAAAACCTGAATATCAAAAGATAAAGTCACCATGATGAAAAAGTGACAAGAAATGAAGCAAAACAGAAGTATAATAAAAATGTAAGACCATAAGGAAGTGCATTAAAGAAGAAGAAAGTTTGATGTTGAGCTCATCAACAGAACACTGGAAGAAAATCAAGGGCTAAAGAAAGCAAAATTAAATATGACTAGAGGCTGTGGTGGTGGTAGAGGCAGAATGTGTGGGCAGTCTATGACTCTTGTCATCTCTTACAGCAAAGCCAGAGTCATCATACTCCTCTGCAGCAGGAGCCATATGTGTTATTTGGACTTATATAACTGTTGGCACTAGAAGTAGCACACTCTTTGACACATAACTTCACTGCCTAGGTGTGAGACTGCTTTGCCCCTGCTCATGTGCTTTTTGCACAGACAACATATAGCAACATGCTTAGCTTTAGGATCCTGAGTGAAGTATCTCCATACTGTGGACTTCATGGACTGAGAAGTTACTGAGGTGCTGCTGCTACTCCTATTACTAGGGCTAGATGATGATGTAATTCTACTGCCACTACTACTAGATGTCAGAGGTGCAGCACTTACAGCAGCAGCAGAGACACTCGGCATATCTAACATTGTAGATGTTAATAACCTGTGTTGCTGTTGCTGGGTACTCAAAACAGGTGTGTGGCTGAGTGGGACTTGGACCTTGAAGAGTCGATGATGCTGATGATGACTGATAGGGTGACTGTGTGCTTTTTGACATCTGTGCCTGTCCAGGGTCAGACTTTCCAATGGTTTTCTCAAACAATTTGTAGACAGGCACAGTGCTCCTTAAAAGTGGTGGAATATCCAGCCTTTGACTTTCTGCTAACCTTATAGTCATGTCATCATCCTCATTCTCAACTTCATCAGTATCTGAGCAAGAGAATGATGCTGGAGGGATCTATTGTAGATCTGCATCATCATCAGTCATCATTAGTTCTTCCTCAGCAGCATCAGCATCTCCTGCCACCTGTTGTTCACTACCCTTATATTGCTCTAAGCTTTTAGAGATCTCAAACAATTTATTTTTACTTTTACTGTAAAAAAAATTCTCTACTACTTTCAGGATAGGTGTTTTGAGGCTTGTTTGTCTCACTATCTGATGCAGCAGACGGTTAAGTTGCTACAGCTTTCTCTATTATACAATTTCTTATTGCCCCACAGGTGATGGTGGGAGGGAAACCCAGTTATAAGTCAAACTCATATAGTCTGCTCTCTGCCCACTTTTCCACATATCTGTTGTCAGGTGGATAGTCTTGCTGTATGAGTTTTCCAGTATTTTGCCACCACACTAACCACCTGCTTGTACAATTGTGGCACAGCCATCCTTGAAGAATAACTGTGGCTTGGGATATACCAGAGAGGAGCTACACATTGCCAGATTTAGGATGATTATATTTAGGGGAATGTAAGGAGTAACCAGGTGCTGACCCCCATTTCCGCCCTGTCTAGGGGTTTGTTATCTGCAGTATTCCTCTTTAGCTCTGTTAATGTATATTACTTTTCTGGAGGTATTCCTTAGCTAAAAATCCCACAGTTTCTTCTTTTATTATAAATATAACAATTTATTTTCTTTGAGTCAGATGGTCATTGCTCACAGGGTTACTGCAGACATACAGGGGTAGATAAATGATAGCCTTCGTATAAGCAGATTCTGGACATTTGATCTGTATGTCCCTGCCCAAAGCAGCTTACCCCTGGGATGACCAAACAAAAACCAAACTAAATACTGTTTGTTCAGACCTCTTTGATGCTATATGTTTTATGACTAAGGAGGTTGTTAGTTTACATACAGATGCAGAAGTCTATATTCAGACCTTATCTTAATTCATCATTTAGTATTCTCCTGAGGTTTTACTTTATGGTATGTGTCCCCTAATAAATACAATCTGTTCTACAAGTCCTTGCTTGGGCAGCCAATCTAGGCATGATAAACAAAGAATGAAGGAAAATAATGATATGTCCTCTATAGGCCAGCTTCATCTCAATGAGCCATCCTTCTCTGAATGCAATAAAATATATTGTACATCTATCAAATTATCACATAGGTCAGTAAATCACTCATGTCCATACACCTGACATCAGTTCTCTAAATCCTTGTTTTCCAACAAAAGAATATGGCAGAATGTCCACTGCCAAAATTTTGGCAACCTTGCCATTCCACAGGCGTACTATGGGATTATTTTATTTTTTGACTCCTTCCCAAGAACTTAGTAAGTGTGGGTTGGCAGTACATGACAGAAGAACCCTGTTACTTGATAGATTTAACAACACGACTAAAGGAGGTGGTAGAGGTGAAGGCAGCATGTATGGGCAGTCTATGACTCTTGCCGTCTCTTACAGCAAACTCAGAGTCACCACACTCCTCTGCAGCAGGAGTCATAGGTGCTATTTGGAATAAACTAATGCTTTGCACATTCTGATACATCAATATCATCACATTCTATTATGTGCCCCAGAGCCCCAGGGATTTCTGGAGTGGTTTTACTGCTGCTAGTTAAGGCACCTCTGACAGCATGTCTCCCAGTCAGACCTGTGGTTGTGCTTTAGGTGGCATCTCATGGAGGAGGTTCCTAGGTGTGAGCCTGATTCCCCCTGCTCAAGTGCTTCTTGAGCACAGATAACAGACAACAACATGGTTAGCTTTTGGATCATGATTGAAGTATCTCCATACTGTGGATTCATGGACTGTGGGCTCCTGAGGAGATGCTAAAATTACTGGATGTTGATGCAATTGTACTACTACAAAGTGTCAAAGCAGAAGCACTCATCATATCTAAGATTGTGGAGGTTAATAACCAGTTGTTACAGCTTACCTTGGTTTCAGCATCATCTACACGTAAGAGGCTTCAAGCATGCAGCAGGCCTCTGTTTTATGTGTTTGCTTCCTGTAGTCTCCTCCTACCTACTTCCTCCTGCCTGCTCCTCCTACCTACTTCCTGTGGAGGGGTTTAAAAGGCAGGCTGAGTCCTAACTCAGTTGCCCTTGCGTTGTTGTTCATAGCAGTTCTATTACCTTGTATGACCTGGCTAGTCTTCCATCCAACCTGGTGCTGACCTGAGGCTCTGTCTGACTATTCTTTTGTTTATCCCTATAGTGGACACCCAAACCGGTGCAGACCTGTGGCTCTGTCTGACTACCTGAACTGTGTATGACCTGTCTTGTCTGACTACCCCCTCTGGTGCTGACTTGTAGCTCTGTCTGACTACTCTTACGTTTGTTCCTTGCACCTAGCAGACACCCTGCCTAGTGCGGACCTGGGGCTCTGGAAGACCAGCTCTGATACTGACTGCAGGCGAATCAGCTATCTATTTCCCATTCTGACTGCAGGCATGAGCCAGGGTTCGCTCCATTCTGACTGCAGTCGTGAGTCAGATATCGCTTCCTACTGACAGCAGGCTTGAGTTGGTACGCACGCTATGTCGGATCAAGATCCCGTGTTCCTGTTCCTGCTCCTGTTCCTGCTCTTGGCTCCAGCAGAGCTACCAGTGGCTTAGGCCTAGTCTCCAGCAGATTGGTCAGGCTCAACAGCCTACTATTCCTGATAGCAGGGCTCGCTGGCCTGTAACCATCTGCTTGTTCCTGCCGTATATATTGTATATATTTTGCTGACCTTTCGGTTGTGAATAAATTGCATTTAACTATACCGTACTGACTCTTGAACGTCTCTGGGAACAGTGACACCTGTGTTGCTGCTGCTGGTTCTCCTTTGTTCCATTCTCACACAAATCAATCAAACAGAATGCTTTACTCCCTTTTCACTCACATACCCACACTTAGGGGCTGGCTAAATTTCTCGCCATGTTCCCGCGGGAAATTCCATGAAAACCACTTTGTTGCCTGCTTTTTCAAGGGAAAATCCGTTTTAAAACCTGCAATTAAAATCTTTGCATTTTTGTCCATTGGCTAAAAATTTTCACCAATTTTTCAATGGCTAGAGAGTTTCCACCCATTTATTTACATGGTTTTCATCGTTTCGCTATAAAAACGTGACGTATTTGCGGAAGTCAAACACAATAGAAGCAGCTATAGAGCAAGGTAGACATGCTGTTCTGCTGTGGTTTTGAGGTAAAATTGAGGTAGGAGAAGCTCATAGTGACAGCTATCGCAATGAGCAGGATTAAAAATAATAAAAGCAGGAAATGTAAGGACCATTATGTGTCCACTGAGTCTGAGAAGGAAGTGAGCACTACAGAAGCAATGTTGACCAGTGCCCCTAAATCACCCCTAGGGTTTTTTGGGGAAATTACTGTCAAGGGCGGAACAAATGGGTAGTACTAGTAGTGAGAGCAGTACAGGTCAAGTGCCTGTGCCTGCTGAAAGACTTGCTGCACCTGCTGTCAGACGTGCTGTGCCTGCTGTCAGATGTGCTGCCCCTTCTGCCAGTGCCACCACCAGTGCTGTGCCTGCTGCAAGTACTGCCCTTGCTTCCACCAGTGTTGTCCCTGCTGCCAGTGCTGAACCTGTTGCCACCAGTGCTGAAGCTGCTGTTAATGTAATACTTAGGAGGAGGGAAGGAGAAGATTATATCAAGTGTGACAGCAGAGGACACTAAGTCACACTTGCCATCCCCAAGCAGTACCGCCAGTGCTAGTACTACTACTACTAAGGTCCAGTCTGTCCAGTCCATAGACTGGACAGATAACAGAAGGGGACACTCTTATTCCTATGAAAACAATGAAATCCCAGCCCCCTTGACAAACTTTTCAGGTTTTTCCCTTATCTTAATTGAAGATTGTCCCTATCTGCAATCTATCTGGGCACCTCCCTTCTGATCTGGCTGAACAGTGTGACATCAGTAAAAGGGGCGGGAGGGGGACACTTTGTCATTGAATTACTCTGGAACTACAACTCAGACAGAATTGAAATAACACTCTCCAAAGTCCAAATACTATGATGATTAATTAGAGCTGTTTTTATTATGAAACATTACTATCCCTTTAAACAACTCAGCAGCAGCAGCAAGAACAGCAGTCTCAAATTCCGCATCTAAATTGGGGCATTTGACATTGGCCAGTGGCCAGTGTCCAACAGGACATCACCTGCTGGCTCTAAGCCAGTAGGGATTTTTTTTCTCAGGGTTTGTGCGTTAAAAAGAAAAAAAAATCTTAGTCCTACTATAAAAAATAAACAATGTTTTTTCAGGGCTTGTGCCTCTAATAAGTATAAATCCTACAAATCAATGTTTCCTCAGGGCTTGGGCTTCTAACAACAAATCTAACAAATCATCCTCTACAAAATAATCTATCAAGTCAAGTGGTAGCTTATGTCAGGGGGTCCTTTCTCTATCACTTTACAAACAAATTTCTTATTTTATTTTATTGATTTCTTTTTTTATTAACTGTCTCCCCCAATACCAATCAAGAGACCCCCCCCCAAAACAAATTCCCTGTTCAACTGATTCATTTCCCAGAGTCAACCCACCAACACAGGCACCTTCATTGACCCCTTTTATACCATGTCTTATGGGGTTTTTTATTTATATTTATTTTGTATTAACTGCTCCCCAATCCCAGTAAACAAACACCCCCCAAAAAAATTCCCTGTTCAAATAATTATTTCCCCACATTTCACCAACACAGGCATCCTCATTCCCCATTTACACTATGCCTTTGGGAAATAAAAAAATATCTACTGTGTATTTTGTGTAAATTCAATGTTCCCATTGATTTCACTGGAATGAGCTAGGCAAAAAAACGTTTGCGTTTTTCACAGGAAATTATTTGCCAAGTGGGAAGTGCCATTATTCTCCGATTTCATTTTGAAGTGAAATTTTTCACCCATCCCTAGCCACACTCCGCAGCACATAAATAATACCAGCAAGATCAGGAAGGAACTTTGACTGCTGTTACCTCTGTCTTTTATATCATTCACACAGAATGTTGGGTTTTTTGGGGTCAAACTCCTTTTGTCCCTTCTCACTCACATCCCTCAGACACGTCTAACACATAGATAATAACAGCAAGATCAGCAAAGAACTTGGACAACAGCTTCCTGTGTCTTTCAAATCGATCAGACAGAGTGAATTTTCCTGACATTTCAGGATTGGTCTGCCTGTGGGTGGGACCAGTCTGATATGGACATGGAAAATTCCTCTGTGCAATGTCACGTGGGAATGAAACACATGAATAGTAGCAGCTCTGAGAGGCCACCATGCCTTAGAACAAAACACTTTATTTTGTTTGTTCTTGGTGAATGCACAGCACAGTCTTTGTTTGTATTCTCTCCATGTGCCTAGAGGGAACCAGCTGCCCCGCACTGATGAGGCCCACATAGGATGAAACTTACATCTGTGGTTGTGCTGATTCTCTCATGCAGAGAAAAAATTTGCCTGACATTTCAGAGCTGGACTGCCTGCAGGTGGGAGCAGTCTGATATGGACATGGCAATTTCCTATCTGCAATGGCACATGGGGGTGAAACATGTGACTTGTAACACCTGAGAGGCCAATATGCCTTAGAACCAAACACTTTCTTTTGGTTGTTGGTGAGTGCACGTCACTTTCTTTCTTTGTAATACTGAAAGCCAGCCTGCAAATACTTAAAAGAGCAGTTTAGCATTTCAGTCACTCTGGTGAGCTGAAGGTGTGAGATCGCTTTGATCCACTAGGTGTCACTGAAGCTCCATGCATCCGGAGATTAGAATTGAAAGGAAGAAGCCAGCATGCAAGGCAATTCAGATCACAAAGCAGAGGAAGGCTCAGGACAGGAGGCTGATGTGCAGCGGGAAAAGCATGTCTGGAGTGGTTTCCACAGTGAGTAGTGCTGGAACTAATCAGACGAGCCAGTTTGGTATCGTGGAAAAAACAACAGCAGGGGCAAATCCGGGAGTGCAGAAAGGGATGCCAAATTTAGGAGCCAGAGAGTCAGTCTGGGGGTAGTTGACAGGCCATGTCAGAGCCAGGAATATAGAAGCAGGTACCAAATATCTAAAAGAGGTCAGGGTCAGACGAGCCAGGTCAAACAACTGGAAATCAACCAATGAACAGGAGGAACTCTAACAAGGCTCTGTGAGACTCAATAATCAGGCAAAGTACAGATTCGGTGCCTACATTTTAAACTCCTATGATCCAACGATCACTCAGGGGGAGTGACACTAAGCCATCAATGCTAGAATGAGACTCATTGTTGTCTTTATTATTCATAAATGGTTTAATATTATTACTGGTGGTGATACTTTTTGTGACTTTAACAAAAAGGCTCATCATCATTTATTGAACATGCTGCAGCAACTATTGCTTCATTCAGATTTTTTTTACATTACCTTAGTAAATATGCTAGCCCACCTTCTTCTGGCTGATTAAAAAGTCAGTATCAGTTGAACCTGGCTCAGCCAGCTCAGGAAGGAACTTGGCTCACCTGCCTGTCACACAAGATTTTAGGGTATTTGGGGTAAATCCCATCTTTTCCCATCACACTCCCCCCAGACTCCCCTAGTACAAAGGCTTAGCCAGCTCAAGAAGGAACTTGGATCACCTGCCTGTCTTTTCTAAGCAACATATTATTTTTGTGTATTTGTGTAAAATCTCCTTTCTCCCTTACACACCTGCAGATTCCCCTAACAAAAAGAAAAAACAGGTCATGAAGGAACTTGGGTCACCTGCCTATCTCAGTCTGCGTTTTTGTGTAATCTCCTTTCTCTCTTCACACTCTCCCAGACTTTCACAAACTCCCCTAACACAGAGAACACATTTTCTGCCCACTAAACTCTAACTACACTTTATTTGCCTATTTTTATGATCTCCAAAATTGTGCTGTTTTTTTCTCTCTCTAGTAAATACAGACATGACATGCTACAGCAACCTGACACGTGTTTTATACTATCCCTGTGGGTAAAGTACATAAACTTGCCATGTGAGGAGAAATTCAGTGATACCATTGATTTCAATGCAATGAGCTAGGTGAAAAATTGACACTTTTCACAGGAAATTTCCTGATCTGTGAGAAATGCCATTTTGCCTGCTTTGCTTTTAAGTCAAGGATTTTCACTGATCTCTACATTGGAGGTTTCTTTGTTATGCAAAGGGTTAAAAGCCTCATTGAATTGGAAGGATGTTTATTTATCCCTTATACTGCACTTGTTTTATTTTAGATTTACTCCAGTCCATTGTAATTTATACACTTACTTGTCTCCAGCACTGTCCATTGTCCACAATACTCACAATAGGTGAGTTCTAACTAGTGATGTATAAAGTGGCATTAAAAATGTATAGCCCCTTTCTATATAATCTAGGATCAGGTATACACATTCATACTTGGACTACAAATACATTTTCCTATCCTTTAGCCAAAACTGTAACCAGTCAACTTTTGAGTTCAGTCCCACACAACGTAGCTTGAGAATTACTGTTATATATTCGGTAGTGTCAAAGGCTTTAATACAGGGGGTCTCAAGTTCGAGCCTTAATGAAGGGTTACCAACAGTAAGGGATTTAAGGATTTTCCTGTCTGAGCACAGGTGGGAATCAGAATGAGTGAGTCATTGATTAACTTACCTATGCTTAATCAGGAAAATCCATAAATCATGGCCTGTTGATCCTGGCTACCTCTGCTTTAATATAACCCAAATAAGCTGAATATTCCACCATGTTCTATGCTTTAAGATAGTCAAAACAATCAATAAGACTTCTTTGTACCAAATGGTAAGGAAAACAGAGACAGAATAAAATAAAATAAAACCTTTATGGTTGTTCAAAATCTAGGTGTATAAATTGCATACCTATGCAGCCTGCCTTGTTCAATACCATCTTCCGGATGAGATAATTTTATCTTTCTTATCTATAGGATCACTTGCTAAGTGGAATCTATTACAAAATTATTTTTTGCAAACTATACCACTTTAGAGAATACCTTTTTTCTATGTGATTAACTTTTATGGCTATAGATATAGGTGTTATCACTGCTATAGACAAATATTACTTGTAAATCAAGGATCATTTGCAAGGTATCCTAAGGCAGAGAGCTTTTGATCTACCCAGTTAGGCAAATAGAGAACTGAGATATAAATAACCCGGCATTAGAATCATTGTTGTTAGCCCATTGTACATTGCTACTATATTACTATGTATATTATATTGAGAAACAAGAGAGACCTCATACATCTCAACTAATGATTATACACATATTTTACTCCACTTAGGCATGTATATCTATACTGTACATTACAACCAATTTAGGCCTTGATTGAATTGGGTCAGACGGCAAAAAAACAGCCAATGGTAGTTTTCTAAGCATGGTAAGCGATTCAATTATACATCTTAACAACAGTTAAAGGGATAGTAATGTTTCAAAATACAAGCAGCTTCAATTAATCTTCATAGTATTTGGGTCATGGAGAGCATTATTTCAATACTGTCAGAGTTGTAATTCAAAAGTAATTGAATGACAAATTATCCCCCTTTCGCCCCTTTTACTGATGTAACACTGTTCAACTCCGAGCAGAAAGGTGGTGTCCAAATGGCTTGCAGAGAGGGACAATCTTCAATTAACATAAGGGAAAAACCTGAAAAACCTGTCAAGGGGAGCTAGGGTTTTCATTGTTTTCACAGTAAGAAGATTGTCCCTTGCTGTGATCTGTCTGGTGTTAAGACCAGATTCCACATCTGAGGGGAGGTGGCTTACACTAGGTAAAGGGGGCGGGAGGGGGATAATTTATCATTCAATTACTCTTGAACTACAATTCTGAGAGTAGTGAAATAAAACTCTCCATGGTCCAAATACTATTAATTGGAGCTGCTTTTATTTTGAAACATTACTATCCCTTTAACTGCAGTTTTAAAATCATTGAGAACAATGCAACAACTATCCTCAGAGCCATTCAATTGCTGTAATGCTAATGGACGAAAAATTGAAATATTTAACAGATGAAAATCTGGGCTCAGTTTTTCTGGCCGTACACCACACAACGCATACTAGAAAACTAGCTTTGGACAAAATGAATCAGAGAAACAGCAGCACACACAGCACTTAGTTCAAGTCCAGCACTGGCAAAATTAACCCCTGCAAAGCCAAGCAAAAAACACCAACCCCTGCAAAGCCAAACAAAAACACCAACAATGCCCTACAAACAAGTCCCGGACAAGCCACAAAAACCTAGCAACACCACAGGGACAAGGGATTCACAAAACAACACAGCACAATTCCATACACCATACCCTGGAAAAACAGAGGTTAACACTCAACAACACATTTGTACACACAACATGCACACCTGGTACAGCAAGAGCTTGAGCTGATAGCCCCCACGGGCGTAGTAACGGACACAACCTGTGCTGCAAGAGCTTGAGCCAATAGCCCCACCGGGCGTGTAACAGATAATTAATACTGAAAGAGCTAGAGCCAATAGCACCTCCCGCAGTCACGGAAATGGAGACCGACTGCACTGCAAGATGACAAGATGAGCAGCCACCTAAACAAGGCTCTCAACGTGGCCAGCTCAGCAGATGTAGCGGATGATCAGCAACGGCTCTGCAAGTGTTAAAGGAGGCTCAGATAATGGAGACAGCAGCTCTGCAAGTGTTAATGAAAGCTTAAGGAATGGACACACAGCTTTGCAAGTACAACCGGAGGCTCAACAAACGTGGCACCGCTCTGCGAGTGCTAAGAGAGACTCAGCAACGGAAGCACAGCTCTGCAAGTGTTAATGGAGACTCAGCAATGGAGACATGGCTCTGCAAGTGTTAATGGAGGCAATCCACAATCAGCCCTGCCACAGGCACAGCGGAAGTCAGAATGTCACCTCGGCGACACCAAGCAGCAGGAAGCAGGAACGATGGCAGGGTCAGTAGCAAGCCAGTTCAGGTCACGGAGCAGGAAGTCAGCCAGGCCGGGTCAGATCACGGAGCAGCGTTCTCAGACAAGCCAGATCAGTCACAAGCAGGAACGTCAGCCGGGCCGGGTCAGATCACAGAGCAGGAACTCAGGAACGTAGTCAAAACAGGCCAAACCGGTACACAGGAATCAGGAACACTGGAACACAGCAACAGCAACACTGGCTCAGGAACACCACGAAAGGGCACCTGACAGGTGCCAATGGCCCAGCATAAAAAGGTCACAAGGGGTGGGCCAAACAGGCTCAGCCAATAGGATCGCACCACAAGCGAGAGTGACAGAAAAAAGATCATGGGTACCGTGATAGGTCCCCTGCTGTCACAATTGATATCATCTTTTCCTTCCTCCCCTCCTGAGTATTGCAAGACACACTAGTAGCAGGTTCAGCACTGGTGACAGCAGGTTCAGCACCGGCAGCAGGCACAGCACTGGTTGCAGCAGGGGCAGTACGTCTCACAGCAGGCAAAGTACTGGTGGCAGCAGGTTCAGCACTGTCAGCAGACACAGCACTGGTGGCAACAGCAGCAGCACTGGCAGCAGTCACAGCACTGGTGGCAGCAGGGGCAGCATGTCTAACAGCAGACACAGAAATGGTGGTAGCAGTAGCATAGGCAGCACTTCTGACAGCAGACACAGCATTAGTAGAAGAAGGGGCAGCACATCTAGCAGCAGGAACAGCAATAGTGGCAGCAGGGGCAACACGCCTGGCAGCAGGAACAGGCAGCTGACCTGTCCTGCTCTCACTACTACCCTTTTCTTCCTCTCTTCCCATTAAATTCCCCAAGATCTCTAGGGGTGATTTAGGGGGACTTGACAGCATTGGTTCTGTAGTTCACACTTCCTCCTTCCCCTCAGACTCAGTGGACACATAACAGTCCTTTCAGCTTTTCCTTTTATTATTTTTAAACCTGCTCATAGTGGTAGCAGTCACTATGAGCCTCTCCTGCCTCAATTTTGCTATAAATACATAGCAGACAAGCACAGCACATCTACCTCCCTCTGAAGCTGCTTCTATTGTGTTTTACTTCCTAGAATAAGTCACGTCTTTATAGCGAAAAGACGAAAAACAAAAACATCAATGGGTAAAAACTTTCTAGCCATTGAAAAATAGTGAAGAATTTTGGCCAATGGGCAAAAAATGCAAAGATTTTAATCACTGGTTTTAAAGCTGATTTTAGGGGTGGGTGAAAGCTCTCGCTGTGTTCCCACGAGAAATCCCGAGAAAACCACTGTGTTGCCTACTTTTCTGCAGGATTTCTCATGGGAACACAGCGAGAACTTTCACCCACCGCTAGAAACTATTCCTGGACCCAAAGGATGACTGTCAACTGTGGACACTAGAGGAGGGCTGTTCTTAGTCCTTAGAGGTATCTTTACCCAAGAATACCCCAGCAGCACCAGAGTCAATGAATGCTTGTATGCAGACTGATCCTCCTGACCACTGCAGACAAACAGGAACCATAAGACAGTTTTGTTGGGTCAGAGTGGATCTAGGGTCTTGGCTTAAGGAGGGGTTTCTCTGACTCCTTAAGCCCAGACGTTTCCCAACCTGGTGGGACATTGGCAGAGAAGGTGCCTCTTGAGCCTGCGGCAAAGTCCTTGAGATCTTCACTGGCACTTCTGCTCTTCCAAAATCGTGGACACCAACCCCACTTCCATAGGTTCTTTGAGGAGTAAGGAGCCATCAGAAGCAGAGGTTGATGAAGAAATTCTGTTAGAATGATATTGTTGAGAGCTGTCTCTCTCTCTCTGGCATTCTTGCATACGCCTATCTAGTTCCAGGAACAGTTATTAGACCCTCCAGATCATCTGGAATTTCCTTACTGGTTAAGGTATCCTTCATACGCTCTTTAAGGTCTCTAAGTGCTCCTGTGTTCCAATCAATCTCGTAGGAGGTAGTACAGAATTCTACCATATTTTGAGAGACAGACCTACACCCCTGGTAAATTCTACTAGGGAGGCCTCAGCAGAAGATCTAACCCACAGGAATGTAAAAGACAGTCCAGAATGCTGCTATAAATGCATTGTAGCCATCCATAAGCAGTGAGACATTTTCTACCAAAAATGAAGCCCAAGCCAAAGCCTTGTCTTTAAGTAACGAGATCAGGAAGGCTACCTTAGCAGCATGAGTGCTAAAGGACTGGGGAAAGGTCCTGAAGTGAAGTTGGCACTGGTTAAGAAAACCCAGGCAGTCCGCAGAACGTCCAGAAAAGCATTCAGGCAGAGGGATTGTAGGAGGTTTATAACCTTGTGGTGAATCAGAGCCAGAAGACCCCATGGGTGTAAAGGTAGGAGGAAGAAGAAACAGCAGTAGAGCGTAGCATCTTATCACAGTGCCTGTGATTCTCTGTCACTCTTACTTGTGGTTCACTCTGATTTGCTGAGCCAGTTTGGCCCGCCCCTGTTGTCCTTCTTATGCCTGGCCCAGACATCTGTCAGATGCCCTTTCGTGGTGTTTCTGAGCCAGTAGTGCTGTTGCTGTGTTCCTGTGTTCCGGATTCTCGTGTACCGACTTGGCTTGTCCTGACTACACTCCAGTGTTCCTGATCGTGTTTGACCCGGCTTTTCTGTGAACCACCTCTGCTTCCTGACCCGGCCTGGCTGACGTTCCTGTTCGTGTATGACCCGGCTTGTATGACTACATCCTGCGTGCTCCGACCCGGCCCGGATGACTTCCTGCTCCGAGATCGACTTCCAGCCTGTTCCAGTGACCTCTGTTCCCGTTGTCGCCGCCGTGACATTCTTCACCTGCTGTTGCCAGCTGCCATTTGACCACCCTGCCTTGTGCTGCCTTTGATCAGTGCAGTGTACCGTTGTATTGCAGAGCTGTGCGTACCTCCGTGAGCCTCACTATACTTGCAGAGCCTCGTTACCTTGCTGAGCCTTGTGTGTAAACATGAATATTAACCCTTGTAGTGCTGCTTTACTCTCGCTACTTCGATTCCCAGTATAGAGCCTCTTTCGTTGTGCTTTGTCTGCTGAGTTGGCCGCTTACCGACGGCGACTCTATCTATCCACTGCAGAGTAGTCACTTTATGTTGGTCCGGTAGGGCGTCATAGGATCTCATTCCTCGTTGTTTACTGGACGATATCTACTGTGGTAGTGTGGCAGCAGAGGGAAGGCTCAAGCTCTGGCAGGTTCCCGTTGCATACGCCCGTGGGGCTATTGGCTCTAGCACTACTATTGCGGTATCCGGTTAACGCCCGTGGAGGCTATAGCCAGCTCTTGCATTGCAGGCCGGTTACCGTTATGCCCGTGGGAGCTATACACACGCGCACTCGCAGAAGCAGTCCACCTGTAGGTACGCCCGCGGGGGCTATTTGGATTTCTGTTCTGCTTAACTATTTGGTCACTTCGGCTAGCCATTTACATTTCCATAACACTGTGAACTGTCTCTATCAGCACCTCCTTTTAAAACCTAGGGCGTGCTAAACCACCACATCTGAGACTGACTTATGCTCTTAACCCTTTGGGTACTGAACACCATTCTCTGTGAAGAGATCTTGTATGTCAACTATACTGTGCATTGTCTCTCTGTACTATATCAGTCATCACTGTGTGTTTATTTCTGCCGCCTCTAGAGGGCGTTCGTTTGCATTATTGCTATTAAAATAAAATTGTGTTTTATTTTACCTACTGGTCTGAGTGTCCTAAAAACCGTTACAGTACGAAAGGGCCATGACCTCAGACGGTAAAGGTGAAAGTATTACACAAAACATCCACTGGAGAATGGATGTCCATGAGCAGCGCCTGGACGAATTGGCACTGGCTTTACAGACCTTACTCGAACGCACGGTACATTTGGACAAGCCTAGTCCGAATCCGGTGGTCCTCCCAGTTCTGACACCGGAGAATCCGCCTGTAGTCCCTCCAACTAATACCAGAGGTTTAACGGCAGCGGCGCAGTTACCATTAAGATATGATGGCGAGCCTTCCCTATGCAGGGGATTCATTAATCAATTGGAGATATTTTTGGAATTGGCCCCCAGGCATTTCCTAACGACCGTAGTAAGGTCGAATTTATGATATCTCTGTTGACGGGCAAAGCATTGGCGTGGGCAAATCCCTTGTGGGAAAATGCCAGACACTGCACTCTGAACTTTAGGGAATTCGTGACAAAGTTCCGTTGAGTGTTTGAGGTTCCTGGCAGGGCTGCCACTGCTGCCAAAAGGCTGATGGAGATTCAGCAGGGCGAACGCACATTGGGCGACTATGCAATCGAGTTTCGGACCTTGGCAGCAGAGGTGGGCTGGAATAATGAGGCCTTAGTTGCCACCTTTGCTCAGGGTCTCTCTGAACAGATTAAGGATGAGATAGCCGCTCGTGATGTACCCAGTGATCTGGATGAATATATTGACTATGTCATGCTAATTGATTCCCGCATCCGTGAGAGACGCTTGGCTAAAAGGGCAAAATCGAGAAGCTATGGCCAGGGCAGCCTCTTTAACCCACCCTCACCACCCGTTCCTCCTGAGCGACCAGCCGAATCGGCTGAACCTATGCAATTGGGGTTCACTAAACTTACTAAGGAGGAGAGGCTGTATCGCAGGAGACAAGGCTTGTGCTTATATTGTGGCAAACCAGGGCACATATTACGCGCTTGTCCAGTACGGCCGGGAAACAAACGCACCTAGGGTACCTTGGGGGACAGGCCCTAGGTGGTGTAGAACAGTCCCTAGATTCTAGCACTGTTAAACCCACCATCCAGGTGGTATTCGCTTGGTCAGACATGGTAATTGAGGTCCTGGCATTGGTGGACTCCGGTGCAGCCGGGTACTTCATGGACCAATCCATTGCCGACTTGCACGGCATTCCATTATGCAAGAAAGATTCTCCTGTGGCAATTGAGGCCATCGATGGCAGACCCTTGGAACCTGCTTTCATTACGTTGGAGACAATTCCTATCACGATGACGGTGGGGGCTTTTCACAAAGAACAAATACGGTTCCAAATTATTCGTTCCACTCACCATGCAGTCATTTTGGGGTTCCCGTGGTTGCTAGTACATAATCCCCAATTTGACTGGCAGAAATGTGAGGTTAACTCCTGGTCTGAATACTGTACTAAGAATTGTCTTTCATTACCTGTCAAAATTATGTGTACCTCCCCTGCTGTGCCAACAGAATATGGGCAATTCAGTGAAGTTTTTAGCAAAGGAGAGGCCAGCACATTGCCTGAGCATAGACCCTATGATTGCGCCATTGATCTGCCTCCGGGTGCGGTGCCCCCCAGGGGTCACACTTACCCACTGTCATGTGAGGAGAACAGGGCAATGGAGGAGTACATTGAGGACGCTCTCAAGAGGGGAATTATTTGTAAATCTACTTCCCCGGCTGGTGCTGGATTCTTCTTTGTAAAGAAGAAAAGTGGCGAACTCAGGCCATGTATTGACTACCGAGGGCTAAATAAGCTGATGCCCAGGAACGCCTATCCTATCCCACTTATTACGGAATTATTTGACAGATTAAAGGGCTCTTCGATCTTCACTAAACTTGACTTGCGAGCTGCTTATAATCTGGTCAGAATTAAGGAAGGTGATGAGTGAAAAATGGCATTTAATACCAGAACAGGGCACTACGAATATCTGGTGATGCCATTCGGCTTATGCAACGCACCTGCGGTATTCCAGGAATTTATTAATGATATTTTACGGGACATGCTTCAGTCCTGTGTGGTGGTATATCTAGATGATATATTAATTCACTCTGCCAACCTCTTTCGACACATCAAAGATGTCTCGGAAGTCTTGCTCCGACTTCGTAAAAACAAGCTATTCTGTAAATTAGAAAAGTGTGAATTCCATACATCTCAAGTACCATTCCTGGGGTTCGTAATCTCCAAAGATGGCATTGCCATGGATCAGGAGAAGTTGGCAGCAGTCCTGCAATGGCCTCGTCCTAAGGGGTTAAAGGGTTTTGCCAACTATTATAGAAAGTTCATCCAGAACTTTTCCACGATTGTAAAACCTTTGTCAGATATGACACATAAGGGTGCTTCTCCTTCTCAGTGGTCTGAGGCAGTTTGTTACCTTGAAAGCTGCCTTTGTGTCTGCTCCAGTGCTCTCCCACCCTAATCCCTCCCTGCCATTTACGTTGGAGGTTGACGCCTCTGAGGTTGGGGTTGGGGCAGTACTCTCCCAACGCCCTGTGGGAGGTGGCACCTTGAGACCTTGCGGGTTTTTCTCTAAAAAATTGTCCAGTGCACAGAGCCACTACGAGATTGGCGACAGGGAGCTGTTGGCCATTATTCTGACTCTGAAGGAATGGCGCCACCTGTTGGAAGGTACTCAGAATCCAGTACTAATCCTTACTGATAATAAGAATTTAACTTATCTCTCTGAAGCCAAAAGATTGTCCTCACAACAAGCTAGGTGGGCTCTTTTTTTGTCTTGATTTAATTTCCTAGTGTCCTACCTTCCGGGCTCTAAGAATATTAGGGCAGATGCTTTGTCACGTCAGTTCACATCAGACACTGAGAGGGAGGAAGAACCAGTACCTATCATTCAGCCAGATCGTATTCTGGCTACTATTCGTACCACTATAACCTCACCTCTGGGGGAGGAGATTTTGGCATCATAATCTAGGGCACCTCCTGAGACCCCAGTGGGAAAGTGTTTTGTGGATGAGCCGTTACGTACCCGTCTGTTGGAGACCTATCATGCTTCTAAAGCGGCTGGGCATATCGGTAGGGATCAACTTGTATGGTCTCTTTCGCAATTATTCTGGTGGCCCACACTGAGAGCCGATTGTTCCGCTTTTATGGCAGCCTGTACCACCTGTGCCCATGCCAAGACCCCTAGACATCTCCCTGTGGGCTTACTTCAACCACTTCTATCGACTTCTTGGGAGAATTACCAGTCTCTAGGGGGTATACGTTTATTCTTATGGTGGTCGATAGGTTCTCTACAATGGCTAATTTTGTGCCTCTTAATGGCCTTCCATTGGCTCAGGAATTGGCTGTAGTCTTTGCCAGGGAGGTGTTCCGCCTACACGGGGTGCCCAGAGTGATTGTCTCCGACCATGGGAGTCAGTTCGTATCCAGGTTTTGGAGGGCATTTTGTGGCCAGATGGGCATCCAATTGTCCTTCTCCTCCGCCTACCATCCCCAGACCAATGGGGCAGCTGAGCGTGCCAATCAGGGACTGGAGCAGTTCCTGCGTTGCTTTGTTACCGATCATCATGATAATTGGGCTGACCTGTTGCCATGGGCAGAGTTTGCCAGGAATTGTGCGGTTAATTCATCGTCCGGGAGCTCACCATTTCTCGTTAATTATGGGTTCCAGCCTTGTCTGCTCCCGGACTCATTTCAGGCACAACAGATTCCTGCACTGGATGAGCATTTGGCATAACTTTGTTCCATTTGGGCACAGGTTCAGAGGTCCCTCAGTCAGTCATTTCGGCATCATCAGCGGCACGCTAATCGCAGACGGCTCCCAGCGGTCTCATTTCAGGTAGGGGACAGGGTATGGCTCTCCTCCAGAAATCTTAATCTGCAGGTACCCTCAAATAAGCTGGCTCCCCGGTTCATTGGGCCCTTTAAGATCATCCGCAAGATTAACCCGGTTTCTTATGCACTGGAACTTCCACCCTCTATACATATTCATAATGTGTTCCATGTGTCTCTTTTGAAACCCTTGGTGTGTGATCGTTATACTACTACGCCAGTGATTCCTGGGCCGGTGGACGTCCAGGGCCAGGAGGAATATGAGGTCCAGAGTATTATTGACTCTAGGAGATTTAGAGGAAAGTTGCAATATTTGGTCCACTGGAAGGGCTATGGCCCTGAGGAACGCTCGTGGGTGAATATGAAGGACCTCCATGCGCCTAGACTTGTGAGCAACTTTCACTCTAAATATCCTCTGAAACCCAGACCTCCGGCAGGGAGAGGGGGTCTTTGAGAGGGGGGTACTATCACAGTGCCTGTGATTCTCTGTCACTCTTACTTGTGGTTCGCTCTGATTTGCTGAGCCAGTTTGGCCCACCCCTGGTGACCTTCTTATGCCTGGCCCAGACATCTGTCAGATGCCCTCTCGTGGTGTTTCTGAGCCAGTAGTGCTGTTGCTGTGTTCTGGATTCTCGTGTACCGACTTGGCTTGTCCTGACTACGCTCCAGTGTTCCTGATCGTGTTTGACCCGGCTTGTCTGCGAACCACCTCTGCTTCCTGACCCGGCCTGGCTGACGTTCCTGTTCGAGTATGACCCGGCTTGTATGACTACCTCCTGCGTGCTCCGACCCGGCCCGGATGACTTCCTGCTCCGAGATCGACTTCCAGCCTGTTCCAGTGACCTCTGTTCCCGTTGTCGCCACCGCGACATTCCTTACCTGCTGTTGCCAGCTGCCATTTGACCACCCTGCCTTGTGCTGCCTTTGATCAGTGCAGTGTACCGTTGTATTGCAGAGCTGTGCGTACCTCCGTGAGCCTCACTATACTTGCAGAGCCTCGTTGCCTTGCTGAGCCTTGTGTGTAAATGTGAATATTAACCCTTGTAGTGCTGCTTTACTCTCGCTACTTCGATTCCCAGTATAGAGCCTCTTTCGTTGTGCTTTGTCTGCTGAGTTGGCCGCTTACCGACGGCGACTCTATCTATCCACTGCAGAGTAGTCACTTTATGTTGGTCCGGTAGGGCGTCATAGGCTCTCATTCCTCGTTGTTTACTGGGCGATATCTACTGTAATAGTGTGGCAGCAGAGAGAAGGCTCAAGCTCTGGCAGGTTCCCGTTGCATACGCCCGTGGGGCTATTGGCTCTAGCACTACTATTGCTGGTATCCGGTTAACGCCTGTGGAGGCTATAGCCAGCTCTTGCATTGCAGGCCAGTTTCCGTTATGCCCGTGGGGACTATACACACTCGCACTCGCAGAAGCAGTCCACCTGTAGGTACGCCTGCGGGGGCTATTTGGATTTCTGTTCTGCTTAACTATTTGGTCACTTCGGCTAGGCATTTACATTTCCAGAACACTGTGAACTGTCTCTATCAGCACCTCCTTTTAACACCTAGGGCGTGCTAAACCACCACATCTGAGACTGACTGATTCATGCTCTTAACCCTTTGGGTACTGAACACCATTCTCTGTGAAGAGATCTTGTATGTCAACTATGCTGTACATTGTCTCTCTGTACTATATCAGTCATCACTGTGTGTTTATTTCTGCCGCCTCTAGAGGGCGTTCGTTTGCATTATTGCTATTAAAATAAAATTGTGTTTTATTTTACCTACTGGTCTGAGTGTCCTAAAAACCGTTACACATCTCCAGAATAGCATCTAACTTGTGATCGAGGGATTGGAGATGAGACGCATGTGAAGACAAAATTTGGTCCTGTTGTTCTTGTCTGGTTTGCAAACGACAGACCTCTGCAGGATCCATCATATGGTTTGATCAAACTGTCAGTCTCAATAAGAATCTTTCAGTGGCAGGAGTCGGCACAATAGAACTAGTAGAGTACTTCTCCAAATTCCACTGCAGGAGTAGGATCCATAATGCAAGAGGTCAGTTCTCATGTATGGCTAGATGATGGAGATTGATAGTGAAGTTTGAAGGGAATACCAGTTTGAGGGAGTCGAGCGGAGTCAGACTAATGGAACTTCGAGTAGTAGTTCTAAGCTTCAGGCTGAGTTGTAGAGTTTTGACTACCACTACCCTCGACAAGTCATAAAACCTACAGGTGGTGGTCATATGGGTTCATATAAATAATAATAATCTTTATTTATATAGCGCCAACTTATTCCACAGTGCTTTACAATAGGGGATAGACATACAGGGATATTAAATAGTACAAATCATATGTGGAGAACAGAAGGATCAGAGGGCCCTGCTTGTGAGAGCTTACAGTCTAGAGGAGGGTGGGTAGGACACAGAAGGTGTAAGTGCTAATGGGTGTAAGTGCCTCCTGCCACATGAGCTGCCAGTCAGTGGGTGGGAGAGAGAAGTGCTAGTGAGTGTAGTGTTCCAGGGAATGGTTGGTTCTTGGTGATAATATTTATGGCTTCAGACTAATGGAACTTTGAGTAGTAGTTCTAAGCTTCAGGCTGAGTTGTAGAGTTTTGGCTACCACTACCCTCGACAAGTCAGAAAACCTACAGGTGGTGGTCATATGGCTTCAACCCGCAATGCCCTAGACAAATCAGTCAGGCAAGAGGCAGGGAGTCATAGACGTTAGACAATCCTCACCCTCGACTAGTCAAAACAACCGGAGGCAGTCATCGGAGCAACCGACAACGCACTTACATTAGTCAGAAGGTCTGCGAAAAAGTGGACAGTTAAGTGGTTTTCACAGGATTTCTTGTGGGAACACAGCGAGAGCTTTCACCCACCCCTAGTAACTACTCCTGGACCCAAAGGATGAGCGTCAACTATGGATACTAGAAGAGGGCTGTTCTTAGTCCTTAGATGTATCCATTGACATGAGGGAAATAATATCCCTCATCAGTATGTGATTCGAGTGTCATCTTACTTTTTGCAGCAATGTAATTTGGCTGGGGATAAGGATTTTTGCGACTTTCTAATGGAAATGTTGGCATTTGTGTTGACACATAATTTTTTTTATTTTTGATTCTCATTTTTATTTACAGATATCTGGGACTACTATGGGGATGAAGTGCGCCCCGTCATATGCTAATCTCTTTTTGGGCTGGTGGGAGTTGGAAATAGTTTTTAACGAGACCATGGATAAATATACTAAAGATATTCTTTATTGGTTTCGCTATATTGAGGATATTTTGTTTTTATTGTCTGGTCCCACTTCCCTTTGCCAGGAATTTGTGGATATTCTTAATCAGAATACTTTGAATAGCCACCTTACCTCCTCTTTTTCAGATAGCACTGTGGATTTTCTAGATATTACGATTATGATCGCTAGAGATGGCAGATTGCAGACGGATCTTGTTAGGAAGTCTACAGCTGTTAACTCCCTGCTACACTATACTAGTGCACATACGGAAAGTTGCAAGAAAGGCATACCGGTAGCACATTATTTATGCATTAAACATAATTGTTCTGATGAGGGAGCCTTTTTGATTCAATTCAAACAATTACAACAAAGATTTAAAGATAGAGGTTATCCGAACAACTGTTTATGCCGTGGATTTCATAGGGCTAACATGGTGACACAGAATTCCCTTTTAAACATGGGATCGAGAAACAGGGATCAT
This sequence comes from Rhinophrynus dorsalis, assembly GCA_037306005.1. NCBI lineage: Eukaryota > Metazoa > Chordata > Amphibia > Anura > Rhinophrynidae > Rhinophrynus > Rhinophrynus dorsalis. The sequence continues at coordinate 581,713,650 of CM074718.1, forward strand.
AAAAATAAAGATGAATTGAGAATCATTACTCAGTACAATTCTCAGCGGAACCAAGTTTGCCATATTCTTCAAAGATATTGGCATTTGCTTCTGACTGATATTGTACTCAGTTCAGTTTTGTCAGATACACCTAAAATGACAGCAAGAAGAAGTAAAAATTTGGTGGATCAGTTGGTACATAGTCACTTTTGTACCCCTAAACGCAGTACTGGTGGCACCAAGATAATGGGCTCTTACCCTTGTGGGAGATGCTCGGTTTGCAAATATATCTCTCATCAAAAAGACGTTTACAGCCCGGTTTTACATAAAGAACTGATGTTTTGGGACTTTATAAACTTTCACACTAAGAACTGTGTATATGTCATTAGGTGTCCGGGTAATGTTTATGTGGGACAGACCACACAATTTCTTAAAACAAGGATTCAGAAACACTTTTCTTTGACTAAATTTGCACAGAGAGATAAAGATAGAGGGGATACTTTGACTACTGTGGCATCACATTTCTTGTTTCATCATCATAGCTCTTTAGACAATATCCAATTTCTGGGATTAGAAAAAAATCAGCTTGGAATACGTACAGGTAATATTGTCAAAAGGCTGCTACAGTGTGAGACTTGGTGGATTTTTGCATTACAATCATGCTATCCACTGGGTCTCAACGAGGATATGCTTTTTACTTGTTATCTTTGAAAATAACTGTCTTTGTTGTTCTGTTCTGCTTTGATTGTGTCTGATAATGATCTTTCTTTATGTTTGCTTTTTTGCAGTGGAATTTTTTATCCGGGATGTTTCCAAGACGTATTCCTATTCCTCTAATTGGGATGTTTTGTCAGAACTATTCGGGATATTTCTAAGACATACGCCTGCTCTTCTAATATGAGGTTTTTGATAGATGTTTGGGAATTTTAATCTGGCCGATCCGGGATTCTTGAGGGAATTGGTGACTCTATTGGTGGGATCTACATTTGAAATGTTTGGGACTTTTCCATGGTGGAATCCGGACTGGAGGATCCTGTTATTCACCTGCCATCATTATTAAGATGCTTCACTATCTGATGTATTACTCCAGAGATTTTCTGTATATACTATTTGTTAGTACTAATACCCTTACTGTTTTTTTATTTTATATCATGCTTCTTCTATGTATTTTTTGTTGTAAAGATATATTATACTTTGAGTACCCATGTGTGACTGTTGCTGACGCTTATGTTTTTGGATATTTATTGTAGGTGCACCTTATTAATAGTGTACGGGCAAGTGATTGTCCGGTTCGCTATTTTATTTTTCTTAGTATAAATAGTGAGGTTTGACATATTTTGTAATGTTAGAAGACAATACACACATCTTGTTACTTTTGTGGTTGGAATCCTTACTTTTTCCCTGTTTATAGTTGACTCGATCTATTTTATTTTTCTGCTCCACTATAATTGACGGGATTGTGGTGGAGCTATTAGGAGTTATACGATTCTGGATTATATTGCGCTTCTATTCTAGATAGCTAGACGTGAGCAGCGATAGTATGGATTGGTCGAAGCTGCATATGATCGTTCACATTTATCATTTGTTTGAACTTTGTTTATCTGATCATGTGAGCGTTGGGCATTAGTGGATTGGTCAGCCTTGGGTACTTTAGGGCGTCCTCGCCATCTTCCCATTACCCCTGACGAAGCCGATTCATAGCAGCAATACGCGTTGGGTCTTTTGGCCGATGGACGAGCTTTTGACTTCATCATGGTTGCTACATTTATATGATAAGTACTCTTATATTTTCACTGTTTTGATATTTTGATTTTTATTGCATTTTTGCACTGCTTATACAGCACTGTTTTGCACTTTGTTAAGGATCACTTACATTCCTTTCACTATATATTGCTGTGGATAGAGGTTTACTTTTTTGTAGCTACCTGTATAACATAAATGCTCGTCTGTATATTGTGTTTTTAATTGTTTTTATACCACCACACAGTTAATTTATGTATTGAATTAAAGTCTTTTGCTATTTTTCTATCCCGTGAGTGTGCCTCTTATTAAAGAGTCTTCTTTGTGTTGGGGTTGGTCTGGTGATTTATTTGCCCTGTACCTCCCCCATGTTTGTGTTTATATAGCTGGAAGTGTGGACACATACATTTTTTAAGTGTAATGGCATCAATAGCCTCCATAAAAATATTGGTTAATATAGTTGCTGGGTCTGAACACCTGATGCATGGGAGCAACCGTGGGGGCAGGGAAAAATGGAGGCAAAGGAAAAAGGGCGAAAGGAGAAAGAGGAGAGAGACAGAAACATAAAAGAGAGAGAGAGAACAAGAGTCTGCCCAGGAAGGCAGTCTATGGACAGTGCAATGCACAATAAAGAAAACAACAAATATCATGGACTGAAGCACTGATCTCATATCCAGAGTCAGGCCCGGAGGAACTATCCACTCGGGCCGGGGAATATGGTGTAGTAAGGACTAATACAGCAAGAGGCAAAAGCCGCCCTAGGCCGGGAAATATAGACGTAAGAGAAAAGATCTGATAGTACCCATGGATATCCAAATCACTTAGAAAGTAGAGATATATCAAGGAGCACTGTCGGCAAACAGGAGAAAAGGGTGATAATCGAAGGGAATGAATGAAAATAGGGCTACCTAATTCTCATGGTGGATGGAGGCCATCTACGCATCTGGGTATGGACACAGTGACCATGCAGTACAGACTAGCACATGCTCTATAATGATGTAGAGGAGCAAATAATGCATGACAGCTGACACAGGACTGCACACATATTACACATATAGACATGCAACACAGTATCATCAACCCAAAATTAAGCCCCCAAACACACAAAGCCAGTAAAAGGTGAAATAGCCCCATATTAACCCACCCCTCCCCAAAAATTCCAAACAGTAACTAGCTATGAACACAGCAGCTAACCCCCAGACCGGGCAGCAGGACCACGAGAACTAAACGAGCTGCCCTTATAAACCCTCCCCTGCAGGACAGCCATCGTGTGCATTTCAAGTCCACGTAAGAGGGCCCTAAAGGCCGGAGAAACTATACTGAATGAAATAATAGCAAAACATAACTGCTCCCAGATTCACCTTTGCAGTAATAAAATATCTCAAAGTAGTATACTGAGGGAGGAACTCCCTCTAAGGGAACATGTGCACTTATAGCAGCAAGCATCCTTCCTGCTAAACAATGATAAATAAATCCCATAGGGAGCAATGCAACAGAATACAGTAAAATTTAATAACTATGTAAATCAGAACCCAGGTAACATCAAAGGTCAGGTATATAAGATAGTGGCCAGAACCTCTGGAACTCAGATCAACCTCTGTAGAACCATCCAGTCTGCTTCAGCCATTGGATGTGCTCGGTATAGGCGATGGGGGCCTCAGCCGTGAGATCACCGAGGCAGTATATTGTGTGGCCCAGTCTCTCATAATCCGCTGGCTCGGTGGGCGCTGTGTATCAGAGAGGACATCAACTCAGATATTCCAGGAGCCAAGGTTCCTAACTTCCTCTTACATGGAACTAATAGTGGTCAGTGCTCCATTTCTGGTCACCAGTAATTTCACAGAGAAGCCCTACTTATATTTGATTTCAACCTGTCTCAGGGCAGCGGTAATGTGTTGGAATTGTCATCATTGTAATAACGGGGAAGAGGAAATGTCCGCAAGGAGCTAGATACCAGAGAAAGGAGCTGGTAAGGGTACCGGTAGTCTACTAGCACGAAATATCTCTTCTTTGATGTGGAAGTAGTGAAGTCTCAGGATATCCTCTATAGAGGCATTGGTGGGTAGATTTCTGGGCCGAGGGAGCATGTGGATCCTGTCAATTAGGAGATCCTGATCCAGGAAATCTGGCAACAAGTTAGAAAAGAAGTCTTGAGCCCATGCTTTGAGACCAGTAGGTGGAATGTCCTCCGGTACCCTCTGGATTCACACATTATTACGCCTAGAGTGGTCTTCCAGGTCGCTGATCTTTTCCCGCAGAAATTTCATCTCTTTCACACATTCTGCATGACTGTCCGACAACGCATTATATGATCCTATCTTCATCCACTTTATCCTCCATGTGCGACGTCTGCTCGCCAATCACCTTAATGTCTTTCCTGAGGTTGTTGACTATCACCCTGACATCACCCTTAATCTGTGCTCATAGGGTTTTAAGCAAAGATTTGATCTCTCCTACCGGAGTGTTGTTGTGGCAGGAGGACATGGAGGCAGCATCATCCAGCTCAGACATATCTTCCTCGTTGTACTCTGCATGGGCGCCACCTTGGGAGAGAGCATCAGAAAGTTTCTGTGCTATATTCTTCTCTTTCGGAGTGAGAAACTTAAGCATTTGCTCCTGATTTCTCTTATTCCTTTAGGTAGACATGTTGGGAATGAAAATGAAGGCTTAATAGGATAATTTTCCAGCTTTGTAAGCTAAATAAACCCTGGCACATGCAGGAGCTCTCCTAATGTGCGGTCAGTCTCTTAGCTTGCTAGTACATATGTGGCCAAAGTTTTGGGACACCTCAATTTTTGCTACTTTTAGTTATTGCCATATAACTTGACAAAAACATTAGAAAAACATGTCAACATTGGTTATATCTAAAATCAAGACAAATATTAAAATCTATTTAGCAGGGGTTTTATTTAGTGTTTGTAGATGTGTAAAATATTTTTAGTGTCAAGGTTAAAAAAAAAAAAAACTGCATTTGTTACATTTGTTTCAACATATTTTATAAATTGTTTTACAGGAAATTTGATGAAAATAATGGTATCTTTATAAAAGCCCATCTTATGGCAAGAAAAACAGTATATAATATATGTGGGTACATTAACCCCTTCGCATCCGATGACGTACCCAGACCGTCACCCTGGTACGGCACTTAAGGACCAGTGACGGTCCTGGTATGTTACGTATTTTTACTAACCGCTTTTTGTCTTGATTTTAGAAATACCAAGTGTTGGCATGTTTTTCTAATGGTTTTGTCAAGTTATATGGCATTAACTAAAAGTAGCAGAAATTGAGGTGTCCCAAAACTTTTGGCTACGTATGTACATGCCTCCTGTCCATTGTTCTTTATTGGATGGCTTACTTTTAGTGTTGAGCGAGCATGCTCGGCCGATGCTCGGATCGGCTCGAGCATCGCTCTGCTCGGCACATGGCGGTACTCGTACGAGTACCGCATGTGCTCGCCCGCCATGTTCGGGTCTCCTCCCCGCACGTTTTGCGGCTGCTGCGCAGCCAATAAACGTGCAGGGAGGCTCTGACATCGGTGTAATGCCAGCAGCCATGTTGGCTGCTGGCATTACACTGATTGGCTGGCCAGAACCCGTGGTCGGGTGCTGTATAGCACCTGACCATCGAGTTCGGCTCAGTCTTAGCCAGGGAGAGCTGAGGATAGGAAGGGAAAGGCAGTGTAGGGAGGAAAACAAGCAAAATTGTGAAAAAAAAGAACCAAAAGTCCTTTTTAGGACTACTGTGTGTGGGGGCAGCAGGTTATTTTGTGTGGGGGGAAAAAAAAAAAAAAAAAAAAAATATATTCTGTTTAGTGTGCAAAGTTGCAGATTAGAGCACATTCTGTTTAGTGTGCACAGTTGCAGATTAGAGCACATTCTGTTTAGTGTGCAAAGTTGCAGATTAGAGCACATTCTGTTAAGTCTTCAAACTAAAATATCAAAGTCACATATTCCATTCAGTGTGCGTCGCCGCAGTTTAGCAGCACATTCTGTGTACTGTGCAGAGTTGCAGAATAGGAAGAAATACTGTTAAGTCTTCAAACTAAAATATCAAAGTCACATATTCCATTCAGTGTGCTTCGCTGCAGGTTAGCAGCACATTCTGTGTACTGTGCAGAGTTGCAGAATAGGAAGAAATACTGTTAAGTCTTCAAACTAAAATATCAAAGTCACATATTCCATTCAGTGTGCTTCGCCGCAGTTTAGCAGCACATTCTGTGTACTGTGCAGAGTTGCAGAATAGGAAGAAATACTGTTAAGTCTTCAAACTAAAATATCAAAGTCACATATTCCATTCAGTGTGCTTCGCCGCAGTGTAGCAGCACATTCTGTGTACTGTGCAGAGTTGCAGAATAGGAAGAAATACTGTTAAGTCTTCAAACTAAAATATCAAAGTCACATATTCCATTCAGTGTGCTTCGCCGCAGTTTAGCAGCACATTCTGTGTACTGTGCAGAGTTGCAGAATAGGAAGAAATACTGTTAAGTCTTCAAACTAAAATATCAAAGTCACATATTCCATTCAGTGTGCTTCACCGCAGTGTAGCAGCACATTCTGTGTACTGTGCAGAGTTGCAGAATAGGAAGAAATACTGTTAAGTCTTCAAACTAAAATATCAAAGTCACATATTCCATTCAGTGTGCTTCGCCGCAGTGTAGCAGCACATTCTGTGTACTGTGCAGAGTTGCAGAATAGGAAGAAATACTGTTAAGTCTTCAAACTAAAATATTAAAGTCACATATTCCATTCAGTGTGTGTCACCGCAGTTTAGCAGCCAATTCTGTGTACTCTGCACAGTTGCAGAATAGGAAGAAATACTGTTAAGTTTTCAAACTCAAATATTAAAGTCACATATTCCATTCAGTGTGTGTCACCGCCGTTTAGCAGCCTATTCTGTGTACTCTGCACAGTTGCAGACTAGGAAGAAATACTGTTAAGTTTTCAAACTAAAATATTAAAGTCACATATTCCATTCAGTGTGTGTCACCGCCGTTTAGCAGCCTATTCTGTGTACTCTGCACAGTTGCAGAATAGGAAGAAATACTGTTAAGTTTTCAAACTCAAATATTAAAGTCACATATTCCATTCAGTGTGTGTCACCGCCGTTTAGCAGCCTATTCTGTGTACTCTGCATAGTTGCAGACTAGGAAGAAATACTGTTAAGTTTTCAAACTAAAATATTAAAGTCACATATTCCATTCAGTGTGTGTCACCGCCGTTTAGCAGCCTGCACAGTTGCAGACTAGGAAGAAATACTGTTAAGTTTTCAAACTAAAATATTAAAGTCACATATTCCATTCAGTGTGTGTCACCGCCGTTTAGCAGCCTATTCTGTGTACTCTGCACAGTTGCAGAATAGGAAGAAATACTGTTAAGTTTTCAAACTCAAATATTAAAGTCACATATTCCATTCAGTGTGTGTCACCGCCGTTTAGCAGCCTATTCTGTGTACTCTGCACAGTTGCAGACTAGGAAGAAATACTGTTAAGTTTTCAAACTCAAATATTAAAGTCACATATTCCATTCAGTGTGTGTCACCGCAGTTTAGCAGCCTATTCTGTGTACTCTGCACAGTTGCAGAATAGGAAGAAATACTGTTAAGTTTTCAAACTCAAATATTAAAGTCACATATTCCGTGTAAGACGAAGAAGGCGGGTAAAAAGGGACGGGGAAGTGGACGTGATCCTGATAGTTCAGGGCGCGGGTCAGGACGCGGAGAAACTGTGCCTGGTGCCAGAGCACAAGAAAGAAAGACATCCACCATACCTAGCTTCATGTCTAATTTTACAGGGCGTCGCAGGACATCACTCTCGAGGTCCGACCACTGCGAACAGGTGGTCGGTTGGATGACAGCTGATACTGCTTCCAGTCGGTTAAGCACCACCCTGTCTTCCACCAAGTCCACTCTCAGTAGCCAAAAGTCTGGTCAACATAATCCTCACTCTGATCATCCTTCCTCCCACCATACACGGTCTGGTCAAAGAAGTGATCCCACACTGGGATATAGTGAGGCGCTCGTCTCATCACCAATCCTTCATTTGACCCTCTCTCCAAGCACGCTTGCAGAGGAACATGACATCTTGTGCCCTGATTCACAACCTCTAGAGGCTACCCAATCACAAGAAGATGACAGATGTGAACGGCATTTAAGGTCAAAGGAAGTAGTGGATAATGATGATGATGATGAGACACAGTTGCCATTAAATCAACCACTATTTCCGTCTCAAGACCTTGTTGAGGAGAATGTTATACAGTTGTCAATGACTGAGTATGTGGTGGGATCAAGACTTGAGGAGGATGATCAGAGTGAGGAAGTGGAGGAGGACTTGGTGGACGATGAGGTGACTGACCCCACCTGGAAAGGTGTAGAGCCGAGCGATGACAGCAGTCCTGAGGGTGAGCCATCTGCAGCACCGCAACAGGCTGGAAGAGGCAGTGGTGTGGCTACAGAAAGAAGGCGGACCGCACCAAACCGGCCCGCAAATGTTCCACGGAGCACCCCCTTGCGTAAATCTACCTTGCCAAAGGGTAGGTGTTCCGCGGTATGGCGTTTTTTTAAGGAAAGTGCGGACGACAAAAGAATTGTAGTTTGCAACCTGTGCCACACCAGAATGAGCCGAGGCATGAACACTAGAAACCTCACCACCACCAGCATGATCCGACACATGGCATCCAAGCACCGTAGTAAGTGGGAGGAACGCCTGGATCGCCCATCTGTGTCTGCAGGCCACACCACTGCCTCCTCTTCCCCTGTTTTCGGTGCCGGCCAATCGCCTGTCGAAGGCGCAGGCCCGCATACCTCCCGCCCTGCACCTGTAGCATCTGAAGCACCATCAGCGACCACATCCACTTCCCTGTCCCAGCGCAGCGTCCAAATGTCGTTACCCCAGGCATTTGAGCGCAAGAGAAAGTACCCAGCCACCCACCCACAGGCCATAGCACTAACCTCACACCTTTCCAAATTACTGGCCATCGAAATGCTGCCATTTAGGCTTGTGGACACTGAGTCCTTCCGCAGCCTGATGGCAGCAGCTGTCCCTCGGTACGCGGTCCCCAGCCGCCACTACTTTTCCCGGTGTGCCATCCCCGCATTACACCACCATGTGTCCCGTAACATCACCCGTGCCCTGACCAACGCAGTTACTGGGAAGGTCCACTTAACGACTGACACATGGACAAGTGCTTGTGGCCAGGGACGCTACAGTTCCCTGACAGCACACTGGGTGAATGTCGTGGAGGCTGGGAGCGACTCGGACCCTGGGATGGCACGGGTGCTACCCACGCCGAGGATTGCGGGCCCTACCTCCATCAGGGTTTCCGCCAGCACCTACGTTATTGGCTCCTCCTCCTCCGTTTCCACCTCCGAATTCTCTACACGCAGCGCCACTCCCCCATCAGCCAGTAGCTGGAAGCAGTGTAGCACTGCAGTGGGGAAGCGTCAACAGGCCGTGCTGAAGCTGATCTGCCTTGGGGACAAACAGCACACGGCCTCAGAGCTGTTGCAGGGGATTAGTCACCAGACCGAGCAGTGGCTCTCGCCACTCAACCTGCAACCAGGCATGGTTGTGTGTGATAATGGGCGTAACTTGGTGGCGGCTTTGGAGCTCGGCAAGCTCACACACGTACCATGCCTAGCGCATGTATTTAATTTAGTGGTGCAGCGATTTCTAAAAACCTACCCCAATGTGCATGATCTCTTGACCAAGGTGCGCTGCGTGTGTGCACATTTCCGTAAGTCATCTACAGCTTCGGCCGGCCTGTTGAAGCTGCAGCAGCGCTTACAATTGCCAGCTCACCGGCTGCTGTGTGACGTGAGCACGCGCTGGAACTCCACCTTCCACATGTTGGCCCGGCTTTGTGAGCAGCAGAGGGCAGTAGTGGAGTACCAGCTGTTACACGGTCGTCGCCTCTCCGTTCAACTTCCTGTAATCAGAAGTGAGGAGTGGGAATGGATGTCAGACCTCTGCGAGGTTTTACGCAATTTTGAGGAATCGACACAGATGGTGAGCGGCGATAACGCTATTATCAGTGTAACCATCCCACTTCTGTGTCTACTGAAACGCTCGCTGCTCACAATTAAAACCGACGCTTTGCATGTGGAAGAGGTGGAAATGGGGGAGGAAGAGCTTACACAAGGTGATAGCCAGAGCACCCTCACTTCGTCTTCTCAGCGACAATTGGAGGAGGCGGAGGAGGAGGAGGAGGAGGAGGAGGAGGAAGACACGGTTGCCTCCGCTACAGAGGGTAGCCATGGAACTTTAGTTCCATCTCTTCAGCGTGGGTGGGCAGAAGAGGAGGAAGAGGATGAGGATATTGAGAGTCATCCTCCTGGTGAGGACAGCGAAATCTTGACTGTTGGTACTCTGGCACACATGGCTGACTTTATGTTAGGCTGCCTTTCCCGTGACCCACGCGTTATACGCATTTTAAACAACACGGATTACTGGGTGTTCACCCTTCTGGACCTCCGCTACAAAGAGAATTTCTCATCTCTCATTCCTCCGGTGGAGAGGACAAGCAAAATGGTGCAAAATTTTCCATCTGACAACGCTGGCGGCAGAGTACGTGCTACCTTGGCCAACCGAGAAGGGGAGAAAAGGGGAGCACACAGCAGTTCCGAGAAAGGCAGGGCAACACTCTCCAAGGCGTGGGACACCTTCATGACACCCCGCCAGCACCCTCACCCTGATGCGCAGCCTAGTGTCACAAGGAGGGAAAAGTTTTGGAAGATGGTGAAGGAGTACGTAGCAGACCGTGTCAGCGTCCTCAATGATCCCTCTGTGCCTTACAACTACTGGGTGTCCAAGCTGGACACGTGGTATGAACTGGCACTCTACGCCTTGGAGGTGCTGGCCTGCCCTGCCGCCAGCGTTCTGTCTGAGCGGGTATTTAGTGCTGCTGGTGGCATCATAACAGATAAGCGTATCCGCCTTTCCACCGACAATGCTGATAGGTTGACACTTATAAAAATGAGCAAGGCCTGGATTTCCCCTGACTTCTCCACTCCACTGGAGGAAAGCCCCGGGGGAACATAAACTCACTTTATATATGTTATTTACAATGATGGGAATACTCTGTATTCCCATTCACCCCTTCCACCCAAAAAACGGGTATATGGTTGACTCTTAATCTTCTCATCCTCCTCCTCCTCTTCCATATGCCCTGGGATATAATTTTTATATAGGGCCAGCTCACCAGCGGACCCTGTGATATAATTTTTATATAGGGCCAGCTCACCAGCGGGACCTGTGATATAATTTTTATATAGGGCCAGCTCACCAGCGGGCCCTCTTTGACAATTTTTGTATAGGTCAGCTCACCAGCGGGCCTTCTCATATAATGTTTTATTGGGTCAGCTCTCTAGCGGGCCCTCTCATATAATGTTTTATAGCGTCAGCTCACTAGCGGGCCTTCGCATATAATGTTTAGGATGGTCAGCTCTGCAGCAGACCCTCACCCATAATGTTTTAGATGGTCAGCTCAGCGCACGTTTCCCTCTTAATCATGGCCTCAGTTCAATAAAATCAAGGAAATTTTTGGGAGAATTTGCCTCTGCGCACGTTTCCCTCTTAATCATGGCCCCAGTTCAGAAAATCAAGGAAATTTTTGGGAGAATTTGCCTCTGCGCACGTTTCCCTCTTAATCATGGCCCCAGTTCAGAAAATCAAGGAAATTTTTGGGATAATTTGCCTCTGCGTACGTTTCCCTCTTAATCATGGCCCCAGTTCAGAAAATCAAGGAAATTTTTGGGATAATTTGCCTCTGCGCACGTTTCCCTCTTAATCATGGCCTCAGTTCTGAAAATCAAGGAAATTTTTGGGAGAATTTGCCTCTGCGCACGTTTCCCTCTTAATCATGGCCTCACTTCACAAAATCAAGGAAATTTTTGGGAGAATTTGCAGATGATATACAAGTAAATATACAGCAAATATTGTTTGGTAACAATTTTTCGCCTAAAGTCGTTTTTATTTTCCTTTTTGTGTGTTTTATGGTCAGTCTGTAAAAATGGCGTACTACGGGCGAAAGATCGTTCCCAGCAGCGATGTTGGAGTCCAAGATGCATCCAGACATCCTCCCTATGCTGTCCCTGAACCATTTCTGTGGTGTTTCCATCCTTTTCTGCCATTTTCCTATGGAGCAGGCACCCTCCCCTCATCAGAGCAGGGGGTGCCTGGTGTAATGCTCGAGTCCTCCCATTGACTTCAATGGGGCTCGGGTGCTCGGCCGGAGCACCCGAACACCCGAGCATTGGGGTGCTCGCTCATCACTACTTACTTTGTTTGCAAAACTACCGCCATATATATATATTTTTTATGGTGGGAATTGGATTGAGCCCTAGGTATGGCATTTAACTCTTTGAGCTCCAGAGGGGTATGCAACACATTGCAATGCAATGTGTTGCGTAACCTCTGGCACTCAATGGGTTAATATGACATTATTTATGGGAATACGGCATATGTAGTAGAGATCTCTAATGTTTTTGAGACTAAAAGCACAATTTCAACCATTTGGAATTAGGAGGAATTTTATTTCTATTCTAATGCAGTTGGTATGTTCCAGAATTGTACCTCTTTATCTTCTTGAATATGTCCTTATGTATTTAAGTGGAAAAAGATTAAACATGTCTCTCTTTTGGTTGTTGGTGATGGTATTGCCAGTATTCCAATGCATACACATTGGTTGGGAACTCATGGATTATTCATGTGCAATTATAGGTCTCCTATATTCTCTTCTAAATCATCTCTATGGCCCATTATGGTCAATAACGATAGATATACCAGTTGTCTTAGTGAGGATTAGACTGTGTCACAGAAAGCAGACTGCAGTCAATAATGAAAATGTTTTAAATTTAGAATCATGCATTACAAAGTCTACATGAGGCCAGTTATAAATCTGTATAAATGCTGTGTATCCTAGCTGCAAAATCAACAAATCAAAAACTCCCTCCACCCCCTAGCACACACCTCTATAAAAGAAGTCAAGAAAAAAAATGGGCTATATGTCAGTTCTAATAATCCACATTGAACTACTACACATTTTATTATACGTGGGGTGAAATCTAGGTTGTTTTCAAGGTCAATTTCAGGTGAAAAGGGGGGGTCATCATGAGGTCACTTTTGCTTCCGTGCAGGTCAATAGTGCCTTTTTTATTCCAAAGAATACAAGCTACTCACACCCAATCAATCTACCAATGCCTCAGCAGCACAGAGTGTAATGAGCACTATATAAATGTAGTCTATAATCACTAAACATGTTTTTTACGTACTCTCTCTATTCATGTAAAACCTTTTGCTGTCAAATTCAACATTCATTCATGCAGCAGCGAGTAGCAAAAGCGAGAAATCATGCTCTGGTTGGGGTTGGTAAAAGGTCACAGCTGACAGACATTAAGGTTAAAATGCTGAGGTAAAATACTGATCTTCTTGCTACTGCTTTTTTAGAAGTACCTTTCATCTTCGTTTTGTAGTCAAGCTGTACACTAATATATTCTGCTTGTAATTTAATATCAGTTACAGTGAGGGCAGAAAAACAAAAATGTATTTATTTGATTTGTATTAAACTATATAGTAATGATGACATCATTTAGAGCCCTGATTTAGAACCATTTGAGTAAAAAATAATATCTTGTTAAATTATTGCATCCAAGTGATATAAGGAAGCTTATTTACCAAGAAAAATGGAGGTATTTCTGTAGTAACCAACTGCACCATATGGGACAAATACAAATTAACCCCTTAATGTCCATCGCTGTGCCAGGACCGTCACAGCTGTCCGGCACTTAAGGACGGTCCTGGCACCTCATTGAATTCAGGCTCCCCTCACAGCTGCACACTGCTCAGGCAGCCCTGAATCGGATCAAGCCGGTCGTTAAGGGGTTACTTTTCACAGCTTTCAGTGTATTCACTATGCATGGAAAAGAAGAGAAAAAAAAAGAAAAGACAATTATGTGATGATCTTATAACAATGTGCAAGTATATCAGAGGTTAATACAAGGATCTCTCTGGTGAGCTTTCATTCCAAGGCCTGATCAAATAATCAGAGGCCACTCCTTGGGATTAGAGGAGGGGAGGCTTCAACTAAAGCAAAGGAAGGGTTTTTTTACAGTAAGCTCTGTTAAATTGTGGAATTCCTTGCCCGTGGATGTGTTAAATGCAGATACAGTGGATACATTTAAGAGAAGATTAATTACTTTTAAGAGGGTGCATACAGCATTATACTGTATAATAGTAAGCAAAACAGGAAGTTTTGATAAAGATTAACTAATTTGGCAGCAGGAAAGCTTATATAATTCTCATTTCTCTGGGTTATGAGGCAAAGGTTGAGCTTGAAGGAGTTGTGTCTTTTTTCAACCTAATTTATTATGGTACTTTGTTATATTGAGAGTTTATTTATATAATCATTTATAGCTTTATATTTTTTTATTGTGCATAAGTAAATGTGTAAAAGAGCATTTGCATTGCAGACTTAATCCTTTCATATAAGGGAGGCACATACATTGTTAATTATAGATTCAAGCACCACTAACTTAAGAACAGAGAAGAATTAAAATGACTAAGCCTTTGATTCACTCATATTTTTGTCTAGCAGGGAAATCCTCAGACATGGGCTGAGATGTACTAAGGTTTGATAAGGGCCCGGGATGGAAATGTTGGGTTGAATCTGTGTCAGCCATTTACTATAAGAATGGAATTAATATACTGTTACATGTTGTAATGTTCCAGTAAATTCCTAGTTACGAGGTATTCTCCAATTGAGACAGTGCTTTAGGAAGGACCTAGAACTGTGCTAGTTAGTAGACTTGCAATCATGTGGATTAATTTGGATCACTAATATCGGATGGTACTATTTCTGACACAAACCTTATAGATAAGATTTTACTAACTGGTGTATCTATAAAGTTAATGATAACCATTTAACCCAATGATCCTTATTGATTAATTGTCAGGGAATATGAGGACCTAGACTATGATGGTAGTATGAGAGTTGTGATCATGGAGTTCTGTTTTGATAATTGATGACAGATGATTGTGCTTATCAATTAACACAATCCATACAGAGACCTGTCTTCAAGAAGAGAGACTAGAGTTACTCTTAAGTACGTTTTTAGGGGAATTCTGAAAATCCATATTGTATTGTGATATTACAAAGCAGTAATCACTTAATGGACTCTCTGAATTGGAAAATTATATAATACATTGATACCAGGTTTATGTCTGTAGATAACGTGGTAAAAGTTTTTGGTGTTTGGGGGTTATCACTGTAGATAAAGTGTTAATACTAGGGATGGACCTGTGGCTCTGGCTGACTATCTGCTCTGTCTATGACCCTGGCTTGTCTGACTATTCAACCTGGTGCTGACCTGGGGCTCTGTCGAACTATCCTTCCAGTGTTGCCTACTATTATTGGACATCCTCTCTGGTGCAGACCTGTGGTTCTGTCTGACTATCCGCTCCGTGTATGACCCTGGCTTGTCTGACTATCCTAATTGGTGCTGACAGGTGGCTCTGTCTGTTCGCTCCGCTGTGTTGCCCATTTCTCACAGACATCCATCCTGGTGCAGACCTGGGCCTCTGGCAGACTCCGGCCTTACTGACTGCAGGTGTGAGTCAGTGTCTCCATTGTTGTGATTCCTTTTTGGAGACAAGCTCTTCCTAACAGACTGCAGACATGAGTCAGAGTTCTCCTTACTAGTTACCTAGCGGGAGACTTTGGGTCATATCCAGTACTCCTATTTTAGTTGACACAGCACCTTAAGTCCATAAAACGGAGATAACTGTTTCAGCAAAAGGGAACTGTGACCCGGACCCTGCAGAGACTTGAGCCTGTAGCCCCCACAGGCATAGTAATGGGAGAAACTGGTTTGCAAGAGCTTGAGCCAATAGCTTCCACGGGCGTGATAACGGAAGAAACTGGATTGCAAGAGCTTGAGCCAATAGCCCCCATGGGCATGATACGGAAGCAACTGGATTGCAAGAGCTTGAGCCAATAGCCCCCACGGCCGTAATAATGGAGAATAGTACTGAACGAGCTAGAGCCCTGGCGCCTCCTCCGGGCACGGTAACATAGACCAGCTATACTGCAAGGAGTAGAATGAACAGTCGCCTCACAAGGCTAGGATGGACCGGCTCAGCAGTAATAGTGGCTGTAAGGTAACGGCTCTGCAAGAGTAAGCTATAGCTCTGTACCAGTGACTGGAGGCTCAATATAGGAGGCACAGCTCTGCATGGTAAACGCAGGCTCAGCAATCAGGAGCGCAGCTCTGCACGGGTTAACGGGCTCAGCTAGCAGGAGTACAGCTCTGCACGGGTTAACGGGCTCAGTTAGCAGGAGTACAGCTCTGCACGGTTTAACGGGCTCAGATAGCAGGAGTACAGCTCTGCCCGGGTTAACAGAGGCTCACAATCTGCCGTGCCACAAACACAGGAGATAGTCAGAATGTTGCCTCGGCGACAGCAAGAAGCTGGAACGCTGTCGGGGTAGTAGTAAGCCGGTGCAGGTCACGGAGCAGGAGCATCAGCCAGGTCTGGTCTTCGTATTCCTCTTGGCTCTGAACGTCCACCGGCCCAGGAATTACTGGAGTAGTAGTGTAGCGGTTGCAAACCAAGAGTTTCAACAGAGATACATGGAACACATTATGTATGCGCATAGATGCTGGGAGTTCCAAAGAGTATGAGAAGGGATTCACCTTGCGGATAACTTTAAACGGACCAAAGAACCAAGGAGCCAGCTTATTGAAAGGCACCTGCAAATTGAGATTTCTGGAAAAGAGCCATACCTTGTCCCCAACCTGGAAGGAGACCGCTGGCAGTCGTCTACGATTTGCATGCCGCTGTTGTCGCTGAAATGACTGACCGAGGGTCCTCTGAACCTGTGCCCAAGTGGAGCGAAGCTGCTCGTTATGCTCATCCAGAGCTGGAATCTGTTGCAACTGAAATGAGTCCGGGAGCAAGCACGGCTGGAACCCGTAGTTAATGAGAAACGGGGAGCTCCCGGATGATGAATTAACTGCACAATTCCTGGCGAACTCTGCCCACGGCAACAGGTTGGCCAAATTGTCATGATGATCGCTTACAAAGTAACGCAGGAACTGCTCCAGTCCCTGATTGGCACGCTCAGCGGCTCCATTGGTCTGGGGATGGTAGGCGGAAGAAAAGGACAATTGGTTCCCATCTGGCCACAAAATGCCCTTCAGAATCTGAACACGAACTGGCTCCCACGACCAGACACCACCACTCTGGGTACCCCGTGCAAGAGAAACACTTCTTTGGCGAAAATCATAGCCAACTCTTGGGCCGATGGAAGACCAGAGAGGGGTACGAAATGAGCCATTTTTGAGAATCTGTCGACCTCCATAAGAATAAATGTGTACCCCTTAGAAACTGGCAGTTCTCCCAGAAAGTCAATTGATATATGGGACCATGGTCGTTCACCATTAGGTACAGGTTGGAGTAGGCCCACTGGGAGATGCCTGGGGGTTTTGGCACGGGCACAGGTGGCACAGGCTGCAGTAAAAGCGGATCAATCGGCTCTAAGGGAGGGCCACCAAAACAACTGTGATAGAGACCATATTAGCTGATCCCTTCCGATATGCCCAGCAGCCTTAGAAGAATGGTATGTCTCCAACAGACGGGTATGGAATGACTCATCCACAAAACACTTGCCCATAGGAGTTTCTGGAGTAGCCCCTGCTTGAGACACCAATATTTCCTCACCCAGTGGCGAAGTGATGCTAGTACGTACAGTAGCCAAGATACGATCAGGCTGAATAATAGGTACTGGTTCCTCCTCCCTCTCAATGTCCGAAGGAAATTGTCTGGACAGCGCATCTGCCCTGACATTCTTAGAGCCAGGTAGATAGGACACTATAAAGTTGAATCGAGACAGAAAAAGTGCCTTTTTGCTTCAGAGAGATATGTCAAGTACTTGTGGTCAGTTAAGATTAATACTGGGTTCTTTGTGCCCTCCAATAGGTGACGTCATTCTTTAAGTGCCAGGATAGCTAAAAGCTCCCTGTTGCCAATCTCATAGTGGCTTTGGGCACTGGAGAGTTTTTTTGAAAAGAACCCACAAGGCTTCAGGGGACCACCTCCCACAGGGTGTTGGGAGAGTACTGCCCCAACCCCAACTTCAGAGGCATCGACCTCCAATGTTAATGGTAGGGCAGGGTTGGGGTGGGACAGTACTGGAGCAGAGGCAAAAGCAGACTTAAGAGTCTCAAAAGCATTTTCCGCTGCCACGAACCATTGAGAGGGAGTAGCGCCCTTATGTGTCAAATCAGACAAAGGTTTCACAATAGTAGAAAAGTTCTGAATAAATTTCCTATAATAATTGGCAAAGCCCAAAATTCATTGGATCGCTTTTAACCCCTTAGGACGAGGCCACTGTAAGACTGCTGCCAATTTTTCCTGGTCCATAGCAATGCTATCCTTAGAAATCAAGAGCCCCAGGAATGGTACTTGGGACCTATGAAATTCACATTTCTCTAGTTTGCAAAATAGTTTATTTTTACGTAATCGTAACAAAACCTCAGAAACATCCTTAACATGCTGTGTAAGATTGGCAGAGTGAATCAATATATCATCTAGATATACTACCACGCAGGATTGAAGCATGTCACGAAGGATGTCATTAATGAATTCCTGAAACACTGCTGGTGCATTACATAGGCCAAATGGCATTACCAGATATTCATAATGCCCTGATCTGGTATTGAATGCCATCTTCCACTCATCTCCAGCCTTAATTCTGATCAGGTTGTATGCAGCCCTTAGGTCAAGTTTAGTGAAGATGGAAGACCCTTTCAACCTGTCAAATAATTCAGTTATGAGTGGAATGGGGTAGGCATTTTTTTGGCATCAGCTTGTTCAACCCCCAGTAATCGATCCATGGTCTAAGCTTGCCATTTTTCTTTTTCACAAAGGAAAAACTGGCACCAGCCGGAGAAGTAGACTTGCGAATAATCCCTCTCTTGAGAGCGTCCTCTATGTATTCCTCCATAGCCCTGTTTTCATCACATGACAGTGGATAAGTGCGACCCCTGGGAGGCACCACACCCGGGGGCAGAACAATAGCGCAATCACAGGGTCTATGCAAAGGCAGTGCGCTAGCCTCCCCCTTGCTGAATACGTCATTGAATTCTCGGTATTCAGCTGGCACGGAGGGGAAGGCACAGCAAATATTGACAGGGTGGGACAAACAGTTCTTAGCACAGTACTCAGACCAAGACTTAACTTCACATCTTTACCAGTCAAACTGGGGGTTGTGTAGTAGTAGCCAGGGAAACCCCAGTATGACTGCATGATGAGGAGATCGAATTATTTGGAAGCGTAATTCCTCCTTGTGGAGAGCCCCAATAGACATAGAAATAGGAATTGTTTCCATAGTGATAAATGCATGTTCCAAGGGTCTGCCATCAATGGCTTCAATAGCCAAAGAAGATTCCCTTTTGAGTAATGGAATCTTGTGCAATTCGGCAAAGTATTGGTCCATAAAGTACCCCGTTGCACCGGAGTCCACCAGTGCCATAACCAATACAGACAGGTCTGCCCAACAAAATGCCACCTGGATGGTGGGGTTTTGTGTATTTGAATCTAGGGACTGCTGTACGCCACCTAGGGCCTGTCCCTCAAGGTACCCTAGGTGCGTCCGTTTCCTGGTCTTACCGGACATGTGCGTAGTAAGCGCCCAGCCTTGCCACAATATAAGCATAAGCCCAGCCTCTTGCGGTGCGCCCGCTCCTCCTTATTAAGTCTGGTGAATCCTAGCTGCATTGGTTCACCCACCTCTGGTGACCGTTCAGGAGGAATGGGAGGTGAGGGTGGGTTAAAAAGGCTACCATGCCCAATATTTCTGGATTTCGCCCTTCTTGCCAACCGTCTTTCGCAAATACGAGAATCAATGAGCATACCATACTCAATGTATTCATCCAGATCACTGGGTACATCCCTGGCAGCAATTTTATCTTTAATGGAATCGGACATACCCTGAGCAAAGGCTGCCACCAGTGCCTCGTTGTTCCATCCGACCTCTGCTGCCAAGGTCCGAAATTCAATGGTGTAATCGCCAAAGGTACGCTCACCCTGCTGTATCTCCATTAACCTTTTGGCAGCAGAGGCAGCTCTGCCAGGGACCTCTAACACTCTGCGGAACTCCCTTACGAATTCATCAAAGTTCCGAGTGCAGGGTTTGGCATTTTCCCAAATAGGATTGGCCCATGCCAGTGCTTTACCCGTTAACAGGGAAATCATAAATCCGACCTTACTTCGGTCGTTAGGAAATGCCTGGGGCGTTAGTTCCAGAAAGAGCTCCAATTGATTAATAAAGCCCCTGCATAGGTTAGGTTCGCCATCATATCTTAATGGTAACGGCGCCGCTGCCATTAGGCTTCTGGAATGAGAAATAGGAGTTACAGACTGATTGTCCGGTGTCGGAACTGGGGAGACCACCGGATTCTGGTTTGGTTTGTCAAGGTGTACTGTTCGCTCAAGTAAAGTTTGTAAGGTCAATGCCATTTGGTCTAGGCACTGCTTGTGAACATCCATTCTCCAGTGAATGTTTTGTGTATTACTCACACCTTTACTGTCTGAGGTCATGGCCCTTTCGTACTGTCACGGTTTTCAAGACACTCAGACCAGTAGGTAAAATAAAACACAGTTTTATTAAACAAACAAATAAAAGAAAGGATCGCCATCTATAGGCAGCACTGAGTAATAGCAAGTAGGCTGTATTGGCTCAATATAAAGATAATAACTTTACAGATACTGTCACATAACAGATACTGAGGACAGAGAACACAAGGGTTAACACAGTAATCAGTCCGTCTCAGTTGTGGTGTTTGGCACGCCCTAGGTGGGAATTTAGGCAGTGAGTGGTGTAGCTGACACAACACCTAAGTAAAACGGAGATAACTGTTTCAGCAAAAGGGAACTGTGACCCGGACCCTGCAGAGATTTGAGCCTGTAGCCCCCACGGGCGTAGTAATGGGAGCAACTGGATTGCAAGAGCTTGAGCCAATAGCCTCCACGGGCGTAATAACGGAGAATAGCACTGAACGAGCTAGAGCCCTGGCGCCTCCTCCGGGCACGGTAACGTAGACCAACTATACTGCAAGGAGTAGAATGAACCGTCGCCTCACAAGGCTAGGATGGACCGGCTCAGCAGTAATAGTGGCTGTAAGGTAACGGCTCTGCAAGAGTAAGCTATCGCTCTGTACCAGTGACTGGAGGCTCAGTATAGGAGGCACAGCTCTGCACGGTAAACGCAGGCTCAGCAATCAGGAGCGCAGCTCTGCATGGGTTAATGGGCTCAGCTAGCAGAAGTACAGCTCTGCACGGGTTAATGGAGGCTCACAATCTGCCGTGCCACAAACACAGGAGATAGTCAAAATGTCGCCTCAGTGACAGCAGGAAGCTGGAACGCTGTTGGGGTAGTAGTGAGCCGGTGCAGGTCACGGAGCAGGAACGTCAGCCAGGCCAGGTCGAATCACGGAGCAGGGTTCTCAGACAAGCCAGTTCAGGTCACGAGCAGGAACGTCAGCCAGGCCGGGTCAGATCACGGAACAGGAACATAGGAGTGTAGTCTAAATAGGCCAAGTTGGTACACCAGTATCAGGAACACAGGAACACAGCACAGCAATACTGGCTCAGGAACACCACGAAAGGGCAATGGTCAGGTATAAAAAGGTCACCAGGGGTGGGCCAAACAGGCTCAACCAATAGGAGTGTGGCACAAGCGAGAGAGACAGAAGGAAATCACGAACACCGTGATAACTCCACTCACTACCATTGAGACTACCAGTTGGCTTCGGCCTAGTCTCCAGCAGTTGTGGTTGACCCATTTGCAGACTCCTATTTCTGATAGAGTATCTGGCCTCTTCCATCACCCTCTGCTTATTCTCGCTATTCTAGCTATTTGCATTACTACCTATTATTCTAATAAAGGTTATTTTAACTATACCGTCTGACTCCTTGTCTTGTTTGCAAACCGTAACAAGTACATTATTCCACATGCATACTTTTACATAATTTTTGTGCAGGTTCTGACTTCCTAGTAAGTGTGTAATGGCAGTACATAGTAGAAGTACTGTGTAACCTTACTGCTTTAATGACATAACTTGTGGAGCTGGTGGGGGTGGCATTATGTGTACGTACACTATGACTCTTGTCATCTTCAAAAACAATCTCAGAGTCATACTCCACTGCAGCAGGAGCAAAATATATTGGCACACTCTCTGCACATCAACAGGACTTCTATTATGTACCCCAAAGCCCTGGGAACATGTAGGAGTCCTTCTGCTGCTTCTAGTTTTGGCACCTTTGACCTGTGGCCACAGTATACTTTAGGTGGGAACTCATTGAGGAGACAAGTTTACTGATCCACAGGCATACTTTTGAATTATTTTTGCACAGGTGTGGACTTTTTTCACTGTTTAACTTTATTGCTTTAGCAACATAACTTGTCACATCCAAAAACAAACTCAGAGCAATACTCCTTTGTAGCAGGAGCAGAAAATCTTGGCATACTCTCTAGAACATTAACATCTCTTCTTTTATGTACCCGGAGCCCCAGGAATGTTCAGGAGTGCTTCTGCTAGTTTGCGAGTGTGCTGAACTGTTGAAAGTGTCTTCCAGTCAGATCTGTGCTTGTCCATCAGACAGGATCTCATTGAGGAGGTGCCTAGGTGTGAGCCTGCTTCCCCCTGATCACATGCTTTTTACATAGACAACAGATAGCGACATGCTTAGCTTTTGTCTCATGAGTGAAGTATCTCCATCTTATGGACTTCATAGACTGTGGGAACCTGAGTGGCTGCTATTACTACTACAGTTAGATATTGCTGAAATTGTACTATGACTAGGTTTCACCGGTGCGGCACATCCAACAGCAGCAGAGGCCCTCATCATAGCTAAGGCTGTGGATGCTGCTTACCTGTGTTGTTGCTGATCACTCAGTACTATTAATATGTGGAACTTGGACTTGGAAATAGTGATGATGCTGATGATGATTGATATGATGACTGTGTATTTTTGGCATCTTTGCTTGTCCATGGTCAGACTTTCTAATTGTCTTCTCGAACAGGTTATAGACAGGGACAGCACTTCTTTTCAATGGAGGAAGACTGAGCCTTTGCCTTTCAGCTAACTTTCTGGTCATATCATCAACTCTCTCACTCTCAACTTCATCTGTATCTGAAGAAGAGGAGGATGCTGGAGGGATATATTCTAGTTCTTCATCATCATCAGTAATTAGGTCATCCCCAGCATCGTCCACTGCTTCATCATCTCTACTTTTACATTCCTCTAGGCTTTTAGAGCTCTCAAACAATTTCTTTTTACCTTTCCACATTTAGGGATTTTCACAACTTTTGATGCTACACCTTCTTGCACCACACCATTAACACAAAAATACAACTGATTGTTGTCTTCCATGTTATTAACAGTACTGGTGCTGGTGGTAGATGTGGAACTTTAGGTGGGACTTTGACAAACTGTATTCTCCTTGGGAGGATCACCATTATATATTGCACATGCTGCAACAACCATGGCTGTAGTCAGTTTCTGGACTACCACTTTATTCACAGTACTGGGGATGGGCAAAAGATTTAGCCTCAAACTGAATTCTGCAAATAATGGCACTTCCCTCTTGAAGAATAATTTCCTCCTAAAAGTGCTGATTTTCTGCTTTTTTCACCTAGCTCATTCCATTGAAATCAATGGGAACATTGAATATATACACAACACATAGCAAATATTATTTTATTTCCCAAAGACATAGTATAAAAGGGAGAGGGAATGTGTTTTTTTGGGGGTTGTTAATGGGATTGGGAGCAGTTAATACAAAATAAATCCTAAATACAAATTAAAAAAACCCATAAAACATGGTATAAAATCAGTCTGAGGGTGCCTGTGTTGTGGGGAATTAATCAGTTGAACAGGGAATTTGTTGTGGGGGGTTCTTGAACAGTATTGGAGGGGCAGTCAATAAGAAAATAAAAAATAAAATAAGAAAGTTGTATGTAAAGTGATAGAGACAGAACCCCCTGACTTAAGCTGCCACTGGGGTGGACTGAAAATTTACTTGATAGAGTATTTTGTAGAGGATGCTTTGTTAGATTTGTTGTTAGAGGCCCACGCCTTAGGCTTGTTAGAAACAAACCCCCCAAAATATATATTTTTAATTTTTTTTTTTTTTAAAAAAGCACAAGCCCTGATAAAAAAATGCACTTCTGGCCTAATGCCACCAGGTGATGTCCTCTTGGCCAGTGACTATTGTCAAATGCCCTGATTTAGATGAAGAATTTGTGACTCCTGTTTTTGCTGCTGCAACTCTGTTGTTTAAGCGGCAGGATTATTAGGCAGCTGAAAAGGAATGGGAGCAACAACAGCAGTAACACGGGTGATGGATGATGAAAGTTCCACTTGACACAACTAGCTCCAGTGATGCTGATGCGTGCAACTGACAAAGTAATCTTGCACGGGTAGTAGCAGCTGAATTTCCGAAATTTTTGACGACATTCAGACCAGGGCTGATCGTATTTGGATTTTTTTTGGCGAACAACCCTTGCCTTTCGGACGACCCGAATGTCGACGAATGACCCCTTTTTCGTTGACTTCCAAATGTCAACTAACTGAATTGCCCAAGCCTTGCCCAAACCTTGCTCCTCAACATCCTGCTGCCGTTGCAACTCAGCATCAGAAGGAATTAGAGAAAATTCTAAAAGTTCAGTGCTAGTGGTGCATCATCATCACCACCATCACTATTCCCTATGTGCTGCTGCTGCTCTATTACAGACATCTCACTGCTGCTTGGAGGAGGTGACAAACAATGTGACGGAGGCTCCCCTAATGTCACACTTGTCATTTCTTGGTGATGTAAAGAAGGCAGACTGGCAGCAGTAACAGCAGGCACAGGGAGCTGATCTGCTGGTCTGGTGTTGGTGGTAGTATTATTATTTCTATGCCTGTTCTCCCCCAACAGTTCTGGCCTCTTCAGGATCAGGTTCCACGGACATTGTAGTGAAGGGGACTCCCAGGGCCAGATGAATGGTGTGGGTTCCCTTGACCGGTAGTCTGGACGCTATCAAATGCTTCCCCTACCACTCCCCTAACACTTGTCCCACAGGCTGCTTTATCATTACTGTTACTACTACTACTACTACTAACACCAACCACATTCAGTTCAGCCCCATAGTCTTCCTCATCACAGCCATTAGTAATATGGGGATACTGATTACCCCCTCCTTTACTCCTAACACTAACAAGCTGCTGAACCTTCTTAGTAGTAGTAGTACTTGCACTGGTAGCACTGCTTGGGGATGGCAAGTGTGACAGCGTTCCCTGCTGTCACACTTGGGATCATCTTCTCCTTCCCCCCTCCTGAGTATTACAAGACACACTAGCAGCAGGTTTAGCACTGGTGGCAGCAGGTTCAGCACTGGCAGCAGGTACAGCACTGGTGGCAGCAGGGGAAGCATGTCTGACAGCAGGCACAGTATTGGTGGCAGCAGGTTCAGCACTTGCAGCAGGCACAGCACTTGTGGCAGCAGAATCAGCATGTCTGACAGCAGGCACAGTACTGGTGGCAGCAGGTTCAGCACTGGTAGCAGGCACAACACTGGTGGCAGCAGCAGCATGTCTGACAGCAGGCACAGTACTGGTGGCAGCAGGTTCAGCACTGGTAGCAGGCACAACACTGGTGGCAGCAGCAGCAGCACTGACAGCACTGATGGCAGCAGGGGCAGCACATCTGACAGCAGGCACAGCACTGGTAGCAGCATGGGCAGCACATCTGACAGCAGGTACAGCAATGTTGGCAGCAGGGGCAGCACATCTGACAGCAGGTACAAGCAGCTGACCTGTCCTGCTCTCACTATTACCCTTTTCTTTCTCCCTTCCCATTAATTTCCCCAAGATCCCTAGGAGTGATTTAAGGGGACTTGACAGCATTGGTTCTGTACTGCTCACTTCTTCCTCCTCCTTAGACTCAGTGGACACATAACGGTCCTTCCAGTTCATCCTTTTATTATTTTTAAACCTGCTCATAGTGATAGGAGTCACTATGAGCCTCTTCTGCCTCAATTTTTCAAAAAGATCACAGCAGAGCAGCACAGCACATCTACCTTGCTCTGTAGCTGCATCTATTGTGTTTCACTTCCACAAATATGTCACGTTTGTATAGCGAAAAGGCGAAAACCATGTAAATCAATGGGCAGATTTTAATCTCTGCTTTTAAAGGGGATTTTCCTGCAAAAAAGTGGATAACGACATGGTTTTCACAGAATTTCTCATGGGAACACAGAGAGAGCTTTCACCCACCCCTACAGATGACCCTACACTGCTCCTAATCCTTTCATCCTAACCCTTTGTGGTTGCTGGACATTACTCAACTACTGTGTGTGTATTTTTACTGTTACTGGTTGTATGTGATGCGTTGAATTGGATCACTACTAAATGTTCTCATCTTGTAAAGGTCTGCCTCAGTCACAGCTCAATAGGTGGCATAGTGCTAAATGGAGCCAATGAATGGTTACCCTAGTTGATCTTGTAAAGATGTACAAAGAGTGAGTTAAGCAGCCAGAATAGAGTTGTGTAGTATAGCCCTATGTATACCCTAACCTCGGCGTAAGCTATTAGGTAACACTGCATCTATTAATATATCTGTCAGGGAGTCTAAAGCATGATGCCCCAGTTAAGAATCACCATTAGTACATCAACATTATATCATGGTGTACATAGAGCACTGATAGTTTTAATCATCAAACTATCAGCCTAGTATGGATAACAGTGTAATACATACAATCAAAAATCAAGTAAAGATTTATATACACTACTGTGCAAAAGTTTTAGGCAGGTGTGAAAAAATGCTGTAAAGTAAGAATGCTTTCAAAAATAGACTTGTTCATACCTTATATTTATCAAATAACAAATTGCAAAGTGAGTTAACAGATGACAAATCTAAATCAAATCAATATTTGGTGTGATGACCCATTGCCTTCAAAACAGCATAAGTTCTTCTACGTACACTTGCACACAGTTTTTCAAGGAACTCTGCAGGTAGGTTGTTACAAATATTTTGAAGAACTAACCACAGTTCTTCTGTGGATTTAGGCAGCATCATCCTCAGTTGCTTCTCTCTCTTCTTGTAATACCAGACAGACTTTATGATGTTGAGATCAGGGCTCTGTGGGGGTCATACCATCACTTCCAGGACTCCTTGTTCTTCTTTACACTGAGGACAGTTCTTAATGACTTTGACTGTATGTTTGGGGTCGTTGTCATACTGCAGATTAAATTTGGGGACAATCAGATGCCTCCCTGATGGAATTGCATAATGCTTAAGTATCTGCCTGTACAGGAGTGTAGTTTCACAGATGATGATGTAGGACGCACACATGTATGTGCACCCTATGAGTATGAATCAACACATGGAGAAGCTTCTGGTGTGGCCCAGACCAGCCAATCAACTTGATCAACAGTTTCGGGCAGCTCCAGGTCATGAGTACAGAGCAGCTGTCTCCCCCCACCCGAAGAAGCACAGCATGCTTAACTGCACTTGACAGAGACGCCTAGAGGAGGTGACCAGAGGTGTCCGGAGGAGGATTGGAGAGCCACGATGCAGGAAGAAATGCCAAGTGAATGGAGTCCGCTAAGGCTGGATGAAGGTGGATTGGTAAGATGAAGGTTATTTGTGGAGATGATGTAAAGGTGAAAGATCATCATCATTGATATAACCTCCTGTTAAGTCCTGTAGGGCTAAGCAGGTTAACAAGCATTTTAACAAGAAGAGTCAAGTGATTTGCGAGCTCATGTATGGAAGGAGGTAAGACTGTATTTTTCCTGTTCTAGAACAGCTACTGTGCCATAAAAATTATATTGACTGTATTGGCAGGGGGAGAAAGGAAGACTCAGTAAGAGAGTGCATTCTGGTGCTGTGTATTTATAAGTGACTGTAATTATATATATATATGGACTGGAAAACACTACATTAGTTAGATCAAGCCCATGGATAGTATTGACAACTAATAATAAATGTTTGCTATAAGAATCTTGTGTGCTGAAAAGAGATTATATTGGAACTGTGGATGAGGGAATCTCACCCACACCCAGCGAGGGTGTTAGAGAGTTATTAGTTGGGTATGAGAGATTATATATTATTTGTATAATGGAGATATAAGGTTAGGGGATAAAATACTAATTACAGTATACCCATTGGATAAATTTATTTAAGTCTTGACGTCTTATTGTAAAAGCAAACTGCATGCTGTTGGATTGGATTTTTGACGTCCTATCAGAAGGCTTACATATTGAGATGGCAAATAAAAAACCACAGGATCAAAAACACATGGGCAAAAAAAGACAAAAAGCAAGATCAAAAAAAGAGCACTAAGGTACCTGTATTTATTCTCCTGCATCTCAGAGAGAAGTGATAGAAACTTCAATGAATACTACTGCCCAAGGGATTGATCAAAATATTACTAATCAGTCAATAGCTGATGACTCGCAGATAGATATGTCTACTGAGAAGGAGAATTTGACAGTTACACCTGAATATCTTAAAGACTGTTTGGATCAGCAGTTGGAAAAATAAAATCCATTATACAGTATAATCATAAAGAAATCAAAGAAGACATAATTTCAATGGGTCATAGAGTTAAAATCATAGAGGACTGAATGGAAGCATTTTATTTGTTGAGTAATCAAAATGAGGATAAGATAAGGTCTGTGGAGCAAAAGATTGTAGATATGGAGCAAAAGATAATGGACTTGGAGGACAGACGCGTAGGAAGAATCTTAGGAACAGAAATATTCCCAAAGAGATTAAAGATGATAGGATTCAAGATTTCTTGTTGGATTTTTTGTTGAATTAGGATTAAATATAAAGGAGAACAAGCAGATTTTTATCACTTTCATAGGAGATATAAAAATGGTCCCCTGTCAATGTCTGTTCCATGAGATGAAATTATACTCTTTCAGTCCCATAGATTTAAAGCAATGGTATTGAAGGCTGCAAGGTCAAATGGGAGAAAGGAGGGAGAGTTTGCCAAGATATTGGTATTTCCAGATTTATCCTTCCAAATGCGCCAATCTAGGAGAAAGTTCTCCCAAGTGACTAAATTGCAGGATAATAATATCAGATATAAGTGGGGTTTCCTGGTTAATTTCATTGTGATTGAGGAAGGGTTTAGACATAATTTTCCCTCCCCTGAGATGGAAAAAGAATGGTTGGCCAAAAAGAATAAGTAAGGTGAAGGATCTGCCAAACAGTATAATGTTGATAAATAGGAGAGGGGGATAGAGAGAGTGGGGGGGTTGGAGGCAGTTTAATGAAAGAGATATTTAATGGAGGGAGAGGTTAGAGGTTGGATTTTGGGATGGTTTTATGGTTTAGTGGAACTATTGGGGATAATTGGCGCACAATTAGTTATTAGGGTGTAGGATGAAAGATCATTCATTGGGGAGATTTGTATCACACTATAGGTAGTATTTTGAATAATATTGTAGAGGGTTTTTTTTGTTTTTTTTGTTTGGTTTCAGAAGGAAGGTTAACTATGTGGGGAGGAAGTGAGGCTTTGTTAGGCATTATGGTAGTAGGATTATTAAGGAGAATTGTAATATAGTTAGTCATTAGGATGGAGGAGGTATGATCACTTATTTGGGAGATTAATAATATAGTACAGGTAGGATTTTTAATAATATGTATTAGGTGTAATATTAATTTAGAGAGAAATTTTGAGATGAGATAATTGAGTAAGTTTGAAGGGAGGATCTACACATTTGAGGTATGCTAATAATGGAATGTATTATGGTATTTGAATTATTGTTTGTATATATATATATATATATATATATATATATATATTTACTTTTTATTTTTTTTCTCTCTTTCTTCTTTCACTCTCTCTCTTTCTCCTTTAATTTGTTTTAAATGTAGTAAGCAATTTAAATTCTTACGTGGATTCTATGAGTAGGATCCATTTTGTTTTTGGGGGGGACTCAGGTACCTAGATGGGAGATAGGGTCCTCAAATGGAGTATATTGTTTGTGTGTTGCTATGTTTTGGTTAGTGTCATCATGAAAGGGAGTTGAATATCTGGGAGCCGCTATGGATGCTTTAAATGTCAGGGGGTATGGTCAGGTGGATGACCATTAATGTTCAGGGGCTGAATACAGTATATAAAAGAGCTTTTTTCTTGAACACCTTAAATAAAGAGGAAAAATATATTTGTTCAGAAGACACGCTGGACAATGGAGAATATAAAAAAATTATATAAAGGGATATAAAATAATAGATGCTTCAATGCAAAAGGAAAAGAAAAGAGGTGTAGCTATACTGATCTCTGATAAGCAGAGTTGTGAAATTATGTATTGTGAATACGATTTGGAAGCATGCTACATGGTTTTGACTTGTAGAGTAAACGATAAATTGTTTACATTGGTCAGTGTATATACCCCCTCTGTTGAGTCTTATGAAGAAAGTAATAAATAAAATACATGTAATTAAACAGGAATTAGTAATAACTGCAGGGGATTTTAATTTGGTATTGGATATTGAATTGGATAAAAGTCTCCGTAAAGGTGAAAAATGTTATAGACAGTTAAAGAGTCAAGCAAATATGTTCAATTTTATTCTGAAAGAAAATGCTCTTTATGATATATGGAGGGTGTTTCACCCCAAAGAAAGAGATTTCACACATTTTTCCCATGTACATTGCTCTTACTCAAGAATTGATATGATATTAGGGAATATTTCACTTGTTGGATTAATAGATAAGACCTATATTAGAGAATGTATGTGGACTGTTTGATAGATAGAATTCGATAAGAAAATGTAATTCAGTAAGTGAATATTTAGAAGAACCCAAAGTCCCTAAACTTACTCTGGTACAATTGGAGGTATTAAGTTCTCCTATTACAGTAGAAGAGGTAAGGAATGCTATAGATAGAATAGGAAGGAATAAAGCTCTGGGACCAGATGGATTTTCAGGTTTATTTTATAAGATGTTCCAAGATAAGCTGGATATAAATCTTGCTCAAATGTTCAATGGAATTAGAAGGTCAGATGCTTTTCCTGAAGAGATGTTGCATGCAAATATAATCCATATTTTGAAGCAGAATAAAGATTTGGCAGACCTATCTCTTTGATAAGTGGGGATCTAAAAATGTATGCTTCTATTTTAGCAACTAGCCTAAAAGATATTATTCCATGTTTTAATAAATAGAGATCAGACTGGGCTTGTAGCAGGTAGATCATCTAATTATAATGTGTGCAGGTTTATTGAGATACAGGATTTGTCTAATAAGAAGGGTCATCCATTGCTGATCCCGTTTTTGGATGCTGAAAAGGCGTTCGATAGGTTCAGCTGGGATTTTATGTTTCTGGAATTGATACAGGATTTATATACTGTGTCTATGGCTACAATAGTAAGATCCGGGATACTGCCATCTTGGTTTACCATTAATAATGGTGCATGACAGGGATGTCCATTATCTCCACTTTTATATATATATATATATATATATATATATATATATATATATATATATATATATATATCACTAGAACCATTTGCACAGCGAGTAAGGAATAATTTCAGTATTAAGGGATGTCTGAATGGGAATGAAAGTTTAAAGTTAACTATGCATGCGGATGATGTAAAGCAGAGAGATCAAATCAGTGCACTCTAGGAAAAGAAAGTCCACTGTTTCAAATTAAAAAAGAGAACAGCTGTAATTGCTCAGATGTCCCATAAACAAAAAGAGTAAATGACGAGTAAATGACTAGACACCAGCGATTCAGGAAGGAAATATATATAGTCACACATACTGAAGGTAAAAGATGTAAATAGCAATCCACATAAAACCAATTGTTTGTACTATGTGAGGTTACCTAAATAAAGGGTTAGCAACAAGGCAAATTCACTGAATGAAAAGGAACATAAGCACTATCATTGGGAATAGAGAAGTTCAAATAAATCACAGGAAGTCAAAATATGCACCCATCACTAAATGCCAATTTTGTAATCAATTATTGATCTCAAAAATTAGAATTCACAGCAAAATATCTGTCCTGAAACGATGTTGATCAATACCTAGTGCCCTTCCTAATTGTCACATCAGAATATAAATATAGGATGTCCTGGCAATGCTGAGAACTGTTTTAAAAAATGTTCCTTAAAAGATTCAAAAGAGGCAGTGAACGTTTTCTAAGTGTAGAATTCCTTTTGTTCTCTTATATGAAAGCTCTTGACTTGCAGCATAAAGTATGACTCCAATAAAGTAGGTTTAAAGAGATTACTAGGTTGATTGGCAAGAATGAAAGTGGAAGTTAGCAGGAGCTCAGTGGAAATGCTTGCACCCAGTCTTGTTTCCGGCCATGCCCTCATTCCCTTTGTTCTCCAAACATCTCAGGTGACAATAATAATACTCACTTTTTTCAGAAGCATTACAACTGGTTTCCACAGTATAAGAACAAGCATTGGACTACATCCCACTGCTGGTGTAGCACAGACACACTGGTTCCAGTTTCATTTTCTTCTATTAGTTGGCCAGCCACACTGTTGATAGATTGCTATTTTGTGCACTCATGCAAACAATTATATAGATATGCAGTTTTTGTTTTTTTCCCTATAATTTTTTTTTTAAAAAACAATTGCAAATATATACTAGACTCCATGAATTATATTGGCCTCATAAGATTAATCATGGACAGGCTCTACATGTTTCATGATCATATGTCACTTTATCAAGAGGTTCTCTATTTTGTTTTCCCATGATTAATCTGCAAATCTATATAATTGTTTGTGTAAGTGAGTGTGGAAAAAAGGAATCCATCAGCAGTGTGACTGGCCAATTGAAAGAAGAAAATTGGGTTTGTGCTACACCATCATTGGGGTGTATTGCAATGCTTGTTCTCATTCTGTGGAGGCCAGTTTTAATGCCTCTGAAAAAAGTGAGCATTATTCTTGTCAACTGAGGTGTTTGGTAAAGGTTAAAAAAAAAGGAATAGTACACTTAGAGAACATGTTCACTGACTCTTGTGGATTATACCAGTCCATTTTTAAGGGAGAGCTGAACTGAACTCTAGGACCTTTCAAGAGAAAAAAAAACATCTTCATTCTTCAGTTTGGGACATTCCTGAATAGTTGGTGACTATATGCTTATAAGTTTGGTTTCTTCTGCCAAGATTCAAAGTGCAATGTATATTATTTTGTGTTGGTAATATTATTTGTTTTAGAATAGTTAATATCTAAACATATATTTTTTATTCATACTGGTGTTTAGTATCTCAAAAGAGCTTTATTTTTAACTTTTTTTAACTTTACAGTTAATATTTATATGTATTAGATACGACTTGCTTGACATGGGGTCGCATGTTGTGATACGCAAGCTTAAAGGGATAGTAACCCCCCCGAACAACGTGATGCCAAATGCGAGCAATCATGGAAACATATTTAACTTCCTTAGTCCCATCTCTCAAACCTTTATGGTTTGAGAGATGTAAGACAAGAAAGAGCTCCGCTCCCTCCCCTTTCTGCCTGACTAGCTGTAAAGCTGTCAGAGGCAGAACCCGGTCGACCGACTTACTGCAGCTCTGCAGGAGCTCTGTCATCTAGATGTCTCCGTAAATTATTTCATCAGAATGGTCTACAACATGTGCTTGCAAGCCAGGCACACGTTTTAGACCATACCGATGAAGTAATAATACGGAGATATCTAGATGACAGAGCTCCTGCAGAGCTGCAGTCTGGTCCTCGAAGCAGGATCTCATGAAGTCCGCTATACAGCGGACGTATTAGGAGGGGGAGGGAGCGGAGGTCTTTCTTGTCTTACATCTCTCAAACCATAAAGGTTTGAGAGATGGGACTAAGGGAGTTAAGTATGTTTCCATGATTGCTCGCATTTGGCGTACGTTGTTCGGGGGGGGGTTGCTATCCCTTTAACCCCTAGAGTGCCAGGTGGGTACAACGTACGAGTGGACACAGCTGTACCTGCTGTGCCACGCTCGTATGTTGTACATCTAAAATGCGGTCAGTTCATAAGCCGGTATAACCGGCATGCAGTGGCCGCATTTTAGACTAAAATGCGCCTGGCACTCGTGGGGGGGCATGAGGATCACTCTTCATGCCCCCCCAGGTATTGATCTCCCAGCCGATTGCGCTGGGAGATCAATATCTCCAATGGAGAAGCAGAGCTTCCCCTTCCTGCTTTCTCCTACCCGAACTTCCGGGTAGGAGTGGGCGGGACCAGGGGGAAGCCTCCTAACGTCATCGGTGACATGATCACTGATGACGTTAGGGCAGTTTCCCCGATCCCATTCACTCCTACCGGTGGTAGGAGTGAAAGGCAGGAGAGCTATTGCTCTCCTGCAGTCGCCAAAATTGATCTCCCAGCACAATCGGCTGGGAGATCAATAATTGGGGGGACATCAGAAGGTGTCCTGATGTCCCCCCACGAGGTCTGCAATAAATAAAATGTTTTTTTTTAAAATGAACCCTATTAGTGCCGCGGGGACGTCCAGTGCATTGCTTTGCAATGCACTGGAGATCCCTTTAGCACTCACAGGGTCAATTGTGTTGGGGGACTTTTTTTTTTTAACAAAGACCTCATTTGGGGGGGTCAGGAGAGATCCTGATGACCCCCCAATGAGGTCTATAAAAAAAAAATAGAAAAATTAACCCTGCGTGTGCCACGGGGGGGGTCCAATGCAGACCCCCCCCTCCTTTGGCACACACAGGACTTTGGTTTGGATTTCTTTTTATTCATAGCTTGTTGGGGGGCCCTGATGTCCCCCAACAAGTTATGAATAAAAAATAGTAAAAAAAAAAAAAAAAATTAACCCTCTGTGTGCCACAGGGAGTCCAATGCATTGCTCTGCAATGCATTGGACACGCCTGTGGAAGACAAAGTGTTTTTTTTTTTTCTTTATTTTTACTTTATTTAGACCTCATTGGGGGACATCAGGGATCCTGAAGCCCCCCAGCAAGGTGTAAAAAAAAAAAAAAAAAAAGGAAAACAATGTGTGCCCCACAAGGGGGCCCAACGCAGTGCTTTGCAATGCGTTGAACCCCCCCTGTGGCACACACATTTATTTATTTGCTATTCTGCCCTTGTTGGGGGGTCACCAGAAGTAGACCTGATCCCCCAGCAAGGTATGAATAACAAATATTAAAAGAAAAAAAAGTAACCCTTTGTGTGCCACAGTGGGTCCAGTGCATTGCATTGTACACCCCTGTAGCGGACAAAGGATTTTTCTTTTTTTTTCCCTCATTATTTTTTATTCATATCTCATTGTGGGGCATCAGTTCTAATGCCCTCCAATGAGGTCTACACAAAAATATATTTTTTGGGGAAAAACACAAAAAACCTGTATGTGTTACATTTTTTTCCCCAATATTTTTTATTCAGACGTCGTTGGGGGGCATGAGAAGTGGTACTGATGCCCCCCCCAATGAAGTATGAATAAAAAAATTATAGATAAAAAAAAATTAACTCTTTGTGTGCAACAGGGTGTCCAGTGCATTGCAATGCATTGGATACCCCTGTGGAATGCACACAAAATGCTTCCAACCCCCCCCCCCCACACCACCACCACATACCCTACCCACCAGCCTAGTTCCACAGCCTACTGGCAGTCCCATTCCCCCAGTCACTCCCCAGCCTGATTCCACTGCCTGCTGGTAGACCCAAGTGCCAGTACGCACTGGATTCAGGCTGGGAATTTAAACAGTGTGTGAGGGGACTTACAGTGCACACTGGTAACCACAAATCCCCCACATGCACTTACCTCCCCACTATCACCACCACCGCACTTGCTCACTGCCCACTGGTAGATATACCCACTTACATAGCCTGACCCCTCGTCCCTTCCCCGACCTGGTTTCACTGGCAGACACTCTGACTGACCACTGGTAGCAATAGAATCACACATACACTGTTTGCTTTCCCATCCTTGTTCCACCAGTAGCCACGCTCCTGTCACCCAATATGGTATGACAACCCACAGCAGTGGGGTACCATTTTTTGTAGGCTGGTAGGAGGTCCTCCTAGGAAATCCCATGGTGTTGAACCATTTACGTATCTTTGAAGTGACTGATTTGTAAGAAAAACATTTTTTTTCTGTAGCACCATATTCTAGATATAGTTGTGCCCTCTAACTTAGGGGTAGAAAGGCAAGTGACACCTCATTAGATGCGACAGGTTATCTTCTTTCCAAAATGTCTGGTTTCTGTACCTTTCCTTCACTTCTGTAGTTCATATAACCATTTTTGTACAGGCAAGTATTATTTGAGAAAATATTAGAAAAATCAGAGGTTGTGGTAGGTGTCATTTTGCACTTCTAGCACCCCCTAAGGTAGGTCAACTCATACCAATGGGGTGTCTTTTGACTCCTAAGAGCACAAGCTAACGAATGCAGTTGAAAATTCCATGGTTTTCACAGAGCTCCATACATTTCAAGGGGCAGAAATGTAAAAAAATTCAATTTTTTTCCTATATCGCCTCCTTCTGGAAACATTTATGCACACCAGTATTGGGGTAAGAAGGCAAGTGACCCCTCATTAGATGCGGCAGGTTGTCTTCTTTCCAAAATGGTATAGTTTATCTACCTTTTCTTCACTTCTGAAGGTGTTATAGACATTTTCGTACAGGCAAGTCAGGTTTGAGAAAATGTTAGAACCATCAGAGGTTGTAGTAGGTGTAGTTTTCTACTTCTAGCACCAACTAAGGTAGGTCAACTCATACCAATGGGGTGTCGTTTGACTCCTAAGAGCACTAGCTAACGAATGCAGTTGAAAATTCCATGGTTTTCACAGAGTTCCATACATTTGAAGGGGCAGAAATGTAAGAAAATGCCTTTTTTTTTCATTAGCGCCACCTCCTGGAAGCATTTGTGCACACCAGCCTTTGGGTAAGAAGGCAAGTGACCCCTCATTAGATGTGGCAGGTTGTTTTCTTTCCAAAATGGCATTGTTTCTCTACCTTTCCTGCATATCTATTATGGTTATAACCATTTTAGTGCAAGCAGATAATTTCAAAAACAAAAGTGTCAGGTTTACGTACGTGTTCCTAGCACCCACATATTGTATGCTAACCCACACAAATGGGCTACCATTTTTCTCATGTTGGTAGCAGATACTGAATACAGCAGGAAATGTTATGGTTTTCAAAGATTTTATTATCTTTGAAGTGGTGGAAATGTAAAAAAACATGCATTTATTCCCATAGCGCCACCTTTTGGAAATATTTGTGCACTTCAGCCCAGGGGGTAGAAAGGCAAGTGACCCCTCATTTGATGCAGGAGAATGTCTACTTTCCAAAATGGTATATCTTTTATACCTTTCCTTCATGTCTCTAACAGTTATAAACATTTTAGTACAAGCAGCCATTTTCGAGGGAGCAAACAGGTAGGTGTAGTTATGTGCTTCTGGCAAGCCTAAGGTAGGTTGACTCATTCCAATGGGGTGTCATTTTTCTCCTAAGCACACTAGCTAATGAATACAGCTGGAAATGCCATGGTTTTCACAGATTTCCGTACAGATAAAGGGGCAGAAATATAAGAAAATGCCATTTTTTTACTATAGTGCCAACTTCTGGAAGCATTTGGGCACAACAGGCCTGGGGTAAGAAGGCAATTCACCCCTCATTAGATGCGACAGGTTGTCTTCTTTCCAAAATGGTATGGTTTGTGTAGCTTTTCTTCAATTCTGTAGTTGTTATAACCATTTTTGTACAGACAAGTAATGTTTGAGAAAATGTTAGAAAATTTAGAGGTTGTAGTAGGTGTAGTTTTGCACTTGTAGCGCCCCCTAAGGTAGGTGAACTCATACCTATGAGGTGTCATTTTTCTCCTAAGAGCACTAGCTAATGAATACCATTGGAAATTCCATGGTTTTCACAGATTTCCATACAGATAAAGGGGCAGAAATGTAAGAAAATGCCATTTTTTTCCTTTAGTGCCACCTTCTGGAAGCATTTGGGCACAACAGGCTTGGGTTAAGAAGGCAATTCACCCCTCATTAGATGCAACATGTTGTCTTCTTTCCAAAATGGTATGGTTTGTGTAGCTTTTCTTCACTTCTGTAGTTGTTATAACCATTTTTGTACAGACAAGTAATGTTTGAGAAAATATTAGAAAATTTAGAGGTTGTAGTAGGTGTAGTTTTGCACTTGTAGCGCCCCCTAAGGTAGGTGAACTCATACCAATGGGGTGTCATTTTTCTCCTAAGAGCACTAGCTAATGAATACAGTTGGAAATGCCATAGTTTTCACAGATTTCAGTACATTTTAAGGGGCAGAAATGTAGGAAAATACAATTTTTTTCCTTTAGTGCCACCTTCTGGAAGCATTTGGGCACAACAGGCTTGGGGTAAGAAGGCAAGTTACCCCTCATTAGATGTGTCAGGTTGTCTACTTTTAAGAAATATATAGTTTTATATAGTTGTTCCACTGTTTTAGGGTAGTTTTAGCACAAAAACCCTAGAATGCGCATATTAGTTTATAAAGTTGAAAATGTCATTTTGCGCTGCTGGTGATTAGGGCTCTGCGCTAGCCATGGACGTAGGTAAAACTATACAAATTTGGTATTTTTTTACTCGGGGGACTCGGGGCTTTTTTAAATAATTCAAACTTTTTCAATCGAGGTAAATGTTTTTGTTACATAGTATGTGATTTTAGCAAAATAAGTAAATTTTCACTTTTTTTTGTCATTATGACATCATAGCTTTTTGCACAATGTAAAATTCTCTTCATGTAAGGTACCACGAGAAAGCTCAATTCGTTCTGAAAAAAACAATATATTGTTTTCCATATGTAACTAAAAATCCCCAGAGTAAATCAAGCATAAACGGAAGGATAGCAAAAACGCTGAAAAAGTGTCTGGCCTGCAGGGTACAGGAAATGGACCAAGCCTCTGGCACTGAAGGGGTTAAATGTACTTTATACAAATTATACAACAAAATCCTCATTAGTTTGAAATAAATTAACACATAGATATAACATATGCTTTAACAGGGATTATAATTTTTGGGTAACCTGTATGGATTAGCGCAGGATTATTTTATTTCTTTTGCTCTTGCTCCAGGTTTTTTCCTAGTTTGGGGGTTTGGTGAATCCCTTCTTTCCTTGCTACTTCTCATATCTTATTTAATAGGTATCTTAATTTTATTTATAGTATTTATGTTTATTTATGGTGTCTTAGCATTGTGAGTTTTTCTTTCCTTTTTGCACACAAATTTTCTTTCCTCTCATTATAGCTGCTAACTAAATATAACTAAATTTCTGTCAGGTCCCTCGCCCTCGCCGTCCTTGCCAGTAGCTCTACTGGCTTCAGGACGGCTGGGCGCATGCGCGCGTCCTCGCGCATGCGCAGTTGCAAGGCCTGACGTCGGTCGTCGCACCGACGTCACTCCTTGGGCGCCCGGCGTTCTTTTTAAACTGGCGGCAACCGGGACTCGGCGCTCAGTTGTCGCTTGAGTCCCGGGCGGTTCACCTGCCGCAGTTTAGTGCTCTTAGCCTCTTCCTGCTTGCAGGCTCTGCATCCTTCTCCACAGCCAGCTTCTTCCAGCCAGCCTTTCTTCTACAGTCCTCCAGGCCAGCCAGCTTCTTCCAGCCAGCCTTTCTTCTACAGTCCTCCAGGCCAGCCAGCTTCTTCCAGCCAGCCTTTCTCCTGCAATCCTCCAGGCCAGCCAGCTTCTTCCAGCCAGCCTTTCTCCTGAGGTCCTCCATCCAACCTCCTCTGGCTTGTGTCTCTGGACTTGCATAATTTCAGGTACTGACCTCTGGCTTGCTTCTCTGGACTTGCTATATCTCAACCTGTACTGACCTCTGGCTTGCTACGCTGGACTTGCTATATCTCAACCTGTACTGACCTCTGGCTTGCTTCGCTGGACTTGTATAATCTCAGGTACTGTCCTCTGGCTTGTTATACTGGACTTGCATCATCTCAGCCTGCCCTGACCTCTGGCTTGTTATACTGGACTTGCATCATCTCAGCCTGCCCTGACCTCTGGCTTGTTATACTGGACTTGCATCATCTCAGCCTGCCCTGACCTCTGGCTTGTTATACTGGACTTGCATCATCTCAGCCTGCCCTGACCTCTGGCTTGTTATACTGGACTTGCATTATCTTAATAAAGCTATCCTTGGCCTATCTACTGATTCCCTGCATTCTGGGATCCATATTCGCTGTTCTTAGAGTATATAGCTTCCTGCTAATCTCTGGGTGGCTCCTCCCACCCAGAGATAGGCATCAGTAAGCTTACATCCTTACAGTAACAACTGAGCCAGAAAATTGTTATGGAACCCGCGGGGTTACTCGAAGCCTTAAATACCCTGGGTAGTCGGATAGCTGCTCTCACTGCTTCTGTACAGGATTTACAGGCCAACCAAACACATCTCCAACAGCAACTACAGGACCTTCAACCAAGTTTAACTCAAGCAGCAGGTGGTTCTACACCACCCCTTCCTAGCCTTGAGATGAACTCCGCTCCAGAACCTCGTGTTCCCCTGCCTGAAAGATTTTATGGGGATAGAGCCCGGTACAGGTCCTTCATCACGGCTTGTGAGTTACTGTTCTCAATCAACCCACGTACCTATGCCTCTGACTTCACCAAAGTACGTACTACCATCACATTGTTAGGAGGAGAACCACAGGGCTGGTCCCATCACCTCTTACAGACCAACAGTCCTGTATTAACTACATGGCAGGCTTTCCGGCAGGCTATGGATGCATTATACGATGACCCTTTTAAAACGGCCTCAGCTCAAGTAGCACTAAGGTCCCTAACTCAAGGGAGACGCCCAGTTGAGGACTACGTTGCTGACTTTCGTCGTCTGTCAATTGATTCAAAGTGGAATGAAGCTGCACTCATGGATCAATTTCGTCTAGGCCTATCTGAAAGCCTGAAGGACGAACTGGTTAGAGTACCTATACCAGTTACACTAGACGAGATCACTCATCTCTCCATACAAATTGACCGCCGCTTGAGAGAACGGCGGCGTGAACGCTCTGCCACTTCTTCTCCTCCCCATCGTACTCCAGCTTCATCTCAACCACCTGCTACTGTCACCACCACAGAGGAGCCTATGCAGCTGGGTGTTCTACGGGGACCTCTATCTAAAGCCGAACGAGACCGTAGACGCCTCCTAAATCTTTGCCTCTATTGCGGAAAAGGGGGTCACCATCTCAAGACCTGTGATACCAGACCACGGCCTTCCCAAGGTAGGCATTTTTTACCTGCAACATCTTCCGCTCCTATTCTGTTGCCCACTTCTTCTTACATATCCCTCTCTGTTATTCTACAGTGGAACACACAGCAGAGTGAGGTGTCGGCCATCATAGATTCCGGAGCCAGTAGTTGTTTCCTGAGCCAGGAGACAGCTTTATCCTTGGGCATACCCGTCAAACGCAAAACCCAACCGTTCACACTTCAGATGGCAGATGCAAGCTACCTACAGTCAGGTCCCATTCTTTATGAGACTTTACCTCTGTATCTTCTCACTGCTGTAAATCATAGAGAAGAGATTAAATTTGAAGTTGTTCCATCTCTTTTGTTTCCTCTTATTTTGGGTCTTCCATGGCTACAAATTCACGACCCCCATATTGAGTGGTCTTCCAAGACGGTAACCTTTCTTTCCACCCACTGTAGAGAAAAATGTCTTATCAAAACAGAGCCTAAACTGTTGACCTGTGTTACAACGCCAACCATACCCATGGTCTATCAGGACTTCTCAGATGTGTTTGATAAAAAAGGGGCTGACCTTCTTCCACCTCATAGACCGTATGATTGTCCTATCGAACTTCTCTCTGGATCTACTATCCCCTATGGACATATATATCCTCTATCCGGACCAGAACTGCAACATCTTAGAGAGTACATCTCTGAAAATCTGGAGAAAGGATTTATTCGACCTTCCACTTCTCCAGCTGGAGCCGGGATTTTCTTTGTACCCAAGAAAGACGGTGGTCTGCGCCCCTGCGTAGACTATCGGGAACTCAATGCCATTACCATTAAAAACCGCTATCCGTTACCACTGATCCCAGAATTGTTTGAACGCATGTCAACCGCAAAGATCTTCTCAAAAATCGACCTGCGAGGAGCATATAACCTGGTTCGCATCCGCAAGGGAGACGAATGGAAGACCGCCTTCCGAACCAGATATGGACACTTTGAATACACCGTGATGCCCTTCGGGTTATGTAATGCTCCTGCAACGTTTCAGCATTTTGTAAATGATGTTTTTCGGGATCTTCTGGATCAGTTTGTTGTCATTTACTTAGACGACATTCTTGTCTTCTCACATTCACTACAGGAACATCGCAGTCATGTCAGGAGAGTGTTAACTAGGCTTCGTACACATGGTTTGTACGCTAAATTGGAGAAATGTTCTTTCGAAGTGTCTAAGATCGAATTCCTAGGTTTCCTTGTCTCCCCAGGGCAGTTAGAGATGGATCCTCGTAAGATAACAGCTATACTGAAGTGGCCCATACCATCTGACAAGAAGGCAATTCAGAGGTTCATTGGTTTTGCCAACTTCTACCGACGCTTTATCCGGGATTTCTCAAAATGTATTTCACCACTCACATGTTTAACCAAGAAGGATGCCAGTTTTCAGTGGACTCCTGAAGCCCAACAGGCTTTTGACCGTTTAAAACTTCACTTTACGCAAGCACCTATTCTTCAACAACCTGATGTCAATAAACCTTTCTTTTTAGAAGTTGATGCTTCTAATATCGCTACAGGGGCAGTACTGTCGCAACATATGGGCATTAAAGATCGTTTACATCCAGTAGCCTTCTACTCCAGGCGGCTCACACCTGCCGAACAAAATTATGATGTGGGAGACAAGGAATTGCTCTCTATTAAATGCGCTTTGGAGGAGTGGAGACACTTATTAGAGGGTTCAGAGTACCCTATTACAATATATACAGATCACAGAAATCTAGAATATCTCCAATCAGCCCGTAGATTACGACCTCGTCAAGCCAGATGGGCAATGTTTTTTGCACGATTCCAACTACACATCACCTACAGACCGGGCTCAAAAAATTTGAAAGCAGATGCTTTGTCCAGGATGTATACGGTACCTTCCAATACTACTGCACTCCCTGATACAATTTTGCAACCACGTCAATTCCTCCTTGTCACCACCAACTTACTGGAACGTATCAAACAAGCCACCACTCCTTCTCCTCGTTTGATACAACTATACGCCTTAACCTTCACTGATGGCCTATTGTATAAGCAAGATACA
Organism: Rhinophrynus dorsalis; assembly: GCA_037306005.1. Classification (NCBI taxonomy): domain Eukaryota; kingdom Metazoa; phylum Chordata; class Amphibia; order Anura; family Rhinophrynidae; genus Rhinophrynus; species Rhinophrynus dorsalis. The sequence continues at coordinate 581,756,617 of CM074718.1, forward strand.
GTTTTTGTCCCTGAATCTGTCCGTCAAGAGACTCTTCACCAGTTTCACGATCTTCCTGTTGCAGGCCACGGGGGAATCCAAAAGACCTTAGAAGCCATTCAGCGGTATTTCTGGTGGCCAAACTTAAAGCAGGACGTCAATCACTACGTATCCTCTTGTGACACTTGTGCCAGAGCTAAAAGCCAACACGCCAAACCATCCGGTTTGCTCCATCCTTTACCCATACCTTCTGGTCCTTGGAGAGATGTAACAATTGATTTCATTGTGGATTTACCAGGTTCAAACCAACATAATACCATTATGGTCGTAGTAGACCGATTTACCAAGATGGCTCATTTTATCCCAAGCAAAGGTCTACCTTCAGCCAGCCGAACCGCTTCTTTGTATCTGCAGGAAATCTTCCGTCTTCATGGAGTACCACAATCCATTACTTCAGACAGAGGTTCCCAATTCACATCAAAATTCTGGAGAGCATTCTGTGCCGGTCTTCAAATTACCAGTAACCTATCTTCAGGATATCACCCACAAACAAATGGGCAGACAGAAAGGACCAATCAGACTTTGGAACAGTATTTACGTTGCTTCTCTTCTCACTTACAAGATAATTGGTACCACCTACTCCCCATGGCAGAATTTGCTTATAATAATCATTATCACAGTACCTTAAAAAACTCTCCTTTCTTGGCCAACTATGGTTACCACCCGGCAGCTCTACCAGGACTCATTCCCATCACTCCAGTCCCAGAGGCTAATCAACGAATACAACAATTACAGCAATCTCATCATGTGTTAAGTCAAATTCTGAGATCTGCACAGCAAGACTATAAACATTATGCTGATAAACACCGACAGAGAGGACCTGAACTACAAATTGGGGATAAAGTATGGCTGTCCTCTTCACATGTTCGCCTTTCTTGTCCCACCAAAAAATTGGGACCTCGCTTCTTGGGACCTTTTTCTATCACTCAAGTCATTAATCCAGTAGCATATCGCCTGGCACTACCTTCCTCATTCCGGATCCACCCAACGTTCCACATCTCTCAATTGAAGAAATGGATTCCCAGCCCGTTTCCTGGTCGAGAACCTTCTAGACCTCCTCCTGTTTCTATTACTGATCCTGATGAGTTCGAGGTCAAAGAGATTCTAGACTCTCGTTTTCGTCGGGGCCGTTTGGAATACCTGGTACATTGGAAGGGGTACGGCCCAGAAGACCGCTCCTGGGAACCCGCAGGCAACTTCAACACCATGGCCTGTATTCGTAACTTTCATCAGAAGCATCCAGACCGACCTGCTGACCTGACCACCCGGAGGTTGGTCGTAAAGGGGGGGAACTGTCAGGTCCCTCGCCCTCGCCGTCCTTGCCAGTAGCTCTACTGGCTTCAGGACGGCTGGGCGCATGCGCGCGTCCTCGCGCATGCGCAGTTGCAAGGCCTGACGTCGGTCGTCGCACCGACGTCACTCCTTGGGCGCCCGGCGTTCTTTTTAAACTGGCGGCAACCGGGACTCGGCGCTCAGTTGTCGCTTGAGTCCCGGGCGGTTCACCTGCCGCAGTTTAGTGCTCTTAGCCTCTTCCTGCTTGCAGGCTCTGCATCCTTCTCCACAGCCAGCTTCTTCCAGCCAGCCTTTCTTCTACAGTCCTCCAGGCCAGCCAGCTTCTTCCAGCCAGCCTTTCTTCTACAGTCCTCCAGGCCAGCCAGCTTCTTCCAGCCAGCCTTTCTCCTGCAATCCTCCAGGCCAGCCAGCTTCTTCCAGCCAGCCTTTCTCCTGAGGTCCTCCATCCAACCTCCTCTGGCTTGTGTCTCTGGACTTGCATAATTTCAGGTACTGACCTCTGGCTTGCTTCTCTGGACTTGCTATATCTCAACCTGTACTGACCTCTGGCTTGCTACGCTGGACTTGCTATATCTCAACCTGTACTGACCTCTGGCTTGCTTCGCTGGACTTGTATAATCTCAGGTACTGTCCTCTGGCTTGTTATACTGGACTTGCATCATCTCAGCCTGCCCTGACCTCTGGCTTGTTATACTGGACTTGCATCATCTCAGCCTGCCCTGACCTCTGGCTTGTTATACTGGACTTGCATCATCTCAGCCTGCCCTGACCTCTGGCTTGTTATACTGGACTTGCATTATCTTAATAAAGCTATCCTTGGCCTATCTACTGATTCCCTGCATTCTGGGATCCATATTCGCTGTTCTTAGAGTATATAGCTTCCTGCTAATCTCTGGGTGGCTCCTCCCACCCAGAGATAGGCATCAGTAAGCTTACATCCTTACAATTTCACTGTAATAGATGATACATTTAATGATGTATTCAGGTATCATGTGGTTTGTAGTGGTGGATGGGATAGTCCTATATAAAGCCTGTATAAAGAGGATAGTGTTCAGTGCTTTTGGATACCCACCCACCTACTGCAAATATTTCCTGTTTGAAAGTGAGACATACTTTTCTCGATAATACTAGATTTTTAAGTGGTGGGTTGGGTGATTTTAAGTTTTTCTTTTATCTGTTTTTTAAATGATCACATGTTACACATTTCCACAAAAGAGCTTTATCAAGTGTAATTTTTATTTATTTTTTGTAACTTTAGAGTTTATATATATATATATATATATATATATATATATATATATATATATATATCTGTATTGAATAGGAATTGGTTGATATGGGGTACATTGGTGTGGTGAGTTTAACCATACATTGGCCAAATTATGCAACAAAACCATCATTAATTTGAATTAAATTAACACATAGGTATAAATTATACTTTATACAGGGTTTATTATTTCTGGGTAATTGTATGGATTAGCACAGGACTGTTTTTTCTTTCTAAATGATGATGATCCCTCTCCTCCTGGGGTCAATGCAGTTTTTCAAGGTCCCACCAATTATACCACCTGTACCAAATACATCTGCCACATTGTAGGTTCTACGTTATTTTTTTTATCACTTGACATCATCATGAATATGTGCCAGTGTCACTTAAGAAGGAAGTTAGTGTTGTGGGCAAAGGACAAATGCACTCTGCATGCTAATACATTTTTCAAGGTAAATGTTGCTGTAGGACTCAGAACTTTGACTTTCAGCCACTTATTCTCCATTACAGCCCTCAGAAGAAGTGATATTGTGCTTGGAAATGTTGTACCATAGGAAACATAGGAGACAAATGTGTTGGAATAGGTGAAAAATTTGCTGGAATAGGCAAAAAGGAGGAAAATGTTGCATTGGATAAAAGAAGAAGCCGTTCGCGAAAAATAGTTAGTTTTTCACTAAAAGTCATGCAGGAAATTGTTCTCACTTTTCCCCCGCGCCCAGTGGCCACTATGCAGGTATCATGTGATTTGTAGTGGTGGATGGGATAGTCCTATATAAAGTTGTCCCGTCCGGGGTTCTGCTTACCTTTGTCCGTTTTGCCGTTCACAGTGCCAGCGCGCTCTGTCTTTCTGCTGGCTGTGACATTTGTGCTTAGTCACGGCTTGGTTTCCTGTTGCTAGGGATGCCACTGTTACTTCCGGGTTGCGGCTATTAATGGTGCTGCTATCTTCTGTCGGGAGCATTAGTATAGTGTCCTTTCCCTGTGTATAGAGAGCCTTTTGAGTATCCTGTGTATGACTTGGTTTACCTCCTGACTTGCTTCAGTCTAGCCCCTTTGTACCTAGCTTGTCCTTTGGTATCCAGTGTATGACCCGGCTCCGTTTCCTGACTCTTCTTGTGGTTCTGTCTTCCAGTAGATTTTCTGTGTATGACCTGGCTTAGTTCCTTGACTACTCTCCAGCACCCTGCATTACCAATATCTGTGTATGATCTGGCTTGAATGCCTGTGTACTCACCTGCCTCCTGTATTGGTATACCTACTGTGCCAGTTAGGGATCCTGCATGGCGTCTTCCTTTCCTGTTCTCCAGCGACCTCTCCAGACTTGAGTGAGTACCCCTGCTTTCTTTTGGAGATATTATCCTCCCTGGGGATTAGGTAGTAGAGCTTGGCTATACAGAGTTATCGGGGGGCCCCTTTGGCTCAACCGAATGGGACCAATCTGGCTTCGCAGCCAGCACCTTTAACCGGCATTAGCCACAGGACAATTCTGTATAGGCAACCACCGCGCCCAAGCTACGCACTCTAGCATTGCACCCTAGTATCTCGCTCCCTAATCTTTTGTTGGAGGAGGCTGACCTTCTTCAGTCTTGTTCTGGGGAATTCTTCACTCAGGCCTCCCTTCCCGTGCTAGAGGTTCTAGCATTACAAAAGAGGATAGTGTTCAGTGCTTTTGGGTACCCACCCACCTGCAAATCTTTAATGTTTGAAAGCAAGCCAGACTTTTCTCTATAAAACTAGATTTTTTCTTATTCTAGATGTGATAGCTGAGTGTGTATGTGTGATTTGACCCTCTCTGTTATCGACACCATCCACTACTGATCCAATGCAGATGTGAAATGATATCCTACTACTAGGAATTTTGAGAAGAAGGAAGATGGTCTAAAATAAACAATCCAATTTGACTGTATTAATGCAACATTGATATTCTATCAAGTAAACAATTGAAGCTCTAATGGATCTCTTTTATTGTTGCTGGTTAAATAAGAAAACCATATGAAATACATATGAATGATTCTCCCATATCTTTCAAAATCATTCTTCTTTTAAAATGCAGCTGAATGTGATTAAACATGTATTTGGATGAAAAAAGACATGGCAATACTAAAAGGTAATAAAATCCTAATCCCCTAACCCTTTGACTTTTGTGTCTTGCTGAACAGCAATGTGCTTTCAACCATTAAACTGCTTTAACCTTCTATAAGACAAATCAGTTTACATTGATTGAAAATTTGCACAAAACCACATAAGACCTCATTGATTTCTCCTTACACACTGCATTACAGACAGCCTGGAGTTTAAGTATTATTATGACCACCAGGATTTTCCTGTTTTGTTAATTTTGTTAAATAAATATAGATAAAAACAGGAATATAGCAAAAGTAGTATAAAACTAAATGTTTTAAAATATCTAATATTTTGTTTGATTCTATAAAAATACTTTTATATTAAAATATATATATAAAGCAATGATCATTTTAATAACAAAAAGCCTTTAATGGTACAAGAAGTTTAGCAAATAGTCTTTTGTAAAAAAAAAAAAAAAACACAATAGAGCATACCAACAGTTTAGAAGTTCAGTTTAAATAAATGGGTACTTATCTTTTCCCTATGGTTCAATTAATTTACCCCAAAATTGTTACACTTTTGTTATACTATACATTTTTAAAGAAAATCTAACAAAAATGATTACTATAAAAATGCTAAGAAGTACATAAATACATTATAATTTTCTGTAAAAATGAATTTGCTTTTAAATGAGTAGATGATGTGATTAAAGATGAGCGAGCACCCCGATGCTCGGGTGCTCGGGTGCTCTGACCGAGCACCCCCTGATGCTCGAGTGCTCGGCCGAGCACCCGAGCCCCATTCAAATGAATGGGAGCACTCGAGCATTAAACCAGGCACCCCCTGCTCTGATGAGCGGAGGGTGCCTGGTCAATGTCCCCCTTCATCTCCGCTATGCCCCTCTTCCACAATGTCCCCCTTCATCTCCTATGCCATAGCGGAGATGAAGGGGGACATTGTGGAAGAGGGGCATAGCGGAGATGAAGGGGGACATTGTGGAAGAGGGGCATAGACTCTATGCCCCTCTTCCACAATGTCCCCCTTCATCTCCGCTATGCCCCTCTTCCACAATGTCCCCCTTCATCTCCTCTATGGCATAGGAGATGAAGGGGGACATTGTGGAAGAGGGGCATAGCGGAGATGAAGGGGCACATTGTGGAAGACGGGCATAGCGGAGATGAAGGGGGACATTGTGGAAGAGGGGCATAGAGTCTATGCCCCTCTTCCATAATGTCCCCCTTCATCTCCGCAATGCCCCCTTCATCTCCGCAATGCCCCCGTACCTCCATTCCCTGGTGGTCCAGCGGAGCGTCTTCGGATCTGTGCCTCTTCCGGCACAGATCCTCTTCACCCGAGCATGTCGGGCGAGCACATGGCGGTACTCGTACGAGTACCGCCATGTGCAGAGCAGAGCGATGCTCGAGCCGATCCGAGCATCGGCCGAGCACGCTCGCTCAACACTAGATGTGATATGATACAGTTCTCCCACAGTTTATTATAACAGAATGGCATTGCCATATGTAAATATGATATATATCATCATCTTCTTCATCTCTTGTTGATCCACTGCAGGATGAAGAGCTCCTCGGGAAGCCTCCAACAACTTTGATCCTTTGTTTTTTGTTGTTTGTAGTTTCATCTATCCATCTTGTCTTTTGTCTTCTTCTTGGTTGTTTAGTATCAAGTGAAATTCATTCCAAAATTAATTTGGCCCATCTACCATCAAGACTTCTTTCTATGTGGCCTTTCCATTTCAGGTGCTTTAGCCTTTCAATGATGTCATAGACCTTTGCTGACAAATCCATGTACACATTTTTCAGTCTCTTTTTGTTTTGTTTGGAAATTGCCCCTGCATACTTCTCTATGCAACCTTAAGTTTTTGTATGGCTTTGGCATTCAGTGTTCATGTTTCACAGCCATACGTAAAGACTGGGAGGACACATAGGTCAAAAACTTTTTGCTTGAGTCAGAGTGGTAAATTTATCTTAAAGATTGTACTACTAACTTTTCCAAATGTTTGCCATCCTAATTTTATTCAACACTCAATTTCCATTGTGGTGTTTTATCTGTTGACATCTCCTGTCCAAGGTAACATATTTGTTAACTTCTTTAAGTTCTTGTTCATCTACTGTGATTTTCCTTGAAGTTTAGTTTAGGAAATCTTTTAGTAGGACATTTGTTCTGTGTAACTGTGTATTAGGAGAGTCAGAGGGGCACTCTGGGGAGAAGAAGGGAGGAAGGAGGTTGACCACAAATACTCCAAAATTCCATGTGACTGACTGGCAAGTCACAGACAGCTAGGGACCTGTTTGTTTGCTGATCTTGCTGTTATTGTCTCTGTGCTGGGTGGGGAAATCTGGGGAAAGACGTTGTTGATTCTGTTTTTCAGTCATAATTTTTGTTGGACAGACTGTGATAAGACAACAGGGTGGACAACGAAAAAAAAAATAAAAAAGAATAAAGAACTAAATATATTAGGTAACAGTGACAGACAGCTGACTGGGCTTAGGCAAAGCATTATACAGCTCCATCAGTTGTGTTCCGTACAGTAAAGAAACATAGTGTAGTTGCCTAATGTCCAGCAAACACACAAGGGGAAGGGGAGGGGTGGAGCAGTGCAGGGACGTGAGAGTAAAGTAGTAGTTCAAAAACTGACTGCAGCAATGGTTGCTGCAGTATGTGTAATCAATGATGATGATCACTCTACTCCAAGGGAGGATGCAGTTTGTCAAGGTCCCAGCAAAACTAGTTCCAGCACCACCAGTGCCAATACAAATAAAAAACCATATAAGAAGAACACTGAAGACGACATGTCGCATTCAAGTGTTGATGATGCTGTCAATTGCATAATAGAGGAAGGTGTTGCAGCTGAACTGCCTGCTGCATCAGATAGTGAGACAAACAAGCATCAAAACACCCATCCTCAAAGTAGTAGAGAACTTTGCTACGGTAAAAGTAAAAAGAAATTGTTTGAGACTTCCAAAAGCTTAGAGGAATATAAGGGTAGTGGGCAAGAATTTTCAGGGAATGTTGATGCTGCTGAGGATGACCTAATGATGACTGATGATGCAGATCTAGAATATAGCCCTCCAGCATCCTTCTCTTGTTCAGATACAGATGAAGTTGAGAGTGAGGATGATGACATGGTTATAAGGTTAGCAGAAAATCAAAGCTGAATCTTCAACTACTTTTAAGGAGCACTGTGTCTGGCTATACATTGTTTGAGAAAGCCATTGGAAAGTCTGACCAGGCACATATGTCAAAAAGCACACAGTCTCCCTATCAGTCATCAAGTAGCAATGTTGGGAGACTAACATTCTTAAAAATGAACCAACATCTCATACCATCTGAGTGTCATGTAGCAGAAACCACACATGACAGCGAAAGCAAGGACAAATATTTTAACAGCAGCACAGATGAGGAGGTTGAGGAGGGGTGTTAAGAAAGGTCGTCACCATCTATCCCACTTGGGACCACTGCTATGACTGATAAGTAATGTGTGTATGACAATGGTAAAAATACGACAAAAATCACACCATGCCAGTCCCCCACCACCACCATTACAATACACATCTGCCACATTGTAAGTTGTACTGTAATTTTTTATTAATTGACAAATGCTTTCTGTATGCTAACACATTTTTCAAGCCACATGTTACTGTAGGACTCACAACTTTGACTTTCAGCCACTTATTTCTAAACTTCAGCCCTCAGAAGAAGTAATATTACAGTGGGAAATGTAGTACTTATAGGAAATATAGGCGAAAAATGTGTTAAAATAGGCAAAAAGGAGGACATTTTTGCATAGGTGGAAAGGGGAAAACTTTAGCAGAAAAGGTGAAAAATCGACACGTTTTCACGAAAAGTCATGCAGGAAATTTTTCACACTTTACGCCCATCCCCTAGACATAAACTTGAATGATCTGAAGAGCATAGCTACTGTGTAGTTTGACAGCACAGGAAGCAAATATTTCAGTAATAACTTCTACTGAGTCTATCAGTGTTTTGTTAATCAAGAATATAATTCCTCCACATCATCAATCATTGATTTCTTTATAGTATAGCCAGTGTCCATCTTCTAATTTGACTAAATGTTAGTCTTATTTATGATTTTCACATAAACTGATAATGTTCCAGTTGATGTTATTTAGTTCTTGTACTAGTTCCTCTAAGGTGGATACTGTAATCATACATCAAATGTTAAGGGTTCCAATGTCTAAAGTCCAAAGGCTGCCTGACAGAACCTGGTAATTCTTAGGGGTGGTCAAAATCTCTCTCCATGTTCCTGTGAGAAATTCCACCGAAACCTTGTTGTTGTATACTTTATCGCGGAAAAATCCGCTTTAAAACTAGCAATTAGAATTATCGCATTTTTCACCCTCTGGCCAAAAATTTTCACCATTTTTTCAATGGCTCGAAAGTTTCTGTCCATTGATTTATGTTGTAGTCACCTTTTTGCTATAAAAAGGTGACATATTTGTGGAAATCAAACACAATAGAAGCAGCTACAGAGCGAGGTAGACGTGCTGTGCTATTCTGCTGTGATCTTTTGGAAGAATTGAGGCAGGAGGGGTTCATAGTGACTGCTATCACTATGAGCAGGTTTAAAAATAATAAATAGAGGAGCTGGAAGGACCCTTATGTGTCCACTGAGTCTGAGGAGGAGGAAGTGAGCACTACTGAAACAATGCTGTCCAGTCACCCTGAATCACCCCAAGGGATCTTGCGGAATTTATTGGGAAGGGGGGGAGAAAAGGGAATGGGAAGGGAGGGAGAAAGGGGAATGGGAAGGGAAGGAGAAAAGGGTAATACTAGTGAGAGCAGACCAGGTCAGCTGCCTGTGTCTGCTGCTAGACGTGCTGCCTCTGCTGCCACCATTGCTGCCCCTGTTGCCACTAGTGCTGTGCCTGCTGTCAAATGTGCTGCCCCTGTTGAAATGAGTGCTCTGCCTGCTGCCAGTGCTGAACATGCTGCACCAATACTGTGCTTGCTGTCAGATGTTCTGCCCCTGTTGCCAGTGCCACCAGTGCTGTCCCACCTGCCAGTGTTGAAGCTGCTGTCACCAGTGCTGAAGCTGCTAGTGTGTTGATTTGGTTGATTTGGTTTTTGCTAGTAGTAGTAGCAGTAATGATGAAGCAGATGGTGAGACGAGTGTTAGGGGAATCATTTGAGCACGTCCAGACTAGCAGTCAAGGGAGCCCACACAATTCCTCTGGCTCTGGGAGTCCTCCTCCCCTTCCCTTCACCACAGTGTCCAAGTGGAACATGATCCTGAAGAGGCCAGAACTGGTGTTGGTCTAAAGAGCAAATGAAGAGCAAAACAACTAGCTTGCCGTCACCATCACCTTCTTCCTCTAGGGTAAAAAATACATCTTCTGCCAATCTACCTTGTTCGTTGTTACCTCCCCCGCCAAACAATAGCCACTCTGTTGATGTTAGGATGTGGCAGTTCGTCTCTACCCATTGCACACTGTGTGGTACACTAATCACACATGTCAGTGTGGTGGAGGAGAATCGTGAGCATGGCATCGGCATCTGATGAGATTCCATGTCGCAGAATATGATAGTATGCTGGCAATGAGGGTTCATCATTATTATTAAACTGTCTGCAAGTTGTCATGTGTCCTTAGTGGGTTCTGGACAAGGGCTATAGTGACAGTACTTGGGTTCTGATGTCATGGTGTTTGGATACAGTTGTGCCCCCAGATGTTATTTACCACACACACTGTGAACATTGCATTTGCTGATGAGTGCCACAGTTCCTGCTCTCAAGGGTAAAAATTTAAATTCTAATAACACACCCATGATTTTGGAGGAGGGGCAGGTGGAAAAGAATTATTGGCCAACTTTTCTCCACATATACTGGGGGCTATTTATTGTGCTGCTACTGCCTCAGGCACATCACTGGAGCCAGTCGTGGCAAGTGGCACCTTCATCATTCATCACCCATGTTACTGCTATTGTTGATCCCATTCCCTTTCAGCTGCCTAATCATCCTGCTGCTTAAACAACTCACCAGAAGCAGTAAGAACAGCAGTTGCACATTCTGCAATTATGGACTCAGGAGGACATTTGACAATGGCCAGTGGCCAACTTGACCTCCTGGCACTATTTTTTTTTTTTAGGGCTTATGCTTTAAAATAAATAAATAAAAAATGTAAACATAGTCCTACTAAAAAATGAACAGTTTTGGGGGGTTTGTTTCTAACAAACCTAAGTCCTACAAATCAATGTTTCCTCAGGACTTGAACTTCTAACAACAAATCTACAAATCATCCTCTACAAAATACTCTATCAAGTCAAGTATCCGTCCACCCCAGTGGCAGCTTATGTCAGGGGGTTCCTGTCTCTATCACTTTACATGCACATTTCTTATTTTATTTTATTGATTTATTTTTTGTTAACTGTCCCACCAATAACAGTTAAGAAACCCCCAAAAACAAGTTCCCTGTTCAACTGATTCCTTCCCCAGACTCCACCCACCAACACAGGTACCCTCCTCAGACCCCTTTTATTTTGTCTTATGGGGTTTTTTAAATTTTATTTTTTATTAACTGCCCCCCAATCCCAGTAAACAACTCCCCAAAAATCATCCCTGTTCAAATTATTCTTTCCCCACACCCCACGAAACACAGGCACCCTCATGCCCCTTTTATACTATACCTTTGGGAAATAACATAATTTTTGCTATGTGTTGTGTGTAAATTCAATGTTCCCATTGATTTCAACGGAGGCAACAAGCTCAGCAAGTGGGAGGTCAGCAAAAGAGGCACAAGTCTGACAGTTCACAATGTCGACAAGTGACATAGACGAAGTCTCACTGGAGCAGGAACACAGGAAACTGGAACCAAGCAGGAAAGTCAGCCAGGCCGGGTCAGACACGGAGCAGGAGCGTCAGACAAGCCGGATCAATTACGGAGCAGGAATGTCAGCCAGACTGGGTCATACACTGAGCAGGAGCGTCAGACTAGCTGGATCAATCACGGAGCAGGAACGTCAGCCAGGCCGGGTCATACACGGAGCAGGAGCGTCAGACAAGTCAGATCAATCACGGAGCAGGAATGTCAGCCAGACCGGGTCATACACGGAGCAGGAACCAGGAGAATAGTCAGACAAGTCTAATCAGTACACAGGAACACAGCAACGGAAGCACTGGTACTGGAACACCACGAAAGGGCACCTGACAGGTGCCAAAGGCCCGGTATAAAAAGGCCATACTGGGTGGGCATAACAGGTACCAATAGGAACACACCACAGCAGAGAGTGACAGGTAATCACGGGTCAGTGGTCATCTGGACCGGTGAAGGATTCAGGACTGCCTTCACTCAGTTACTCCATACAAAGGTTCAGAATGCAGGTGCGTGTGTACCTGTTATGGACCAGGAACCAGAGAGACACAAAAATGTAAAATGCAAAACACCTTTATTAAAATAACAAAAGCAAATCAAGCAAAATCATGATCCAGAAGCATAATTCAAAAGACAAACCTGGGTCAGGAACCAAGACAGGTACTCAGCCAAGCTGGGGTCAGGAATATGGAGATCAGCAATGTTAGGAACAAGCCAGGAGTAACGTCAGAGGAAGCCAGGTAATGCAAAGATAATCAGGAACTCAGTAGAATATGGTCTTGCAGCCAGAAGAAAACACAAGGGCAACCAGGAAGCTTCTTTAAATACCCTGAGAGGGTTGGCTGATAACAGTCAAGTGAGTAATCACAGAAAGGTCAGCTGATTCAGCCAGACCCAGGAAAGGGAAGGCAGCAGCAATCAACAGCAGAGCACTAGATTAGCTCAGGCAGCAGAATCAACAGCAGAGTTAGAGCAGTTCAGCCAAATCTTGACAGTACCCCCTCCCACTGGACAGGACAAGGTTTGAGGGGAAAGCGTGCATGGAAGGCACGAAGGAGGGCTGGGGCATGCATGTCCAAGGCTGGAAACCATGTGTACTCCTTAGGACCATACCCCTTCCAATGGACCAAATACTGAAGCCTCCCACAGATGCTACGAGAGTCAACTATGGAGTGGACCACAAACTCCTCATGGCCGTCAACTGGCACTGAATAGGGTCAAGGAGCAACTTTAGTTTAACGATTACAAACCAGAGGTTTCAGCAGCAAGACATGGAACACATTGTGTAGTCTCATTTTAGGAGGGAGGTCTAGGGCATTTGCCACAGGGTTCACCCATCGTAGGATACGGAAAGGCCCCACAAAACAGGGAGCCAGTTTACAAGAGACACTCGGAGGTGGATATTTCTGGAGGGCAACCAGACCCTCTCGCCGACCTGGTAGGAGGCGTTTACGATTAGCCTGGAGTTCCTGGGATTGTTGCGAGCGTCTCAGTGACTCTTGGACCTGCACCCATGTGGAATGGATCTGTTGGAGATGATCCTCCAGTGCCGGAATCCCCTGGGGAGTGAACAAATCTGGAATCATGAAGGGTTGATATCCGTAATTTGCCATGAAGGGGGAGAGCTGGGTAGAAGCTGAGACTGCACTGTTATGAGCAAACTCTGCCCAAGGTAGCAGGTCCTACCAGTTATTCTGATGGTCCAGTATGTAGCACCACTGGAATTGCTCCAAGGCCTGATTAGCCCTTTCCACAGCCCCATTTGATTGTGGGTGGTATGCTAAAGAGAGTTGGATACCAAGTTGCGCACAGAAGGCCCTTCAGAATCTTGAGAGAAACTGGCTACCCCGGTCGGAAATTATGACTTTGGGAACCCCATGTAGCCGATAGACCTCTTTGATAAAGACCGTAGCCAACTCTTTAGTGGACGGGAGTTTTTTTAATGGTATGCAGTGGATCATCTTAGAAAATCGATCAACGACCATGAGGATGACAGTGTTACCATTGGACAGCGGGAGGTCGACAATGAAGTCCATGGCAAGGTGTGACCATGGCTTTTCCCTATTGGGTATGGGTTGAAGAAGGGCAAATGGAAGGTGACGGGGTGATTTGGTCTGCGCACAGACTGGACAGACAGCGACAAAGTCAGCAATATCACTGTTAAGCATGCTCACACATAGGCACCTCCTCTATGAGATCCCACCTGAAGTACAACCACAGGTTTGACTAGGAAACATACTATCAACAGGTCAGAGGTGCCACAACTAGCAGTGGCAGCAGCAGCACTCCAAAAAGTTTCCAGGGCTCTGGGACAAATAAGAGAATTAGTGATGTTATTTATATGTCAGAGAGTGTGCCACTGCGAACAGTTAGTTTGTTCCAAATAACACCTATTGCTTCTTCTGCAGAGGAGTATGATGACTCTGGGTTTGCTATAGGAGATGGCAAGAGTGATAGACTGGCTTCACATGCTGCCTTTACCTACCTCCACCACTTCCTCTAGTAATGTTGTTAAAGCAATACATTTACAGCATACTTCTGCCATGCCCTGCCAACCCACACGGACTGAGTTCCTGGGAAAGAGTTAAAAACTTCACAAAAACAATCCCAAAAAACTCCTGTGGAATCTGGAAAGATGTTGGAAGTGGACATGGGGCTGTATTCGTTTGTAGAAAACAATGGTTTCAGAGAATTGATGTCATGTGTAGTTCCACGTTGGCATATCCGCAGCCACATTTATTTTTTCCCAGATGGTTGTGCCTGAATTGTACAAGCAGGTGGTTAGTGTGGTAGTCAAAGGTCTGGAAAGTGAGTAGGGCAAGAAAATCCTTCTGACAACAGATATGTTCTCATTTAAAGTCAAGTTATTTTATTCTATTATTTATCAGTTTTAAAGCCAGGGGAGTGCCCAGCTTTGCTATGCAATGGGCACCTGTTACTCAAAGGGTTAAAACTAGTGATAAATGCATTCAAATTTAAAGAATTTGAATGCATGAGGTTGATCTGAACATAAGATCATCATTATTTAAAACACTGATGCCACATTTTGATAAAAATACCAATTATCTCTCGATAGATAGATAGATAGATAGATAGATAGATAGATAGATTGCGACAGTTGTTGGAGTTCTTTGAATTTTCTGAGCTGGACATTAAAATAAAATTTCCAGAGTAAGAACACTTTACATGATTATTGTAATATAATAACGATGAACACTTGTGACACTTTAGGCATGCAATCACCAACATTTCAGTTACAACAAAAGAGCTCCCAGCATCACATATTTAACTAGTCAGAAGAGTTGTGAATTCACAGCTTTGCACAGCAGGTGTGGTAGCACATGTTTGCACCCCTAAATACATATGCTCATCTAATTTGACAGGTAAGACATGGAATAACACATAATTGGAGATGTCTAAATGAAAACTTCTCTACAGAGATAAAACTTCGCTGTTGCCACTAATATTTTACAAGAACAAAACTATGCATATTTTATTAATCACCTAAAAACCTTATTTATTAATATATTTTGTTTGTTTGTTTATTCACATTTAACCCTTTTAGTTCCAGAATTGTGACAAACACCCACAGATTAGTGCATAAATAATATATATTCATTATTTTTAATTAGTTGTGGCTAATGCAGCAAGTATTCTGCAAAATATAAAGATTAAAGCTAACACTGAAAATGAAGTGTATTTTGTTGCTTTCAAAGAATGAGATAATATTTCAGGCATGATATTTTTAATTAGAAGCAAACTTATACAGTATATTCTGAATTAATACAATTTTATAATCACCCATGCTGAAGTGACACTGTAATTTAATTTGTTTGCAGAAAATAAAGAGGAAAATCAAATTTTTTCTACAACATACAAAAACTGAGAACTACAAAGTACAGCTTTTGTTGTGTTTGCTTACCACAAAGGAATGGATGGGGATTAATGAGCTCTGGAGGCTTCTTTGAAGACAGCTGTACTTATGATGAATAAGTAAGGGAAGTAGCAGTCCTAGGGCTCGATTCAATTACCTCTGTTAGTAAACTTAAACTAATGTTGTTAACTTTAAGTCACAGTTTGGTATTCTATTACCTGCTCTGTGACAAACTACTGACCATTAAAAAAAGCAAAATCAGTGCCCATTGTAAACAATGAAAAAACATATGAATTTGTGGTTCAATTACATATGGTGGCTAGTATAACACATGTTAAGGGACTCTCTTTTTTGCATTAAATTATGAAACCTAGGTGTTAAGTCCCTAATGAGTGTTAAAAACCAATAATGTGTTATTGAACAGTAAAAAAAAACAAAACACATGCATGCGCAACCTCACATCCCAGCCAATAGAAGTGTGGGAATGAATTTCAACAGAGACTGACCATATAAAATCCAGTCTCTGTTCACATTTCCCTCAGTTTGGTTCGGGCAATGGCTCAAAAGGTACAGCAATGGGGATTTTTTTTTGTTCTGCCGGCAGAGACGGCAGCAGAGAGAGTTTATGGGGGAATTAGATTTAATTTATTGTTGTTGTTTTACAGAGACAGAAGATAACTTTGAAGAAGAAGAATGAAGACAGAAACTTAGAGAAGAATACATAAAGATAAATTAAAGAGGAAGACCAGGTACAGAAGACCACGCTTAACCTCAGACCTCAAGGTAAGTGTTATAACTACGGGGTATGGGTCATACTATAGTGTTAGGGCTTGTATTTTTTTAACTTTATTGTTAATGTTAGGTGTAATGTAGGGTCAAAGGGATGCTGTTATGATTAGTGTTCGGGAGGGAGGGAAGGGTGAATTTTGCTAGCTCAAGATGTTTGACACAAAGTCAACTTTGGTCTTTAGCTCGTTTCAATTGATGTTTCCATTATTCACACTATTTAGCATGTGTTTTAGGAAAAAAAGCTGCAATGAACGTTAGCCACAAGTAATTTTCTGGCAACTAGGGATGGGTGCACAAGTCTAGACATTAAGTTCTATCAGCCGTGTTGTGTTTTTTTAGAGTAAAACCACACACACACATAGTAGTTGAGTAATGTCCAGCAAACACACAAGGGGCAGGGGAAGGGGAAAGGAGCAGCATGTGCAATAAATGATGATGATCCCTCACCTCCCGGGGAGGGTGTAATTTGTAATGGTCCCACCAGCAACAGTACTATAAAAATACATATAAGAAGAATACTGAAGACAGCAAGGAGTCTCATTCTAGTGTTGATGATGGCACAATGGAGGAAGATGTAGCAGAGGAATTAACTGCTCTATCTGACAGTGAGAGAAACCAGAGCCAAAACACTTATCCTTAAAGTAATAGTGAACTTTGTGAAAGTAAAAGGAAAAATACATTGTTTTACACCTCTAAAAGCTTAGAGGAATATAAGTGTAGTAGAGTAGAAGCGGCAGGAGATGCTGAGGATGACCTAAGGAAGACTGATGATAATTAGTGATGAGCGAGCACCCCAATGCTCGGGTGTTCGGGTGCTCTGACCGAGCGCCCCCGGAGGCTCGAGTGCTCGGCCGAGCACCCGAGCCCCATTGAAGTCAATGGGAGGACTCGAGCATTACACCGGGCACCCCCTGCTCTGATGAGGGGAGGGTGCCTGGTCCATAGGAAAAGGGCAGAAAAGGATGGAAACACCAGAGAAATGGTTCAGGGACAGCATAGGGAGGATGTCTGGATGCATCTTGGACTCCAACGTCGCTGCTGGGAACGATGTTTCACCCGTAGTACGCCATTTTTACAGACTGACCGTAAAACACACAAAAAGGAAGATAAAAACGACTTTAGGCGAAAAATTGTTACCAAACAGTATTTGCTGTATATTTACTTCTATATCATCTGCAAATTCTCCCAAAAATTTCCTCGATTTTCTGAAGTGAGGCCATGATTAAGAGGGAAACGTGCGCAGAGGCAAATTCTCCCAAAAATTTCCTTGATTTTATTGAACTGAGGCCATGATTAAGAGGGAAACGTGCGCAAAGGCAAATTCTCCCAAAAATGTCCTCGATTTTTCTGAACTGGGGCCATGATTAAGAGGGAAACGTGCGCTGAGCCGACCATCTAAAACATTATGGGTGAGGGTCTGCTGCGGAGCTGACCATCCTAAACATTATATGCGAAGGCCCGCTAGTGAGCTGACGCTATAAAACATTATATGAGAGGGCCCGCTAGAGAGCTGACCCAATAAAACATTATATGAGAAGGCCCGCTGGTGAGCTGACCTATATAAAAATTGTCAAACAGGGCCTGCTGGTGAGCTGGCCCTATATAAAAATTATATCACAGGGCCCGCTGGTGAGCTGGCCCTATATAAAAATTATAGCACAGGGCATATGGAAGAGGAGGAGGAGGATGAGAAGATTAAGAGTCAACCATATACCCGTTTTTTGGGTGGAAGGGGTGAATGGGAATACAGAGTATTCCCATCATTGTAAATAACATATCTAAAGTGACTTTATGTTCCCCCGGGGCTTTCCTCCAGTGGAGTGGAGAAGTCAGGGGAAATCCAGGCCTTGTTCATTTTTATAAGTGTCAACCTATCAGCATTTTCGGTGGAAAGGCGGATACGCTTATCTGTTATGATGCCACCAGCAGCACTAAATACCCGCTCAGACAGAACGCTGGCGGCAGGGCAGGCCAGCACCTCCAAGGCGTAGAGTGCCAGTTCATACCACGTGTCCAGCTTGGACACCCAGTAGTTGTAAGGCACAGAGGGATCATTGAGGACGCTGACACGGTCTGCTACGTACTCCTTCACCATCTTCCAAAACTTTTCCCTCCTTGTGACACTAGGCTGCGCATCAGGGTGAGGGTGCTGGCGGGGTGTCATGAAGGTGTCCCACGCCTTGGAGAGTGTTGCCCTGCCTTTCTCGGAACTGCTGTGTGCTCCCCTTTTCTCCCCTTCTCGGTTGGCCAAGGTAGCACGTACTCTGCCGCCAGCGTTGTCAGATGGAAAATTTTGGAGCAATTTTTCAACAAGAACCTTCTGGTATTGCACCATTTTGCTTGTCCTCTCCACCGGAGGAATGAGAGATGAGAAATTCTCTTTGTAGCGGGGGTCCAGAAGGGTGAACACCCAGTAATCCGTGTTGTTTAAAATGCGTATAACGCGTGGGTCACGGGAAAGGCAGCCTAACATAAAGTCAGCCATGTGTGCCAGAGTACCAACAGTCAAGATTTCGCTGTCCTCACCAGGAGGATGACTCTCAATCTCCTCATCCTCTTCCTCCTCTTCTGCCCACCCACGCTGAAGAGATGGAACTAAAGTTCCATGGCTACCCTCTGTAGCGGAGGCAACCGTGTCTTCCTCCTCCTCCTCCTCCTCCTCCGCCTCCTCCAATTGTCGCTGAGAAGACGAAGTGAGGGTGCTCTGGCTATCACCTTGTGTAAGCTCTTCCTCCCCCATTTCCACCTCTTCCACATGCAAAGCGTCGGTTTTAATTGTGAGCAGCGAGCGTTTCAGTAGACACAGAAGTGGGATGGTTACACTGATAATAGCGTTATCGCCGCTCACCATCTGTGTCGATTCCTCAAAATTGCGTAAAACCTCACAGAGGTCTGACATCCATTCCCACTCCTCACTTCTGATTACAGGAAGTTGAACGGAGAGGCGACGACCGTGTAACAGCTGGTACTCCACTACTGCCCTCTGCTGCTCACAAAGCCGGGCCAACATGTGGAAGGTGGAGTTCCAGCGCGTGCTCACGTCACACAGCAGCCGGTGAGCTGGCAATTGTAAGCGCTGCTGCAGCTTCAACAGGCCGGCCGAAGCTGTAGATGACTTACGGAAATGTGCACACACGCGGCGCACCTTGGTCAAGAGATCATGCACATTGGGGTAGGTTTTTAGAAATCGCTGAACCACTAAATTAAATACATGCGCTAGGCATGGTACGTGTGTGAGCTTGCCGAGCTCCAAAGCCGCCACCAAGTTACGCCCATTATCACACACAACCATGCCTGGTTGCAGGTTGAGTGGCGAGAGCCACTGCTCGGTCTGGTGACTAATCCCCTGCAACAGCTCTGAGGCCGTGTGCTGTTTGTCCCCAAGGCAGATCAGCTTCAGCACGGCCTGTTGACGCTTCCCCACTGCAGTGCTACACTGCTTCCAGCTACTGGCTGATGGGGGAGTGGCGCTGCGTGTAGAGAATTCGGAGGTGGAAACGGAGGAGGAGGAGCCAATAACGTAGGTGCTGGCGGAAACCCTGATGGAGGTAGGGCCCGCAATCCTCGGCGTGGGTAGCACCCGTGCCATCCCAGGGTCCGAGTCGCTCCCAGCCTCCACGACATTCACCCAGTGTGCCGTCAGGGAAATGTAGCGTCCCTGGCCACAAGCACTTGTCCATGTGTCAGTCGTTAAGTGGACCTTCCCAGTAACTGCGTTGGTCAGGGCACGGGTGATGTTACGGGACACATGGTGGTGTAATGCGGGGATGGCACACCGGGAAAAGTAGTGGCGGCTGGGGACCGCGTACCGAGGGACAGCTGCTGCCATCAGGCTGCGGAAGGACTCAGTGTCCACAAGCCTAAATGGCAGCATTTCGATGGCCAGTAATTTGGAAAGGTGTGAGGTTAGTGCTATGGCCTGTGGGTGGGTGGCTGGGTATTTTCTCTTGCGCTCAAATGCCTGGGGTAACGACATTTGGACGCTGTGCTGGGACAGGGAAGTGGATGTGGTCGCTGATGGTGCTTCAGATGGTACAGGTGCAGGGCGGGAGGTATGCGGGCCTGCGCCTTCGACAGGCGATTGGCCGGCACCGAAAACAGGGGAAGAGGAGGCAGTGGTGTGGTCTGCAGACACAGATGGGCGATCCAGGCGTTCCTCCCACTTACTACGGTGCTTGGATGCCATGTGTCGGATCATGCTGGTGGTGGTGAGGTTTCTAGTGTTCATGCCTCGGCTCATTCTGGTGTGGCACAGGTTGCAAACTACAATTCTTTTGTCGTCCGCACTTTCCTTAAAAAAACGCCATACCGCGGAACACCTACCCTTTGGCAAGGGAGATTTACGCAAGGGGGTGCTCCGTGGAACATTTGCGGGCCGGTTTGGTGCGGTCCGCCTTCTTTCTGTAGCCACACCACTGCCTCTTCCAGCCTGTTGCGGTGCTGCAGATGGCTCACCCTCAGGACTGCTGTCATCGCTCGGCTCTACACCTTCCCAGGTGGGGTCAGTCACCTCATCGTCCACCAAGTCCTCCTCCACTTCCTCACTCTGATCATCCTCCTCAAGTCTTGATCCCACCACATACTCAGTCATTGACAACTGTATAACATTCTCCTCAACAAGGTCTTGAGACAGTAATAGTGGTTGATTTAATGGCAACTGTGTCTCATCATCATCATCATCATCCACTACTTCCTTTGACCTTAAATGCCGTTCACATCTGTCATCTTCTTGTGATTGGGTACCCTCTAGAGGTTGTGAATCAGGGCACAAGATGTCATGTTCCTCTGCAAGCGTGCTTGGAGAGAGGGTCAAATGAAGGATTGGTGATGAGACGAGCTCATCACTATATCCCAGTGTGGGATCACTTCTTTGACCAGACCGTCTATGGTGGGAGGAAGGATGATCAGAGTGAGGATTATGTTGACCAGACTCTTGGCTACTGAGAGTGGACTTGGTGGAAGACAGGGTGGTGCTTAACCGACTGGAAGCAGTATCAGCTGACATCCAACCGACCACCTGTTCGCAGTGGTCGGACCTCGAGAGTGATGTCCTGCGACGCCCTGTAAAATTAGACATGAAGCTAGGTATGGTGGATGTCTTTCTTTCTTGTGCTCTGGCACCAGGCACAGTTTCTCCGCGTCCTGACCCGCGCCCTGAACTATCAGTATCACGTCCACTTCCCCGTCCCTTTTTACCCGCCTTCTTCATCTTACACGGAATATGTGACTTTGATATTTGAGTTTGAAAACTTAACGGTATTTCTTCCTATTCTGCAACTGTGCAGAGTACACAGAATAGGCTGCTAAACTGCGGTGACGCACACTGAATGGAATATGTGACTTTAATATTTGAGTTTGAAAACTTAACGGTATTTCTTCCTATTCTGCACCTGTGCAGAGTACACAGAATAGGCTGCTAAACTGCGGTGACGCACACTGAATGGAATATGTGACTTTGATATTTGAGTTTGAAGACTTAACAGTATTTCTTCCTATTCTGCAACTGTGCAGAGTACACAGAATAGGCTGCTAAACTGCGGTGACGCACACTGAATGGAATATGTGACTTTAATATTTGAGTTTGAAAACTTAACAGTATTTCTTCCTATTCTGCAACTGTGCAGAGTACACAGAATAGGCTGCTAAACTGCGGTGACGCACACTGAATGGAATATGTGACTTTAATATTTGAGTTTGAAAACTTAACAGTATTTCTTCCTATTCTGCAACTGTGCAGAGTACACAGAATAGGCTGCTAAACTGCGGTGACGCACACTGAATGGAATAAGTGACTTTAATATTTGAGTTTGAAAACTTAACAGTATTTCTTCCTATTCTGCAACTGTGCAGAGTACACAGAATAGGCTGCTAAACTGCGGTGACGCACACTGAATGGAATATGTGACTTTGATATTTGAGTTTGAAAACTTAACAGTATTTCTTCCTATTCTGCAACTGTGCAGAGTACACAGAATAGGCTGCTAAACTGCGGTGACGCACACTGAATGGAATATGTGACTTTAATATTTGAGTTTGAAAACTTAACAGTATTTCTTCCTATTCTGCAACTGTGCAGAGTACACAGAATAGGCTGCTAAACTGCGGTGACGCACACTGAATGGAATATGTGACTTTGATATTTTAGTTTGAAACCTTAACAGTATTTCTTCCTATTCTGCAACTGTGCAGAGTACACAGAATAGGCTGCTAAACTGCGGTGACGCACACTGAATGGAATATGTGACTTTAATATTTGAGTTTGAAAACTTAACAGTATTTCTTCCTATTCTGCAACTGTGCAGAGTACACAGAATAGGCTGCTAAACTGCGGTGACGCACACTGAATGGAATATGTGACTTTAATATTTGAGTTTGAAAACTTAACAGTATTTCTTCCTATTCTGCAACTGTGCAGAGTACACAGAATAGGCTGCTAAACTGCGGTGACGCACACTGAATGGAATATGTGACTTTGATATTTTAGTTTGAAAACTTAACAGTATTTCTTCCTATTCTGCAACTGTGCAGAGTACACAGAATAGGCTGCTAAACTGCGGTGACGCGCACTGAATGGAATATGTGACTTTAATATTTGAGTTTGAAAACTTAACAGTATTTCTTCCTATTCTGCAACTGTGCAGAGTACACAGAATAGGCTGCTAAACTGCGGTGACGCACACTGAATGGAATATGTGACTTTGATATTTTAGTTTGAAAACTTAACAGTATTTCTTCCTATTCTGCAACTGTGCAGAGTACACAGAATAGGCTGCTAAACTGCGGTGACACACACTGAATGGAATATGTGACTTTGATATTTGAGTTTGAAGACTTAACAGTATTTCTTCCTATTCTGCAACTGTGCAGAGTACACAGAATAGGCTGCTAAACTGCGGTGACGCACACTGAATGGAATTTGTGACTTTAATATTTGAGTTTGAAAACTTAACAGTATTTCTTCCTATTCTGCAACTGTGCAGAGTACACAGAATGTGCTGCTAAACTGCGGCGAAGCACACTGAATGGAATATGTGACTTTGATATTTTAGTTTGAAGACTTAACAGTATTTCTTCCTATTCTGCAACTCTGCACAGTACACAGAATGTGCTGCTAAACTGCGGCAAAGCACACTGAATGGAATATGTGACTTTGATATTTTAGTTTGAAGACTTAACAGTATTTCTTCCTATTCTGCAACTCTGCACAGTACACAGAATGTGCTGCTAAACTGCGGCGAAGCACACTGAATGGAATATGTGACTTTGATATTTTAGTTTGAAGACTTAACAGTATTTCTTCCTATTCTGCAACTCTGCACAGTACACAGAATGTGCTGCTAAACTGCGGCGACGCACACTGAATGGAATATGTGACTTTGATATTTTAGTTTGAAGACTTAACAGAATGTGCTCTAATCTGCAACTTTGCACACTAAACAGAATGTGCTCTAATCTGCAACTTTGCACACTAAACAGAATGTGCTCTAATCTGCAACTTTGCACTCTAAACAGAATGTGCTCTAATCTCCAACTTTGCACACTAAACAGAATATATGAAATTTTTTTTTTTTGGTTTTTTTCCCCCCACACAAAATAACCTGCTGCCCCCACACACAGTAGTCCTAAAAAGGACTTTTGGTTCTTTTTTTTCACAATTTTGCTTTTTTTCTCCCTACACTGACTTTCCCTTCCTATCCTCATCTCTCCCTGGCTAAGACTGAGCCGAACTCGCTGGTCAGGTGCTATACAGCACCCGACCACGGGTTCTGGCCAGCCAATCAGTGTAATGCCAGCAGCCAACATGGCTGCTGGCATTACACCGATGTCAGAGCCTCCCTGCATGTTTATTGGCTGCGCAGCAGCCGCAAAACGTGCGGGGAGGAGACCCGAACATGGCGGGCGAGCACATGCGGTACTCGTACGAGTACCGCCATGTGCCGAGCAGAGCGATGCTCGAGCCGATCCGTGCATCGGCCGAGCATGCTCGCTCAACACTAATGATAATGATGATGATGTAGATCAGAATATATCCCTCCAGAATCTTCCTCTTGTTCAGATACAGATGAAGCTGAGAGTGAGAGAGATTATGAGATTGTCAGAAAGTTATCTTAAAGGCAAAGGCTCAATGTTCCATCACTGAAAAGGAGCAATGTGCCTGTCTATAAACTGTTTGAGAAAACAATTGGAAGGTCTGGCCCTGGACAAGCAAAGATGCCATAAAATACACAGCTATCCTGTCAGTCATCAACAACATTATCACCGCTTCCAAGCCCCACTCAGACACACACACTTGTGTTGAGTAACCAGCAGCAACAACAGTATTAGCCCCTCAGGAACCCTGCAGTTGATGAAGTCCACAGTATGGAGATACTTCACTCAAGATCCAGAAGCTAAGCATGTTTCTGTCTGTTGTTTGTGCAAACAGCATGTGAGCAGGGGGAAAGCAGGCTCACACCTAGGCATCTCATCAGTGAGATACTACCCAAAGACAAACTATGAACATATCACAGGTGCCACAACTAGCAGCAGCAGTAGCACTCCAAAACATTCCCAGGACTATGGGGCAGAAAAGAAAAGTAGTGATGTTACCGATGTATATGAGAGTGTGCCACTTCCAACAGCTAGTTTGCCCCAAATAACAGATATGGCTCCAACTGCAGAGGAGTATGAAGACTGGGAGTTAGAAGCCAGTCAGTGACCCATTTACCCACACGTGGAGCTAAGCCTGGTAAGGAGACCGGTATTGACATCAGACACCGGAGTTCTGTGTTCTGAGAGGAATTCAACTTACTATCAGGTAAAAGTGTGATGGGAGTGGGGTTAAAGTGTGTTCAATTTTATTGCTGATGTAGGTCTACTTTTGTTTTTTTAGAAATAAAACTTTTTTTTAAACAAAGAGACCTCCCTTTGCTGTCAAGTCGATCAATTGCGATACGTGCATTATGAGAGTGTGAGTACAAAGAGTGGAAAGAGAAAGATCCCATTAATCTGAATATATTACGTATTTGTGGATTTTTCTTTGATATCCTAAGGAATATTGTGGAAGAGAGTCCCCTTACGTTTCCCGTGTGGGTAATCGATCACACTTTTGGATATCCCAAATAAGGAACTGTTATGGTTTCAAGAAGTGCCTGAATTTTAGAAGAAGTAGTAAACTTTGGAGAAAGAGATCAAGTGATCTGTATGAACTTAAGGGAAACTCCTTAATCAGTGGAGATTTTCCCTTATATTGCTGCTTAAACAAGTATGTGTTACTTTTGTGGGAAGTATTTAAACTTTAAAAGGAGTGATTGACTTGGAGAAAGGACTTGAGTGCTTTATGTGGACTTAAGGGTTACTCCTTAATTAGTTGAGATTTACCTTTTAAATATTATATGATTTGGTTCGATCTTTGTATTTTTCTATTAAGAACCTAGTCCTCCAATTGAAAATGACATTGTTAATCAGTGTATTATTTTATTTCGATATAACATTGTTTTGTTGGCCATTGAAGTTTTCTATTCTACTTCCTATTGTGAAGTAACATTGTTATTGTGATACTCTGCAATTTATTCTATCTCAGGTTATTTGAGGTGAGCTGATGGAAGGACGTGCGCAGGTATCTTTGTATTGTTGTTTGTTTAGTACCATTTGTGACCGGCTTCAGTCCTTTTCTCTGGACTCCCTTGGACTGACAATTTCTGATAGCCCCCTAAGATTGCGCTTACGATTTAATTTTCTTTTGACACCTATGAAATAGTAAACTTGCCAAAATGTTGGTGGTTGACATGCTGCTATTTTCTTTAAAGAACTGTTTTCATGTGTTGCACCCCGCTGGAATATCTCAAGCCGCAGTTGTTTTTTTAGGATGGTAGTGCCAATGTTACACAGCAGTATGTTAGTGTTGTGAGCAAAGGACAAAGGCAGTCGTCCTGCTTACAACCTTTTCAAGGTTTATGTTGTAGGATTCACAACTTTGACTTTCAGTTATTTATTTCTCAACTTCAGCCCTCAGAAGAAGAAATATTGTGGTGGGAAATGTTGCAATCATAGGAAACATAGACAAAACATTTATTGGCAGTGGTGAAAAAGAGACATTTTACATTTTATAGTGGCAAAGAGGTGAAAATGTTGTGTATATAAGTGAAAATGTTTGGTTTTTCGTCAAAAGTCACACAGAAAATTTTTCTGACTTTTTGCCCCACCCCTTCTGGCTACCAATACTTCTTGATTTTCATGTTGGTAGGGCAACTGAATTCTGATCGTACAACTATGTGTATACCGTCCAGAACTCCTTTTGGCCATTTTTTTTTTTTTTTTTTTTTAATCGGATTGAATTGAATCGAGACCCTAGTGAGCTGTAGGTCAATCACAGACATTGACATTAGAGAGGGAAACTTTTTTTTAGTGTTACTTGAGCATTTGAATTTTGTTTTCCCGTAATCTCTTTATTAAGTAAGGTGCATGTGTATTTGTGTGTCACAGGGAGACTGAATAATAACGACACTGACAAGTACAGATACAGTAAAATCAATACTTTT
This sequence comes from Rhinophrynus dorsalis, assembly GCA_037306005.1. Taxonomy (NCBI): domain Eukaryota; kingdom Metazoa; phylum Chordata; class Amphibia; order Anura; family Rhinophrynidae; genus Rhinophrynus; species Rhinophrynus dorsalis. Next base: position 581,783,311 of record CM074718.1, read on the forward strand.
ATTAAAATAAGAACAAAATAAATGCGAAAAGCACTTCCCCAACCCTCACAGGATCAGGTGTGAAGACAGTGCTTAAGCACTTCCCCAACCCTCACTAGCCAGGTATGTAGACAGCACAAGATCCACCGATTGTACAGAGGCTGATACCACTCTGACTATTGTATGCAATGGTAGCAAGGATAGCAGTAGCTACTAGTGCAGGAGAAGCTGAAATGCCAAGGCAAAACGAAATATATTCCCCTACAAAGCTAGGGTAGTGCAAGGCAACAGAGACAGGAATCCCTAGAACATTAGGGAGAGTAGGCAATGGTGACTGAGCTTCTTAGAATGCTAGGGTAAGCCTACAGGCAATGGTGACTGCGCTCCCTAAAATGCTAGGGTAAACCTACAGGCAATGGTGACAGAGAACCCCAGACCGAGAGGGTAGAACAGACAACGGTGACTGAGATCCCTAGAACGCTAGGGTATGCCCATTGGCTCTAACCGGCAACAGGTAGAACAGGAATGCCAGAGACAAGGTCTGATGCAGTAACTGAGCACCGACTGAACTGGAGGAAAAAGTGAGCAAGGTAAGCGCAAGCGGAGACAGTAGGCCATGGGTAGGAAACTATCAGATAGTCAGCCGGAGCTGGGGTCAGCACGGAGCAAGTAGTCAGCTAAAGCCAGGAGCCAGACCTGATCGAGTAGTCAGCCAAGCCAAGAGTCAGACCAGAGCGGGTAGTCAGACTGAGCCAAGGGTCAGACCGGATCGGGTAGTCAGACGGAGCAAAAGGTCAGACCGGAGAGGAAGACAACTAGTCAGGGATCAAAGTAGCCGGAGTCAAACATAGCCAGTCAATCCTAAGAATCTCTGTATGGCCTTCAGGTCCACCGGACGCAGCCATTGTAGAATTGCCGAGAGTTTCTCTGTATCCATAGCAATACCGTCAGCAGAGATTACATAACCCAGAAATGGCACTCGATCTTGGAATTCACAATTTATAATACAGTTTGTTTTCTATCAACTTTTGCAAAACAGTAGCAACATCTCTCTACTGTGTCTCCATATTGGGAGAGTGTATCAAGATATTATCCAAGTAAACTACTATACAGGACTGTAGCAGATCTCTCAGTACATCATTTATAAACTCTTGGAATACCGCTGGAGCATTGCACAGCTCAAAGGGCATGACCAGATACTCATAATGGCCACTACGAGCATTAAAAGCGGATTTCCACTCATCACCCTACTTGATTCTGATTAGATTATAGGCTGCCCGCAAATCAAGCTTTGTGAAAACTGAGGAGCCCTTCAAGCGATCAAACAACTCAGTTATCAATGGGATGGGATACGCATTCTTTGCCATCATCTTGTTTAGACCTCTATAGTTGATACAAGGTCTAAGCTCCCGATCTTTTGTCTTTACAAAGACAAAATTCTGCCCCTGCGGGTGAGGAAGACTTCCTGATAATTCCTCTGGCCAAGGCATTAGTAATGTACTCCTACATAGCTAGGTTTTCCTCTACTGACAGAGGGAAGGTGCGTCCCTTAGAAGGTATTAATTAAATTAATAGCACAGTCGTATGTCCTATGCTTCGGCAAAGTGCTAGCCTCCCCCTTACTGAATACCTCACTGACTGACTTGTACTCTGACAGTATAAAGGGGGAGGTACATAAAATCTTAGTGGGCTGCTGTAGACAAGACTTCTTACAGTAATCGGACCAAGATATAATGTCACAGGTTTTCCAGTCCATTCTGGGGTTGTGTGTCTGAAGGCAAGGAAACCCCAGAATGATGGTGTAATGTGGAGACTGAATGACTTGAAACTGTAGGGTCTCATCATGGAGATCTCCTACTCTAAGAGACAGCGGACAGGTCTCATGTGTGACATGGGATGGTTCTAATGGTCTACCATCAATCGCCTCAACAGCCAATGGAGAAACACGAGGCACCAAGGGAATATTTTGCTGCTTAGTGAGGTGGAACATGATCCTGAAGAATCCAGAACTGGTGGTGAATAGCAGGCGCAGCAATAATACCACCAACACCACCACAAGGAGTACAGATCAGCTGCCTGTGCCTACTGCTACTGCTGCCAGTCTGCCTTCTTCCCGTCACCAAGAAATGCCAAGTGTGACATTAGGGGACCCTCTGTCACATTGTTCGTCACCTCCAAGCAGCAGTGAGATGTCTGTAATAGAGCAGCAGCATATTGGGACTCGTGGTGGTGTGATGTTAGAGAAGCTGGAGTGGAAGGGACGTTGATGGCCTTTTTAGCAGAAACTGAGAAGGAATGGGAGGCAGGGATGAAGATGGGCATCACCACCACCACCACTAGCAATGAGCTTTTGGAATTTACGGAAATTGCAACTACTCTAATTCCTTCTGCTGCTGAGTTGCAAGAGCAGCAGAATGCTGATGAGCAAGCTAGTGTTCTGCAGACAACCATGGACACAGTGGGAATGGGGTGAACAAGTGATGCAGGATTAGGACAGGCTCCACTTGCCAGAGGCAGCAATACTTTGTGTCCTGGTCCTAGTTGCAGTGCTGATTCTGAGGCAGTAGCAGCAACAGCAGCAACATTATTCACTTCCACAGACAGTGACAAGTCAGTGAGAAAGGGAAAGGATGGAACGAGCCTTGGCACAACTGCCCTGATATCACACATGAAAAACAGACACCATGACATTTATGTTAAACATGTTAAAGATAAACACTCACCACAGAAATCAAGCACCGCTATTACTGTAACCATTACTGTTCCATGATGAGCAAAACAACTAGCTCACCATCAGCATCATCTTCTTCCTCTAGGATAAATACATCTACTGCCAATCCATCTCATTCATCCTTACCTCCCCCATCAAATGATAGCCACTCTGTTGATATTAGGATGTGGCAGTTCATCTCTACTCATTGCAGACTGTGTGGTGCATGACTACACATGCCAGGGTGGTGGAGAAGAATCGCAAGCAGGGTATCAAGCAGCATCTGAGGAGATTCCATCCCGCAGAATATGCTAAGATGCTGACATATTTTTTAATCAACTGTCCCCACAATACCAGTCAAGAACCCACCAAAACAAATTCCCTGTTCAACTATTTCATTCCCCAGATTCTACCCACCAACACAGGCACCCTCCTCAGACCCCTTTTATACCATGTCTTATAGGGTTTTTTATTTGTATGTAGGATTTATTTTGTATTAAATGTCCCCCCAATCCCAGTAAACAACACCACTAAAAAAACATTCCCTGTTCAGTTGATTCTTTCCTCACACCCCATCAACACAGGCACCCTTATGCCCCTTTTAAACTATGCCTTTGGGAAATAAAATAATATTTGCTATGTGTTGAATGTAAATCCAATGTTTGCTTTGATTTCAATGGAATGAGCCAGGCGAAAAAAAAGCAGAAAATCATCATTTTTAGTAGGAAATGATTTGCCAGGTGGGAAGTGCCATTATTCATCGATTTCAGTTTGAGGTGAAAATTTTCACCCATCCCTAGATTTTAGCTTAGATGATTGATGTCTTTTACTGAACATGCTCAAAGATAGAAATTCTTAACCATTTCCTCCTAAGGACCTAGAGAAATATGTTAATCTGATTACAATGAAAATATTTCAACATGTAATAAGTGAATAATGCACAGATATATTTCCACTACATCTAGTTCATACTTATTTATTTATTTTATTCCAATAATGATAACAATACAAATAATAGAAAAGAATTGTTACTGGTAAGCAATTAAGGCCTACAAGTCTTCCCCCTCCCCCTATCCCCAAAAAGAACAGAAATGTAATATAATGTGGAAGAAAGAAAAATACATAGGTATACTAAGACATGATAAAGCGGTAATAATGTGGAGATGATTTTTCCAGTTATATCACTTGTCCAATTCCTATATTATTCTATGAAGGCAATGCACTTAAAATTTCTCCAAATTTGGAGATCTGAGTGTATAGACTCTATAGAATAACACAGCAACTGGGGAAGTGATATCTCTGTAGAAGTCATATCCTCTTTATCACATCTTAGTGACTATCCCCAAAGGAATTCCTCCTACCTCATACAGAGGTTAATGAAGCATAGAGAAAACTCTTCATATAGTCATCTCACATCCCTGGAGATAGGAAATGCTATAAAACATAGAAAAAATAAATGTCACAATGTAATTTGCCAAATTAACACTAACCATCCCTTGTCCAAAATTATAATTGCATTATCTATCCAAATTATATGCCACTGTAGTCAAACACAATCTTTGATATTTGCTGGAATAGAGGGATAATACATCTACTTTCACCAAACAAAGTTAACAATCAGTAGGGATGGGAGAAACTTTTCACCACAAAAGAGAAACTGGAGAAAAAGTCACTTTTTGCCAAGAGGGAAATTTTCACAAAAAGTGCATTTTTTCCCTTAGCTTCTTGCATTAAAATCAATGGAAAGACAAAATGTATCCCTCATATAAAAGGTTGTCAGGTTCTCACAGCATGTTATTCTGTGTTTATGAGAGGAAGAGAAATCCAAACATTTTTGAGCTAGTGAAGGTAAGCTAATAAAGTGGAGTTGGAGCTTAGTTTAGTGAATCTTGTATGCAGGAAATTGTTCTCTGTATTAGATGAGTCTAGGGGACTCTGAGAGACAGGAAAGGAGAAAGGGAGAAAGGAGTTTGACCCCAAATAAACCATACTCTGATCATTTGAACTAGAGTTTGGTAAAGAAAAGATTGGGCCATTCTCAAATAAAACTAAATTAATCTGAATTTTCAAACTTTGTTCAGTTAATTATTTCACACTTTAAGTAAAATTGAAAAAAAAACAATTCTACATGCTTTATACTGATAACTAAAAATAAGTAAAACTATGACAATTTGTTTCAGAGATAATTTTGTGGATCACTCAAAATATCTGAGATCCAATGTCTTAAAGTAAAGTGCAGCATTTGTTTGGTGCCGAGCATTTCAGTTTCATATTGCAGTTAAGACAAAATGCCTTAAATGTTTTGAACTGTTTTTTTTTTTAATATCTTTTTTAATGTTTTTTAGGATTAAACAAGATGTAATAAGGAATCTTATTGTATTTTTAGATGTGACACTTTAAAACCCCAAGAACACAATACATTTTTTATATAATATTTACATCATAATTTATTATTTTAAGAATTAATCTCCATACACAGTTTCATCATTCACTTGATATATTAAGGTTAACCCTCTATTCCTGTATCAATTATTATCATACACTAATCACATCAGTAATATTCACTACTCTGTCATTTTACTTAAAAGGATATTAATGTTTCACAAAAACAGCAGCTCTAATCTTCATAGTATTTGGGCCATGGAGAGTGTTATTTAAATACTGTCAGAGCTGTGATTCAAGAATAATTGAATAATAAAGTGTACCCCTCCTGCCCCTTTTACTGATGTAACACTGGTCACCTCAAAGCAGCAAAACTGTCCAGATGGATCTCAGAGAGGGACAATCTTCAGTGAGCATAAGGAAAAACCTGAAAAACCTGCAAGAGGGGCAAGGTTTTCCTAATGCTCACAGTAAGAAGATTGTGCCTTGCTGTGAGCTGTCCAGTCAAGGGACCAGATTCCACATCATTCAATTACTCTTGAACTACAACTCTGACAGTATTGAAATAGCACTCTCCTTGGACCAAATACTTTGAAGATTATTTGGAGCTGCTGTTTTTGTGAAACATTACTATCCCTTTAATCTATATTTTTTTATTTTATTTCATTTCACTTGTTACACTTTTCTTCTATTACATTTTATTTTATTTAAATTATTTTTTTTGTATCCATATTTTTTTCTTGTATTTTATTTCATGATTACTTTTAGTTTTTATATTTAGTATTTTTTTTTTATTCACAACAGATCACTAATTTTATTATTTCACAATCACCACTGATTCAATTAAATTTCACTGCATCATCCATGCACCTTTATTTAACATTAATTTTTCTGATACATTTATATATTTGATTTGTTATTTTTAATAATTATTTAATCAAGACATTAGATATTCATGCTGTACAGTAGGGCCATTTAGTTAGATCTTTATTGTGTGTCTATTTTTATTGTTAGTATGCAATTTGTGGTGTCTCTATGCAGTTTCCACCGATCTGGCATATATAAATATCTGATATACATCTGATTCAGTATCAAGGACATTGCGAGTACAAGGTTGGATCCTAGCATCCTGAATGCCCATAGCCCACTATAAAGCAACATATCTACAGCTTCTTGCCTGATAAAGAAATATAATCTTAGTGGAAACGCTATTTCACACAGACATTGATTCCAGTCATTGTCTTCCTCCATTTAGACGTTTACCTTGTTTCATCTATTTATCACTATTTATGCATATTAGTGCCTTTGCAGATGAATGACATTGAAACATTGGAGACATTGTCAGTCTAAAAATAGTGGTCCTTTACAACAGCTATTATCTTTCAGCATTTAGTATTCTTCTATGATTTTTTAACATTTTTAGTGATATATCACTTTTTGGCAAAATGTATCCCATGCAAGATCAATCAGGCTTATGCTGGGAGTTTTTTCTATGTTTACTTAAATCATTTGTACCAATGTTACTAGTAAAATATATTTTATTCATATAACTGTTGTGGATATTGTTACTTCATTGCTATATTTTAATATAGAAGTAAAAATGTTATTATTATAGTTGAGCGCTCTCCCATTGTACTCTTTTGCACATTTTGCATCCTCCGACTGAAAGCACACTTTAAATCAGTAGGGATAGTAGCTGGCTATATATTTGTAAGTGAACAGTAAACTGGTATATAATTCCATATTATTTTATTATTGTTTGAGTTCAGTTTTTTAAACTGATCACCTATATTTGCGCTTAGTAGAATTTGTCTTTTTTGTTTTTTAACTATTGCAAGAGGTTGAGTAATCACTCAAATTTTTTCTCTAAAGATTCTCCTTAAAATGAAAACAAAAAAGTACCTAAGGGTTGAAGATTATTAAAAAAGTTTAGTTGTTGTTAGTCATCCTTGCTTACTGGTAGTGTACAGACAGCAGGATGTCAGATTTTCTGGTATCTAATCTGGATTCATTTTTAAGAACATCGGACTCTCTACATTGTCACCAGACATATTGCTGTGGTTATCATTAGATGAGAAAAATCATTGCTGTAGGCATCTTCCATATTTATAGCATTGCAGTGGGCTGTGAATGAGAGGATGATTGAATGACAATAAAAATTAGGTCATCATTATGAGAAGGGAGACACTTTTCTGAGGTTGGGATTTGGGATTTTTTCAATTTCCATAATCATTTTTAACTGTAGACACTCGATACATTTAAATTTATTTAGAATCTGTTGTCTATGTCCTTGGGAAAAAAGTGGCAGATAGTCAAAGGATTTTTTTCTAGAAATAACACAGGAGTAATTTCTCAAAAATGTAAGTAGTATGTGCAGCTCTGGATCTGGATAAGACCCTAATCATTATTGCTACATCCAAATGCATCACCATCAGAATCATCACCACCAACACCTGCAAAATCCAAGAAGTAATCCTCTTCTAATTTACAATATCATCATCATCATATGGAAGGCCCTCTACAAGTTTTCTTATTTGAAGGAGTGATCTTTCAAGCATAAATATTAGTGTGACAACCTGACAAATCAGTCAGTAATAGTAGAGTTTCAATCCAGGAACCTTGTGATTGAAAGCCTGCTCTTTCTATCTCCTTGACCTGAGTTGTCAGTGAGACTGACAGTGGAAGATACTATAGGCAAAGACATATATAATACATTATTTTTAAATGGACAAAACATTACTCCATATCAAATGCACAAAACATTACTCCACATTTTGTCCAACAAATGTGCTAGGGTCAGGAGTAAGAGGGAAGCCACAGGAGGAGTGCAAATAGGAGTTGGTGGTGGTATAAAAGTTGTACTACAAAAACTGGGAACTAATGCAGAAAACCAACAATTTCCTGGTTTTCTCACAAAATTAATGCACACAGAAAATAAATAAAACTTCTGTGTTTAGCTAATGCCAATACATTGGTTTTACACATAGGCTTCCTATAGCTGCAAGATTTCCGTCAGCAATACTACTTCTGCTGTAGGATGAAGTGGAAAAATCAACAGCTGAAAGCAAAAGTTGTGAGCAGGCCTACAACAACATATGCCTTGAAAAAATGTGTCATCTAGCAGGTTAAGTCCCTTTGTCCTTAGCCGACAACACTAGCCATCTACTTGTGTAACTCTGGCACAGCCATAATGAAACATAACTGTGGCTTGGGATATGCCAGCAGGCTGCAACATATGACATCAGTTCTTTAAAACCTCTCTTTTCACGTGCACATTTTTATTCCTTTCTAATAACTCAGGATGCCAGTACAAATTAGAAGAACTTTGCATGCAGCCTTTTTACCCCTTAAGGCACTTGAGGACCACGGGGCTATTTTTTTTTTCAACTTCTGGTTCAGGGCTTCCGGAGTGGCATGCAGCCGCACCGGGAGCCCTGAACTCGATGATATGCCAGGATCGTCACTGGTCCTTAAGTGCCGGACCGCCATGATTGTCCTGGCATGGCAATGGTCCTTAAGGGGTTAAAAGTGAATCTGAAAAGAGCACCTTCCATTACCACTAAATACATTTTTCTTCTATTTAGTTTTTAAAACATATCCACATAATTACCATGGAAGTGAACAAGAAATCAATATATACTTTAAACCTCTCAGTATGACTAGGGTCTTTCTGAAATTTAAACAGCATGTCAAAAATTTTTGACTTATGTAATGTACACTGATCCCTGAAATAAGTATGTTCCACATTGTCACTTTGTAACATAGTATACATACTATTTTCAGTTCCACAGGAACCTGTATAATATTATTATTATTACTTATTATTTATATGTATCTTGGGAGGTTTTTTTCTCTTCTCCTCTTGGGTGGTTGCTCCTTGTATATTCTGGTGGTAATCTTAATTAGGGAAGGTATAAATACCTCCATTATTTCCCTCACAAGGCTTTTGGTCACAGTAGCATTAATGTGGTATTGCTGCTTTTCATCGAATTATACTAAATATATGTTCACTTGGATTTAAGGCAGATAGGGACTTGCCTAAATCTGGGGTTTCTTGATGTGGCAGGCAAGCTTATCAAGGTTGTGGCCAGAAACATGTAACTAAACCTCACTTTTTGATATATAGAGTAGTGTTGAGCGAGCGTGCTCGGCCGATGCTCGGATCGGCTCGAGCATCGCTCTGCTCGGCACATGGCGGTACTCGTACGAGTACCGCCATGTGCTCGCCCGACATGTTCGGGTGAAGGGGATCTGTGCCGGAAGAGGCACAGATCCGAAGACGCTCCGCTGGACCACCAGGGACTGGAGGTACGGGGGCATTGCGGAGATGAAGGGGGCATTGCGGAGATGAAGGGGGACATTGTGGAAGAGGGGCATAGACTCTATGCCCCTCTTCCACAATGTCCCCCTTCATCTCCGCTATGCCCCTCTTCCACAATGTCCCCCTTCATCTCCGCTATGCCCCTCTTCCACAATGTCCCCCTTCATCTCCTATGCCATAGAGGAGATGAAGGGGGACATTGTGGAAGAGGGGCATAGCGGAGATGAAGGGGGACATTGTGGAAGAGGGGCATAGAGTCTATGCCCCTCTTCCACAATGTCCCCCTTCATCTCCGCTATGCCCCTCTTCCACAATGTCCCCCTTCATCTCCTCTATGGCATAGGAGATGAAGGGGGACATTGTGGAAGAGGGGCATAGCGGAGATGAAGGGGGACATTGACCAGGCACCCTCCGCTCATCAGAGCAGGGGGTGCCTGGTTTAATGCTCGAGTGCTCCCATGCTTTTCAATGGGGCTCGGGTGCTCGGCCGAGCACTCGAGCCTCAGGGGGTGCTCGGTCAGAGCACCCGAGCACCCGAGCATCGGGGTGCTCGCTCATCCCTAATATAGAGTAAATCACAGGTTATTTATTGGTAAAGGACAGGATTTGATGAGCAGACCTTTTTTTTCCTTTGTAACATAAGGTTTTCAGCCCCTGTATTCATATCTTCAAAAGACTTGATCACAAACTAATGGGCAACCATCACTGTTTCAAAATGCTTCAAAGTCAGTTTTCTGACAAGCCTGTTCAAGTCAAGAACTGTTCTAAATGAGGAAATGTCAATATCAAAGCATGTCTGTGTGTCATCTATGTTTACCTGTCCTTGTTTGAATGAACTTTACGTCTTCCTTTTACTCCTCCATGTTCTGTGAAACATTTTAGCACCTTGGATGGGTTTGGACTCTTTGTAATCTTTTTGATGTTTCATTAACTTAATGTCCATAGTAACATAGTAACATAGTAACATAGTAAATTAGGTTGAAAAAAGACACAAGTCCATCAAGTTCAACCTTCGCCTCGTACCTCATAAACTTACTGTACTTCTCCTGTTCATTAACATGTAATTTCAGTTTCTTATCTAAATTACAAAAAACAGGTGAACTCTTCTGAGTATACAGATAGCTACAGATAGTTTGGCTACTCCAACCTCCTTGATTAGTAGTCCCCTTCTCATAGGTGCCTTTGTGCAGACTTTCTCTTTTGCTTGCTTTCTGTATATGAGGTACTCAACAATATTTCTAATTTGAAGCAGAGCTTCTTTAAGAATAAAGGTTAGTGTGTACAATAAAATATATATATATATATTTATATAGTTACATAGTAAATAGTAAGCTAGGTGGAAAAAAGACAAAAGACAAAAGTTAATCAAGTTCAACCTTTGGCTCATTGTAACCAAGAAAATGATAATTATATAAGCCTTCCCAGCTCTAACATGGGTATTAGTCTGTTTACCTGAACATTCTGTTTTACCTAAGACTAAACAGCATAACCCTGTGTGTTTCCTTTAGCTAGAAATGCATTTAATCTTATATTAAGTGGAACCATCCTATCTTAAATGTATGCATTGTATCTGCCATTACTGCATCCTTGGGCAGGGAATTATATAATTTATCAGACATTACTGTAAAAAACCCTTCCTCTGCTGAAGTTAAAACCTCCTTTCCTCTAATCTTAAGGGATAGTTCTTAGTCATTTGATCTAACGTACAAATGAAAAGTTCTGTAATGAGATCCTTGTATTAATGTTGTTCTTCTCTGTACTTTTGCCAATTTTAGAATATACTTTTGCATAACTGATGGCCTAAAGTGAACTGCATATTAAAAGTTGAGGTTGTACCAATGATTTATACAGTGTCAAAATTATGTTATGCACTCTTGCTTTAATACCTCTTTTCATGCAAGACAGTATCTCACTTCTACTACTGCAGTTTGACAATGATCACTGTTTCCAAGTTTACAAGGACTCCCAAATATGTATATAGCAACCAGTCCACTAGAATGATTCCATTAAGTTAATAAGAAGCATTGTGATTAGTAGGAATATAAATTTCCTCCAGGAATTTTTGCGAAAAACTTTCAGCCAATGCAACAATAAATAAAATGTGCTTCTTTTCATCACAGCCAATACATTTTCATTGAGAACTTTGCCATATTTGCCTGTGTTATTTATGGCTGCAACATTTCTTCTTCTGAGGGCTGAAGTGGAGATATAAATAGCTGAAAGTAAATTTGTGGGTCCTATAGCAACATATGATTAGAAAAAAATTGTTAGCTGGAGGATTAACTGTCATTTGCCCATCTTCCTGCTTAAGTAAGACTAGCACAGCCATCCTTGAAAAATAACTACTTCTTGGGATATTCCAGAAGGTTCAACACTTGACATCAGTTTAAAGCCTCTGTTTTCAACAAAAGAAAAGGTCAGCATACTTTTGCAGGTTTTATATTTTTTCTAAGATTTAGTAAGTGTGGTATGGCAGTACATAGCAGAAAAACAGTGTAACCTTATTGCTTTAACAAAATGACTTCTGGAGGTGGTGGGGTGGTGGTGGCCTGCATAGGCTCTCTATAACTTTTACAAAGCATAGAACATGCAAGAAGCGCAACCACAATACCTCTAGGTGCAATGTTATATGTGTTGTAATAGAAGTGTTTTTTAATTAATTTCTTCCTCCCAAAGGAGATGTACTCACATGAGAGAGGGGATTACATTATCTTTCAATATATAATGTCTCTTCAAAAGTTACAGTATAGTTTGAAATTAAACTCTTTGTTGTGATCTTCAAAATACTTTCTTGTAAAAGACTGTTGTTCCCAATATAAAATTACATATCATCAGAGAATATGCAAGATATTGGTATGGGAACTATATAATATCTTATCGATCAAACAATCCAAAGTACCATCTATAAGAAGCCGGTTGCATCAAATCAATATATTCCAGCTAATAGTGGCCATTATCACAAATGGCTTACCAATGTGCCGTTTGGACAAATGCACAGGATTAGACGCAACTGCAGCGAAATAAAGGATTTCGAAAGAGAAAGCAATCATTTGATCTTACAATTCAAGGAAAAAGGGTATAAGGATGGATTACTAACTGCGGCTTACAATAGAGCCAAACATCTGGATAGAAGAGAAATTCTGAAAAACAAAAAGATTACTAAGTCTACAACATCTAAATATTCCCCAAATAAATATAAATTATCTTTTGTTACTCAGTTCAATTCCTATGGCTACAAAATTAAGAACATTTTGAACAGACATTGGGGCATTCTCAAACAGGACCCAATTTTAAAAGAAATTATAAATGAACATCCAGTCATAACCTTTAGAAAAAATAGGAGTCTAAGGGCACACATAGCACCCAGCAGACCGAAGAATCCCAATCAAAATAAGTGTCAGCATCAAAATAAAGGTACACATCGATGTAAGAAATTAAGATGTATGAACTGCAAATATATGTTGCATGGAAACACGACAGTTCCTAATCATGACAATTCCAAATACTATAAATCTTATCATTACATTGATTGTGATACGTCATATGTTATATATATGCTGTTGTGTGACTGTGGAAGTAAATATATAGGAAGGACAACTAGACCACTTAAACTCAGAATTAGAAACATAGAAACATAGAAGATTGACGGCAGAAAAAGACCACCTGGTCCATCTAGTCTGCCCTTTAGTATTCCTTTATTGTTATCTTAGGATAGATACATGTTTATCCCAGGCATGTTTAAACTGTGTTACTGTGGATTTATCAACCACCTCTGCTGGAAGTTTGTTCCAAGTTTCTACTACTCTTTCAGTGAAATAATATTTTCTAATGTTTTTCTTGATTTTTCCTCCAACTAGCCTCAGATTGTGCCCCCTTGTTCTTGTATTCAGATTCTTATTAATCACACTTCCCTCCTGAACCTTGTTCAGTCCTTTAACATATTTAAAGGTTTCAATCATGTCCCCCCTTTCTCTTCTTTCCTCCAGACTATACATATTTAGATCTCTGAGTCGTTCTTGATAAGTTCTATGCTTTAGACCTTCCACCATTTTTGTAGCTCTTCTTTGAACCCGCTCAATTTTAGTTATATCCTTTTGCAGATGAGGCCTCCAGAACTGTACACAGTATTCCAGATGTGGTCTCACTAGAGCTCTATACAGAGGGATCACAATCTCCCTCTTCCTGCTTGTTATACCTCTAGCTATGCAGCCAAGCATACGATTTGCTTTCCCCACCGCCTGGTTGCATTGGTTACTCATCTTGAGGCTGTCAGAGATGACCACCCCCAAATCCTTCTCTTCTGAAGTCTTTGCTACCACAGAACTGCCAATACTATAGTCAGATTGAGGGTTTCTTTTCCCCAAGTGCATTATTTTACATTTGGAAACATTGAACTGAAGTTTCCATTGTTTTGACCACTTATCTAATAGTGCCAAATCATTCTCCATATTACAGACACCTCCTGGAACATCAACCCTATTACACACTTTTGTGTCATCAGCAAACAAGCAAACCTTCCCTGCCAAGCCTTCCCTTATGTCACTTACAAACATGTTGAACAGAACAGGGCCCAGAACAGATCCTTGTGGCACTCCACTTGTAACCAGTCTCTGCTCAGAATACACTCCATTAACAACAACCCTCTGGTTTCTGTCCTTCAGCCAACTGCAGATCCACTGAACTATCCAGGGGTTAAGTCCAATTCTTGATAATTTATCTATCAGCTCTTTATGGGGAACTGTATCGAAAGCTTTACTGAAATCCAGGTAGGCGATATCCACAGCACCACCTTCATCCAGCACTTTAGTTACATAGTCAAAGAAATCAATGAGATTAGTCTGACAGGATCGGCCCTCAGTGAAACCATGCTGGTTTGGGTCCATCAGGTTGTTTTTTGTTAGATGGTCAATTATCTTCTTCTTTAGAAGAGTCTCCAAACTCTCCATCATTTTTACCACTACAGATGTCAGGCTGACTGGCCTGTAGTTACTAGCTTCTTCTTTACTACCCTTCTTGTGAATGGGTACAACACTGGCCATTCTCCAATCATCAGGAACTTCTCCCGTAAGAAGGGACTGGTTATACAGATTAGTCAGGGGGCCAACTATGACAGATCGGAGTTCTTTAAGAACTCTAGGGTGGATTCCATCCGGACCCATCGCTTTATTTGACTTTAGCCGGACAAGTTCCTCTAGAACATCGGCCTCTGAAAACACTGGGGCTAAAATTATACAACTAGAGGCAATGCTGTGTTCAGCCATTTTCTGATTATGAGGGCCGCCGTCTGAAAAAACTGAGCAGAAGTAGTTATTCAGATGGTCAGCGACCGCCTTTTCCTCTTCTATATACTGATTTTTTCCGTTGTTAATTTTTGTAATCCCGCAGTTTTTCTTCTTCCTGTCACTGATATATCTGAAGAAGGTTTTATTCCCCTTCTTAACAGATTTGGCCATTTCTTCCTCTTTTGAGGCTTTAGCAGCATTTATCATCTGTTTAGTCTTCTTCTGTATAGTTTTATACCCTTCTCTGTCCGCTTCACTTCCAGTCTCTTTATATCTCTTATAGGCAGACTTTTTATCTTTCACTATAGCTCTTACCTCTCTAGTAAACCATAGTGGATTTCTCTTTCTTTTCCTCTTGCTAATTTGTCTAACATGTAATCTTGTTGCCTTTAAGAGGACTTCTTTGAGTGTCTTCCACTGAGTACTCACTCTCTGTGTTTTATCCCACCCTTTTAATTCTTTCTTTACATATTCTCCCATATCCTCAAACTTCGTCTTCCTAAAGTCCAATACTTTGGTTGCAGAATGGGATTTCTCGTAGTCAGTCTGGATTCCGAACCACAAACATTGGTGGTCACTGGAACCTAGATTTTCTCCCACCTTCACCTCAGATACCAGGTCTCCATTTGTGAATACTAAGTCTAGGATATTGTCCCCTCTAGTTGGCGCCTTCACCAGCTGTTTTAGGGACATCCCCGTCAGGGCTTCTACGATGCTCCTACTTCTACATGTGGACGCACAAGGGATATTCCAATCAACATCAGGCATGTTGAAGTCTCCCATAACTACTATATCTCCCTTTACTGCCATTTGGGTAATCTCGTCCACTAGCATGTTGTCTTGCTCTTCAGATTGCCCCGGAGGCCTGTAGACTGCACCTATTCTTGTAACTGATCCCTTTTTATTCTGCAGACAGATCCAGAGAGTCTCCAACTCTTTACATGAATTCTGGATCGCTGTGGATTTTATGCTATCTTTAACATAAATGGCTACCCCACCCCCTCTTCTCTCAGCCCTATCTTTCCTATACAACGTGTATCCCGGAATGGCTATTTCCCAGTCATTACAGTCCCTGAACCATGTCTCTGTTATTACAATCAAGTCCAAGTCATCTCTACAAACTATTGATATTAGCTCGCTGAGCTTGTTGCCTAAGCTGCGAGCATTAGTACACATTACACGAAGAACATTACATTTATCACCAACAACAACTCTATCTACCGCACCATCATCTACCTCACCAACATCTGTATGTAAAGCACCAGCAACTTCCTGTGCACCAACATCTGTATCTATCACACTAACAAACTCAGAACCCTGGTTCACCAAAACTGTTCGGGGACAGAAATCAATCTTCTCAATGAAATTCCTGCCCCCTCCATCTAGTTTAAATGCCTCTCCAAGAAACACCTGAACTCTTCTCCAAGTACCTCAGTTCCTCTGTGTGACGGGTGCAGACCATCTCTCTTGAACATTTCTTTACAACTCCACCTTCTAACACTGTGACTGACAAATCCAAAACCTTCTTCTTTACACCACTGTCTTAGCCAACCATTGAACTCCAGGATACGAAGTCTCTTACTATTTTCAGAGCGGACTGGCAAAATCTCTGAAAAAGTGATAGAGTCTGTCATTCTGCTCAGCTCCAGGCTGAGACTTTGAAATTCCATTTTCACCTCTTCAACACTTTTCTGGGACAAATCGTTTGTACCGAGATGAATGATCAGATCAACTTCAGTCTCCTTTGTTGCAGCCTTGACAATATTTGAGATGCGTCTTTTATCCCTGCTTGCAGTAGCACCAGGAAGACATCTCACCTCCTTCAGTCCATCCTCATTCTGCCCTAAAGCAACACTTCTAACAATCGAGTCACCAACAAGGAGATGCTTTCTCTTCTTTTTAAGTCCATTTTCTGCTCCTGACTGCTTGTTACAATTCTCTCCTTTGGGACTCACAACATCCCGTACCTGAGTATCTGTGCTTTTATCTTCTGAAATCTCACTTTCCAATTCAGACAGGACACCAAAGGGATTACACACCGAAATACCAACAGTGTTGTGCTTCTGCTCCACAACTCTCAACCTCCCGGAACCAACTGTCTTCCACACAGCCCTTCTCTTCGTGGGCCGTTGGGGCTGCGGTGGTGGATTACATGGTTGCTTGACTTCACACTCTAGCTGGGAAAGATTCACTTCTTTTGATTGCAGATAACACACCAAAGACTGCAGCCTGGAAATTTCACCATACAATGTGGACAGATGCAAACATACTGGACAACACCCCAAACTCCAGAGAGTACTGCGGAACACAACAGCCAGACAAGTGTTACACTGCACCAAACCAGACATCTTAGAATTAAAGCAGTTACTCACCAAACTGACAAAACCAATGCCTTCACCAAACTCCTGCCGTTTTCAAACTACTGCAGTTTTTGAAACTACACACTTCTGTCTGTCTGCTGCACTTGTGTCTGGCTGCAAACTACTTACAGAGTAAACTCACAGAGTTGAAACCTCCTATAAATACACCTACTGCAGTTGATACGCTAACGAAGCGAGCCAAGCCTTTTCTTATGCTAATCTAATGAAACCAGTTACCAGCTACACCCAAATAGACACCTATGCACACTATGCAGAAACCAAAACAAGCCAAATACAAACTTAAGCACTAATGATCCAAATTAACCAAAGTAAATAAACACACAATTCAAACTAAATACTAAATGCAACACAATTCCAAGTACTACAACATAAGCAGTATTAAAGAATGATAGTAAGATTTTTTATTTATTTATTTTTTTTTTTTTTTAAGTTTTTTGTCTACAATAGAAAAGAAGAGAGAAGTAAGAGTGAAGTAATAGTAATAGCCTGAGCTTACCTCAAGCTTGACTTAAGTACTGCAGTTTTTGAAACTACACACTTCTGTCTGTCTGCTGCACTTGTGTCTGGCTGCAAACTACTTACAGAGTAAACTCACAGAGTTGAAACCTCCTATAAATACACCTACTGCAGTTGATACGCTAACGAAGCGAGCCAAGCCTTTTCTTATGCTAATCTAATGAAACCAGTTACCAGCTACACCCAAATAGACACCTATGCACACTATGCAGAAACCAAAACAAGCCAAATACAAACTTAAGCACTAATGATCCAAATTAACCAAAGTAAATAAACACACAATTCAAACTAAATACTAAATGCAACACAATTCCAAGTACTACAACATAAGCAGTATTAAAGAATGATAGTAAGATTTTTTATTTATTTATTTATTTATTTATTTTTTTTTTTTAAGTTTTTTGTCTACAATAGAAAAGAAGAGAGAAGTAAGAGTGAAGTAATAGTAATAGCCTGAGCTTACCTCAAGCTTGACTTAAGTACTGCAGTTTTTGAAACTACACACTTCTGTCTGTCTGCTGCACTTGTGTCTGGCTGCAAACTACTTACAGAGTAAACTCACAGAGTTGAAACCTCCTATAAATACACCTACTGCAGTTGATACGCTAACGAAGCGAGCCAAGCCTTTTCTTATGCTAATCTAATGAAACCAGTTACCAGCTACACCCAAATAGACACCTATGCACACTATGCAGAAACCAAAACAAGCCAAATACAAACTTAAGCACTAATGATCCAAATTAACCAAAGTAAATAAACACACAATTCAAACTAAATACTAAATGCAACACAATTCCAAGTACTACAACATAAGCAGTATTAAAGAATGATAGTAAGATTTTTTATTTATTTATTTATTTATTTATTTATTTTTTTTTTTTAAGTTTTTTGTCTACAATAGAAAAGAAGAGAGAAGTAAGAGTGAAGTAATAGTAATAGCCTGAGCTTACCTCAAGCTTGACTTAAGTACTGCAGTTTTTGAAACTACACACTTCTGTCTGTCTGCTGCACTTGTGTCTGGCTGCAAACTACTTACAGAGTCAATTAATGGCTGCAAACTACTTACAGAGTCAATTAATGAACATCGAGGCAAAATATTACGAAGAGACACAAATCATGGGGTTCCTCGACATTTTAACAGTTGCCCTAAAGGAGGTTTAAAAAATCTTAAAGTTATAGGGATAGAACATATTCCAGAGAATTCAGGAGGAAGATATCAAAAACTATGTAAAAGAGAAGCATTCTGGATTTACACTTTAAAAACTATGAGTGGAAACGGGATGAATGCAGAAATTGATATAGCTTCCTGCCTGTAATTTGACTACAGTCCAAACAGTTATTTCAATTTTTTGATCTTTAATTTTTCAATTAATAATACCACCAATCACTTGTCCCCTTCCAGTTCTAAAGTTTGAGCGTCGCTCAGGATGGACTGGACAGGATCGCAGCAGATGTCCCGATTTACCACAATAGAGACAGAGTCCTTCCCTCCTCCTAAAGGCTCTCTCCTCCCTAGACAAGCAAGTGGCCCTCACCATTCTAGGTTGACCACTCTCAGAGTCAAGATCAGGAGGTAAGGGAGGCGAGGGAGGATAGTGTGGGTCAGAAACGTGTGGAGGGATCTCATCAAGCTGTCTGCGTCCCTGCTCTACAACTGCCAGCCTCCCTCTGACCACAGCATCAACCTGCATGGGCTCGGCATCATCAGCGACAAATCTAGGAGGCCTGGGAGGCGAAGGAGGATAGGGAGGGTTAGCATAACGAGAAGACCCCTTGCCAGAGAACCTCCGCAGATACTCTTTAAACGAGGGTCTCTCCCTTATTCTGGTATCCATCAGAATACAGAACTCAATTAACCGGTCCCACTAATTAGGAAGATCACGTGCCGTGATCTCATCTTTCATCGTATCACAGAGCCCTTGAAAAACACAGCCATCAGCTCTTCATTATTCCAATCAACCTCAGCCACCTGAGTATGGAATTCAATAGCGTAATCCGCTACCGTGCGTGCACCCTGTCAGAGGGTCGTCAGGTGTTTGTAAGCCAAGACCACGCGGCCAGGCCTGTCAAAGACATGCTTAAAGGAGTTCACGAACTCCGTGAAATTATGCACAATGGGTTTATTAGTCTCCCATAAAGGGTTGGCCCATGCCAGTGCCCGACCAGTGAGAAGAGAGATCAGGAAGCCCACCTTGCTGCGTTCATTTGGAAACGCATATGGTACCAACTCAAAACATATTCCCAATTGATTTAGGAAACCACAGCAACCATCTGGATCCCCACCATACCGCTGTGGGAGCTGAGCGGAACCCGTTAGCCTCTTGACCGTGCCTGCATCAACCGAGGCGGGTTGAACTGGTGCCCGGGAGGGATCGGTATGTGCCACCAGTTGTGTACAAATTTGTTCAAGGTTTGCAGTACGCTGCGAAACTGTCTGTATGGCTAAAGACAACTGATCTAGTCTTTGACCCAGTGTCTCCATCCTATCCAGGATGCTTTGGAAAACTACATTACCATCACCGTCTGAACTCATGGCCCTTGCGTACTGTCACAGGCACCCAGGAAAGCTCAGAACTCAGTACGGTAATGTAATGCAAAATATTTATTAGAATAACTCACAGCAATAAATATGTAGTACAACAAGCAAAGGGTTACTAGCTGGCGACACTACTACCAGAAATAGTAGGCCTCACACTAGACCACAATGCTGGAGACTGGGCCGAAGCCCCTGTGAGTCTCAGCAGGAACGCTAGCTCTTGATCCGTCGACTGGAACACTGGAACAGTAATCTTGATCCAATGAACAGGAACACAAGGACTGCTGGACTTGAGAACTGACCCACGCCTGCTAAGAGACCCTGTGACTCACGCCTGCAGTCACTATATCGAGACTCTGTGACCCACGCGACTCACGCCTGCAGTCACCAATCAGACTCTCTGTCCACAACAGTGGTCTGTCTTAGGCCAATAGTACAAACTGATCACAGTAAGGGGTACTCGTGATCACTGGGTCGTACACAGAGAGGGTTCTCGTACTTAGCTGGGTCATACACAAGATAGGGTTCTCATACATATCTGGGTCATACACAGAGCGGGTTCTTTTACTTAGCTGGTTCATACACAGTACAGGTTCTCATAAATAGCCAGGTCATACACAGAGTGGGTTTTCGTAGATAGCCAGGTCACAAACAGAGGCCTTTGTTGGACTTAGACTTATTAGAGGCCCAAGTCCTGAAGAACCATTGATTTGTAGGATTTAGGCTTGTTCGAAACAAACCCCCCAAAAAATTGTTAATTTTTTTGTAGGACTAGTTTTTTATTTATTTATTTTGTTTTCAAAAAACACAATCCCTGAGAAAAAAATAAAAATGCCCTACTGACCTAATGCCAGAAGGTCATGTTGGCCAGTGGGCACTGTCAAATGTCCTCCTGAGTCCTGTGTTGCAACTGCTGTTCGTACTGCTGCTGCTGAGTTGTTTAAGCAGAAGGATGATTAGGCAGCTGAAAGGGAATGGGATCAATAATAGCAGTAACATGGAAGATGGATGATAAAGGTTCCACTTGCCACGACTGGCTCCAGTGATGCACCTGAGGCAGTATCAGCACAATAACTAGCCCCCAGTCTATGTGGAGAAAAGTTGGCCATTAGATCTTCTTCACCTGTCCCTCCTCCAAAATCATAGGTGCGTTCTTATTAGAATATATATTTTTCCCTTGAGAACAGGAACTGTGACTTCCATCAGCAACTGCAATGTGCACAGTGTGTGTGTGGTAAATAACATCTGGGGGCACAACTGTATCCAAACACCATGACACCTAAAACCAAGTACTGCCGCTGTCACTGTACCCCTTGTCCAGACCCTGCTACGGACACATAACAACTTGCTAACAGTTTAATAGTAATGATGAACCCACCCTGCCAGAATCCTAGCATATTCTGCGGCATGGAATCTCCTCAGATGGGTAGAGATGAACTGCCATATCCTAACATGAACAGAGTGTCTATCATTTGGAAGGGGAGGTAACGATGAACGAGGTGGATTGGCAAGAGATGTACTTGTTAACCTAGAGGAAGAAGGTGATGTTGATGGTCAACTAGTTGTTTTGCTCGTCCTGGAACTTCCAGTGTCTGTCTGGGTTTCTTTATTCTTCCTCTCTTTGATTTCCACCTTTCTGGAGAGTCAGGGGTACAGTAACAGTGGTGTTAGATTTTTTTGTAATGTGTGTTTAGCTTTAACATGTTTGACATAAATGTCATGGTGTATGTGTTTCATGTGTGTTATCAGGGAGGTTGTGCCAAGTTGTATTCCCTCCTTTCCCCTTCTCATTAATGTGTCACAAATTTTGCACTGTACCATTGTTGATGATGACTGCACCATGCCTGCCAGAAGAGAATAATAGTCCCACACCCATGACTTCTGGGGGGAGGGATAGGGAGCAGGTGGAGAAGAGTGGCTTCTTTCTTCTTCTCCTCCACATTCCCCTTCACTTTCTGTGGCAGCGGTTAATGTTGCTGCTGTTGCTGCTACTGCCTCAGATTTAGTACTGCAACTAGGATCAAGAGTATTGCTACAAGTAGAACCTGTCCTAGTCCTGCATTACTTGTTGACCCCATTCCCAGTGTGTCCACAGTGGTCTGTGGCACACTATCCTGCTCCTCAGCACCCTGATGCCCTTTCATCTCAGCAGCAGCAGAAATTAGAGCAGTTACAATTTCCGTAAATTCCAAAAGCTGATTGCTAGTTGTGGTGGTGATGTCCATCCTCATCCCTGTCTCCCATTCCTTCTCAGTTTCTGATAAAAAGGCCATCAATGTCTTTTCCACCCCAGCTTCTCCAACACCACCACCACCACTAGTCCCTACATGATGCTGCTCTATTCCAGACATCTCACTGCTGCTTGGAGGATGTCATGAGCAATGTGACAGAGGGTCCCCTGCTGTCACACTTGGCATCATTTTCTCCTCCCACCCCAAGTACTACAAGAAACACAAGCAGCAGGCAAAGTATTGGTGGCAGCAGGTTCAGCACTGGCAGCAGGTTCAGTACTAGCAGCAGGTTCAGCACTAATGACAGCACATCTGGCAGAAGGTACAACACTAGTGGCTGCAGGTACAGCAATGGTGGCACTGGCAGCAGGGCAGCACGTCTTACACGTCTCCCTCCCTTCCCATTAAATTCCCTTGGGGTGATTTAGGGGGGACTGGACAGCATTGGTTCAGTACTGCTAGTCACTTCTTCTCCTCAGACTCAGTGGACACATAAGGGTCCTTCCAACTCCTCCATTGATTATTTTTCACCCTGCTCATAGTGATAGCAGTCACTACGAGCCTTTCCTGACTTAATTTTCACAAAATATCACAGCAGAACAGCACAGCACATCTATCTCACTCTGTAGCTGCTTCTTTTTTGTCTGCCTTCAGCAAAAACATCACGTGTTTATAGCAGAAGTGTGAAAACAACATAAATCAATGGGCGGAAACTTTATAGCCATTGAAAAAATGGCGAAAGATTTTGGCCAATGAGTGAAAGATGTGAAAATGTTAACCTCTAGTTCTAAAGTGGATTATCCCACAAAAAAGTGGATAACAACATGGTTTTCGTGAAATTTCCCACAGGAACATAGCGACAACTTTCTCCAATCCCTAGTTTTTACCAAGGAAGACCCGATGGACAAGAACCTGCAAACTACTTTTACAGAACAGTCTCAGCAAGTATGGGATTTGCTGACACAAGAAAAAGTGTTAAAACAATTAAATGGTGTTAAGGTAGACAAAGCCCCGGGGCCGGATGGTATACACCTACGAGTACTTAAATAGCTGAACTGAGTCCTGGCCAGGGACCCAGGGATTCTATTATTGCAGGTATGGTGCCCACGTATTAGTGTAAAGCAGATGTGGTGCCCATATTTGAAAAGGGATCAAAATCTCAGCCGGGAAATTACAGACCTGAAAGCTTGACATCTGTGGTGGGGAAACTGTTTAAAGGGCTGCTAAGGGAATATATTCAGGAATTCATATAGAACATAAATATCATTAGCAGGCACCAACTGTGAAAGACAAGTCTTGTCAACTCCCTTGATTGCATTTTATGAAAAAGTGAGTAAAAATATACATTTGGGTGTGGCGGTTGATGTGATCTATTTAGACTTTGCCAAGGCATTTGATGTGGTTCTACACAAAGGGTTACTGTACAAATTGAATGAAATAGGTGTAGGGGCAAACGTTTGTGCGTGGATTGGAAATTGGCTGAAAGATAGAATGCAAAGAGTGGTGGTAAATGGGAAGTTCTCCAATTGGACAAATGTGATAAGTGGAGTACCTCAGGGATCTGTCCTGGGTCCTCTTCTTATTTATTTATTAATGATCTCGCAATGGGCATAGGGAGCCATGTATCGGTGTTTGACGATGACACAAAATGAAGTAGTGTAATAAAGTCTAAACTGGATGTGTCTTCATTACAAGAGGATGTGGACAAAATGGGTAACTGGGCAGGCAAATGGCAAATGAGATTCAATATAGACAAGTGTAAAGTTATGCAGTTTGGGTATAATAATAAAAATGCAACATATAGTTTAAATGGTGTTTCTTTGGTGAAATCTACTAATGAAAAGGATTTGGGAGTAATGTAGATAATAGACTTAGCAGTAGCATGCACTGCCAGCTGGCAGCTGCAAAGGCCAATAAGATATTGGCATGTATTAAAAGGGGTATTGACTCATGGGAGGAAGATATTATTCTGCCTCTTTACAGGTCCATAGTAAGACCTCACCTTGAAAATGCTGTTTAAATCTGGGTGCCTTTTCTGAAAAAGGACATTAAGGAATTAAAGAAAGTGCAGAGGAAGGCTACAGAATGGAAAGGTATAGTTATGAATAAAGGCTAGAAAAGTAATACTTGTACACACTAGAGAAATAGGATATCATAACAATATATAAATATGTTCGGGGCCCAAACAAAGGGCTCTCCAAAGACCTGTTCATTAACAGAACAGTACAAAGGACAAGGGGTCACCCACTTAGACCTGTGGAAAGGAGATTTAATCTACAATGGATTCTTTACAATAAGGACAATAAAGGTATGGAATTCACTGTCGGAGGAGATGGTGCTATATAATACAATAGATGTCTTTAAAAAGGGCTTGGATAATTTTTTAAAAGTGCATAACATAGAGGACTATGTATGTTAGTAATTAGTATTGGGATTAATATTTATTTAATGTCTTTGTTGATCCATGGAGAAATATGATTGCCATTTGGAATCAAGAAGGAATTTTATTCCCCCATTTGAAGCAGAATTTGAAATTGCTGTATTGAGGGTTTTTTTTGTCTTCTTTTGGATCAACAACGGTAAACAGGAATAGGAAAAGGGTTGAACTTGATGGACGCAAGTCTTTTTTCAACCTAAACTACTATGTAACTATGTAATAGCTGAGCCTACATCTAAATGTCAGTTTAGGCAGCATTAGCAAGAACTTGTATACAAATGAGGCATTAGCAACAGCATATTTACCAACTTTGTGGACAGTTTAAGAGTGCCCAGTCGGAGAGGGCCTGATTTTTTTTTTTTTGGGAGGTCCAGGCACTGTAACCCTCCACTCCCTGCATTCCTTTCCTGCCAGATTATGCAGCAGGTGAGGTGTTGTGTGGTCTGCAGGCACTTAGAAGAAATTGGGCACTGTTATGCCTAAGGTATTGCAAAAAGTAGGAGCACGGGCGTAATAATGGAGACAACTTGCACTGCTAGAGCTGGAGCCAATAGCCCCCACGGGCGTAGTAATGGGACTTCTAGTACTGCAAGAGCTTGAGTCAATAGCCCCCTTGGGCCTATTAACGGACACAACCTGCGCTGTGAAAGCTTGAGCCAATAGCCCCACCGGGCGTGTAACGGAGTATAACACTGATAGAGCACGAGCCAATATCGCCTCTCGCGGGCGTGGTAACGGAGACCAATTACACTGCCAGTTGTAAAGATGAGCC
The DNA here is from genome assembly GCA_037306005.1 of Rhinophrynus dorsalis. Lineage (NCBI taxonomy): Eukaryota > Metazoa > Chordata > Amphibia > Anura > Rhinophrynidae > Rhinophrynus > Rhinophrynus dorsalis. Next base: position 581,808,858 of record CM074718.1, read on the forward strand.
GCCGTCTGCACAAGACTCTCAATGCGGCCGGCTCAGCAGCTGTAATGGATAGACAACTATGGCTCTGCAAGTGTTAAGGAAGGCTCAGCTATGAGATACAGCAGCACTGCAAGTGTTAATGGAGGCACACGGATCGGACACCCAGCTCTGCAAGTACAAGCTGAGGCTCACAACGAGGGCACCACTCTGCAAATGCTATGGAAGGCTCAGCAACGGAAGCACAGCTCTGCAAGGGTTAATGGAGGTACTCGCGATCAGCCCAGCTATCAGTACAGTGGAGAATCAGAATGTCGCCTGAACGACAGCCAGCAGCAGGAAGCAGGAATGAAGGCCAAGGTCAGTAGCGTGTTCAGATCACGGAACAGGAAGTCAGCCAGGCCGGGTCGGATCACGGAGCAGGGTTCTCAGACAAGCCAGATCAGTCACAAGCAGGAACGTCAGCCGGGCCAGGTCGGATCACGGAGCGGAATTCTCAGACAAGCCAGATCAGGTCACAAGCAGGAACGTCAGCCAAGCCGGGTCAGATCACGGAGCAGGAACACAGGAGTGTAGTCTAAAACAGGCCAACTCAGTACACAGGAATCAGGAATACTGGAACACAGCAACAGCAACACTGGCTCAGGAACACCACGAAAGGGCACCTGACAGGTACCAGAGGCCAGGCATAAAAAGGTCACCAGGGGCGGGGCCTCAAACTGAAATAGGTCAAAAATGGCACTTTCCGTTTGGTGAAAATTTTCCTGCAAAAAGTGCAGATTTTCCACTTTTTCACACTTTTTTCGCCTAGCTCATTCCATTGAAATCAATGGGAACACTGAATTTACACACAACACATAGCAAATATTATTTTATTTCCCAAAGGCATAGTATAAAAGGGGCATGAGGGTGCCTGTATTGGTGGGGTATGGGGAAAGAATCAGTTGAACAGGGGATGATTTTTGCTGGGTTGTTTACTGGGATTGGGGGGCAGTTAATAAAAAATAAATCCTAAATAAAATGTAAACCCCCCCCCCCCATAAGACATGGTATAAAAGGGGTCTGAGGAGGGTGCCTGTGTTGGTGGGTGGAGTCTGGGGAATGAATCAGTTGAACAGGGAATTTGTTTTGAGGGGGCTTCTTGACTGCTATTGGGGGGACAGTTAATAAAAATAAATCAATAAAATAAAATAAGACATTTGTATTAAAGTGATAAAGACAGGGACCCCCTGACATAAGCTGCCACTAGGTTAGACTGATACTTGATAGTGAATTTTGTAGATGATGATTTATTAGATTTGTTGTTAGAGGTCCGAGCCCTGAGGAAACATTGATTTGTAGGATTTAGGCTTGTTAGAAACAAACCCCTAAAAATTGTTTATTTTTTTTGTAGGACTATGTTTTTATTTATTTTTATTTTTAAAGCACAAGCCCTAAGAAAAAAAATGCCCTACAGGCCTAGTGCCAGCAGGTCATGTTGGCCAGTGAAAATGGCCATTGTCAAATGTCCTCCTCCTGAGTCCATAATTGTGGAATTTGCAACTGCGGTTCTTGCTGCTGCTGCTGCTGCTGCTTCTGAGTTGAATTGGCAGCTGAAAGGGAATGGGATCAACAATAGCTGTAACATGGGTAATGGATGATGAAGGTTTCACTTGCCACAACTATCTCCAGTGATGCGTCTGAGGCAGTAGAAGCACAATCAGTAGGCTCTGTCTATGTGGAGAAAAGAAAAAGTTGGCTATAAATTCTTCTCCACCTGCCCCTACTCCAAAGTCATGGGTGAGTTATTAGAATATCATTTTTCCCTTCAGAGCAGGAACTGTGGCTCTCATCAGCAACTTCAATGTGCACAGTGTGTGTGGTAAATAACATCTGGGGGCACAACTGTATCCAAACACCATGACACCAGAACCCAAGTACTGCCTCTGTCATTATACTCCTTGTCCAGACCCCTCTAAGGACATATGACAACTTGCTGACAGTTTAGTAGTAATGATGAACCCTCCCTGCCAGCATCCTAGCATATTTTGCGGGATGGAATCTCCTCAGATGCTGCTTGATGACCTGCTATTGATTCTCCTCCACCACACTGGCATGGTTGGTCAGTGCACCACACAGTGTGCAATGGCTAGAGATGAACTTCCATATCCTTACATGAATAAAGTGGCTATCATTTGGCGTGGGAGGTAACGATGAATGAGGGGTGGACTGGCAGAAGTTATAGTTACCCTAAAATGTGATGGTGATAGCGAGCTTGTTGTTTTGCTCATCATGTAACTTCCAATGTCTGTCTGGATTTCTTTTTTATTCTCCCTCTTTGATCTCCACCTCACCTCTTGTTCCCTTTCTGGAGAGTCAGAGAGTAAAGTAACAATGGTGCTAGATGTCTGTAATGGGTGTTTGTCTTTAACATGTTTGACATAAATGTCATGTTGTCTGTGTTTCATGTGTGTTATCAGGGAGGTTGTGCCAAGCTCCTTTCCCCTTCTCACTGACTTATCACAAATTTTGCACAGTGCCGTTGGTGATGACTGCACTATGCCTGAGCCAAGAGGGGAAGGGGGAGGGGGAAGGTGGAGAAGAATGGCCTCTTTCTTCTTGTCCTCCACATTCCCCTTCACTGTCTGTGCTGGCAGCGGATGATGTTGCTGTTGTTGCTGCTTCAAAATCAGCACTGCAACTAGGACCAGGAATATTGCTGGTGTTGGCAAGTGGAACTTGTTCTAGTCCCACATCACTTGTTGACCCCATTCCCACTATGTCCACGGTGTTCTGTGGTACACTAGTCTGCTCCTCAGTATCCTGCTGCCCTTGCAACTCAGCATCAGAAGGAAATAGAGCAGTTGCAAATTCCACAAATTTCAAAAGCTTATTGCTAGTGGTGAGGGTGGTGGTGATGCCTATCCTCATTCCTTTCTCCCATTCCGTCTTAGTTTCTGACAGAGGGTCAAATAATGTCACACTTGCCATTTCTTTTTAATGTGATAAAAGCAGACTGGCAGCACTAGCAGCAGGCACAGGCAACTCATCTGTGCTCCCAACACCAGTTCTGACCTCTTAAGGATCATGTTCAACTTGGACACTATAGTAAAGGGAAGGGGAATCCCAGAGCCAGAGGAATAATTATGCTTACTTCAGTTCAAGTTAAATGTGTTCTACAGTATATGGACGTGTTGATCTGGACTTTATCTGAGATTGATATTTTTTTATCCAGTATGTTCTTTCTCTGAATAAATAGCTTTCCCTCTGTGAGTGAAAGCTGACAAACAGTTTTGGTAGCGGATTAACTGCACCAATGTTTTAGGAATACATTTTTCTTTTCACAAACGTCATTGCTTTATTTTAGGGATATATAACAATAAAATGCCCTAATGAACCTATTGTCTGAATTAAAAGCAATGTTTTGTTGAGACTTCATTTCTGAAAAAATAAGAAAAGATACAGCTAAAATACATGATACTGTATATTTTTAATATATATGTTTATGAGATCGTGGGCAATGTCTAAAAAAAGTGAAGCAATATTGGTGCAAACCAATTAAACCATAAGCAAAGAAATGCAAATGCTTTTTGATTTATCTACAGAAAGGGGCGCAAGACCAGGAAAGCAATCTAAAAGGTGTTGTTTATTAATTTATAAGCCCACCCTGCAGTATGAATTACACTTACAGAATAAATAATTTTAAACAGCATATCACAAATATCACGGAGTGTCTCTTCTTTCTTCAAATACCCACGCTTATACACGAATCCCCTCCAATATAACACCAGGCTTTTCACTGGAGTTCAAACCAAACCTCAGTCCGTATCTCAGCTTGTAATCGGCTCTTAGAGATTCCTATGATCTCCTGTGAATCCTGGTATCTCCCGGTTGTCACCAATCGGATAGATTTTCTATTTCTCGGGTACTGAAAAAGATTCTCCACTCCAACAGAATTGCAACAAAGTAGCAGCACAAAACCATCAATCATAGACAATCAGTTTTCTTCCCCACGCATATCACCGGTCCTCTGCCGGCTTCCTCAAGGGATAATACAGCCCCCAAGTGGGACTCCCTTTTAATACCTTGGTTTCTTATGCTTATCATTAACCCTTCAGGTGCCGGATCCATTCAGAAGTTCTAACACTTGCGGGCTCTACATTTGGGTTCACTTCTTGCCGTATATCTAAATCTTACTCTAAAACTTCAGATTATATATCATATAAAAATACCAATACCTTATATAAACATTTTTGTATAAGAACCTATAATATAATTATCCCTACAATAACAAAAGAGATGTATACAATGCAATCACATTGGAACCCTCAAATAGAGAGGCTCCAAAAAACAAAAATGCATTTTGATTTATATAGCATTCTAACTACTTAAATGCTAGAGATGTCTTAAACACATCAAAACATTACTGCAGTTTTATTGGATAGCTTGGATTTTTTCCCTACCTATACAAATTATTGGCTGCTGTTGCTGCTTCTAGAATTTCAAAGGCAGAAGTATGAAGATAAATTATGGTGCACCACTTTTGAGGTTTAAATATTGTTTGCATAATAGTAGAGTAATTAAGATGGTAATTTTGAAACCTAGGTAGGATATATGTGTATGTAAATATTTTTACATTGCATTCATTAAATTTTAGGGGAAAATATTATCTCCCATCTCTACATCCAAATCTCATCATCTGGTGGAGAGTGTTAATAATTATTATGGATAATAAACCTCATATAATATATTTTTGACCAAGATAAGAACCATTTGTTCACATCCTGAAATTATTAAATGAAAAATAATATAGTGTTCACTAACCAAAAAGCCTTTGGCTTTCTGGTTTAGTGCATCTTTAGTACAGCCCGTCTGCCAGCCGAGAGGGTCCCATTTTGGGGTTGCATATTATAGATGAGTGAAAAGTCGTGTTTGTTTACTTTTTGGTTTGTTTGTTGGTTTTTAAAAAGGCACAGTTTGTTGCCTTTTCCATGGAAATTCTAGAGCATAGACAATACATACAAGTTCAGACTTTCTCACAAAAACTTTACTCCAGTGGAGTCTGCCATAGTGATTCTGCCTAAGCCCAGCATATTCATGCCTCGTCCATCAATGACTGCTCTAAACCAGGCTGACCAGGCTTTCAAGACTTGCAGGCACAGATGCAAAATCTACATACTCAGGATTTCCCTTCCACTTCTGGAGATACAAACTTTTGCAGCTTATGTAGTGCCTGGAAATGTTGAGGTACATATCCCACTACAAGCTGATATTATTGGAGTATCTTTCAGCTCAATATGCATGTTTTCCACTTCCAAAGAGTTTTACAACCAACTTCCAGTCTTGAAGTGGATCATGTACCTATGCAAGTGGATATTGTAAGGCCTCAACAATCCTTTGGAGCAGCAATAAAGAAATGAAGAGAACATGTGCCTGTACTGCGAGCAAACATCATATTATTTAGCCAGCTGCCCATATAAACCACAAAGATCCATGCTACTACCTATTTTCCTCCCCTGGGCTCAGTTCTTCAACCCTTGTTCTTTATGTTTAAATATTATACACACACACTTCATCATCATTTTATCTTAGCCATCATTAGCTGCTGTTCTGTACCTTGGCAGTGCTGCTTTTCTCCGGATGTTGTAAAACAGAAATTTTTCAGGGGAAGACATTTCTTGAATTGAATGACAAATATTTCTGGTCAGTTAGTAGTATGGATACATTTCTGGGATTCCAGGGCTCCTGTGAAAGTCCTGAAAGTTCAGAAAGATTATATCAGCCATCTCAGAATAGAGTTGAACCTGTGGCTTTAGAAAATGTCACATTTGTAAAGAGAGGCTCTTTGATCTACCTTCTGAGTGTGAATACATCCAGACAATACTCTTTGTGTAGTAAACAAACCAGAAGACTCTGTTTCTGCATTCTTATGATTTCTATATAGTAGTAGGAAATGTGACCTTTAAATGCCAACATTGCAAGTACTTATTGCTTTCTCAGGCTTGTTCCTGTTGGAGTTTGTTGCCTTTTACAGGCTTATGAGTCTGATTTTAGTTCCTGCATTCAGTAACTGTTTCCTGAGTTCTAGCTTTGCTTCCTAGTCTGTGTTTCCGTATCTGCAGATGTGGCCAGACCATCCAACAACTCTATATTTTCTTTCCCGAGTTGGACAAGGACTGCCAAATTAAAGCTGCAGGACAAGGGAAGTGCAAGGGAAGTTCAGACAGTTCATTAAAATGCCGTCTTTAGAGATTTTACTTTGGATTTGACATTGGTTCATTTAGCTAGACTGTGAGACAGTGGAGATCCAGAGACTAAACATGGGAATAGCAATTTGTATGTATATCACCTGTAAAATCAGTTAAAGTTGGAAATGTACTTCTTCATGTTACTGGTTGCTCTTTGAAAACTGCATAGCTATCTTATTATATTGTTGTATACTGTTCCCTTTATAGTGCAGGAATTCATAGTAGAACAATTTAGTGTTAATTTACCATCTAGTTGAGGCTTTGTAATTTTTTGATTTCCCAACTCTGTCTTTCTCTCACTCTTTATCTATCTATCTACAGTATCTATCTATCTATCTATCTATCTATCTATCTATCTATCTATCTGAGTGACATTCTAAAGGGGTTACATTTTCATGCACAGGAACTTGTATATAAAGTACAACAGAATCCATAAACTATATTCTGAAGTTGAAAATATATACATTTTCACATACAGATTTGTTGCTAATATGAAACTTAGAGAATTCTGTAACAACTAAGGTGACCACATATCCCTTTAAATCAGGGACACTT